>WTXG01000003.1:0-1428395 GCA_022496185.1 Multifurca ochricompacta | reverse complement strand
GAGCAGTTAGAACCAGTGCCCAGGTCTCGCTTAAGAGTGCCACCCCATACTGTGGCGCTATGCTTCAGAACCTAAGAAGGTCCTGCCTTGTTGTGCGGCTTTCTAGGTATAGTAAAGCTGTCTAGCGCAATCCTGTAACTAGACATAAGCTCTGGTAGACTAGCCAGAGTGTCTAGTGTAAACAAGACTGGGAGTCATGTCATGGAGGAGCCAACCGCAAGTTCCATTAGAGACAAAGGGTGTATAGCCCTTCCTCTAATGCTGGTGGTGGAGTCCATGATTAAGCCCTAGATGATTGGGGCCATGACTAAGTAGATGACAAGTCTGTCTCTGGTAGGGTGTGGTTACCCTACAAAGGCAACGGATACTTATGCCCAGAGATGAAGACTATATCTACTATGTATAGACTATAGTAGTGCAGCCTACTTGTATCGAGCCCAAGCGTCATGGGAGTGACTACCCATGCCTTGTTCTAGACCCTAAACTCCACATGCGGGTCGCTAAACCCGGCTTACAGACAGAGCCAAGCATTGACTGGACTTAAAGCCACAAGCTTCTGGCTATAGGCCTACTAAAGCTATCTATGGGACAAAACCCAGCTACAACTAAGAAATTACTAATACCTAGTGCGCACTCAAGGAGCTCAAGGTGTTTCACCCGCTTAGGGTCCCTCATCACCTTTTGCAAGAACCCCGAAGGGCTAGCCAAACAGTGCAGGATGAGCAGTAAACTGCATCATCCTGTGGGGTGTTAAGGTGCACAGACAGTAAATAGGAAAGCTCACAGGAAGAAGCTTGGTGGGAAAGACTTTGAAGCTTTTGTGAGCTTTGAAGTGCAAAAAAGCGAGTTGGGCTGTAATGAACAAAGGGAAATTACAGATCAGTATGAGCGGCAGGGCCCATAACCTGTCAAACAATCATGCTGCTGGTTATACTGACTGTGGTTAGTAGCAGGTTAGGCTAAAAGACAAGTTAAACTTCAGAGGAAGAAGAACTCTATAATACTATACTACTGACCTAAAAGACAAGTTAACTACGGAGAGAATGTTAGTCAAAGGAAAAGTAGAAAGTAGAGTAAAGACGACTTACACTTCAGAGGAAGAAGAACTCTGAAGTGTAAAGGACAAAACAGACACCCTTATATACCCATAGGGGCCAGGGGAAATGGTCTGTGCACACTGGGAATAAGTCCACAAGTGCCGGACAATAAACAGAGAGGGATAAAGGCCATTGGCCAAAGAGATATCACATGCTTACTGCGCATTACTAAGTCCATCACTAATCAGCTGAGTAAGGTGAGAAGGAAATGTAATAAAGATAACATAAAAAGTCCGATACTCCGATATCTAATCTAATCTTATCTACAGCTGAAGCGATCCTTAGATGCCTGAAGCATCTCCAGACACATCCCGTGTCAACAGCATATGGTCTTGAGAGGGGTTGGAAGCATATTGGCTAAGGCGCACCACAGCAAAACTGATGTTGGGTCTGCTTCCAATCTGCACCCATAGCAGGGACCCCATCAACTGTTGGTACTTCTTTATATCAGAAGTAGATGCCTGGCCATCAAACTTGACCAGATGTACATCAGCGCCAGAGGGAAGAGGAGTATATACTCAGTTGGAATCCCTCATCCCAAACTTCTCAATAATAGATAAAATGTAGGCTGCTTGGTCAATCTCCAGTGTCTTGTTAGGACGATCTCTGGTGATATTAACTCCAAGGTATGACTGGATTTCTCCCAAGTCAGTCATCTCATATCGATTAGATAGAGCTGACTTCAGCCACGTTATCTTATCATTTGAGGATCCAAGTATAGTTATGTCATCTACATAGAGAATGACATAGAGTGAATCATCCCCCTCTTTTGATGAAACACATATACTCCTGCATCAGAGTATGTCTGAGTGAAGCCCAGTTCATTGAGAACTGCATGGAATTGAAGATTCCATGCTCAGGAAGCCTGTTTGAGGCCATATAATGCTTTTGTAACCTACAAACTTTGGACTCTTGACCAGCAACAATGAAACCAACTGGTTGCTCCATATATATTTCTTCATCCAGATCACCATGTAGGAATGCCAATTGACATCCATTTGGTGGATTTCCCAATCCTCTAGTGTAGCTAGCGCTAGTAGTAATCTAAGTGATTCAAATCTGGCGACTGGTGAGAATGTTTCATTGAAGTCCACCCCTTCTATTTGGGTGAAACCTTTGCCACAAGCCTAGCACGAAACTGTCCATCTGGTTTCAGCTTAAAAACCCATTTTGACTTGACAGCCTTTCTTCCTTTTGGAAGATCCTCAAGGCACCACACATTAAGTTTATCTAAGGCATCAATTTCATATTTACATGCCTCAAGCCATTCACTGGCATTGTCAGACTGCATTGCCTCCTGAAAAGTCAGGGGGTCTCTATAAGAGACACCTGCAGCATTTAGCAATTCCATATGCCCAAGTCTGGAAGAACCCTGCACAAACTCAGCATTATCCTCATTATAGAATCGAGGGTTCATGTGATGTGAACGTTTGGGATGGGCAGTATCAAGATCTACGTCTTCCTGCACAGCCCTGTCATGTTGTTGAGAGCATGGACTTTCCCTAGTAAAAACTGGTTGGGGAAGTCTGCCAACATTTTTCTTAGACTGTCTCTTGGCACGGGTTCTCTGGGGGAGTTCTGATGGTTCCATGACTTGTGATGGGGGTGTCTGATAGATAGTTACTTCATGTGTGTCAACTTCATTATGGGCATGGTAGGCTCAGGATTTATTTGAGGAGGTTCCACTACCTCCTGTTCCTCAACCTCGGCTTCCTTATCTTCAGGAGCCTGAGGAACTGTGGCTATTGCTGGTTGAGGCTGGACAGGCCTCTCAACTTCTAAGACAAAAGGCATAACTTTCTCCTGTTGCTTTCCCTTGCTGTCCTTGGCAAGGTTGGATGGGAAGGATCCTTCATCAAATGTCACATCTCTGGACAATACAAAGGATCAAGTGTGCATGTCCCATAACAAATATCCTTTTGAATGGGGTGCATACCCAACAAAGACTGTTTCTCTGGCTTTGTGGTCCAGTTTACGTCTTTTATCCTCTGGGACAGTGTAGTAGGCTAAGCAGCCAAATATTTTAAAGTATGAGACATCTGGAATGTCCCCATCCAGAAGCTCCAGCAGTGTCCTCCACTTATTGGAATGGATAGGCATTCTATTGTATATGTGACAGGCTGTTCACACTGCACATTCCCAGAAGCCAAGGGAAAGACCAGCATGATGCAGCATACTGGTAGCCTTTTCCATGATGGTTCTGTTGAACCTTTCAGCCCTTCTGTTCTGTTGTGGGGAATATGGCATTGTCAATTTATGCTCTATGCCAGCCTGCTCAAGTATTGACTTCAGCTCCCTATTAACAAATTCACCACCTTGGTCTGTGTGTAAGGTCTTTATTTTCCTGTCTGTTTTATTTTCCAGGAATGCCTTAATATTACAGAAAACCGATGTAAAGTCACTTTTAGCCTTCATAGCAACAACTAGGGCTGTCCTGCTAAAGTCGTCTATGAAGGTGGCAAAGTATAGGTTCCCTTGAATCAAAGTACATTGTAGAGGACCAACTAGGTCACTATGAATGACTTCCAAGGGTGCTGAAGCTCTCTTTTGAGAGGGAGGGAATGGAAGATGGTGTGATTTTCCCATTTCACAGCCATAACACAGCTTGTCTTCCACTTGGCTATTATCTATACTAAGACCTTTTACAGCCTTAGGAGCATGTCTTTTAAGGGCCTCTTTTGACATATGACCCATGCGCAAATGCCAGGTTTCAAGGCTACTTGATGCAGATTTGTGGGAAGCAGTATTTAGATTCTGCATAGTTTTCCCAAGGACCCAATAGAGTCCCATAGCCTTGACACCTTCCACTATAATTGCATTATCGTATTTTATTCTGACCTCAGATGGAGTAAATTCCACTGAGCTGCCTTTGTCTGTGATGCAGCTTGTTGACAGTATTCTTTCACTGCCAGGCATATAGTAGACATTATTTAACTCTAACTCATAATTATTATGAGTTCTGAGAATGACTTTGCCTGTCCCTTCAACTTGGACTATGGAGCCATCACCTATTGTCACCTGATGTCCCGTATGTGGGAGATATTCAGAAAAATCTTCTAAATATGGTGTGAAATGAGTGGTGGCTCCACTGTCCATCATCCAAGGATTGCTGCCATCATCAACTTCTTGCATATGTTCCATCAAAGAATAAAGTGAAATGCAAGGTGTCTCATGCACCTACTGTATTCTGCCACTACCATTAACTATGGTAGCTACTTGTGTGGAGTTATTTTGTACACTGGGGCCTTGCCCCTTCCTCTTGTTGCCCTTTTTGCCTGCATCAGCATTGGCTCTGTCCTGTTTCCTTTGCCAACATTCATTAGCCTTGTGGCCCGGCTTCTGGCAATAGAAGCAGGTGACATCATTGGACGATGATGCACCTGCAGGTTGTGGCATGAAATTTGATTGTTTTTTGTTTTTATTTTTGTTGACATGGGCTGCCTTATTAAGGGCAGCCCCAACACCACTTCCTGTGGGGCCAGCTAGTTGGCTTTCCTCATTTAGGAACCTTTGCACAAGGTCCTGAGGGGAAAGGTGGTCAGGGGGACCTGATGCCAGGATAGAGCCAGCAATGGCATTATAGGATGGAGGTAGGGATTGGAGCAAAATAAAGCTCATCTGGAGATCAGAGATCTCCATCCCATTCTCTTTAAGAGTACTCCTCGCATCCAACACATGCTGCAACTGGGGCCTAAATTGTTTGCCTTCCTCCAAATGGAAGGACGAAACTGAGCACCACAAGTTGTAGGTGGCCATGCTACCTACTGAGCCATAGAGCGATTCCAAACGCTCATACTTGGCATTGACAGAAGGGTAAGTTCTGTCAGAGGCAATTTGGGAGTATGTTTCTGGCGATGTTACCATCACCAGAACTCCCATGAGGACTTCCTCCACTCTGTTCCACTCTAGGTACATGGGCTCTGACTATTGTGTGAAGCGTTTGGTGTACTTGTCATCCTTTTCTCCATCCTCTGGCTTCGGCGGATTCAGGAATTCAGGGGCATCATGAGTAATGTGCCTCTTCATTCCATTTATCCTGAGCAGGGCAGTGAACAACACTGACCACTGCTGCCAGTTGGAGCCGTCAAGCTTATCAAACTTGAAGGTAGGGGGGAAGATGATGGAAGACATTGAGATGATTTAAAAAAGGTTGATCCTGGTTCCAAGGAGCAGTTAGAACCAGTTGTCCAGGTCTCATTGAAGAGGGCCCATCCATTCTGTGGCACTATGCTTCAGAACTTAAAAAAGTCCTGCCTCTGATGTGCAACTTCTAAGTAGTATAGTAAGCTGTCTAGCACCATCTACAACAAGTCCTAAGCCCACATCAGGGGGACTGTGTGTAAATAGATGGGGAGTCATGTCATGGAGGAGCCAACCACAAGTTCCACTAGAGACAAAGGGTGTATAGCCCTTCCTCTAGTGCTGGTGGTGGAGTCCATGATTAAGCCCTAGATGATTGGGGCCATGACTATAGTAGACTATCAGGTTTCCTCTGGTTGGGGTGGACCCCCAATGACAGCAGCAGGTACTTCTGCCCAGAGACAAAACCTTCTAGCTACTGTGTATCTACTATAGTAGTTCAAGCCTACTTGTATCGAGCCCAAGCATCATGGGAGTGACTACCCATGCCTTGTTCTAGACCCTAAACTCTACCAGCAGGTTGCTAAACCCGGCTTATGGATCGAGCCAAGCATTGACTGAACCTATAGCCCCAAGCCTTCTGGGCAAGCAGCCTACTAAGACTATGGATGGGACGAAAACCCAGCTACAACTATGAATACTATTTACTTAGAGTGCACATGAGGAACTCAAGGTGTTTCACCTGCTTAGGGTCCCTCGTCACCTCTTGCAAGAATCCCCTGAGGGACTAGCCAGACAGATCAAGGTGGGCACATAAAGCGCACCACCTTGTGGACAGTTAAGGGCAAGAGAAAAAAGATGAAGCTCACAAGGAAGACTGATTGGGAGAGGAGTCTTAAAGCTTTGGTGAGCTTGAAGTGTAAAGTTGGACTGATCAAAAGAAATGGTATCAGATCAGTTAGGCATGCTCAGGGCCCATAACCTGTGAAACAGGCATGGAGCGCAGCATACTGACTGTAAAGTTAGCAGGTTAGGCTAGAAAGACAAGTTATACTTCAGAGGTGAAGAAAACTCTATTATACTATACTACACACCTAGAAAGACAAGTTATCTACAGGAGATGGTTAGTCAGAGGTAAGATAGTAAGTAGAAGAGATAGGACTTACACTTCAGAGGTGAAGAAAACTCTGAAGTGTAAGAGATGAAACAGACACCCTTATATACTATCCAAGGGATGGTCTGTGCACTGGGAATAAGTCCACAAGTGCCAGACAAAGTCCAAACAATAAACAAGAGGGAATAAGGCCATTGGCCAGTAAGGAATCACATGCTTGTACATCATTACTAAGGTACATCAGTCAGCTACTGCAGAATGTGAGAAAGAAAATAATAATGATATGGTAAATAGTCCGAAACTCCAATATCTAATCTAGTCCACAAAGTAGCTAATCTAATCTCCTGATGCCTGAAGCACCACTGAACATGTCCTGTGTTCAACATTGGACACCTCTGGGTGGATCTGAAGAAGGATCTTAACCAGTCAAGGGGGTACCTGAGTTGTGGGAGAGGGTGGTGGAGGAGTGGAATAAAAATGCACCAGAATGATGGCAAAAGGTTATAGAAAGGATGACTAAAAGGATTCAAGGAGTTATCAAGGCAAAAAGGGGTGAAATAAAGTAGTAATTGGGCAGATAGTGGATTTAAAATGTGGGTCAAAAAACTATCCCAATGATTGATTGATTTGATTTGATCATAAAATGCTTATATCATGGCCAATTTATTTGATCCAAATTGGGCATGGTAGCCAGGAAGCAGGGCTTTCAGACATACAGCCACACCATGACCAGATTCCTAAATGCTGAGGTGCTATAGAGTGAATACTAGAAATGGTGCAAACATCAGGACAGTTTTTTGACCCACTGTATATGTAAGGGAATGGTGATTATCTAATAGAGAAGTACAGAGTCAAGTGGGTCCTAATATCCAGAAGTGGAGGGCATAATGCCTGTCTTCTGATAGGGAACTAAGTAAGTGTCCAGTTCATAAGATAAGGAGATAAGGTGATAAGAGATCAACATGGACAAGCAAATCATAAACAGTTACAAAGGTGATCACAGGGAGGGGTCATGTGGGGGAATGTAAGACAGAGATGTGATCAGATAAGACAAGGAGGGTGGATGGGAGGGGTCTGCATTGTGTAAGTTGAAGAAAAAGGGTAGGCTCAGTACTGATCATAATAATTACCTTGTGTTTCAACTCACTGTCAACTGCCTGGACAGTGAGTTGTATGTGAAGGGGATGATTTGGAAGTGGGGTGAAAGTGTGAAATCACAAAGGGAACAGCTCTTTGGCAAGGGGTGAGAAGCCTTCCACAAGGTGGCGCTAATCTCCTAGGTAACAAGGAACCAGATCACAAGTGGACAGTCTGGAGCTGTCCATTCTATTCCCAAAGGGTTTATATACATAATTACAACCAGGACTTTGATCTGTGCACTACTTTAGGGGAGGTTAACTTTGCTTTAACTCCCCTCTGATCCACCAATGAGAATAGCCCCACTTTTGGGCTTAGAAATCTGCAGTCTGCAGTCTGCAGTTTGTGGACTGCTGTTTGGATGTTGTGGGGTTCTGTTAGTACTCTTCCCACAGGTCTCCAATTTGGCAGGAGTCTGGCCCTGGTCTGGACTGACCCTTCTCTGGTCTTAATCTAGGGTTATCTTCATTTCTGAGGGTTCTGCAGGGTTTCTGGGAGTGTCCAGAGATTTCTAGGGGGTCAGGAGGTCTCTAGGGTGTCAGTTCATGACACCTTGTGACCTTGACCCAGACCCAAACTGACATATGCTGAAGGACCTGTGTGCAACAGATATCAAATCCAAGGTAAGAACTTAGATTTACTGTGACAGTTTGTGCAGATTTGTGACATCATTTGTGATGAGAATGTGACGTTTTCTTTGCTGTCGCGCTCATGCGTGTTTTTGATTTGTGTGACCGCTTGTAACAACTTGTGACACGGGTGTGACAAGTACGTCGCATGCGCTCTGATCGCTATTCCCTGTTCCTTTATTTTATTTTCCTTGCTGAGGGCGCAACCCCTCCTTTAGTTCTTATCCCATTCTATCTCACTCCAGGGCATAACCCCTGGAGTCCATGACTACTAGGGATACTTATTAGAACCTTCTATTTAGCTTAGATCTTCTGATGTGCCCTCTTTGATGTGCCTTCCCAAAGCTGTATTTAAACTACTTAGATTGTAGAGACAGACCTTAAGTCTGTTCTCTTGTATCTAATACAGGTAAATTCGACTTCACAGAAACTTGCTTGAACTCCCCAAGCTGCAGCTTTGTTGACACGGTATGTGTCTTGAGGTGCTTCAGGCATCTAGGTTAGGGTCTAAGCTATGCAAGATTAGATTAGATATTGATTCGGAGTTTCGGACTTTTTACCATATCATTATTACTTTCTTTCTCGCGATGCGCAGCAGCTGACTGATGTACCTTAGTAATCCTGTGTAGCATGTGATATCTCACTGGCCAATGGCCTTTGTCCCTCAGTAGTACATTCTAGCATATTCCATTGCACACAGACCATCCCTTGAGTAGTATATAAGGGTGTCTGTTTCGTCTCTTACACTTCAGAGTTTTCTTCTCCTCTGAAGTGTAAGTCCCACTCTCTACTTACTATTTACCTATAACTAACCGTCTCTTGTAGATAACTTGTTCTAGGTGTGTAGTATAGTAATATAGAGTTTTCTTCTCCTCTGAAGTATAACTTGTTCTAGCTTCACATGCTAACATTACAGTCAGTATCACTGCGCGCACATGCCTGTTTATCAGGTTATGGGCCCTGCCGCTCATTACTGATCTGGCGTTCTTTTGATCACAGTCCAACAAACTCTTTAGCTCAACAAGCTTTAAAGTTCCTCCCAACAAACTTCCTTGTGAGCTTCTTTTTCGTCTCTTTGCCCTTAACTGTCCACAAGGTGGTGCACTTATGTGCCCACCTTGATCTGTTTGGCTAGCCCTTTCTTAAGGGTTCTTGCGAAAGGTGATGAGGGACCCTTAGCGGGTGAAACACCTTAAGCTCCTCATGTGTGCCCTAAGTAAATAGTGTTCATAGTTGTAGCTGGGTTTTCGTCCCATAGATAGTTTAGTAGGCCACTTGCCCAAAGGCTTGAGGCTTTAGGTCTGGTCAATGCTTGGCTCGATCCGTAAGCCAGGTTAGCCACCTGCTGGTAGAGTTTAGGGTCTAGAACAAGGCATGGGTAGTCACTCCCATGAGCTTGGGCTCGATACAAGTAGGCCACACTACTATAGTATTTACACAGTAGCTAGAGGTTTTGTCTCTGGGCAGAAGTATTCGCTGCCATGTTGTGGGGGTCCCCCACCAGAGGAAACCCAATAGTCTACTACAGTCATGGCCCCAATCATCTAGGGCTTAATCATGGACTCCACCACCAGCACTAGAGGAAGGGCTTTATACCCTTTGTCTCTAGTGGAACTTGTGGTTGGCTCCTCCATGACATGACTCCCCTTCTATTTACACAGTATCCGCCTGATGTGGCTTTGGGATCTGTTGTAGAATGGGGTTAGACAGCTTCACTATACTACTTAGAAGTCACACATCAGAGGCAGGACTTTTTAAGTTCTGAAGCATAGCGCCACAGATTGGATGGGCCCTCTTAAATGAGACCTGGACAACTGGTTCTAACTGCTCCTTGGAACCAGGATCAAATTTTTATACAAATCATCTCAATGGCTAACATCGTTTTCCCTTCAACCTTCAAATTCAACAAGCTCGATGGCTCCAACTGGCCACAGTGGTCGGTATCTTTCACCACCCTGTTGAGGATCAATGGCATGAGAAGGCACATCACACATGATGGGCCTGAATATGCCAATCCTCCGGTACAGAAGGATGATGAGAAGGAAGCGGACTACCAGGCGAGGTTTGCCACCTGGTCCGAACCCATAATCCAGGAGTGGAGTAGGGTTGAAGAAGTATTGATGGGCTTACTGGTGCTGGTTGTCACCAGTGAAGTTTATTCTCAGATTGCCTCTGATAGGAAGTATCCGTCAGTCTGCTCAAAGTATGAGCAGCTGGAGTCCTTGTATGGCACTGTGGGTAGCATGGCCACCTACAATTTGTGGTGCTCAGTTTCGTCCTTCCGTTTAGAGGAAGGCAAACAATTCAGGCCCCAATTGCAGTGTATGCTAGATGCAAGGAATACCCTGAAGGAGAATGGGATGGAGGTCTCTGACCTCCAGATGAGCTTTATTTTGCTCCAGTCCCTTCCCCCATCATACAGTGCCATTGCTGGCTCAATCCTGGCTTCAGGTCCTCCTGAATGCCTTTCCCCTCAGGACCTCATTCAGAGGTTCCTAAATGAGGAAAGCCGACTTGCCAGCCCCGCAGGAAGTGGTGTTGAAGCTGCCCTTAACAAGGCAGCCCATGTCAACAAAAATAAAAACAAAAAAGTACAATTTATCACGCCACAACCTGCAGGTGCATCATCGTCCAATGATGTCACCTGCTTCTACTGCCAGAAGCCGGGCCACAAGGCAAATGAATGTTGGCAGAGGAAACAGGATTGGCAGAATGCTGCTGCAGGCAAAAAGGGCAATCAGAAGAAGGCGCAAGGCGCCAGTGTACCATCATCTTCCCACCAAGTAGCTACAATAGTTAATGGTAGTGGAAGAATACAGGAGGTGCATGAGACACCTCACATTAAACTTTATACCTTGAATGCGACTGAAGAAACCTTCCAAGATGATGGATTTGCCTGGATGATGGATAGTGGTGCCACCACCCACTTCACACCCTTTGAGTCAGATTTCTATGAATATCTGCCTCATTCGGGACACACTGTTACAGTGGTGGATGGAACCATGGTTCCAATTGAAGGAGTAGGAAGCGTCCATATAAGGACCAATAAAAATTATATATTGGAACTTAACAACGTCTTCTACATGCCATCAGCAGGAAATCGCATCTTATCTACAAGTCATATCACCAACAGAGGTGGTATGGTCTTATTTGATCAATATAATGTCGCAATAGAGTATAAAGGACAAAGAATAGCGGAAGGAATCAAGGCTGGGGATCTATACTGGATCCAAGGGTCAATAGTGGATAAACCTACTGCTGCCCTAAATACTGCATCAACCAGCCTTGATACCTGGCATCTTAGAATGGGTCATATGTCTAAACAAGCCCTGAAAAGATATGCTCCTGAGGCCGTAAAAGGTCTCAGTTTAAAAAATAGCCAAGAGGAAGTAAAGCCTTGTCATGGCTGCGAAATGGGAAAATCCCATCACCTTCCTTTCCCTCCCTCTCATAAGCAGGCTTCAGCACCCTTGGAGGTCATTCATAGTGATCTAGTCGGTCCACTCCAATGTACCTCAATACAAGGGCATTTATATTTCGCCACCTTCATAGATGACTTTAGCCACAGTGCTATAGTTGTTCCAATGAAGGCAAAGCACTACTTCAAATCAGTCTTTGCAAATGTTAAGGCATTTCTAGAAAATAAAACAAATAATAAAATAAAGACCTTACATACAGACCGTGGTGGCAAATATGTTAATAATGAGCTGAAGTCCTTACTAAGTGAGGCTGGCATAGAGCATAAACTTACGATGCCATATTCCCCACAACAGAATGGAAGAGCTGAAAGGTTCAATAGAACCATAATGGAAAAAGCCACTAGCATGCTTCATCATGCTGGGCTTTCTCTTGGCTTTTGGGAGTGCGCTGTCTCTACAGCATGTCACATATATAACAGAACTCCCATCCGTTCTAACAGGTGGAGGACACCGCTAGAGCTTCTGGTTGGGGACATACCAGATGTCTCTTATTTTAAAGTCTTTGGATGTGAAGCATACTATCATGTTCCAGAAAACAAGTGGCAAAAATTGGATCCTAAAGCCAAAAAAGCCGTCTTTGTTGGGTATGAGCCAAATAGTAAAGGCTATATTCTATGGGATAGACATACCCAGTCCTTTGTTTTGTCCAGAGATGTGACGTTTAATGAAGAGTCCTTCCCATCCCACTCTGTATCGGACAACAGAGATAAAGGAAAGGAACGAGCTGTTCCACTAGAAGGAGGGTCTGTTCAACCCTCACCAGCAATAGCCACAGTTCCTCAGGATCCTGAGTATAAGGATACCGAGGTTGAGGAACAGGAGGTAGTGGAGCCTCCTCAAATAAATCCTGAGCCTACCACACCCGACAATGAAGTTGATACACACACAGACACCATATATCAGACACCACCGTCCCAAATAATGGAACCCTCCCAACTCCCCACAAGAACTCGTGCCGTTAGAAAGTCAACAAAAAAGGCTAGAGGCAAACTTCCCAACCAGTTTTTACTAGGGAAAGTCCACACTCTGAACGACGATCCGTGGCAATACAAGAAGATTTAGATCTTGATATTGTTATGCCAAGACGTTCACATCATCTGAATCCTCGCTGTTATAATGAGGATAATGCAGAGTTTGTGCAAGGTTCATCCAGACTTGGGACCATGGAGTTGCTAAATGCTGCTGGTGTCTCTTATAGAGACCCCCTAACTTTTCAGGAGGCAATGCAGTCTGATAATGCCACTGAGTGGCTTGAGGCTTGTCAATATGAGATAGATGCCTTAGATAAATTAAATGTGTGGTGCCTTGAGGATCTTCCTAAAGGCAGAAAAGCAGTCAAATCCAAATGGGTTTTTAAGCTGAAACCAGATGGACAGTTTTGTGCTAGGCTTGTGGCAAAAGGTTTCACTCAAATAGAAGGAGTGGACTTTGACGAAACATTCTCCCCAGTCGCCAGATTTGAATCACTTCATTTACTACTAGCGCTAGCTACGCTAGAAGATTGGGAAATCCACCAGATGGATGTCAAATCGGCATTCCTTCATGGCGATCTGGATGAGGAGATTTATATGGAGCAACCTGTTGGTTTCGTCATTGCTGGACAAGAGTCCAAAGTTTGTAGGCTACAAAAGGCATTATACGGCCTCAAACAAGCCTCCCAGGCATGGAACCTTCAATTTCATGCGGTTCTTAATGAACTGGGCTTCACTCGGACGTACTCTGATGCAGGAGTATATGTGTATCATCACCATGGGGGGGATGATTCACTTTTCATCATTCTTTATGTTGATGACATCACTATACTTGGATCTTCAAAAGATAAGATAACATGGCTGAAGGAATCTCTATCTAGCCGATATGAGATGACTGACTTGGGAGAAATCCAGTCATATCTCGGTGTTAACATCACCAGAGATCGTCCTAACAAGATGCTGGAAATTGATCAAGCAGCTTATGTCTTGTCTATTCTTGAGAAGTTTGGGATGAGGGATTCCAATCCAGTATACACTCCCCTACCAGCCGGTGCAGATGCACATCTGGTCAAGTTTGAAGGCCAGGCATCTACTTCAGAAATAAAGAAGTACCAACAGCTAATGGGGTCACTGCTATGGGTGCAGATTGGGAGCAGACCCAACATTAGTTTTGCTGTTGCACGCCTTAGTCAATATGCTTCCAATCCTTCACAACATCATCTGCGCCTAGCAAAGTATGTTCTAAAGTACCTAAATGCTACTATGAACTACAGGGTGCGATATTCTGGAGGGAATGAACAGAGTGGCCTTCATGGCTTTGCAGATTCCTCATGGGGAGATCAAGAGGACTGCCACTCTACTTCAGGCTATGTCTATATGCTTGCAAATGGAGCCATATCCTGGTGCTCTAGAAAGCAAAAGACTGTAGCACAGTCCACCACAGAAGCCGAGTACATGAGCCTAGCGGAGGCTTCTAATCAGGCTGCATGGTATAGGACATTTATGGAAGAATTGGGTTATGAAGTCACTTCACCCATACAACTCCATTGTGACAATAAGGGTGCCGTAGACTTGGCATTAAACCCCGTCACAGGAAGGTGGTCAAAACACATACCAATAAAGTACCATGCAATCAGGGAGTATGTTGAATTGCATCTAATCGAATTAGTGCGAACTCCCACTGGTGAAATGCTGGCAGATGGCTTCACAAAGTCTCTACCAAGGGCATCACATGAAAACATGGTTACTAAACTTGGACTTATATGAGTATATTCTCGACCTCGAATGTGGCACAACAAGTGTCCATGTTGTCAACCTCGAGAGTGATGCAAGAGGTGTGTGACTGAACGCGTTTCAGTTTGCATAACACACTTCAGATCACTCCTCTCCTCTCGTTGACTCACTCTCATGCCTCTTGACTGGCGATATATTCATTCAATTCATTTTGACCTGATGCCTTAATCATGGAGGGATGTTGACACGGTATGTGTCTTGAGGTGCTTCAGGCATCTAGGTTAGGGTCTAAGCTGTGCAAGATTAGATTAGATATTGATTCGGAGTTTCGGACTTTTTACCATATCATTATTACTTTCTTTCTTGCGATGCGCAGCAGCTGACTGATGTACCTTAGTAATCCTGTGTAGCATGTGATATCTCACTGGCCAATGGCCTTTGTCCCTCAGTAGTACATTCTAGCGTATTCCATTGCGCACAGACCATCCCTTGAGTAGTATATAAGGGTGTCTGTTTCATCTCTTACACTTCAGAGTTTTCTTCTCCTCTGAAGTGTAAGTCCCACTCTCTACTTACTATTTTACCTATAACTAACCGTCTCTTGTAGATAACTTGTTCTAGGTGTGTAGTATAGTAATATAGAGTTTTCTTCTCCTCTGAAGTATAACTTGTTCTAGCTTCACACGCTAACATTTACAGTCAGTATCACTGCGCGCACATGCCTGTTTATCAAGCTTGAGGAGCCTTCTCCCCAGTAACTCTAGTAGGGCTGATTGCCACTACCCTCGACCTCATTTCCTGCATGCACCCACTCTACAACGTCGTGGGCACTTGAAACTTGAACCTGGAATAGGTCTTCTGTATTAGACCTTGAATCTTGGACGTGCCCCGCATCTTGAGGGCTTTGAGTCTTGAAAATGCGACCTGATGCAGCAAGTACCTGTGTAACGGGTGCTTCTATCCCGCGCTTGCAGTGTTAGATTAGATAAGATGTAAAAGTCATAGTAAACTCAGAGGTGATAAAATCCTAGTCGGAAGCTGCCCAGAACGCGGAGATTAATGCACGCGTAAGGCTTGAAGCAGTCAGAGGACTCTGCCTTGCTTATGCAGCAAGAATAGACCTATATTGAACTTTGCTAAGAGCCTACAGCCCCAAGAGGACAAGATTAGCTGGGCCTGAGTAAATACAAAGATAAACCGCACCTACAGCCCCAAGAGGACAAGATGGGGTCTGCAGCGTGCTACAGGGTGTCTTTAAATACATTCTAGTACTATCCTACGAAATACCAAAGCCGATCGAGCATGCGATGTAAATCTAAGTAGTTATCAGTGGCTTACTCTTCTAAGTACCCTGACACATCTTGTTTACTAATGCGCGATCATTTCTGCCGGTCTGGCATTATCTAAAATACATACTAGACTACTTTAGATCACTCTATAATCAAATCGTTAATCTGTATTACTCAAACAATGGCCGCGTGTATCTATAATGTCCATTGCTACATAGGGCAGCGACTACTTCGCATCGCATGGACCGGGTCAGATCGGTCCGAACTCCTCCTTATCTTATCTAAGTCTAAGAAGGTTGACTTTGCAAGACACGCAATCGCATGATGCCCTCAGGATGGTTTTCAATTGGTCCGGGATGGCAAAAATGCGCATCCAGGACAGTACCCCCCTTCTCAGGGTGTTGCGTCCTCGCAAGCCTCAGTGAAATAAAGTGGCAATTGCCAGGGAGCGGACGTGAAGGCAAGCGTGGCTATCTTTCGTGGCGCACCAGGGTGTCGAGCGTAAAAGTCTCTGACAGCCTCCTGAGCGAGCTTGAAGTTTCTGGCCAGCTCCCATGAGTCCTCCCCTTCGCCGTATCCTTTCCACCACACAAGGAATTTGAGTGTTCGACCAAACAGTTTCGCATTGCGAATATGGTCAACCTCATACTTTTCCTCACCCTCGACCAGTACAGGGTCAGGCGGTGGCAGCATAAGTCCATTAACGTCGTTGCCTTTGTAGGGACTAAGGCGATCCACATGAAAAACATTGTGGATTCTCAGTGCTGCCGGGAGTTCTAACTGATAATCAAGATCGCCAATCTTCTCGATAATCTTAAAGGGACCCATCTGTTTTGGCCCTAATTTCTGAGAAGGTTGGTGTATCTTAATGTTCTTGGCTTGGAGCCATACCATATTGCCTGTGCTGAAGCGATAAGATTGGCGGTAACCCGGCCCGGCGATCATGCATTCTTTGCTAAGTCGCAGTGCTGCCTCAGCATCTGTCCTGGCAAGACGGAGCTGTTGAAGTCACTTGTCTAAACTGGGAATGCCTGTAGGGCGCCCAGCTGGAATTGTGAAGTCCGGCATGTACCCGTAGAGTAATTCAAAGGGTGTGTGTCCAGTCGCGGATGTCAATCTCGCATTCAACACGAATTCCGCAGTGGGTAATAGTTCGATCCAATCATCCTGACACTTATCTACGAACATACGCAAATACTGTTCTATCTCTTGGTTTTTGCGTTCTGCCTGTCCATTAGCTTGAGGATGATACACTGTGGTCAAACTACTGTCTATTCCCAGGCGCTTTAAAGCGGCCCGCATTGTCCGTGCTGCAAACTGTGGTCCCCTGTCGCTGACGATAGACTTAGGGATCCCATGCAGCGGGAAGATCTCATTATAGTAGATCTGCCCTACACCATCTGCCGTGATGCCGCTGGTCACAGGGAAGAAGTGGACTTGTTTCGTATAGTGGTCCACTATCGTTAATATTGCATCTTTCCCTTATGAAGAAGGAAGCCCAGTGATCAGATCAATGCCGATGATCTGCCAGGGTCCCTCCGGTACTTTGTGCAGCTGTATAGGCGCTGTAGGGTGCTGGTTGATCCTGTAGCGTTGACAGCGATTGCAGCCCTCTATGTACTTGGCGATGTATGTAGACATACGCAGCCACCAATAATAACGGCTGACAAGTTCTATAGTCCCATTCTTACCGGGATGTCCTGCAGTAACCGAATCATGACACTGTTTAATGATATCTTTTCTGAGATCCGGTACATTGGGTACATAAAGTTTTCCCTTGTAATAAACGAGACGGTCTTCCTCCTCCCAGTGAGAAATGCCATCAGTAAGAGCGCGCGGAGCAGATCTGGATAGGGATTTCAACCCCTCTATGACTTCCGCTTCGCGTGCGCCTGCTGCTCTGATGCGATCTGTGAGAGGAGAGCTCTCTGGCTTGTAATGGGTACGTGCGGCCCGGAGAAACTGTTCCAGCTTGAGGACTTGTACCTGACGGTTGTCCTCACTGTCATACACGCGATCCGTAGGAAATCGGCTAAGAGCATCAGCTTGCATTGCTGATCCCTTCTTGTATCTAATCACAAAGTTGAATCTACTGAGGTACAGGGCCCAACGCGCTTGACGTCGTGTTAAGTCGTGCATGCTAGCCCACCATTCCATATTCTTGTGATCAGTTACAACCTCAAAGGTAGATAGTCCTTCAAGGAAGTGTCGCCAATCCTCCAGTGCTCAGATCAATGCAAGCATTTCCCGGTTGTAAATCTCGTAGTTACGTTCTGCGTCCAACATTGCTTTGGATCAGAATGCGACTGGGTGCCATAGCTCGTCGTCATGTTTCTGTGACAGTATTCCACCGGTAGCAAATCCGGAAGCATCCGTCTCCAAGCACGTTGGCCTATCACTATCATAGACTGCTAATATTGGCTTCTCTATGAAGCGTGCCTTCAGCGCTGCGAACGCGTTCATCTCCGCATCGCCCCATTGCCATGGGATATTTTTCTTAGTCAGGTCATGTAAGGGACGTGCTATACTAGCAAAGTCCTTAATGAAGCGTCGATAGAAGTTAGCAAATCCCACAAAGGCGCAAACGTCCTTCAAATTCTGTGGGATCAGCCACTCTCTGACCGCTTGGACCTTGGCAGGGTCCATCCTGACCTCTCCGGGACGGATAATCATCCCGAGATACTCCATTTGATCTCTCTCAAATTCGCATTTCTCAGGCTTGAGGAAAAGGTCATACTCTTGGAGACGGCTAAGTACTCTACGCACATCTTTCTGATGTTTCTCCAAGTTAGATGAAAATATCAGTATATCATCCATGTATACTGCGACCTCTCCTCTTGCAATCATGTCAGCGAAGACTGAGTTCATCAATGCCTGGAAGGTGGCAGGACTGTTGGTCAGGCCAAAGTACATAACACGCGGTTCATATAACCTGCGGTTAGTAGCAAAGGCCGCCTTGTATTCGTCCCCTTCCTTAATTCTGACATTGTGATATCCCCATCTGACATCGAATTTGGTGAAGATCCTAGCATCTTTCAGCCAATTGATGATGTCCGCAGCAAGCGGTAGCGGATAACGGGTTTTAATTGTAATTTTGTTAAGAGGACGGTAATCCTGTATAAGTCTTAATTTCCCGTCCTTCTTTTTCAGGAAGAACATGGGGACGGCCATTGGTGACTTAGATGGTACAATGTATCCCTTTCGTAAGTGTTTGTCAATAAATTTGTCTAACTCTGCTTGCTCGTTCGGTGCCATGGGGTAGATCTTAGTCTTCCAGTGCGTCTTAGCGCCTGGTTCTAAATCTATTTCATGATCCCATGGTTGATGCTGAGGGAGTCTCTGTGATTCCTCCTCAGAGAAAACTTTTGCGAAGTCCCAGTACTGCGAGGGTACCATCTCCTCAAAAGATCTACTGCCCCTTTTCAGGTTCTCACGCTCGGCTATTTGCTGTGAATATGTATAGCCGGCTAGACACCAGACTTGATCGGACAGCGTCTCCAGGACTCCGGTTCGACACAGTGATTGGCGCTCCATACGGCTAGCTGATATGCATTCGACAGATCCGATCTCCTCAGCGGTCCCGCTCTCGGAGTCGATCATCAGTTCACCCTTGCTCCAGTCGATGCTTGGGTTGTCACAGCTAGGTGCAGTGCTGTGTCTATGTTCTGGGTTTCAAGGTCGAATTATCAAGACTTCAAGTTCTTCTAAGTCAAGTTGAGGTATGCCAGTCAAGGGCACGTGCGCGAGACGAAGTCGAGCAGCGACGCTAAGTCCTGCCACAAGTATTCTGGGGTCGAAGTCCTTCTAAGGCGCAAACTTAGAAGGTTCAAAGGGGAGTTTCTTAGTTCAGTGAAGTGAGTCCTAAACACCTGTATTGAATACAGAAGAACAGACTTAGCATCTTGCTCTGGTCTACTAGGGGTTTATATACATGTTCTGTGCTATGAAGGTTGTTTCTGGTAGTTACTAGAGCGTTCACTAGGTAGTCTAATGGTTGTACAGTAGAATACCCCAGAAGGATAAAGGAAGGAGAGGGGTTGCGCCCTCTAATGCTGATCTGTAAGCAACTAGGCAGGCTCAGTAAGCAAATCAGTCAGCAGATAAGTAATAGGTCCTTCATAAGCAGGTCATGTGGTAGCTGATGCGTCATGTAAAGTGTTAAAGTAAAATAAAGAGAAAAAGGTTCCTGTTCTTGTGACTTCTCACCCTGGTGTCAGTGACAAGGATTGTCACATTACCCCCATCATAAGGTCCTGTCTGCCCCCAGACAGTAGGCTAGTCCACTTGAGGTTGACCAGCAACCCGTGGTGGTGAGCGGCGTGCATGGCGATGGTGAGGGAGATGTCGACTGCCAGGTCCTCCAGCTTGCAGTATGGCACGCAGTTCAGGGTCGGGCACAAAGCGAGCAACCTGTGTGGGGGGAATAGAGTGTGATGGGGCGTGGATGTATGTAAGGTGGGGGAACACCCTGTAGTAGAGGTCTGTGCGGGACATAGCATGGGTGGCTTCATGGATGTTTTGTGAGGCCCAGTCAGCCTGTCGTCTCCAGTGGGCGATGTTGCGGTGGGCCTCAGCTAGACGGTGTGTAGTGTGGCGAAAGCGAGAGACTTCAGCCCAGGCACCTGGATCATGCATGTTGTCCAGGGCAGTATCAACCAGGGGGGTGTAGGATTGGTTGTCATCGAACAGGTGTTGTTGGCGAGCAGAGAGAAGGGGGTTGGGACCATGAGCAAAGTGGTAGAAGGTGGTAGCATAGAGCGGAGCATGGCTGATGGGGTGATGCTTTCCCATCGTGAAGTAAACACGGGGGTCCACACAATGGTACTCAAAGGCAACCCAACGAGCAGTGTCCAGGTGGCCATCTTTGTCGATGATTTGCTGTGGAATGAAGCGGGGGGAGTGGATGTGATTGCGTTGAAAGGGGAAGCCAGGAGAGTCATAGTCTGAGCCTGGTTCGTTGACTTCATGTTGTGTCTGCGTGACAATGTCTTCGGCTGGGAGGTGTGCAAAGGTGGGGGTTGTAGGGCGATAAATGAAGTGGGGGTCGTCAGGTGGGGGTCCCTGGGTCTGTAGTCTAGCTCGGGCCTCCTCCAGTAGAAGTAGAACTCTGTTGCGGATGTCGTCCTCCAAGGTTTGGTTTGCAGCTGTGAGTGTCATTGCCTGGGTGAGGTTGGTAGCTGGGTCGTCAGACAGAGCAAAGGGTGTTGATGGGCGTGGTGGGGAAGGAAGGGGGGTTGTGATTGGTGTAGGAGGTAGTGTGGGAGCAATCTGTGGTCGTATCATGGCAGCCTTAGTCACAGCATCCAGAGCGGCAGATCTAGTAGCTTCGAAGACCTCAGGATCATTTATAGGGGATGGCGCTGTCCAGTGAGAGGGTGGTGGAAGCGGGAAGTAGACATTCTTGGGGTAAGGCGATAAAACTTGCATTCTTGAGTGAGACAAGCAGGGCGTTTTATACGTGCCATGGGGAGAAAGAAAAGAAAAGAAAAGAAAAGGATGGGGGCACAAATTGTTGGGGTAGATGCACCCCTTCCTTAAGAGTGGCGTCGACCCTGGCGCCTAGAAATGGAATTGTAGTATTGTTTCACAAGGTCAGGGGCATGGCAGTCTTCCTTATTTACCCAGGAGTTGTCACTCATGGGATAACCCTTCCAGCTAACCAGGAATTGTAGGTTCTGAGAGCGCCCAAGAGTCTGTGATCCAAAATGGCTTCTACTTCATATTCCTCCTCATGGTTCACAATGTCAGGTGGGGGTCTCAGGAAATTTGGGCCATGTGCTTCTGTTTCCTTGTAAGGGGTCAGGAGATCAATGTGGAAGACATTGTGGATCTTCATGTGGGGTGGCAGAGATAATCTATAAGCCACTGGAGAGATTTGGCTGAAATGTGGAACGGGCCATACCGGCAGGGCGAGTTTTGTCGAAGGGAAGTGCATCTTGAGGTTCTTGCCTTCGAGCCAAACTTGCAAATCAACGGGGAGCTCCGGTATGTTGGTTGTGCGGCGTGTGAATGAAAGGCTGCTTCGGCTCATGCACGCGTGTGTCATAAACTATTCAAGCGGTTGTCTAAGCGAGGAATGTCTGTGTTGGATAATTCTGCTTTCCAGTCTAGTGAAATGCCGTGAATTAGTGCATGTGGTGACATTTTAGTCCGATCGTGTGTCCAGGAATTGTGGACATATTCGGCAAGCGGGAGAAAGTCAGCCCATTGATACTGATCGTTACCGACCCAGAGACGGAAATATTGTTCTAACCATAAATTCATTCGCTCGCTTGCCCCGTCTGTGCAAGGATGAAATGCTGTGGATAGGTTCTGTTGGATCTGGAGGGTAGTCGCTAGTGCCCGAGAAAATTGAGAAGTGAAGTGCGGATCGTGATCTGATATGACACGTCGTGGAACGCCGAATAGCGGGAATACGTGTCAATAATAAAGTGTCGCAATTCCTTCACCTGTGATGTCTTTCGAGCACAGAATGAATTTAGCTGCTTTGATACATCCTTGATCTACAATGGTTAGTACCGCATTGTAGCGACCCGAGACAGGGAGATCCGTGATGAGGTCCATGGCAACATATTGGAACGGACCCGCAGATGCCGGTACGTCTAGTGGGAAAAGCAGAACTTTCTTGGTTAGTTTAGGCTTATTCTCTTGACATGGTGCACAACCGCAAATATATTCATGTACAAAGTCCGCGAGTCCCGGGCCTTCGTAGTCCTGTTGAATTTTTCTAATGGTTTTATTGATGCCAGGGTGTCCCGCTAGGACATGATCATGGTGCTGGTATAGAACTTTTTGTTGTTCGGGCAGAGTTTGGGGAAATGGGAGTTTATTGGTACGGGTCACTTTGACAAATAGCGCTGGTGGTAACACAGTGATCGCTTCATTGTCGTTATCACCATGTTCTGCGTCAGGTCTACGCAATAGCATGTTGGCTACCATGTGTAGTTTGCCGGGGATGTGTTCTAGGGAGAAGTCGAAATCCGCTAGTTCTTGAAGCCATCGTGCTTGGCGTCGGTTTAGCTTCTGCGGTTCTTTGAAATATTGTAGATTATTATGATCGGTGCGTACTTGTACCTTGTCTTGGGCCCCCAGAAGATATTGGCACCATGTTCAGAAGGCGACCATGATAGCAAATAATTCTCGATCGTAGATATCCCAATTTCTCTGGGTAGCATCTAGTGTCTTTGAGAGATACGCGATGGGGTGCAGTCGTCCGTCGTAGTCTTTTTGGCTAAGCATTGCTCTGACTGCGAATCCTGAGGCGTCTGTGTCTACAATGAAGGGTTTCGTGAAATCCAGTTGAGCGAGGACTGGTTGTGAAGTTACACTCTGTTTTAGGGCATCAAAGGCGTTCTGTTCGTTTGTCATCCATTTCCATGGATTCTTTGCACTTGTGAGAGCATTCAGGGGTGCTGCAATCTTACTGAATCCTTGTATAAACCGTCTATAGAATTGGCAGAATCCCAGGAATGATCTAACTTCTTTAACCGTGGTTGGGGTTTTCCAGGATGTAATGCCTTCGACCTTTACTGGATCCATATGAACTTGATTGTCTTCTAGGATTAAGCCAAGGTATTCGATCCATGTTTGCTCGAACGCACACTTTTCCGGCTTAAGATACAGATCGAGTTTATTGAGTTTGTCTAGAATTTGGTGTACTTTAGATTGGTGGTTTAGAGGGTCGGAGTCCGTATGTATTAGGATGTCGTCCATGTACACCGTAAACCAGGCCTTTCCCGAGGCATCGTGTTCGTCTAACTCTTCGCGGAATTCCGCATTCATCATGGTTTGAAATGTGGCAGGTGAATTGGTTAGTCCGAAAAACATTACATTAGGCTTGTAGAGGCTGCGATTCGTTTTGAACGCCGCTTTCCAGCGATCTTCTGGCATGATTCGTACGTTATTGTAGCCCCAACGGACATCCATTTTGGTAAATAGAGTGCTTCCTCGTACGCGATCGATGAGCTCAGGTATGAGGGGAAGTGGGTACGTATTTCGGATGGTCCAGCTATTGAGCTTTCAATAGTCCTGTACTGGGCGTAGTTTTCTGTCTTTCTTCTTTATGAAAAAGAAGGGGGATGCATAGGGCGATTTTGACTCAGTGATGTACCCCTTCTGTAGGTGCTCATCTAAGAACTTATTGAGTGCTTCCTGTTCACCCGGTCCTAGTGGATAGATCTTGCAATCTAGCGTAGTGTTACAACTCACTGTCGACTGCCTGGACAGTGGATTGTATGCGAAGGGGAAGGGATTTGGAAGTGGGCAAAGGAGGGGAGTGAGGGTGAAAGTGCAAGGGAGATGAAGCGAACAGCTCAAGGGCAAGGGATGAGAAGCCTTCCACAAGGTGGGGCTAATCTCCTAGGTAATCAGGAACCGGATCACAAGTGGACAGTCTGGAGCTGTCCATTCTATTCCCAAAGGGTTTATATACGTAATTACAACCGGGACTTTGGTCTGTGCACCACTTTAGGGGAGGTTAACTTCGCTTTAACTCCCTACTGATCCACCAATGAGAATAGCCCCACTTTTGGGCTTAGAAATCCGCAGTCCGCAGTCCGCAGTCCGCAGTTTGTGGACTGCTGTTTAGGCATTGTGGGGTTCTGTTAGTACTCTTCCCACAGCTCTCCAATTTGGCAGGAGTCCGGCCCTGGTCCGGACCGGCCCTTCTCTGGTCTTAATCTAGGGTTATCTTCGTCTCTGAGGGTTTTACAAGGTCTTCTGGGAGTGTCTGAGGATTTCTGGGGGGTCAGGAGGTTTTCTAGGGTGTCAGTTCATGACACTATCCCCTCTTTAGGGCCTTGCTGTGCCATAGCAAGTTTGTCAGAGGTGTGGGGGTCTAGGCAGGGTGGGGTGTCGATGATGGAAGTCCTGAAGCAGGGTCATGGCATTCTTCATTTCAGTGAAGGGGACCCACGAGTTTCTGAGGCAGGGTAGCCCTTCCATTTGACAAGGTAACGGATGCCCTTTCTGTTAGGGGTGTGAGCAGACTGTAAGATGGTCTCTATCTCATAATGGTCTTCTTCCCCATTCACAAGTTCTGGTGGTGGTCGAGTGAAGTTGGGTCCATGGACTGGGGTTTCTTTGTAATGGGACAGGAGAGAGTTGTGAAAGACTGGGTGGATGCGCCATGACTTAGGGAGTTCAAGTTGCAGTTAACAGGGCCAGAATGTATGACTTTAAAAGGACCATGACGTCGGGGGCTGAGTTTGGCTTTGGGGTGAGTGGTGCGTATATTTGTCCCTTCCAACCAAACCAGCTCCCCTGTTTTGAAAGCATGGAGGGGTCCATCTGGTCTCGACTGTTTCATGAGTTCTGCAGCCACCTGGAGGGCAGCAGCTACTTCACTACGGATAGTTTCTAGGGTGCGGAGTCTTTCTTCAACTGACAGGATAGGGGTGGCAAAATGGAGTGGGGGAATAAACTCTGGTTGGAAGCCATACCAGATTTCAAAGGGAGATCTTTTAGTAGCACTGTGAGTTCTAGCATTGTGGGCGAACTCCATAAAGGGGATCAGTTCTGCCCAGTCATCTTGTTGGAAGTTGCAAAAGACACGGAGGTATTGTTCTAGTTCTTGGTTGACCCGTTCGTCTCTCCATCAGTCTGGGGGTGATAGGCAGTGCTCAAGGATGATTGTACTCCTAGCTTGCTCCACATTTCCTTCATGACTTTGGATGCAAACTGGGGGCCTCGATCAGAGATGACTTGGTCTGGGAGGCCAGTGCGTCTCCATACATGTTCAAGGAATAGTTTGGAGGTTTCTGGGGCAGTGATATCTTTGGTGCAAGGAACAATGATGGTGGCTTTACTGAACCGGTCCACCACCACAAAGAGGGAGTCGTATGACTGAGATAGGGGTAAGTCTGTGATGAAGTCCATGGTGATTGTTCCCCATACTCGAGTTGGAACTTGATTGGGTTGCAAGGGATGGGTAGTCGAGGTCGAACTTTGGTTTCTTGGCAGGTGGCACATCCATCCACATATTCTTTGACAAAGGAGGACATTCCTGGCCACCAAAATTCTCGTGATACTAGTTCATAGGTCTTCCATCTGCCTGGATGTCCTGTGGCAATGGAATCATGATGTAACTTTACAATGTCTCTTCGTAGTTCTTGGGACTTGGGGATGTAGACTTGGCCTTTATGTAGGATTAGGCCATTTTCTAGGTTCCAGTCTCCAGTCCTTTGGCAAGGGAGCGTGGCCCATTGTGCAAGATGGTGGTCAGGGCTTGGGTGACTTCATTGTCATGGTCTTGGCAGTCTTTGATTCTGTGGTGTAGAGTGGAGTCATGAGTTGTTGTGACTGTGGTTTTCATGGCCTGAATGCGAAAAAACTTAGAGTCCAGGAGTATGCGCTCATCATTGTCATGCTCTATCCCCTCTTTATGGTCTGGACGCCGGGACAGAGCATCAGATTTGTTGAAAGAGCCAGGTTTGTGAACAATGGTGAAGTTGTATCGAGACAGTTCAAGGGCCCACCGTGCTTGGCGGCGGGAGAGCTTCTGCTTGGAGCGGAAGTAAGTCAGGTTGTTGTGGTCAGTCCACACCTCAAAGGGAAGGGCTGCACCCTCAAGGTAGTGTCTCCAGGTGTCCAGAGCACGAACAATGGCAAGAAGTTCTTTGTCATGGATGTCATAGTTGCGTTCAGCATCCAGCATGGACTTGGATAGGAAGGCAAGGGGATGGTAGCGATTGAGTTCATCAGGTTGTTCAAGGATGGCACCAATAGCAAAGTCACTGGCATCAGTGATGATACGGAAAGCTTTAGTATGGTCAGGGAGGGCAGGACAGGGGCAGTGGTGAAGGCATTCTTTAGGGTGGAAAAGGCAAGGTCATGGTCAGAAGTCCAGAGGAAAGGGGTATCTTTCTTGGTGAGATCATGGAGGGGGCGGGCAATGAGGGAGAAATCTTTGATAAAACGTCGGTAGAAGTTGCAGAATCCAAGGAAGGCTTGGAGTTGTTTTAGGGTGCGTGGGGGAGGCCATTTCGTAATACCCTCTAATTTAGCAGGGTCCATCTGGACACGGCCAGCTGTGATGACTAGGCCAAGATAG
Source organism: Multifurca ochricompacta (assembly GCA_022496185.1). Lineage (NCBI taxonomy): Eukaryota > Fungi > Basidiomycota > Agaricomycetes > Russulales > Russulaceae > Multifurca > Multifurca ochricompacta. The sequence goes on along the minus strand of WTXG01000003.1, from coordinate 1,401,815 downwards.
TCAATGGTTGTCTGAGCAAAGGTACACTTCTCAGGCTTTAGATACAAGTCAAACTGTTGGAGGCGCTGGAGGACTTGGTGAGTAAGTGTTCTGTGGTGGTCCATAGTGTCTGTAAATATTAAGATGTCGTCCATATAGATGACAACATGGTCGGTGGCAAGGAGATCTTCGAAGGCTCTATTCATGAAGGCTTGGAATGTGGCAGGGGAGTTACAGAGTCCGAAGAACATGACAAGGGGTTCAAAGAGACCTCGGTTGGTCTTAAAGGCGGCTTTCCATTCATCTCCTTCTTTGATACGGATATTGTTATATCCCCAGCGGATATCAAACTTGGTGAAGTAGCGAGCATGGTGAAGTTTGTCAATGAGTTCTGGGATCAAGGGTAGGGGGTAAGCATTCTTTACTGTGATTTCATTCAAGGCTCGATAATCTTGGACAGGACGTAGTTTTCCATCCTTCTTTTTTACAAAGAAGAAGGGACTAGCAATGGGGGACTTAGATTCTCTGATATATCCCTTGGCCAGGTGGTCATTTAAGAAAACGTCCAGGGCTTTCTGTTCTTCAGGGGTGAGCTTGTAGATGCCGCAGTCACGCACTTTGGCATCTGGTTTGAGTTCTATGGCATGGTCCCATGGCTGGTGCTGTGGCAAACGTTGAGAGGCTTTCTCTTCAAAGACAGATCGGTATGCGAGGTATTCAGGAGGGAGTTGGTCTTCTAAGGACATAGGGGTCTTTACTTGATCTGCAGCAATCTGAGTGGACATGGTAGTTTTGGCACGGATATGGACAATGAATTGGGAGGCACTTCTTCTGGGGTAATCATGGGGTGATCTGTGATTAGGGCTGCAAAGGTTTCTGCTGCTGCTATGAGTGTCTGGTCCATCAGGGGTTGTACTGTGATTGTAGACAGGGCAGGGCAAGAGGGGTGTGTTGAAGCAAAGGTCAGAGGGGTCGTGGTAAGGGTGCAAGATGTGGGGCAATGTTTTAAGGTCAGGGTGTCATCTTTCCAGTTTACTTCTGGGTTGTGGCAACGTAGCCAGTCAGTTCCTAAGATAATGTCATGGTCCCCTATATTAGTAACATAGAACTCTGCAAGTTCTTCATGGTATTGGTCTTGGAGGGGTAGTCGTAGGATTTGGGTTGTGGTGTAGTAAATGGCTCCATTAGCGTTACTAGTTCCATCCACATTTTTGACGCGGAGAGGCTTGGCAAGGGTGCTCAAGGTTAGGTGATGTGCTTTGGCATAGTCTTGATGGATTATTAATCCTTCTGCCCCACTATCTATTAGGGCACGCGCACTGATTTTCTTCCTAGTGTTTCGTCCAATGAGTTCTGCTTTGAGCACAATAGAAGGTGATCTAGCATTTCTAGTCACTAACAAGGATACATGCTCAAAACCAAGGTTATCTAGGACCGCAGAGCGGCTCGTACAAGGAACACTGGGGTTACAAGAAGTCCTCACAGACAGTGCAGCTGTAGGACGTGTTAAAAATCCGAAGGCCATCTTCGTCCATCATGTATGGTACTGGATCTTCATAGCTCTTGGTGGCGGATACTGAGAGGTAGTCAGGGGGGGGTCGTGGTGCTTGGGGGGTGCTTCTTCTGATGCCAGGGCTCTTACTGGGGTAGGGCGAGGAGGTCCTTGACCTTGGATGGCCCTGGTCTTGCTGCGGCATTGATTGGCGATGTGATTAGGCTTCCCACAATAGAAGCAAAGCTTATTTTCTCGTCGATACTTCTTTTCTTCTGGGGTTAACTTGGTAGTGCGTGGAGGGGTGTTAGGGTTTCTGGGCTGGGGAGAGGCAACAAAGTTGACTTGGGCTTCTGGGTTGTCAGTGGTAGCTTCTCCAACACGCAGATGGAGAGGTCGAGGCTTGGTGGTCCTGCCATAAAGCTGCCATGCTGCATCAAATTCTCTGGCCTTAGTGACAAGATCACGGAGTGTGGTGGGCTGGGGGGATAGTCCAAGGAGCTTCTGTCCTAGACCTTGGTTGATCATGCTTCGGAAGGCATAGATCTTGGTGTTTTCGTCCACTGTGGCACGAGTAGCATGGGTGGACCATTCTTGGTACCAGTCATTGAAGGGGCGAGTGCCTTGGCGAATTTCGTACATGGCTTGGTGGACAGGAGGCGACTCTCTACTGGAATGAACTGTTTTTCAAAGTCAATTCTGAAGCGGTCCCAGTCCCGAAGGAAGGGGGGTTGGCTTGGAGTGCAGTGTTGGTGCGGTCTCTGGCCCATTCACCTGCTGGTGTATCAAGTTTAAAGTGGGTGAGGGCTGCAGAGACTCGTCGACTCTCATCAGTGAAGGCACCTTCATTCAGGTAGTAGTAGTTGGCTAGCTGGGACCAGAAACGTTCTGCTTTAGAGGCTTGACCATCAAAAGATTCTGGGGGTGATCCTAGGATCTTTCCATTGGAGGCAGCAGTAGTACTCATGATGTTCAGAGGTGTTGGTGTCTTTGGAGGGTGTGAAGCAATAGCGGTAGTTGTGGAGGCAAGGGATATGGATGGGAGAGTAGGGGGGGTTCTGAGGGTGATAGCACGAAGGGATTGCTCTACAGCTTCAAGGGACTGGGACACTTCTTCTTCGTCGAGGTGATAGAAGCAACTGGAATTGGACACGGTGGTTATTAAGGTAGACCCACGCTGTATGGGTGTCGACCAACGGACTTCCTTTCCGTTGTATGTTCCGTAGAATGTGTGGGGGTCAAGGTTGCTGATGAGGTCGATGTTGGGGAAATTACTGAGATATTCGTTTGCAGGAAGGATGCGACTGTCCCGAAGACGTTTCCAGTCGTGTCCAAGAGTCTGAGTGTAGTAGTTGTCTCCTTTCCAGGTAGCAACAAAAGCACGGTCGTCGTAGTCAAAGATAGGGTGGGTAAAGCCAAAGGGGACTTGAGCTAATTCTTCAGCAGTAAGAGGTCGTTCTGAGGTCATTCAGAGCGGGTGCTAAGGCGGTATGTAGTCCACCCTTGGGCGTTCCAGGCGTAGTAAACTTGATAGGCTGGGCGAAGGACAGCACGGTCTAGACGATAGTTGCGGATGTTTCTGTGGATCCAGTAATATTCTTCAACTATTCCTGGGGCAGAGATAACAATGCGAAGTCGCCAAAGGAGATTTTCAAAGTACAGGGGGTCTGTGGTGATACGATTAGCTTCACTCAGGGGATGGTAGACGTCAAGGTGATTGGCTCTTTGAGTTGCAAGCTGAGCAGAACAATGAAGGTGGAATTCTCGTAGTTCACTAGGATTTCGAGTGGGTAGCGTCCTAGAGACAAAGATATCTGTGGCAGGATAGATGTGGTTGACTTGATGGACAATGGAAGGGGATCGGGACCGAGACTGATCAGATTCTACTACTGGGAGGTTCAAGAAGGGTGTCGATGTGAGGCAAGCTGGGTGGACGTTGGTGGGATGGGGGAGTAGTTTAGATGAGCAAGGAAGGGTTCTGGGACAGGGGGAATTGGTCGTTCTGGCGGTGGTGCACTAGGGCTGGGGTGGGTTTGTGCTCTTTGTCTTCTAGAGGTGTGATGGGGGGCAGGTGTGGCAGGTGTGTCGTTGCTACTGCGTCTTCTAGGATTTCTTCTTCTGTCTTGGGGGAGTTGGACTGACTTCTTCTGTGTTGGGACGCCAGGTTGATAGCCCAGTCAGTAATACTAGCCACAATGCAAAGGAGTCTTTTATTTCTTTTTCCCTACTTAGATCGAGTAATGCGAGGGTAAGTATGTATCAAAGGCTGAAGGCCTCCACAATACTATGCCTGGGGGGGTAGGGGGAGTATCTGGACGAAAGTTACAGGTACAGAGGTCAATATCACAGAGGCAGCGTTGTCTGGATACAGGGGAGCTTTCTTCAAAGTCAGAGGTGTTTTCTGTGGGGGTCTCGAGATCAGACCAAGTGGTAGTGTTACCAATTAAGGCTGTCTGGGTCTGGGTGAGGCGTTCTTCTTCTTGGGTGACTGCTGCAAGGGAAAGGGTAGGGAAGGCGAGCTCTTCTGGTTCTGGGGAAAGTTCAGTGTAGGTGGGGAGATAGGGGGGGTCTGTGAAGATGGGGGGGTTAACAAGGAAGGGGCAGTGGTTGCGTGAGGTGGTCTCCCAGTAATCAGCAGTCCACAGGTATTCAATTTGTATCCCTTCTGTTTCTACAAGGCGCCAGCCAGAAGGGGAGGGAGCAGAGTGAAGGCGGATCTCGTCAAAGGTGAGGTTGATTCGGGTATGGTCTAGACGAAAGGTGGAGAGGTAGTAGAGGCGTTCTCCTCTGAGCAAGAGTGTTTCGAGTTCTGGGGTTCGAGGGGGAATGTGTTCTTTCCAGAGGTATTCGTCGTTGACACAGACTAGGAGTGTTTCAAGGGGGTCTCCTGTGGAATGGGTGAGTTGAGCAAGGTGCCAATAGAGAAGTTGGTGCTGGGAGTCTCGCAGGATGGCCTGACAGGGCCCGGACAGGAACTGGTTGTACTGGGTTTGGGAGAGGACTTGTCCAAAGGGGAGGAGAATTGAAGGGGGAGATAGATGGTATCGACATCACACCAACCTTCTGCTTGTCCGTCGTCGTGGAGGGTGCTGATAAGTGGTTCTGGATAGAGGAGGGCGAGTTGTGCTTCTCTGTGAAGCTGGAAAAGGTGGTTGAATTGTCTTTGGACACGTTGGAGACGCTCTTCTCTTTCTGCAGGGAAGGACACTATTTTCCTGGACCAAGAGATGTCTTTATTTACCAGGGACCTCTACAGTTAGATGCACAACGTACTGTTTAGAGGTTACTATCGAAATCTATGTCTTCAAAGCAGGTATACCCGTCTGCAGGCTGAATGGGGAGAAGGGGGACAGGGTTGGTAGGTAAACGTACTGCTTGGGTGAAGGGGATGAGCTCTGGGTGGGTTCTAAGTGCATCTCGAACAGTAAAATATCTGTCTTCTATTGTAACACCTAGATCAGTAAAATTTAGGGTGCCGAAGAGGCTGATAAATTGTCTGTCCAGGAGATCAAAGCCTTGGAGTAATGTTCTTGCCCCACTAAAGATGTCTTGCAGTTCTGGGGAGAGGGTGCGATTCAAGCGGGCAAGGGAAGCGTTCCAGGAATAGACCAGCAGGCCCCTTTGGAAAGTGCGAGGGTTGGGGGCCAAATAACCTACTTTGGCACAAAGATTGAGGTTTACAAAGTGGGAGGGGGGGTAATGAGGGGAACGAAGAAATCGATCAAGGCAGGACGAATAGGAACGTTGTGAAAGTGAGGAAAGCGGAGAGGAATGCCCACACCAGGGAGATAATGGGGGAGATCAGCGAGCACGTCCACAAAGCAGGGGAATTGGTCAAAGAAGCTAGGTTCTCTGGAGAACTGAGCGGGCACCCAAGACTCTTGATGACCGTCAAGCGAGTAGTATATAAGATACTGGTGAGGATTGGTTGGATGGTCAGTGCAAAGGGGGCGATTGACGAGAGAAGGAGGAGGTGTCCGATGGACAAGGCCAGGGTGGCAGGGAGAGAGGGCGTTTGCTGTAGTGGGAGGGGGTGGAGCAGGGGTTGGAAGACGAATATAACAAGGGGGGGGGTGCCAAAGGTATTGGACGCGTTTACGAGGCCTGGAGGAACAAGGGGGGCAATTGGAGGGTGGGGGAGGGCACAGGGAAAGGATGAAGTTCTGGGAGTTCCAGAGGAGGCAAGACCGATGAAGGAGGGGCAGGGGATGCTGTGGCAGCTGCCTCTACTAAGGCAGCGAAGTTGAGGATCTCGTGGGGGGGGGTAAGCTCGTAGGGGGGGGAGGCTGCTTGATCCGAAGCGTTGGTCAAAGGGGAGCTGTTCTGAGACACTAGGGCACTTGTCAGTCACTGTCTGCTTGTGAAAGAGACTGTCCAAATGTTACAACTCACTGTCGACTGCCTGGACAGTGGATTGTATGCGAAGGGGAAGGGATTTGGAAGTGGGCAAAGGAGGGGAGTGAGGGTGAAAGTGCAAGGGAGACAAGCGAACAGCTCAAGGGCAAGGGATGAGAAGCCTTCCACAAGGTGGGGCTAATCTCCTAGGTAATCAGGAACCGGATCACAAGTGGACAGTCTGGAGCTGTCCATTCTATTCCCAAAGGGTTTATATACGTAATTACAACCGGGACTTTGGTCTGTGCACCACTTTAGGGGAGGTTAACTTCGCTTTAACTCCCTACTGATCCACCAATGAGAATAGCCCCACTTTTGGGCTTAGAAATCCGCAGTCTGCAGTCCGCAGTCCGCAGTTTGTGGACTGCTGTTTAGGCATGGTGGGGTTCTGTTAGTACTCTTCCCACCGCTCTCCAATTTGGCAGGAGTCCGGCCCTGGTCTGGACCAGCCCTTCTCTGGTCTTAATCTAGGGTTATCTTCGTCTCTGAGGGTTTTACAAGGTCTTCTGGGAGTGTCTGAGGATTTCTGGGGGGTCAGGAGGTTTTCTAGGGTGTCAGTTCATGACACATAGTGGGTGCGTCTGGTTTTAGTTCGATTTTGTGGTCCCAGGTTCGTGCTGCTGGAAACCGTTGTGCTTCCTGGTCGCTAAAGACTTTCTGATGTCGATGATATTCCTTTGGGACGATCTGATCCCAAGTCCATTCCGTCGTATCCTTAGCTTTGATTGCTAATTCTTGTGCTATGTTGATATGCTTAAGTTGGCTACCTGGTAGATTGAATGTAAGTGATTGGTTGAGGGTCCCTGTCGTCCAGTTAATATCCGGGTTATTGGCGGTGAGCCAGGGGTATCCGAGGATCATTTTGTCGGTTCCAATGGACGCGACATAGAAACAGTGTTTTTGTTGGTTATCATTGGTTGCGACATTTAGATCTATGCATCGCATAATGGTATGTGTTTGATTTGGTGATCCGTCTGTGTTTTGGAGTTTCTTTGGGATCATTAATCGTTTTGTGGGGAGGCAATGCTTGATGACCATTTGGTAATTAATGAAATTCTCAGTTGCACCACTATCAATGAGTGCGTGTATGTGGGCCTTTCTTGTCACGTCATGTAAGGGAACGGATATTTTCATTGACTTAAGGGATGATCTATATACATGATGTGAGATTATCGCTCGAATGTAGGCTGTTTCATTCAAGTGATGTAAAAATCCTCATTGCCACTAAATTTCTCCTGGAGTTTCAGGCGTTGTTCATCGGTCATAGTCCTTAAGGCTGTGGCGAGTGCATCGAGGTCGACGGTAGGGATGGTCGATGCGTTTGTTGAATCGGGTGTTTTTGTGGGTACCGCCGCAGTTGTGGGTGTTTCGGAGATTGTGGCAGCGCGGGCCAGTGTGGGGGTATTCCCATGTGGTTTCTTGTTCAGGCAGTCTCGGACCAAATGTCCTCGCCTTCCGCATTCGAAGCATCATCTTTCTTTTCTGTATTGTTCCTTTTCTTCGACTGTTACAGCTTTCTTTATGACTTCAGGAGTTGAGACATCGTGTCATCGATAGAATGTAAACTTATTGCCGTGTGGTGGTGTGTTGGTTGTCGGCCTTGTTCCCAGGGCATCTTTACTATACAACCAATTAGCATGATGCTTTCTAGCAGATGCTGCTGCTTCATCGAAGGTTTTGGGCTGATTGAATAATAACATTGTTTGAACGAGGTGTGTGGGGAGGCCTTGGTGGAAGTACTGCCGAGCAGCCAGATCATCGATGTGAAGTTCTGCTCTTGTGGCCAGCATGCGAAATTCAGCGATATAGTCATCAATATTAGCATTGTGCATTTGTAATCGGTCTAGCGCGCGTAGTGCCTTTTGTCCTGCCGCTACGTCGGCCCACGCTTCTTGGAAAATTTGTTTGAATCCGGCCCAAATGTATGGGACCCGAATGTTCCCTTCTTTGATGTCGGTCAGCCACTTGATTTGGTCCACCACCCATCGGTCCACTCTGGGTCCCCGTATTAGTCCCAGCGTATATGCGACCCTGGTTCTTTCGTTTTGGACTGTGGCCACATTTTCGTTCAAACTGAAGAATAGTTCTAGTTTCGCAAGCCAATCCATGGACGTATCGCGGTCCCCTTCGAAGAAGGATGGTGGTACACCTGTCATGGTTCCACTTCCTTGATTTGCTGTTCCTGCCCCCAAGGTAGGAGGGCCTAAGGGTGGTTCGTCGGGGTTTCTGCCCATGGTTCGGGTGGTCGCAGTGGATCTCTCTTCGGGACTTCATTCAGGTCGACTGGGATGCGATTCAACAACGTCTTCCTCCGCGGCCCATCGTGCTTGTCTAGTGTTAGGTCTGGCTGCCATTATTTGTGGGGTGGTGGTCCTAGTTTCTATATTGATGGTGTCCTCTGTTGCGGCAAGTAATGCAAATCGGTTGTGGAGGTCAAAGGGTAAGTCGCCTCTTTCTCTGGGTTCTGATTCTTCGGTCAACAGGTATCTTTGTGGAGATGTTTCATCGAGGGACGTTCGTTCAGACGGTGGGGTTCTGGGCTCGCGTGTTGAAGACGTCGCGATCGGGTGTCAGGCAAGGGATGCATCGTCGTCGCCTTGCAGTTCTGGTAAGTTCTTTTGTTTAGTTCTGGAGAAGTCTGTTCTTATGTCACAGCTAGGTGCAGCGCTGTGTCTATGTTCTGGGTTTCAAGGTCGAATTATCAAGACTTCAAGTTCTTCTAAGTCAAGTTGAGGTATGCCAGTCAAGGGCACGTGCGCGAGACGAAGTTGAGCAGCGACGCTAAGTCCTGCCACAAGTATTCTGGGGTCGAAGTCCTTCTAAGGCGCAAACTTAGAAGGTTCAAAGGGGAGTTTCTTAGTTCAGTGAAGTGAGTCCTAAACACCTGTATTGAATACAGAAGAACAGACTTAGCATCTTGCTCTGGTCTACTAGGGGTTTATATACATGTTCTGTGCTATGAAGGTTGTTTCTGGTAGTTACTAGAGCGTTCACTAGGTAGTCTAATGGTTGTACAGTAGAATACCCCAGAAGGATAAAGGAAGGAGAGGGGTTGCGCCCTCTAATGCTGATCTGTAAGCAACTAGGCAGGCTCAGTAAGCAAATCAGTCAGCAGATAAGTAATAGGTCCTTCATAAGCAGGTCATGTGGTAGCTGATGTGTCATGTAAAGTGTTAAAGTAAAATAAAGAGAAAAAGGTTCCTGTTCTTGTGACTTCTCACCCTGGTGTCAGTGACAAGGATCGTCACATGGGTTGTTACGTCGCAGCCAAGGAAGCCCCAATATAATTTTCTCTGGTCCTAAGTCTGTGACCAGGAAACAGTGACTCTCCTCCCGTTGGCCTATTATAATCGCTAGCGATACATAATGCGTGATATCCCCTGCTCGATTGTGTGTCCCGTCAATATTATGAATTTTTATGGGATGATTGAGTGGGATTTGAAGCATCTTCTGGTGCTGAGCGAATTTCTCGTCCAGGAACAGTGCAGTAGCCCCTGAATCTACCATAGCTGCTGTCGTGTATAGGTGGTTTCTTCCTCTCAATGTAACGTAAATATGGAAATGCTGAGTATCGTGCTTCATCTCAGGTAAAATACATGCAGTTATCTTATCTAAGTAATCAGCCTCATCAATGAAAACATTTTTAATTTTCTGCGAGACCGAATCTGACGCAATTACACAATTATTTACACTATCTACAGAGGCCGTTTCACAGACAGTTGTATCAGTAACTTCTTGAACGCTCGTAAATACATTGGAATCAGAATCAATAAACACACTATTTACACATGCTGCCTCAGTCGCAGCTGGAACTGAGACAGTTTCTAAAAAGATGCCTTCAACGCCTCCATTTCTTTCCGTAGTGATTCTACCTGCGCCTTCAAATCAGCTTTCTCCTTTTGAATGGCTGAGGTGTCTGACGGCGCCGAGACACTTGTACTTGAACTTGCCGCCGCTTCTGTGCTGGCAGCAACTTTTGCTTTTTTGGGTTTACCCAACCACTTATCATAACAAACATTAGCTCGGTGTCCTGTCTTCCCACAATAATTACAAATCTCACACTCGTGATTTCCCTGCTTATACTCGTGAGCGGTGGTCCCACAACCCTTGCATTTACCTTTGAGATCAGTCAGCATGTACTGGCGCAGCATCTTAGTACCAGCCCCTGACTGAGTCTTCGAAGCGTCGACCTCCATAGCATTGGGATCGCGCATAGTTTGAGTTTGGGTTTGTGTGGTAATCACCCCTCTTTTCTCTGCATCGCGTTGTCTCTGTCGCACGTCGATTTTATTTGCGGCAGTGATGAGCTCTTCTAGTGTCGCAGGAGTAGTCGGCATGAGGGCCAAGATGTCCTTGATCTTATCTGTCAACCCATCATAGAATCGAGTCTTCAGATCGGTCGCAGACCAGCCAGTTTGAGCTGAGTGCTCATCAAAGCGAGCCTTGTACTCAGCTACCAAATTCTTGCCCTGTCTGAGTTTCTTCAATGCTTCTTGCGCAGCCTCCCCTATATCGTAAGGAATGAATCGCTCTGTAAATGTCTTTTCAAAATTATCCCATCTTTGGTTAAAGGGGATCCTCCCGGCCTTCAATTCTTCCAAATGCGGCAGAGCCCAAGTCCGGGTGTTACATCCGGTGTGAGACGTTCTGCACGACTTGTGCGACAGCTTCGTTCGTGTATTCAGATAAGAGGTCAATAAGACCTCTTGGAGTTCGAATGGGTGAGTCAACGTCAAAGGGGCTGTTCCCTAGTGACGATGTTGAGCGGAAAGTGCCAAAAGCACTGAGACGATTGAGTCAAAGGTTTCAAGGGGAAGTCCAGAAGACAAACACCAATGTATTCAATAAGTCGAGTCTGAGGTCTACATTGTAGTTACAGCAGACTTATATACGTAATCGAATGAGCGTCTAAAGATAAGAATCACGGAGTCAAGTGGCCCAAATAACTGGAAGTGGAGGGCGTAGAGCCTGGCTTCTACTGATAGGGAATTAAGTAAGTGTCCGGTCGTACGATAAGAAGATAAGCGATAAGCAGAGATAAGGACAGCCAAAGATACATAAACAAGTGAGTCACGGGGATGGGCAAAGAGCATGTGACGGATCCCACGATGGAGACGTGATCTGGTAGTGGAGAGTGGGTGGCAGGGAAGGGTCGTCGTTAGGTAAGAAAAAGAATACGGGCAAGGATGGGGTTCGTAACATCACCCCCTCTTCTGGTTCTAGCAGTCCCGGCTAGAAACGACTCGTACCATCATCATCCTGCACCAGTTCTAGGTAGTCATCAGCTACATTACGATCGTCCATCTGATATGTCTCCATTTCCTGCAGGCATGCATGAGTGCGGAGGAAGCCGTACGGGCCGCGCTGACCACAGGCGTGGCACAGGTCGTAGACAGGGCAGTCGATTTCTTTATGTCCGGCGTTGTGACAGAGGCACTTGCCGCACCAGCCTGACGGATTATTGATTACTGGGGCCACCCCTATGCGTCGGAAGATGCAATGCCGGCTCCAATGAAGATTGCTGCGGCAGTGTCGGCACCACTTGCGGTTGAGAGGGCAATTCCAACTGATGTGGTACTTGCTATCACATCGCCAGCAGGTTTCCCCGCGTGGATTCTCGTGTAACCGCGGCATCTCGAATCGGTTCGGTAGCAATGTCGGGGCGGCTCCCAGTGTACGAGGAGGGAGAGGCCATGCATAGGTGTCGGCATACCTTTCAACGATTGTCTGATATGCATCTCCTGCCTCCAACCTCTTCCTAATGTCAACAATCTCCTGTTCCAACTGGAACATCCCATTCGTCAGCCTAGCCATCATTTTTGCGTGCTCCTTGTATTGCTGGTTCAACGTCCTCCGTAGGGTGACGCTCTTCCGCAGCCTCATGACTTCCGCCTTGAGGTGTGGCAACCTCATGTCGTTCAGTACCTCGTCGATTGCAAAGGCACGACAATCCTCCGCAGAAAGGTGGCCCAGCTGTTCGTCAGTCATCGTGTGATGAAGTCGTCCCGTATACCTTTCTTCCAAATAAACCGGGGCCCCATAAACTGGCCCATCCTTCTTCATACATCCCGCCATGTCCATCCCTCCGTTGGTGTAGTAGATGTACTTGGCAATGGCCTTGGAACCATCTGCCATCGTGATCTCCAAGGGGAAGTACATTGACGAGTTCGGGTTGTTGGGAATGAAGGGAAATTCCGGGGCCTCATCATCAATCTCCCCATTGAGTAGGTCGTTGGGGTGGGGTTCTTCACAGTGGGTAAAGTCATCGTTCGGGTTAGGGGATTGATTTTTGACACGGGCCTCAGCAGCTTCGTAGTCGATGGGAGAAGAGGGACGAGAGGAGGGGTGAGTGGAAGGGAAGTTTTCGACGACGGTCATTGGAGAGGCAAAGGCGTCAATGGCAGCAGAGGCAGCGATGAAAGACATGATAGATAGTTCGGTGGTGGTAGTAATTTGCTGAGAGGGCATATACTGGGGAAATCGTCTTAGGGGTTGAGATTGCTCCCTTTTAACTATTCCTGGGCGCTTCTGGATGTCGGGCATGGAATTCCGAGATAAGGACCGGGGCAGAGATATCTCCGGCTGGTTCCCATGAGTTGTCAGAGGCTGGGAATCCCTTCCACTTAATCAGGTAATACAGTTTGCGCCCTCGGCCCTGTCGTTTCGAGTCTAGAACCCGTTCTACTTCCCACTCTTCTTCCCCGTCGATAAGGTCAGGAGGGGGTCTTGAGAAGTTTTCTCCATGCAGAGGTGTCTCCTTGTAGGGCGTAAGCAGTTTGGCGTGGAAGACCGGGTGAATGCGCCATGTGGGGGGGAGTTCGAGTTGGTATGACACATCTGACAGCTTCCTTGTTATCTTGAAGGGTCCGTGACGTTGGGGCGCCAACTTGGTGGTTGGGTGTGATGTGTGGATGTTCTTCCCTTCCAACCATACCAGGTCATTGGTCCGATAAGGTGTGAACCTTGTGGACTTCTCAGCCAGGGTCTTTTGCGCCTTCAACAGGTTTTCATTGGCTGATTTCCTAATCTCTTCCCATTGGCTGATACGGTGTGTGGCCGAAGGGACATTCGTTGGCTTCCCTGTCCATGTGGCTCGGGGTGTCCATCCCATGATGAGCGAGAACGGGGAGTGTTTCGTGGTACCATTGGGCCAAGAGTTATGGGCAAACTCTGCTGTCGCGAGCCAGTCAGCCCAATCATCCTGTCGTCCGTTGTTACGAACCCCATCCTTGCCCGTATTCTTTTTCTTACCTAACGACGACCCTTCCCTGCCACCCACTCTCCACTACCAGATCACGTCTCCATCATGGGATCCGTCACATGCTCTTTGCCCATCCCCGTGACTCACTTGTTTATGTATCTTTGGCTGTCCTTATCTCTGCTTATCGCTTATCTTCTTATCGTATGACCGGACACTTACTTAATTCCCTATCAGTAGAAGCCAGGCTCTACGCCCTCCGCTTCCAGTTATTTGGGCCCACTTGACTCCGTGATTCTTATCTTTAGACGCTCATTCGATTACGTATATAAGTCCGCTGTAACTACAATGTAGACCTCAGACTCGACTTATTGAATACATCGGTGTTTGTCTTCTGGACTTCCCCTTGAAACCTTTGACTCGATCGTCTCAGTGCTTTTGGCACTTTCCGCTCAACATCGTCACTAGGGAACAGCCCCTTTGACGTTGACTCACCCATTCGAACTCCAAGAGGTCTTATTGACCTCTTATCTGAATACACGAACGAAGCTGTCGCACAAGTTGTGCAGAACGTCTCACACTGGACGTAACATCAAGTCGAGTCTCTCACAGTGGCTTCCAGCCGCAGCCAGACCCTCTTCCGGGAAGAACTTATCGAACGCAGAGACGAGAATAATCTTTCACAGCAAGTACTTGGCTCTGCCACCTGGAAAGATTTTGAGTCCGAGTTTGGATACTACATCTATCACGACGGAAGATACCAACCGGTAGAATACGACGACGAAAAGAGAGTTTGGTATCGCATCCGATATTCGGACAGCCGACACTCTTGGGTCACCACAGGACCTGCCCCTCCTGAATTTGGATTAGGACCGTGGAGGGAGAATCCCCCGGCCATCATTACGGACTCTGAACCAGAAGAGTACGTAGAAGAACATAGTGAAGAAGCACTGGTATTAGCGTCAACTACATCCCCAGTTGCACCCGCAGTTGTCACGTCCAGAGCCCCTGCTTTGACAACTCCCCAGATCTCAATACAATCCACCAACACTGTCACCCCATTTTACCAAACCATGTCTACCATCGCCGCCCAGCTTCCAGACCCAGTACCGGCACCCCCGCCAGCCACACTACCACCCAACATTCCCCCACCATCAGGGCGGTTGTCGGGAGTACTACCCCAAACGTTCACTGGGGAACGGTCACAAAGCAAAAAGTTCATGCTGGAATTCACGACCTTTAAGAATTTCAACCATGACGTCCCCCAGATCATTAACCCCTTCCAACGTGCAAACCTCTTTCTCTCTCTGATCCGAGGGGAGGCTGTGGACGACTGGACCATGGAACAGCTGGAGTGGCTGAACGAACAAGTTGAGAGTGGTCGTCGCACCACTAGTGAAGGGCTTTGGGAAACCATCGCCCAGCGATTTAAAGATGCATTTACGGATGGGCAGGCCAAGCAGAAGGCTGCTCGAGAGCTCAAGTCCCTTAGGATGGAGAAAGGAGAACTTGATGCGTATGTCGCAAAGTTCAGGAGCCTGGCCAATAGGGCCGGCTACGACACCGATGAGGAGGCCACATTGGACCTTTTCTCCCAGGGGTTGCCTAACCCATTAGTAAAGAACATTATCCAGTTCCACCACCCTAATGACTGGGACACGTGGGTAGATGCTGCTCGGCGACAGCAGCAGGATTATTTGGACTTCCAAACACGCTTTGGAGTCGACACAAAGAAGGGAAAAACCCGTGACCAGTGGAAGGCTGCCTTCGGAGTTAAACCCACACATGCCAGTCAGAGGGATCCAAATGCCATGGACACCTCAGCCGACAGAACCAGAGCACGAGTTGCACTTACGGAAGACGAAAGGCAGACCCTGATGAAGGAAGGGCGGTGCTTTCGCTGCAAGGCACAGGGGCACATGTCTAGGGAGTGCCCGAAGAAAGGAGTACGGGCGGCGGAAGCAACGGTTACACCGATCCATAACAACCCACCAACTGTCAGCAAAAAGACAAAAGAAGAAAAAGCGCAGGAGATATGGGCGAATATGATGAAGGAGAGCGAAGAAGTGCGAGCCATCCTGGTGGAAAAGGCATTCACAAAAAAGGATTTTTAATCGGCTCAAACCCTTCGGCCTGGGCACGAGCATTACATGTAACCTCTGTGTATACTAGTCGCTTCAAATCTTTGAAAATACCAGTACATTTCGAGACCACACAGAGGACGGCCGATCGCGATATCCTGATCGACTCAGGAGCTACCGACAACTTCATCAGCCCGCGAATGGTGAAAACCATGGGATTGGGAATGCTGGCACTTCCCCAAGAAAAGAATATCTGGAACATTGATGGAACCGCCAATCGGGCTGGAAAAATCACACATTACACGGACCTCAACGTCCAAGTAGGAGAAAGGACAAAAGTCATACGCTTCCTAGTCACCAATTTAGGTGGAGAAGATTTGGTCTTGGGGTATCCCTGGCTTGCCGCATTCGAGCCAAAAATTAACTGGGGCGATGCGACAATGGACAAGGAATCTTACCCTGTACTCATCACGTCAATAGGGTACGATTACACAGTCCGACACTCCTTGGCATGCAAGGCAGAAGGAAATGAAGAGGACTCGGGATATTGTTTTGTCACCAAAGCATCAGAACTCGCGCAGAAAGCAGTAGAAGGACATACAGAGAAAACATTCGAAGAGGTGGTGCCGGCGGAATACCATCGACACTGGAAAGTGTTCTCGGAGGAGGAATCGCAATGTTTTCCCCCTACACGACCATGGGACCATGCCATTGACTTCATACCCGATACCCCATCAGCAATTGATTGTAAAATTTACCCATTGTCACAGATGGAACAGACCGCGCTCACGGCATTCCTTGAGGAACATCTTGCAAAGGGATATATCCGTCCATCGAAATCACCCTACACGTCGCCATTCTTCTTCATTAAGAAGAAAGATGGCAAACTTCAACCTGTTCAGGATTATCGACGGATAAACACTTACACTGTAAAGAATGCCTACCCCTTGCCACTCATCTCCGAACTTATTGACGCAATGAGGAATAAATCTTTGTTTTCCAAAATGGACATCCGTTGGGGTTACAATAACATTCGGATCAAAGAAGGGGATCAGTGCAAGGCGGCCTTTAAGACCAATCAGGGACTTTTTGAACCGAACGTTATGTTCTTTGGCCTCACCAACTCACCTGCCACCTTCCAATCGATGATGAACCACATATTCTGTGACCTCATTCTTACCGGCGAAGTAGTGGTTTACATGGACGACATACTGGTGGCCACAGAAAATGATCTGACCCATCACCAAGAGCGAGTACATCAGGTACTAGACATCCTACACGAACATGATTTATACCTCAAGCCCGCCAAGTGCTCGTTCGAACAATCAAGTGTAGAGTATCTGGGAGTCATATTAGAAGGAGGACAGGTCCGAATGGACCCTGTAAAGGTGCAAGGAATTCGAGAATGGCCAGTACCCACATGTGTCAAGGATGTGCGGTCTTTCGTTGGGTTCTGTAACTTCTATCGACGCTTTGTCCAAGGCTTCTCAGGAATCGCCCAACCGCTAAACGGATTACTGAAGAAAGATGTTCCCTGGCATTGGACAGAAGAACATCAAACGGCCTTTGAACAGATTCGCAACATTATTGGCTCAGAACCGGTCCTGTTACAACCAGATTTACAGAAACCTTTCGAACTTGAGGTTGATGCATCCCACTTCGCAAATGGCGCTGTATTGAATCAGCGGGATACGGTGGGACTCCTTCATCCTGTGGCCTTTTACTCGGAGACATTCTCGCCGGCGGAACGGAATTATGATATCTGGGACAGGGAATTACTGGCCATCGTGAAAGCATTGCGACATTGGCGACCCTATCTAGCGGGAGCTCCCCATAAGACTATTATTCACACCGATCATTCCAATCTACTGTATTGGAAAGAACCCCACAAGATCAGTCGACGAGTTGCTCGCAAAGTCTTAGAATTGGAAGAATACAACTTCGTGCTTAAACACATTGCAGGAAGTCACAACGCACGAGCAGATGCACTGTCACGACGGCCAGACCTGAACGATGGCGGGGAGGATAACACTAATATCACAGTGCTCCCCGAGGAAGTCTTCGCAAAGACGGCGGTTGTCAGTCTTTATGATATGGATCTATGGGCCCAAGTGTCCCAAAATATGAATCAGCAGTTATGCGAAACATGGGCCGATGCACACAATCTGAAGAAGATTGACGGCCTGTGGTGGAAGGACGGGGATCGGCTTGTTGTCACCGGTGGCGACAACATTAAGAGGGGGGTGATCCATTTTCACCATGACCTCCCCTCTGCAGGACATCCTGGCATTGCCAACACTTACGCTCTTGCCAAACGCGACTACTGGTGGCCAAACATGAAAAGAGATGTGGAGGAGTATGTGAAGGGATGCGCAGACTGCCAGGCCAACAAAGTAAATACGCACCCACAACCACCGGCACCCTTCCCAATTACGCCGACGGCCTCACAACCATTCCAGACTATTGCCATGGATTTCATCGTCAAACTCCCCATTTCCAGAGGTTTTGACTCAGTCCTGACCATCACCGATCACGACTGTTCGAAAGCGGCGTTGTTCATACCTTGTAACGAGTCCATCACAGCAGAAGGAGTGGCCAAACTTTATCTGGATCACGTCTACAGACACTATGGCCTCCCTGAAAAGATCATCTCAGACCGCGACCCACGCTTCACATCCGCGTTTGCCAGAGCGCTCTGTAAAACACTGAATATTGCCCAGAACATCTCCACAGCATATCATCCACAGACAGATGGGCAGTCGGAAAGAACAAACCAGTGGCTCAAACAGTACCTTCAATTCTGGTGCAACGGATGTTACGTCCGGTGTGAGACGTTCTGCACAACTTGTGCGACAGCTTCGTTCGTGTATTCAGATAAGAGGTCAATAAGACCTCTTGGAGTTCGAATGGGTGAGTCAACATCAAAGGGGCTGTTCCCTAGTGATGATGTTGAGCGGAAAGTGCCAAAAGCACTGAGACGATCAAGTCAAAGGTTTCAAGGGGAAGTCCAGAAGACAAACACCGATGTATTCAATAAGTCGAGTCTGAGGTCTACATTGTAGTTACAGCGGACTTATATATGTAATCGAATGAGCGTCTAAAGATAAGAATCACGGAGTCAAGTGGGCCCAAATAACTGGAAGCGGAGGGCGTAGAGCCTGGCTTCTACTGATAGGGAATTAAGTAAGTGTCCGGTCGTACGATAAGAAGATAAGCGATAAGCAGAGATAAGGACAGCCAAAGATACATAAACAAGTGAGTCACGGGGATGGGCAAAGAGCATGTGACGGATCCCACGATGGAGACGTGATCTGGTAGTGGAGAGTGGGTGGCAGGGAAGGGTCGTCGTTAGGTAAGAAAAAGAATACGGGCAAGGATGGGGTTCGTAACACCGGGCATCTCCAGCTAGAAGATGAGAACGGATAAGATCCAATCAGAGTCTCTCCTAATCCACTTCTGGGTTTGCACATTGTAATCATTTAGACTATTCTTCTGTGCGCAAGCCCAATTGTGGTAAGCTGCCAGAAAATGGCGCGCATCCACTGAAGTCCCCTTGCCATCCCAAGACGCAGGGCGCGCTACTGTAGAATCCTTCCCAGTAGCAAGGGTGTGCTGAGGTGGAGATGCCGAAGCTTGTGCCTGGTGCTGCGTCAGCGTTTGCACATCTCTGGCCAAATCCCTAACAGTGACCGCCATGTCGTGGAGCGCTCGGTTAACATCATCGCGGGAGAGGGTAGAGGCGGAAGTGGATGCGGTGGGTGCGGACATTTCTGGACTTTGAATTTGTGGAGTAGGGGCAGAAATACTAGAACTTTCTGGGACAGGAGTAGTCGATTCAGGAGTAGTCTGACTAGGAAGTGGCTCGTTTGCGGGTGCAAGTACAAGTCCACTGACTGTAGCTGTCCTGGGTCGTCGATCTAACTGTCTAGTTGTCTGTCTACCTCTACGTTGGGTCTCAGGAGAGTGAATTGAAATGGGAGAGGGAGAGTGTGAGGATGCTCGAGAAGCTGAAGCAATGCGTGATTGCGCGCGTGAGCGTGAAACTGAGTATGGTCGGTAGTGTGTGTGGGGGTGGACGTCTCTCCTAGAAGCCAGTCCGAAAAATCTGGGGGACTAACAGCAAAGATACAAGTGCCGTGCAACACTAAGCACAGGTGGAAAGGGTAGATCGATCAAGCTGGCCAATAGATCTCGGATTCAAAGATCCGGACCCGATGCAGCGGCGATGACGATCATACCAAGAAAATGAAATGAGAAAAGTAGCGTTGCCCAAGGCTGTCTGGCTCAGTCTTCTCGACCTGTTGCCTGCCTCTTCACTCAGGGGACACGAGCCCAAGAGCTTCCTAAAATGGTTCAGTTCGGCCTCCTCTCTGTGCCTGTCACCACTCTCGCGGGGCCCCCTTTGTCTGACCGGGTTTTACACTCCTTGGTAGAAGATCCCGCACCAGTGATCAGGATGCATGCGATCCCCCGATAACACCCCTTAATGACCAAGCAACCTCTGTCACCACTACTCGGGCTTCAGAGATCACCACGCAGGCTATGAATTATTGGCTTGACACAGTAAGCACCTCACCGGCACCACCCCAGGGGGTCACTACTCTAAGACTGTCTGGCTGTTAGTGAGCGCATTGGCCCTGTCGTGAGGGAGAACACGAAATTGAGGATCTTGTCCTAATGTAACGGGTGCTTCTATCCCGCGCTTGCAGTGTTAGATTAGATAAGATGTAAAAGTCATAGTAAACTCAGAGGTGATAAAATCCTAGTCGGAAGCTGCCCAGAATGCGGAGATTAATGCATGCGTAAGGCTTGAAGCAGTCAGAGGACTCTGCCTTGCTTATGCAGCAAGAATAGACCTATATTGAACTTTGCTAAGAGCCTACAGCCCCAAGAGGACAAGATTAGCTGGGCCTGAGTAAATACAAAGATAAACCGCACCTACAGCCCCAAGAGGACAAGATGGGGTCTGCAGCGTGCTACAGGGTGTCTTTAAATACATTCTAGTACTATCCTACGAAATACCAAAGCCAATCGAGCGTGTGATGTAAATCTAAGTAGTTATCAGTGGCTTACTCTTCTAAGTACCCTGACACATCTTGTTTACTAACGCGCGATCGTTTCTGCCGGTCTGGCATTATCTAAAATACATACTAGACTACTTTAGATCACTCTATAATCAAATCGTTAATCTGTATTACTCAAACAATGGCCGTGTGTATCTATAATGTCCATTGCTACATAGGGCAGTGACTACTTCACATCGCGTGGACCAGGTCAGATCGGTCCGAACTCCTCCTTATCTTATCTAAGTCTAAGAAGGTCGACTTTGCAAGACACGCAATCGTGTGATGCCCTCAGGATGGTTTTCAATCGGTCCGGGATGGCAAAAATGCGCATCCAGGACAACCTGGCTGTGACATTTACAATGATTTACTTTTACATTCCATGTAATGTATATAATACAGCTTGCATATTTTATTCTACATACTAAAAAATGGTTTCCTGCTGTTGAACACCCAAAACTGAAATACATGACTCTAATGTGATAAAATTGCCCTTTGTTTAGACTTAGAGGCTTAGATGCAGTCAATACTGCACCAGCAACTGCTTTATCTATTGTAGATCTATGTATTATAATCAGCTACTAGATTAAATGAATGCATTATCTTGTTATCTTGTTTAATGATGTGATTTGATCACATGTCAGATCTTAGATGAACGCATTTTGATTTTTGTTATCTACGCGTGATCATAATCATGTCGAACCGCTATCCCGGAACCTCTGTACCGCTCTATCTTGGTTCAACAGAATTTGCTGTTGTTTACTTTACATCACGTGATTCGGCACAATCTGTTGGGTAAATTGCATCCAGTAGGCTCAACCACGGCAACTTGAGCGCCTGAGCGGCGTGTGCTTGTCTCAAATCTCAAAAATCAGCATCAACATCGACGACATCTATACTTCGAGAGCAGTCCGCACTATGGCCATCCGCGCAGCCATCACCGTCTCAGTGACATCCATACTCCTCGGTGCGTTATTATGGACTCACTGGTTGTCCAGTCCAGCACATCTTATGGCCGACCCATTCAATTTCCCGAACGCATTTGCGAATAGGCTTGCTCTTCACTCACTGGATTGCAGACTCACTTACTCTCTGGAGGACACCCGTCACCGACGTTCACCTCTGGGTTGCAGCTAGATACTACCACGTCCTCACTAAGGGTGCGCCAGGCGTAGGCTACGTCGTTGCCGCTGCAGCCGCACTCGGGGCTGCAACGATTTTTTGGAGTTTGCGCGATGGCGAGGCTGGAAACTTGATGTTTGACGGTGGCAGCATCTGTGAGTTCTCTATCTCTCTCCCTCTTATTGTTCACTTTTCGTTCATCTTTCAACTCCTCTCACTCCCTCATTCTCTGACCCGACGACGACCGTACCGTATTCATATATGTACAGTTTTATATGGCACCGCCGTCGCCATTTATGTCCAATCCGTGCTCCCCAGTATGTCCACTTCATTCCGTCGCCATACTTTCGTTCGCCTGCGCTAGCTCACATCGCATGCATTTGCCACGCTATAGATATATTTACCAACTTCGTGGTTCTCCCTCCTCATATTCCAGATGCCAAGTTTCCTCCTGACTTACGCGCACCAACGCTTGGCCTCGCATCAAGTCACCTCATCTGTAGCGTTGCCCTGACCGGCGTGCTCGCCCTGCAGACGGGCAGGTGGTGGGCTGAGCGTGCAGATGATGATGCTAGCGCCGCAGAGACGCTCAGCCAGTCAGGCCGGGATGGTCACAGCGGCAAAAAAGCGGGGGTCAAGATCGCCTCTAAGAGTAACGTAGTGGTGGCGGTTGCTTCGTCATGAAGTATCGATGCACAGTTTAGCCAGTTTTTTCATCTTGTCACATATTATGCAGGACGACAAAAATTTCCCACCAAAAAGGGTTATGAACTCCCGTACTTAAGGAGATGCCTTGGACGGGCTCAGTATTAGTAAGAAATATGACCGTGTCTATATATATACTAAGAAAGGGGAGTGGGAATTGATCGCATGGCCATTTATGCTATTCTTGAACTATGTCCTCCTTGCGCGGCTTGGACTCCTTGATTTCACCCAACAAATTCCGTGCGTCCGTCTCGTTCGTCTCAATTACGATCCCCAGTCCTTCCTCGCGTGCCAGTCCGAGTACGTGCTCAAGCTCGACATACCCATCATGATCAATATCCAGTTTATCAACAACGTGCGCAACCACGTCCTCCTCCGGTCGGTGCCGGATCATCGACAGCGCCTTGGCGAGGTCCCGAATCGGGATGCGACCTGCGGCGTCGCACGCTATAAGTTGCAACGAGCTGCCAACACGCGCATCGTACTCCTCCAGCTGCTTATCCAGTTTAGTCAGCATGTTACGGATGCGCTTCACGAGTGCCGCCGCTTTGGGATCCTGCCAACGGAGTGAGCTTAAGTCGTCCCATGTTGCATAATGTTGCATGCGTGATAAAAAGTGAAAGGCATGCGCACCTCAACCTCCTCACTCGCACTCTGCTGGTTTTCCTCCATAAGCGAATGGAGCTCATCGCGCTCCTTAAGTACGGACGATTTTGCGGAGAGTACTGAAAGCACTTCGACGATTTCCTTCAATTGTTCTGTCGTCATGCGTGCATCCTCCTCTAAAGGCTCGGAGCATAACTGCTCTCGAACCTCCGTCAGTCGTCCCACTCAATGATAAGAATAGGAATGAGAGCTACATGAAACGTACCTCAGAATCAGGCAGTAATGATTCGGCTATGCGCGCCTCCTCCTCCCCCTTCGAGCGCTCCGAGGCCGCGCGTCTGGCGCGCCGTGCATCCTCCTCCTTCTGTTCCTGCTCTTCCTCGTCCTCGATGAGCTCTTCTTGCTGCTGTAATACTTCGAGTCGCTGCTTGTATGATGCCTTCTCTGAGTCGACTTCCAGCTCTGCTTCGTTCAACTATGTTCTCATCAGCTGAGAAACCAAGAGGACAGTCAACGAAAATAAACGCACAAGGTTGTCCGGCAGCCCGCTGAGCACATGCTCGAGGCTTCGCACGACTGTTGCCCGGCTGCTCTCATCCTCACCGGGCTTGCGATCGAATTCAAACGCGCGCCCAAGCACGAGCAGCAGACCAGAGACGCGCTCGCTGAGGTGGAGCTGGATCCATGTGTTGAGGTCCTCACGCAGGCGCGCAGGGCTTACACCGTAGGTGCGTATACCTCGACTTTGGCACGCGTGCTGGAGCTCGGCTGTGCTCAATTCGTCGACGCCCTCAGCGAGAATGGCTTGATCATCTCGCCGAAGCTGTAACAGCCGCGACCGGATTGCCCCGCGTAAGAAATTGTCCGTACCGAACGCATTAAGACCCATGTACCGGGACATTGACGTCAGTTGCGGACGCGAGAGATTGTCGAGCGTGAGGTCGTCGTCAAAGAGCTTCGCAACATTTATAATGTCTTCGGTCGACGGAGATTCGCCTGTTGAACGCACCTTGGGGAAAACTCGTTAGCCTAAACGGAGGACACGGAAGCGGATGGAATACTTTGCGGAAGAACCCTTGAAGGCGTCACTACCTAGGATGTGCGCATTGGCCTTCAAACCAGACTCACGAAGTGTCTCCTGAAGGAATTTAGCCATCTCAAGCCGCATGCGGAGGAGCTTGCGGGCTTTTTCTTCCTGCGAGAAAAACGTTAGAGCCAATGGCAGATAGGGACAGAAGGCACGTACGGCTGCAAATTTGTCTTCAAAGGTAGAAGGAAGCATATTTGGGAAGAGTTTGAGGGCAACCGGGAGCAGGAACTCCATGAAGGGAACCATGATGAAGACGGCAAACGGAATTACTCGTAGCAAGTCCTGCGTGGTCCGTCGAAGCTGCATGTTGAGCCACAGCTATCAGTATTGTATTTGAACTGACTATGTATTTCCCACATACCTGCCTCCGCTCACGGCGTGTGAGGGTCTCACCTTGGAGAATCTTTCTTTGTAGACGCGCCGATATGCGGACTTCTTTAGCTAGGAGTTTCGAACCGTGCCAGTAATGCTGCGCCTCGTGCTTAACCTTCTTCCATGCGCGTGAGAGTAAGGGCTCTGTTTTTTTGATATTTTTGGGGGCCGGCGGGGAAGGCGGAGATGAGGAAGGGTCAGTGGTGGTTTGGGTTGATTGATAGCGTGATACGAGTTGACCGTGATGGTGATGGAAGTTCTGAGGGAGGGAGAGCACAGTACGCCGGGCGTGCAAATAATTTATGAGGCGAGGATGTACCGCGTGGTTGCGAAGAGCGACAGTGAAGAGTGGGAGTGACCGAGACATACACCTTTAAAGAAGAGAAGAGAAGAGAGAGAAGAGAGGAAGAGAGGAAGCAGTTCGAGTTCAAGACGGCATCAGCACGGCAACAAACACGCGTCGTCTCGTCTCGTCTTGTCTTGTCTCGTATCTATGACCAGCCCGAGTCACAGTTACAATCATTTATTTGACCCAACCAGCCGTGGACACAAGCATGCTAAGAGACACTATTATAAGACTACCAAGAATCGCGCAGAGGACTTCAATACTGATTGGACGCCTTTTAGGGTAGCAGAGAAAAAATACAAAGCTCACTTCCCCCCTCCGGATCTGTCTGATGTGTTAGATCTCGCTTTGTTGGATCCAAGTAGATCTGCAGAGATTGAGCGGGGAGGATGGAAAGGTCGCACCGATACTGTTAACATCAAGGAAATTAGTCTTCAAAATGTGCCAACTACGAAAAAGAGCAGGGCGTTCACAGTCGCCAATATTCACGGTGGGAAACATGTTGCTCACTAGCTCTAGACTTTGACCTCATGTCCTCTTATCGCACTCACCAACTTGAAAGGTCTGGTGATCTTACCATCTTTTGTCTCAGACGAGTCCCAGCGCAACTTAATCAGATGGTCCCTTCTCAATCACGCCAGACACCCAAACGAGACCAATCTGGATACGCACTATATCCTTCCATCTTCTGGCCTCTGGTCCACCTACCTCCATTCGCCAGAAACCACCATCCAACCACGCGCCTCCCTTCCTTCAACAATTTCAACATCATCTGACTCCTCGAGTCCACGGCATCTTATCTCGAACACTCCAGCCTCGCCTGCAACATTCTCTCTGCTTAGGGGTGCTCCAAGACCCCCTCCAATGCCATCCGTGCACGCGCAGCCGCTTAGTGCCAAGCAGCTTCTCCCGCGCCTGCGTTGGGCAAACATTGGTTGGTCTTACCATTGGGGCACAAAGCAATACGATTTTGCAAGTGAGGTGCAGCCAATAGGCGAGCCATTCCGGAATGTATGTACTGAGGTGGTGCGCAGCATCTGTTGGTACGACGTATTTGGGCGCGCAGGTGCAGGACCGCTTGATGATTGGGGAGAGGGTAACGCCAACTGGCAAGCATGGAATGAAACATATGGTCAGCATTTGAAATGGGCCACATCTGTGATTTGTTAGGTGTCACTCAGTCTGTGCACTTTGTAGAGCCTGACGCAGGCATTGTCAACTTTTATCAGACCAAAGACACCCTTATGGGCCATGTCGACCATTCCGAACTTTGCGCCACATCGCCACTTGTCTCGATCTCGTATGTCTCACTTTTCTCATCTCCTCTCGTATTCACTAATGTCCCGTCCATCAGCCTCGGCAATGCTGCCATCTTTCTTATTGGTGGCCTCACACGCGACGTCACGCCAATCCCTATTTTGCTACGCTCCGGTGATGTCGTCGTGATGTCTGGCCCTACATGCCGGCGCGCATACCACGGCGTTCCACGCATACTCGAGGAAACGTTGCCATTATATCTTGAGGAAGATGTCGACGCGGATAGGGGAATGTGGGCACCATATGCACGATATATGCGCACGACCCGAATCAACGTCAACATGCGGCAAGTATTTCCAAAGGGGTTCGACCCTTGCCTCGTACATACTTAAAACTTTCAGGGGACTGTCGAGCTTGCTATGGCAGTAGGTAGACAATTTTGGCTTCTCACAGCCTAGATGCTGTGTGGATGTGCCGCTATAGCACCTGTCACCGTATGTGCAAAATATTGTGGAAGAGACACCGCTTTATATGTGCAATAAAGTTTAATCTGCAAGTTGGGTATTGCGAGTTGGGAGAGCGAGTCGGACCCTTAGAGCATAATCGTGTGCATACCCTAGATTGAAGCCAATAGACAGGCCGCACTGCCAATGTGCCGTCGTACGTCATAGTAATCAACATCATGAGCTGAGTGTTTGAGGTAAGGTTCTGTGGGCACACAAAAGGGCAAGTGTACACACAATCTTCAACCTCTCCCCAGCGCTCAATTTGACTAGCAACCTCCACTTGGGCTACCAGAGCTGCCTGCTCAGCAGTGATATGGCCATGTATGAGTGCCAGCGCGGTGATAAAGGACTTGGTTGTATATGTCGCGCGTTCCATTGCTGCCCATTAGTAATAAATGAGCGAATCATTTCTGACAAGAGAATGCAGCGGATGATACGCAACCCGCCATTTGCCACGGATCAAGATTCTGAAGCGCTTGGTCTAGTTTTTTCTTCGTGTCCTTTGGCTGCGCACTAAATAGCACGGAAGTGGTGGTTAATAGCTCGACGTCAAAGGTGTCACGAGCCCAGGTGAGCAGGGGATCCCAGTGCTTATTTTGCAGACGCACAAGTGGATCTGGGTAATCCTGATGGAAGCTAGTGTAACGTGTATCAAGCGAGAAGGCGGGGATAGTAAGGAAGGCAGAAACACACCAGACCGTATCAGTGTCAAGATAATTGAGCAGGGCTTTGCGCACATCCGCACGCGTTCCAGCTTCATTCATCGAGTCTATCACGCGCGCTGCCAAAGAAGTCTACTTCCAGATAAGTTCATTACTCGACAGAGAGCTGATGCACACATCGTACCATAGGAAGTGCGTAGGACTTGAGCACACTATGTTGATTTTCCCACTCTGTCACAATAAGCGTTGCGGAGAGGCGTTTCGAGCAAGGCAAGAGTAAAGGCTTTCCCCCAGGCGTCTTGAGTGGGCGGGAATCAAGGGTGATGGAAAGAGAACCTTCTCGTTCTTCGAGATCAACAGTTTTCCAAAAGCGCTTGAGTGTTGCTTCTACACCTGTACTACGGGTGTGGGTTGACGGAAGTGACATGAATGGGGGTACACATACGGTTTGTTGCTGTGACTGGCGTGCTGGCATCATGAGACGAGGTTGATGTTAATCGATTTAAAGTCCAAGCAACTCGCTGATATCTGAGGTGTTGGGGGATTCCAAGTTTGAGAGTCTGAGCCAACGTGAACATGACAATATCAGCAGGAGTTGGTGTTTTTTAAAAAAAAATCGAGTTTATTCGCACTTCAGGGACGTGCCCAAACCGCGCGGCTACTACCGGGACATAGAGTGAATGCTATTCACCCATCAATATCAATGCTCCACAGGTTTGGATCTGGATCAGACTTACATAATTCTTGTTGCATTACATAGCCCTTATCTTGTACCTTTTATGGTATACCAGAACTTTGTTTATATTTGTTTTGGCTGATGCGATATTCAACAAACAGTGCAAAAGTGCAAAAACATTGACTCAGTTTTGTGAGGCACTGTACTGCCACACCATATTCATATTCCTAAATGCTGAGGTGCTATAGAGTGAATATTGGAAATGGTGCAAACATCAGGACAGTTTTTTGACCCACTGTATTTCTGTGATATTTTTACAGGATCATTGATCTGTCATCTCTATCAATTTCAGTTGAAGTTTTTTCAAACAAGCAGTTCAATTGAAATTGATACAGATCTCTTAGAATTGATTAAATATGTTTTTTTTTTTGGCTAGAAAACCAAGATATAGCATTACATCTGTAATACAATGGATTGATGAGGGCCTAATCTAAAAATCTAAATTAATAAGAAAGCCAATAAAAAAGATTTTATGTAATAAGTCTGACTCAGGCCAGTAGTCACAACGCGACGACTCC
Organism: Multifurca ochricompacta; assembly: GCA_022496185.1. Taxonomy (NCBI): domain Eukaryota; kingdom Fungi; phylum Basidiomycota; class Agaricomycetes; order Russulales; family Russulaceae; genus Multifurca; species Multifurca ochricompacta. The sequence goes on along the minus strand of WTXG01000003.1, from coordinate 1,373,687 downwards.
ACCCCAGCTGAAAGGATAAAGAATTTCTCTGCGACCACGGACTGGAACACTTGCCAAATCATGGCCTCAAACCCTTCGGCTTCTAAAGTGTACGAGTCCATTTTTCCCGGTGTTTTGCTTCACGTTATTGATGGAAAGCAGACTTGTTGTTGGCTCAGTAATAGGTGCCATTGGTCTTGTATTTGATAAAATGTTGGCCATCCATAAGAAGCATGGTCCCTTCAGTTTCGCTCTTTGCATTGGCGACTTCTTCGGCCTATTACCAGAAGGAAACAACGCAAGCGACCTCGGAAGGCTGTTGGGAGGAGAATTGAAGGGTGCGTCTTAGAAATGCATCAGAATTTAATATGAACTGAGCGCACTGAAGCTCCACTGCCTTGCTATATCATGCAAGGCGAGCTCCCACTGCCCGATGTCGTGGTTGAACAATTTTCTCAAAAAAATGGAGAGCTTTGCGACAACGTATTCCTTCTCAGTGGGACACACGTTACTCCTTTCATGTTCCAGAGAGCTGACATCTCATGCTTACAGGCAAATCGGCGACAATAACAACAGTGGAGGGACTCCGCATTGCCTGTCTGGGCGGAACTTACAAGCCCGAGGTCTACGGTCAATCGAGAATCACACATGTGCGTGTCCATGCTGAGTCCGATACTGTATGATCAAAGCATAGCAGGGATTCTCCTCTCCTTATTTCACGGCGCAAACTGTCTCAAAATTGCTCTCTGACACTGTCTCCACTCCTATGCCTCGGGCCTCCTCCCTCTCCAACACGTCTTACTCATTTGTCGACGTACTTATTTCGCACGACTGGCCATCCGTCATTTCCGAGTTCTCTGCCGTTCCACTCCCTTCGCCCGAGTTATGCAATGTCGGCTCGCCCCCGATCAATGAAATTATCGTGAAGACAAAGCCCAGATATATATTTTGTAGTGGCGGGGTCAAACCTCCGAGATTCTGGGAGAGAGAGCCATTCACGTGGACGGATGAGGCAGACAGGGTCTCCAGATTTGTGAGCCTGGGGGCATTTGGTGGAGAGCCGAATGACGGAAGAAAGCAGCGCGTCAGTATGCCTCGCTGCAGCCGGCGCTGCACGCTGAATATCCAGATAGTGGTTTTATGCATTCGCAATTACACCAAACGTTCAGACAACAGGAGAGTCGCAAATGCCTGCTAATGCAACTCCGAATCCTTTCATAGATAGCCCTCGTGCTGACAAGCGCCCATTTGAGGCTGCAGAAGGTGGAAATTACAGGTGGGGAGACGTGGAACGGCCGTGGAAGCGCAGTAACAGAGGTGGGCACTCTGATTGACATCTTCAGCAAGATCTAATGATCACGTGTGTAAGGAGGAGAACAAGGCAAGCTGCCACTCGGTTATCGCTGCAAGCGATGTGATGGCACAGACGTAAGTTTAGTTCATTGTCCAATAAAGCCTCTACAGTGCTCAAGTGCCACCAGCATTTCATCAATGCCTGCCCTAAGCGTGCGCACCCGCCTCAGAACTACATCTGCAAAATCTGCAACAACGTTGGAATCTATGCCCACCTTTCCTCTACCACTATCTGACATGAAATCTTGCAGCCAGGCCATTTTCTTCGTGATTGCCCAACAAGGCATGCCTCTGGTGATACTGGCGGTCGCAAACCGCGTAAAGGTTACGTCTGCCGCGCTTGTGGCAGCGAGTTGCACTATATCGAGGACTGTCCCATCGTGCAAGGCCGATATGCCTCTAACAACAACCGCGACCATCCCGAACGCGGTCCCTCCCGTGAGGTTGGACCAGATGAGTGTTGGTTCTGCCTGTCCAATCCTGCCCTAGCGAAGCACCTTATCGTGGCTGTCGGTGGAGAGTGCTACCTTACTTTCCCCAAGGGGCAGTTGATACCAACGCGCAGCGCGGGGCAGCACGAGAACATGGATATCCCCAAGGTACCCGGTGGAGGACATGTGCTTATTGTGCCGATTGCACACTTTCCAACGCTCAATGCGATTCCTAGCGAGTTGCGTGCGTCCATTCATAACGAGAGCTCCAAGTAGGCCTTTTAGGGATTTGTGATGAACCTATTAGTTAATGCGTCGTCGCGGAGTAGATACCAGGGAGCACTGCGAGCACTGTATGCCAGTCATGGTGCAACTGCAGTTTTCTTCGAAGTGGGTCGCGTTTCAGCCAAGGGAGGGCACGCGCACATCCAAGCTGTACCTGTGCCGCTTTCCCTTGAGGATAGGGTCGAATTTGCATTCAGGGATGCTGGTGCACTGCATGGTGTTGAATTTGACCAGGAGGAGCTTGACGAACTTCCTAGTGGCGGGGAAGGGGAGGAATATTTTCGGGTGGAGCTGCCCAGCGGGAGGAGGCTTGTGCATCGAATACGCGGCCCATTTAGTGTACAGTTTGGAAGGTATGAGGTGATTTTCCTCTTCAATAAAGGGCTAAGACACCTTTGCAGAAAAGTACTAGCCTCACTTCTGAACGTGGAAGAGCGGGTGGATTGGAAAACCTGTCTACAATCCGAGGAAGATGACATGACCGATGTGCTTGCGTTCAAGACTGCGTTCGCCCCGTTTGATCCTTTCTGTTGACCTCATCGTGCCATATCAGCTGACTTCCATTCCTTGCCTTGTGGTCGGGTGACTAGTTCTATCTATTTGTTGGCATGCAGCGATGCTACTTCGCCTTTTCATGCCATTACTCGTAGTTATTCTTTTCCCTTCTAAATTTACACGGCAAGTATGAAACCTATTTCTGGAGGCCATGTCTACAGATACGAGTTCATGAGCCTGTCCTTCTCAGTTTTGCACCGACCTCGGATCGCTATCATTTCATACATGGGTAGCAAGACTGGCAGGGCCTTCAATACTCTTCTTATAACTGTGCCCAAATGACCGCATGCCTTCCTTCTTAGCTTTACGTAAGACGCGCGCAATGGCGTCAATTCCTGTTATGGCATTGATCAGCATAGGACTTCGAAAGTAAGATACGCGTACCCTGGTCGAGGTCCTCGAGAGGTGGGCCAAATGACAGCCTGACGAAGTGGTGGCACGGCGAGCTGAATAGATTCCTACGGTGTGCAGGATTTATGTCAAAGAAAATGCCTGGGATGACAATCGTCTTTTCTTTGAGAAGTTCCTCGAAAAATGTGAGGCCATTATTGATAGGGTCCGGGAGATTTTCCAAGTTTAGCCAGATGTAGAATGTGGCGACTGGAGGTATCTTGACTTCAAGCCCGATGGCCTTCAAGCGCTTCAGCACGTGATCACGCTTCATCTTGAAGTGCTTTTGAAGTGCGACCTTCTCCTTATGGACGTGCTCCGGGTCTAGAAGCGGAATGGCTGCCAACTGGAGACTGGTGAAGCCAACTCGCTGAGACTAATTTCTTAGCCAAAGACATCGTGTACATACGGGTGATTAGCACCGCCATCTAGGAAAGAGCCTATGAAAGCAACCGCCCATTTAGACCTGCTCCGCTATGGGTGTAGCTGCGAACAACATACCAGACTGAGACAAGGCAGTGATGAGATTTTTGGGACCTATAACCCAACAAATCCGCCAGCCGGGCAGTCGCCAGTTCTAATTGTTGGATAATTAGTCGTACAATTACAAAGGTAAGGAGATGACAGTGCCTTAGTAAGTCCGTCGACAATGACAACGGAATCCTTGTTGACATCGTCTACATATTCCGCGGAAGAAATTGATTTCCCTATGTTTTTCTCATTTTCATAGTAGATGTACCATGAGTAGAACTACGCTTGAATTAGTTACAACTCTGAGAATTGAAAGGGAAAAAAGACACCTCATCAAGGATGACAGTAGTCGCACTCTCGCGACTGATGTCGACGAGCTCCTTCAGGTCGTTTCCTCTGCGGCACTGAAGTCGGTAGAACGCTCGGGTCGCATGCCACAGAATTACCTGATGACTTGGCCAGTAGGGTTTCGGGGATTCGATGCGATAATTACCGCAAGGCCTTGTGTACGGATGTCTTTCTTTAAGTACAATCTCCTGAATGAAGAACAATCCTTAACAGGCGAATCTGATTAAAACCTGCCTTAACCTGTCCTATGTCAAGGTTGTAATGGTTCTGTATAGCCTAGTTAGACCACAGTCGCCATACGAGCAATACACTCGCCTCAGGCTCCAAGCTGTACAAAAGAGGTAAGGTGTCAGCATACAGGCCATCAACCGTTGGGCGGAGCTCACGCAGTAGGAACTGGAACGAGACGCTTGAAAGCAGATAGCATTTGATCGTATGCCGTGTAGTCTGGAACCTGGTAGGACTGTGTGAAAGAGTATGAGGGTGTGTGATTTAGATCGGTCGTGAATAACGAACACAGTAAACATCACCAATGACAGCGGCCACACGAGAAAGACCAGCTCGCCCCCCGGGGACGATGCAGACGTTCTCATAAGTGTATTGGGACGCTTTTCCTTGTCTGTAAGTTGCGTTATAAAGGTGTGCGACGGCCTCCCGAAGTTCTGAAGACTTGGATGTCATAACAAGGTCCTTGTATATCCGTGGAGCTGGACCCACTTTTTACGCCTGTTGTTGGGGCATACTCGAGCGCGTCGTAGTCATATTCGACCTTAACAGGTCGATCGGGTGCGTCAGGAATCGGACCGACTTCTGGGGCACCTTGGCCAAGATTGGACCATTCATGCGAAGAAGCGTAATTAAATCCATTGGCCTGAGCCGGTCGGAACAGTATATGACACCGGTTGAACCAGGGTGTTGGATTCCGGAACAGTTTCTTCATCCTGATACCACCAGGAATGAGCCCACAACAACAGGTAACAGAAATGGAACGCCGACAGGGTTGACAGTCTGGGGAAGGACAATGTTCTCGCTTTATGGCCAGCTGATTGACGGTAAATCTATACCAGCGTCCGTTTAAGATGGAAACTTGGAAGGAGTATGATAAAACGGTACTTGGTGGGCTTCAGACTCATCTTCATGCTTATATCGTTTCAGAGCATCTAGTAACTAGAGAAAAAAGCAAGACGCAAGGTTGTTACAACAACGTATTGCGAGAAATCAGCACCTAAGATTACAGGGACCTCGTGGCGCTGCATCCATTGGATTGGGTGACGTACGACATCTTTGAAGTGAAGAGGGGTACCGGCACGAGACGGTCGAGTGCTGGGTGGCGAGGATGGCTCAGAGGTCATGTTGTTCGGAAGGGGGATTCCAGTCAACCAGGCAGAAGACGAGGAGGTCTGGTTGTTTTATGTGTGATAGATAGATAGGACAACCTCTAATTTTATCCGATAGTCCTCATTGGTTCAGCCCCATCACATGACAATGGGACAATATGGTAGCATAGGAACAAGGTACAATCATTCAACAACACTCTAAGGGTCATTGGTCTTCAAAGTAGCGTCTCTCCTGCGTAATTGCCAATGAGCGACCAGGTCAGTTGCTGCTGCATCAAGGAAACGTACCGAGCGCAGCACGAACGAGAGAGCACCCCACAGCAATTGTTTGCTTAACATCTGCTTCTTCCTTCAGGTAAGGATTCACCTCCTTTAAAAAACGGATTTTGATACCAAAATTACCGAACCAGTCATACACACTCACCATTAGATCCACAGCAACCAAAGACCAGTTTCGTATAGCCTTTCGCAGATATAATGGCCCTCTCTGAATGTTAAGCCACCTCTCACTGGTGTACCCGTGCTCGGAGCTACGCTGGGGTCAAGGGCATCGACGTCAAAGCTAAGATGGATTGGCTTCGATCTGTCAGGGTTAACCCTGTCCAAGGCCATCTCTACTACCCTGCCAATTCCATATCGATCTACTTCGTGCATGGAGAATGCGGCGATGTTGTGTTCCCGCAAAATTGCCTTCTCCCCTCGATCAACATCCCGCAGGCCGATATACGCCAGACACGATGGAGGCAGATGGATAAGTCAAGCCAGGAGAACGGCACTGGCTGACCCCCCTCGATGGTACCGAGCGAAGCGGAACCCGATAACGACGTCAGAAAGGCTAAGGGCATGCCATGGATGTTCCTGTGTGTGTGTGATAATAATAATAATATTAATATAAATATAAGATCAGAGAGAGGAGTGCTTAGGTAATCGCGTGCCTGAATCGGTTGTTTCAGGTGTGTTGATGTCAGCGTGTGCATCAATCCAGACGACACAGGCGTCAGGATATTTCCTGGACTTACAGTCGGCTAAAACGTTGGGTGATACTAGCAGAAACTCACGACAGCGTCCCAGAAATGGTGCCCATGGCAAGGGAGTGGTCTCCACCGAGCGTAAGGGGCAACGAGCCTTTGTTTACGTGGTGACCTACGACTCGCGCAACTGCCTCTGTGACTCGGGAAACGAGTCTCGGATTCTTAAGTTTTCCAATTTGGGGGTCAATGTCGGCAGAGATATCTTCAAACTGGTGGTGTCCATCAAATTCCACAACCCAACCGAGATCTTTAAGCTGGTCAACAAGACCAGCGTTGACCAGGTGTATCGGACCTTTGTCGACGCCGACTCTATGCTACAGTATATGTAGAAAATAACATGAACATGGGACGAATGTCAAGAGTGACACCCCACCTGTCCGCCACTATACGGCCAACATTAAGTATAGATTGTCAGTCAAGGAACTGTTACTAACCTGAATGGGCAGCCAACAATCTGCCAACCAGTCAAATAAAAGGACAAGATAACGGCATGTCCTTGTCGCTTACCGAAACGGTCTTCGGCTCAGCAATGAACTTCAGCTTTCGGTCCATTCTTGGATTGGATAACGAAATCAGAAAGCTCTGGTGGTTGATATAAAACTCTCAAGGGTACGATGGATGAGTTAAGAGAAGTGAAAGGCTTTTCTTTGACTGACTACATCCGCCTACGGCAAGATCCGTTAGACGCGAGCTAACCAATGACTCATAAGCTAAAATTGCAGAGAGCGACCAATGCTGACTGTCAGCGTAGCGGTGAAATTCCGTCACCCGCGTTGCCCCTTTAGATTGAATGTTTCTCTAGGACATCATTACATGCCATGGCGAAGTTATGAGTTTGCAGGTATGTGGCTCTGGATTCCATTTGCACTGATTGATATTGATTGAGTGATTTCAGGGAAACAGCGCTCATACTGGCCACGGAATACTAGGATTGTGCAAGTGTCCAAAATTAGTTAATTTAGACAAGATGTCGTGTTGTCACCATTATCCTGCAGCCTTTCATGTTGCATATGACTTTCTTCAGCGGCGCCAGGGCACTGTTCGGGCAAAAGATGTATGTCTCGATATTTCGTCCGTGTTGTGGATGCATAGAAAATGCAGCTTACTCGATTACAATTCTGGCGTGCGGCAGGTTCATCTAATTACAACACAATACTGACAGCCGGAAATCAGGACGTTCAAGATAGTGTTTGCCAATGCTGTTAGAACCAGGGACTAAATTTGTGAAGCGCACCCTTATACCAAATCCCTCCCTCGTATGGCCGTCAAAAGTGAACAGAAAGGTTCACTGGCTGTCACGACGACAGAGCTACTTCTCACTCGTTACAATGGTCAATTTTGAATACTGTGTACAAGTATACAACTAAAGCCCTAAGTTTGGCCTTTTAAATACAGCTTCTTCTATTTCTTACAATGTGTTCTCTTCCTTGTTCTGCCCTAGCTCTTCTTTGACCTCCAAACCTTGACACGCTTAGCTGTGGGTGACACAGTGGATGTATCAATGAGTAGTTCATTTGTGTTGTGCAGGTACGGTACAATAGCGGAGAGGAGAGTCCGTGTATGGTATCATGCTAATAACTCTTGATTAAATTCCCGTCCAATCAACATCCGTCTGATCTCCTGGGTACCTGCCCCAACGGTGTAGAGCCGCGAGTCACGCAGTATTCGTCCCATAGGGTAATCTGAGTATGAAAATTAGTTATATGACCCGACTTAAGGTGGAGTGGGGTATCATATCACCGTTTATATACCCGTTCCCTCCTAGACACTGCATTGCTTCCGATGCGACATGTACGGCTTGATCGGTGCAGAAGAGAATTGCTCCAGCACAATCCTGAATAATGATTCTTATGACCAGTCACTTGTCGGGTGCATTAAATGCTCACCTTACGGCTGATTTGTCCTTGGTCACATGCTCTGGCTACCGCATAGACATAGGATCTGCTGGCATTCAGCTTTGTGTACATGTCGGCGATCTTGCCTGCAGACATGATGAATCCAGTGTTACATCATTTTGGTATCACTCGAACACACCTTGCATTAGTTGGAAGGTTCCGACCGGCTGGCCAAACTGTTGACGGTCGTGCACATATTCAACCGCGTGGTCAAAGGCCGCCTGCATGAGCCTGGTACTACCCATCAGTGGGTCATGAGATAGTCGAAGACACCCGCAAGTTACCCAAGTGGTCCACCGCTGAGAACTAATCTCTCCAAATCTAGGCCAGACATAAGGACAGATGCACCCTTGTCAACACCTCCTAGGACGTTCTCTGCAAAAGATATGCTCGGTGTTTACTACAAAGGTGAGATGACTGACCGTCGGGAACTTCACAGTCCTCAAATAATAGCTCACACGTGTCGCTTCCGCGCATCCCAACCTTGTCAAGTTTTTGATGAGTCGAGAATCCCGTAAAGCCCTTCTCAATGATGAATGCCGTTATTCCCTTCGACCCCTTTTCAGGGGCCGTCTTCGCATATACAACAAGTGTTGACGCGATCGGGCCATTTGTTATCCTGAAGGAATGGAATATGTCTGGGGGGCAGCTTTGGTATCATGGCAGCTTGCACGCACCAGAATTTGTTGCCATTTAATCTCCAACCTCTATCGGTTTTGTCTGCTCTTAGTTGCATACTGATCACGTCGCTCCCGGATCCAGGCTCACTCATTGCCAAGCTGCCAACCTTCTTTCCGGAAACTAAGTCAGGCAGGTACTTTGCCTTTTGTTCGTCCGTTCCGTGTCGATAGATCTGGTTCACACACAGATTGGAGTGTGCACCATAAGACAGAGCTACGGAACCCGAAGCACGAGACAACTCTTCCATAGCAAGTAGATGCTCAAAGTAACCTAAGGCCAAACCACCGTATTTTGAAGACACAGTAACCCCGAGCAGACCCATGTCGCCGAGCTTCTTCCAGATATCCTGGATACCATGGTTGGGCACGTTGCATAAATGATTAATCATCGATCGACACACCATTGGGGAGCTATTCGCCCTGTCAATTTCTGCTGCCAGGGGTGCAATTTCGCGCTGGGCAAATTCACTGACGACATGTCTGAACTAATTCACAATGTACGCTCAGCGTCATACTTGTTTACGAGGGAAAAGTGTAGTGTACCTCGGCCTGCTCCTCTGCGAGACCCGCAATATTTGCATTGTAAAACGACGCCATTCGACGAGAGGTGAAACGAGTAGTAGAACGGATAGTGCAAGTTGGGGAACGAAGAGTGTGTATGAACGACATTGAAACGTCGTAGGAAGGGCAGTGGCGGGAGGTTGGGATAGGATGATCCTAAGAGAGACCGGACCGGAGCAGGCGAGAATAGGGGCACCGGGCCGGAGTCAACACTTTTTTATATATTTAATTTATAAACAAAAAAAAGCAGTCAGCCAGCCCTCGTGCTCGTGGGGCATGAATCATACTCAGACTCAGAATTCCCTTCGATGCACTCCTTCCTCATACCTGCATGTATATTCGCATACACCTTCACAATCTTTTCATCTAGGTTAAACCAACCAGGAATTTTGTTCACGCTCTTGAAATCTAGATCGATAACCTTAATGCTACTCGATTCTTCGTGAGCCGAACGAGGACGCAACGTGATGATGAGAGAGCAGTCCTTGAAGGTAGCAGATAGCAAGTATGCTAGCGTGTGATAACGTAGATTTGAAGGTTTGAAGCTAGAATTCTTCTGGTGTTCCGGAGAGAGGAATATATCCACGAAGGACACCCAGTCTTCCATAGTAGGCTGCATCGAGTCGGCGTCGAGGGGGTTCACATCCCTGTTGTCACCTAGGCCAGCAGACTCGATACGTGTCAGTTCCACAAGCTTGGCAAATCCTTCACAATCCAAGGAGTCCAGAGAGCGCTGAAGTGTCGAAATGTGATTCAAGAGAGAAGTATGGAGAAACTCTGGGAGCAAAGAATCGATGAATCTCGACTTGATAGATGTCAGTGCCGCGTCAGGAGGCAGTGAGAAGCTTTCTCGCGACCATGCTTGGAAGGTAAGCCCCTGCGCCCAGATTCGCTTTATTGCTGGAGTTTGAGAAAGGTGACGACTTACATCATTGGGGCGGACTATCTTGCCATGGCTGAAGACGCGTAGGTTGTTTATAGAACCATTTGATTGCACCCATGAGTCCCAAAGTCCCTTAAGGGCATATTCAAGCCGCTTTCTAGATCCTGAAAACAGATCTAAAGGGCAATAATGCATCGCTGCATTCTTCCCTTCTGTCTGCTTCAAGCGGGCGTACATGCAAGTTCTGCAATTTCGAGTTTTAATGGGTCTGCTCTCTTGAGACAGATGAATGGGGTTAGGTAAGAAACCCCATTTCGGCTTTTGAGAGAGGCATCGGCCAACCTTTCCAGAAGATATTGATTATAAAAATACCTTCACTTCCACCGCACACGATACTCCACCTATGAGATCCAAAGCTAGAACCCCGGTGCGTCTGGAGATATCGATCATGCTGATCGTCCTCCTTTCTAATGGACGCGATGGTTCATGGTAAGCGGAGAATGCTTGCAGCCAGGTGTTTCCGTAGACACGAGCTGGAGGTCTACCATGTAGGCAGGGTCTAAAAGACGCGAAATGACTTTTTGTTGAAATTCTACTGTGAACTCGTCGGTGATAGGATGAGGGTCTGGGTCTCCGGGGGTTCCATTTCCTTCGCGTGCGCGTGGGGTTTTTCTGAGGCGCAAGACCTTGCCGGTCAAGACGGGATGGTTAGGACCTTGATAAGAAAAGACGACCGTCGCACCACCTTCAGAGATGTATTTCCATTCAGCTGGAGATGTTTCTGAGAGTGAGAGTGAGAGTGAGAGCATGCTATGACGTGCGTGTGTATGCGCGTCCCCTCATGGGGATCACCATTCCCGGATGGTGCCGCGTCTAACTTGATGGTGTTGCCGTAATCGCTATTGACCCGCTTCTCAACCTCAACAACAATTTCCCGCGCGGCAACGAGTTCCCTTCCCTCCCAACCTGCCTTGTGCTTTGGTTCTGAAACCACCATAATGGCACCTTCACAGTCGTCGGGCTCGTCTACAACCTCTGTACAAGTTGGTAAGTGGCCTCTGCTGATCGATGACCCCTCACGCTAATTTTTTGGCTTCAACTCTTTCAGCGCTTCGCATCAGGCCCGTGACACCCCAGGACGCCATTAACATTCCCGCTCGTTTTCAACGCACCGCCATTCACGCCACTTCTTCCACTTCTGTCTCTATAGATGTGACAACTTCAGTTCCTGCATCCTCCGGCGCAAGCCCCACCACAGCACCATCGTCGCCCTCTCAATTACCCAACTCCAAGAAGCAACACTTTACATTCGACCAAGTACACGGGCAGGACACTACCCAGCATGCGCTGTTTACCGCAACAGCACAACCCCTCATCTCTCGCTTCATGGAAGGCTTCAATTGCACAATCCTCGCGTATGGTCAAACTAGTTCTGGGAAAACCTTTACCATGACCGGCATTGATCTCGATACTGATCCTTCCGACCCTACAAATGGCATAGGCATCATTCCTCGTGCGATCTCTTCCATCTTCGGGCGTGCCCGGGCCCTCAAAGAGGAGCGTGGCGGTACATGGAACTACAGTGTCAAAGGTTCCTTCATTGAAATTTACAACGAAGATCTTATCGATTTGCTTGGTGACGATGGCACTGGTGCCAAACGCGAGGTGCAGATACGTGAGGGAAAAGATGGTTCAATTATCTGGGGAGGCCTTCGCGAAGTTCACGTTAAGAACGCGACAGAAGTCATGAAGTGAGTGGCACAATGCCTATGCTTCCTGCTGTCCGGCGTATTGATTGCTGGTAAGTCTGCTTCGTCAGGGGACTTCTATTCGACGGACGAACGAAACCGACATGAACGCACAGTCGTCGCGCTCGCATGCCATTTTCTCCCTAACCCTTGTTCAGAGAAAATTCATGGGCTCCAGTCTACCCCCACGCTCTTCCTCTCCTCTGCCACTCAATGGCCGATCTCCGTCGCGCCTAGCACGTCCAGGGTCTATCCTTGCTGGCCCACCCGGGAATCGTGTTTCCTCGCCCACGTTTGGTCGCCCGGGGACTCCCAGCACTCCATTGGCTATGGGACGTTCCAGCATGCTCCGGCCGGCAAGTTCGCTTGGACACCATGATACAAGAGGGAGCCTTGATGATGACAACGGTGAATGGGTGACCGTAGTTTCGAAATTCCATTTTGTAGACCTTGCTGGCTCTGAACGCGTAAGCAATGAAGCACTAGCGTCATTCTCTTCATACTAACTTCTAGTAGCTCAAGCGAACGGCGGCCGCAGGCGATCGTATCAAAGAAGGGATATCCATTAACAGCGGCTTGTTGGCCTTGGGAAATGTCATCTCTGCCCTCGGAGACCCTTCACGCGCAAAGTCGCACACCGCATCCTACGTTCCATACCGGGACTCAAAACTCACGCGCCTTTTGCAAGACTCGCTTGGTGGAAATGCTCACACCCTCATGATCGCTTGTGTCAGCCCTGCCGAATGGAATGCCGCCGAAACGCTCAACACGCTTAAGTATGCAAATCGTGCCCGGAACATTAAAAACCGTGCAATAATAAACGAAAAAGAGGAGGGATGGGATGATGTCGAGTGGCTTCAAGGTATGGTCACGCGCTTACGGAAGGACTCAAAGCCATCAAGGAAGGTGGTACTCTTGTTGGAGGTCCCAGACTTGAAATCAGCGATTCGCCAGTGGAAAGTGCTGCATCGAAGAGGATGCTTGCCAACTACAACGACCTGAAGAACAACTACGAGGGGTTACGTGAAAAATATGTCGCTCGTAATGAGGAGCTTACGAAGCTGCGCAAGGAGCACGGGGAATGGCACCGTACTTCGTCCGCCGGTACTGTTGCGGGCATGAGCAAATACGAGGAGATTGTTGGTCCCGTCATCGAGGAATACGAGAAGACGATTAGTGCGATGGAGGCAGAGCTAAGTTTGAACCGTGCGGCTCTCAGGCTCACAAACGACTTGTGGAGGAGAAGGAAGAAGAACTAAATCAAATAACTGAGCGGAAAGCTTCAGCTGAACTCTACATTGACGAGCTGCGTTCCAGGTTGGCGAAATTGACGGAGCGGGAAGCTTCAACAGAGGTGAGCTAAGTCTTTTCGTTGCCATCCGGTCCCCGAACGAACGCTTGTAGGCCTACGTGCACGACCTTGAGGAGAAGATGAGACAATATGACGAATCAACCACCAGTTCAAGTGAATCTATGAACGATCTCAAACGCGAGCTCTCCCGCTTTAAAGAGGCTGAGTCACACTCCGCCAAATACATAGCTGATCTGGAAGTGCGGTTGGCCAAGTCGGACGAGTCTGTCCTTGCCCTTCGTGAACATGTCGAGAAGCTGGAACTGGAGTGCGAGCGACGGCTAGATGAGGCACGGATATTGCAGGAGCGACTTGAAGGGCTCAAAAAGGACGGGCAAAGCTGGCGAACCGATCTCGAGGCGCGCGAACGTAGAGTACGGAGCTCGAAGCGAAGATGGAAGAGTGGCAAGCAAAGAAGAAGGAGGCGGGCGAGGCATGGGAACGCCTCGACGGAGTGGCTATGGAAGTGCAACAGGAACGGAAGAGGCTCGAGGTCGACCTGGCTAGAGCTGTTAGTTCGGGAAACAGCTCGACCTCCGGCACGTCGACACCTCGGGAATCAGAACTAATGCTCGAGAACCAGCTCGTGGCCCTCCAGCAAGCGCACACTGCCACACTGGCCGACCTGTCGTCTGTTACCGCAAAGTATCGTGATGCTCTCCGCGAGATTTCTGATCTTGCTGCTCAAATACAGGAAGCAAAGTTTAATAACGGCCCTTTGACTGATTCGTCGGAGCGGTCTATTGATTTGGGTTCGCATAGGCGGAGGTTGACAGGGGGGCGAGTAAAGGAAAGCAATGAAACTTCGCTCAATAGTGCAAGCAGGCGCCATTTTTTCCGTCAGGCGGCCTCAACGGAATCCCTGCATTCGAGGTAAACTTCCTCGATTAAAGTCACCTAGTATGCATTCTCAATCATCGCATAACAGGTCGCTCTCCCAATCAGTTTCGCTGTCGCAGGAATTATCATCAGCGCGTTCACGCAAAACGTCCTTCTCAAGTCATGGGACGAGTAGTCCCGCGCAGTCCCCACGCCGACCCAACCTCTCAATCTCCCTTCCTTCACTCAACGTCTCTCCCAATGAGCGGTCAGCGGCGAGCCTTGAAAAGGAGATTATGCGCCTGCAGGACGTGCTCAAGGAGCGCGAGCAAGAGATTGCTCACCTCGAGATCTCACTGAAAGAGAAGGAAGCTGTTGCGTCGACGACATCAAGTTCGCAGGAAGCTACTGGTCCTCGTGCCATCGACGGCACAGACAGCCCTTTGGCGTTTTTATCGCCAAGAACGATCAATCGATTCGATGAGATCAAAACGGTCTTGCAGCTCGGATCTGACGGTACAGATTTATCGACCAACTCAGAACCTGACGAATCTTTGGATCGCCTTAACGAACTGATGCGGTTTGTCAAAATCATCATCACCTGTCAGACAATTCCTCACTTACTATCAGGGCAATGGCTCAAAAGGAATCGCAGCACCGCGAGACTGTTGAGGTACTTAACGAAGAGCTTAGGCAGCTTCGACGCCAACATGATGAATTAACTGTTCTGTCGAGCAACCAGGTGCATTACATACCAACAGAAGGAATGCAAGTACTTACCTTTATATCTAGACCATTAACATGTCCAACGAGCTTGGCAGCCTACGCAGCAAGCACGAAGATAGCCTTGCGCGTCTTGAAGCGGTTGAGCGGTACAAAGCCGAACTTCAGAAAACTCTCGAACAAGCCAAGCATGACCACATCCAGGCTGTAGAACAACTTCGCTTGGATCACGAACAAGTATTACGCACCAAAGAGAAGGAAGTCGATGACCTTGTGGCGCGCCTCAACCAAGAACATGCATCCTCGTTGACTTCCCTTCGCGACCAATTACGTGAAGTGTTCTTTGCGTTGGAAAAAGCACACAACGATCACGCTGAGGCATTTGGTCGCCTGAAGGCTGAGCATGAGGACGAGCTCTGCCGTCGTCTTGACGAGGCTAGTGCTGCGCTTACGAAGGCCCAAGAAGTGCACAAGACTACTCTTCATGAAACAGAAGTCAGACACGAGGAGATTTTGAAGAAGAGAGACGATGAAATGGCAACATCCCTTGCAAAGACTGAGGAGGAGTATTATAACGGACTCGTCAGGCTCAGGAGTGAGCATGTTGCAGCGTTGGAGCAGCAAGCTGCACAAGCGAAAATAACGTTGGAAAGATTACGCGAGGATCACGCTGCCGAGCTTCGAGTGGCCGAACTAGCCCGAGAAGGCTTACTCACCGAATCTCTATCGGCGCAAGCCAACGCTATCAAGGACATCCAAACCGAGTACGCTGCCACTCTCGCCAAGAAGGAAGCCGCCTTGGCGGACGACTTGGAGAGACTCAAAGCAGAGCACGCAGTCGCGCTATCTAACGCCCATGAGGAGACGAAGAAGGAACTGGAGCAGGCGCAGCAGTCATTGATCAAGGCTCAGGAAGAGTACAAAGAGTCGACTTCACGGTCACGCGAACAATCTGAAGCTGCTCTACTTGCCTTAAGAGAGCAACAAGTGACTATCATTCAAGAGACTGATTCTGGCCACCAGCGAGACATTGCAGCCCTGAAGACTTTGCATGATATGGCCATGATCACCCTGACTTCCCAAGCAGAGCAGGATCGCGCTGCGCAGCAGCAGGTGCATGTAGAGGAACTCGCACAGCTTCGCAGTACTCACGAAGCAGCCCTGGTACGGCTTGCTGCCGATCTCGACGCCAAGCACGACAATGCTATGCAAGATGCCCTCGCCAATGCCAACCAAGAGCGCTCTTTGTTGGCCCAGACTTATGAAAGAAAATCCATTGCCTTCCAAGTGGAGCACCAAAATGCGATCTCATCGGAGCTTCAAAATATTAAAGCGAAACATGAGGACGAACTTCAGGAGGCTCGGACTAAATTCCGGGAAGAGCGCGCTACCCTCGTCCAGACTCATAATGAACAAGTGGCTGTCATCCAAGTCGAACATGAAAGGATTCTGGGCAATCTTAATGCCACCCTTTTGGCGGAGCGAGAGACTCACCACCATGCGTTGGAGACAGCGAGGATACAAACGGATCAGCTTCTCGCTGCGGAGACAGAACGTCTCGAGAAGACGATCAGAGACCTGGAAACGAAACATCAACAGGACCGTGAATCAGCTCACAAAGACCGTGAATTACTCATAGAGAGTTGACCTCCCATAAAGCCGCGGCAGAGGAGTCCCTCCTTACTCGCGAGGAGGCTCGCAACGCGCACGAGTTTGCCCTCAACAAACAGTCGGAAATCATTATGAGTCTGCACCAGGATCTCTCAGAGGCGCACAACGAACGAGAAGAGCTAGCGAAAGAAGTAGAATCTCTCAAGGCTCAGTTGGATACCACCGGCAGTGAGCAAGGCGATCCCATCAAACAGGAGTCCAATCGGGACTCGTTGATTGACGAACTAGAAAAGCATCGTTCTGTTCTGGCAGAACTGCAACACACCCTCCAGCGTGTCAAAGACGAGAAGGATGCGATTCAAGAAGAAAAGGCTAAACAAGAGGGGATAATGAGGGACTTGCAGACCCAACTTGCCCGGATGCCGACAACTCGGAATGCGCCTCCTTCACCTATCTCTCCTGTTCGCACGCCTCAGGAACGCACACTTTCGTCGTATAATCGCGTCAACGGCCTCACCACTAAACTTCCTCCCCCGACGCCCCCACCTTCCGTACCTCCGCCTCCTGCCCCGAAAGCAACGTCATCCCTTACACAGCAGACCTCAACGTCCTCCGCCACATCTTCTGCCGCGCTTTCACCATCCTCTTCGCGGGATTCAGACATTGATTCGCCTGCAACTTCAGTTACACCACCTGCCGCCAACGGTCACACACCAGCGATAGTCACAGATGTGGAGCTCACTCAGCAACTACAGGAACGAACCAAGCAAATGGAAGAGCAGGAAACCATCATTAAGACGTTGAATAAACAACTGACCCACTGCGAGGCCGATTTGCAAGCTCACATGGACATGGTTGGTAGCTTGGAAACTTCTCTTGGAGACTCCGAGAAGAATCGTATGTCCTGGCCGTCCACAGCCCAGCTTTCTATCTTACCTTTATTTTCAGTCCGGAAGGCGCGTATGCAGGCTACAGAGCTTGCCCGCGAGCGTGACAACCTCAATAGTCAGATTGAGAGCCTTCGAAACGAGTTAGCAGAGGCTAGGCGAGAGGTTGCGCTGGTGCGCCGGTCGGTGGTCGAAGAGAAACAATCCCTTGAACAACGGCTTGACGAAGAACGCAGAGCTAAGGAACGTGTCCGCCATCAACTCGACGCTCGCATGGACGAGTTATCAAAACGAAAATCCAAATTTGTGTGCATTTAGTTTTTTTTTGCATGTCCTGTACTGTTCCGCTGCCACACTTTCATCTGCCCGAAGCCTGTCGCACTTATGCACACTTTCGTCTTGTCACACATTTCATTTTTTCCGCTGGTATCCTGACATCAAATTTCCCATGATAATTTCTAGATCGCGGGCGGCCGGTTTGTTCTTGTTCTTGTTTTCGTATTTATCGATTCTTTGGTTTTGGTACTTTATATGTCAGCGTCAGACACTATACCCGTGTCCTTGATGTGCCATCTCGTTAGTAAGCATCAATCAGGTCAGACCCCATCTGCTGTTCTTCAACTTCACTTCAACAAGGGGAGTTGTCTCCTCCACCAACTCTGACTGCTGGCTGCTGGCTGGCCGTGTGGTGCTCGACGAACTCGGCGTTATCAGGCCCCAACGAGGCCGAGCACGTGGTTTGTTCTTACTTTACTCTCCCGAGGATCTACAGCTACTCTCATCCTCCATGAACTCCATATATCGTACTCTGGCCACTGGTACCCGAACATCACGGTCGCACGCCCAACCGTGCACTTCGTGGAATCGGTGGTCAAGCACGACTGCGCAAGCCATACCTAGGAGGATGTTACCCGCTTTCTCTCTTGAGGGAAAAGTTAGTTTCACCGCTTACTCTATTTTCTTTTTAAGTGAAGGTTATACATGGGATGACAGGTTTGCCTTGTAACTGGAGCTGCTCGAGGACTTGGGAATGAATTTTGTCGTGCTTTCATACGCTCGTGCGTCTTTAATCAAACCCCCTGAAGTGATTATGATAATTTATGCTCAAGTAAAGCGGGTGCACCTCCCTGGCTCTCCTTGACCTGAAGCAGTCCGAAGCACAGGTGGCCGCCGAGGAACTTGTCCGATTAGCAAGTGCGTGTTCGTGATCACTCTTGCTCTGTTGCCACTGAGGCACCATTTATCGTGTTCCTGAAGCTGGGGAACATGTGGGACTCGATACCCTGGAAGTTATTGGCCTCGAGTGTGATGTGTCTTCGGAGGTATCTGTGGAAAAAGCTTTTACAAAAACCGTTGAGGCATTCGGGGGCGTGGATGCTGTCGTCGCATCCGCTGGTAAGGTCATCTTCACATTACCGAAAGCCATGCAATGAAGGTTCCTAGGGATTGTTGAAAATTACTCTGCGCTCGAGTGAGCCATCCTCCCATCTCCTGCCTCCACTCTAGGGATTGCCTCACGTTACGTCATCTACTAGCTATCCATCCGATCGCATGAAGCGACTGTTTGACATCAACGTCCATGGCACTTACTTCACCGCCCGCGAAGCTGCAAAGTGCATGATACCACAAGGCGGGGGTAGTATTATCCTAGTGGCGAGCATGAGTGCCAATGTGTGTTCTACCTACTGTTATTTGCCTTTGATGTTCTTCTAATCATCATCATATCCCAGATTGTAAATGTACCTCAGGTGAGCCCTCACCCTTGCAGGGATTTTGTATGCGTCCAGTAATGCCAATCTGCCCGTGTAAGCTGCAAACACCGTATAACGCGTCGAAAGCAGGTGCCTCGCGTTTTTATGGCTGGAATAGAGTAGGAGATACTGATTGACTGTAGCTGTGAAGCACATGGCGTCGAGCCTTGCCGTGGAATGGGCAAAGAAAGGGGTGCGGGTCAACGCATTAAGGCATGAGCTCCCTCTCTCTCTTTCTCAGAGGTGGGCGCTTCTCCAACTTGTTGAAACATTTTCCGTCCTGCTTTAGCCCCGGCTATATGATGACTAAACTGACGAGGACGATACTATCGAATGAACCGGAACTTAAGGTGATCAACGTCTAGTTATCTTGCGAACACGAAGGCTAATGCCACTTGCTTGTCAGAGAACGTGGGAAAGTCTGACACCTATGGGAAGGGTATGGAAATCAGTTTTTATCAACCAGGAGGAGAGCAAAACTGACTAGAAGTTTTTGGTAGATGGGAGAACCGGAAGATCTTGACGTTGGTCGTTTCTGTATTTTTCGATTGGTGGTCGCGATTAAACTAACATTTGGTTTGGTTTTAAAACGCAGGGAGCTATCGTTTTCCTTGCGAGTGACGCGTCTCGATTCATGACAGGTTCAGAGATACGAGTTGACGGAGGTTATTGTTCTACTTACTTAATTCCCGTCGTGGGTCGTGGGTCGTGGATCGTGGGTCGAGCGAGCTCGGGCTCGGATTCAGACTGGTGGCGGACCAGACCAAACGTCAAACGTCCGACGTCCGTCTACAAACAAGTCCGCGAAAATCGCCTTTTTTCCTTTTGTAGTAATACCGACGGCTTCTTCTCGAGGCAAAAGCCGTTCCTGGCTCCACAAATTCACGCCGTGCCGCATTGCCGTTGTCCGCTTCTCCGCTTCGCTTCTCTTCTCATTCATTTTCATTTTTTCATGTTCCCCTCGCTCTGCTGCTTTGCTACAAAAGAACATTCCACACTGCATATATATACAGACAGTGCTTCCCCCACCTCCCCCCCTCCCCCCCCCGAATACCCCTTTGACCACTTTCTTCCTTCCTCTTCATGAATGCTGTAGTAGGACCATCTTCACATGGTGATGCTGTGCAACTTCAGCCAAATCAACAACAGCCTGTTCCGCCGTGGGAGTTCACGCGTCGTAAACGTTGGGCAGATCTCCTAATTACTGAGTTAAGCGAGGCTATCGTCCTTGTCCTTTCCCCTGCACGTAAAATCCTTTTCTGCAACCCGGCTGTGCGCGAAATCTTAGGCTGGCAAGACGAAGATCTGATAGACAGGGATATTACAGAACTTGTCAATGGTCCGTAGCTCGCACAATCGTCCTCACGGCTGTCCAACTGATCTGCTGGCCCTTCGCATCCCAGTGAATGACAGACTTAGCTTTTGTACCACGTATGCTCATTCAATCGAGCGTCGTGAAGAGTTACACGTGTACGCGCGGTTGCGCTGTAAATCCGATTCCTCCTTCACTCACATGGCAATAACACCCCTAACCCCTGGCAAAGAAATCCTCCTCGAAATCATCGGATACCCACACTTTTTACCGGGCCAAACCGCGTGCAAGTGTTTTTTTGCGGTTGCCAAACCGTATCCAAGTCGAAATACGGCGATGTGAGCGCCGATTTCTTCTCATTTTTGTTTGTCTCAAAAAGCCGACGGTGGGCCATGCATCCCCCCCCCCCCACTCAGGTTAAACACACTGTTAGAACTAAGAGTCGAGAACGAGCGTTTGCAACAGCATATAAGAGCACTTCGTGCTCATTCGCAGCAGCTATCCGCGGCTCAGGCCGTGCAACATATGGCACCGTACCCCAGCGATGACTTGACGGCCCAGCTCTCCACCTCCACTAACCTGGGATTACCGGCACGGCCAACGCCCAACAGAGATCCTTCGCGACCATACTACTCAACCCCACAGAACTATGAAGCAGGTGGCTTCCCTGCCGTCGCCGCACTCGAGGATGATGGAGACGTCGAACCTCGAAGGAAAAAGGCAAATTATATTTACAGCCAGCTTGTGTCGTAACTGACGGGGTTTCTTTCCAGCTCAAAAAGTCATTTGGTGGCGAACAGTATATCTGCAATACTTGCGGGCGCACGGATTCCCCAGAATGGAGAAAGGTAAGGATTCATCTTTGTCACCCCAACGACCCCCCGTTCATCAGTCCATGCTACAGGGTCCTCGTGGTCCAAAAACTTTATGCAATGCATGTGGTCTTCGATGGGCAAAGAAGGTGCGCAAATTTGAGGAGGCAGCCGAAGCAGGCGATACAAATCAGCTTCCGCTTGACGACACTGTACCTCCCTAGTCTCGAAAGTCTAGATGTTCCTACTCTACAATCTTCATATGAGGGGCACTTCTTGATACGCATTACCTACGATATTTTACCGTATATCCCACCTATACCAGCATTTTCCTTGACCATGGCAGTACCGGGAAAATCACACATGATGTGTAAAGAACATGGATACTAAACAGCAAGCGCAAAGATAAAGACACGGGGTGAAGGTAAGATGAAGATGTAAAATAGAACAATCATTAAACACCTCCCCGATGCTTCCGGGCGCCGTGTAGGATAAACAAAAATGTCCAACCTCTCAGTAATCAGCAGCAACCACCGGTCTGAGCTTGCTGTACATTCTGACCGGGTGTGATCGTTGATGACTTGCCAGTACCAGGAGCAGACGGGGCGGAGCCCATACTGATTGGTGACGTTGGCATCGGAAGAAAAACCAAAAGATTGATGCTGGTTCAGCTCACCGGTCTTTGATCTGCTTCGCCATGGTTAGGAAGGCTTGCTCTACATTTGTCGCGCTCTTCGCAGAAGTTTCAAGGAACGGGATGGAAAGCTGATCAGCAAACTCCTAAAATTACATTAAGAGAACGAACATTAAATAGAATGTATACTCAAGCCATGCCATGGACGTACCTTGGCAACACCATACTCCACAACCTTCTTGCTGGTGAGGTCGGATTTATTGCCTACAAGCAACTTGTTCACACCCTCAGAAGCGTAGCGATCAATCTCCTGCAACCACTGCTTCACATTGGTGAATGTATCTGTGGAAGCGTGAGACGGAAGGTTGGCAGAAACGACGAGAGAAAGAAAGAGCTGACCGTTGTCGGTGACATCATAAACAACAATGATACCGTGAGCGCCACGGTAGTAAGACGAGGTAATAGTACGGAAACGTTCCTGCCCTAAAAACAAAGAAGCTCATTGCGAACCACTTGGAACAGGAACAGGTGCCATGTACCTGCGGTATCCCACTAATGCAAAAGGCGGTTAGTTTAGGGTGGCCCAAAGAGAGAAAGACATGTATTAAAGTAATGGAATGAGTCGCTGTTGGGCTTCAGAAGAGGGCGACAATTGTGCCACGGCTACGAACTCTGGGGGAAGCGTGGAAGAGAGAGAATACAACTCACAATCTGAAGCTTGACCGTCTTTCCTTCGAGTTCAATAGTGCGAATCTTGAAATCGACACCAATTGTGGAGATGTAACTTTCTGTGTAGGTATCATCTGCGAAACGGAGAAGGAGGCAAGACTTGAGACAAAAAGGTTAGTTGATAGAATTTGGGATAATGAAACAAGTGATGCCTTTCCGACGCCCGAGTCACCAATAAGAAGAAGTTTGAACAGGTAGTCGTACTCGCTGGTGTGCATGTTGAGAAAGGGAAGAGGAAACTAGGTTTAATATGCGAGCCGTCTGCGAGTGCGAGTTTCAAGTTGGCGAGTTGTTGCTGTTGTTGTCGCTGTCGCTGCTGCTGCTGCTGTTGTTGTTGTTGTTGTTGCTGTTGCGAGTTGTTGTGTGTGTGTGTGCGTGTGTGTGTATGCGTAGGCGTGGCGTTGAACCGTGGGCGGTGGGTGGTGAAGCTTGTGCCGTGACGAGTCCACTTGAGAATGTAATGTCACGTCACGTCACGTCACGTCACGTTCACCCGAGCTTGCTTCTGTCGGTCGGTCGATTCAACTTCACTGGAAACTGGAAGGAATCTCCACGGCTGGGCGGCGTACAAGAAGGAAAGGAAAGGAAAGGCTTCAGGTGCTGGTTGAAAAGACAACGCAGGTAAAATTTTGGGTATTATTGGATTTCGAGTACCGTTTCCCTTCGTGTGTATGTCTTGTATATATACGTCTAGAGCCATCCAACACCGATACTACCTCACCCCCCGCACTCCCTCAGCCTTATAAGCTCTTTAGTGGTCCTCGCACGCATCCAGTACGGTCAAGACCCGCTTCGCCTCCATCATGGACAAGTCAAGATCACAACTCCCAGCGCAATTGCCCCTCCCCCTCCCCCTCCCCCTCCCCCTCGGACCCGGCTTAGTCTGTGCATAATACTCGTCGCTTTCTTCTGGTTCTGCTTTACTGGGTCCCTGCCATGAATGGCTGAGGCAGGGAAGGCTTACAGCCGTGCCGATAGTAAGAACGATTAATACATGCAGAGCATGCGCCATAATACATAGTCGCTCGCAAATCGTAAATTCAAAGCCATAGCATATCGATCGCCCGTCATAAGGAATTTTGGTCTACATGTATACATGACAGTTTTGTCAATTAAACAAAAGTACACAGGCCACCTCTTGATGAAAAACGTGGTGATACATAACATCGATTTGTTTGAAGAAAGAGGGACCGCGCCACAAAATGGAAGCGAGAAAGGAAGCCGAGGGCTTTTCAATAGCTATGTGGGGGGGTGTCGTAGGAAGGTTGATAACCTGTTGGTGGAGAACTCTGGTATGCAAACTGGTATCCTGGTTGGTAAGAGCCCCACGCTGCATTGGCTACTGGAAGAGCTGGCTCCCATCTAAAAAATCATATCCAAATTAAAGATGATAGCAAGTGAATATGATGATGCTCAATGACGCTCAGACCTACCCAGTTTGAGTTGGGACGTGCCAGTTACACGTAGAGCAGATCCAGATGTGATTCTTCTTAAACGGGATGAGGCGCACAAGGAAGAGAGAGAACCACATGCGAGATGTAGCGCGCACAACGGTCACTGTTTGTCAAGAGTAGAAATGAATTCTATTCTTTAATCGTCTGAGCGGGAGTACGCAGAAAATGGGGTACCGTTATGGCATTTAGGACAGACACGAGGAGTGCTATCAATAACCTTGAGCTTGTCTGAAAACCCGACTGTGGGGGGGCGGAGGGGGAGAGGGAGAGAAATTAAAAAGGGGTGGGTACAACTAAAAGGGTGCCACGTACAGAGGATAGGGATAAACACTTTTTGGGGTATATTCAGAGGCTGATTTATTGAGAGAGGGGATTGTGAAATACTCACGAAACATATATGACTGCTGAGGGTTCAAGCGTAAGTCAAGTAGAAGAAGATGGAAGACGGATAGGGTTGTGGGTGGCGATGCTCAACACAAAAACAAACACAATTCACAATTTTTGAAACGAACGAAATAATATATATATTTTGGGGAAAAAACTTCTATGCGACGACGACACACTATCTCCTATGATGCAAGGGGGACAAATTGAACAAACAGTGTACTACAGACCAGACGAATAAAGATATCTATGGATGGCAAGACACAATGGTCAAGGTGAGATGCAGCGAAGTAACAGTAACATCCGCAAAAAGGCTGTTATAGTTAGTTAAGAAAGCAAAAAGAAAATCGAAAGCGAGAAACAGTATATAGTAGGACATAAATAACAATGTCCGATCAAATGTCCGACGAACAAGTGAGAGTATTCATATGAACAAAGTGCTCACCGCACACCACTTTTAGAAGAACGAAGATGAGAGGGTGAATGTGTGATCCAGAGTGGACCCTGTATGGAGTGCGGAAGGCGATGTCCCACCGATCGGATAGACGACGGAGCTTGTATCAAAGAATGATGACGGACTTGGGTGGTTGTAACTTGTATCCACATCTTCTTGCAGACTGTTGTGCGACGATGGGCTAGAAGACAACATAGACGAGCTCACGGAGCGAATTTGCGATACGCTGGAGCCTGTCAGATGGGTACCAGTCAGGGAAGACAAGCTCCCTCCGGAAGGTGGCGGGGTGAAAGTGTAGTGACCAGTGTCGGGGCAGGGATAGAACATCAGTGGAGGGGAATGACAATGCGAGTCAACTTTAATCCCTGTCGAAATCTGTGCAAAAGGTGTGGGTCCCTGTGCCAATGCGAAAAAGGGCGGGGATCCATTCGATGAAACCAATGTCGACGAGGGGGAACCTCCAGTTGAACGCGAACCCGAACCAATCGGGCCATCAATAGGCGAATGAGGCCCCGATGAAGATGCAGAAAGCGGGGAAGCCCAACTACTGTCCTCCGTACATGCGGTGGTTGGAGCGGAATGGTCCAAAACGGGAAGCCCATGCGTGGAAGTCAAAGGTGGGATGGAAAGGGGTGGAGGAAGGGGGCGCTGGGAATGAGTTCGTAGAAACTGTGCTCCGGTGGCCTGGAGCTCAAAAACAGGTGTGCTGAGGGCGGAGGGGGAATTGCATGGTCTTGCGCTCGATCCTTTGCGGGATTCCCAGACCATTCGGACGGTTTTCTCCCTTTCTTCGCTTTTGGAGAACGCCCATCTCATTTGACGCAGTGCTTGCAAGCAGATTTGGACGTCTTCGTCGGAGCCTCCTTCACCGGCAAGCAAAAATCCAGCAAAAAAGCATCCGTCTCGGACAAGGGAAGCATCATACTCGAAAAAGGACGAGCCCAGATGTTGGCGAATGATAACGATAACCCGTCGGACAACCTCGTGACACCGGGCGTCAGCGATTTTCAGCAGGCGAGTCGCCGCATCGAGAGGCGCGCTCCGTGGACTTGAATTGGGGAGGGCGAGACTAACCCTCTGTCACAGTTTGGGTGAACGACTGTCCGCTGCTTGAGTGCTTCACGTATAACATTCACTGGCACCAGTCTGTCAGTTTCGAGACGTTGGGGAGAATTGTACTACTTACGACATTCAAAAATGAAGATCTGCGAAAAAAGGAGACATTTTTAAAACACAACGCCCTGCAAATTGACAGCGGGCTGACATACCTGCCATCCGTGGATGTAGCGATCGACATCCTCTTCGTGGACGTTCCCTGAGGTGCCTAATAAGCGCAGATTGTCGAAATCCTTCCAGGACTTCTCAAGGGCGTCCCAGACCTCATGTAAACTCTTCTCGTCGATTTCATTATGCTGCCGAGCTTTAGGGCCAGTCAATGCTGCATGTACTTTTCGACAAGCCGAGGCTAGCTCGAGTGGGACCATCGCGTAGCGATACGTAAACTCGTAGGCGACAGTGGAGGTGCGCATCATTGCATCGTTGTTAAGGGCAGGCAAGGTTTTCTGGAACGATGCCAAGTCGTCGTCCGAACTGTCAAGACAAGTGAGCTTGTCGATAAATAAAATAAAATAAACGCCCTTGGTCGGATTTTGACTTACATGAGCAGACGACCACCACGAAGACCGCTGGTGACCCCCTCTACGATATGTGAATACCAGAAAAGCCGAGCGCGCACAAGAATATCAACGGCCTGTCCTTGACCGCTTCCAACGGAGGAAATTGATGCCAGGCTACAAAGGGTGAAAACTTGGCTGACCATAGCTTCATACATGACCAGTCGTTCCATTGGGGATTGGATCTCTGCACGACCTCGTACATAAGAAATGGCAACGGAGAAATTGATCAGAGAAAATTACTGACCTTGCGTCAAAGGCAGCAAAAGATGCAGGGCACGCACACCATCCCAAGTAGGTTTCCTAAGGATGCCGTGTATGTCGATCAAGTGAAGCATCTCTCGAACCATTTCGTTGGTAGCCTCACGCCTGTTGCGAGTAACCGTTTCGCCATGATGAAGTTCCTCAATTCCGTATTCATTCACACCAAAGCTTGCGGCCCAAACGGCAAGGAGCATCGCAATGAGCTGGCCAGGGACGCCTAGGGAATTGCAGTTTCCCTTGCTAAATTCGAAGAAACGCGCACAGAACTCAGACGGGTCAATGATAGGATCTGCATAGAGGGTTTTTGAACTTTAACACGAGAGCTAGCTGCGGATGAAAAAGTTGAATGACTAACGCTGGATGTGGAATCGACGAAAGAAAGCGGACGAAAAGAATTCGGGTTTGAGCTTAGGAATGAGGCCAGGAGACAGGGACGGGGCAGCAAATAGACCACCCTCCTCGTCGATAGATTTGCCATAGACGGCTCTGTGCGCACCATTCAAAAACTGACCAATGGGAGGACAAACAGGTGAAGACGTACTCGACCTGCTGGAGACGGCGACCACGTCTGAGTAGTTTGACAGCTTTTACTTCGGCAAACTCGTCACTGCAAGGAGGGTCAACGTCAATAAGGGATTTGCTTTGATTTGAGGGTGAGAGATACAGACACGCATTTGAGGCCACGTTCTTTACAGTTTGAACACTGCGGCTGTGTGCCCGTGTTCGAAAAAGGCAAATCCTTGAGATCACAGCGTACTCTAGGTTAGGTTCAATTTTAGGTTTAGGGTTACGTATAGGAGTGGTGAGGTAAGGTTAGGTTAGGTTAGGTTAGGTTAGGTTAAGTTAGGTTAGGTTCACTTTACCTTCTCATGCGGCAAGCCCCACACGCTGAAAACTGTTGACGAGAAGACTTTGGCTGAGATGATGTACGACGAGTTGTATTAGATGGATAAGGAGGGCTAGCAGTTCCTGGACTCCTAGGTACGGAAGCAGATTTGAGGGGCATAGTGAAGGAAAGTTCAATTTAAAGGAGGGGAAAGCTCGCGGGAGAGAGGAGGCGGGTGGAGGGGGAGGGGGAGGGGGAGGACCGGGTCGGGGTCGGGGGTCGGATGGGTAAAAGCAGGAAGAGGGGAGGCGATAGGGAGGAAAGATATGAAGTAGGGGGGTTGGGGGGGGGATATTTGAATGATTTGGGATTGAGATGATGAATGAATGAATGAAGTAAAACTAGGTAAGACGTTACGCTCGGAAGAATGGGTAAGAATGCTTCAACGTTTACCGTCAACGGTTTCTTGGAACTGTACGTCTACGTCTACGTCTATATGTCTACGTCTACGTCTTTTATCTCCTTCCTCCGTGCCCGTCATTCGTGTTCTGACAACTGGAACCACATGTCCCTCGTTCGGTTTCGGTTACATCATGCGCAGGTCCACTTGATGTCGTAACCTTCGTTCGACCTGTCATTTTCCCTATTCCTCGGCTCACTGCATGCCCAAACTAAAAAATCTCCAACTCCCGATAGTACGGGAAGATCCTACCTACTTTAATAAAACTCAATATTCTTTTCAACACACTACATACTCTCTGTTTATCAACTTTCCTTCATTAGGTATTCTATTAACGCCATATCTTCCCTTCTTCTTCCCTTCCCCTTCCCAGATACAGACTGTCCCCGGTGGGACTGAATTGACAGGGCTGAACTGGCAGGGTTGAACTGGCAGGGCTGACCCGGGGCTCAACCCTTTCCTCCTCGACCCTTTCCTTGTCTAATCCGGGCATATGTCCTCACCTTGAATGTTTCGCAGCACATACGATAGACCCCGAAAGTTCGCATGCATGCTGCCCTTCGACTCAACTACACCTCTACTCCTCGAATCTCTTTCTTCATGTCTTGTCCTCTCGTCATTTGGAACCATTCAACGAGTTAGGCATGTTAACGATTGACAAAAATAGGCTATCCTTACGTGCTGCCCAACTGGCGCCGCCGTTAGCGGGACTTTGATGTGTGCATCATCACCTAATGCATTTATGACAAACTCGCTCCGAATTTCTCGAGCCCCCCCGCCCTTCTGATAGCCTGGCGTATTTCTCCCTCCGTCCGTTGATCTGGATTAAGCCCGTGATCCCGTACCATTGCTCCCACGTCGTCTCCATGTTTTGATATCAGCCGCTGCAAGAACATCACTTCACCCCTGGATGAGACCCTCAGAACAAGCGCAGAAAGGTTGGGAAGCGCTTCCAAATATTCGATTGATCAAAACAGCAGCAAAAAATGATTCCATGGAAAGTCAGGTCAAAACGGTTATCTCCAGAAGCAATCAGCGTCCCGCGCTCACCTTGAATTAGTTCAATTTTTGGCTTTTTAGCGCTAGATGGATGACCTAAACCCACCCAACTTTGGCTTTCCGGGTTAACAAGAATTTCCGCTGCCACCTCCTCGACGAGTTCCAGCCGGTCGCCAAGTGGAGGCGGGTCGACCTCCTCGTCAGTTTCAACTGCTATAATCCGACCAGCGTCGTCTTTCACAATACGTCCCAATCCTTTCGCCGAGTTCTTTAGAAGGCTATGTGTACGCCTACCACTCATTAACTTTTTTGGTGTGTCCGGACCATTAATGAAGGTAGCCTCATTCGCCGACGTTCGTGCCTCTGTGACAGATACGGCACATTCCGCGCCCCCCGGTGCCCTTGAATTTAGTGAAACAGCCAAACCTAGCGCAGCGTAACTGGCAGAAAGGGCCGTACAAAGTTGCACATTGATTATCAAACATTCCTTGTCCCCGGGGTACGGGATAGAGGGGAGAGGAGGGTTGTATACACACTTTTGTCGGACAGTTTTATGTTTGTCCCATGCTTCCTGTAATATCTTTGGACCGTGAATAGCTTGAGTGTCAAAAAATCAGCGCGTGAGTAGTGCGGACATTTCCACAAGAAAGCCTAACGCACGAGGCTGCTTCTTGAGGAGCTTCTTCGCTTGCCTTGAATGGTGTACCGGTTTATGATGATTATGATTTGAGCGAGCTTTACGACGTTGCCGAGGATTGGCCATTAACCTGGCTCATCAGATGGGAGATTGAGGGAGGAATTTAAAAAAAAAAATTAAATTACCATCACACGGACTCACGATTTAGGTCTCACGGCCTCGTTCTCGTTATTGGCTGAGCGATGCAAACTCCGCTCCACTGCAACTGCGACTGTCCTCTCTCTGACTTGAACGCCCATGACCCGTCTCGCCTACTATCCGACTCCTTCAACCCGAAGACTTGGAAACTTTACCCTCGACGCATGTCCCTTTTCTTTCAACTATATCTAACGCGCTTTTCTTGAATAACTTAACTTTCACTCACGCAGACCGCAAAACGATGGTCAACTAGCCTCGGTTTTTGGGGTTTTGGAGTCAGCACTGCCCTCCTCTTCGTACGCTTCCCCTTCAACCCTAAAATGCGCTGGTTTTGTCCGAATGAACCCTTTCTCTAGCTTCTTTCTGTGACTCCCAAAGTGAAAAACACCCTACTTCTCAAGATGCCTGTGGTGCGTCTCTTGCCTTCCCTCCTCTCAGATTCCCTTTCGACTTTATTTCCCTCCCCCAGCTCAGCAACTACTATGAGGACAAGACCCCCACATCTGACAAGCCGTTCTGAATCGTTACCTCCTTTAGAATAGACGAACGTTTATGAGGATGGTTTAATTAACATTCTATTCCTTCTACGCACGCGTCATGTTTCCGTGGGGTGTGGTAGAGGAGAGTCAGCCTACCGAATGTCCTATGGTTCAGAGTTTCGACGGCAACAGTGCTTCGGTTTCCAAGCCTTCTGTCAGATTGATGCCCAATTTATGCCCCAATGTCTTGAGGGCGGTCACTGCGCCGCCTATCGGCACGTCTGTCAATGCATGTTATGTATCAGGAATTGGATTGTTAGCCGGGAAAAAGCAACGTTCTGACGGATGGTTTCCATTCCAAGCTCCCGGGCGGCTTTGAGATTTCTGTGAGTTGTCATACTCCGTCAAGCACGGCAACAAACATTCATTCGCAGGAGAGTTGACAAAGGAAATACAGTACTTACATACCCAGGTCATCTAGAAAGACAGCTTCGTGGGCCTGGATATGATTCCTTTTGCAGGCCAAAAGATAGAACCGATGCTCTGGCTTTCTAGAGGTACGGAGCGGAGATTAGCGTGCCTTGCTTGGTCTCATCACGCCGAGCTGTCAATTAGTGAGTTGCCCCACCTCATACCAACTTCGCTCGAGTCAATGAAGTCGTCGAATGACTCGCGAATATATGAGGGGACCGCGCCCCCCTCCCACCCAAGAAACTTGAGTTCAGATTCAAGGGTAACACTAGGGTATTGTTCCGAGTGGCGGCCGTTGAGGTCAAGGAATGTTGTGTCGACTCTTGAGTAATTATTCGTGAGAGCGATAAGACGCCAACGCCTTTCCGCTAAAGAAATAACCGGTAAATCGAAAAAGAAGCGGCAAGGTAAGAGGCCATCGAACCTCTGATTCGCAAGATTGCTTCATAGACACACTTATCCACCTTCTGACTCGTTCTCATCATGCGACCGAAAAGCTGCCACACTATTAAGAATCTGCGCCATCAAATGTTGGAGAGCTGAGCACACTTCCCGGCCGTCGATATGTAACTTCTGCGGAAGCTCGGGGCATGCTGTTATCCGAATAAAGTCATACCGGCGTTTGTGGAAAATGATTCCATGGCTCACCGATATTTTTCCTCTCACAGTATTCAGCGTACCATTTATTGCCGTTATCCACGTCAGACAACTCTTGGCTAAACTGTTCGTAAAAAGGTAATAGGGGAATTTGACCTCGCTCGAATTTCTGCCACGCTCCTTGTGATCCCCGTGCTGTACTGCGCAGCCAATACACGGCCTTGCCTGAATGCTCAAGCGCGTATAGAGTTCAATGTAAAGCTTACATCGAGCAATTGATATAATTATGAGGAATCCCATGCTCGAATTCGTAGTCTTGGATGGCTAAGAGAGGGCTTTGCACGACGACCCCGCCAATCTGCGAGAAATAAAGATTGATACAGGTAATTATGGTGGAGAGAAATACCCACATCAAACAAGACTGCTTTGAGATTTGGACTAGACATTCCTGGAGCGCACTTTAAGTTTTAACCCATGTGGATACTAGAGAGATCTAGCTAATACTTACTGTAGGTAGCGTGGGAATACGAAATTTATCTACCTGGGGGAAGTAATGGGTGAGATGAAGATAGAGATGGAGATGGAGGGAGGGAAAGCTAAAGGTTGCTAAAGCTAAAATATAAGTGAACTCCGACGCAACCAGAGATCGTCCTATTGGTCAGTCGTTGGGATCTCAAGTCTCAAGTCCCCTACGGTATTGGTATGTCTATGTGAGATGAGGCTGCACTTACACCGTCTTGAGTTTGAGACCTGGTAGTTCACCGATAGATAGATAAATAGATGACTATGGCATTCAGCGCTCAATTTTAATTTAATGTTTATTTTTTATTATCATTTTTTTGGTTTGTTTTAGGTGGTACCAGTAAGCGCAAGCGCTGGGGGTACCGATGTCGTAACTTGAATTATTTATTAATAAATAAAAACTAAACACGGACACGACAGACATCTATTCTATTATTTTCTATTCTATTCTATTCTATTCTATTCTATTCTAAACTTATTAGGGGAGGGAATCAGTCGGCAGAAGGGCAGGGCAGGCAGGCAGAGGTGATAACGCGCCACGCGCCAGTTTATTATTAAATTAAATAAATAAATAACAACTAACAACAAGTCAGTCAGTCAGTCAGCAGTCAGCAAGTCAAGTCAAGTCAAGTCAGTCCCATCCCCATCATCTCATCCACCTCACCTTCACCTTCTTATCTTTCTTTCTTTCTTACTTTCTTACTTACTTACTTTCTATAACCAACCTCACCCTACACAAACGTTCTCTCTCTTTCTCTATGTATTCCAATCCCAACTACGGGAGTGGTCTTCATCACTCCCATAGCATTTCATCTAACCGAGGCTATCAATCGTCTCCATCGCCATATCCCAATCAAACCGGTTATGGATATTCACCTGGGCCTCCTCCTGGTGCGGATCCACAACTTTGGCAATGGTTCACCGCGGTCGATACCGATAGGTCTGGTTCGATCAGTGTGAGCGAGCTCCAGGCAGCATTAGTGAACGGTTAGCATGATTCTCATACCTTATCCCTCGGCGTGCACCTCACGGATATTGGCCGAACACAGGAAACTGGTCGAGTGAGTATTTCAAACTACTGAATCGAGCCGCTTTCGCTACGACTTGAGAAGCGTCCATTGGATTGGCTACCATGAAGCGCTCTTCGTTGATGTCAACGTGCTTATGCTCATAAATTCACCTTGTCTTAGGATTTGACCTGGATACCGTGAAAATGTTGATGAACATATTCGTGAGTCATCACTCCCATCTGATAAGTAACCGTTCGCCTACGTATCCATGGTCAGGACACGGATCGTAGTGGGACCATAGGCTTCGCAGGTGCGTGATCGCCCATCGCCCACCCAACTGCGGGCTTATCCCCTTCCGTCCACCTTACGGATCTGTAGAATTCTCGGGGCTTTGGAAATACATCAGCGACTGGCAAGGTGTCTTCCGGCACTTTGACCGGGACCGATCGGGTTCCATCGATGGACACGAATTGGCCGAGGCTCTGCGGAGTTTCGGGTACAGCCTTGCACCGTCTCTGCTAACACTTATCGAGCAAAAATATGGTACGTTCGTCGTTTCGTGCTATTTATGGGTTGGTTCGACGCAATAATTGTATTGTCCTCTTCTTACGTTACGGTACGGTCAAGCTTCTGGATCATCCACTGGATATGGACCTCCGCCAGGGATCACATTTGATCGATTCGTCAGGGCTTGCGTCGCGGTGAAGACGTTGACAGAGGCGTTCCAGCGGTATTTCCGTTTACGTTTTAAGTTTATAGTGAAAGTGTTCCTGATCCGAGGTTAAGGGCGGATACTGACCGTGATGGATGGGTAACGATAAATTATGAGGAATTCATGAAGGTAGGTATTCGTTCAATTCCTTCACTGGCCGTGGACAGCCTTGACACTGTCGTTGGTAGATCGTACTAAATGCACCCTAAGGGGAGAGAGAAAGTCGATGTTATATTTTGGGCCATTCAGATCTGCCTCGCTCTAACTTTTGATTAAGGAAGTGTTGTTGTACGGTATTTACTGTAATGAAGAAGAAGAAGGGAGTACCACGTTTTTAGTATTTCTGTGAACTCTTCAGTCTGCCAGCCTCAGTCATATAAATATAAATATAAATACACCTGCACACCTGCACATATGAACCCGACCCGATTTCAAGTTACTTCCGAGGCGTGTAATAACATAACATTGGGGGTGATTGGTGATTGATGATGATGAGGACGAGGGGGACGGAGGAAATTAATTATAGTTTGCATGGCACACGTGATAAACGCGGCAATCTCGCCTCGCCGGTAAAGTCTTCAGAGCGAGCCGAAGAGAAAGGGAGAGAGGAGAGAGAGAGGAAGTGCGTTTATAACCTATCACCCGTTAACCTCTTTTCTTTCTCACTTTCAGTACAATACATATTTGCCAACACAGACAACGACCAACTAATAATTTATACAACACATGGCAGTGCTCAAGGTAGTCCCTGTACCGGGCGGTGTTGACTTCAAGAAACAAGCTCTCCAGGTACCTGGGACCAAGCGGCCTGGTCAAACAGGTGTGCAATCGTTGAAATTTTACAAGTTCAGCGTGCGGTCAGTTTTAAT
This sequence comes from Multifurca ochricompacta, assembly GCA_022496185.1. Classification (NCBI taxonomy): domain Eukaryota; kingdom Fungi; phylum Basidiomycota; class Agaricomycetes; order Russulales; family Russulaceae; genus Multifurca; species Multifurca ochricompacta. The sequence continues at coordinate 1,339,102 of WTXG01000003.1, read as the reverse complement.
TCGCATCATCTTTTACTAGCCCACTACAGGAATGGCGCGCCCTCTATCCCCCTCCTGCCGACGGTTGCACTTCTAATATCCTATGTCTTTTGCAGCAATTTTTGGTTACGTGGATTTGAACACCCCCGATACTTTTTCCACCCTTCCTGAGGTCTTCAATGAGGGTTACGCCCTTTCCAAGGATCATACATTCTTGGGATACCGTCCAGTGGCTTCAAAAAGTCCATTGAAATATGCGGATCACTATGTCTGGCAAACATACGCAGAAGTGGATGAGAGGAGACGCAATCTTGGAAGTGCCATTCACGCCCTCTTTGAGAATGGAACCGTAGGCGGTGGTGAATACCCACCGTCGGTCTTTGGAGCCAAAATAAACCCGGTAAATGATTCCACACTCTTGGCAGTATGGTTCAATCCGTCCGTCGCTTAATGTTAACTTGTCGTCAGATTGGGTGTTAATTGACCTGGCGTTAAACGCGTATGGAAAGGTTACGGTCAGTCTCTACGACACTCTTGGTGACGAAGCCGTTGGTACGTTCCTAAGTGGCAAACGGCCGCGGCCGAGCCAACCTTGTGACTGATTGTATTGTATTGTTTTCCAGAGTATATGTAAGGTCTTTAACCACCCGCAAACTCCGGACGACTGACACCCCCTTAGTATTGACCACGCGCATGTCACCCTTATCTTCACTACCTCCTATCACCTGGCCGGGCTACTCAAAGTTGCCCCACGTCATCCTCATTTAAAGTTCATAGTCGTCATTGATGAATTGGAACCCGAAGCTAAACTGTTCGCTACAACGTGGTCCAAGGCCATCGGTGTCAAGCTTGAAGAATTAAGCCAGTGTGAGTTTTACGCGGCTCCTTGGCTTTCTTCATGGCTATACAGCGCTTTCAGTAGAGGAATTTGGAAAGAAGAACCGCCGTGATATCATTCTCCCTTCACCAAGCGACGTCGCCACCATTTGCTACACTTCTGTCAGTTCATTCCATTCAAATTGACATCCTACCAAGCTCAGCTGACGAAAATCAAACCACCAGGGAACTACCAGCATGCCGAAAGGTGGGGCTACAAGTCTGGCCAACATATTTCGCTGAACTCACCCTACATCCCTCCAGGTGTTCTGCTGACACATGGCAACCTGGCGTTAGCCGCTCAATCCAATCTTTACGGATACCCAATTGGTCCTGAAGAGCGTGTTGTTCTGCTGTCTTACCTTCCACTGGCGCACATCTATGAGGTTTGTTGGCAGCATTTATTTGATGTTTATCATCCTCAATGTACCATGTACAGCGAGTTAATCAGTTGGCCGTCATGGCTCAAGGAGGTGCCGTCGGTTTTTTCTCCGGCGATCCCCTTCTACTACTCGAAGATGCGCAAACTCTCAAGCCCAACTTCTTTCCATCTGTGCCTCGGGTTTTGAATCGTATATACCAGGCTGCTATGGTTGCAGGTAACGCTTCTGGTTTGAAAGGTGCCATATTCCGGCGTGCGATGAGGACAAAGCTCGATAATCTGCATGACACGGGGGTTATTACACATCCTCTGTGGGATAGATTAGTGTTCAAGAAGGTATGCAATTAGTCTCAGTGCCCGAACGGTCGCGTGTTTATACTGTATGTACGATAGATTCAAGCGGTCCTTGGAGGCAACGTGAGGTTGATTGTCTCTGGCTCGGCTCCCATCAGTGGCGAAGTAATCGAGTTCCTCAAGATTGCTTTTGCTTGTGAAGTAACCGAAGGTGAGTTTTTATTCCGGGTTATTATAGCTTATTCCGCCTTTCTTACTGTTCCTCAGGGTAAGTAACACGCTATCGACACGTTATGGGCATCATCTTATATTTTTGCAGTTACGGCATGACTGAGAACACTGCCGTCTGCACGAGGAGTACTCTAGGAGATCCAACATCGGCCGGAACCGTTGGTCCTCCTCAGCCCGCCGTTGAAATGAAATTAGTCGATGTCCCGGCCATGAACTACACAGCAGAAGATAAACCGTTTCCTAGAGGGGAGATATGCTGTCGCGGCCCGACTGTTTTCACCCATTATTACAAAGGTCCTTTTTTTTCCAGCAGCATTGGATGTTTAGCGTCGCTGACAAGAAAGCGGCAGACGAGGGGAACACCAAAGAAGCCGTAGAGGCTGATGGTTGGGTACACACTGGGGATATTGGCGAAGTCGACGAATGCGGACGGTTCAGGGTCATAGATCGCATAAAGGTAAACATGATATGGAGTGTGTCCTTCATGAACACTTCTCATTTCGTGGACAGAATATCATGAAACTTGCGCAGGGGGAGTATGTTGCCTTAGAGAAGATCGAGAACCTATACTCCCGCATCCCTCTGGCCATGCAGGTTTTCGTTCACGGCAACAGCTTGAAGTCGTACCTCATCGGTATTATCGTCGTAGACCCGGTGCAGTTCGCAGCGTTCGCTTCGCGCTTCCTCGAACGCACGATCGACGCAGCGGATGTGCAAGCCCTGAAGGAGCTCTGTGGGAATCCTAGGATCGTGGACGGCATACTTGCTGAGTTGAATAAGCATACCGCAAAAAGCCTTAAAGGGTGAGTCATCCTCCGCTTCATCGGCCTGAGCCTGACGTTTATTCGATTTTCGATTCGAAGATTTGAGCAACTGAAACGCATACATTTGACTTGTGAACCTTTTAGCATCGATGATAACACGTTGACACCGACCCTAAAACTCCGAAGGTGCGTTGACTTTCTCTTCTCTGCTTTCCCTCCCCTAACACGGCGACGTTGCCCTTACTAGACGGGACGCGTATAACAAGTACAAGGCGGTCCTTGACTCGTTTTATGAGCTTCCTGACCCCTCTCTTTCTGGGTCTGGGTTTGCAAAGTTGTGAGGATCAGCGAAAAGCCTCCACATTTATGCGATGTTCAGATGGCCCGTTAGAGGTTCGGTCCCACTTCAATGGCTTTTTTTCTTTTTTTTCTTTATTAGTTGCGAGTTATAAAACGTTCAACAAGTCGTCTTTGCGTAATATCTCTCAATCGTGTATATGACCATGATGGATGCATAAGAGTGGAGCAGCCTGTCTCTTAATGAGCGCTGTGAGGGAATGATGGGTTTGACGGGGTTCGGTGAATAAGGGTGCGCTGTGCCGTGCCCGTGCCACATATGGATTGAACTGAACGAACGAGTGAAAATGCGACGATAGCGGAGACGGCGAGCAGGCTACAATCATTTTCACTGTCAAGCTCCTGACCTGCAGCTGCAGGGAAAAGACCTCCTCCCACTCCCAGAAAGAATGCAACTAGAGTGTGTTTCCATATGGGAAAAAAAAAAAACGGTGACTGATATAATTCCTTGCGTCGAAACTATCGTCTTGGAGACAAACTGTCGCACGTTACGATAATAATAAATTTGCACGGAATCCGTGTGAAGTGACTTGCTTGTAGTGCGCGAACGGTGACGCGGTTCGCTACCGAAGATCTCCAACTGTTGGCAGAGCGGAGACGGGGGAACGGAGACGGAGGAACGGAGAAACGAAAACGGATTGAATGGTGTTTGTTTTTGTTTATTAACATACAACATACACATTACACATAAACGCACGCGCATCGGTCACACACTTGTCTCTCTCACAGAAATTTTAATTTTGTTGTACACGCTCGGTTGCTTGTCCTTTGGATAGGATACTACAAACATCATACAGAAACGAATGAAGGGAGAAAAAAAAAGAAAAAAGAAAAACCATCAACGAGATCTCAATATCATAGGCAAAGATAGGTAGTGGTAAAGAAAGGTATTACGAAACGGGGAGGGCCCAAGGGGGAGAGGGGGGAGATCTTGATGGAGGAAGACATAACAAAAGTTACGGCGTGGTGGATGATAAATATTCAGAGGTGCAAGCCTGGTAATGGGCGAGCAGAGAGACGTACAGTAGTAAAGCGTGAGAGTAATTTGCAGGGGGGGGGGGGGAGGGGTCCTAAAGGTGCGTCAAAAGCATCGCAATATGCGAGTAAGAGGCAAAACAAAACGGAATGGCTCATGTTAGATGGTGTTAGATTGACTCGAGCTCGCTCGGAGTGGGCGAAGGTAGCGCAACTGAGGCGGGAGAGAGCGCCCGATCATGCGGTAAGTACGAGACGGGAGAGAATGGTGTCTCATAAGAAGCATGACGCTGGAAGGGATTACGAGTGTGGATGCGAGAGATGGGAGAAGCTACGATCACATCAACGACATGTGAATCAGCGATACGAATCGTAGGCGCTAGAGACGGAAATACATGGAGGGAAAAAAGGTGAGAGCGTAAAGAACGTACCCAATAGACTCGAGCCAAAAAACCGTGTTTCTGGCCTCAAATCATTCTCTTCATTTTCATGCTGTGGAGGGCACGGGAGCTAAAGGGGGCACCTAACTGTCTTACGGGAGTTCGAGAGTCGTCGCGGGGTAGAACAGAAAGGTTATCAATCCCGCTCAGAGGCTTGGTTGGAAGAGACAGGGAACGATCATGGAATGAAGACACTGGATATTTGATAGAACGTAGAATTGGGGAACGCGGGGGGAAAAGAGAAGGCCTGAGAATGGAAAGGAACTCTTCAAGCGCTTCCGAGGGCAAGCTGGACCTGATAGGGGGATGGGTTAGCAAGAAGTAGAGTATAGTATGAGACCAGGTTGGGAAGGAGTGGGACCGGAACACGGCCATGTTTACCTAGGAGACGCGCGAGGAGACGCCTTGGGAGATATCGAGTCAGGAAAGTAATCGTCGTCTAACGGTGGATCAACTGAATATAGTCTGTCACCTGGATCCGCGGGAGTGGAAGTGATTCGAAGAGAATGTGGACGGTGAGGAGAGGGGAGATGAATTGAAAAATTGGATAACCTAATGGGACGAGGAGCAACAAGAGTAGTATTGTCTGTAGTTGATGGCATGAAAATTATATTTAAAAGAAATGGGAGAGAGAGTAAGCGGTAAGCGTGTTAAGGTGCGGGGGTACGAGGTACGAGGTACGGGGTTACGGGGGGTGCGAGATGCGGGATGCGGGATGCGGGATGCAGGGTGCGGGGTGCGGGGGGTGAGGGGTGCGAGGGCGAGGGGCGAGGGGTGAGTTATGCGAGTGCTCGGGGGTGGGGTAGGGATACAGTGTGCAGTCCCACGATCACATGATATTTCACTGCCGGCCGGAACTTCACATCTCATCTTCCTTTCCCAATCCTTTCAACTTTCAACTTAGATGTACGCAGTCGGCACCTCTATGAAAATAATACTACATCTCCTCCCACCCAACCTGCTCACGATTACGATGGATCTTGTTCTTTCTTTGCACACTCAGAGTCGGATCATGAAACGACTATTATTGAGGCTAAGAGACGAACAACTCCAATTCCGAGGGCCCAGTGATCAGTCTATGTCTCATCCAACTTGTCGACCCATGGCCTTCACTATGGGATGACGGCCGATCTTCATCATACCAGAGATCCATCTCGTGTCGTTCCATACAGTGGTTTAGCTGAGAGTGTTGTCTCTCTTCTTGATATATCACTGGGCCCGTCTCTCCGGTATGTATTCTCTCCACCTTCATCGTCACTTGTGATAGAATTGGGCGCCGTCCTGTCATCTTCATTGGTATGCTCGGGATGAACTTCGCGACCGTTCTGTTTGGTTTACAACGGACACTATCCGAGTTTTACTCATTCGATGCGTTGGTCAGTCAGTTCTTGGTCGTTGTCCTTCTTGTCACTCAGGGGGCTTCTTCTCAATAATTATTGCCATTATCTATTCAGTCTTGGGTGAACTCACCGATTCCCTGAATCAAGCATCGCTTTTCCCGTCTTCAGTCTCGCCTGGCCATCGGTTTAATTATAGGGTAATGTCGTCGCACCCATGCACTCACCCATCTCAAATGAATGAGATAGGAAGACCTCTCATTTGAGAGGCGGAACATTTTCAGACCCCACAATCTCTTTCCCCAATTTATTCATCACAACGTTTTTTAAACTTATCCTTATTTTCTTTCCGGTTGCATAGCATCCGTCATTTCTTGGCTCTTACTTGATTGTTTCTTCACCTGCCCACTCACCATAATTAACATGCCCAGCAAACGTCGTAGGCTTCATATCCCCAAGTCCATTGAAGAAAACAGAGAACAAAGACCAATACCGTGGACTTCAGGATGTTCATATCTGTTCCCATCATAAGAGCCTTCAGCCTTCCGTGGCCTGTTAACAGGGAATTAACGGACGTTTGATGGAGTAGCATGACGTGGGCACATGGAGAAGGTGAGACCACCGAACTCGATGGGAGAGTAACAGAAAAGAACAAAAAGTACGTCAAAGGCTGTATATATGAAACCGAGCTCGGCACCAGACAATCGGTTTCTCCCTTGCTATCGCAGATTCCATCGCTTGTGTCGTTCAACTATTTTTTTTTTTAAATTTAAAAAACCAATTTGTATTCTGCATGAAGCAAGAGCGGTCATATCTACTTAAGGTGCCTCAATAAATACATTTGAGTGGGTCATTAAGATAATTGAATAAGTAATTAAGCCATTACACATGGTCGTTCAACTATTGCAAGTGCACGAGCCTCTGGCCTTACTACTTTCTTGCTCTGCCACTTCTCAATGTCGTGGTTCGAATTAGTTTTGCGACGGTGAACCAGGAATTAAAGTCATGGCCATTGCATTTTGACAGACGTGGATCCCCAGGTGCAAGCAATAGTGTGGTGCGGTATTACCATGCGTGCCATTGACTTTATCAAGGCTGGGCCGTCTGGCGTTTGGGTGCCTTTCAAATTGTCATCTTACCAACTCCAGGCTCAGCATGATATTAGTCAAGGAAAGCGCCAGCGCCCCAACACCCGGGCGACGAATGGGCTCGTCCAGTTTTGCGATGAGTCTCGCACGTTCGCTTTGAAATCCCGCGCCGCCTTTGCAAGGTAGGAGCCGGACATCCGATGAGCTAGCGGCCCACATCGAGCATCGACAATTGACCTCCCATGCTCTCGCAGCTCTCTCTCTCTCTTCATTATTGGCTAATAACAAATCCCTCTCTGGTTACCTTCGAGTTGTCATTTATGGCCGGTATATCGTATTCTTGAACCCTTACTTGGAAGCCAAATAGAGCGCGGCCAGAAATTGTTCATCGTCACCCGTGATTCTGAATTATCCTCCCACGAGTTGTGCAGTGTTCGCGTAGTCGATAAATTCAGTATTTCTAGGATCCTCAAAAAGGTTTTCCGACTTCGGTGGAAGTTTTAAGGGCGTTCCCAGGTTATAAAAACAATGTCGACATCACCATTCTTTCCTTCTGGTTCCACGGATGGTCTTAAATGCGCATAGACTCATCGGAAGAGATCAGATTGAATAGGTAATGACCAATATCATGGAGGACTGACTAGAATTGAGGAGGGGGGAGACGGGAACGGAAGGATGTGGGAGATTTGAGTCGAGAGAAGCGAGAAAGGTTCTTCAAGTATTTTTGGGCCGTCGACTCTGACTTACAACGATGCCAGCAGTGTGCTGGTGAGTATATAATTTCCGTGGTGTATATGAATAGTTTGTTTTACACAAGCCACGGGTGTATTGGTGGCCCTCCAACTCCTATGGTAAGATAGACAGGCTTCCCATCCTCATCTATGTAAAAGCAGTCTTCAATGCGTACACCAACCTGAAAGGAAAGAAAACTAGCTTCGAAAATTCTTCGTTATTGGAAGAACGGAAGGAATGGTTACCTCGCCCTCTATGTAGACCCCTGGTTCGTTTGAGAACGTGTGCCCGGTTTGGATAATGTCGTCAGAGCCACCTCGCAGATACGGCGATTCGTGACCTTCAAGGCCAATGCCTATCATGCAATGGGAAAAAAAGACAAAACATCAATCCACGCAACCGCTGCAAAAAGAAAGGAAACGAGCGGACCATGGCCTAAACGATGAGTGAAGTATTGGGCAACCCCAAAGCGCTTCAAGAACTCTCGCGCCGCCTTGTCCACGGCGCTAGTGACGGTGCCCGCATGCGCAGTATCCATGGCCAACGCCTGAGCCTCACGGACGAGGTTCCAAAGTTTGACATGACGCCTCGTTGGCCGTGACTCGCCCAAATAGAATGTCTAACGATACAAATCGATCAATGGCAGTGAGACGGCATTAAAGGGCTCCGGTGACGTCGGGAAGGGGGGGGGGGGATAAAAGATGTAAAAGAAATATATTATGTGCCAGACAAAGCACACGCACCCTTGTCACGTCGCTTTCATACCCATGAAGAGAACCCCCAGAATCAATGAGTATCAGGTCGCTTGGCCCTAAGGCACGATCGGTACCCGAACCATGTGGAAGCGCCGCATTTTCTGCGAAGAAGCAAGCGCAAGGATTGAATCATAATCATTGCCGTGACTGAACCCGAGGAGACAGGGGGAAGAAAAAAGAAATACATACCCCCGAAGAGCACGAGCCCATCACCACCTCGCAGACCTGCAGAGGCAAGTGCGCGCTGCAATAGGCGCCGAGCCTCTGATTCACGGATCCCAATGTGAAGTTTGTCGCGAACAGCACGTATAGCAAGCACAGTGACCTGCATATATTAGAATGGCAATTAAATTTTTTTTCTGCATGCGACGCAGCGAATTAAAAGGTGGTGGCGTGAGAGTGAGAGTATTCCCAACAGGCGTGCTTTGGCTCGAAGATGCACCTCTCCTCTCACCCAAGTCAAGTCCACCGAGTCGTTCAGAGTCAAGACACACGACGTATACAGGCGTCGCACCGGAAAAAGAGAGCAAGGTGCATACCTCATTCGCACATTTGAGTATCTCTAGTTCCTCCCTAGACTTGCGTTCGCGGATCTGACGTATCTCTACCGGCGCACTGACGACACGGGTGCGCGGGGCGGCATGCGCAAGCCCATCGGCAATAAAGTGGCGTACGTCACCATCAACAAAGATCGTGCTGCCATCTGTGTCCATGTCTCCACGCGGAAGGGGAAGTGCACCAACCGCAATCTCGTATGGGTCGGCATCCTCCGCCCAAGTAGGGTAGAAAACACCATGCGCAGATAAGGAGGGAACGGGTAGTAGACGCGCACGCGTCTCTTCAAAAGCGGGTGTGAGAACGGAGATGCGAGCTGTGACCGCCATCGCAGTATTGTTCCCATTGCTGCTGCTGTCCACAAGAGATGGGACTCCAGTCCCACCTTCCGGCACAACGAGAAGGAGTAAAGGTCGCTCGGAGAGGTGCCAGGAGCTGCCAGAGATATTGGCAAAGTATGCGGCGCTCGCTCCCGGTTCGGCGATGTACGCGGACGCGTTGAGCGCGTTTAATGCATTCGCCAAAGATTGTTGTCGGTGTAGAAAAGAAGATTCGGCGATGGGTTGTATATGTGCGCAGTGGGAAAGAAGATGACGAAAGTCGGAGGTGTCTGACCGGTCGTCGAAGCGAACCTGTGCGGGCTCAACGCGGTAATGATGATACAGATAGCTGAGTGCGGCAAGGCCAATCAAACACGACTTGTGAGGTTGTGTCAAAACTCAGGATTCCTATATGACATGATCAAGTATCCAACACTCACTGAGATAGAGATTGGTGTGATGGAAGGACGACGACGTTGTGTCGAAGGTGAATGGGGCAGGGGCAGGGGCAGGGACAGGGACACTGGATGATGAAAACCCATGTTAGTTAGGGTTAGTTAGGCTCGGGTTTCCCTTTCGTTTATATTTATTTATTTGTCTGTTTGTTTGTCTGTCTGTCTCTGTTAGATTATGTAATTACTTAATTCATTCCAACCCCAATAGTCGCTTACTAAGCGTAAGCGTAAGATCGTAAGATCCAACGATACAGCCGCCGTCCAAGTGAAACCGAGTTGCTACCAGCAGCAAGCGACAGGCTCGGATAATTTTATCATCGGTATCGGTATTGGTAGTCAGTCAGAGAATGATATTGTTGGGATGACCACCACCTGAGACAGCCGGTGAGCAAGTAGGTAAACCTTAGCACAAGAGCAACTCCTTTAGGTTAAACCCTCAAGACAAAGCGAAGGTGAAAGATGCTTCGTGCTGCGTAGGTTACTGGGTCACTGGGTCACGAATGAAGAATACGCAGGGTAGCGGATTGGAGAGCATTTAATGTAATGTACTATACAACTAGAGCAGGGTCGTTACCCAAGAGAGACCGAGTGTAGGCAGCAAGCCAAGCAAAATCACAAGTGTGACAATGGGATTCTTCTATTAATAAACAGGTTTTCATGAATGCATGTGTCGAATCATGTCTGTATGTATGGGCGTGTGTATGTGTGCGCGTGTGCGTGTGCGTGTGCGAATGATGTGCTATCTGAAACTGGGAATGTGTGAGAATGTGTAATGGCCGTAAGCCGGACAACTTACGATAAAATGATGGATGGATGAAGGCAAAAAAAGGAAAAAAAAAAAAGAATTGAATGTTGGGTGGGTATTATAAGGAAAGTAGTGCACTGCAACTACAACATATAAATGGGGGTTTCACCAGTCAATCACAGTTTGAAAACCGGCGCTGGGATCCGAGACCGTTCAATCCGCGGAAGACGGATTGAGTGGCACGCCGTTTAAAAACAAGAGATGAGAGAGGCGAGTCATCTTGTACATCTCGTGTACGCTTTCGCTTCGAACTGGTTCGAGTATATGGTGGATGTGAGAGATCCTCATCGGGGTCTGGAAGCTCAAAGCTGTCAAGAAATGTGGGTGGTCGATATGGAAGTGGTTTGGGTGCCAATAATGGCGCATTGCACACCACATGGAGAAACTCCGGCGCGGGTGTGAGTGGCGCCGCCGTTGACATCGGCGATCCGGGATCCGAGGGGGAGATGGGCGATGCTGAGAAGTTTAGTAAATGTAAATAAATAGAGAGAAGAGAACCGAAAGGGTCAATACAGGCTCACATTCTAGCGCTGGCGTCCGAAGAGGAATGTGAAGGGTAGTAAGGGCTGGAGAACCCTGAGCACGTAGCGACTGTGCCCTTGCATGCGGAGGCGGAGAATGAGCGTGTAAAGGTTTAGATATGGATATACCAGCCAAGGGACGTTCAAGGTGCGGCTGTGGCCGTCGGCGGGATGGAGATGAATAGGGATGGGGATGGGGATGAGTATGAGTATGAGGAAGGGGGTGAGGATGGAGATGGGGATAGGGATGAGGATGAGACGAGGATGAGGATGGAGATGGGAATGGGGGTGTGCATGGGGGTGTGGGTATGGACATGATGGAGAAACGAGCTCCGAGCTTAGTTTAGAGACATACGGCCAAGAGAGAGTCTGTTGGTTGAGGAGGGGAATGGGAGAGGTTGAAAAGTACGATGATGATGATGTTGTTGATGATGATGCATCATGGAGGTGAGAAGGGGGGAGGCTCAAGAGGAACAATGTGGATGTGGATGGCATACGGGTATAAGAGGGGCGGCATAATCGGCAATTATTATGATTATGATATTTATTTTATATGGATGGATGGATGGATGGTAGGATAGGGAAACGGGTAGGGGAAGAAACGGAGGGGCGGTGTGAAAATCAAAATCAAAAAATCTGGAAATCTGGAGATGACAGACAGCGTTGCGGGCGCGGGCTTCAAGTGCTATATTAGTTAATAATTTAAGTTAGGTTACCAGGAGAAGAAGGGGAGGGGGGGGGAGTGGAGAGGGGAGAAGGGGAGAAGGGGAGAAGGGAGGAGAAGGAGAGAGAGAGAGAGTTACAGATACGGACAGATACAGATGCCGATGCCGATACAGATGCCGATACAAACTGCCACTGCCAGACAGCAGACAGACCACAGGGGGATGGTCCCGGCGTCCCGCGCTTCCCTCTCTCTCCTCTCCTCTCACTCACTCTCGCTCTCTCCCGAACGCGACCCGCGAAACACACACGCTATCCACGACGAGCCGCCACATACAATATCTCCATCTCCATCTCCATCCCCATCCCCATTTCCCGTTCCGTTCCCATTCCCATTCCCATCCTCCTCCCTTTCCCCCTCTCCCCTCTCACTCCCCATCGACCCTTCCTTCCTTCCTTCTTTCCTTCCCCTCTTCGGATCCTTTTCCGCGCCTGTTAAATTATCTTTGCATTGCATCACATAATGAGACTCCCATTTCCCATCCCCTTTCCCTTCTTGGTAATTCCAAACCGGCATTCCCTTCATCACCGTTTCTTCGCCTCCAACGCCGTATCTGGACCTGCCTCCCCGCCTCCCCGCCTCCCGTATTTCGTCCCCAGAAACTCTCGTGGCTCTCTTCCCGTTTATTCAGATGTCCATAACAATGGCACACAATATCTCATCTCGGTTCGCAATGTAGAGGGGAACATAAAGGTCAGTGATCCGGTTGCTCACAACCGTTCACCCCTCATTTTTGCATCACAAAAAGGCCCTGTCTGGTGATCTACTTCGCGACCTATGCGACCCTACATCACCAGAGTCGACTCTCATTAAAGCACGCATCACCAGATCAAACCATCTCGTGCTTACCGGCCTTCGACGGAAACATGCTGTCCTGGACTGGCTAGTCCATCACGGTTTCTGATACGAGAAGGCCGCCCATTAGTTTATATTGGTCCTCCTTTGACATAATCGAGTGCATTCAAACGCTCCATTTTACGCCCTTCTCAGTCCTTTTTAAGCGCCGGTATCCGTTGGAGTTCCTTCTCGCCCTCCCATTATTCATAATGACACAACAAGCGACCTTGATACTACATCCTGATCGTAGACTACTCGCCTGCTTTTCGACTTGGAGCTCCAGCCCCAGCTCCAGCTCCCGCTCCCTTCTACGGCCAACAGGCTCAGTCCTATTATCAATTCCCTACAGCCAAGCCATCTCTTGGGTTAGGTGCCACCGGCGTAGATTACTGAATTCCTAAACGCGAATCAAATTTTCCCCTATTTTCGGCCGCCTGAACGACAGATATCATGTTCTGACGGGAACGCAGTGCCATTACGGCGTCCGTTGGCCATGCTTCATCATTCCACTGGAATCATCGCCGGTGGGTCATAGTCATAAGTGAGTGAGTGTATCGACTCGGGCGGGATCGAAAACGAAACCGAAAAATGGTATCGTCACCGCAAGCGACCGTGTATATTGAACATGTGTCATCTCAACCCCTGAGTTTCAATTCCAATTCAATGCCGCACGGAGTTGACATTTCTCTCTCTCTCATCTCATGAGCGAGGGCACGGATTGTGCATGTGCACATGCAAAGGTGCGCAAGGCACGAAGATTTAGACACTCTTAGTTATATTGTTTGTTGTTTCTTATAATAATAAGTTGTGCTGCTGGTGTGACCTCCTATCTATCCTTCACGAGACGAGCATCAATTTCATGCTAATGAAAGAGTATATATATAATACATCATCGGAATGAATGGAAATCTATCCTGATTGATTTATTTATATATGTGCCAGCTGGACTTGTTCTTGAAATTCACTGACCGGAAGGGCTATCCGGCAGATAGCGCACAACTTGTCTTCCAGGAACGAAGTGAGGCCCTAGTCCAATCGAGAACGCGTCGGGCCCCACGCGATGTTGCGAGTTAAAGATGTTGGGAAAAATTAGATCAGAGGCAATGCGGCACTCTGTAGGAGCTGCCTTCGGAATTTGAAGCGGCAGACTAACCAAAAGCGAGTAAACGCTATATGTGAAAAGAAAGAAAGATAGAAAGAAAGAAAGGGTGTAAGGGTGTAAGAAAAGAGGGAAAGAGGGAAAGAGGGAAGGAAGGATCCCCACTAAAAGTCGCATCATTTAAGTCCGTCTGTCGGTCAGATCCTTGAAAGGTTCGTTCGTGCCCGTTTTCTGGGTTCCAGAAGCTACTGTCAAGAGGCAATATGACCTCTTGAGGAATCATCGCTCACTTTAATATATAAAGACTCATCTCGTGTGTGAAACAAGTAACGAACGATAACTAACCCCCGCTTGGCACTGGCACCACACACATTGAACCATTGATGAGCTATTCCATTAAGCCACGCGACGGTAGTTCCGCGCGGGTGAACGCCACCGGCTCGATCGGTCCGCGTTCACGGGGTAACGGAACGGGATGTGAAAAGTGATGTGAAGTGAAGAGTGTGAAAGTGAAGTGGGTGAAGGTGCTGAAAAGGGTGAGTCAGTCCAGTCAAGTCAAAAACATAACATTAAAAAATTAAAATTAAATTAAAAATTTCGGAGCCAACTTTTTTGCAAATCAAATTGTGAGTTTTTCAGGACTCGTTATTTCGTGTTCACGTCTCATCCTCGACTCACTAGTGATGAGTGCCTCGCCGCAGATTCTCCAAGGAGTAGGAAGCGCCGTTGGATCAACAGTGGGTGCGCCTACACGCGTAAAGGATGCGGGAAATAGCAACTTGGGCACATTTGGGGTGTGTGTAGATCTTTAATCATCTTTCCCCTACCCCCAGCGCCTTACTGACAAGTGATTACGACTCGATCTATTATCTATGCATCTATTTTCTCCAGGTCAAGTCTGGTCTTGCTCAGATGCTCAAGGTGCGCACGTGTTGCAATTCAATTTGCGCTCTTGTCCTTTTATTGTTTCACCTCGAGTAGGGTGGTGTCATCATGGATGTCGTCAACGCAGAACAGGTGTGCATGCCGTACCCCACCCACGCGCTCTTGTAATAGCTATTCATTCCGCCTCTTCGTTTGGATTACCATTTCACTAAGGCGCGGATAGCTGAAGAAGCCGGAGCATGCGCTGTCATGGCACTGGAACGTGTGCCTGCAGATATTCGTGCAACAGGTGGCGTAGCACGTATGGCAAGTGTGAAGTCCTGCCGCCGTGCATCATGGTACTCAAACGCACACTTTGGAATTCGTCTTTTTCTTTTTTCTTTTTCAGAGCGATCCTCACATGATCAAAGAGATCGTCGAGACTGTTTCCATTCCGGTCATGGCCAAAGTGAGGATTGGTCATTTCGTCGAGGCACAGGTAACAATTGCCACACCCCCACGGACAATAAACGCCACATATATAAACCTAACTCTGGGTCGTTTTCTACCCCATTCTCACCGTAGATATTACAAAGCATCGGGATTGATTACATCGACGAGTCAGAAGTGCTGACACCAGCTGACGAGGAACATCACATCAACAAGCACGCGTTTAAGGTGCCGTTTGTTTGTGGTGCGCGCAACCTCGGCGAGGCTCTCCGACGCATATCTGAAGGCGCGGCTTTCATCCGCACCAAGGGCGAAGCAGGGACCGGCAACGTCGTGGAGGCGGTACGCCACCAGCGTGCTGTTACAAGCGAAATTCGCAAGGCGAGCGTTATGACAGAGGAGGAGTTGTATGTGTACGCCAAGGAGATCCAGGCGCCGTTCCACCTACTGAAAGAAACGGCACGTCTGAAGCGGCTTCCTGTAGTCAACTTTGCCGCCGGTGGTATCGCAACGCCTGGTGCGCAACCGCCTCCCTCTTGTCTCCTAGTGATGTCGTGCTTCGCTAACCGCGGATTTGCTACCTACCAATATTAAAGCCGATGCTGCATTGATGATGCAGTTGGGCTGTGACGGAGGTCGACAGTGTTTTTTTTCTATCTTGCCATACAAACGTAATTGACGCCGCCCGTCTTCAGTTTTCGTAGGGTCCGGCATCTTCTTGGTATATTCTTCGGTACAAGGCTTCTTTGCGACAAATCAATGACTTTTTCATCATTTTGCAGTCCGGAAATCCCGCCAAACGTGCTCGTGCCATCGTACAGGCCGTGAGTCCCGAATGTATCACTGCATTTAGTTCTTTCCGCTGAAACACTTTCCAGGTTACACATTACAATAACCCGAAGCTTCTTGCGGAGGTACGGGCCTGATCCTATTTGAATATTCAAATTTCAGACCTGAAGTTGAAAAACAAAATATGAAACAGATCTCAGAGAACATCGGAGCACCCATGGTGGGTTTGTCAATGTATGTAGTAATATTGCGTTGTGTAGCATGTTGCACGCGTCTTGATTAACTGATTCACACACTTTCAGTGATGCAAATCTCAAGGGAGGACGACTGGCCGAGCGTGGTTGGTAATTATAAGAAAAAAAAGGGCGGACAATCAATCAATCAATCAATATGTGTTCTTCCGACTCTAGTTACAGTTTCAGTTTGAAATGTGGGGGCGAGGATAGGATCAAAATAGCAAATTTATTCATCATGCGTGAAAGAGGGATGTTGTTGGAAATGGGAATGGCCACGGCCACGGTGATGTCATCACATCTTATGTCCCTTGTCCCTTGTCCCTTGTTCATACATCCCATCATGACGACGCCCAACAATATTAATAGTCCAATCGAATCTCTCAAACAATTCATCTCCGTTAGTATCCTTTTATTTTTTTTAAATCACGTTTATTACACGCGATAAAAATACATAGTTGAGGTTGAGCTTCTACACGGATAAAGGTTGAGAGTGTGAAATGCATGTGCATGACAAGGGCAAGGATAGAGTCCATTCGTCAATATGTTGGAAGAAAAGCTGCAAAACAATGTTTTACGGGGCTCCGCCACTACTTGACTTGTTAATGCGACTGACGCATTTACTATGCTATTTCTATTTATTAGCTCTTCATCCAGTATCATGAAAAACACAAAACACAAAACGAAAGGCTCTAGACTCTATAAAGAATCTGAGACTTGGGCTGACTGGTCATCATCTCTACCACCAACACCTAACGTCCCCGCACGTGCCTCCTCAACTTGAGCCGCAGCTGCCTTGCGACGCTCCCCCGCCGCATAGAGCTCGAGTAAACTCATTTCAAGCTCGTGCCGCGAGCGTTCAGCTGCGCGAGTAACTGACTCAGTGGCCGCTTTCTGGGACGCGTTCAAACTAGCCAATCGTGCAATCTGTGTAGACAATGTATGAAGAGAAAGATATATCAACCTGTCCAAAGACAATTCACCTCTTTATTAAGACTCTCTTTCACGATCTCTTTCATTTCATGATGCGGAATGGGCGGCATCCGAAAATTGGGAGAACGGGCCACATTCGAGTTCGAGCTTGGCAGGTTGGATTGGGATGTTCGCGATCGTTTCGGGTTTGCCGGTAAACCTGGATGCGACGGGAGCGGATGGGTCGAGGCCATACCTCTTGCTGGAGGCTGGGGGCTTGGTTTCCTTGGCGGTTCGGTTGAGTGTGGACTCCGCTGCGATGAAACTACATCGTCCACCTTGACGCCATCACTCACGTCGGAAGCAGGTTGTGGAGTTACTTTAGCCTTGCCTTTGTCCAGATGGATGGCAGGCACTGATGCAGGACTTTGATGCGCCTCGATTGATGACGGCGATTGAAGTAAAGCAGGTGGCGGTGATGGGTCCTGCTTTGGACGCTGTACGTCCTCTATGCTGTCAGGATGTAGAGAGGGCTTCGGCTCTGAAGGAGCGGACGACCCCGATGGTAGAGAGGGTTCGGCTTCACATCCACAATCGAGCGGGCATTTGGGGAACGCCAACGGGGTGAACTACGACGGGGTGGAGGCGTTGGGGACCGCCGACGACGACCTCGGGAAGCTGGATGAGAGGATCAGGCGTGCTCAAGAGATGATATGAGCTTTCAAAGGCAGCGGAAATGTACCTGAACGGCGACGAGGTGACCACGATCGTCCATCCCTCCGACGACTCCTGGAACGTCGACGCGGCGGGCTATTGCGCGGGTCGTAGCGACGGTCTCGGTGATCACGTCCTCGGTCGTAATCCCGCTTTTCATAGTCACGACCACGTTCGTAGCCGCGTCCGTCGCGGCCATTGTCACGGTCGCGTGAACGGTCGCGGTCGTAGTCCCTCCGGTAGTCATAGTTCTTTCGGTCAGGCTCGTAATGCCTGGGATCATGTCGTCTGTCGTCGCGGTGATAGTCGTCTCGTGTTCGTCCATCTGAATCGTAGCGTGAAGGGCCACGCGTATGGCGAGAACGATAGTCGTGGGAATGGTAAGAGTCACCGTAGTTTGGGCGCGAACGTGGTGGGGATGACTTGCGAGGAGAATGTTGACGCCTATCGGGAGGAGGGCGACTTGGGAGTGCCTCAAAGTCAGGCTTGGGTGGAAGTGGAAGAGTTGAAGACATTCGGAGTCATTATTTGTTCCTTGTCCACGGCCATGGGTCACCCAAATCATGTCCACTTTATCCACTTCCACTTCCATTTCCACGGTCCATCGCCCAAGACTGTATCCCCTCGCCTCTCTCTCTCAAATTCAGTCCACCCCTTCAGTTCAAGATGGTGTACCTCATAATATTGAAGAGGATCTCAGAGCATACGGTTGCAAGCTCATACATCAAGCAGGTATATTGTTGAATCAGTATGTGGCTTTCGATTATCCTTTCTCTTCTCTTTTCTTTTCTTTCTCCCTCCTTACACACACACAAATCATTGTTGACAGGAAGCAAGTTGCCGTAGCCACCGCTCAGATTCTCCTTCAAAGATTCTTCTACCTCAGCTCTCTGAAGCAGTTTGGAGTTGCCGTACGTTTAGTTACACATTATCCTCTTCCTCATCTCTTCTCAACCCCCGCCCTCCTCAGGATATCGGCATGGGTGCATTATATCTATCCTCAAAGTTAGAGGAGTGCCCTGTCCGTATGCGTGACTTAATCAATGTCTACGACCTCCTTCTTCAACGCGCGGCACACTCCGCCTCCTTGGTTTTGTCCGTGAACTCCTCAGCCGAATTCAAGTACTCACCAATGTCCTACTTCGGCAACACGTTTTACGATCTTAAGGAGTCTTTAGTAGTCTCTGAGATGCAGATTTTGAAGCGACTGGGATTCGATGTGCAGGTGGTACTACCCTATGGCACCCTCGTAAATTATATGCGCTTGCTTGGATTGACAAGTCGCAATGAGGCGATGTCGATGGCGTGGGGTTACCTCAATGACGCGTATGTTCTGTTTAATTGACTCTTCTTGGCTTTCCAACTTACACTAGGCAGATTGCAAACACCGGTGTACGTTTTGTATGCCGTGCCCACTGTAGTGAGCGCAGCAATTTTGCTTACGACACGTAGACTTGGTATTTCATTACCATCAAGTCCTGAAAGTTGTTGGTGGGAGTTGTTTGATGTTGAATGGGAAGATCTCTGGAGTGTATGCGGGTACATTATGCGGTTATACAGGGAACGGACGACGCTCGAACGCGTTGAGATTATGGGTTTATTAAGAAAAAAAGATATTCGACAATGGCTTGAGAGTAAAAATAATTAAATATATAAAATAATTCCTTAACAGCTGATTGTATCTTTTGTCGCCGTCGTCGTCGTCATTCTCACTACTATCACCGTCACCATTGTTGTTGACTAATGCTCGACCATTGTTCTATCGTGCATAAAGGTCTGCTTGCCATCTTTTAACGATGCCTTCAGCTTGCCTGAGATCATTCATGACTAGGCGGAATCGTTCTTTGGTCTCGCTCCTTCACTCCAGAGGCTTCTCAGTTGACCTCTTCCTCTTCCTCACCCGTCAACAGCCTCATTCGTGATGCCCTCATAGAAGGTCGTGTAGCAGAGGAAAAATACGAGAAAGGCGGATATGCCGTCAAATGGACGTTTGTCAATGACCTCGAACTGATCTTTGTTGCAAGTTTCTTTCCTCTTCGTTTTCACGCAAGTCTGTGACCCTTCTTGCCCACTGTCAGGTTGCATACCAGCGCATCCTCCAGCTTACATACGTTGACGATCTCCTGGGTGCACTCAAGATCGTATTCGTCGAGCTCTTTCAACCTTTCCTGGCTGCATTTGTGGCTTCCCTGCATGCCATCAGTAGCTCTGCTGTTGTGCTCTCCATGACGGAGGCGACTCGCTGGAATTTCGAAAACGCGCTTGAAGGCTGGGATATAGCCTTTGATAAATTACTCAAAGGTCTGGAGAACAAGGCAGCAGAGGTGTGCCCCCTGGCATGAGCATGTTAGTCGCATACTCACTTTCGGCATTTCAGGACCGCAAGCTTCGTTTGCGCCCCGCTGCTCGGCCGCCTCCCACACCCAGCCCAGGCTCTAGTGACGTTGACTTGCGTAAGGATCACGTTGGCTTTCCCCTACTTCCACTCATACAGTAATAGTGCCTACCGAGTCGCAGCCTGGAACAGTGGATGAACAACAGATCGCGCGTAACGTAGAAGCATTGAAAAATAGGCTACGCGGACGGGGGGGGACCCGTGCGCCTGGACGAGGTAGGACACGAAAGGATCCTAGGAACGGCAGGGATAGTCATCCGAACTCAGAGTGCGTTTTCTTTTTACCCTTCTCTAGTTCTCACTCAGAGCTGGGCAATTAGCTCGGACGTCGCCATAAAACATAAGCAGAAAGGGAAGGTCCTCCGCAGGTGGGGGGACGAACTACCTAGCGAGTCGGAGATGGCTTCTCTTGATTTCTCTTATGAGAAGTTGAGTGATCAGGATCATCATCCGGCTTCGAACGACTTGGAAGCACTCGTAGATGAAGCTTCACGTGGGATCCGCAATAAGGATGGGTTGTATGAGGTTAGAGATTGGGAGTTCACCAACGACAAGGCAGCAGATGATGTGATCGCCAGAGCGCTCAGCGGTTCTTATAAGGAAAGCAAGCCAGCACAGGGCTCGCTTGGTACGCTAGGCTCGTTGTTCGCGAGGTTCACTGGGTCGAAGGTGCTTTCGGAGGATGATCTGAAGCCTGTGCTGGAGGGTATGAAACAGCACCTGATGAAGAAGAACGTGGCCAAGGATATCGCGGAGAAAGTGTGCGAGGGTGTTGGGGAAAGCTTAGTTGGGAGGAAAGTTGGGGGTTTCCAAAGTGTGTCCTGCGTCCAAAACGTTCGAGATGACGGCTATTGAGGTTTACTTTTCGCAGCGACATACGCAACCGTGCGGCTGGCCCTGTCCAATTCTATCACGCACATATTAACCCCAAAAACGTCAACGGATCTATTGTTTTCCATCCGCGCAAAGTTGATGTCGCCTCTTACGTCGGCGCAACAACGCATGCCATATAGCATCACTTTTGTCGGGGTCAACGGCGTGGGCAAGAGCACCAACTTATCTAAGGTCTGCTTCTGGCTCATCCAGAATGGGTTCAGGGTCCTCATCGCTGCTTGTGACACATTCCGGTGTGTGTTGATAGACGTCAATTCTGTTTACAAAATGTTCATAGTTGTACAGGAGCGGCGCTGTGGAACAGCTACGCGTGCACGTCCGGAATCTGAGTATGCTAAGTGTGGGGGGAGCTGGAGACAGTGAGGGCCGTGTTGAGCTGTACGAACGGGGTTACGGCAAGGACGCTGCCGGAATCGCCAAGGAAGCCATTGCATATGGTAACATTTTAGCTTATCGCTTGCTCAGCGGAGACACTAATCGCATCTTAGGTAGGGACAATGGTTTTGATGTTGTCTTGATTGACACCGCTGGTCGTATGCAGGATAATGAGGTATGCAGCAAACATTGACCCAGATTCCTAGACGGTCCCGGCCGGCTTACGAAAAATCATACAGCCCTTAATGCGCGCCCTTGCCAAGCTCGTCTCCGTGAACAACCCTGACAAGATTCTCTTTGTCGGAGAAGCCCTTGTCGGAAATGAGGCCGTCGACCAGTTGACTAAATTTGACCGTGCCTTACGCGACTTTTCGGGCGCAGGGACGGCGGTGGCCAAGGGACGTGGCATTGATGGGATGCTTGTAACTAAATGGGATACTGTCGACGACAAGGCCAGTTCTCTCTTTTTGATGCGCCTCCTCCAGATGCTGATGAAAGGCCGCGGTCGGTTGCAGGTTGGCGCGGCTTTGTCCATGACTTATGTGACTGGGCAACCAATTGTCTTTGTTGGCACTGGACAGGTACGGCTCCATTTTTTTATTGCTTTCTTGTGATGTGTAATGATGAGGTGCAGACTTATACGGACCTAAGGCAACTGCGTGTTGCTAATGTCGTGGAAGCTATCCTAAGTGATTAATCCCCTCCCTCCCCCCCGTTACCTCATACTCTTAGCCTTGCTTGTAAATACCAAATATAAAACCCGTGATCTTTCAGTCGACTACGCCGTCGAGTTACAATTTAATCTCGAGAGCAACCGAAACTCAGGTTCATGCGTGGTGTTGATGTCCGCGTTCACGAGATCATTACTGAGTGCATGGCGACGGCCATTCCACACTTCTTGTCTTTCTCCACCAGTCAGCATGAGAGTCATCCCAGTTCCTGTCCGGAAGGACAACTATGCTTATCTCCTCGTCGACGACACTGTAAACGAGGCTGCCGCCGTGGACCCTTACACGCCATCAAAAGTAAAGGCAGCTGCGGAACAACTTGGTGTTAAAGTCGTCGCAGGAATCACCACTCATCACCACGACGACCACAGTGGTGGAAATGAAGTCCGTTTACATTTCTTAACATCCATTTCCCCCCCAAAACGTTCGTACTCAATCAACCTTGCGCATTTAGGAATTTGTGCGTGCGATTCTTTCGACTTCTTGTCTGTACATATACTCATACCAAATCCTCTTGGTTAGGCTCAGCTATTCCCGGGTGTACCAATCTATGGGGGAAGTCATCGGAGCCCTGCTCTGACTCAACTGGTCAATGGTAACGATCAATTCACCGTTGGCAAAGTACTCAACGTAAAGTTCGGGCCTGTCCCTTTTTTCTGCCGTCGTCGATGATACTGATGGATAGCCGAACGTCGCGCGACCTTTTAGATGTCTCGCCACACCTTGCCACACCCAAGATTCTATCTGTTACTACGTCACCGACACCTCGGACGCGTCCGCACCTGGCGTGGTCTTCACGGGCGATACCCTCTTCATCGCTGGTTGTGGCGTCTTCTTTGAAGGCACAGGCGAAGAGATGCACGCGGCATTCGAGCTTCTTCGGTCACTTCCTGACCAGACGATCACGTACGTCGGACACGAATACACCGCAAGCAATCTCAAGTTTGCGCTCTCCGTTGATCCCGAGAATGTGGGGCTCGCACGCCTCAGGGAGCTTGTCAACGCAAACCCTGTGACGGTTGGACGCACCACGATTGGCAACGAGAAGGACTGGAATATCTTCTGGCGCCTGACGAGTGATCCTGTACGGTACGTATCTGCTACCAACTCGCATTATCGAAAATGTCATCGCCTTTCTGGTACCTCGCACCATGATACGCAGGAATGCCACGAAAACAGGACCAGATGTATCACAAAGCGAGATAATGGACAAGTTGAGAAAGTTGAAGAACAACTTCAAGGGGTGATTTCAATTGAGCGTGAAGCTATGTGTATATAATTAAGGCCCTTTCCCACATCATTCCTCGTGTACTTTTTTTTCCTCCAAAATCGGTGTCGCCAATTAAACTGGATGGGCTCATAAACAACTCAGTAATCGATGGTCTTAAAGACATTACAAACAATAGGAAAATCGTGCTAAGCGTCTAACAGATACTCGTGACAAATGACCAAATCAGTGGCCGGATAGGCGACCACAATGAGACAACTGCGCGCAGAAGATTATGCCATGCCAAACACCTTGAGTACCGCGGTGCGCGCATAGGGAATGTAGGACAACGTATACCAGAGGAATGCAAGGTACTCGCAGATGACGAAGACTTGCACCTCACATGAGTAAACGGCTTGGGGTAAAATGTGGGTGACAGGGCTTACTGATGCAAAGAGTTCCATTGCTAAGCACAAAGGCTGCAATGAAGATCATAACAATCATGGCTAGGAAGACGATCGTAGCGAGAACGCGGACAGGCTTGAACATCTGGAGCAGTACGTAGGAGGGGAAAAGAGAAATGTCAATTACCGCGTGAACATGACCACAAGTTAGCTGCGCCCGATGGTACTTACGAGCTTCGTCTGCTTGAGAAACTATCCCGTGGGCATTGCGAATTTACAGCAAGTCCTTGTGAACGAAATGACTAGATAAAGAAAAAAAACATAATTTACCCCAATTAAGAAACCGGTTCCTATGAGTGAAACGACAGTCCCCAGAGCAAAGAGAACTGGTCAAGAGGGAGGGGGCGAGAGATAGATAGAGAGTAATCAGGGCTGGTGGGTAAACAAAGTATATTGAACGCACCTGAGAAAGATGCTAAACCACCGATGAAGAACATCACCGTGCCGAGAACACTAAGAACGAATCCGATGGCATAACTACAAAGAGAAAGAGTTTCCCGTCAAGAGGTGGTGGCCACGAACATGACACAAGCTGTTAAGCGACTCTTGAGCATTTTATCAATGAGAAACGCACCACCCAGCGAAGCCATAAAGTCTTTGAGTACGCGTAAGTCCCAGAGCTTTAAAAGCCGAATCCCCCTCAAAGAACTGTGTTTCGGGGATGGTACCGGCAGCGGCCTCGAGGTTGAACCAGCCTTTAGAGCTCATGATTTACAGTGGAAGGAAAAGTTGTTATGGAAGAAGTGAAGAAAAGTAAGGTTGAGGATGCAAAGAACGAACGAACAATTACGTTTGCGTTGGTTTGCGTTGAATTTACAGACGACCGCACTCACCACTCAACCTCATCAAATATTATAATATTATATATTATATATTTTTATATAAAAGAACCCTCTATCCTGGGAGAGGGGTTATTTTTTTATTTTTTATTTTCATTTCAGAATGAAAAGAAACAAAAAAACATGAGCGCAAATCATGGAAATGGCTATGACAACTTGTGATGTATCTTTTTTTTTTTTATCCAACAGCGTTCGACAACAATTGCACATAAAACGATAAAGCATCAACCGTGACCAGCGAGATGAGAGACGTGCGTTAAAGGTGCGTGCGAGAAAACCGTAAACAAGTCGTAAAAGAGTTGAAAGTGGAAGCCATGAAACGTATGAGTGATATGATACAGGGAGAACCTGGCACAAGTCGTTGAGAGAGAAACATTAGCGGACTGCAACCTGACATTTATCCAGCATGAGACCAGTCGTCATGAATCCATACAGGGAATCGACGCCGATGATGAAATGAAATAAAGGAGGCACGCCTCCCAGATCAGATTAAAATCGCCCACAGGGCAGATATTAATCGTCAATCACGAGCGGTCGGATCTAATTGGGCTTGTGGCTCAGGACGTCTTGAATCTCAGAAATCGACCGAGCAGTCTCCAATACCTGGGGCCCTCCGGGGAGGATGGCAATCCGCTGTTTCGTCGTGTTGAGCATCGCTTGTACGCTTGGCAAGACACGAGCGGTGTACGGTGCGATGAGTGGATCGTTCGTATTCAACACCGTAGCAGCACGCTGTAGCCACCACATCGAAGACTTGAACGATTCATCGACCGGCGCACTCTCACCAATTGCCCCAGCGAGCTAAATGGTCGGTCACACTTCAGCAAACAATCGGACCACAACGAAAACATCATACTCTATGCACGAGTGTCAGGATGACGGCTTGCGACAAGGGGGACGACCCCTTTAGGGGCATGACAACTTCAGGATTGGACCTCGCCAGTAGTTCACGGAGTTGACGGAGATCTTGCGTCCCTAGCACGGCAAGATAGGTATCATCCCACTCCTCAGATGGCGCCGGAGGTGTCTGTTGAGTCGGAGGGGGTAGCGCGGGATGAGATGCCTGGGAGCGGGGATACCCGACGGGAACCACGGCCCTTGCATGGCTGGCTGTTGTGGGGGCTGCTGAGGAGGGGGTCCGTACATTTGCGGAACATTGACATTGACGGGCGGCCCAGCGTGGCGGAAAGGTGGCTGTTGACCGAAGGGAACCATGGTACCGGCACCCGTGACGGGACCAGGAGAATTCCTCACTTGAGGTTGTTGGAACGGCGTTCCGATGTTGATGCTCAGGAACTTGATCTGATCTGACAGTGTGCGGACGGACTGCTCGAGCTCCCTAATCATGGACTGGGGGACAACACGGGGGTGTTGTCAATTTAATGTGCGAATCAATTCAGAATAGCGAACAGACCTCTTGCCCGCGAAGGGCCTCGCTTTGCCAAGAAATGACCTCTTTCTTGATGTTCAACATCTCCGCGTGGATTTCACGCGACAGCTCCTGGTGCATTGAAGACGACTGTGCCGTATAGGCGGGAATCAACGTCTTCGTGATGGCTTCCTTTACGTGGCGCTCAATAATTGGGGTGATTGCCGAGGAAAACGTCCGGGCAACATGGTTAGAGACATCAGGTCGTAATAGTAATCTCTCGATCTCGTGGGGAAGCGCCTTTGATGCAGGCGAAGTTTTCAATGTCGCGAGGAGGGAAGTTTAACAAGAGTACACACCTGGTTCATAGAGTCGCCAAGACCCTTGGCGATTTGGCCATTGAGGACAGCCTTCACCTCGTTCTTTGTGATGTTTTCGAGGGACGGCAGAACTGAGTTCTGAACCTCCGCCTTGACGGCCATCTCGACCACTCTGGTCGTATTCTTTGTCAACTCGTTAGAAATCAGCTTCAAAAGCTTCTCCTGGCGTGTAATGTCCGCCGCCTGTTCGCTGACACGGACATCTTCCAGGCGTTGGTCTGCAAGTTTGAACGTGGGCCACTAAAACCATTTAATGAAGGCGGTAACTTACGCTGCTTGTCAAGCTCCTTTCCTACGAGGCGGCCGATACGGCTGTAAAGATTCTCCTCCATTTTCTTGATCTCTTTAGACATGACCGCACTGAGTTGTGCTTCACTGCCCGAGGCAGTCTCTGGCAGTTTCACACTAGACTCCTTCGGCTCCTTCTCTCTCCAGCCAACATTCTTGCCCCTGCCGCGGCCGCGGTTGTCGTTGGAGCGCCCTTCCTCGCGTATCTCCGCTTCTACCTCCTCTGCGGAAGGAGGCGTACGGATCCTGGGTCCAGGAGGAAGAACAGAGGGCTGTGCCACAGGTTGGACAATGCTGACGGGTGGGGCCTGGATAGTTTGCTGGCGCTGGTTCCTTGGTTCAGATGCGGGAACCTGAGGGAGGTGAGGCACTGCCGGGAACTTGGCTGGAGATGTTGCCAATGCGCCATCAAACCACTCTTTGCGAATAAGGACTTGGTCCACGCCAGATGAATGGACGGAGAATGCCACGAGTGCAAGCTCGCCGGGCGGAACCTTTGCCGCAACGCACGCAGCATGGGCCTCTTCGCCTCGAGGATCTGCATCTGCTGTCAAGATGACAAAGTGGATGGTCGGCTTAGGTCCAGCAAATTCCAGGACTTGCTCAAAGTAGGGCCGTATGTCATTGCTTCGACCGGGCGAGGACGCCTCAAAGCCGAGCTTGAAAGCGACCATACTGTCACGGCGATTATTGGCAACCCAGAGTGTCTGGATCCGAGAGTCATAGTTGGCATGGCCAAACATATCCACATCATCGGAAAACCCGTTGATGAACTTGATAGTAGAGAGGACGTTGTTACTTTTGTTCGGAAGAAGCTGGAAGACTGTGCCGTGCTTGCGGCCAATGACTACACCACCGTCAACAAACGTGATGGAAGAGGGATGATCCTCGCCACGGATCGTCGTGGACCAGAAAGGCCTCCGATCGCGAGTATTCCAAAGACTGAAAGTGGAATCGCTAGTAATTGTGGCGATGGCAGAGTGGGTGATATCAAACTCAAAAGCAACAAGCGGCTAGAGGTTGATCAGCGTCACACGATACTCAAAAACGCGACAAAAACTTGATGCTTACGGCTGGCATCCTGATGGATTGGACAATACGATGCAGGTCGGACTGGATGATAGGCTCGCCTTCAAAGACCCTAGCAACTTCGGTGATGTTGAGTACGTAGATATCGCTTTCCGACGCCACGGCTACGGTATCCTGCTGCTTCGAATGCCACTTCACGGAATGAAGAGCTTCCTGGCCTACGGCAGGCAAAACACAGAGTAGAATCTTCCCGCTAAGACATGCACAGTTCAGTGTGAAGTCATTATTAGTCAGAGCAAACGAAGGACATACGGAACGTCATCCGTAATTAGGTCAGGCAACTCCCAGACAACGAAGCCCCCATCTGAGGTGACACCTGCGAGCCGGTTCCCGTAGACGGCCATATCAGTCACAGATGTTGTGGGGGAAAATACTCCTGGAAGTTGAAGTAGTGTACGATCGCCGCTCGAACGAGAAATGACGCGAACACGACCTATCGTGAGGAAAGGTGAGGATAACCGTTCTCCTCATTGAGGGCGAGAATTCAGCGCACCTTTTGTCATGGCATACGCAACCCAGTGCGTAGCGCCGATGGTCGTACCGGGCAAAAAGTTAGAGTCAACTCTAACCAGGGCGATCGCCGTCGATTTTACAGCATCGCGGGGGGCCTGGATTTCATCCAATGGCTGGGCGACGTCTACAATAATCGTGTGCGGCTGAGAGCTGTAGATATTTCAAGTCATGAGCGCACTCTCGAAAAAAGAGAAACCTGTCTTCGCTTACACGGGACCGGGTTGGGTTTTCGCCTTGGATCCTGAGCCACGGTTACGACCACCTTCTTGTCCCTTCCAGCTCCCGCGCGGGCCTGGCGAACTTTCTTTTTCTCGCTGAGCCGGCCCTGTGGGGACGTGCGAAAGAGTAGGACCGGCTTGCGATCCTAGAGGAGAATCCGATGTTTGAACATCTCGACGGACAGGAGGAGAGACCTTTGGGGGGGATCCACGCGGAGAAGGAGCTTGCGTGGGCTTTGGGGGGAGTGGACGGGATGTTATCTTGGACTGAACCGGTTCAGCTACAAGCGCTTCTTCGTCTGGATTGTGTTGATCAAAAGGGGGGATGGTGTGAGTCGGCGGTGGAACAGGCGCCTTGGTATTGCTAAGCTGCTCAAGAAAGTTGTCAACAGACTTGCGCTTGGGGTCGATAACAGACGACCAAGTGTCCTCAAACGGCTCCGAGAGGCCCTGCTGATGAGAGACAGGCAAGGCCTGTTTTCGCACAGGGGCGACTGAGGACGCAGCGAGGGCATCAAAAGGTGATACAAAGTCAAACATGGTCTTGTTTGGCTGTGGGGAACCTTGCGTCTGGGATTGTGCTGCTGACGCCACGCCTTGGATAACCTCCGTACTCGCGGTTTGCGGGTTGACGAGTTCTGGATCGTAGTACGAACTAACCTCCGGGTGCTGGGAAGGGCCAATCAGCGGGTAAGTAGGGGAGGGCCCAGTGGGTGGAGAAAGTCTTTGTTGAGAAGTATCCGAGGCATTAGAGCGGGGAGGATTGCTGCGAACGAGGAGTAAAGGTAAATATAAAATTGGCACGGGAGAAGTCGAAAGGGGATTACCCTGCCATGAGTTGTTCCAGAAGAAGACGACCTTGCGACTCGTTGCTGTTTGAAGCAATGGGTCCAGTACGATTGGGAGGACCAGGAGGCGTTGGGACCTGTTGAGGTGGACCGGACGAGGAAGAGCCTGCTGGAGAAACGGAACTGAGAAGAGAGAGAAGAGCGCTTTGCCGGCTATCACTTGGCGGATTTGGATTCGGTGGGGTGCTAGTAGATGTTGACATGTTGGTGGGGGCTGAGAGAGCAGTGATAGAAGACGCAGGGGAGGTAGGTCCTGACGTGGTCGTGGTTGTGGTTGTGGGCTGAGCAGAGCCTTGGAGGGGAGGGTTTGGGTTGACGCTGGACTGGCCAGGGGTTGTTAAATTAGAGAAGAGAGACTCGACATGGGCTGGAGGAGAAGATGAAGGGATGTCTTTAAGGCTTTGTGAAGGAGAAACGTGCTGGAACTGCGGGAAATGTTGAGCGGACGGAGATTGGTCTTCAGGATAAGATTGCATGGTGTTCGGTGGGCTGGTGTTTCGAGAAAAGATGTTACGGATGAGGTTGTGATGATCCATTGGACACAAAACTAGCCGTCGTCAAAGCAGTGATCTCAGCGACGAATTAAGAAGGGAGTAAGAATTGAAGAGTGGGAGTGGGGAAGAGAAGTGGGTGGTTGAGAGAAAGAAAGAAAGAAAGAAAGAGGGTTGTTCCTTTCACTTTCACCTGCTCTGCCCAAGCCCAAAAGCCTCGTTGAAGCCACGAGGCAACACGTTTAGCTGACACGCGAGACGAGCATTGCACGTCGTCCCATCACAGGTGACGTTGAAATCGTTATTTATTCATATATCACTTAGACCACCCTGAGCTGGGAGCTGGGAGCTGGGAGGGGGGGGAATGATTTATCATATCATATCATAATTATTGTACAATTGTAGTTCCACAGTGACTGTGAACGTGACTAATTAAGACCCGGCGCCAGTAAGTCTGACACACCTGAGGGTTATTTTATTTCCGAAAGGTGTGAGTTGGCAGTCGACGAAGAGGCGAGGGAGGAAGAGGATGAGGAGAGGAGGAGAGGAGAAGAGGGACCTTTACTAAGTGGTAACCAAATAGACGTATACAACTCCTGAGCGGCGAGCTAAAAGGAATCGATCCTTCCTCCTCCTCCTGCCCCCTTCTCTTCCCTTCCTCATCAACTCAGCAAATCTCTAAATCACACCTCAATCTCACTGTGAATTTATAATGTCTCTCGTATGTCCCATCGACGTTCACCATTCTACCCTTCTCATCATCTCTCTAGGTCAGCCAGAACCCTGTTAACGAGCACTGTGGTGCAGCTCACTGCAATTGCGGTGAGACGTAGGTCCTTATCTTTGACCTCCAACTCTCAATTCCTTATCTCGATGTTTTTGTAGTTGCCAGTGCGCGGCTGGGAGTTGCAAGTGCTAGATGTTACTGATGGTACCAACTCATATCTGTACTTGATATTCCAAAGGAACGTTGATCTGCTACTGGTCCTCCAAGTAATTATGTGATTGTATGCCATATGATTTCCCATCAGTCTCCATCAACTGTGACGGTTCCGGTGCGAGTCCCGACAAACTTGTGTCTGCGAGTCCTCACGTTATAAAGATGAAGTGAAGAAAAAAAAAAGTGGAATATTCCAAGTCAATAAAAACGGTCATGAGTTATCATCCTCATTCCTGAAAACGCGCGGCTAGCGGGTGAGAGACGGTTTCAATGAAGAAAGTTCATCAACCTTGCACCCACCTATATCCCGGTACCTCTGACATCGCATGGGATCAAGTTCTTCCAACTGTGCAAGCAGTGTCAGACATTGATTGGTAATATCAATGCTCTCTCGTGTTC
This sequence comes from Multifurca ochricompacta, assembly GCA_022496185.1. Taxonomy (NCBI): domain Eukaryota; kingdom Fungi; phylum Basidiomycota; class Agaricomycetes; order Russulales; family Russulaceae; genus Multifurca; species Multifurca ochricompacta. Next base: position 1,308,177 of record WTXG01000003.1, on the reverse strand, counting down.
CTCTTGGCAGATGATTATTCAAAAGCATTAGCTTGTATGTGACCATTGAGTCCATACACCCTACATGACAGACAGAGGAGATAAGATGGCCCTGAGTATCATTTGATGGGCTTGATGGGCACTCACATTTGCTGTCCGGCTGCTCGTCTAGAAGCGTCTGGATCACCTTTATCTCGCGCTCAAGTATACTCTTGTCATCTCCTGGGGTAATGATCGGATTTGCGGCGGGTGGACCGCTGAATGGACAACCTACCGGAGCCAATCAGCCAGCGATGATACAACCAGGCGCTCTGGTCTTCTGGTAGCGTAAACATGGCGTTTTGCACTAGCTCAAACTCTGTATATAGAAGTTCGGATGAGCATAACCGATAATGACAGCAAAACCACCCACATACCTTTCTGGAGTGATGAGACCCTGTCAACCTCGCCGCTAGCCCACAAGGAGCTTAAAACCTTGGTTCTCTGGTGCCATGCACTAAAGTTCGAAAAGTTGGCCTCGATCTTTTTTGTGGTGTACGCGAGCTCTGCCCTTTCGGAACGACGAACGGGCATGCTCGAAAGGATGTAGCGACGATAATCCCACGCCAAAACTATGGTGGGGAAAGAGCCAGAGGTCATAAACGTGCTATTGATGTGAGGGAGAAATACGGACAATTCCGAGAATCAGCATCGAGCATCCTCTCTACAATGAAGAGCTCTTTTTCCCAAGTTGACAGTCTCCATTCCTGGGTATTCGAGGAATTAGAACTCTCGGGAATGTGCTCGAGACACCATCTCCTGTGATTCCAGATCCAATAGACTTTTGGGTGAACCTTGAGCGCCTTTGTCGTCATAGCTAAATCATTGTTGAGCAACTCGTTGATCTCTTCAGAAGAGCTACGTGAAGAAAATTAGATATAGATATTTCATGAAGTATAATTCGGAAGAATGACACACCTAATTGGAAAGATACCATTGATGAGGATATTCCTGCGGTAGTTCCATATTGTGTAAAATTCAGGATTGATTATATCTGGATGTGTCGAGAGTAGCTGAGTTGTGAGGCTAAGAGCATCTTTGCTCCAGTCCTTATTCTTCTTCTAATACGCGTAAATGCATAAGAGACGTATGTAACAAGGAGAGAAGAGAGAGGACATGCCCTGGAGAGAATCTCGCCTGTTAAGGTAAGATAAGCGGCGAGCTTTGCCTTGTCACGTTCTCGTTTAGCGTGAGTATGAGCAGTTCGTCGAACACCATGCTAATATAAGTTTTAAGAGAGAAAGAGAGAAAGAAAGAGAGGATACGTTACCATCGCTAAGCTGAGGCTGAGATTTAAAGAATCAAAGGTGGTGGATTGCGTGACCTCGACGCGCTCGACGCGAACTTTCCAACGACATCGATGATCGAATCTCTTTCAGCCTCTTTTCCACTCACTTTTCCCGTTCCTACACCGTTCACTCATCCTTCGCTCATCTCATTAAACGACTTACACAGAGAAGAAGACCTTCTCCGCAATCCATCTTCTTTCCGTCAATGGTGGTCCGCAATTAATACAACACGTGAAGCACAGAATGCTCTCCTCAAGCTTGAACCTCCGTCAGACAAATCTCCGGACACAGACACACTCCTTGGGCCTCTCGCTTCACCCGTTGCTTGCCAGTCCCTTCAGCGTCTCACATATCTTTATGAAGCCGCCCTCGTCAACTTTGCTGGGTCGTTTAAGCTCTGGAAATCTTACCTCCAGATGCGTATATCATACGTCTTGGGAAAGCAGTTAACAAGAAAGAAAGTGGGCGGAAAAAAGAGACTTCCAGATATCAAGGACGCCCTTGAGGGGGAGCAGGAAGACTTGGAGCAATGGGACGGTGGTCTTGACGGTGTGATAGGGTGGGAGGAGTGGAAGGCACTAGTGGCCACCTTTGAACGTTCTTTGATGTGGTTGCCAAAGGTCTGTCTACAACGCATTCATACTCCTTGACTGCCGAATCAGACCCTGTTTGTTCATTTAGCTTCCGAGGCTGTGGTTGATGTACCTCTCCATCTTTAGTCACCCAAAATGCCCTCCAGTCCTCTCTCATTCTCATGCACGTCGGACCTTTGATCGGGCACTGCGAACGCTACCTCCCTCTTTACACCATCGCATATGGGTTCGCTATCTCCTCTGGTCAGAGAGCAGGGGTGGTCTTACCACCTTCGCCGTATATCGTAGGTATCTCGCGATAGACCCGTCCGTAACGGAGCGTTACGTAGCCCTTCTCCTTTCTCCGAGTAATCCCTCTCCTCGACCTCTTGAGGCCGCTAAACTACTGTTATTGCTCTCAAAGAAGGCCGCGCGAGGAGAATACGTCAGTTCAGAGGGAAAGAGCCCTTACCAACTTCTCGGAGATTGGCTGGAGGTTGTTGAGGCCCACGCGGAGGAGGTTGGGTTCAGTATTGAAGAGCTTGTGTCAGTTGAAGTTGCCGATGATACGGGAGACAGGGATGCAAAAGACCTGCAGCAACTGCACAATGACAACAGCCTCATTCGTTTTGCTGGACCTCCGACTACTATTGACACGGACGGGAAGCCTGCACCCATCTACAACGAGGACGAAGACCCCAACAGTCCTCGAAAGCTCGATATTGAGAAGATTGTCCGCAAGGACGGTCTCGCTGTATATAAAGACCAAGCAGGTCAATTGTGGACGGGACTGGCCACCTACTGGATCAAGCGGGGAGAGTTTGATCGCGCTAAGGAAACGTTTGAAACTGGCATCGCGTCGGTGCTCACCATCCGCGACTTCACTCAGATCTTCGACGCCTACGCCGAGTTCAGTGAATCAGTTATTAGCGCCCTTATGGAGGAGCTGGCAGACCCGGACGAGGAGGACGAGGACTTTGATGCGAAGGAGACGGAGGAAGAACTCGATGCCAAGATGAGAGAGTTCGAAGAGTTGATGGATCGACGGCCGTTCTTGGTCAATGACGTGTTGCTCAGACGAAATCCTAACGATGTCCAGGAATGGGAGAAGAGAGTGGCGCTTTGGGGTCAAGACGATGAGAAGGTTTGTTACCTTACTCTCTCTTGTCCATTATTTTTAAAATGATCCCGTGTGGCAGGTCGCAGAAACGTATACGCAGGCACTCTCTACTATTGCTTCGCGCAGGGCTACAGCTAACCTCCATCGCCTGTACATCAACTTTGCGAAATTCTACGAAGAGGGTGGAACTACAGGCGAAGCAGAAGCAGATCTCGCTAGTGCCCGCAAGGTACTTGAGAAGGCCACCAAAGTCAACTTCAAGAATGTCGAGGACCTTGCTGAGATCTGGTGTGAATGGGCTGAAATGGAGGTTCGCCACGAGTGAGCGATATTTCATTTGGCGCTTGGAAAACCACTTCACGATACCTCAGAAACTATGATGATGCTATCCACGTTATGCAACGGGCCACCGCTGTTCCCAAAAACACAAAGGTTAATTACCATGACCATGTACGTTCCGAAACACCAAATCTTGCTATGCCGGATTTCTGACTGGCGATTTCCTAGTCGCTTCCAGTACAGGCACGACTTTTTAAATCTCTCAAGTTGTGGTCCTTTTTTGTCGATCTTGAAGAGTCCCTCGGGACCGTGGATTCTACGAAGGCCGTATATGACAAGATCTTCGAACTTCGCATTGCTAACGCCCAAATTATTGTTAACTATGCTGCCTTCCTCGAAGAGAATAAGTACTTCGAAGAAAGCTTCAAAATATACGAGAGAGGCGTCGAATTGTTCACTTTCCCAGTTTCCTTCGAGATATGGAATATTTATCTTTCGAAATTTGTTAAGCGATATGTAGGTTTTTTTTCTTCTTTTCACGCGCATTTTTACCCGCGTGGATCCTAATTTCGGCTTAGGGTGGTTCAAAATTGGAACGGGCGCGCGATTTGTTCGAGCAAGCTCTTGAGAAGTGTCCACCAAAATCGTGCAAGCCAATATTCCTGATGTATGCCCAACTGGAAGAGGATCATGGACTAGCGAAGCGGGCTATGTCCATCTACGACCGTGCTACTCAAGTCGTTGAGAATGAGGATAAATTTGAGGTAGGCAGTTTCCTGTCCCGTCACTTCATCACCCTAATTATTTGTCTCTTCATGAGATGTTCACCATCTATATCGCTAAGGCGGCTGCGAATTATGGACTTACTGCGACTCGTCCCATCTACGAACGTGCCCTAGAGGTTCTACCCGACCGACAGACAGCCAAGATGTGTCTCCGCTTCGCAGCGCTGGAACGCAAGCTCGGCGAGATCGACAGAGCGCGCGCCATCTACGCGCACGCGTCTCAGTTCTGCGACCCACGAACGAGCCCCGAATTTTGGGCGGAGTGGCACTCTTTCGAGATTGACACGGGCTCTGAGGACACATTCCGGGAGATGTTGCGGATCAAGCGAAGTGTGCAGGCCCAGTTCAACACCGAGGCTAGTTACCTTGCTGCACAGGCACTGGCTGCGAGACAAGGCGCAGAGAAGAGTACAGATGAGGTTGCACTGGACCCTATGGCCGCTGCCGAACGGCAACTGAGTGGCCGGAAGACTGGCCCAGCATTTGTGTCGGCAAAACAGCAGCAACCACCCAAGGGCGGGGACGAACTGGCACAACAATCTCCAATTCCTCAGGTTGTTGGGAACGCGGACGAGATTCATATATCCGACGAAAGATATTTAATAGTAATCGGGGTCGTTTGTGTAGTTCTTTCTTGTTTCCGTTACTTATCTGTCCTCACTACGGCCTTCAAGCACAGAGTAAAAGATAAAATATATAATCTTATCGGCTATCCCACTGATCAACCTCGATTTCACATAAACCTTCCCACTTTGCATCCCAACTGTCATCTTCAAGAAATGGTTGTTCCGCCCACGTGTTGGCAACTTTCCGGGATGCCTCAAAGGAGATGTCATGACTGCGCAAGGTATCGACAAGTCGAATGTGCTGCTCCAAGGAACGCCGGTAGGGCCACAGAATGTCAGACACCGAGGTGACTGGCAAAAAAAGCATTGTAATTCAGAGCCCACCTCACTCGAGCAGAATAATGCTTGTAATAGACATACCTAACTTTTCCATAGGCCAAGTGGTCCATATTGGCTCGGAGTAGACCCAATGGGATCCTTTGGCCTTGTACGCGTCAGCAAGGAGAGCCTCCATGCCGTCGACGATGAAAGTCATTTTGAGAAACTGCTTTCTCTAAGGCAACGACAGTCGGGTAATGGGAAGTAGAGCGCTAAGAGAAGAGAAGGACAACGCACGAGCTTTGATATAACCAGGTCGATCGCCACGACGCGCTCGTCCATGTATGAAAGCTTTGGACCGACTAGTCGAGAACGCGGCTGCTCTCCATCGAGAACGAGCGCAAGCATGTTACTAGGCGGGTTTTTTTTAGCGAGTAGCGAGTGTTAAGGAGGGAAAGGAGGGAAAGACGCACTCGAGACTAGTTCTCGCATCTACTAGCTCACGGACAGCTTTGAGACCATCCTTGAGGATGAGATCATCCCAAGTCCAGCAAGCTGCGCGAAGCTCCTGCAAGGAAGCGCGTAGTTTCCGATGATAGGTCGATTCTATGGATCTATCGCCAGGTGAGGACTTGGGGGATTGAGACTGTTTTACTGGAGATGATGAGGGTGTAGACGGTCCACGAAAAGAGGCCAATCGTGCGCTCATCGGTTTCTCTTCTTGAGACAGACAGTCACAATCAACACATCCGTCAAAACTCAGTTGGTTGATTTGATTGCAGATGTCAATGTCAACGGAAAATTTATTCAGGTCAGAGGCAGAGCTCAAGATCGACTTGGTAGTTACTTTTTTTCTTCCCAAAATCGCAGACTCACAAAATAAATGAGCACAGGCGAGGAAGCAAAAGGCGGAGAAATATAAGGACATTGGCGATCCCATATCCCTCCCTGGTGTGCCCTTAGATATCAAAGTACGAGGAAACTATGTTTGGGTTGCTGAGAGCACGCATATCACTCGTAAAATCGACCTTCAGGTCTGTTCACTTGACGCCTCCTGATCACTTTTAAAATCTTTTAAAATAACATGCCGCCGACGCACGTCAGACGGGGAAAACAGTCCAGCTGTACAAAGGTCATTCCGGGCCAGTGACGTCTCTAGCATTTTGCGGCGACAAGAAATATGGTTCGGGAGATGAAAACATTCTGATAACCGGCTCATGGGACAAGGTGGGGCCACCATCTTGTTTCGGCGGTTAAAAGAGTCTCCTTGATTGAGCGATTGAACTTTTCCTTTCGACAAAGACCATCAAGATCTGGAATACGGATGTAATTCTCCATCCTTGAGGGCCATCTTAGACTAAGGCTCTGACTACCTTTTTCAAGACAAGGGCGGTGATCTCATCGACTTCAGCGCACACGGACTTCGTCAAGGCACTTCTCGTCGTGCCGTCTCTTGAGTTGCTCATATCTGGTAGCTCGGATAAATCTGTGCGCTTCTGGTCAGTACCGCAACCCCTTTTTGTCTGGCATTTCCACTCAAGAGTGGAGGGGGGGACGTATTTCTAGGGATTTGTCTTCGCCGCACTCCCCAAGTGAACTACCCCCGGTTGGTTCCATCTCCGCGCATAGCCGGCCGGTGGAGTCTTTGGCTGCATATCTCGATACGACTGGTACCCGCACACGCCTCGTCCTGTTTACGGCCGATACGATGGGCGCTATCAAGGTTTGGGATGTTGTGAAGGACTCTACGGAGAAAAGTCCAATCTGGCGGTGTACACTCCGCGACGAACTGGAGCGACACCGTACGAAGATCAATGAGATCGTATACGGAAATGGTCACCTGTGGTCGGGCAAGTCATAGCCGTCCGAGGATGCTCATCTCACTGAGAATGGGGTTTTTTTTTAGCTTCTGCGGATGAAACAATTCAGCTACACCTATATCCGCCACCGACGGACCCAAAACTGAAGCCAAGTCCGCCCATTGTGCACAGGGCAGCGTTCAGAACTGTCCTACCTATCTACCTCCACCCCAAGTTGGATCCAGAAACATTTTCCTATCTACTTGCAGGATCGGGTGATTCCATTATTGTCTACGACGTCTCCTCGCTCGATGAAGCGGAGCTGGTTAGAGAGGTTCAAGGGCACTGGCACGATGTCACGCACTTGCAGATATGGCTGCAAGAACCCACGAGAGATGTATGGGTTGTCAGTGGGAGTCTTGACGGTTCTCTTCGCAAGTGGAAACTATCGGGTACGGGATAATGCAACATGAGTCCGATGGCGATGCCCTCACATAGTTTGTCAGAGCTTGTCGTCCCTCCGTCACTCATAAAGGAAGAATCGAAGCGGACCACCGCAAAAACCGATGAATCCAGAAGGCCACTCGACTTGACGGAAGAAGAGGAAAAAGAGCTCGCCGAGTTAATGGAAGATGAAGTTTAGATACTATGGAGCGGGCAACATGATAGAATGGGATAGCGCATACACCACATATGAGTGGGAAGAAACCAAAGCTTTCTGAGTGACTACAGTTTAGCTTTAGCTTGAAGTCTGATCAAGCCATGTGCACGATTGAGACTTTTGGCAGCGTTAGCTACAAGCTCATCCACGCTTACGACAAAATTGAGTACAAGTCCAACAAGAAACTAAAGCACAGGAGGAAGGGCTTACATTTCTTTTGCAGGTTTGATATCCTGGGGGGGGGAGATGGGATGACACAGCGGATCAACAGAGCGTCTCATAAGCAGGCAAAGACAAAAGTACAACCTTTATAGAAGCCGCAACCTTTCCCATCAGCCCTGCATGAGATGATTAGATTCGGACTATTGCCCAGGTCCCAATGGAACTCACACATCCGGCCCTCCAGCGATTTTTCGGGGTGATTGTCCATCTCAACCCAATGGGGTATCTTACCCTGAGCAACCAACTCGGATATTTCTTGCCGACGATTCTCCTCCCTAGGACCGGACCACGCTGAATGCATGAAGAAATAGGATGACATCTGCAAGACCTTACCAATCTCGGACGTACTCAGTCTTGCGTACATGTAGCGGTCGACCACTGTAGATTAAAGTTCTGACCATATCGTCATATCCAGCGGAAACGACGAGCTGCTTATGCAGGGGCGGCGCGCCGGACTCCTCGCTGGCCACGAAACGAGTGCCGACCCAAACCCCTGATGCACCGTAGGAAAGTGCAGCGGCGAGGCCACGCCCGTCGGCAATACCTCCCGCTGCGACAACGATCACTGGTTCTCCTGTCAACGGGCTTTTCGCGTCTTGGCAAAGATCGACCACTGCGGGAATAAGAACAGAGAAGGGGGTGTCGCCGGTGTGTCCACCACCCTCTCCGCCTTGTGCACATATGATGTCAACGCCTTTGGAGCACTTTTTTCAACAACTGGAAAACATTAGCGAGAGGGAAATTACTGACCCTGGTCCAAGGCCTTTTTCACATGCTAGGTCGGTTGTTTAGTATAACAAGTGAGACGGCTGACAAGGGTGAAACAGTACCTTCGGGTGACCTATCATGCTATCGAACGGATGAGGAAAATATTCCTATGAGCACACCCAGTTCGAAAATTCACACGCACTTCATGACAATGATTCCAGCAGAGTGCAGCTTGTCGACCATGTCCTTTGGTGGAACACCAACTGCACAGACACAAACGGAAACTTTCTTCTCGATCATTATGTCTGTGAGTTCGGACAAATGACCCTTGGTATAATCGTACTGATGGGTGCAAATAAGCGATACAGCCTTACGACCGGGGAGTGGGTTTGACTATCTTACGTTAGTCTTGCGTGCTCCACCGCCAATTTGGGGAATGGCAAGGTCAATACCAAAGGGTGCGTCTTTGTCTTCGAGCTGGCTTCTCAGGTCATCTATACCCTCTCTGAGCATCTTTGGACTATAGTTTAGCCCACCAATGACGCCGATTCCACCTGTGCACGTTCAATACTTCTTTAACTCGAAAGCTGAATGAACAGACCTGCATTGGTGACGGCAGCAGCCAATCTTGGCCCAGCGGCCACATTCATGCCTGTGTATAATGTTTAAATATATGATACACGGGACTTCAAAAATAATAATAACCTGCAAGCATGACAGGATGCCTTATATTAAACAAACGGGTGAGAGGGGTGGAGAATATTTGTTGGGAAGGTGCCATTTATTACTGATTAAACTTGGGAACGGAGGGCGGGGGTTTTTATGTTGGGATCATGTCTTGACCCGGCAAACCCGTAACATCCGAATCCCGGTTCTCATTTCATCCATCATCCATCATCCCATCCCATCCCCTCCCCCATGTCATGTCCAATTGATCATAATAACAACAAATCCCCCGACCTCGACCAAAGTAATTGCCCTGTAGATTATACAGCTCGTGCTACATGGAGCAAGGTTTCATCGGACACTTTATTATTAGCGAGGCCCCAGTCATCGACTCGTAATGGCCAAATGGTCCCCGCTCCCCCGGAGACCCTCTCTACCTCCCGCGAAGTATCCTCCATCCCTCGGAGCGATAATGAAAAATGGGTGTACCCTTCCGAGGCCCAATTCTACGCTGCTATGGTGCGCAAGAATCACGATCCCAAGGCGCCGGACATGAGGGTCGTCGTACCCATCCATAACGCCGTCAACGAGCGCGCGTGGTCCCATATTAAAGAATGGGAGGCAGGACGTGGCGGTGAGCGCTGTGGAGGTGTTCGTCTGCTCAGCTTCAAGGGTAAACCAGGGGAGCCAAGTCCAAAGGCGAGAATCCTAACCCTTCTCGGGTGAGTTCACTCGCTCATTCATACTATCTCCTTCGGACTGAGTTTGGTTGTACCGCAGATATAATCCTCCATTCGACAGGCATGACTGGGTTGTGGATCGTTGTGGGACGCGCATTCGCTATGTGATAGACTTTTACGCTGGTCGTCCCTTGCCGGGCACTTCCAATGTGTCCTTCTTCCTCGACGTGCGTCCTGCGCTTGACACTTGGGAAGCGGTCGGCATGCGCACCAGTATGCTCGTAAACAAATTTACCCGTGCAATCCGCGAAACCTTCTCCGGTTCTTCGTCTATACCGCCAGCATCTGCCAAACCTGACTCATAACCCTTCCTACATGTCTGTGGGTTACTCCACTTCACTATACTAAATAGACGCTTTAAAAGACACATTGCTTTGTTTTGTTGTTTTGGTTGCCATTGAATCACTTGCGCCTACCAGTGATTTCATTAAATCTATAAATTGGGGGAACAATTAATTTGCTTCTGCCTTCAAGTCGTAATCACAACAAGCAATAGCGGCGGACAAGCTGAATAAGAGAGAGCCGAAGATCTCGAGCATTATACCATACTGTATGTACTACAAGTAACAGCACTATTGCTTACTTTTTTTTTTTTTCTTTGGTGGTCCATCTTCGCTTTCGCTCTCGCTCTCAATGGGTTCCTTCTCGTTTCTAGTATTGTCATCTTCGCTTACCTCTCCTTCGCTTATCTCCTCATCCTCATCCCAGGAAGCCTCTTCATTGTCTTCATCTTCGTTTAATGCATCTGAAGAATCACCGACATTGTATATCCCTTCCTCCGCAGTTGCTTTCGTGGTAGCCTTTCCCGCCAGCGCCATTTTGCGTTGTACATTTCGTTCTTGCTCCTCGCGACGCTCCTTTCTCAGTTTCTCCTTGGCTATATGTGATGCCTTCAAATTGCCCATCTCAGCTTTTGTTTTTTTAACTGCATACGAAGACGAGCGTCAGAAACAGGCCACTTAAACAAAAAGAAATGCTTACCGAATTCATGATAAATGACTGCGCCTTCCTTCCCCGGAATACCTTCCGTGATTTTCACCAGTCGCAGCTCCATCCGCGGGCCAATCTCATCGAGGCGTACGGCGCGCTTTTGCCCCTTGCGATTATTCCGACCAACGTAATCCTCGGCAAGCGATACGACGTCTGCGTCATCCTCCGCGACGGACGATGCCTCAGACACGGCGCTCTCGTATCCATCCACAACCGAGCTCGAATTGGAGTACTCGCCGCGCGTGCGCAGCACATAATCAGCCACGTCCCTCTCGTTCCCCAGATCAAGGATCGCACCACCGCGAGTAGTAGTGGAGCCTTGCAGCACGCGCCGCACGCGCCGCGAAATCCCGTACGGCTTGACGGTGATGCGGAAATGGCGCCAATCAATGGTTCCACGTTCTGCGTTATAGGCCACGAGCACGACGCGGCGCGCGGAGGAAAGGGCGAGCTTATGCGGTGCGAGTGGGGGGAAGAGCGTCTGGAACGTTTTCATCACGAACGTCAGGTGTGGTGAAACGGAGGGGCCTGGCGGGGGGAATGATGCAAGGACGAGCTTGAAGAGAACGGTGATTTTAGGAAAACGCACGCGGGGAGAAATGGTGGGAGGGAGGAAGGATATGACGCACTAGCGGCGCACTCATAGATTCGACAGGGCTTAGGTGATTCGCGTGGCGAGAGGATGATATGACGTCCTTCACGAGGCTGTAACGCTCGACGCGGAAGCTGAGTGTGGGCCCGTTGGACAGGCGCACAATACGCAGGGACGGTGCGATATCGGTCAACGTGAAAGCAAGGAGATGAGTAACTTGCAGTGCCGGTGCCATTGTCAAAAAGTCTTTGAGCTTGTTTCGAGAGCGTTCCTTCGCTTGCACGGAAGGTTGATATCAGCATCGGCGAAAACCGAGCAGTGGAGATACAAACCCTGAGCCTGGTCGCGGTGTTGGGCTCCATAACTTTGCGAATGTCTCGAGTGAGCTGAGTGAGGGAAGTGCCGACATGGCCGTGTTTAATGACAAATGACTTGGGAACGTCGATAGAGGGTGATACAGATAGTTGTCCTCCCTTCCCCTTCAAATGAGTACGGTTTTTACGCCTACGGGCCATCACAGGTGTTGAGAACAAAAACAAGACAAGAAAAATGAGAAATAATGAGTTGGTTAAGCTGGTCCGGATCAGACGGGCCGAGATGAGAGGAGGAATAAAAATAATTAAAATACAGTCAGAGCCCGAGACGATAAAAGCTCGCTCGCATATCAACACATCGAGCTATTTTACACTAAAAAACGAAGGAAAGGTGGCATATGTTAGTGTTTGCTACACTCGAGCGGATGCAGAGGTACGGCATCATCAGTCGGGTATGTGAGACAGGAAGGATTGATACAGCTCCAGGAAGAGAGAGACGATTAGTCAAAATTGTACCGAATCGAATGGAGTGCATGTCTGCGAGTCTGTATACAGTTTGAAAGGAGAGGTTTGAGAGAAGCAGGAAGGGGGAGGGGGGAATGACGAAGGCAATATGAGTAGAGAAAAGCGGCTCGAACTGGTGATAACAATAGTGATCAAAATTCACTGAACTGAAAACCCACAACATCAAAGCGGTGTTGGTGGGAGCAAGTACTATCCTCTTGGACGAGACCTGGAATTTGATCCGCAGGGGGGAGAGGAAGACGGGTAAAGTGGCGGGTGTCATCGTAGGATGTCACATGCGGGACGATGGGGGCCTATATGCAAGGAATTGAGAACGAACACCCAAAGCCGGGACCAGGAGAAGACTGCTAGATCAAGCTTACCCTAATCTCGCGCCGTTCAAGTGCACCCCAGTCGACACCTCGGAACCAGGGATGCTCAAGAATGTCGTCCGCGCCTGCGAGGAGATTGCCAAGTCGCTTAGTACGATCTGGGTGCAAAAATCCCTTGATGAGATTACGGGACAAGGTATCCATGTCCCTTGGCCATTGTATCTTCCCTTTCAAAATTCTATCGTAGATACCATATGCAGTCTCGTCAAAGAAAGGGGGGTGGCCAACCATCATCTCATAGGCAAGAATTCCGCAAGCCCACCAGTCCGCAGGTTTGCCGTGGCCATCTGACTGAATTATTTCGGGAGCAAGATATTCCGGGGTACCACATAGCGTCCAAGTGCGATCATCGACCACTTTAGCAAAACCAAAGTCGGTAAGGCGGAGGTAACCACGATTGTCGAGAAGGAGGTTTTCCGGTTTAAGATCACGATAGATGATGTTGAACGAATGTAGGTACTTGAGAGCAAGAATGATGGTTGCGAGATAGAAACGGGTGACATCTGGGCTGAAGCGCCCAGCGCGACGAAGATGAGTGAATAGCTCGCCACCAGGAACATAGGAAAGCAGCATGTAGATATTCAAGCTGTCTTGGAAAGTCGCATAAAGGTCGACGATAAAGGGGTGTCGCACACGGGAGAGGATGCGTCGTTCGGCTTTGACGTGCTCGACTTGTCGGAGTCGAATAACCTCCGTCTTTTGGAGCACTTTCATGGCAAAAAACCTTGTCGTATTGGATGGTGCAGAGACAGGAGGGCGATATTTGACGAGAAGGACACGGCCAAAGGTACCAGTACCTGATAAATATTAAAGCATGGATGTAGAAGAATCGATAATAGATGGGATGTGTGCGTACCCAGGGTGCCCCTGACTTGAAAGTCTTGAAGCCGAAGAGAGCGGTGGATGTGTTCCTCCTCGTCATCCAAGAGTCTGACTGGGGGAATGGCTGATAAGGAAGGTTGCAAAGGGGACACATCGTGATCCGGAGCGGACTCAGGAAGAGAATGGGGCGGTGATTGAGGTGGTGACAGGCATGGAGAATGATTAGAGGCGGTAACACTGTATGACGACTGGGGCTCGATGCTGAGTTCGGGCCGGATAAGGACCTTGTGGGGAGATGGAGGAGGGCTAGTCGAGTTTGCTACGACCATGACCGTTGTTGAGCCATGACGATCAGGACAACATTGGCCATCGTGGGCTTGATCTGCAGGGATGGGTAAGGAAGATGAACGACCAGGGATGACAGGTAAGAGAGTGATATCCATCCGACGGTAACTATTGGAAAGTATTTGGTTGAAAGGGGGGAAGAGAAAAGTAAAAGGAAAACCACCTTAAGGGAGAAACGCGGATGGAGTGGTGGTGAATTTGGACGCGGACAGAATTGAATAAGCGTCCAGCGCGGTGGGTGGAGGTGAAGGAAGAAGAAAGGGAAAGGGAAGAAAGGGAGAGGGTTGGTGGTTGGTTGGTTGATTAATTGATTGGTGGTTGGTGTTGGTGTGGTGTGTGGTAGAAAGTACAAATCACGTGATCACACCCCCATATAATGGGCTGACTTAACTTGATCTTTCATTGATTGATCTTTCATTGATCGTTGAGATATGATATCCTCCCACTCGCACGATTTTAATTCCTTAGAAGACGAACCACACTCTACAGACACTCTCATGGGCAGTAACGAGCAGCAAACCAAAGGCGAAACTAGATCTGGCGACAATCTCGCGTTCAACATCGCATTGGTGCGTACCTTTCCTCCTCCACCCCTTTCTTTAACTCAACCTCTGATCCAGGTATCCGCGCTAGTGGGTAGAGAACCCTTTCACAGCTGTGCCGCCCCATTCATTGATCTTACCTTAATTCAGATTCTACTTCTCTCAACATGGACTATCATCCTATCCAATAACCCAAACAATCTTTCTTGGTTCGCATTTCATCCTACTCTCAACACCCTAGCATTGTTTTGCTTCACTTTCGGTGCCTTCCCTCCAGCTTTAATTGGCCAAAGCGGAGCTCGCTAACCATGAGTGCGTACAGGGATTCTCACCCTTCAACCCACGTCCCAGCCGAAGACAAAAGCTGCTGGACTTCAGCGTCATCAGTTTGCGATGGGTTTCGGTTTTATTTTCATCCTCCTCGGCACCTCGGCAATATGGTACAACAAAACTTCCCACCGCGCTCCTCACTATACAACCTGGCACGGCGTACGCCCATCTCTCTTCTCTATCTGCAACAAACCCACAGAATTCTGCCTCCTAGACTTTTGGCTTGATCACTGTATCCTGGCTCGTATTTCAGGTCGCACTCGGCGCAGGAAGCGTCTGGTTTGGAGGTGCCGCGTTTGGAGGTGGTCACAAAGCCAAGTTGGTGTGGAAGTACCATAGGCTGTCTGGCTACATTCTCTTGCCTCTCCTACTGACAACTGTTAACTTTGGAGGCGCTTGGTCTGCTTGGGTCTCGGAGAACAGTGCCTATATTGTCCGTCTTGTTGCCTACACGTTTGCGCCTCTTGGCATCCTAGCCTCTCTCTACTCTCGTACCAGGTGACCCCCTTAAATTCTCATCCGCAATACGTATTTATCTCACAAACCTCACAAATCCTCCCTAGACTATCAAAGATGAAGTTTTTTTAAACTGTCACATCCAGAGCCGCGGTCGGCAAGTCTGTGACCCTGTTTCTTGTTTCGATGGATATTAGCGTTTGGTGCATTGGCCATGAGGATAGCATAAAGGAATGACGAAGAGTGCGAGGCTATGAAACAGATGTTGGACTAGACAATAAAATCTCTTGTATGTACCTCCGTATTGGTCTGAGGCTGCGCCACGTCCGGCGCCTACGAATCCGGCTTCTCAACAGTTGCTGCGGCTGCTATTGTTGACACCTCAGTGGAAGACGAAGGCGCAACCGTCGGCATCGGTATGACGCTTTCCATGAATCCTGGCATAAACTGTTCAATCTTGTCGCGTGTGATGCGCCACAACTGTCGCTGTGGCTCGTCTCGCGTGTTACCATTCTCTTCAGCCAAAGGAGGGACAAGCATGCCCGTTGCATGCATCACCAGGACCACATTTTTGAGCGACTCTGGTACAGCTTCGGACTGGACAGCACGGCTCTCTATGTCAGCCTCCATTATGCGTATCAAGAGAGAAGGCGAAGCGCACCAATTGGTCGCTCTGGTCTGTACGCATCAGTCGGTCCAAGTAATCGAGAACTTGGACCCAGCGCTCAGTCACGTTCTTTCCCCCAGCGATGTCGCTTATCTCAAACCTCACGAACGCCTTGCACAACAATACAGACGCGCGCAGACGACCTTCCGTCGTCTCTGCGCCACCCGGGGCCGAGATTAACGCTTCGAGCAGTGGATAGAGCACTCGTTGAAAGACTTCGGTAACGTCAACGGGAGGCACACACACGAGTGGCCCCAGGAGAGCGCGGGAGAGCGAGGAGAGCGCAGAGTGTCGGACTTCGGGTGATGCGGAAGTGCATTGGCGAGACAGAGAGATCAACACAGGAAGGGTGAGCTGGTGGCAACCTAGTTCCAACCACGCAAGTCAGCCAACGAATGAATAACATGGAGACGGGAAATCTGGCTGACGTTTGTCATGAGTCTCACCGCGGTTTTCTGTCAAAGAAGGTATGTATTTGAGGATCTCGAACATGAGATCGACAGCTTTTCGTCCTCGGTCAATGACAGGGGAGCTGGGCCAAGTGAGCGAAAGACGGGTCAACATAACCATAACCGAAGGCCCCCACCTGGACGAGCTAAACTGAGGACGCCGCCGAGCATGCTGCTGCTCAACTTCGGCCACAATCCCAGCAGCGGTGGAAAAGTCATCGAGCACAGCGACAAGGCCAACGATATTGTCAGTACTAATACGCTGTTCGGGACCTTCACAAACAAGTTGTTCAATGAGGCCGAACGACCCGCGCGCCGCCTCGAGGTTTGAAACACTCGAGCGGACCAACGCTAGGACGATGTTCCACTCGGTTTGCGAGTTGATAACTTCACGATGGTTTTGCACGATAAGAATGAGCCCTGAAATGATCTGCTCCGCTACTGAATTTGCTACCCCCGGTGGGAGACCTCCAAGAAGGTCAAAGGATAGATATATTTGGTCACGCAAGTGATTCGGCTGTGGCGGCTGTGTCACCGCTGCAGAACTTTGAGATGACGCAGCACAACTCGCCTTGGCGGCCAAAATAAGGCATATACGCATTACAGACACAACAGCGCGTTCAACGAGAAGAACGCTGTACCTTTGGGATGACTTGAGCAGTAAGGATAAGTGCTCAAAAACGATGGGCCTGAGCAAGAATTAGGCAGCGTTTGCCTAGGACGGCGAAAACTTACCATAGCTCTTCAATATACGTCGGTGTATTGCAGACGATGCTGACCATCATCTCGAGTAAGAAGACCGAAGCTGGGTCATAAGGCAGTGGCCGAGGCGACCCTGCGCCGGAGTCTGAAGGGGTATCATCAAATTCGTGCTGAAGTCTTGCGTTCGTTCGCTCGTAAGCAAGGGCTTCGAGTGATCGAACGGCAGCAACCAAAGGATCCAAGTCCAATTGCCTGTTATGAAATCAGCACTGCACGTCTGGAGGCGATGCCATTAGCTCATACATGATCTGCGCGTATAGCTCTTCCAGTCGACAAGTGGAGATGCAATCAAGTGCACAGAGAGTGCTCTCAATGTCGGCGTCAGATGCACTGGGGACAGGATTGTCATGCGGAGAGCTGTAAGGGGTCATCAAATACGACGAAAGGGTAGACAGAAGGCCGTCGCTTCTTGGTGGTGGCCGTGTCGGCTGACTATTGCCCCCGCGCAAAGGTATCATGGAAACGCCACCAAGAAAATCCTCCATCTGGAGCATTCTGGTGGGGAGTAGGGAATGAATGAATAAGTTCAGGAAAATTTCAAAAATCTGTCTAATATGAAGCGTGATAAAGGGTACAGGGAGAGAACTTGACGAACCTGAATCCAGCCTTCGCGGATGGCGTTTCCGTTACCATTCATTATATTAAACAAAACGACGGCGGCCAACTGCCCCTTCAAATGTGCGCCAAAACTGACAGCCAATGAAGACACGGTAATAGATTGTCCTTCGACCTCCACCACCGGGTACACGGGAACCTCAGATGGAAGGTTCTCAGAAAGAAGGCTCATTGCCTGCGACAGCGAAATAACCACGTAATCGAATACTTCCGGGAGCTGGAAGTAACCAGCGAGGGTTGCGCATTGTCGGAAGCCTGCGATGGCGCGTTCGATGATGTAGTCATCATCGAACGTCATGAACGCAAATGTGATAGCAGATATAACCGGCTTCCAAATGGATCTGAACATCTCCTTGTCAAAGACAGGTGAGTTGCAGATCATAAGTTCTCCTGGAAAGCGGGGGTGGTCTCAAAGTAGGGGGAGACGTACGGAACCACATACCGGATTGCCTCGAACGCATGAGTAACTCTTTCCAAGCGAACTCGAAGCCGAGCTGACCGGTATGCTCCTCAGGCATAACTATCTCCTGCTTTCTTATAGAGTCGTAGACAGCTTGCTGCGGGAGCGTGAGTACTGGGCCTCGAATGTACTGTATCACCCACGAGATACTCAGGTGAGAAGTCAGATCCATCATTAACACCTCTTAAATTGCGTTGATAGTCTTCAATAGTCATGCGTTTCTAAGAAATGTGGCATAGGCTAAACGAGTGGTGCGACAGCTTGAGACTGACGTACTCGAACTTGCGGATTATGTAGATCAGTATTCAGCATAATCACGGAATACGCAAGGACGTAGACAGCATCCTGGCTTTTTATTTCAGCTGTAAGATAGTATGAGCGATCGTAGTGCCACCTTTAGAAAAGATAAACCTGGCTCCGACGCAAAGTAAATCTCGGCAAATGTCTCAGTGATCCGCGCGATCTGCTGGGCTTCCCCAGGAAGTCGGAACGTCTCCAAAAGTTCCCTCATCGCGTCTGCGATAGGTTTCTAGATCAACTTTCATCGGTCAAAAGCATTGGTACACGGGGCTACCGAACAACGAACGCACTTCGCGGAAGTCGAAGAGACCAAAGAAGGCCTTGAGAAGGTCAGTATTCTCCGGCTTTGAGATAAAGTCTCCCAACAGCTTCTTGTCGAGCCGGGTGCTGCTTTTCAGAAACTTCGCGAGGCTTTGCGGTCGGGTGATTCCCTCGGAAAGGTCATGGTAAATAAGACCGTTTTCCTCTAGGAACGAGAGGCCCGTTTTCGGTTTGCTGTTGAAGCGAGCAGCACCAGCTAAAATTAGCCTCTTCTTTGATTTGCGTTGCAGCAACTCCTCGGCGGAGACATAGCTCTGTGGGAAAAGAAGGGAATCAGAACATGTAGGTGTTGTGTATGTGGGGGCATCTTAATAACGAACCTTAGACCACTCTGCGCCTGGCTGACTTTTAAGTCAGCGCAGAGGTATACATCGATTGCATTGACTCACAACGGCAGCGCGAGTAGCCATGGCGTTGATGAATGTGAGGAGAAGGTCTAAACACAGATACTGTGCACTTAGATATGAAAACGGCAATGATTCCCCGTAATAGTCGGTGTACACGCCCTAGCAAACATAAATAAATAAGCGAAAGAACGGACAGGATCTTTGCAGATGTACTTTAGTCAATATGTCGATAACCCTGTCAAACAGGTTCTCGGCATTGATATCGCAGTCATAATTGCTGAAAATTTCGACAAGGAAGCTTGGGTGGCTCGATATCCGGCTAAGAATCTCCAGCAACATATCCCGCGCACTCCCACTGGCTGGGATGACGGATGGCTTGTTCGGCGTTGGACTACCTTTCTCTATTTCGACCTCTTCCAGTAGCTCAAGACTGGAAGAATTGGCACCAGGGGTGCCGGGACGAGGTGAGAATAACCCGCTTTTCTGCAGTGGTGTCCCCAGACGACTTGGCTTGCCTGCCACAGGGGGTTCAAGCCGATCCAATGTATAAGCTAGGAACAGTTCCTGTTGAAGCTTTAGATGCTTTCGCATAGTGTTCATCATGGTAGATATTGTACGAAGTGTCAGCTGGAAGACTGAAGAGTTCTCAGATTGAGCCAGCTGGAAAAGGTACTTGCACCCGTGGTCGAGGATCATCGTGCGCAGGGTAGGAAAATCGCCTAGTCGCAGGCCGGACACCTCAAATGACGTTTTCAGCACGCCTAGTGCTAAGAGCCTTGTAGAATCCGTATGAACGCGATCATGTGGGTCGAGGATGTTCACAAGAACCCGGAGAAGCTCGATAATCGACGGCAGTCCATCTAAGATACTCGTCAATATTAGTCCGGATACTCGATGAATGAAGCCTATGACGTACATCCCGATCTCTGCTCCCTGGAGGCATCATGTAGGCCCTGTGTGGTGGGCGTAACCGGTTGACCTGTAGTTGCAAGGTCGTCTGATATCAGTCCGGCCGACGGTGCAGACGGTTCCGTTCCTGCGGCGGGCGCACTGGGAATACTCAGCAACTTTTTCTCCTCACTCCCGGGGTCGAGGACATATAGTTTGGAAAGTACCGTTCTCACGAGTTTGTGCATTGTTAGTTCTGCCGAGCGCCGTAGAGCCTCTGTAATCGTATGAGCATAAGTAGAATGGGGACGTGTCGTATGACTGACCGCTGAGCCTCATTTGTACGCATGTTGCGAGGACAGTCTCCAACATTTCACACACCTCAATGTCACCCAGCCGCGGGCTCCAATTACCACACATGCAATCTTCGATGACGGTCAATATTCGAAGGAGTACAACCTCGTCGCCGGAGGAGTCGCTGGCTTCAAATTTACAATGAGAGACGGCAGAGCTGAGCTCCGCAAGGGCAGCATCGACGGACGCATCTGCTTTCGAGAAGATGCCGCAGGAAAAGAACGAGTGTAAAGCGGAAAGAGCAGCAGATGTGATCGGGCCTGTGGACAATGGCGAACGGATGATGGCAAGGAAAGGTGCAAGAATATCAGCAAGGGGTATGACGGTGATGTCTATAAGACAAGAAAGCCAAAACTCCTGTTAGCATAGCCCTGGGCATTGAAGACACTGCATATATTTACCTTGCGCACTTCTAAGAGCTCGCTTCAGCTGCTCAAAACCTGACATAAGATCTTCCTCTCTGCTTCCTAGTTGGGGTGTTACTGCGCTATTAGGCCCTGGCCTCCGAAGTCCGAGGTTGCTCGCGAGAGCTGAATCCCTGGCATAGAAAGTCTGGGTACTTGATGACCATCTAGAATTCTTTCGCATGACAAAGGTTACGGCCAAAACCTCTGAATAGATTATGTGCTCAGGGAAGGTCGTCTCATAGTGCCCAGGATGGTTGGAGGCTGTATAGGATGTAGCCATTGTCGGGAAACGCAACGCGCTCTTCTTCACTGGCAGCGGGGCATAGACGGGGAAAGGGAAAAACGGGAAACGTGATCCCGGACGAGGTCACGGGTCTTAAGCAAAGAGGTAACCGGGGGTCTCGATACTTAATTAGTATATTCACTTTCCCATTTGGGTGGGAGGGGAAATTACTACTAGTTCACAAGTTCGACTCTGTCTCTGTCTGGTCTGGTAACATTCGGTTGTGATTTTCATATAATTACAAAGTAAAACAAAAAACAAAAAACAACAAAAACACAACAAAAAAACCTATGGCCCGGATGAGCTTGGCGAACCTGTAGCACGAGTTGTCATTGCAGCTTGGCCAGCTGCAGTGGCTGCCAGCCTTGAGCGCTTTCTTTCGGCATCTGGACATCGTTGTTTTTTTAAAAATAAAATAAACAGAGAATATAGAACGCCATGAATGTTTGGTCTTACCAGCTTCTTTTTCCTGTTCAATCTCCTGCACGATGGCCTCTATCTGCGCGAGATCCAGATTCTAATGCAAAGTATGAACAAGACGAGGGGGACGGATATGATACGTGCACTCACTGTAACCTTTCCATAACCCTCCATCACACTGATCTCTATGTTTTTCGCACCGGTCTGCACGACTTCTAGAAGACTCTTTACAGTAAGCTTGATGCTTTCATCACGCGTCATGTCATCTTTGTGATTCTTCTCTAAGAACTCCCGAACAGTTTTGGAAGATCTGCCGATGGCATTGGCCTTATGACAGCATAAGCTAATGGGATGGACATGACAGGTGAAAGGAAGTGGATAGTATACCTTCCAGGCGCTGTAGATGCCGCTAGGCTCAGTTTGATACAACCGGGGGACTGTCTCATTCGGGTCGAAACCAACAATGAGAGTTGAAATACCAAAAGGTCGAACGCCACCAGACTGTGTGTAACGCTTCCGTACAAAGGGATCAATCAATTGGATACGGAACACCGTGCAACAGATGAGCTCACCTGTTGAATTCCAGCGATATGTCTGGTGATATACTCAACGGTAACGGGATCCTCTACCGTGAGGCGGTGGCTTTGACACTCGACTCTTGCTTTGTCAATAAGTACGCGGCCGTCGGCCGTAAGACCTAGGTCGCCAGTTGCTTCTCGGTTGTCAAGGCGAGAATGATCTGGACTCACCGGCGAATGCGAGACAGATGTGATCATCGAGCATAACGACCTTTCTTACGGTTCGTGGATCTTGTAGTTGAAGGACTGACTTCTTCTCAACGCCTAAAACTACAACATCCTTCCCGCGCACACCAACCTAGCCAGTGTGAGAGTGATAGAGATATTGATTCAAGGTGATACATACAGCACATGTTCCCTTCCTCACAGCTTCCTGGGCATATTCGACCTACGAGATATATGAGACGCGCGCCCAGAGTTGCGTGGTGGGTAAGCCCACCTGAAACAAATGGCCGTCAGGTGAGAAAACGGTGAGTGCTGCAAGAAAGATTAAAGACGATAGGATGAAACAGAAAAATATCGATGCACAAACCGCGATCGTACGACCTGGACATGTCCTTTTCCTTCGTCGAAAGATGTACTGAGAGTGTAAAATGGAATGATAGAGAGAGAGGGACGCGTAGGCCAAGTCAAGTATTTTGCTTCTAGATTAGATAATCAGTTTAGGTCTATATTCTAATTTCCTAGTTTTTCACACTCAACTCACCGTTCTTCCCTTCATGCAATACCACATACCTCACAGTGAAGGTTGCTTTGCATGTTCTGTAATATCGATTTAAACAATTTGACTCCTATTAAGAGGCAATTCACTACGATGATCATCTTTCCGCTTTAGAGACACTGCGTAGGCACCTTCCAACATGCTCCTCACCTGATTACACTTTGACCATGTTATGTAATAGCCCCACCAAGCTCGAGTCACAATGGCATGCTACATCCTCTCCAACCGAGGACATTCTTCATTTAGCGAGTCCACCTCTGCTAAGGACGGCTTCTGGTATCACTCCCTCAAGAGTGAACCGCCTCCTAATTACACCCCTGGCTTGTATCTGTTCTACTTGCTCAGAAAAACAGACCCTCACCTCGTTTCTACACCATACAGGTCTCATACCGCTCCTGAGAAATGTTTTGTTGAATGCCGTGGAAAAAGGTGCAACTTGTCGTGCTGTTCTCTGCTATGAGAGGGCCGTCCACATCTACCACGAGATCTGGGACGTGGGTTGGGGCTGTGGGTATGTATTTCCGCCTCGAGCGACTAAAAAGGTCTTAGCGGATGCCCAGTTACAGGAACTTCATGATGCTGTGTGCCGTTTTGATGGATCAGCGCATACAGCCAGCATATTCTTCGTTATTGTGTACCCCCGCCCCTCCAAGTGTCAACAATCTGAAACGTTTGATTGAAGAAGCTTGGAGTCAAGGTGAGTCGTTTTAATGAGCCACACCGGAGAGTTATTTAATATTTTCACCTCAAGGCTTTGACCCGGAAGGAGCGCAAGGACTCAGAGGCAAGCTCGTGGGTCACAGGAAGTGGATTGGAACTGCCGGTATGGATGTGTCCGAATAGGCCACCAATTAGCTCATCCTTGCATCTGCAAGAATTGTACGTGGCATTCACGTATCGAGGAATACCGTAAGCTAGTCCTTGAATCGAGACGAAGACCGAGTCCCACGTGGCATTCAGCTCCCTACTCGTGGACTTTGAAACTCCCAATGGCAGTGAGTCATACCACTTGCTTTCCATTTGCTGATGGAGCACCAGTTTCTGCAGATGTGACCCCGTTACTTGATTGGATCAGGCGGTATTTCGACGGTCAACTCCCGAGCCATCATACTTCAGTGCAAGAGAGGTGGCAAGGGCCACCCCTGTAGTCATCACAGATCGCGTACCGCTCATCCTCCAGCACCAAGGTCATTCGCGTACCATCGTCGGCTACGAAATAACCAGAGACGGGGCGACGAATTTGCTCACGTTCGATCCTTCGGTGTAGGTATTAGCAGCGCTTTGCCTTGTCAGATAGCAAAAGCTGTCATCATTTGCATCAGGCGCATGACACAAATACGTGGCACGGCCCTCTCTTCCTTCAATTTATCCGAACAGCGAGAGACCCACCCCGACGATAATAAGCACGACGCAACACGACGCCTCGTGGAGTCGTTGAAAAAGCCACTCCAGTTCCTCAAAATGCGGCATGCCGCACCCTCGGCGGGTGAGCGTGTGGACGACTCTACGAAGCGAGCACGGGGAGTTTTAACAAGCGAAGGCGACGTTGTCATCCTTGAGGATTTTGAAAAGGTGGAAGTTCATCGAAAACACTGCCCGAGGATTGCACAAGTGTAGGGGCGTAATGACAGACCGGAGCCGAGTGAAGGCAACCGGAGACGAGAAGGTGTTAGACCCCAGGAAGGTATTAGGATCATTCAGGGTTGATCAGAAGAAGCTTGCGTGAGTGTCGAGTGGTTGCTGTATCTTGATATCGGCTTGCTCATTAAAAAAACAACATAGGAAAAAGAACAAGTATCAGGTATTGTGGTTTCCCATGGGGGATCCGCTGACCGAGTCAGATAAACAGGCCCGATGGGAGGTGATAAGTGAGCACGTTTCTTGACCCTTTCAACACCATTCGGAAATACTTTACCCTACCCTACACACTCATAATGAAACTGTAAATTATAATCTTATTACGCGGTGGCGGTGGAATAGATTATTCTATTACTACAATACATCGTATATCGTGCCACAAGCTTGTGACTTCTACCCTGATGCCATCACCGTATCTGCATCAAATCCCCTAGAGACTAAGCTTTGGGGACGAGATGTAAGGACATCCAAACCCGCAACTGCATTTCGGAGGGCGCGCTCCCACGCTTCTTCTATGCGATACCCACCGGCGCGCATGATACCTTCTTTATCCCGTCGAACGGCGTCACTGGCAGGGTCGAAGTAGGCGCTCCGAAGAGTATACATATCCTCGTAGGCATAAAAATCGTCTTGCAATGGGACATAAGGCTGATCAGGGACAACGGCGCTCTGCGCCGCGCGGGAGCGCAGCAAGTTGGCCGAGCTGTGCTGAACGGCTTGTTGCGCCGCCGCCGTGCGCGCTGCTGCTCGCTTGAGTGCTTCTGCACGGCCTGGGCAACGAGCCGCTGGGCGTCCGCGTCACTGTTTTCCAGATTGTCGATGAGGGCGCGGCGCTCGCCCTCGCGCGCATCTCGCTCTTCTTCCTCCGCACGGCGTAGCTCCTCTGCCCTCAACTGCTTCTCGCGGCGTTCAGCCTCTTCTTGCTCTTTGAGGGCTCGGGCGTACGCTTCTTCGCGTTGTTGATTAAGCTCTATAAGAGCCGAGTTCTCTTTTCTGTATGCGGCTATACGCGCTTGCGTTTCGGGAATATCGATCTCGTTTATGAGGTTGAAGGCTATAAGAGACATTCAAAAAGTGTGAGATAGATGTAAGAGGCCATTGACTTACTGATATCCTCCACTTCCTGCAGGTAATCGTTGTATGAACGAAGATCTGTAAAGTCCTCCCTACGCTTGTTAAACCTGTTCTCAGAATGAGGTGAGTGTGGTGAAATGCGTGAGTGACCAAGCTACTGACTCTTTCGCAAGCTTCCTCCTCACAGCCACCTCTTTTTCCACAACAAGATCCTCGAACGTCTGAGGAATGAAAGTCATTTTTTGAGGGTCTTCCCGCAGATGGGACATGGTGCTGGGCCCAAGGTGTACAGGCGATCAATGCAGGACTCACACCTTGTTTCGTGGAAGGGATTGAGGGGCGGCAAAGAATGATAAAAATTAGGAATACGTGACGCACATTTTGTGGTAACAGGAGCTCACGAGCAAGCGGAGCTTTGGATTCAAGTATCTGTCCGATTTGCACACTGGACATTGATCGTCCATGGACTGATTTGAGGTTAATATGAAGAAGGACTGACGGGATATGAAGTGGCAGAGAGACAACTGACGAAATACTCTGATGTCCTGCCTGACGCATCTTTAACACCACCACTGAATATTATTGAGGACGAAGAATTCTGTGTTTGAGGTGTATGAGAACGTGTTGTTGGCGTAGTTGTCCCCTTTCTGATAGTAGTTCCTCGAAGCCAGCTCCCAGCACTAGCTCTATTCGACATTAGAGGAGATAGGGAAACGGAGAGATGAAGAAGCTTCACATTACGTGTACGTGACCTCCATTTGGAAAGATCGCGTTGCTACTACACTCCCCGGTTCCCCTAATCACATACCCGCCCATTTGCCAACTTTTTGCGCAACTTTGGACCTGCTCTGCTTGCCAAATATCAACCCATGTATTCAGTGCTCGCTGGGAGACGGAAGGAGAACAACTTGATGAATTTCTCCCTTCCCAATGAACAGATAGTGGTGAATTTGGAAGGATTAAACCATTCATTCATGTTCTTCTGTAAAGTGACCGATTATCCCTTATTCATGGACTATTACGACTTGACCCGAGGGTCTATGAGCTCAAGCTCAGTTCTTGGGGTGGCGCAGCGCTCTCCCGCGCGTAGCCGAGCTCTTTTCTCAAGCAACGTATCAGACACCATTGTTAGACGCAGCTCTCTCATAAGCGTGTCATCTAGGCTGGCATCCCCAAGCGCTCGTTCACAAGGGACGAAGCCCGTGGCCGAGACGAACGTGGTTTTCAAGGACTAGGCTTAGGCCACGGCGTCTTCATCCCCTTCCGCCTCATGTTTGGCGACTGCAATTGTGCAAGCCTCGGTTGATGGGTCGATGAGTCCCGAGAGCGATTGAGCTTTGGAAAGGCAATCACAAGCTTCGAGTCTGTGGAGCATGATCTCTCTCTTCGCGACGATTGGACTTGAGTTGTATCTGTATCGTAGGGAGGGAGGAAGACATCTTAATTCTTTCCGGCGGGTTGGCCATCCACAATTTACAAGATCGCGCAAGCCTCGTCCCCGAGACGGTTAACTCGCTTGTTCGAGAATTCAACGAGTAATTCACGCGGAATGAACGGCACGTGTCCGTTTTGATTAGCATCTCGCTCAAAGCCTGTTGCAGGGAGGAAGGCGCTTGTTGGTCTCACGCAACACAAAGCTTTAGCTTTTCAGCTGGCGCACCCATGAGAAGACAACCTGATCGCTATCTACGTAGCCACTGGTGCAGGGAGCACACATGTATTATCTGGCATGTACGGATGTCAAGCAATAGCATTTGGCAAATGAAGAACAACACAGAAGGAACTCGGAGGTCCGAAGTCCAAATAAATGATTCGTTTATTAAATGTTGTGTACACTAAGTATCGTCGTCAAGGTGTAATAAACGAAGACTAGATGATCATGTGGTCGCCCCAAGGCAACGCACGGTCGGCGTATAGAAGCCCAAAGCGAAAGAGGCATCAAGTCCTAAGCCCGTAAGGCAAAATCATAAAAAAAGGCTCATGTCAAACGTCTCCTCTACATAACAGCTCCCTAGCTCTGGATGGTGGGCCAGCTACCTTCAGTCTTCCACTTGTCAACAACCTCGGAGAGAACGTCGTCTGCCATAGTTGGCCGCTTCAGTTGATAACCAATGATGCGCTGTATTTTCTTGTTGGAGAAGGCAATAGTATGCTTCGAGAGCGAGAACGTGCTCATGTATGCACTCAGAGGTGTTTTGGTTACGGGAGGGTTGGACTTTGTGAGCATTTCCGCCCATCCGCTCACATGTGCTTCGTTGATATCCTCAACAACGTCTTCCAGGCGAAACTGAACGTAGGGAGGGGGCATCAGAATAGCTCGTGTAGGTAAGGAAGATACGCACCCTGATCATCGCGCTGGTGACAAAATTATGATATTCGAAGATAGTACCAAAGAACGCAGTCATGGTCTTTCCGGCCTTGTCAAGGGTGGTCCCGTTGTTGTCCGTCTGATAAAATAATCACATTTCCTTCAACTCGTCCAGCCGAGGTGACAACACTCACAAGATTGAACAAGGGCGCGATGATTTTTTTGTCTGGCAGGGGCATACCTGTGACTTCTGTCACTTTACTCTTGTCGTTCCTCCAGTAAATTTCTTCTCCAGCCAAGCTAAGAGCTTCAGCACGGCCAACCCGGGACATCCACTGAGCGGCGGCCCATAGGCCACCCGCGACATCATCAGAATGAACAGTATTCATGGAATTGTGGCCAGGGTTCCATCTGTCCTCAAATAATCAAGACGGGCTACGTGACTAGCGGTGGGGGAAAAGCATACAAGGACTTCATGGGTTTCTTCATGTAACCATACACGGCAGCCACGGTTAACACATTTGTCACTTCATGCCATGTGAGATACGAAGATGGCTGAGACGGCGATGTACACACTCAGGCCGAAGTCAATGTACGGTCCATAGACGAGGCCGATGCGCAGGATGACGAGATTGAGGCTGATACCAAGTCATGAGAGATGGCAACGCAGATGGGCCAGACACACCCTTCAATAGCACCCAAGATACGTAGAGACTCATGCCACCACGTCCCAATAACGCCATAAGGCTTCACGTCTTCCTGTTCATCGTGCAAGCCTTTATCGGGAGATTCATACCAAGGCTGCTGCAGCCGCACGTATGCCTTCACATTGCGGCGGGCAGCTTCCTCTCCGATTAAACGCGCAACGTTGCATGTATGATTGATTTGGACCTTA
The DNA here is from genome assembly GCA_022496185.1 of Multifurca ochricompacta. Classification (NCBI taxonomy): domain Eukaryota; kingdom Fungi; phylum Basidiomycota; class Agaricomycetes; order Russulales; family Russulaceae; genus Multifurca; species Multifurca ochricompacta. The sequence continues at coordinate 1,279,660 of WTXG01000003.1, read as the reverse complement.
GGTTGGAAAGGTGGCACACTTGAGCATATCAGAAACGAGAGAGAAGGGGAAAAGATCCCACCTTCTCAGGGCGGTCGTACGCGACATCTCCAGTCAGGTCGAACACAAGTGAATAAGGTTCCTGTCCAGCCGGTGGATCAAAGGCGGATGAGACGATCGCTGGCAATAAAACTGAACTTTCAACAAGGAAGAGGGAAGGGTACAAACAAACACGAGACGGTAAGATTTGCCTGCTTATATTCGACATTGTCCTTAGCTAGAACTTGAGGAAACTCCGATCCAAGATACCTGTTCATTTGGAGGTTATGGGGCCAAGCACAAATCAAGGTCAAGATGGGCGCTCGCACGTTGTAGGGGGTACTACAGAGTATTTGTCAACAATGCGCAAGCTCTGGATTGTGCGATGAGATCACGGTAGAGACCAGTGATCGAAATCAGAGACTGACCGAGACAAGGGATTCCCCCTCCACAGGCACGAGAAGACCTGCCAATGCACGAGAACAGGTGTTAAGGCCGCCTATGTGAGATTGAGAGAAAAGCGGGTGATGCAAAAGGTGTCTCAGATGAGTGAAGGGCAGGATTAAGGACCTTGCAAGTGAAAGCGGACCGACCTAATATGATAGCGTTCGGTTTCTGTGACATCGGGGCGGATCAAAGAATAAAAGTGTGGGAAGTAGGAGTAGGAATGAAAATGCGTCGAGCAGGAAGGAGTGGTGCAGGATGAGGAGTGGGCGACGTTTAAATGGGGCTTGAATCAGATGTTGAAAGGGAGAGGGGGAGGGGGAAGGGGAGGAGGGGGGAGGGAGGAGGAGGAGGAGGTAGTAGAAAAGGAAGGGAAGGGGAAGGAAAGGGTAAAAAGGAAGGAAAGGTCGAGTTTTGTGTTTATTGGTTTGGTGGGTGTGTGAGTGAGGTTATCGTGTTAATTTTAATTGCTATTCTAGTTGGTTTAGTTATGTTACAAAGTCTCCCACCCTCTGTAGTCTCAATCTCATATATTCAAGGAGTTTAAGAGGAAGAGGAAGAGGGCAAGGAGGCAAGGTGGTAAGGTGGTAAGGAGGACAAGGGCCAAGTGGGAGGGAACACGGAATAACTCACACTCTCTCCTCGATATCCCTCAACCTAACGCTCCTTCCCTCTTTCATCGCTTTCTCCAAATATCGGTATATCGAAGAGAAATCTTTGTTTGAAAGCTCAGGGTGCCGCTTCACAGCATCAGCGTAAATGTCTTCCGCTCCTTCCGCTAATGGCATCGATGAACCCGATGCCTTTAAGACATTCGTTGCTAATCCCAAATCCTGTCCCACCCAAGCACAAACACAAATACACCAGAAAAAAAGAGATAAAAAAAAAGAGATTGTTATTAAGTACCTGGGCCGTTCCATCAGTTTATCACCTACCTTTATCATCAATGCGGTAGCAAAGCCACCCTCAAAGTTACGCTCGCAAGGCGGCGAACTTTCAGACAGTGCTCCAGGCACAGGGTTATTTACAGATGATGACCAGCACGCCCCTGTTGAGCTATTGATAACACTTGCCAATACTGCGGGATCCAATCCTAGCCGTTGTCCTAGTAGCATTGCTTCGGCTACCACTATCTGCTCTACACCGAGTATGAGGTTGTTGCATATCTTGGCAGCAAGCCCAGATCCTGAGGGTCCGCAATGGATTATGCGCTGACCCATAATGCAAGTATCGGCGAGGCATGAGTGAACGACTGCTCGCTACCTCCAACGAGAAAAGACAACGTTCCTGCTTTTGCGCCCGTGACACCTGTCATGGGAAACTCAACAGGAATACACTCTACAAATCATGAGTTATCATACCTCCCGATACGGGGGCATCCAACATCTCTGCACCCGTCGCCTGCGCTTCTGCGGCAACATCACGGCCTACTTGCACATCTAGGGTGGTCGAGTCGATGCAAAGAGTGTTTGACGCATCTGCGGCTGGCAGCGAACGAAGGGTCGGAATGACACCGCTTGAATTTAGATAGACCTGGCGTACATGAGGCGAGGAGGGAAGCATGGTGACGATCGTTCCAGATGCCAAAGTAGCTCTATGCTACGTGAGATCCAAACGGTGCAACCACAGGAAATGATCACGGACTCACTCTTCAGGTGTCGAGGCGATTGTTATATTGGCACCAGGAAATTGTTTCCGAAAGTTATCAGCGAATCGAATGGCTGCTTCAGGCATTGCATCACAAACGACAAATTGGACTTCTTGGGCCTCGGCGAGTCTCCTCGAGAATAGGTTGTAAGCCATTTCGGAACCCATACGCCCCAGGCCAACAAAGCTGATACTCTTTGCGCGCGAGTGTGATACTTGGCTAACAAGGCGAATAGTGGATGTCGCCATTAGAGAATGCGAGGTGCGGTTGATGTTGATGGGTGGCTGGTGGTTGGCCACTACCACATGCTACGACGGCTTGAACCTTACCTGGTCAGACCCCCTGTGAATCACTCACTCACTTCTAGCTAGTCCCTTGACTTGATAGAGCTCAATGCCAAACTGAGATGTTGCCTGTGCCTGCGACTCCAAGCAACCTTATACTCATACTCTCACCCGCCTATTCTTTTCGCCCAGGACGCTTTAACATCTTTGTCCACGATCGATCGACTCACAAGAGACCTAAGATCATTCTCAGAACTGTTCAGAACCCCAAAACCGCGAGTAGATTGCTTGCCCTCGAAATCGTTCTGACTCGACTCGCCTCGCTGTGCGTCTCAAGACGTCAAAGCCGGGCTTGAGCTTGTCATCTTGTTTTCTAAGTCACAGCTCATTCTCTATGACCCGACTTTTTACCCCAGTACCCTATGTGGAAGAGTTTTGGGCAGATGATCACAACTTGTGCCTATCATCCCCGCCCTACTCTGCAGAGGCAATAAATTCAGAACTCGTCCTTCAAGAATTGTCCCCTCTGGAACTGGGGTCAATTGACGATGCCGACCCACTATGGTCCCCAACTCTTTCTTTCTTGTACAAGAGTTCATTAGTCAGCATCAGTCTTGGACAGCGCGTGTGGGGCCGAAAGCAGCCTGTTTACGGCTTCAATGGCCTCGTGCAGGGCGCCATCAAGCTCAGCAGAAAGTGCACTCACATTGTCCGCTTGGAGGTTTCAGTTGAGAGATGTTAATTTATCGATGCAGGGGCACAGCTGAAAATAATGGTTCATTTTTCAGCTTTTAGGAAGAGTCAAGGTGTTCGCTTCCAACAGAGCAATGATTTCGCAAGTCGTGGACTATAACATAGTTTCATATCCTGTTGTCCTCTCATCCCCCCCACCCGGTCAATTTACACCTACTGAAGAGTGTTTCCCGTTCTCTATCCCCTTTCCGTCGTTTGTAAAGGGTGGAACAAGCCCACTTCCTCCCTCTTGTGCTACGTGGTCATCCACGTTTTCGTCTGAAGTCGAATACTGTGTCACAGTTGATGTATATCGAAAGGGACTTCGTAGGCATGAGTTGTGAGTCCGCTCCTTGTGTTGCTCTTGCGTCTTTAACTTTGCCTTCAGGAGGGTTATTCCCATAATGTATCTTCCGAAATCATGGCCTTCTCATCCGACCCCCAGGAGAGACTCGGCTTTTGACTTTCGTCCAGCTCCGGGCGCGTATAGAACTATTGCGTTGCCTCCAGTGTGGCCCAATGACGCCTGTCCTGTGGCCAATGTCAAGGTCACAATGCCGACAGTTCAGGCGAGCTGTGTTGACTCTTGTGTCTAAACCTATCGATATACTTACTAGACAGTAGTTGTGCTTCCCATCTGGCGTCACGTACTCTTCCGGAGATTTAATTCCTCTGAAGGTTACCGTACAGAGTAGCGAAGCCCCTGCTCTAGTAGAACTTCTTATGCAAGGAGTGGAAGCTCAGTTGGTAAAGCAAACGATTGCATGGGCGAAAGGTGGTCAAGTTTTGGGGGGACGAGAGATTGTTGTTTGCAAAGGGAACTTGATTAAGACTGACACCCCTCAAGAAGGATTTGCCGTCTCATATTTTGGGCTTGCACTTGGGGAACCCGGGAAAGAACAATCATGGAGAGTCGCTGACATGGTAGAAATGATCGTAAGTCCACTCGACATCGGACACTTTCTTAATAAAAGCCAACAGATGCATCGATTTAACAGTATCTGATACGAGTTACGATACGCTGTCCTGAAGGTGCGGGAAACTTTGTGCCAACATATAAGCACGTATCACGTATTGGATTGGCGAGTGAACCATGGGGATAGGAATGGGAATCATGGGAACCTCAATACCGGCACTTGGACTATGTGATGAACGTTTAGAGTCGAAACCACCGTCGAGTGTACTTTGGTAGTTGCGCGCTCTCCGCTCTCCGCTCTCTCACTCTTCCCTGAAGCGAGCTGCGAGCCGAGCTGAATCTGAATTTGAATTGACCTCTCTTCACTCTCATTATCATTATCATGTTTGCCGCTGCCACCTCTTTCTTTTCGAGGTCAAACATATCTCAGAACTACACTATTGCAAGTCCATTAACTGCCAATAGTCGTACGGCTACTCCAACACCAGGAGCCGCTGTACATGTGTCATCTTCATCTTCTGCCCTTCCTACCCCAGCTCATGTTCCTCAATTTCAAGTTGGCTTATGGCGTGTACAATCAGCGACACACAAAGTCACAAGCAAACGTGTCTCTGTTTGGTCTTTTGACAAGAGGTGTGCGGAAGTAGACCGACTATCGCCAATGGCAAGGGATAAGACAATGGATGTTCTTAAGGCAGAGGTATGTGACGTGTTGAGGAAAGACCGATGATGATGCCAATGCCGTCTGACGCATATAATTTCATAGGCTACATCTTTGAGCAAGCTAAGGCATCCGTGTATCCTCGGTAGGTTCGATATATCCTTGCTCATGTCTATCACATTCACCTCATCACCTCGAAGAGATGGTCGAACCCTTGGAAGAGACGCGCAGTGAGCTAATATTTGCAACCGAACCGTTGCTATCCTCCCTCTATCTCGCCATTCCTGGCTCTCCTTACGCCTCTTCGCTGGTGGATCTAGATGAGGTCGAGGGGAGTGGCGCAGTGAGTCAAGAGTAGACCCGCCAGCTAACGAGGCAATTACAGATTCAGAAGGGCATGTTGCAACTTTGCAACGGCCTATCATTTCTCCACACATCTGCCCGCACCATTCACTCCAACATCAATCCAGAAAGTATTCTAATCAATAATGCTGTACGTAGAGTCTGGAGCCTCCTTATGGGCGCGTCTCAGGCTAGCCTTAGGGAGACTGGAAACTCGGCGGACTTGGCCTCACCATTCCCCTCAAGCGGCCCGATGGCTCCTCGGCTGAGTGGGAATTTCCATCTTATGATAATAAGATGCCTCCCTACGTTCAACGCTCCTTTGATTATATTGGTGTGTGCGCGACGCTCAGTTGGGCAAGTCTATCATGCTAAGGTTGCCGCCAAAGCTCCAGAATATGTTTTAGACGAAGTCTTGAACACTGCCTCGGACATGTACTCACTAGGCTGCCTAATACACGCCGTGCATCTCAAAGGTGACCCGCCGTTCAAGAATTTTGGTAATTTAGGAAGTGTACGGGAACATGCTGGACGACCGCTTTCAGGAATAGTACGCCTAGAAAGAGATCTTCAAGGCATGTGCCCTTTCATTTGTCCGTCTGTCGCTGAGTAGAGCCCTGTTGTAGCGATGCTCGCTTCTTTGATCGCTCGACATCCACAGAATCGGCCGACACCCAGCTCTCTCCCCTCCCATCCGTTCTTCTCTTCTTTGCCAATCTCGACACTGAATTTCCTGGATCGGTCTAACTTTGCAGCAAAGTCAAGGGAGGAGAAAATAGCATTTATGAAAGGATTGACCGGTGTCCTTGATCGGTTTTCAGAGGGACTTCGTATACGGAAGATCCTCCCATCTCTGCTTGAGGAGGTAGGTGGGCTTCGGGCTTCGGTGCTGGAGTCAGGTCCGATATCATTGTTCTTTGCTCAGATGAAGGACCCTCACCTCTTGCCCTACATCCTCCCCAATATGTTCTCCATCTCGATCATTGTCACCCCCCAACAATTTGCTTCATTGGTGCTACCCAGTCTCAAGCCCCTGTTCGCCATCAAGGAACCGCCGCAGAATATGCTGACACTACTGGAAAACCTAAACACGCTTCAGGAAAAGACGGAAAAGGCTGTATTTCGGGAACGTGCGTTTGATTTCCGTACCTTGTGTTGTCGTAGCCCAGTCTTCCCATCAGATGTCCTTCCCCTCGTATACAACGCTCTCGAATCTGAACATGCCGCCGTGCGTTACTTATCAACCTTCCTTAATCTGTGCTCAGTGGTCTCAAGGTTCAAGAACGCGCTCTTGGGGTTGTACCAGGTTTATGCGAGAGCATCGATTACGCCGAAGTCCAAGGCGTTCTCTTCCCGAGGGTTGCGGTACGATGTGCCATGGTGTGTATCATGAATGTGTTCACCGATGACCACGGTAGCTCGTTTTTACCAAAACACGCATTCTATCCGTGAAAGTAGCCACCCTCGTAACATTCTTAAGCATGGTAAAACACTTGACCAGGTAATGTGTAGGGTTTTTCATATTAAGGGGCGCAGCTTACCAATTGTCAGACGAGTCTGACGCAAAAACTTGTGCCCCTCCTTTCGAAGATCCGTACAAAGGAGCCGGCGGTGACGGTGCGCTGCAGATTCTCATCTCACCAGTAAGCATATATGTACGTAGAATCACACAGATGGCGACACTATCCGTACAAGAGGCCATGGGTCTCAAAGTGGACAGAGAAGCTGTGGCTACACTTGTACTCCCTCAGCTCTGGGCAATGTCTATAGGCCCTTGTAGGGTGTAGTCCCATCTTGTATCTTCATTTCGCTAACTTTTTGCTGGACAGTGCTGAATGTCGAACAGTTCCAGCGCTTTATGGCAGTAATCCGGAAGCTAGGAGACCGAGTCGAACGGGAGCACAACCAGTTCTTGCGCGATTCACAACGCATAGAGGATCGCTCAGCGACCGTAGTTAACGGTACCACAGATAAATCGACTTTCAGAGGGGGTATAAATTTTGAGACTCTCGTTGGCGGAGCAGGCCCTACTACCATCAAAGCTGATACTGAGCTGGATGGGAATTGGGAAGATGATGTCTGGGGTAGTATCTTATCATCTTACCCCGAGGTTCGCTTCCTTTCCCGCGTCGAGAGAGCAAGATGCTAATTTTACTCCACCTCAGAGCGCATCGCAAAGCCCTCCAATCTCTCAAACGGCTATCGTTTCTCCTGTCCCAGCAGTGTCTCACTCTACACAGAGCCTTCCCTCGTCGCCACGCATCGGTGTATCCCTCGGCGTGGCACCATCACGACCACTATCATCACGAACAAGCACCGGGAGTTCCGGATTACGGGTTGCATCCATTCCCGCTCCACCTCTCACCCCAACGTTCGCCTCAACTTCCTCGACTGTCGCGAGACAGAGTGCCCAGTCCAGATTTCCGGGAAGTCCGTTGTTATCATCTCAAAATTCACCTCAGCCACGAAAATCCACCCCTCCGAAGCCCAACTACAACGTCTCATTATCCGATATCATCGTCAATCCCAATGAACAACCACCGCTTACTGCATCACTCACGACAACACTAAACCAGTCTCACCCGCCTATTAGCGGGGTTGTCTTCACACCGGCAGCGTTCTCCACCCCCGCATTTGCTTCTCATCAAGCAATAGGCAATATACTCACACCGCTCAAACCCCAACAACCTTCGATATCTGGGGTTAGTACAAATAACCCTTTGTCGAAGGATATTTGGAGTGACTTCGATCCACTCGCTTAGTTTATATATGTCTATTGAAGTAATTTACATGTCATTTTTCTGATACCGTGATGTTCCCCTGTTTTCAATGGCGTGCTTCGCCGGCGGAAATGGGAGAGGTATGTGGGGTGTTGTATGGGTTGAGATATGTTCCTGTAGCACTCGTTGAATGCCAGGAGGGCGATGTTAAACACCAACCGCCGTTAGGTGTCATACCTCTCGACTACGACGCCCTCGGCAATCCCTACACTTGGTGCCTCGATGACTGTCAAGGGTCGAGGGTCTACGTCCTCACTAGACTGAGGTTCTCCAAGAGGTTCTCCTAAGATATCCCGTAGAACCACTAAGGCCCCTCTCTTTGACCTGACTTCGTTGCCTTTTTTACAGAGACCACTAAGAACACCTGTCGTTCCTTTGTGAATGACCATTTCAGAGGTAACCAGAAAGCTTACAATCTTCGCAGCCTTCCAGACAACCACAGGAACTGACGGCTTCCAATGCACGAAGGAGCAAGTCGGATACTGTGTGGAGTGTTGATGAACTCCTTTCATGACCTGAGCCCTGACTTACCGTGGTCAAATGCTTTGGCGGCGACACCACCTATGCTTCTCCCGACAGTGTCGTAAACGATCAGGCTGGATTCTGGGGGGTGAGCAGCCCGCGGTTCTTCTGGCTGAATCGCTTACCGAGCAGGCCGCTTCCGAAGTGATTCTTCTGCCTTCGTCTCTTTCTCAACTGGTTTGCACTCTGTACACAGATCGGTAGCCATAGGGAACTGGTTCAGGAACGCATGGGATGCGGAGTGGATAGCTGCAGCACGACTGATAGCTTCGGTATCCAGAAAGTGCAGTGCTCCTCCAGATACGTCCACCCATAACCCACTTGTGGTGTTTTCATAAGGCGGCATCTCCACTTCCACGGATTCGATGACCCTTTGATCGCTTGACCTGTATTTATGTCAGAGATGTAAAATAATACTTTGATTTCCGGACGCGCCTTATCTTGTGATAACCTTGGCCAAGGCCATGAGTGAGTCAACGGAGAGCGATCGTCAAGCAACATACCGTACACGACCGTACGTACATCGATTCCTACGGCAATGAAGGTGAGACCACTAACATGCCTGTAGTCGAGCAACGCACTGCCATATAGAGCCCTTCGTGGCGAGTCTTTGATTTCCCGTATTCGCCGTACCTGTATGGGGTCGATATCCCTGACGATGCAAAGAGGGGTTAGAACACATGGTCAGTTCCAGAGTGTACACACGTAAAATCCCTGGTTAACCAATTACCGTGTGAGAGGTCCGCCCGTTTGGGCTAGAAAGAGGCACCGTGCTCACCTCGGCGACGTGATCCAGCCAACGTCCGTTCGCACAAGCTTGGCTTGCTTGGAGTCATGGTTGATTTCTTTGACCTGTGATCGTCACTCAGTGGGGGAAAAGCTAAACACAGTATACTAATGATGACCCGTACGATGAAGGTTTTACCCTGATGCAGGAACTACAACGTATGCCCGGTAGGGAAGCTGTATGGTGATCGGAACACCTCACTTACTATAGCCCCTTCGTATAGTTCGAATAGTGCTCTTGAAACCTCGGTCTCCTCAAGAATTAGGCTGTTCCCACCAAAATCTGTGTTGCTGACGTCCACGACCACGTATTTCTCCTGATCAGCACCTCTAATGGAGAATGCACCAGCGGGATAAGGTAGGTGCTTTGGGTGTGTGTGGAACCTAAGGAACGGTCATGTCCATGCCGAGAGTGGAATCGTTTGCACGCACCAGCCTTCCTCGTCCCGAACGAGTTTGGTTTCGCACACTGTTTGGGTCAACGGGCCGAACCAAAAAGCGTCATCAATTGATAGTGGCATCTCAAGAGCAGCACATTGTATATGGGCTTCAATGAGAACTGGACTCTCCAGATTGACGACAAGGTCTGAGGTAGGCTTGTCAAAGAGATAATCAGGGTAGGCGGCGTAGTGGTTATCGGTTCCGGACTGCTCAGCAACATAAATGGCTAACGAGTCTCGGGCCCTCCGCCCTGCCCTTCCGATCTGCTGACGCTGAGGTGGCGTGAGTCTTGAGCAGGGATAGCAGGGGATAGCAATAGAATTATCTTACAAAACTGGCGAGCGTCGCGGGAAACCCGCACACGATGACGGCATCTAGCACTCCTATATCCACGCCGAGCTCGAGTGCATTTGTAGCCACGAGGCCGAGAAGTCTCCCGGAGAAAGCCTCTTGCTCTATTTTGCGCCGCTCGGTTGGTTGATATCCTAAAAAAACTCACACTAATGGGATACCAGGAAACGTAGGAAGAACTCATACCACCACGGTATGGCATAACTCTACCGAGGACGTCGTACCGTCCTTCCGTGCTCAGTGTAGTCCTGAGGGTTTTCATCGCCTATATGTTCCAATCGGTGGTTAGATATATACATTGTGAAACCAAGTTACTAGCTGACGAGTTCGCATGATTTTCTGGTCTAAAAGAAGTTAGCGCCATTAGCGATAGGTATGATGTTTCATATAGATTCACCTTGCAGAAAAGGATGACCCGGACGCCCCTCTTCATTAAATATGACATAATTCGGGTAGCTTCAGATAATGGAGATGCCTTTGATCCATCTGGGCAGCGCCATAGCAAGAAGTTTTTCCGTCCTGATGGCGCGCCATCCTGGGTAATCGCTTCCACATCCTCACCAAAGTCTTTGGATCCCGCATAAGCCATATAAGAAGTACTAGTCGTACCTCCAGTCCAAATATGGCTTTCATGTGTTCCTTTGGTCTCAAGATCGTTGCGCTGCATGAGACAAACCGAACGCGGCGGTCTTTGGCTCGTGAGTCAGAGCAGGGTTCAAGGGAGCGAACTCAGGTACTGACTACCCACTGCGGCACATATTCTTCTTAACCGCCTCATTAACAAAGCAACATGGCTGTGAAACGTTCAATGGGGAGCTGGGTGACAGTTTGAATAAAGCGCACCTGCCCAGCATGTCATGATAATAATGTAACTCATCGACTGCGACGAGATTGAGATTCTTTAGAAACCTTGGAGTAGAGAGTCACTATTGAATTTCTTAGCAAAGGTGGGCAACAGACCTGCGCCATCGCTCTTCGTGAGGGAGGATAGAGGCATGAATGGTGTCCTGCAATGGGAATGAGGGCGTGAGAAAATTCCAAACCAAGCGGACAGACCATATTCGTAAACAGAACGGATCCCGTATCCCGAATCGCTAAAAGTTACAATGAGAGCAGAATTCATTTGTTCACCTTCCACGGAAGCTGCTCACTCAGTCGCGCTTCCTGCGGGGTATCACCATCGTATGTCGAAACCTGGTCCACATCTGAGAAATGTAACGTAAACGTGCAATGTGGTCAACTAACAGAGATATGCTCTAAACCAGGACAACAAGCCAGCAGCTGTTCCAGCGCCGCCTTTTGGTCCTGTGCTAAAGCCTTGAGGGAGTATTTAATCCTGAAACAATTTGCAAACGAACTAGGACTGACTTTGGTCGGGTATATAAAAAGGGCCTTTGCCCCCTCGTCTTGTTCAAGCATCCGCAATAGGGGAACCTTTGAAGGTGGTCAGTACAGGCGTGACGGGGACAGCATGTTCGTTACTTGATAAATAATAGATTTGCCGGAAGCGGTACTTGTGGAAACAATGGTATTCCTCCCTCGAGACAGAGCGGCTATAGCATTTGCTTGGTGAGTATATAAGGCCGTTATTCCTCGGGCATCTCGCAAAGCTGTCCTGATTGAGTCGGAAAGAGGGGGGTCCGGTGTACCTACGTTCGTTAAGGCCATAATCAAGCGCATTCCCGCCGCACCTACCGATAGATCCTGGTTTGGCATCAAAGATTCTTCGGTACTTGATCTGACCCAGGTACCACTTCTGCTCATAGAGTTCCTCAACGACCTGATCAATGGATTGTCGGTTCTCGGGATCAGGTATGTAGGACAACTCTGGTTCACAGCCCGGGAACGTGCTCAGCGGTATATGATCTCGAGCTGAAGCTATAAGCAGGGCGACAGGATCCTCGGTATCGGAGCTGGCCTCTAGCAACCTGAGAAGGACATATAGCACCAATAACAAGAGATATGACAGACACCTCACTCATCAGTAGCCCTAAAGAATAGGGCATTCCGCTTCTCAATAAGTTGTTTCACTGAAGCAGGGTCAAGAGGCTCTGGGACGAAAGGTAGCGCACTATGATAACGACAATATTAAGAAGAATATTGATTCAATAAACCATATGTACTTGCGAGCCAGCAGGCAGTCTTTTTTTGCGAACCATACTGTCATCCATTTCAAGGACGAGTACATGCTCACTCTCGTCACAATGCCTTAATTGTGCACCATTTGCGTATTCAGAGTATACGTCTTTGCGGGGTTCCTGCTGCTGAGTGGAGCCATTGAATTTAAGATGACTTCCGGGTATATATGCGAAAGTCAGGAGTCCAGGTAATAGGGCCCTGTGAAAAAGACCATAAAAATGAGTTTTAAACCTGGCCGCGTACACTAGCGATACTTTATTTCTGCAACTTTCTCCAGCTCAAGCGGACTGTTGCAAGTAACGTGAGACTTAAGTATATATTGAGCCATTGATGTTACTAGCCGTTTGAGAAGGCCCTCGATGGAAGCACGGAGAGAGGCGAACGAAGTAGCGAACTGCTTCCTGGAAGTACAAAAAGCTAACACCGTATTTAAAGCCTGGGGCATACGGTTGGTCTGGTTTGGAGCGTTGACATAGACACAGACCTTGAATATCTGTTGACCAGGCAGAGGATTCAAGGACTATTCAACTAACATTGAATTGGAAAGCGCCACCTTGAACAGCTAGCAGCGGTTTTGAGAGTCAAGTCAGAAAATGCCTCATAGGTGCTCACCTCCTTGAAATAGTCGGGCCATTGAGGCCCAACGCTGCCTGTCTTCCCAGCCCCAGTCTCCGTGTGGGCCTTGCTCTTCTTCGCTTTTTTTTCGACAACTACAACGCCTTTGCGTTTTACAGAACGCGAGTGGTTTGATCTAGCATCCTTTGGCATCATTCAAATTGAGAATGTTATTAGACGCCGCTTCCGTTGATGACGCCAAAGGGTGTGGGTGTCGAATCTCTCGAGCTTGAGCGTCGCGTTGCTTCATTTGAGCTATCACGTGAAAGTCACATGCCGACTTGATCTTAGTTACACTCTCTTGGTGTCAGCGCCGCACGAGCGCGACGACGACGACTACATAACTGACGCATTATTGTAGTCACACTGGAGGTACGCACTTATAGAAGCAATAGTTTCTTGTGCTTACTACTCCTTCCAGTCGCTCGAACTCGAATAAAATGCATCCTTCTCTTCCGCGCCTTGTTCGCGTGTTGCCTCGTTCTGCTATTGCACTGCCAGAGCGCGGCCGACCTCCATTGAGGTTGTATGAAGAGCTGCCAAAGGATTCTCGCAAACCACCCACCTTACTCGAAACCCTACTAAAGGAGAAGGAGGTGGCAGGCCCCAATTACCCTACCAATATCCGAATAGAGCCCATATCATCAAGGAAGACGTTTGCGGGTATAAAACGCGATTTGATAACACCCATGAAGGCCCTCTTAAGAGAGCGGTGATGTGATAGAAAGTACGTCAGGTAGGAAGTTGTGAAGGACTCTACATGCGAACACATACATTTATTTTGCCTTGTCCCTCCTCCCTCCTGCACTGCATGTTACACCTTTCACAAACTAGCCACATCATTCCAATAGCAATAGATAGATAAATCCGACAAGTTAGTTTTCTCCTCAGCAAAAGTGTCTCTGAGGATGAGGCTGAAGCTGAGGCCGAGGCTGAGACACATGTGACTTTAGTCTTTGCTTTGGTTTCCTTGCGCTCCTTGCATTCTCGCTGTCCATCCACACCCACACTTAACAAACAGTGACTCGTCATTCGTCAACTGTTCGATAATGTCGGTCTTGGATATTTATAGTAAGTTAATGAGCGCAAGATTGTCCCACTTACACAGAAAATATCCCTGACTTTTTTTAATATTGCTATTTATCTTTAGCATTGGTACCCGTGCTTTTGTTCACCTCCACAGCGTACAGTGCGCATCACTTCTTGATTAGCCACCTCATCAAATCTGGCGGACTAGCCCTCCTTCAAGCCCAATGTCCTCCCAATCCAGGACCTTACAATATACAGTACATTGGGTTTGGCCCTATCGACAGTCTCCTCTGCCTTCTTATCACGTTCTTTCAATCAAACTTTGACCCGGAAACTTTTATCTTCAACGCAAATTTTATGGCGTCGTGGTCAACTCTCATAGCGCTGACTTTTGTCGAGGCCGTCAGAAGCAGACGTTCAACGGTTCTAGCGTTTCCAGTCATCCTAGGCCTCTTCTACCAGACCCAAGGCGCAGGTGTCATATTCCCGCTGTTCTGGTTGGCTCTGATTCTCTCCGGACATACCCGCATGGAGCGCGTTGCTGCTAGAATCGACCAGGCCAACGCCGAAGCAACTCTCTTTGCTGTATTGATTGGCTTCGCCGTGCCATCTGCACTCCTCTTGATCCTCCAGGATCCCGTCGTAACGGCTCTTTGGCAATTCTTTCCCATATGGATGTGGGCTGCGCAAATTGGGCATCTCTTTTTCCGCCCCTCTTCCCGCTTTTACACATCAGGTTATTGGACTGTGCAGGCAACGTTTGCCTTAACCTTCACACTATCCGCAATATCTCACATTGCCGCCATATGTACCACAAGGGAGAATCTTGCATTGCTCAAACGTCTTTATGTGCCACCAATATTACCCCTCGATCCCGAAATGGCAGATCTTCAATTAATAACCCGGGCTTTTTTGCAGTGGGATTCCATTTTCACTTTCGGTTCAAGCTTAGTAGGAACGCTTTGGTTCGCGACCAATGTCAAACAAGCTGCCTTAGTCGCACTGTGGAACGCGATTGCGACGGTCGCCGTTGGCCCTGGTGCCGCGGTGTCAGGTGTTCTCATTTGGCGGGAGTGGAGGCTTAACGGCGTGTCAGATGTTACCAAAAAGAAGCGTTGAGAATGAGCCATGAGAGTGAGCTAGAATGGCTATTTCAGGGCTTGCATAAAGCAGATTACTTTGGACCTGGTTACACAAAGCATCTCATAAGTGTGGAGGCACTACCGTATACAAAACAAAGCGGGTGAATATAATAAGGAAGTGCAGTCCAGGAAGCCGCGCTAATTTCTCAGCGTTTGCCTTTGCCATTCGCTGCGGGTTTGGGTTTAGGCTTCGATTTGGTTGGTACCCTTTTCTTTGGGCGATTTGGGCGATCAGAACCATCCGAATCGTCACCTTCTTCCGCTCGCTTCTTATCCGCTGCAAAGGCGAATCAGTTGGGATCTGCATCCTTTGGAGGCCAATTTCGTCTTACACTTTGCAGCTTTTCTCTCCAGCTCATCCCAGTCTTCGCCTTGAAGCCTCAGAGTGAGATTCATAGCTGACGTCATAGTAGGACTGCCTCACCTTCGCTGTCATCGTCGAAGTCAGAGCCACTCCCCTCGTCATCACTAGCGTTGGAGCCGTCAAAATCACTCCCGCCTTCATTCGAGCTTGTCACGATAGACGATTGCGCAGATTCTGCTTCAAATTCAGACTCAGTTTCAGATTCTTCGTCTTGTTCGCTCTGGGCAGAATAGAGTCAAGCAAGAAAGGGTATTCGGTGCTGAAATGAGTTTCTACCTCATCGCCAGTGCCACCCAAGAACGTCCAGCCCCCACCTCGGAAAAAGTCGTAGGGGCTGTCGTTAATTGTTTTCATGATGGGACCCCAATTCAAGTTGACGGGACCTTCTGCGATTGGTATGTCAACAGAGCTGCAAACGGTTATTAGCTTCATCTAGTGCTTGATATTCGGACGCACTCTAGCCAATTCTTCACATCGTCAAGCTGTAAGCTCGGTATAGAGTTGATATGAAGAGGTGCTTTCGTGAAGTCTTTGAAGACGAAGACTAGATCGAATTGCTTGAGGCCGAATTGTACGCGTTCCAAAGATGCAATCTCAATATCTGCCAGTGTGACCACCAAGAATGGCGGATCAGACAGATGGACTAGACATTCAGTCGTGGGTTGGAGGCGAACATTGGTTCGGAAGGGAACACCCTCGAATGATAATTCCCGGAATGGAATATCGGGTTCTAGCGCGTCACCGGTCTGAACAGTCGTCGGGGGTGAGCCGTAATTAGGGACTCTATTGGGAGATACGCACAGAGTTGACGGCGGCCTCCGCAACCTTCTCTGAAAAGGCTTTGAACTCCTTATTAAGCATTTGACGTCTCTTTCGTTCTTGCTGCTCCATCTCTATCTCGTCTTCATCGCCATATCGGTATTTACGCTTGCGGTTACCGGTTTCGTCGAACTGGACATCTGATGCTTCTCGGAAGAATTGTACATCCTAATCACAAGAAGGGTAGGGATGTTGAGGGTATATACAGGAGATGGGGGGGAAAGAGACCATACATAAGTCTTTTTTTTGCCAATCATGATTGGGGCTTTCAAATGTATATGAAGGATCACGAGAAGCTCGTGATCGCAAGGTTGGAAGAATAGATGCTTGACGTTACTGAAGAGTATGTCTTATCGCGTATTTAGGACAGTTCCTTGACGCCTCATCGAACCGGTAAACTTACCAATTTTCTGTGTTCCCAAAGGAGATTGGTATCGAAGGCCATTTTGGTGAATCTCCACTTCCCCAGGCAGACGTTTACCATCTGGAGCCGGTCGCACAAAAACTTCGGGAAGTTTGTGCGGTCTCCGGCCTTTCATCTCCACTAGAACATCTTGCTCAATGACATCTGCGAGTTCCTTCTTTTGTTGCTCGCGTTTGTTCACTTCCTTTTTCAGGTCAGTGATCTGCTTGCTAAGGAGGTCAAACCGGTGGCCATCTGTAGATCTATAGGTGATGGAGCGAATGAAGGTCGCATCGGGATCTTCAAAGGGCTGGGCAATGGATAAGAAAAGGGATAACTACATTGTGTGACTGACGAACCGTATCCTCCTTCTTCCCAGCAAGCTGACCTGGCGTCTGGAAGTTGACGCGAAGATAGGTAAAGTCGCCTTCGTCATTTTTACTGACATTCTTTATCGTGTTGATGTGAAACGGAACTGCAAACCCATGAATGGGTAAAATCACTGTCTGGGCTTTGCGGTCTACGAAGATCTGAAATAGAGCTGAATGGAGTACCAGCGGCAAAATGATCTGAGCCTACTCGCAGCCCTTCAACTTCTTTGGGTAGACCTATTTCGCCTTTGTAGCTCTGGAACTTCTTCCAAGACTTTCCTTCCTTGCCATTTGCACCGTCACCTTCCTCCGAGTACTTGGCTAGTCCTTGCTCCTGCAATTGACGATGAAGTTCCTTCTGATGCTCCGAGATCTTCGCACTTATCGATTGTATAGCTTCTTCCTGTGCGGCGCTGCGAGTCTTGTTCCGTAGCACTTTTCCACCAGCGGTCTTATTCTTCATCGGCGAAGCATTGCCATTTGTTTTCGTGGGCGGCTTTTGCGCAGTCTTCTCCTCCTCAGAGTCGTCGCGAGTGAGGTAAAAGAGTGTGTCCTTGGTCGATTTGACGCCTTCCGTGATACAAATACCTTTGTCCTGACCAATTTTCACCGTGTCGTTTATTTGCAAAGCATATCTATGGGGGGATCAGTATACCCAAAAGGCCGCCTGTGTTATGGCAACATACCGCTTATGCTCCTGGTCCTCGAGATCTTGGAAACCCAGAGACAAGCAAAATACCATGTTTGCTTTCAACTGCCTGCCGTTCTTAGGCGAAATAAGATAGGTTGAATCTCGGAACTCCATTCCCATCTGTTGCTAGCGGGTTATAACCAATTTGTAGTGCTAATTCAAGTAACTCACGCCAAAACCAATATTCTTCACGAAGTTTTTTTCGAGGTCTGGTTTGTGCTTCTTGACGTAGGACAAGGCTTGTTGGTACAGGTCTCTAGCCACAGCGCCATCCTTCATCCTCTGCAAAACTTCCGCTTGCAGATTTAGCAACAAGTTATAAACGGACTCTTGCTCCTGTCGAAAGGCTAAGGCTAAGGTCCGTATGAATAGCAGGGCAGATAAAGACCCACCTTGTCAGGATCCACGATGAAGGTTCGACCAAGATTAGCACAATAACCCTTATAGCGCAACCCGAGAGAAACCAAGAAAACACCCTTATGGGACATGTCATCCGAACTAGACTCTGCGGTAGGCTTCAAATCATAGCCGCCGGCAGAGGAACGAGACTGGATGATAGGAGAATAGCAAAACTCGGTTGACAACCAGTCAACCTGTGAGGAAATGTGGACGAATGCTGGGAAGATGAGTGCGCATGACTTACGTCGTTGATACCTCGACCCTTGCCCCAAACTTTCGTGTCAGGACCCTTCGCGCTCTCGCCTTCACCAGACCCCAACCTGGCTTCGATCTGGGTAGCAAACTGCTCATGAGAGATTTTGGTCTCTCGGTCAAGTATGGTTTCCAGCTTGACAGCCACGTAGTGAGTCAACAGTGTGACAGTCAGGTTAGCTGCAATTCTCGTCGCTTTCTACATTCCAAACATGAAATATTTTGCTAAGTGGGTTTGAAACGAATGACTTGCCAGTTCTTCGTCGTCTTTCACGGCCATGAAAGTGGAGATGGAAGAGGCAATGTCTACCATCTCAGGCTTATTGTCCGAGGCCGACAAGGCATTGTTCCACTCGTCAATGAGCTTTCCTGAGTACGTTTCCTTGTTTAAACACCCTATGCGTTGATTAGAGGTGAAACCGCTCAAGAAACGAGGAAGTGCATCAGTCGGAGGGTCCTTAGACTTGGCCAGAGTGAAAATTTCTACGGGGACGACGGTTCTGTGTCTTTGAAGCTGCTCAAGGATCTTCGCTAAAAGACAGTGTCAGAATGGCCTTGGACAGTGATGAGATCAAAGGAGCACCTTTTGTCGCAGAGCAAAGGATAGAAACCTTGTCTTTCTGGAACAAAATGAATGTGGAAGGAAACTCATATCCGAGAAGCCATGTCTTTGATATGCAAACTAGATCAATGGATGCGGCAAGGAAAGAGAGAATTGGGGGAAAGGGACCTGAAAAGCCGTTCCTTTTCTGACAGGTTCATCCTCCCCGGCAGCAAGAAAGATAGCATCAACATCGGCTATTGCGCTATAATCATCGTTTTTGCCAGCTTTCTAGATTGATGTTCGTCAGTTTGTCGACGTTGCCAGGTTTTGACACACCGCCCAAGAGTCATGAATGACTTTCATTCGGGAGTTGATGATTTCCTTGTTCAGCTCAACCGCCATAATTTCTGAACGAATGAAGCAAGAATGGTGAAAGGGAGGATAGATGTATGGATGTATGCAGTATGTTGTATGTATGAGCCAGCGTCAGCCGTTACGACCAAAGTCGCGTCGGTGGTCGGTGCAAAAGGCGCGTCTTCGTTTATTATTATTATTTATTTTATTCATTGTATTATGTAATATATTCACTACTCACTACTCAAATCTACTATAATCGCTTGTCCGTAACCTCCTGCCATGGCTGCATTCACAAAAACACGTTTTCCGTTTGAATCAATAAGAGTGCCATGTGCCTCATGAATGTGCCCGAATACGTGCATCCTACATTGCTTGAGTTCATTCAGCGTCGCTGATAATGTTTGACATCCCGCCCGCGTCCCTCTCTTCGCCAAGTCTAGTATCCCATATGCTGGCGTATGCGTCAATAGGATCTCTGTATCTCGCGGCACGCGTTTGTATATCACTTTAGATCCCATTCTTCAGTCAGCCTCGCGCGACGAGTGGAGAAGTCAAATCGAAACCGTTTCCTCACTTTCTGCCTCGGCTCGATTTTCATATTGGAAGGACCCCGGCATATATCGTGGGGCAGCCTATGCAAGGTCAGGTCACATGGATAGAGAAGGAAAGTGGGCTTACAGGAGACCCGTAGACCTTCCAAATTTTGTTCCCAGTCTTAAGTTCCATGGATTCATGCTCCAAGTAATGCAAACCCGCAGCATGAGCAGCTCGACTCTTCATCATAGAACGCGCCTTGACTACATCCTACCCGCGCCCTAAGACGTTCGAACCTCGTAAGAATACGGTACACTCACATCTTTGGTGACGTTGAAGTACCGCATCCCCCTCAAATCCTCGTCCAAGCATAGCTAAGAATAATTCAGTCGGCAACGCGATCCGTACTAAGGGTGCCCCCGACTCAACATCATGGTTTCCAGCGATGACGCTACGTACAGAACAAGTCTAAGTGTAACATGTCAGACGGAGTAGGAATCACTGCGCCTCACATCTTCGTTGGGTGGGGTAATGATAGCAACCAGTCCACGGTCACCTTAAGTTGTTTCGGGCTACCCCAACTACTAAGGTCGCCCGCATGAATCAAGACATCACCAGGTGGCAAAGGGAACGTCTGCGAGTGGGTATCTGACACACACACAAATCGGGTCCAGCCTTGACCAGGGTGCGGCGGGACGTCATTCCCATTGTAGTCATGCACAACAATGGAAGAGGCGCCCATGCCTTGAGCGAAAGGGTGGCCGATGGGATTAGGAGGGAACATGATTGATAATGTCCATACCCTGATACTGAGTAGTATTTAAACAACATGCAGCCCTGCTGTGCATCCCATAGCATAGCGATACACGCGCTCGTATACGTAACCGGGGTACCTGGAAATTATTTCGATCGACATCGCAGCACAGCCAAAGTGACCAGAGGCCGTCATCGCACTAGTACAGGTAAGGTACCCGTATTCTGAGTTTCGCAGACACCGAATTCTTAAGTGACAATATGCTTTAATGTCCCAAATGGCTCATATCCCAAGTAAGTGAGGAGTTTGTATTTATCCCAAAGGACTCGGAACGTCTCCCGTGGTTGTGCTCCACTCATGGCCTGCGGGCACCTCCCAGTTCCCATTGCAAGCCCAATCCCAGTCAGTAATGGCGATGGTCTTCTTCTGTGCAGCGACGAATGTCGGGATCGGGCACATCCCATTAGCGTCCTCTGGGCATCCCTCGATGCCTGTGAGGGGAGCAACTGCATCATTTATTATGACACGAATTTGTTCGTCATCCCGCGAGGGGCAGGAAAGAACTGCGAATGTTCTCAATCATCCTGGATGTGGTAAACAATGACCAGACTCACGCTGGAACTGCACGTTTGTTGAGAACGGCGCGAGTTCGGACACACGAAACGACCTATGCTTCGGTATATGGTCCGTGGGTAACGGCCCGTTCGCCGCGAAATTTGACAGATTGAGAGCGGTAATAACTGCCCCAGAAAATGGATGAGCAAGGAGAATACATCTTGGATATATCAGATATACTGTTAAGAACCACTACTTCATGGGTTGCGTCCACGTATAGGCTATGATCCAAGGGGAAAGTGATCGGGTTGTCGTCAAGAGTTGAATTGGTGGAGGAGTTGTGACTCTCGATCGGGGTATGTGTCAGACGAGCAACTAACTCCTGTATATACCCAATGCCTTGTGCGCGCGCCAATGGAGCTCCAAAAGCAGAATTGTACCTTGGGCAGGAATAAGTGATGAACGAAAATAGCCACAAGGACTTACTTACCAGAAGTATATATCTAAACTAGGGTCTGTTAGCTGTAAAACAATATGAAGAGAATGTGAGACATACGCATAGTTGAACCCCTCCCATTCTTCCTCCGCGAATAGACCACAAAATTTGGAGAAGCCGATTGCCACGGTCTATAATAGGTGTTCATGGAGGGGTCGGATGATGGTGATGGACGACCTAACCTCATAAGCGCACATCTGCTGCATCGTGTACACGTCCTCAATGGTAAGCGTGTAACCGTCAATGTGTTGCTGTAACCTGTCTCGCACTTCTTTGAGGTAGATGGCTGCCCACTCCTTCACAAATGACGTGCCACGGTCAGCTTTGGCACGGTTACCACCGTTATGGCAGCTGAGGAAACGTAAGTGAGATGAGGGTGATGGTGAGAAACTACATCGACACCTACGTCATGTAGGGAGCGAGGGTATTATTAACCTATTTCAGGAGATCAAGCTCAGCTTCTACACAAGAGCGACGAAGAACGTACACCACGGTCTTCAATGGTGATACTTTGCAAATATTTATTTTCGTAAGGAATCCCCCAAAATCCAGCAGCGAAGTTGAGTGCCGAGGCAAGCATACGATCTCTGGGAATTAGAATAAGTAGAAGAGACAGCGTTCTGTGAATCAGGACGCACTGTGACTCAGTGCGAAATACGGGAAGAGCATCCGTGAATTTCTAGAGCGCGTCGTTAAAAATGCATGCTGGGCACTTCGCAAACGTCAGACCTCGAGTAGGAATCCATATTTCAAACGAATGGATATGCCAAGGTCGACTGTATTGAGTTCAGTGCTGAAAAATATTGTTGCATGCTGGAACTCACAGAGTTGCTGTCTTCCGAAGGGGGTCAATACTGCGTGCGGGAGGTAAGCTCTGCGTGCAAAAATGTCACGAGAAAACGGAAAAGCACACCCTCTTCACCGAGCTTGTATGTCCTACAATATATTGAATCAGGAATATTAATAGTGATTTGATCCACGCTCACCAATCGTTCAGAAAGTTCAATTCACCTCGTGCGGTCCAATTTGCTGCGGCCTTGTTCAAACGACTAGCCAAAGAGGAGGGACCACCGTATGAGGCTATCCCAAGAGCAATGTGAGAAAGAAAAGCACAGGTATTAAAAATGGCTACTTACCCCAGGAAGTGGGGTATCTGGCTCCATGCCGGTGAAGGAAATGAAGACCAGTGACGTTGCAACCATCGGGTGCTCCGGGATCAGAATCAATGCCAAAGGCGCCTCGTTTGACGCTGTACCATGGAGAGAGATTACCCCACTTCTTGAAAAGGTCGAAGTCCTTTGTCGACTTCGTCCCCGCATGCAAAGCTGAAGGTACAACTAGCTGGGCCGCGCCTGTGTGAATTGGATAGGATGGTGCTGTTATGATGAGGGCAGGTTCTGCGCCCGTAGGCGTGGCACCAGCATGACCGACATTAGTGGGAAATAAAGATGGAACGCCATTGGTTGGGGTAGCAGGTGGCCAATTATGCACCGCGGTCGAGCCTACATAAGGGGGGGCGAGAACGTGAATGGTAGAGTTGCTGACAGGATATCCTGACGTGATGCAGGAGGTACCAAAGAGAGCGTATTGAGCAAGCAAACAGGCGAGAGAGCCTGAAATAAAAGCGAAGATAAGATATGAATATGCGACTAGGAAAGTTCTGGTCTTGGAAGTTGTTGGCGTAGGGGATGGTGCATCCCTGGCAGAAGATGGGAGAAGTGACTGCTGCTCCTCTGTTTCTGGCTTGTATGAGTCATCCCCTGTCTCAATATCAACGTCTAATTCCTTCATCTTTTGACGGGGACGGGGGAGCAGGGGAGAAGGTGAGGGAGAGGACAGTGATAGTCGTGGTCACGGTCAACCTGGGTGAGGTAACTTATTCGTTCGTTCATTCATTCAAACTCTGCTGCTGCATTGCTCAATCTACCTAAATCTTTCAAGATGAACACAACTTCTTCTACTTTGGCTTCCAACACAGTCAACCTTTCTATTCTCAACTCCCATTCCCTCAAAATTTCCCGCTCGTTCCGTGTAAGTAACCCCTCATCCTGGCTCACGTCACTACGTTCCCTTTTTTCTAGTACCGCCTTTAGACTTGTTTCTTCGGTTTCCGCTTGCTTCCTCACATTAATATTGTACAAGGTCTTGTAGAGGTTTCCCAACAGCACGGAACACGCCTTTGGCAGATCAACATACCTAGTAAGTGCGAGTGTCACCAACGTCGGAACGTATTGGTCAGATGATGTACTTCAAAAGCAATTTTGTTGTTAACCTTACCATAGATAAAAAGTTCGCGTCGGATTACGGTCGGCGCTTTTAGGGATTTCTTGAATACTAATCAAAGACTCAGCTGACATCGCAGAGAGGAGCGGCCGGACATCCTTGGGCGCAATCATTGCAAGTTTTGACACCTGCAAAAATTCCTTTCCTTTCAGAAAGAAGGCCTAACAAGAGACCAAACCAGGGCAGACACTCACCTGCTTCTCGTCAACCTTACCAGAGTCCAGTAAGAGGCGTAAAATCCGCACGCCATCATCTCCATGACGTTCTCTAGTAACAGCTTCCAGTACGCGTTTTCGTAGTCGCGAGGCAATGATCCCAAACTCTACGTAAACTTTTGATCCGCTCAGTGATACAAAGGATGAAGCTCTCCCAGCTGGTGTTGGGTTGTCCGCAAAGGCCAAAATATTCAAATAAGCCTTTACCAGCGTAATGTCCTTGGGCTTTCTACTATTTAGAACGAGCCCGGATGCTAACTCATGATCATCCCCCAGTTGCATTGATATATTGGCGGCTGTGGTAGGGTCTTTATGATGGAATAGTAAGACAAGGGGAATTTGCGGGAGGAAAAAGGCATACCAGAGCGAACCTCAGCGATTGTCCACTGTTTACTCTCAATTGCCCTCAGAGTAGCTTTTAGTACCAATGCAGCACCATCATTGAAACGCTCCCTCGCTGCAGCCTCTATGAGCTACAGAGGGTGCTCAATTACCACGGGAAGGGAGGAAAAAGTGAACACACCTTATTACGAATGTGGACGTTAAATCTATCATAGTTAACTCGAAAGTAGACATCATCCTGCAGAAAGAGTGTCAAGAGGAGTGAACACTCAAAAGAAACGCCAACGTTACATCAATGGCATCGTCCCCTGACATCTTGATCCTCTGCGGGAGGGTGAGTAATCATAGATGACAGGTAGGGCTATGCATGCCTTGGAAGGCCGTGAAGGGACGAGATTCCTGGGTTTCTGCGGCGCTCGATGTCAATCACAGACTGCATGATTGTGCGAGATGGTCGCCTACCAGGCCAATTTTTTCCGCCTCATCTTCTTCTCGTTTTAGACGACCCATAGCAACCTCACGAGCCTGGCGGAGCTCTTTCGCAGTCGGAAAGCCAGGAATCTTCGCCTTTTCTTCTGCCTCATACAGAATACACTTGTCCCGCGGGGAGATGTGCGACAGCATGGTTGATGGCTTGAGATACGCGGAAGTGACAAGCCCATGCAAGGCTTGGGCATAGACGGTAGACTCTGGACGGACAACTTAAGAGGGGATGAGTGGCTGAACCCTAAGAGGCATACCCTTCGAGCCTTGAGGTGAGAATCGCGACGTGATGTCTGGGGGACGAAGCTTTCCATGATCGAGAACAAGCTGGACAATGCTAGCACCCTACGGCGAGATTATTGAACATCGTGATAATGGTCGCATACGCGACCAATACGTACCGGAATCCCGAAGTACTGCTCTGCCAGCAAAACGTACCTTCCAAACCGCAAACGGGACAAACATTCATTGATGTTCACCTCGAAGACTTCCCCCTCATCCTCGGAGGTCGCGTGCCAGAGGATGTTGTGCTGAACCAGAACAAGAATTGATGCACGTACGGTGCGGGGTTTCAAGTTTGAATATCGGACTAGCTGAGGAAAGGAGAGGCGACCTTGATTTAAAAGCGTGGAAGCTACAGCCTTCCATGGGGATTGGCTTAATAAATGGCAGAAAGGACATGAGATGCTCACGGAAGTGAATCGACCAAAATGCGAGAGAACAATTTGTACGCATATGTTGGCGGTGTCCGCGTCTGCCATGCGCGACAAGGTGACAACTGGTTGGTTGTGTAATAAATAAAATAAAATATTATTAATATTAATATTAATATAATAATAAAATAAATATAATAGTATGTAACCCATTCCAACTTGTTGGCCTAATGGTCTTGCATTGGTTTGCTGTAGTT
This sequence comes from Multifurca ochricompacta, assembly GCA_022496185.1. NCBI lineage: Eukaryota > Fungi > Basidiomycota > Agaricomycetes > Russulales > Russulaceae > Multifurca > Multifurca ochricompacta. The sequence continues at coordinate 1,254,038 of WTXG01000003.1, read as the reverse complement.
GGAGACGTTCCCGCTCTCCCCGTGCTTGTTGGGTAACACTTCTACGATTTGCCTTCGAGTCTTCGAGTGAGTCACAAACCTTGACCCTTGAGGCCGTTAATGACCCAAGCTTGACAAGCAGTGAAACATAATATATTCAGTCAGTCAGTCTGGTGGTGGGACGGTGGTGGGGTGGAAAACTGAAAACATTTCCATTCACTGTGCGATTTGGTAAAAAAAACTAATTTTTTGTTGTTGATTGACCGTCCGTAATGTAGGCCGCGCCTAATTACACATTTACACAACACAATACAAAATACTGACATGGGCTCTCATTATCTCCAACAGGGTGTACCAGTTCCAGCGCTGTCTGATTTGCCTTCCCCCACCTTGTGCTTGTCATCACCTGGAAAATGTCAGTCGGTACAGGGTAACACCAGGAATGATACCGTCGATAATAATATTGTGTGAAGAACAGTCAATAACGAAGTTCGTGAAACACTTAGCCTTTAGCAATAACAGGTTGAAGAGAAGGTGCCCGATTATGACTCCTCGAGCCTTAAGAATGAAAACAAATATTGCGGGCGTGGGTATATGTGATATGTCGGGAGGGCTTGTGTCATGCTATACAAAGCAGGCAAAGAGAGGCCGTCGAGGTGAGGCTGGATTGGCAATCATGCGAAAAGTGCATTATCGCGTTCGCGTTTTCTTAGGGCCTAGAAACATTTCTTTAAATTAGTTGCCAGTAATCCCCTGAACAGTAAGCTGACTTTGAGTCGACGATTGCTCCATCGGGGATTCGCTCCCGTCAACCTCACCAAAGGACCGTTTTGAGGCTATAGACGCCGTCTTACCAGACAGCGTTGAACTGCCTGTTGACGCCGAATCAAGCTCGCCAACCAGCGCCGTATCAGGGTCGTCGCCTTCGACAGTCTCTTCCCAGGCGGCGTAGCCATCATCAAGCTCCCAACTCTCTGGGTTGTCTTCGTCTTCATCCTCCTCAGTACGATCGTATGGATCTGCAAGTTCCGAGAAATTTCCTTGTAACGATAACACTGGCGTTGTCAGCTTCGCTTGGGGCCCGCTGCCTTCATCAGTGCTGTTATGATTACTAGCACCTTGTTCTTCCTCGGCTGCAACACTCAAAGTATTGCCCTCAGGATTAGTGGATTGAGCTGAATCTTCACCAACAACATCAACCTCGGCATAAGAATTATCTGGAATCGGTTCCGTGAAATAGTACGGGAATATACCGAATGGAACAAACCTGTGAACAGATCAGCCGCTTGCTCGTCTTCATAATCGCTATCGGAGCCAGATGGTTCAGCGCTGAACCCCTGACGCTCTACAAGAGGACATGAATAAGTAGGCCACAAAACACAATGGCAAGACCACCTTCAGAATCTTCAAATTGCGTCAATTCACCAGCAGGTGCTGATCCCGACACCTCAGTCGGGACAATACGCTCAGCATCCGGTTCTGCAAGCGATGAAATATTCTCTTTGACATAGTGAGAAGCTATGATGGTAGCGGGAACCTCCACATCACCGGAGACTTCATCCTCTTCATGCAGTTCACTATGCGCCTGATGCTCCGCCAAATCAGGATCAGTTGAGCCTTCACGAATGGGGTCGGCATCTAGCACAGACTCTGATTCGTCATTAGCAACAACAACTTGAGCAGTTTCATCGTCATCGACGGCGTCATCCTCATGCGTAGGGGGATATTCCCGAGCGTCAGTATACTGTTCAAATTCCTCATAAGTCTCCTCTTCACGCTCGGGATCGCCGTCTTGATATCCTCCATAACCATAGTATGTGGACTCGACTTCTTCCTGCTCATCCGCGTCTCCTTCCGCGGTTCCTTCATGACTGTCGTCACCCGTTGATTCTCTTTCAGCTTCTGCTTCGTCGTTAACAGCTGTGCGATCCTGAGAATCCTGCTTGTAGACTGATGGAAACTATTAACCCAGTGAAAGACCTAAACGTAGCATAGCCTACCTGGATCAAAATGAACCTGTCCATTAGAGTTTTCAGTCGGATGGCTGGCTGCCGTGGCAAGATGAAGTCGCGTTATTTGCTCTTGAAGATCACGATAGCAGTGAATGAACCTGGAAAACACGGTCCGCAATCGGAGACGAAGGGGGCCGATTAAACCTAAGCCGTGGTGCAAGACATTTAAGTCATGCAACGACACTTCACGGGCATGCACGTTGTCCTGAAAATTAGGGGACAAATAAGCAAGGCACCAAACAGAAAGAGTCAGAATCACCTCGGAAACAATCAATTGCAAGTCGTATGCATCGATGATCATCTCGCCATCAACGAATTCGGCCATGGACTGAATCCGTTCTTCCTGGCGCAAAGCTTCGAAAACATCGTTCAAAGTTTCATAATATAGCGTAGGTCGACTTTGAAACAATACCATATATGGAGACTTGGTACTTGACGCCACTGAATTGGCGTCGTCCGAATGAAGTGTTGCTGGCACGTTAAAGAGGGTGTACTCAACGCGGTCTGATGACGGCAGCTCTAACAGAACCGGTGGTGGCGGCTCAATGTAAACACCTTCAGAGATCTCGTGGGGGTCGGCATTGTCTTCTGCATCGGCTGCATTGGATTCGGTAGCGGGGCGCTCGGGTTCGCCAGCTTCTCTTCCATCCAATACGGCTCTAGGATAATCACCCTCCTGGGCATCTTCGTGGGTTACACCATCCTGGATCTTAATTTGATGGGAGTTTTCTTTGACAAGGGCGACGGCCGGTACAGGTTTAGTCGATAACTCGCGCTCCGCAGCAGGGAATTCTCGCCCGCTCTTTTGTTCTAAATGCTGATAAGTGTCACTTTTATTGCAAGTTTCATCACCCGCAGTTATAACTGATGAGGACGCGGGCACAGATTCTTTGACGGGAATTGAGGCATCATCGTCGGAACGTCGATCTTTGGGGACAACTTCCTTCAGAACAGGAGTACTTGCTCGAGGAGCAACGACTACATCAGACTGATCTGACGTTGTAGTATCGCGCTCGTCCACAATCTCCCCTTGGGGGAGGGTTGGCGTGAGAAGGACTGGCTCAGTAGACTGGGGGAAAGGGGGCTCGAGGTTGGGAACGGCAGGAATGGGGTCCACGGCAACTGCACTGTCAGAAGTGGTGTAGTGAGCTTCAGGCAGTTTTTCGGTGAGATCTTGTTCTGTAAGACCTGCAGGGTGAGAGATGGATGCGGAAGCTGAGAAGGCTTCCTCTCGCGGGGCGTCATATACATCGATGTCGACCAACTCGGTGTCAGGTATTGCAATTTCACCATCCGCCATCTCGTACTCCACATTCTCGTCGTAATAGTCATCCATGTCTACCTCCACGTCTTGTTGTGGTAGCTGAGACGGAAAAGGATTAGAGACATGAGTTGGATGTACGTCTTCCTCCATGATTGCTTCATGTTGGGCCCAAGGTCTTGGGGATGAGATTGTGGTATGCATGAGTACGTCCATATCACCAGAGTAGTCGAGCATCGGTGCATCGTATGAGTCCATTATTGTCGAGGACGACATGAATTTGGTTAATGGTTAAGGGCAAAGTGGCAAAGTGAAAGGAACGAGTGACGGAGGCTGAGGCTCTGAGGTCAATGTCACAATGTCACATAGCCAGCGTAACATCGTAACAAAACAAACAAAACAAAAACAAACCCAAACCCAACTCACACTCCTGCCGGGCCGTAACTTTCCGGCCTACCATGTCTTCCTCTGCAGAAGATGTTGTTGACCTGGAACATGTGCGCCTCGCTGATACCCAATATCTTGTTCGACGTTCTATGACAAAAGGCTATCAATTATTTTCGGTTATAACCCACCGGTCTATGCGGGTTTCAGTATCTTTCGAAAGGGGAAGGGGCACCTTTCAGTCAACCGTCTCCTGCGTGCAACGTGGCTTGGCGGAGCGGCTGGTGAGCACAACAGGATGACCCAGTGTTTTCATCTATATCTCACGTGTATAATCAGGGATTGCTGCCGGTGGGGCCCTTGAATATGTCAGGTCCTCAAATTCAAGTTCACAAACACTTCTCTCGCGCAGACTTCGCGCAGTATACAACGTGCTCCTACTTTCCCTTATTTTCGTGTCACAATCCCTGACGCGTTACCCACCTCTCCTCTCACAGACAGATTCCCTTAGAGCGGATGATCATGCGACAATCGGCGCACTCCTCTGCGCTGTACTCATTCCTACAATCTTTTGGAGACGAGGGACGGCTGTTCATCGTAAGTTTCTGTCCAAACCTGCGCACTATCCAGAAATTACAGTGGTTCCCCTCTTTAGTGATTTTCGGTGGTGCCGGTTTAGGTACTGCAGCGGGATATTTTACGCATGTTGCAAGAAGCGCATCTGGCGACGTGCCAACAAAGCCAATCGTTTCGCAGATTACTTCCGATTCCTAAGGCCGCTTGGACTCACAACTTTCTCTTCTAATCACGCCTGACACCGCCCCTCTTGCAGTATACAGACAAACACCAGATATTTTCAACTTCTATTCCTGTGCTTCATCCCTCAGCCTGCCATCGACCCACGGATGTACAACCAGCAGGCCTTCATTTGTTGGCGATTCGTTCCAAGTACCACCCTCGCCCTGGGGTTTACCAGCACGCTGTTTAGCACCGTCGAAGCAGTCAACTCCGCTCATATGTTCCTTTGAGGTTATATGAATGTAGTCACGGAAATGCCTTCGAGATCTTGACCAGCGCAAGGCAGACGACAGGGATTTTTTCCAATGCTCAACTGCCGTGTTATGACGGGAATCGGTCTTCTTCAGACGAGCCCGCTCGTTTTGGATAATTCTGTGCGTTTCTTCGTGCAGGTGGTTTTGGGACTCGCTGAAGCGGGCTAGCTTCGAAATGAACCGTGACCCTACAGCCGTCCGTTAGTAATCTAGGTTTGTGCACAAGCGATAATTGAAGAACCTAGCAGATATTTCCTTACGACGGTGCTCGTTATCTGTCCTGACTCATCGTCGATCAGATATTTATTTCCTTTGAACGGTATGAAGCCATCGTGTCCTTGTGCCATGTACTCCCTCGTCAGGATCTTATACTTGGGTTTGGTATCGTCCGAGGGATAAGCTCGCCCTCCTTCAGGGCTGGGGTCGAACGGCCACTGTCATTAGACATGATTGATGCGTCGTCAGCCTGCTCTTCCTGGAGCCACACGCCCAGGACACGCTGACCAGATGGACGGCGGGAATCCCAGGATACGCGGAATCCGGAGATCACAGGGAATCTCCTAAAATCTCGATGACGGAGACATGAAGTGATAGGCATCTCAGTAAAAATGACAAACCACTTACCCCTCTTGAGCCGGCCAGGTTGACAAAGACGCTTCCAGAGCGTCCCATAATGTCTTACCGCTGATTTCCAGAACCACCAAAGGGTCCTCAAATGGGAGAATTTCCAGAACATCTCCTAGGGTCAAAAACCCTACGAACAATACCATGAGACAATGCATGCTGGGAAACGAAAGAATACTTATACCAGGTCCGTACACAGAATCCCCACGCAGCATGCCAGCGCAGATGAAAACGCCATCCACTCCTCCTTCAAACCCCTTTGTGCACAATGCGTCATCGTACGTGTGCCGTAAGATATCTGCGAACCAGTCTGCGCTGGCAGACTGGAAAAGATCATGTCCGATGGAGGGCCTTGGACGATCGCGGATGACCGTACCTCTGTTGTCCGAATGAGCTGAGACCGGACGTCCAGCTCGGCCGAAAGTTTGCATAAAGGCGCTTTAAGAGAAGCGCCAACAGATTTGAGGATATTGTCAAGGACTTTGCGAAGAGTTTGACAGGATCGCATCCTTGGACTAATTTCGTGACGTTTTCCTTGGCAGACATATGACATTTACATGTCTCAGCTTTCAGCATTTCCATACAGCACTCACTTACCGGTAGCCCTGCTGATTAGCTTTCTCCTAATACTTCCTTCCGGCGCGTTTTTAAGCTCTAACCAGATCTCGCTGAGGTCACGAAAATCTGTCCCGCTTTTGACGATTAAAGCATCACCATTATCTTCTTCTGCACCAAGGACATGATCAGAAAGGCTGTAGTTGTCCCATTTGTTAACCCCACGTCCCACAAAATAGAGATGATCATGGCCACCAAGAATGATGTCCACACCGTGCTCGTTGGCGATGTCTGAGGACGACTGGGATGAAGGAGTTAATGCGAGTAGCCGCTTAGCAAGTTGTATGTCCTGATTCGAAAAGTTAATTAATTCATCACGGCTCCGCGATAGTCTCGGCACTTACATTAGGGAGTCTGGAAGGCGATTTGAGGGAAGATACGCCGGAGGTTGTGCGAAGCTTACCGTGCGTGTGAAAGAGCAATGATAATATCGCATTTATACTGACCCGCGGGATCACGAAGTAATTGAGACAATCGCCTCCCCGTCTCTGCCATGTCTTGATACACAAAGGTTGAAGGCCACGACGGCACTGTTCCGATCCATTCTCTGCGGTGACATCAGCTTCAGCCTAAAAAATTAAAGAGTCGGGTTTCACTTTTCGACGAGTCCAATGAATCCGATGGTGACTCCCCTCCTTTCTAATACATAGAATTCCAAAAGGTGCTCCGGAGCTCGAGATGTAGTAGTGTCAACGATATTGCTTAAAAGCCACGGCTAGTGTACCAACAGACGTGTTACAATACAGTCCAGTGTATGACGCATAAATTACTCACAAACTTGGTATCTTGAATCAGCGTGCAAAGATGTGGATATCCTGAAGGGGTTATTAACCTCAGCGTGTAATGAAATGGATAGTTGGGCTTACCGAAATCAAAGTCGTGATTTCCTGGATGGAACGGACATAGTGAGTATGATCACACTGAACTGCACACTGGCTGGAGCCTTACCCACGAGAGATACATCAGGAGCGAGCGTGTTCATAACTGGTACCTGAAGGAGCTCAATACCTTCACATTACACCAGACGTTACCGAGCGAGTAATGGGCACACCATGTGGCTCCCTCTAGTCACAGAACTGTCTACACTTGGTGCAAATACATCGCCCGAAAACAACGAGAGGCCATCTCGGTTTCCATCCCCTCGTATCGGCCACTGATCGCGAATGTCATCAAGGAGACCAGCGAACTGAGTTACATCTATGGTCTCAGAAGACGTGGGGGATACTTTCTGGGGTCTAACACGATAGACGTCGTTCCAGTGTAGAATTGGGAGTCGAATCGTCATCCTTCAGGATGACAACGATGATGTTGGATGGATTATGATGATAATAAAGATCTGATCATGATAATCTCCAACACCTAATCCATTATAACAAAACGTGAAAATTATTCCTAAAACCCCCTTGACGGAGTACCTTCTTCCTGCTAAAGTACACCTCGTCAGCGGAGCGGCTCTCCTGCGGTGACCTTTGCTTCTGGTATAACCAATATATCATCTTCCCTCCGGGCTTCCATCGTTCTTCTAACTGAGAAAAGCCCACCGCATTCATGAGCTCCCTCATGTGCTCCAGTGTCATGTAACGCGAATTGTTGACACAAGGCAGAGGAAGCTATGGTTCTGGTCAGAAGTGCAATAATGAAGAAGTTCGACAAAACTCACGGCAAGAAAACACAGCCCGTTGGGACGCAGTATTGAATGCGCTTGGGTCAGCATCCGCCCTGTAATATTCCGACCGACCGATGTTGCTTATCAGTGTGGGTGGAAAGAGCTCCGATGGCCGACAGATGATGAGCGCACCGCGGTCCTTCCCATCTGGAACGAAATTAATGACCAGGCTGAGGCTAATAATATCCCATGCCTCGCGATGCTGGCTTTGATCCATGAGTAAAAAATCCTGTTCCAAGATGGACGGGTGTCGTGAATGCAGGTCGATCGCCGTTACATCTATCCAAGATGCACAGGCGCGAAAATTGTCGGACTTGATGGCGCCGACCTCGAGCAATCTAGAGACAGTGTAGAGTTTAGTTCTGGAATCAAAACACCACTTACCTGTGCCTCTGATTCCCCTTTGATTTTCTGTCCGCCCAGCCCATTTGTTTCAACCAACTAAGTAACACCTTCTCGCACCCTCCGCCTCTGTCACTGCTTTGTCCAATACATGACATGCGTTGATACGCCTCTAGACCACCCAAATCCTCTATCTCACGGTTTATAATTGCCAATGTATCGCCTTGGACGCTCTTTTGTTGTTTGAGCAGGGTGTGAAATCTACGGATCACAGTGCGGCTGGTACGCGATGTACTGGACGAACCATGTTTCTCAGCAAGCGTTACGGGGAGTTTACGCCGGGAGGTTTTTGGCATATTGGATAGTCAATGAGATGGCTTATGGTCTTACAAGACCATGATCAACCAAAAGGAAACGATTTGAGGGTAGGTGAACCGTTATCTACGGCCACGCTTACGGCAAACATTGCTTGTGTTGTTACTGTTACATTTACATCATCTGAAACTGATGGCTGTGCCTAAGGGTACAGATTATGTTGATACAGCGCTGCTCCACTCTCTACTACCCTGGGAGCTGAATTCTGAAGGCAACAGAAAATGAAAATGTTGTGAAATGAAGTAAACGTGGAAAGCAACAGTCTTTGTTAAATTTGCTAAATTTCGAGCTATAATCAAGGTAAGAGGAAGGTGTCAACGCAGGGACTGGTAGAAGCGTTGACTTGGAGGCGACACTAAGGAATGAGAAGGCGATGATGGTGTTTGCGTTAGACAAAACCCTTCCCTCCACGCTTTGTGTCGATCTTCCTGAATCGTTCGATTTCTTGCCTCTGCAAAACAACTACCGTCGGTATCGAGACAGGTAACAAGTAGAATTGAAGCACGCACGACTTTAATGACACAGAGCGACGAGAGGAATAGCCCGATGATGCCTGCCATAAAACCATATATGGTCCTGGAAATGGGTCATGATTTGACATGTGGCACAGGAAAGGGTTGCACATACGAGAACACATTGTTTAAGGACGTATCAGCATGCTTAGTAACGGGTGTGACACAGAAGTTGCTCGTAATAGTGATATTGAGTGCGTTGGCGAAGGTTGAGTTCTGGCAAAAGCTTCCACCAAATTCAATTAGATCAGATGCGTTGAAATATCCGCAGCAATTAAACTAATCGCAGTACGCAGATAGGGTTAGAGACAAGGTAAAGGTGGTGATGGCGATGTTACCTGGTCCTGGATGGTGATGCGCTGTGACGACTGCAGCTTGGCGTATTGGGTATGAAACTCGGAACGCTCGCGGAGGGTATAGAACCAGATAAAGGAGCCAACGACAAGTACGATGACAGCGTCTGCGATGAGAGCCCAATTTAGAATGACGAGGCCAATGGTGACATGATTCCGCTGGATGATTGCTCCGACAGACAAGGAGCTAGTAAGCAAAAGCGCAATGCCCACCGCAAGCCCAGCTGATGAAGATAAGGTTGGAAGAAGAGAATAAAGGGTGAATTGAACACGTACCAGTCAGGTCGGCATGACTAAAGGTCATATTCAAAAGCAAGTCACTCCTCCTCCATAGGAGCGAGAAGACGATAGATACTATGCCGGAGACAGCAATGCTGAGCGTGAAGAAAGCATAAAAACCATGTAGGTATTTTGACGGCATTTCCACTTGTTAGCGCTGTTAAAGCTGCGCGAGTGTCAGGTGATAACGGGTGGAAAATGAGAGGATGCGCACGATTGTTGAAATGAAAGACAGTTGGGGTACAAGACCTTTCTCTGTGAGATAAGGATAGACTAGGGGACCAGCACCAGAAAGATAAAAGGGATTGACAACAGAAAGGAAGGGGTGACGGTCAACGTCTGGGGAAAGAGGAAAATTAGTGAAGTCCAAAGGAGGGAGCGTCGCACCCTGAAAGAAAGCGAAAAGAGTGGTGGGGGTGGAGGGGAAAGGAAAGGAAAGGGAAGGGAAGGGAAGTAAAGTGAATTAAAAGTAAAGGGAAACTTGCCAACAGGAGGCGATGATACCCGCGGGACTTGACTACGACTACTGTAGCAACACAACAAAATGATCCGAGACCTTTTAAAAAAACCGTTTACCCAGCCAAGGAATAGTAAGAAAGAAAGAAAGCAAGAGGAAAATAAAAAGTAATAACGTTTCGTTTTCATTGTCTTGTCTCCATAACAATGACAATGACACGAGGACACGAGGTCTGTGTGGAAAGTGACACACTTCCCTTCCCTACTATCTATGACAGTGCCTATGCCTGGTTCTGATTCTGACTCTCGCTCTGGCTCTTTACTTATTGCTTGGCAACTCAAAGAAAAACATGTTTTGATTGTCGGAGGCGGAAAAGTTGCATCCAGTCGAATTCAGGATGTCCTGGCCGCTGGGGCCAAAGTGACCGTCATTTCACCCTTTCAGGGTCTGAACGAACAAACACAGTCGTTCATCGACAATAAGGACTCGAACAGCCACATCGTATTCCATGATCGTACATTCGTAACTACAGATTTGGACGACGTAGATATGGTCCTAACGGCCATTGACGATGTCGAACTCTCAAGGAATATTGGCACTTGGTGCAGAGCGCGCCGAATTCCAGTCAACGTTGCAGACGATCCTTCGTACTGTGATTTTTACTTTGGCTCCCAGATTCGGCAGGGCCCACTACAGATCATGGTCTCAACGAACGGCAAAAGTCCCAAGTTGGCCAATATTATTAGGAGACGAATAGAAGAGAGTATTCCAAAAGGAGTGGGTGAAGCAATTGAGAAGGTTGGACTGTTGAGAGACAAGCTCAAGGAGCGTGCACCGGGGGTCGGTGGGGATATCAGCAAGAGGCGGATGAAATGGATGGTAGATCTATGTACGAGTTGGGAGTTGGACGACCTGGCTTCCTTGGATGATAGGCAGATTGAATGGTTACTGGACGAGGGATGGGAGAGGGATGTTGTCCCCCCAACACCGGGGCCGAAGGAATGAGTTGATGAGTTGATGAGTCAGCAGCAGAGATGACTTGGCTTGGCTATGCTACGTACACTTACATTACACTCTTCTTCCTCTTCCTCTATCTTCCCCCCCTTTTTGTTTTTCTTTACTTATCTCTGCCTTACAATGAGTAGCGTCGACTGGGACTCAACAACTGTTATTGGTAGCAAGGCAAAGGCTCCAAAGGTTACCAGAAATGCCTCAGACCTCAATGGTACGTCCCCAGTTGGAATTCACCACGTCACATTACATCACATCCTTCTTCCTTCCTTTAGCTGTAAGTCCTTCATCATTTTTATTTTTAAAGTCAGCGTGTAACTCGTCATCGTCGGAAGGCCCGCCGAACAGGTGCTGTCGTCTCAACAGAGAAGAAGATTAGCGGCGGAGTGAACAAAGCCCATCAAAGTGAATGCACCCATTACAATACACATCCTTTCATTGCCTCACCTTGGCTTACCTTTCATCTTCTAGCTACCGATCACCAACGTATAGTCAAGCTTGACCGCGAGAATGAAGTTGCTCCCCCAACGAAGGTGGCACCCAGCGTCGGACGTGTGAGTATTTTTTACCTCCTTTACCACCACCACCACCACCACCACTTATTGCGCTGTCTCATCTCATGTATTTACCACGCATAGGCAATGCAAACCGCACGTATGGACTTGAAACTCTCGCAGAAGGATGTCGCTCAAAAAATTAACGAAAAGCCGTCTGTGCTGCAAGACTACGAGTCCGGCAAGGCCATTCCTAACGCACAGATTCTCTCCAAGCTCGAGCGTGTCCTTGCCGTCAAGCTACGAGGTTTGTCTTCCCAGTTTCTGCCTCCACCGTTTTTTTGCATTCTCATAACGATTCCTAGGTAATGACATTGGTAAAAAGCTGGAGGGTCCGAAGAAGTCGTGATTCGTTCTCTCCGTAGTCGCTTCCATTACAACTACCCTCCACGTTTTTTCTGCTTTCACTCGACTGTTCGGTTGTTAGATCATAGATACTTAGTTGTGCCCGCCCATTAATCGCAGCGTTGGCTTCACTATAAAGAAATTCTGGACGTCCGATACATCAACCAGCTGGTTCGCCATCGGTTGATCCCTGGGGATGTCTATTACATTAGGCAGACAAGAACTAATTGAGGAAAGCACAAACGTATGAGATATAATCTGCGCTTTCACAAGCCTTGTACTCCTTCAACAGTTCATCCGCCGTTGCTCTTAAGGTTGTATAACTCATCGAAGCTGGTCAGAAAAGGCAACTGATACAGTGCGTACCTTGCGTCGTCAAATTCTTCCAGGCCATTCTCAAACATCTTTTCCTTTTTGTATTGCTCAAGGAAAGCATTTCGCTTTCTTAAGCGATCAAACTGATCCAACATACGCTTGAATAACTAAGGAAGGTGAGCGTATGCGTGCCCATGAGTGGAGGTTGGGTCACCCACCGAGGCGATACTTGTGTGGTTTGCAAGCATGAGTCCACTGACGCGGTGGTTCGTTGTCACATACGGAGAGCGACGCGTCAGCGCAACTTGAATAGATGCCGGGCCCCACGGGATAAAGTTGGCAAGTTGGCGTTCCCGGATGCGTAAGAGTGATTGGTGCACCTGTTAAGTAGAAAGAAAAAGGCGATCTTCACAAGGGCCTCAAGATTGGGCAGCCAGGAACTGGGCGTACGTCAGTAGGGTCGACGTCACCTTGAATAATGTTGAGAATCGAGATGTAGCATGCCGTCTTACTCGGTACGGTTGACACCATCCTGTTTTTCGGTTGTAGGAGACGACGCATCACGTCCAGCACGGTCGTGCGCCGGATCGTTTTGGCCTTCATCGGTAGAACAAGACAAATAAACAGAAGTGTCAGATAAACACTCTGACAAACTGATGGGACGAGTCGCTTGTTACCTTATCGATCGAGTCAGAAGTGAACGGCGTGTAGGACGTCATTAAAAAGTGGCAACGTGGCGTCGGGATGAGTGAAGCTATGATGCCGACTAGGTCGTTGTTCATGTATCCCGGGTACCGTAGTGTCTGCGTGCTTGCCGCCATGACCGTGGACACCTTACACATCGTGTTTCAAGGTGAGAAAACTACATAGGCAACAAAGGAGCCGCACGCACGAGCTGGTTTGTCTGGTCGAATGACGGTGTTTGTAGATGCAAGCGGTCTGCATTGATGCGCGCGAGTGCGCCGTTATCGAGCACGACGACTGAGTCGGCATGATTCGCGAGCCGCTTAAGCGTCAACAAGGCGTTGTATGGCTGCACCACCACGTCGCCTTCTTGTGCATTGGGAAAGACCGAGTACGTCTGCACCAATTTCTTCGGGAACTTATCGTTCAACCGCTCGAGCAGAAACGAGCCCAGCCCAGAGCCCGTTCCGCCTGCGATCGAGTGAAGTAACATGAATCCCTGTAAGCTCCGAGGGTTCAGTTATTATATCATCGCTTTAAGACTCCCTTGGGCCATGACGAAATAGGAAGAGAGAAAAACGATGCACACCTCGAGTGAGTCGCTACCTTCCGCTTCACGGTCAACCATTTCCATAATGTCCTCGTACAGCTTCTCGCCCGTCGAGTATCCCTGAGCCCAGTTGTTTCCCGCACCTCCGCCATCCTTTGACATGAAGATATTTTCCGGATTGTACAGATTCGCGAAAGGCGAAGTCAATATATTGTTGATGACCTGGGGGATGTGAATGGGTTTGCGAGTTCATGGTATCGCCTTAGAAGAGCAGCAAGAGGCTTTCCACGTACCCGTGGCTCGAGATCAATCAGGATCGCGCGAGGGATGTAATGCTCGTCGTCAGCCTGGTAAAAAAACACGTCTTTGCGGTCACCACCTTCAGTCGCCCAGTCCTCGAGGATGCCCTCATTGTTGATGCCATGCTCAGCGCAGAGGCGTTGCCAGAAGACTGAGCCCACTGGAACGCAGAATCGGATCCTATGAGCACTGTAAAGCTGGGCTGCTATTACGCCTACTTTGATTGCCACATTGGCCGATCTGTACAGTGACAATTTCACGAGGCATTGTTAACGAGAAATCAATCCAATCCAATGCCAACGTCAACGTCAACGAACATGACCGCTCTCGTATGACGAATCACGTGCAGATGAAAACCAACTAGCAACGATACGACACGATACGATACAAAGATGAAGATGAAGAAGAAGAGAGTTAATATACCTAATCGGCCTTGAGCCGTGTGTGATAATGATAATATGTGGGGTGCATGGCCTTGAGCCTGCGATGACCTTGTCTGTGGTGACTTTCTACCGTAGATATATCAAACGATATCCCAGTGATGCAAACAGAAAAGAAAAGAAAATCAGAGGAAAGCAGCGATACAAAGCAGGAAGAAGACGTCAAGTACGGTCAATGAGACAGCAGACAGTATTATTATTCACTTTGTTGTGCAAAAGATGAAGCCAGCTTGGACAAGCGACCTGTGCTTACTTAAAAAGTGTTGTACTGCTGAGAGAGAAAAACGAACCAGTTAAGAGAGAAACTTTAATCTTGATAGCATGTTATAGGATAGGCTGCAGGCACGAAGTCATAGACGAATTAAAATTCACGACGAAAGGAAATGAAACAATGAGAAAGAAGCTGTTCATCATAATCGAGCCGTATGCGCACAACTGACGTTCATCGCTTGGCATTTGCATTTCTGCGAGTCGGTAGCTTTTTCACTGGGCGGGTGCCAGGCAGTGCCGCCTGTGGGGGTGGCGCACCCATTGTAAAGATGGCATTTCCGCTATTGCCTGCTGTTGGAGTCTGGGGCGCGGATGGGCTATATGGCCCAGTCGGTGTATGAGGTGTATTTGCCCCAAAGCCAAAACCGAATCCCTGCTGTACGGCAGGCGACGTGGGCTGTCCAGTAGCTGAACCAAACCCAAACGGGTTTGGCGCAGGTGCTGTGGTGGTGCGCTGGAGGGCCCTGAGAAAGCGAATGATGTCGACGTCGACGATACAGGGGCAAGTGGCTGTGCGCCAAATGCGGGACTCGCAGGCGCCGATCCAAATGCGCTACCGCTTACAGAAGGACCAAACGTGAATGGAGCAGTGGCCGCCGGTTGTTGCGGTTGACTTTGTCCAAAACCAAACCCACTCGAGGAGGACGGACGTGCAGGTTCAGGCACTGTTTGACCGAACGTAAAGCTCGTCGAGTGTTGAATTGGTTCCGGTGCCTTGAAGGAAAATCCAGAGGACGTTGCGTCTGCCGTCTTTGGACCAGACTGGCCGAAGAACCCGCTAGAAGACGAAGGCCTACTATCTGCCGGGTTGACCGAATGTGAACCCAGCAGGCGTCGCATTCTCCGCAGGCTTCGTTGTACCAAAGGAGAACCCGCCACTTGTGCCCTCAGATACCTTTGTACTCGCAAAGGAGAACCCTCCGGTCGCACCTTGGTTCGGTGTCTGATTCTGTTGCGAGAATGTGAAACCGCTCCCAGAATTTCCTCCAAATGGGGAAGGGGTGGGCGACTCAAAACCTGTTCCTGAGCTAGTGCCGAAGGAGAAGCCGGTTTTGAAGTACTGGGCACCTGTAACTGTGGCAGTGACTGCGGCTTGGCACTCCCACCGTTAACATCCATCCCAGCCCCGCGCGTAGGGCTCTCCTCCATGCGCATGCCATCGTCCGCAGAAGGAGGAGTTAGAGGGCGAGCCGGGGCTGGCGTTCCAAATGAGAATGCCGGTTTCACCGTATCTGAGGGAGTTGGGATAGGCGTGACGAAGGAAAAGCCTGTCGTACTGGCGCAGATTTGGACTCAAGTTGTGTAGCGGGTGAGCCGAACAAAAACCCGCTGGGCGCACCAGGGGGCGTTGTCGTGTTGGAACCAAAAGTGAAACCAGAGGGTGCAACGGCCGGCTTCTCGGCTGCGACAGAGGGAATCGCTGCTGAGCACCGAAGGTAAATATACTTTTTCCCGGGGTTGCAGGGGTAACGGTGACGGGTTCCTTAGCAGGTTGGTTGAAGGACAAGGGAACAGGTGAGCGGGAGGAGATTTAGGCTCAGTCGCAGTTGCAGATGCAGGCGTTGTGTTAGGGCAGAGCTCGGTGTAACGAAAAAGCAGGCTTCAAGGGCTCCGTACCCCTTGTTGTACCAGGAACTGGTGCCGTTGCAAAGGAGAATGGCGACGATGTAGCCCCCTCCGATTGGGCTGCCACTTTTGTACTCCGCATTGGTGCCACGGACGCCCCAAAGCCATCGAATGGGGTAGTCGCACCGCCGAACAGGGACTTAAGTGAAGCGGAGTCAGCATCAACTTTCTTGTCCGCCGATTGCGGGGCAGAAGAAGATGAGAGGCCAGACGGAAGTGAACTGCTGTTGGATGGATGGATGGATGACGTTGACGTCGGTTGAGTCGACGGAAGGGGGGTAAGGAATGTGGCCGGAGCAGGGAGGTGGGCTGAGCGGGTGCGGATACTTGGGGCTCCAAACTGGGCGTCTGCAAAGAGAGCGTAGTAGAAGTAGCCGGTGGTTCTGCCGCTGTTACACTTTCAATGATTGTCGCAGTTTGAGAGTCTGGCCCAGCTGGGGGTTGTAATACAGGCTTGGACACAGACTGCGGCGGTGTTACGCCAGTGCGAGCAAAAATTTGTGAATTAGCGAAAAAGTTTGGCAGGGTCGGCTCGGATGCGGCCTTTTCCGTTTGTAATCGCTCTGGGGTAGGTGGGACGAGGGCAATGGTTGGAGGTTGTGGAACGGGTACGGAGGTCATGGGTGGCGCCTGGACTTTGGAGAATGTGAAGGGGAGGGTGCTAATTGGCGGTTCATCGTGGGTAGAAGAAGTATCGGGAGCTTGAGGTATCGAACTAACGGACGGAGGCTATAGGGGCCCAGTTAATACACGCCAAACTGGACGAAACAGAGAGACATACGGGAGCAAAGCTGAACCCACTTGGAGGTTCAAATTTGGGAAGACTCGAAGTAACACCTTCTATGCTCGTTGGAGGTGCCTCAGACACAACAATCTGTTCATCTGGACCATCTGGTTCATCTTCCTCATAGGCCGCTGAAAAGCGATTTCTTGTACGCGTAGGACCAACCGTGCGGGCATGTGCGTGTGTACGGTTTGCGCGGAAGGAAGTGGGTTTGCGACCACCAGCTACCCGAAGAAAGGAGCAGATGAAGGGGGTGGCGGAGCGGAGACTTTACGCGCAAAGGTCGCAGGGGTGCGAACCGGTTCAGCGATCTTGCTGGTGCGTTTCAGAGTGCGGGTTCGAGCTCACTATCGTCAACCATCGGCTGAGCGTCTAGATCCTCCGTTGACTCTGCTTCCTTCTCTTCCTGCTTGCGCCGGGCCAACACTTCTTAAGACCACCCTCACCTGCATACGGCTTGTTGTTCTTAGGCTTTGACGGGGTATCTTTGTCCTTCTCTTTGGGAGCATTGATATACTTACTAGCGTGGCCAAGACGAGGCTTATCATCGTGCTTATCACGCTTCATCAGGACGAGCGCACGGGCTTTTTTACGCGTCTGGAAGAGCTCCGGAAGCGCAACATCGGCGTTTATTGATCCAAGGCGTGTGGTAACAAGAGGGGTGCGGTATCTCTCCAGTTGCTGTAGCGCAAGTTCTGCAGCGTTGGTGGGACGGAAACCTGGGGCAATTTTCGAACAATGAAAGGGGGGAAACAAAGACAGGCGCCTACCGTTGGCGGGCTGGGTAGGAAGAACCAGGGCAGAATGGGATCGATTGGCGGGAAGTCCCTGATGAGGCTGATCAGTGAAGGAAAGAAGTGATTATGATGAGAAGGGAAGTACCGATGCCTGAGCGCTGACGAGAGAACCAAGGTAAGGGAGGAAGTGCCATCGCCCACTCGTCTAAGCTCCTGTGCACAGGAGGCGGTTTGACGAAAATTGGGTTCTCAATGAGGGCGGTAAGAGGGGGCGGTTCCGAGGGATTACGTTCTCGTCTCTGGGGTTTGGGCCATAAAGAGGAGCACCAGGCTGGGGAGTCAGTGCCGACCGCATACGAAAGGGAGGGTTGGTATTCTGAATGGAGGGATTCGGAGAAAACTCCATAGAAACATCACGAGAAATGGAGCGGGTAAGAAGGAAGGCTCTGGGACAGAGGGGCGACGAGCCGTTGGGGGATCCTTGGACATCGTACGCGCAACAACGGGGGCCGCTTGGATACGTGGGGGTGGATTGAAGGAGAGGGGGGAAAGTCGGGACGTATCTGGTAGTGGAACGGGGATGCTGTTGTTAGAGGGAGCGTAGGGCCGTGTGGGCTTGGTAGCATGATTGCGTGAATGAGTTGATGGTCGGAGTGAAGGAAAGGGAGGGTCAAGATATGGGCATTTGCAGGAGTAGGAACAGGTGGAGTGACGATACGCTCTGGCGAGTTGAGACGGATACGTTTGACTCTGTTTGCAGAGGGAGCATCCAGTTGATCTCCTTCACTGTCATATGAATTGGGAGGGTTGTGGATGAGTTTGCGTTTACCGGGGGTATCTTCAGTTTCAAAGGATTCATTGGTAGTGTTAGCAAACCATGAAAAAGGTGTTGTGACAAGGGACTTTAAAGACGAGAACATTGAGAGAGCACGAGAAGGAGGGTGTCTTCTTGTGTGATGAGAAGGTTTTTTACGACGAAGGCTACCAAGACGAGCCGACGACGACGACGGAGAAGGGACCGCGAGTGTAGCGGGTGATGGGGACGAGGTCAACATGTTGTCCAAGCCAACCTGTCGGAGCAAAGCCATTATTATTTTTTGTTTTTGTTGTTTATTTGTTTGTTCTTCTTTTGATTTGACCTTTGACCTCCTCGATGATGCGAATGCGAACGCGCATATATTCGCTCAATCTCAATCTCAAGCGATCTCACGGTTTTAAACACCTTAGATCCTCAATTCACTCTACATCACAGGAACAGAAAAGCCACGCTTGGCTTTTCATAGATTCTGTATTTCCTGTAAAACTCGCCATTTGGGAGTATGTTACCGAACCCTTTGCCTCTTCTCGACCTGTTTTTGACACTTATAATTCCATCTAGTATTAGATTTTACTATGGAAAGATCCGTCAAGAATATCTTATTGATTCTCTCAGAGATATAATCTCAGCTGTGCAAACCCATGGGTTTAAGCCCATCTCTATCGAGCCTCATGTAAAAGATGGAGGGGTTTTCGTACTCTTTGAATATATTCCTTCTCAATCGGAGGACGTCCTCCCTATAATCCAGTCCGATCTCAGAAATTACGTTCGCTCAAGAGGCGGCGTTCCTTCGTCCGCGGGTATCCGCAGAGGTGACATCTGGGTCGTGCACGGACAACCATGGCGAGAGGTACCTTCATTACATTACTTCATTCAACCTTATGACCCCCGAGCCCAATTCAGGACATGAACAGATTTGCATCTCCTCTCCTTCGCGTAGTCTTTGATGGCGCGGATCCTCACGAAGAGTCACTCTATCATACATTCAGAGTATTCCTTCTTCCTTCTGCAACAGCACTTTCCTCACTCTCCTCATCAGCCATTCGGTCGTATTATCGACATCACAGCACCTGCTCCCTTCTCTGGTACTTCTTACCGTGCTTCCACTGTCACCTTTTCCGACCTTCGCTCCTCCATTGTTGCTCGCAATGTTGTATATGGCATCCGCGTCGGCCAAACACGTCTTCGTACTCTCTTTGTTCCACCGGTGCAGGGCCATGTCATCCGCGACTGGATCACCAAGCACCCGCGCTTCGTCATTCCGGTCGTCGTTTTCTTCTTGGGCACCTTGACATATACTGTACGTTGCATCATGTTAGTCCTACCTCACTTCAGACTTTGTTAGATTTTTGATCCTTTACGCGCGCTTATGGTCGAGGGGAAAATTCTGGACTGGTTTGATTATAGAGGTAGCCTTCATTGTTTACAATACGCCCATACCTGACTCTGCTTGAGAATTTCGCCTTTACCAGTGGCTCCGCAGGAACACTGTTGGCCGATTAACCCTCAGGTCTACCGATACTGCAGATGCAGATACGGAAGCTGTTTGGCAAGGGCGCCAGGATGCCGAAATTACTCTCCATAATTATCTCGACGATATGCCCAGTGGGTCTTCCGCCGTGTATCTCGTCCGTCATTCGAGTCTTTGTCTTCCGTAGCGAATGTCGCGTTCGTCTATGGACCCCAGGGAAGTGGCAAATCAAAAATGCTCTCTCGGATACTCCAGGACAAGAAACGGTACGTAAATCGCCCGTAGCTCCTTGACTCCACTGTTACTGGTTTGTGATAGTCCAGTGCTTATCATCGATTGCGGAGAACTTCAACGCGCTAACACGGACACGCGTTTGATCGACGCGTTGTCAAGGCAACCGGTTATTGGCCTGTCTTTACTTTTCTCAACTCGATGAGCAACCTCGTTGACCTGGCCAGTGTTGGTGTTATTGGGCAAAAGGGTGCGTTGGTCTAGAAATAAAGGTCCAGACTTGCAAGCGCACATTGATTCTTGTTTCCCCTAAAAGCGGGCTTGAGCTCCTCACTTCCAGACCAAGTCAAACAAATTCTGGAAATAGTTGGAACTGCACTCCGTTCTGTCTCCTCTGCTCGCCGCAAGCAGGCGCACCATAGTCACGAAAACGCTGTCCGCGCGGAGGAGCAGTTGCGAGATACGAAGAGGGTTCTAGGGCTCATCCGCTGTGGTGTCTGGCACGATCCGCGCATGGGTCCAGTCGCGGGAGGTGGTGTCATTGCTGAGTTGGGTATGGGAGATGAACCCTTTGGAGAGCGTGACGAGGATTGTGTCATCTACCCCAATGAGGTTATTACTCCAATCCTTTCTGCACCAATACGCGAGGGAAGCAACACGCCAGTCCTGCAAGGGGTGACCGCATTGCCCATCGTGGTGCTGAAGAATTATGTCACGAACAGCAAAGAGGACATTATGGGTGTGTTTGCAAAATGGGCAGCGGCATTGGTTGAAGGACAAGTACGTTTCCTGATCTACTCGTGAAAGCGATAGTAAAGGAAGCCTCCAGACTGCCCATGTCGTCGTCGTTAGCCATAACCGGGAGAACTCAAAATCTCTGGCTAAAGGCAAGCGTACTCCCCCCTTTACATCTGCCGGATCACTGAACCTGTACTCATAAAGCCCTTCCGTCGAAGCCGCTTAATATGATTGCGCTTTTTGACGCGGATAATGCGAGCGCGTTGGAGTTTATCAAGACGACACTGCACGAAGCAGGCGTAGAAGTTCAGTTCTCATACGAAGAGACCGAGATGATTAATTGCTTGGGTGGTAGAGCGAGCGACCTTGCCAGTGTACGCCTGTCTTTCATCCACCTCATCTTTGAGGATTAACGTACTTTCTTTATAGTTCATACACAAAATGCGTGCTGGGCAGACACCTATGGACGCAGTTGATGATATTATCCGCCAAGGTGTCTCCGAGTTGCGTAAGCAAGTTTTTGGTGACGATATAGATGATGCACGCAGCCTGCCGTGGAGCAGAGAACACGCATGGGCCGTGCTTCGCGCGCTCGCGAGCAAGGATACGGTACCGTACTACGAAACGTTGATGAATGCGCCGTTCAAGGGTGATGAGGGCCCATTGCGAAGTATGGAACAAGTGGAGATGATTACCGTAGACACACAAAATGGTCGGCCATCCTCCATCCGCCCTGGACGACCAATCTATCGCTACGTCTTCAAACGACTCGTCGGTGGTGCGTCTATTGTTTCGCAATTTCTCTTTGCTTTACTGCGCGATCTTGTGCCTCACCGATGTTCACTGTCTAGACCCGATCTTCCGGGCGACACAGGACCTCGCGTCCAATGCAAAGCTTATCGAAAGTGCTGAAGCAACTGTGCGGGGATGCGAGCGGGAATTGGAGGTGCTCCGCACGATTGGGTATGACTCTGTGCATTGGTGGAGTAGACCGACAGCCATTGGGATGCGAGCGAAATACTTAATGGGTAAGATGGAGGACGCGCAGGCTACGTTAGAGAAGCTGGAGAGACGGAATGGAGAGTTGAAGAAGGTATTATCAGAGTGTGAGTGTGAGTGCCGAGTGATGATGAGTGTTAAGGTTAAGGTTTAGGTAGACTACTACCACCCACCCACACTTACACTCACACTCACACTTACACTCACGCATACACTTACACTTCGAAATGGATGGTCCCGGTCATCTTTTGTCTCTTAAAGTTATGCGACTTCTGTACGTATATCCTATTTTTTAACTATTCATTCACCAACTTGTCTGTAATCCTTCGTCTTACAAGTAGCGACCCTCTCTGGCCAGCTCATGGGAGCCTTTCTATTCCAATTCTCCTTCCTTTTCAGCCCACTCTACTGCTTCGATACTCTCCCTTCAGGGCAGTACACCGCTCCCTGGCCATCCAAAGACATTACGCGATCTTACCAATGCCTCTACTCTCCTGACTCTTCCGTCATCCTTCGGGGCGATCCAACTTGGCGAGACCTTCTCCGGCGCTCTTGCGGTGAACAACGAGTCGGCTGCGACCGTCGACAGTGTCAGCCTCCGCATCGAAATACAGACCACGACGAGCAAGGTACTCCTCGCCGACATCGGCGGGCCCACTTTGAGCCTCATCGCAGGCGACACGCTCGAGGCCACGTCAACCATGAGATCAAAGAGCTCGGACAGCACGTCTTGGCCTGCACTGTCTCGTACCAACTTCCCCCTGGCGCACGAAGGCCCGCAGCGATGGCGGCGATGACTACCACCGCGGGTGCGGGGGATGATGCAGGGTTACAGACCTTTCGCAAGTTCTACAAGTTTGCTGTGCGTCACTTCTCTCCCCCCTTCCCCTTGATGGGTATATGCCCCCATTACCGCCACGGCCAGTTTGTTGACAAGGGTGTTTTTTTGTGGTGCTATTTGGATAGGTGACTAACCCGCTATCGGTCAAGACAAAGGTCCATGTGTCTCGTTCACCCTCTGCGTTACTATCTGCAAAGGAACGATCAAAGGTCTTCCTCGAAATCCACATACAGAACCTCACGTCCGAGCCCATGTGGTTTGAGCGCATCATCTTTGAACCGGCTCCGGGGTGGCATGTCCAGGATGCCAACTTACTTCCCGATGGTCAAGGGAGCTTGTTCTCAGGGCCAATGGCCATGATGCAGCCACAAGACATCAGGCAATATGTGTATATTTTCAACGAGATTGACCCGCCAGTGATCCCTGTGCAATATTCGCCCGGGACAATCATCCCGCTGGGGAGGCTTGATATCTCCTGGAGATCGTCATTTGGCGAACCGGGGAGACTCCTAACCTCAGTAAGTCAGGTCATTTGCCTTCTGTCTATCTTTTCCTTCTAAGTGTACATTGTAACACAATAGATGTTATCTCGTCGAATACCTCTTCCGCCAAACCAACCACCCGCCCGTCCGCCGCAGCAGCAACAGCCCCATCAACCTGTTTCTGCCCTCCCACTTCACCTCCAGCGATCAGTCACTGTGACAGGTCCTCCCTCTCAACCACCCTCGCGCTCAAGCACCCCGCCAAATAGCGCGGTACCCCATCGTTCTGCCTCCCCCTTCCGTAACCGTCCCATGTCTGCCCCACCGCGACCGCAGAGCCCCATAACGCTTGCTGTGCACAACAGCCCAATGGTCAGTGCCCACCCTGCCTTAGCGGTCGATGTGGACCTCGTCGTGCGCTCTATCCCACGTGGTGCGCTTCCCATAGAAAAACCGTTCCGCGTCGCGTACACGCTCGGCATTGCGTCATCGGTCTGTGAAGGTCAGCAGCGCATCCTGACTCTCGCCGTGCAACACGTCCAGCCACCTGCCTCTCTATCACACGAGAATGCGATGCCACTATCGACCACAATGACGCCAACGGCTTCCCGTCTCCCAGCGTCCGCCGCCACGACCATGACATCATCTCCTGCCTCAAGGACACTATTCGGACTTCTCGATGGCCCAATTATTGGCTCACCGCGCATGGCACAGCCCACGGGGCAAGAGGACAGTCCCATCTCACGGCAGCACATTCCGCCGCCCCAGCCTATGCCGGCGATGAGGGTCGCTACGAAAAGCTGCGCGGGGCGACTCGCTTTCTCGGCCCATCTACTCTACTCGTGCCACCCATGACGTTTAATCATACTACTCCTGAGCTTTCTGCCGCCGACGGTAATGGGACCAGCAGCGACAGAGAAGATGAAGATGTAAAGACAAGTGTTGTAGAGTCTAGTGGAGTAACAAGGAAGGAGGAGCGATTTTGGGACTTTGAACTAGAGTACGCTCCGCTTCGGAGCGGGTTTGTGCCAGTTGGTGGGCTGAGAGTGTTACTTTTGGAAGATCGAGTGGACGGTACAGCGGAGGCTTACATAGAGAGGCGGACTAGTATTCCCGTGACGCTCAAGGAGTGGGATGTGACGGGTGAGATATGGGTCAAGTCATGATGATTGGTGTCAGTAAACTGGCCTGTCACGAACCGTGTTAAAGGTTAAAGGTATTAATGCATTCATACTTTGCAGGATTATTATTACACGTCCGTCCTGGTCCTGAAACTGCGCCCCGCCCCATGCATACGGAGATATCAAACGCGTTCACACAGATTGCCACGGATGGCTGACAAGTCGCTGCACAGACAGTAACGCCTCGTACCGCACTTCCTGACTACTGTGTGACATGAGCTCCATAACGCGAGTTTTCGCACCAAGGTCCGTGACAGTTCTGGATTCCAAGATGAGGCGCAGTTAGTTGGATGGAAAACAGCCTGTTACAAACGACTCAAAAACTCACTTTTTTCCACGTTCGTGGTACTTCACATACTGCCCAAGGTCGTGCGCTGCGACTGCAAGCACAATGGAATCTTGTGATGTTCGTAAAAGCTCGGTGAGTCGTCTGGAGCAAAAAGAATGGGGATCAGGCATTTTGTTCTAACGAGACTCGGTCGGGACAAACTTCAGGTAAAAGTAGTCCCTCTCGTTCAGCTTCGTGACATTCTCTTTCCAGAACAACTCTGAATTATGGACTGGCGTCCATGAGAGGTGACCCGAGGTGAGCTCTGAGGCGTATTCATCCCACGTTCTGTTTCATATCGTTGTCCTTCAACGTACCGACCACCAAGAGAGGGAACGCACGTTAGGCTCTCGAATCTAGCCTTTAGTTCATCCCGAAGAAACTGCACATCCTCAAGGATGTCCTCGTCTGACCACTTGCGCGTCGCGAGGTTTTTGACAAATGGAAGGAGTTGTGCAACCAACATCGCTGGCAAATTCGCAGAAGGGGCTTTCGTGACGAGGTTCTAAAGCAAATTGTGGTATGAGAACACATGGAAGTGTCGACAAAAGGAAAAAAAAATCACGCGTAGCGCAGCTATATTCACTCGCACAACCTTCTCCTTAGCGGCTGCTTGCGCCACACTGATAAAGAGGGGGATGACATCATATCTCCTGTACAATTTCTTCTCAGTAACTGGTGTCTAGGGTAAAGGCGAGCTTACTTGTTAATTTGTTCTGCAATCTCTGTCTCGAATGTCAGCAGCCAGAAACAGAACCCGACTTGATAGTTCATTTGAGGATTGTGGTTTGATTTGAGGGTTTCCACCAATCTAAGGCGAGATCAGACTCTTGTGTTAACCGTAAGTCATCGTGTTTCAAACCCGTTCAAAATACCAGGAATCGCCCAGACGGCCTTACGAACTTCATGCCGGGGTAGAATGACTTCGAGACATTGTACTGCTACATCTCGTTTGTTCGGAGACGCACCCTGCACACATATAGATAGATGATTCAAAAGGGGCTGTAGCTGCCACTGTTGGAGGGGTACCGGTTCTGCGCTGGAGGACGTTGGTATTAACGCCTGCGCTGGACGAGGTGGGGTAAGAAGATGAACCTCAATAGAACGGTCAGTATCTGTGATGTCCTTAGCTGTACGAAATCGTCCTGGGTCTCAAGTATCCTGGGCGTTGGTGTACTGAGGGAGTTCACAGCGAATTCGATTCCACTTACCGCAACAACGGACCAAAGGGCAGATCAGGATCGGATGCGGATGCTCTCGTAAACAGGGTGATACGTCCTCGTGGTCTGCACAAAAGATGGACGGGGGGGGGGGGGGGGGGAGCGTGGTCCTGTTCAGACAAATGTTAGGTGTACGTATGGCGAGACATACCAGTAAGAGCATCGGCGATAAGAACAAGAATCGATTGCAAAGTATCAACCCTCTGAAGCTTCTTGAGTAGTCCGAGGTAGAGTAATGCATATGTCTGGCCATCAGAGAGTAGAAGAGGCTCTGTCTTTCCTTTAGGTTGCCTATCCACTTTCTTGATGAGGGCGAGCTCCTCTGGGGTGATATGACCGGCGCGTTGATATCCCTAGAAGTTGAGGAGTTGAGATGTACGTGTGCGTGTGCGTGAGATGGATGAAATAAAGGCACCTCCCAAGGAACTTGTTTAACGCGTATTTTTGTTATATACTCTTCTATATATGAATTCGAGACGAGACTGAGTGTCATGATGAGTGATGGGAGAGGAGAGAGAGGAGAGGTTAGTTAGTTAGTTAGTTAGTTAGTTCTCTAACATCCCCATTTCAAGGTTTCTCTGTCTCTGTCACCGTCATGCCGATGTCGACTTTAACTACTTCAACTTTGTCCTCGTTCGGAATCAGATTCAGTGGGTCATTGAATCCCCTCGATTGCACTACGTATTTCATTATATCATCATTTGAGCAGGTAGACATACCCATCCCTTTCGTAGACGTTTGGCAACCTCAACCTCAACGGAATTGGTCACACCCCCTTCGATAGCGCAACGCCCAAAAAAACCTCCACGCCCAACTTTGCATACCGCGGTCATTCTCGATCGCTCTCCCATTCTCACTCGTACCCCAACACCCTTCGACGCGCCTACTATGCCTACCAAGCTCGTATCCAAAGCGCACTACATAATCCCTTTCCCTATGACTTCTACTTCAAGCCTGGCTCACTTCTTGAGTCCAAGTTCAATCTAGAAGAACGCAGACGCGACCGCAAAGCTTTCGGACCTGGATTTGGCGCGGACCATCCCCTTGCACCAGGTGCCGGTGTGACCGCCCAGGATTTGAAGAAGTTCGGACGTGACGAAGACGAGACACCAGCGTCTCGTGTCCACGCGAGTGACATTAACAACGACGTTAAAAGCCTAGATAGGAAGGGCCAACGGAATCTCTACCTCCTCATCCAACAAAAGGGGGCCGTGTGGAAGTTTCCAGAGACTAAAGTTGCGGACAACGAGCTATTGCACGAGGTAAATAACCTCCTGGCTTTCACTCTGGCGGTCGAGAATCATTCCCTTTGCAGTCTGCAGCGCGTGATTTGAAAGAGTTATGTGGCGAGGCCATGGACACCTGGATTGTCAGTCGCAATCCAATCGGTTTGTATGAGATCCAGCCTCCAACACCGCCCACCGATCCTGCTTTGCCTCCTAAAGTGCGTCTTACTCGGCTTTGCTTTGCCAGCTCAAAAAATGATGATTCATTCCCTGTTCGAAGACTTGTGTATTCTTCTTCAAAGCTCATATAATGGCAGGTCAAGTGAAGCCAGGCAAGACCGTCACCGACTTCGCTTGGCTCACAAAGAGGGAGATTGCAAAACGCGTAGATCAACAGTACTGGGATGGCATTAAGGATATGTTGTCCGACTTCTAGATTGATAGGTAGTAATAGGGGTATGCAATGCTCTTCTCAGCCTAGTCATTTATATAGATAAAAGTAGCGAGCAGCGAGCTCATTATCGAGGAGACGAAATTGCCCTTTTTGTCTCTGATCTTTTCTGTGCGTCGTCAAAGCGGCGCACGATAACTTCACATTTGGTCGTTTTGCAAATGTGATTCGACCCTCCTTTGATGGCATCCGAGAACAAAGTTAGACCAGCAGCGCGCTCGACGGCGTCAACTGTCAGGAGTCGCATTTAGAATGGTATGGCGTTCTATGAGAGTGGCATGGCATTACCAGGGACAACGAAGCTCTCTAGGGATGCCTCGTCAGGAATGATAGCATTTGGAAGTACAAATGCTCCGGTAGAGATCTCAGGGACGTGAGGTGTCGAGGGCGATGACGGCCGAGATGCAAGTACGACTTTGGCAAAATGTGTCGGAACGGCAATATTTGGCGGGTTACCGATCACTTCGTATGTCTAAAAGTGGCGAATAGCACTGCTGGTCACCTCGTGGAAAGTGATCTATGGGAACAACTCACGACTCGCCATTTCCCATCCGAGTCTTTGCGCGGAAGGTACAACGGGATAGTGAACACGTAAACATCAGAGAATGAGTTCGTCAAACGGCGACACCAATCTTCGAGGTAAGCCCAATCTACGTGGAGGGCAAGGGTTCAGTGTGTTATAAGCCCCGCGAAAAGGGGCCGCAAGCACAAACAGTGACGATTGAACCCGGAGCCAACTTGGGGGGCGATATTGGACAGCAGAAATGTCTCGTCCATGGCCTCCTGAACAACTAATTAAGAGACGCATCACGGAAGAGACCGTGTGCTTACCTGTGACCGCTTCGCATCTGCAGCTGGCACCCTATGTAAGTAAATACAATGGTTTGAAATACATGAGAAAGCTATGCGCTCTAACACGAAATGCCAACACGTACATGTGTCCGCGGTCATAACCACTGCGAAAGTAGTCCTGCAACTTGGCACGGAATTGCGCCGGGAGAGAATCGTCTTCATGGAAGGCCGACTTTCCGCGATCTCCGGTTTCACCACTCCCTTGGGTGGACTGGAGAGTAGATTTCCCGAGAGAGGCGAGTGTCAAATGCTCTGCGGTCTGAAAACTCGAGTTTTAGCAGAGGGAAGGCCAAGCTGAATATCAAAGTCTAACTGACCCACGCGGGATGTCGCATGCGACGATCATATGCGGCTACATACGCCTGGCGCGCGAGCAGGTCAGATATGGGGCCTACACATGGTTTGGAGGTAAGATCAAAACAGCAGAGCAGGAACAAATTAGAGTAGAGAGAACAAGGCGTACCAGGGCTCCCGTATCTGAGTATGGGGGAGATTGTAGTTGGATCACGAGTTATGTCGACCTCTAAGGGTACTGACACTTTATTAGAATTGACCTGTGTACTTATAGACGAGGGTGGTATCGCCGCGATTGGAACTGCTCCCTTTTTTCTGGACGAGGCGTTCAAAACGGCTACAGCACCTCCACCGACAGCTGCGCCGAGGGCAAAAAAAGTAGCTCGAAGAATGGTGGAGGTGGGCATTCGAACTGTACACACGCACGCTCAACGCTCAACGCTCAAAGTGAAAGTGATGAAGCGCCGACCACTGAATTCATCCGGATTATTATATACAACAAGACATATTACCTACCCACCCAAAAGGTAAGGAGTGGGTTAGGCACAACTATCAATGCATGGGCGGTTTTGTTCTTTTTTTTTAAGAAAAAAAAAAAAGAAAAAAAAAACACACAGTACGCTATATACCAACAAGGGTTAAGAGCCCTAGGGAGAGGAAAAAGAGTTAAATAGATCACTTCGTCTTGCGCAGCAGGAAATTGAAAACATCGGAAAGAAGAAAGAGTCAAGTCGCCGACTTATGAGCTACACACGGACCGGTCTCGAAGTTCAAACAAGAGAGTATTATGATGAAAAAAGAAAGGTGATTGAGGATAGCTAATGAAATGTCAGACATATAAGAGCTCTCGCAAGGGTTGTGACAAATGTCATATTATAAAACATGCCATGTGGGGAGCCGCTCCAGACTCTGAATTGCATCCTGCACTCTCACCTCACATCTCCAGTGGTTCGTGAGAGCGGGTATCCAGGCTGCGTACTGCACTCTCGCTTGCCACGACACGTTCCCGGCGACTGTTGAAACCACCAACACCCGGGCCCCGCGGTTGTCGCACAACACCACTAGTCGGACTTTCAAGCCGGTCTCCACTGCTGGGACTGACGACGTTTGCGGGCAAGCTCGGACTGGCGGTACAGCTCTATCAAAGGGACTCGAATTCCCGAAGAGCGACCCGAATACTCCCAACCGCCGCGAGGAGAAGCAATGGTTGCGTAGCCTTCACGTATGTTGCCATTCGAGGATCGAGTGGTAAGTCGGGGCGCCTGCGTGCGCAGGGCGCCCATATCGGGCATAGATTTCTTGACGCGTAAAGTTTGGGTGAGGCCGCCCGACGTTGGAGATGTCGGCGAAAGATAAGCGGACGGCATCCGTTGCAAACCTGGGTGGTGGTTACCCTGCTGTCTCTGATAGATTAAGCACGTGCGTTATTAGTGCAACCCGTTGATTGTGTATTACTGTGCACGAACCTTATCGGGGTCGATGCGGGTGACGACGGCATATCGCTCTTCGCCTTCACCGAGAGAATAGTGATACACACCGAGTTTCTGAGCAACCAGATGCACTATTCGTCGCTGCTTTGGGGAGAGTGTTCGGGAAAATGCAAGTTCGTCCCTCATGTGATCATCTTTGAAAAGCAAGATACGAGAATAAATCTCCAGCGTAGATGGGTCATTAAGATCCAGCTCATTTGAGGCCGAAATGCCTTTAAGGGAAGGGCTGGGCGTAATAGGAATGACAGGCGGTGGTGTTTGGACGCCATATGGCTGCGGGACGGGCATTGGAGGAGCTGACGGTGGGGAATATTGTTGTGAAGTCTGGTAATTCGTCCCAGAGTATGAGCGTTGGGAGGTGAACGGGGAGGCAATAACTGGAAAATCATCGTAGGGCGTTTGTGGGGTCACCTGGAGTTGTTGCTGTTGGTGCTGTTGCTCCTTCTCGAGCTGCATGGAACGCATGCGCCGAATAGCCTTTTCCCGCTCGATGCGTTCCTTTTCTCCGGCCTGTAATACCTTTTTATATTCAACACGTAATTTACGGCCTTGTACGTCGAAGCCATTCAGGGCGGCGACAACGGCATCTGCATCAGAGGCCTGCCGGAAATTGGCGAAGGCCAGACCCCTGAAAGAGCCTGACTGATCTAAATGATAGTTGAAGGCATACGGGGTTGGAATAGACAAAGAGGCCTGGTGGAAAAATGATGAAGGAGAGGAAGTTTAAAATGGGACAGAGAAACATACGATGATGTCCAGAAGTGTCTCACGTTTGACATTAAAAGGGATGTTCTTGATGACAATAGCAGTGGGTATAATCTCATCTTCGGCACCTTGACCGAGAGGTGGAATGCCCGGAGGGGCATTGATATGAGGGAGAGGGGGCGAACCCCCGCCAGAGGAAAGATCAGAATTGTTGGGAGAAGATAGAGAACGATTGTCAGGGTAAGCAGCTCCGCCATCAAGCCATTGCTGTTAAAGGGTGGTATATGGGACAGTGACGGGAAACGGAAATTAGAATGGAATGGAATGAGTCAAAAGTAAGCGAAAAGAGAGAAAGTGGGGAGAAACAAGGGAAGGATGCGCACAGAAGGGAGGCCAGCGCGAGCCGGCTTACTCTTGAGAGGAGACTGGTTCATACTAAGAGGATTGAAAGGAGGTTGACCTGGGGGGACATGGGGAGAGGTAGCAAAATGGTACTGAGGCCTGATGTTACCCGTGCCTGAGCCGTCGAAGTCGTAAGTGTCATGCAGGCGTTGATGAGATGACTGAGAAGAAAGGGACAGCGAGGCGATATCTGGAGCGGGAGAAGAACTGGTCATTATGATTGAAGTGGTGGGACAACGGATGTTGATGCTGATGTTGTTGTTGTTGTTATTGATTGATGATATCCCGCACAGAGAAATTGAGGAAAAGAAGAAAGAAAAGAAGAATATGAAGAGAAGAAATTCGGAAAACAAAGAATAAAGGGGAGGGGAAAAAAAGAAAGAAAAAAGAAAGACAAAAAAAAAAGAACAGAACAACAAGATGGGAGGTGGTGGTGTTGGTGTTGGTGGTGTTGTTGTTGTTGTTGGTGTTGTTGTTGTTAGTAGAAAGGGCCGTGCGAGTGTATTATTTTACCCTCTCACCCTCTCACCCTCACACCCTCACACCCTCACCTTCACTTTCTAATCCTCTCTACCCTCACCCCCTACACTATCACTCTTACTCTCTCACCCATTCACGGCACAAGCCGATCGACACGAGGCAAGGCAGAATTGAATATAATTGTAATTAAATTGAATTGAATTGAATTGAATTGACTACACAACCCCTACCACTGCCTTGGGTGGTGCTACCACAGTCCTTCCATCAAAAGGTACAAAGATCGATTGCGCATGATCCCAAGGTCCCCGCATCTTAACAACTCTACTCGGCCTTGAAGGTGATCGCGATGTTTCTTGTGACCCTTCTACCTCATTTCCTGACTCTGAAATTCCCGCCCGGGCTACGATTGAGTGCGCCCGCTCGCGGGGTATAGGTCCCCGAGCAACCACAGACGGTGGATGAAAGATAGGTCTCGGTACTGACGGCATGGTGAATTTAGGTTTGCTGCGGGATGGTAGTGGCCCTTGAACAAGGAGAAGAGGCGTCGGAGGGGGTCGACGGGGCATGGATCACGAACGAAAAAAACGGTCTATTGAATGAGCTTTGCAATGAGTGATGGGTGCACGTCAGACACAGTTTAGTGAGAGGCAGACAGACCTATGAGAAAAATAAAATAAAAAAGAATGAATTCGGCTCAACCGAAAATGAGGGATCAACCCTAAGGCTAAGGTAGTTAAGTTGGTGATGGTGGTGGACGAGTAAGCGAGTGATAGTGACAGTGATAGTGAGTGACACCAGTGATGAACACAGCAACTTGATGACAAAGCAAAGGCCGACCGAAGACGAGGACCCCCCCCCGAGAAGGAAAATTGAAAATGGGAAAATGAAAATGAAATGAAAAAAATTATACAACACATGCGCAGGCAAAGGGGGGTATAGGTATATAACTATCCTCTACCTCTATCCACTCTAAGCTGCCGACTCATCAATAATCGGTCGATAATATTTTACAAGTTGAGCTTTGAACACTAAAGGCAAGTCAGTATCAACCACTGTCTGTCCAAGAAAGGCCATAGCTCACACTCTGGGGACTCCCAAAGGTTCGACGCATCGGTATTTAGTGGAGACGCGTTATTCGGTTCTAGGTTGAAATTTAGGATGAGATGAAATATACTTCGTCAGAATTGTTTTATTACCCCCAAGAAGAGATTGTAGAGACAAGAGAATGGTCTGGACACTGTAGACAGCGGACCACTTGTCCTGAAGTAAAAACTATGTCAACTTGATGGGCGCATCGAAAACCACAGGGAGGCAAACCTGAAGTATGTCTAGACAGATTGCACCTGACGCGATATCAACATTGGGATGAAAACAGGGTGATTCAAACTTGATGACAGGGGGGACATAGGGATAATTTGGCGGGAAGTGGATGGCAATTTTGAATGACATCCCACCGTAGTACTGGTTAATTTTTGGACTTTTTAAGACGAACTACAGCTTAAGAAGGTAAGCTCTTACAGTTCCTGCAGGTCCCTCTATTGTACCAATCCACTCGAAAAGGTTGGCATCAGATTTTGGGAAGGCGGACTAGAGAGATGGACAAGACAAGTTGAACGCAGTGTCAAGAAACCATAATTGATTGACACGTACGATCCCAGGAGAGGAGGACATCTGAAAATTTATGAGAGGCGATAGAGTGTGATCTTTAGAAGAGAATGCTCACCATCAAGGTCATTAATTCATTGGTCAACCTACGGAGAACCGATCGACTCAGAAAAAAATAAATTTAAAAACGAAAACGAAACCGAAAACGAAACCTTTTGGTTACGCTACCGACAGCTTCACCTCCGGACCCGGAAACTGTTGACTTTGTAGTAGTATTGCGAGCGGCGAGGGAGGTAGTAATCTGTTCCATGATGTCCTGTGTCCTGTCCGTCCACAACTTTGCGTTGCGTTGCGTTGTTTTACCCATCAAGTTTGATCGCATCACGTGCATCAACTGATCATATGATCTCAAGTCACACTCAACCGTCTCACTCAGCCTTCGGCTCTCAGCTCAGAGCTCAGAGCTCAAGAGTCTCAGAGTCTCAGAGTCTCTCGTCTCAAAAGTCTGAGATTGAGACTGAGAGAGAGAAAGAGAGAAAGAGACGGCGAGTTTCACACTGTTCACTATATTCAACTTCTTTTCACACCATCATGGCCACCCCTTTCTCTCCAACACAAGGAGAGGTCACCCTCGTGAACCAGATTTTTAACAAATATGATCCTCAAAAGTTCGGTGTCATCACAGGTGATGTTGCCGTCAACATCTTCGGTGGTGCCAGCCTCAGCGCTACTTCCTTGGGTCAAATATGGGGAATCGCGGATGCTGAAAATCAAGGCTTTCTCACTCGCAAGGGTGTCTCCGTTGCACTCCGTCTCATTGGTTGGGCTCAGAACGGTGAGGCAATATCAGGGGACCTGGTCAACAAACGTGAGCACCGCACGTCTTCTCGCTCTACAGTTTTGAGCTCATCTTGACCAAGCCGGCCCTCTCGCCGTAATTGACGGGTACTCTTCACCTTCGGAACCCCGCAGGGCTGTCAGCCCCTCCCCGAAGTCTCCAGGATCCCGTCTTCCTCCTCCATTAACCCAGCAGGACAAGGCCAAATTTACGAGGCTCTTTAATGGATGTGGCCCTGTAAATGGCATTCTTCCGGGTATGTATATCGTCATCTTTCTCTGCTCTCCATCTTGATTTTAGTCTCAATCTACTTCCTAAGGCGAGAAGGCGCGCGAGGTGTTCGTCAAATCCAAGCTCCCTGTTGAAAAACTCTCTCAAATATGGCATGTCCTGTATACATTCGACAAGCACTCGTCTTAATGCACTTCTCCCAGGAACTTGTCGGATACACATAACCGTGGATCACTGGACATGGCCGATTTTATCGTCGCCATGTACCTTATTCAAGCTTCGATGTCCGGGCA
The DNA here is from genome assembly GCA_022496185.1 of Multifurca ochricompacta. Taxonomy (NCBI): domain Eukaryota; kingdom Fungi; phylum Basidiomycota; class Agaricomycetes; order Russulales; family Russulaceae; genus Multifurca; species Multifurca ochricompacta. Next base: position 1,219,336 of record WTXG01000003.1, on the reverse strand, counting down.
ACTCACCTTCGTCCCGACTACCCTCCCTCCTGGTCTGTATGAAATGGCCTCTGGTCAAGGTTTACCAGGAAGTACTATCGCTTCCCATGCTACCGGAAACAGTGGTTCCCTCAGCCCCGGCCTATCCGATGCTTTCCCTCAGAACAGCGGACCAAGCGCTGTCCAACCACAGCTCACAGGGAGGCCATTACAACCACAATATTCGGGACAGCCCCTGCAACAGCAGTTCACAGGGCAATTGTCACAGCATCAAACCGGTTCTAAACCAGGTCCTGTTGCTGCATCCCGGAGCGCTCCGGCTCCATTTGCCGCTGTTCACGTTGCACAACGTCAACCAGCGTGGGATGTCACCCCTACTGAGAAGGCTAATGCCGACAAGTTCTTTGACGGCCTTGACACCCAAAAGCGCGGTTACATAGAAGGTGATGTTGCAGTACCCTTTATGCTTCAGTCGAAGCTGCCTGAGGATGTTCTTGCTTTGATTTGGTCAGCCATCTCTACGTGTTCTTTTCCAGAGATGGGCATCTCACGACTATGCGTAGGGATTTAGCGGACCTTAATAACGATGGGCGTCTCACTCGCGACGGTTTTGCAGTCGCTTTACATCTGATACAAGGAAAGCTTGCCGGGAAGGATGTCCCACCTACCCTTCCGGTTTCACTTATTCCACCCCCGATTCGGGCGGTAGCTGTACCCGCCGCGCCACCCTCAGATTCGTGGAAGGACTTACTCTGGGACGACACCCCTTCGTCCCCCGCGACGTCTCAGCCACAGTCGACGATTTTGCAGCCCCAGAGAACTGGACCTCTCAACCCGCAAACAGTATTTATCGCCCCACAAGTGGCGGGGCCTCAGGCGCTAGGACAGGGTACTTTTATTCCCCCAGGTATGTTTCATTCCGTACTTAAGAGTCAGGTGACTTATGGCACACCGTAGCCTCCAGCAAAGATCTCCTCGGCGATGACGAAGATACTGGGGCCGGGACTTCGTCTCCTGCCATACACGATCACTCGGCAGAAATAGGAAATTTGCAAAACCAGTTCCAGTCAACGACTCGCTCACTAGAGAACACGAAGACAGAGCGGGGCAGTGTTGAGGCTGCCGTCCAGAATCAGGCGGCCCAGCTCTCCGCACTTCAAACTCAACTGAGTTCTGCCAAGGCGGCATATGAAACTGAATCCCGCCTCCTCACCACTCTCCGGGAGCGTTTCAGCAATCAGTCATCCGAGATCCAAAAGGCCAAGGAGGAACTCATTCGCGCTGAGAGTGACCTTAGCGCCATTCGCATCGAAAAAGCTGAAGTGGAACAGAGTCTGCTACGCGATAAAGAGGAAGTGCGCGAATTGCAGCGCAAGATGTCCGAGACGGGGTCTATGATCGAGCACGCGAAGGCGGAGGTTGAAAAGGCGAAGAAAGATGCGAAGCAACAGAAGGGGCTGTTAGCAATCGCTAAGAAGCAGCTCGCTGCGAGGGAAGCGGAGAGTGTCAGGGTGACGCAAGAGCTTCAGGAGACGGTGGCTGAGGCTGAGGAGATCACAAAGGAGCGAGAAGTCGCGGAGGCGGAAATTGCCAAAGAGCCCTCTCTAGCAACGACGGCAAACGGATTCCCACTTGCTCTTACGCCTTCACTAACCGGAGACAGCGTCGCCTTCGCTGCGGCGCAGCCCCTTCAAAGTACACCAGGAAGTCCTAGTTCGGTGGCGGCAAAGAGCAACAATCCATTTGAACGGCTGACTGCAGGATCCGGCTCGCGATCACAGTCGCCATTCCTCCCTTTTTCCAACACGTCTGTGCCCACTCCGACTGGTGCCACCCCCTCGGGAAATGAAAGTACTACGACTGACAATCCGTTTACTTTCGATCAAGCATTCGGCGGTGACGAAGCGAGACCTGGACCAGACGTAGACGAAGCACCCACCGGCCCCGAAGAAAATGCGCAACCCTCCACTCCAAAGGTCGTAGGCGAAACGAGCATTGTCACAAATGAAGAGCTGCTTTCATCTCCTTCTAGCGATCATGACTTGTTCAGTACGCCACCAATGTCCGCGCTAGATACGCTAGGGGTAGGGACACACATCTCAACAGCGGAAGGGGACGCCTTGAAATTCCCGCCGCTCGGTGCCCCTTCCGCCGCGCCGTCGACCGACCCGCTTTTGGAAGCCCGAACTGATATGAATGCACAGCTCAAGGAATTGGATGTGGATGAATCCGACTCGAGTGATGAAGACAGCGAAGACGAGACTCCACTTGCAACCTTGGCTGGGCGTTCCCCTCCCGCCCCGATCAAAGTTGACGTAGAGAAGGAAGCGCCAGCAAGCAACGGACATGCACTACCCCAGACCACCTTGGGGGCGTCCTCCCTGCCTGTAAACACAGTTGCTGCCACGCCTGCGGCCTCCGCTGAGGCTCGGAGTACTAATCCTTTTCCGCCTCCTGCACAGAATACCAGCGCTTTACCAGTCGTATCCTCGCCGTTTGGAGCTTCTTCTGGATCGCCAAAGGCGGCTAATTTAACTGACTTTGACAAAGCATTTGGGGACTTACCGGGGACAGCACCCACCGCTGTGGAGAACAAGTTCTCCTTTGACACTGCGTTCGAGGACCATTTTGACTTTGCTAAAGCAGACAAAAGTGCGTTCTCCCCTGATGCTGGCGACTCCTCTGTCCCCACTGCGTTCCCTCCGGCGCCGACCGGCACCAGCGCGGTCGATAAACCCCCAAGCTCTGCCCCTCATGGCTCCGGCTTTGAAAATGCGTTTAGCCCGCAACAGGATGACACAAGCTCAGTCCCTTCTGCACCCGTCGTTGACGGGCTCCCTACCCTTCCTCAGGTCACTGAATCTAAGCCATTCTCTTTTGAGCATGTCTTTCCAACGAACGGGTTACTACCTGCTCCTGTGGCTGCAACTCATTCTGTGGCTAGTCAACCTCCATCTAGCACGGATGCACCGAGCCTGTCTTTTGATGATGCCTTTGGTTCTAATTCTAATGCCACACAAGGAGATAGTGGGTTCGGAACTACGTCCTCCAGAACGTCATCAATCCCGCCAGCGACCCAGTCACCTTCTACGTTATCTGGGTTTCTCTCAAGTTCCCCCGTGCGAGGACCTACGTCCCCTCGTGACGGACCAAGCTTCCCGACTTCGCAGCCTCGTGAGGCCTCCCCGCCACCCCGTGTAGCATCCCCCAAGGGAAGACATTCTATATCTTCTTTCAAGGAGAGTAGCGATAAGAACAAAGACCAGGGACGGTCGAAACTCAGCGTAAGCGATGTCGTTGACTATCGGGGATAGAGAAGTTGACATATACGTTGGTCCAGATCCGTTTGCCTTTTGGGAAGAAGAAAAAGACACAAGATTCACTGCCTCCTTCTCAGTTATCCCAGCACTTGGCCCCGATAGTTGATGAGAACGCGGGAAGAGCATCGCCTGCGGTTGATGATGACGTTGAATCTGTGAAGCAGCTGTGCGGCATGGGCTTCAGTCGTACACGGGCCGTTACCGCTCTCGAAGCGAATTCGTATGACTTTCAGAAAGCGTTGACTAGCCTCCTGGGCAGTTAAGGGAGGGAGATGATTAATTGGTTGGATAAACAACAACTGGATGGATATGTTTTGTTTTTTTGGTTTGGCTTGTCTCTATTTCGATTTTTGATATTTGAGCGCCTTGAGCCTTTTATTACTTTTATGACTTTTATTCACATTCACTCTCTTTTCATTCTGTGCCGTGTGCCGTTCCTTTGTGTTGTTTTTTCATGAAAATGAAAGAAAAAAATAAAATATAGTATTCCTCGAAAAAAATGCTCTTGTTATCACTCCCCTTCTCTTCCTCGCCCTTCTTCAGGCTGTGCTGATTTTGAATCTATTTATTTGGCAGCAAAAATTATCATCATAAGCTTTCTTCACCCTCATCCCGATTCTTTATGCCCACTTTTGACTTAGTCGTCGTGGGCAGCGGTGGAGGGCCCCACGAGACCAACTTATCCTCGTCCGTCTCACCTTTTTTTCTCTCTCAAATACGCTTCCATCTAATCGCTTGGGCATCGTGAACAGGTACTTATTTAAGCCATGTGACACAGAATGGAAAGATGGGATAATTGCTCTCGAAGCAGGTGAGCACAATTCTTTCTCTCCCGTTCACGTCTCACACGTTTCGTTCAACTTTACACAGGCTCAGGGATAGGAACACTGCACCAGCTGCTCACTCGAGATGAGACACTCTTCAATGATCTCTCTTCATACCAGGTCTATTCACTCATACAGTCAGTTGCCGGTTTCTTTCTTCGAAGGAAGGCCCACGGGACAGACCTTATTTTTCAGTTGTTTCCTCATCAGCCATGCGCATTTGGACCATGTGAATGGTCTCATCCTGTCCGCGGGAGCTCTTCACGGTCACAGGAAACGTGTATGTGCCTCGTTGCATGCCCTCAAGTCTTTGGAGACCATTTTTGCGGATCGGATATGGCCCAATCTCGCATCGTGGGACGCGAACGATGCGGTCTATAAACTTCTCTACGACCCGTGCGTGCGGTTATGTCCCAATTTTTTTTACCCCCGTATCTCACATCACAATCACCGTAAAGATTAAAGTTCGACGACGAGAATTACAGAACCATATTTCGCGACGTTTCAGTCAGGGCGATGCCAGTCTTACACGGAAAGAACGACACTTTGGGCGATTATGAATCCTCGGCGTTCTTCATCCGATATGATCCCTCGGGCAAAGAGTTCTTGTTCTTTGGTGACGTGTCTCCCGACAGCCTTACCTCCCAGCCGCAGACAATTGCTGTCTGGCGTGCCGCCGCACGCAAGATACCGAACACGCTGTCCACCATCTTCATCGAGTGTTCGTGGCCGGTCGGCCGGCCGGACGAGCTACTTTATGGCATCTCAGCCCCGAGCACCTCGTGGACGAGCTTACCGCACTCGCGGCTGAGGTCACCAAGGCGCGTTCTGCGAAGACTGGAGTTGACAACGATACAGATATCATTCGCGAGAGAAAGAGAACGAAGCTGATGTTGGGTTCCTCCTCGGAACCGCTCGCTGGTTTGCGCGTTTATATCATACATTGTAAAGAAGACTGGAGCGGAAGTATAGCAAGCCGATATACCATGTTATCCGAGATCAAGTGAAGGCGCTGGTACAGAAGAAAGGTCTTGGCGCGGAGGTGCTGAGCGCCGAGCAGGGTATGACAATCAGTAAGTTTTTGGGTCATTATTGAAGTGGAGATCACGTTACTAAGGAGAACGTCTCTAGCTATATAACATTATCATTACCTTTCCACGTCAACGTCGAGAAGGTTGCGCAGCCCCGTGTACAATATAGCACATGTAGCCATATACTCTTTCCTTTTTGGATCTGCACTTGTATCCATATATTCTTGTCCTTTCGGGGGTTTTTTTTGTGAGAACACAGCTTTGTTGCGGACAGAAATACGCTGATGATGAAGCGATTACGAGACGGTCCTGCAGGTCCAACAATGAGAATTCTGGCATACAATCATGAGCATGAGCAGATAGTAAAGTGATGTGGGGCTCTATCATCTGAGTCAAGTCGAAAGGTATACTAATATACTAATTATGACGATGCATAGAGCTTAACGATGCCATCCGCACCCGCACTAGCCATGAAAGGCAATGATGGGTGGAACTGCACGTCAAGCACGCCCTCGCTGGCTTTCCTGCGATGGCTGGTGACCTCTTGAACACATGCTTTGGTACCAAGTATGTCCCAAAAGCGAATAGAGCAGTCATGACCACCAGATACTAAAGAAAAGCCGGCGGCGTCTATGGACAAGGAGGTCACACCGTCCAGGTGGGCGGGCATGGTGTACGTGCATTGACCTGAAGAGAATTGAGCACCTAAAAAATCACTTGCCCGCAATGGGACTAACCTGTGTTGATGTCATATATACTTATATACTTGTCCTCGTGGGCAGTGATGAGAAGGGGCATGGTTGGGTGTGAAACGATGTTATTCGCCTGTGAAAGCCCGCCGTCTGAAGGAACGATGAGGCTAGAAAGATAGTTAAAAGATATCACTGACCAGACCCCGATTCGCCGTGTAGAACAGTTAATTCCTTCCCGTGCGCGATGTCAAAGATTTTGATTGTTGAATTCTGGTACGCGACTGCAACCTTCTTCAGGTCGACTTTGATCGCCTCGACAGCCGTCACACCCGGTAGGTCGTCGATTTCCTCGCCATCGTAGTCCACGCCGTTATAAGTCCATGAGAGGCGCAGCGAACCACGGCCCGACGCATCACTGACGTCCCACACCTTGACAGCTCCTTCCGCACCGCCGCTGATAAGCGTACATTCGTCACGCACGAGCGCAAGATCCCACACAGCGTCAGTATGTCCGATGAGCTCTCCTCGTAGTCGCGAGGCGTCGAATGGGGCATAGGTGGTATGAGCTGACAACGGTAGCGACCAAACACGTACGGTCGAATCGAGAGATGCAGAATAAATGAGTTGCTTCGAGGGGGCGATGATGAGGCGGGTGATGGCCGCTGAATGACCACGGAGGGTCAGCTGTGGTTCCACTTCCGTAACTGGACGAGAGCTGCAACGGATCAAAAATGGCCATGAGCACCGACGCCGGGTGGAAGCAAACGAAGAAGGCTTGCGCACTTGGATGAAGCGAGGCCGGCAACGTCCGTTCGCCAGATTTTCACGGTGCAGTCATCACCTCCGGTAGCAAGACAGAGTTCCGTGGGATGGAAGACAATCGCTCGAACGGCATCGAGATGGCTACGCGCGCGTAAGGGCTAATAGTGAAAGACAGGACAACGCACTCACTTTCTTAAAGTTCTCTTCGTTTTCCACACTTTGGTGCCTTCACCTTCACCAAGCACATTCGACTCATCCTCTTCAACCTCGGCATCATCTTCCTTGACATCCTCGTCATCTTCCCTTGGACGGCGGTCCCAGGCACTATCTGCCAGCGTGCCCACAGGACCTGTATATGGGAGCCCCAATTTCTCCCTCCATTCACCTTTGTCATCTGGCCGAAAAATGGATGTGCGGGACTCCAGCGTTGATTCGTCCCTGTCTTTTTCTGCGTCTGACGTTTGCCCAGACTCTACCAGGACGGCTGGCTACTTGGTAGCTGAGGCGATGATATTGGGCCAACGGACTCTGTTGCTGTGAGGGTAAAGACAGGATGCCAGGCCCACGCTCAAGGACGGGAACCTGGGGCCCAGTAGATGAGGGCCCTGCGGCCGGTGCAGGAGTTGGGATGACATTCATGTTATTCAGAAGGGGGAAATCCTTGGCCACTTCAGGCATGAGCTTGCGCGGGCGCGTGCTGTAGCCTATCTGGTCGAACGATGGAACATTGGGGAGGGTGACAGGAAGAGAAGGGTTCGTTACAAGCTGCCGGGAGGGCAATGGGTTCAACGCTTGAGGTGAGGTGAGATATTGTATTTCTTGTAAGCATCTGGGAAGAGTGAGCAGAACGAAAGAATCGTCCAAGTCAGATGCCTACTGTTTAAGATAGTCCCTGCTGCGAGCGCGGCTTTTGGGGTCACGACCAAGGGATGGCCTAGCTATGGCCGCCGTTGAAGCGGGACCATTGGTATTTGTCCAACTAGATGATGACTGACCTGCCCACGTGCTTGCTCGGTTGAATTAAGAGTGGTAGCGCCATTTGGTCCCCTTTCAGGAGGCAAAGGTGAATCTTCGAGAGGGTCAGCGAGAGAAAGGAGATGGATCGGAAGATGAATACCTTCGCTACGAGGAGAACTGGAACTGCTGCCTTCCTTGTGGCTAGAGGTCTCATCCTTCTGAGAAGTAGACTGCAAGGAGGCAACCTTCGTGGGGGGCAACGACTGGGATGTAGGAGGGGGCTGTGAGAGTTGTTTTGAGCTGCTCTCGTGAAAGCATGTCAGGTCGCCTGAAATGTAGCAGAGAGAGCGGTGAGGTGTAGAACATACCGTTCGACGCGGAGAGCGTATTCTAGCATTTTGATGCGCCGCATGAGGTCAACTTTGATATTCTCGAATGAGCGTCGCTCTCCTTCTAAAAGAGCAATACGAGCCTAGAGGAGGAAAAGGCATAAGAAAAAGGTAGGACAACGTGTGTTGGTTTGAACTGAAAGACGAACTCGCATCTCAGCTCTCTCAATCTCCCATTCGTTGCGGTCGCGCTCGTATTTGCGCCATTCGGATTGGAGGAAATGAAGCACGTTAGAGAGGGTAAAGTCTTGGCCGTTGAGTGGAGGAGGGGGTACATCTACTGGGCCGTTCTGAAGTTGTTGAGATTGAGCGAGTTGTGGTTGTTGTTGAATGATGGAAGGCCCCTTGTTAGAAGATAAGTTTTGAACGGAGCCCAACATTTGTTGAGTTGAGTGATGAGAAGAAAGGAAGGAAAGATTTGATTGAGAGATTGAGAGAAAGAGAGAGAGAAAGAGAGGAGTTGGTCATTATTTATTTAAAAAAAGGTATTAAAAACGGTCCCTCTCCCTTCCCTCTCCTCCTCCTCTTCCCCAACAACTCGACCAACTCTATTCTTACTTCTTTGAAGATCTTTGAAGGCATAATGAGAAACCTTCAATGTGTATAATAAACATCTTACTTCTTGATACCACCCCCAGGTGGGCCACCTGTAATTTCACGTCATCATCAACGAATCACGACAGAATGATAACCACCACTTTTACCTTTCAACGCTGTATTTTCTTTCTATCAGTCAAATAGCGACCAGCGATCCATTCTTAAGCCGACCTTTTTCTTTTGCAGCTTTCAGCGCTTCAGCTTCAGCCTTCTTTTTCGCTTTTAAAGCCAAATCATCGTCGTCTTCATCCTTTTTATCCTTCTTCGGTGCCTGCGACAGCTTAGCGAGCGAGAGTTTTGAGTCATTAACGTGTCATTTTCACCTTCAAAGGCTTGAGCTTGCCTCCTTGTCTACCAGACATCGATCGCGGTGTGTGATGAGGTGTAGAGTAGAGGTGTAATCGGTCAAATCTTAATAATTCTTTCACACCACCACTACCACCCACACTTCATTCCACTTCGTCATGCACGGCGTCGACGATTGGACTATTCATATCGCTCAAACTTGGGATGTTCGTCTAGGGTTGGGATTTTATCATATTCAGATTATAACTAACTTTTGACGGCTAGATTCTTGGTCCATTCCCAATTCATGCCAGGGAGCAGCATATACTCTCCCCGTCATTCCCTCTCGATCGTGTGCATTCCTCATCTATCAATTCCATTCACCTTCATATTTATGAAGACTAGTCACAGTAAACGCACCCATTGATCTTGATGCTTCGTATCCATCTTCCTTGGCTGACGGAGGCTACGTGTATTGGGCAAGGGTTTCATCACCCCCTGGCAGTGATCTCCTCGTGTCATTCCCTCACATTCGGTAGGCAATCAATCGTTATCGTTCATCTACCGCGGTATCTTTTTATCCAAGGCGATTTTCTTAGTTGGGCTTCCCTGCGCGCGACGGAGGGGTGGGCGGCTTTACAACATCATTCCGTCCTGCGCACCACTCTTACCCTTCTCCCCCCTCGTACCCACTTTCGACTTCCCCCAACTGTTCCCAATCTCTTAATAGAGCTTAAGAGGGGTTCTTTCTTCACCCTCCTTCCTGCCAACGTCGAAAGTGAGCAGGGACAAGACATTGGACCCCAGTGGTATTCAGGAAATATATATGACATTGACCAGGCGCCACCCCACCTTGTGAGGCTTCCGACAAAGCCCTCTCCAGTGTCACCCACCGCGTATCATCTATATATAAGCGGTGACTATGAGGTGTTCGAGATATAATCCTTGTCACTTGTCCGTTGCTGAGGCAACTAGCTTAGATCAGGTTGTTCGCTGACCCAAGGAATGCGGGCTCTGAAGTTCCCACACTCAGCATATCCGTGAATGTACGCCTTGAGTTGCCTGCCATACATTTAAGGCGCGAGACATTCCACGACGCCGTCCCGGACTTTGTTGAAGGGTTTGCATTCGGGGACGCACTGGGCATTGGATTGCGATGCCTGTCTCCGAGTTGGTGGACCGTCACAGCCCTTTCCCCATCTCCTGAGTTATGTGAATCAGTAAGCAGTGATCCACCTTCGGAACTAAGGGATGTTTCGCTTATTTTAACGTAGGGGATTGTGCTTTCGCTCCTTTCGCATGCTCGATTTGCTCCTGGGCAGGCACGTGTTGTGCCCATCCGGATTTCGCAATCCAAACCGTTTGACGGTGATACGCTCTCATTCTCCTTACATGCCACCTCCGATGAGTCCTCGTTAACCCTTCCCATCCAAGTTCCTGTCCTCCGGCTTGCTCACTGGTCGAGGACGGGCACTATGGCTATCACAGCATCTTATTTCTCTACAGACACTGCCCCTACAGGATTCATTGTACTCCCTCCAGAGCATCCGAATAATCCCTGTAAGGTGCCTAGCCCACCGATACTTGCCCTGCGTGCGTCCTTGTACCATTGTGGCGATGCTATATCTTATCGCCCCTCCTACCAAAACAGATGGTGCAGGAGTGGATATCTTCAAACAGCATTTCTGGGTCGAAGCCATACCACGCCAGAAACGGAGCTGGGTCATCTTTCCCTCAGGCAGAACCCCCTGGGCATGTAACTGTATACCAGCTATTGATTGCACCCATGTAATCAGAAAGTCTACAGGGGTTAGACTGGCACGGGCCCAGCGCAGATGATGCGTGGGGGACTGTCTCTGCTCTTGCTACCATCCTGGAAGCATCTTCAAGGTGGCAAGCTTGGACAATAAAACCAGAAAGGGTCGTCATTATTGGTCATTCGAACGGCGGACAAGGGACATGGTACAATGCTGCAAGACACCCCGACAGGGTGGTGGCAAGTAACGACTGCCGTTTCCTTCCTGTTACTTGACATGGTTTAAGGTGCATGTCGCAGTGATTCCCGCAGCTGGGTACATCAAAGCGCAGGCCTACGTCCCCTTGACGCAGTCACGGTGAGACTTACCGACTCGCCTCAACATCCCTCACGTTCACGAGCAACAGATCAGCGCACTTCATCGATCCATTTTTGCGGGCGGTTCTCGAGTGCTCGTTTACCCCGGATGATAACGACCTATTCTTGTCAAACTTGGTGGACACCCCTGCACTGGTCATACATGGGTGCGTTTTTTATGTAGGCCCCTTGACCATCTTCATTTTACACTTTTCAGAGGTGCAGATGAGAATGTTCCCACATGGCACTCAAGGGCAGCTGTTAGTGTGTTGAAGACTTGGGCCGCAGACGCGGTCGTGAGGTACTCCCATTTACGCTTTATCTCCACTCCTTTGGCGCCCTTACGGACCTAGTTACCGCGAGGAGCAAGGGCAGAATCATTGGTATCCATCCGTTTTCAAGAATGCACAGGTGTCGGCTTTTTTGGATTCGGTCCTGAATGAGGAGCGACGTCCACCCCGACGTTCCACCACGTTCACGCTGACGACAGCGGTGCCAGCCGACACTGGCTCTCTTCATGGCTGGCGCATACTGAGCTTGCTTGCTACGGGAAGGTAGGTATCGGCCGGTAGATTTATATGGTCGCTAAAATATCTACCTCCGTTCCACTAGGCTGGCGCGTTTAACAGTAAAGGTGACCGACGGGATCGTTTTGGTCAGTACATCCAACGTCAGATGCTTCAGCATCGACGCCTCCCGGCTAGAAGCTCGGCAACTAGACATCGATGGCTACGCTGTTGCCGTCCCTGATCTGTCTATCCCACGGCTCTATTTTCAAAATGACACCAGTGGATGGAGGGTGGGTGGGTTCAACCTCTTCGTCTTGTTCAGTCACTGTCATGACGACTATAGATTCCCACCGCAGCGGAGTCACCATGGGTAACACAACGATCTATGAGTCCATATACTATTTTACGTTCATCAGGGCCGCTCAGGATCGTAATTTCTGGGAGCTTGGGTTCCGAAATGTCTGTTGCACAGCGGCTTGCAAGCGATCTGGGCGTGTACTACAAGTTGGATGCCGATATCGTCCTTGAAACAGAGGTCCTTAAGTCTCAAGACAGACCTCACAGGGGAAATATTGTCGTCGTTGGCAGTCCCAGTGGTCGATATGTACGCCAGTGCTTGTCGAAGGGAAGGACAGCCTTCACCATCGCGGAGAGGGAAAGTGGTCCACCAGTGCTACAACTCAGGGGAGAAACTTTGACTGGGTTGTCCCAAGGTAAATGGATTAAAAAGGCTGCTAGGCTTATCGATTGTGAGAACTGCTTGCAGGTATTGTGTTTACACACCCACACGAAGACTCTCCAACGTCCACGATGTTGTTCATGATCGCACATGACCAGTCGGGTTTGGAACGAGCAGCTCGTCTCTTCCCTACTCGCACTGGACTGGCTCTGGCTGATTGGATGGTCATCGGAAAACGGGCAGACAAGGAAGGAGCATCTGGGATACAGAGAGCGGGGTATGGATTTCTTCTAATTTTGTGGGACGATCCACACCTAGCGTTTCACGACAATTTACAGACTTTGGGGGGGTTCTTGGGAATATAACAGCGGAATGTCATGGCAACATTAATAGGACGTATGGGGAGGGATAGGCGCTATATATAGGCGTATGTGACTGTAATACGAATCAGAGTCCGGATCGTAAAAAGCAGGATGACGATGGCAATGTGCGAGTACAATACAGTGCGTGATGAACAGCCCGGAAATGAAAAGGAAGTAGATGGGACAGATGGTGAACATTCAAACACTGTCGTCCTTTTAAGATACAAAGATGGATCTGGCAACCTGAGACGCCATATAAGCCTGCTTTTAGATTGACAAAGAACGCCTTACACTATCAAGCAGCAACGTAACCTCGGGTGCCGCCCTAACGAACCCTTTGCTCCAAAAGTCGTACTTGGGATTCCGTAGCAACTCGATGAAGGTGACCAGAGCACCCCATGGATGGGGCCGGTGGACGACGAAGCGTTCCATGAGGACCCTCGTGATAATTTCCCGGAACGAGTCATCATTGGCGTCGAGGAACAAATAGAGAAAGAGGGAGCTAAACCAATGGGTGTGGGCGTTAGGGTACCGGAGATGCAGTACCATCGAATTCAACAATAGATATTGGCCTAAAAGATTGTTAGAGAGAATTTTACATTGGCAAGTTAAGATCACCTTCAGAATCAAGGTTCTTTGCCAGATACCGAAGGGCCACCACGCCAGGATCCGACGAGTTGAAAAGAGACGAACCACTCTTTGTCTTGGCCTGAGCAACGGAAGAGATACCAATATACATCACCAAGGCATTGATGAATGATACGTCATACGTTTCTGAGGCGTCATCAGACATAGGAGACTGGAGACGATCCTTTAGCGAGGACAAGTAGGGTGGAGAGGCACGACCTAGGAGGTACTGGTCCAGGTATGTGCGCAATTCTCCACTTTTAAGCCCGGCTGTGAAGTCGGACAGAATTGGGGGTATTGGTCCCATCTCTGGGATGGTATCGTAACCGCCGTTTCGAAGGTAAGGGTCTGGGAGAATGACAGTGGCAGGGAAGGCGCTCAAGATGATATTACGCAGTTGAATGCAACCAGAAGGTATGGCATCGCACAAAGTGAAATAGTATTCACTTAGAAATTCGGGAAAGTCATGGAGAAGCACCAATAAGAGCCGGAGACTACCACGATAAAGATCTCTGGAAGAACCTCGAAGTTGAGTCGATTTGAGAAAGGGGGAGAGAAACTTGAAGAGTGACAACAGTAATTTGTAGAAAGCGGACCAGCCCTGTGAAATGATGAGTCACAATCACGAAAGCGATAGTTCCAAACTCACCTCCCGATTCTCAGACATGAGAAGTTTTGGCATGAACAAGCGGTGGGAAATTAAGCTCATCCAAGAAAATGCGAAGCCCGGGAAGTACGTGGGTTGCAATGAGCTGAATGTATCGCTAGTTCGGGTTTAAGGTAAGGTAAGTGGCTTCTTAAGATTAGCTTCGTGAAATAATACCTGATCGCGATGAGCAGTTGGAAGTACGCTGATCCAAGGCTCGCCTCAATGGTGTGTAGATCATTAATTAAGCTAGAAAAAAAACGGAGGAAGGGTTTTTGCTGGAATGCTTGGCCTTGCTCTTCGTGCATGTTGGCCAAAACTAGGACAAAAATGGACAGAATTTTCGTTAGTAATGGACCTTTGCTTGATCATTATTGACTCCAGATGCATCTCCGTGGTACTTGATGATATACACGATAAGCCGGGACATGGCGTCGAGAGCGTGATAGGCGTAAGAGAAAGAGAAATCACCCGACGTGACACTTTTGGTGTAACTGTTCACGCTCGACTCAGCGCAGACCCGAAAAAAGAATGACGAGGCGTCATCCATCTTGAGTATGCCTTGCTTCGTCAATTGCGTGATGAAGGGGACGAAGGCCTTCTCCGGTGAGGGGGAGCGTTGAAAGATGCTCACCCACTGCTGGAACCAGATAAAGAGTTTCTCTCGAAGCTGTCCAGCGTCCGTCTTTCCATTCATTTGTCGCAGGAAATAATCGTTACTTGAGCCACGTCGCACTCCTCGAAGATCATCTAGTAATCTTTGGGTCCTAAGCTAATGTCAGACACGGTCACACAGGGCGGGTTTTATAACGCACTCTTCATTTGCCTTTCCGGACTGTATGATTTGACTCAGTACCTCAATCGTGAAGCTGAATTGACTCTGCGAGGCCAGAGGTGGGTCACAAGTCAGACATTCTCTAATGAGCCCAGCAGCAAAATTCTGTAAAGTTGGTTTAGCGTCAGCAAACAAGAACTTGGCTAGTTGCTGGTCTTGTTGAGGAATGCTGATCAAGCCGCTGCGCAGAAGTGTGACGGTCACCGGGACATTGAGTTTTCGCTGAGCCAAGCCTTTGTTAAACACTAGACAAAAATCGTCACGAACAAGACGGACCTCGTCATCAGCATAGATGAGCCATGTGATGGCCTCCTTTGCCACGTCTTCGAACGTTCGGCAAAGTTGATCCAAAAGGGCCACGTAGACCTCCCGTGTAAGCTGCTGAGAAGTTTTGTATAATAACTGTACGATCTTTTGAGACATTAGGAGAGGGGTCCGGTGACGATCAGAGGATTCAACGGCGAGATAAAGGATCTGCCTGACGATGTGCCGGACATCATGATTTGAAGGGAGTGCAGCAAGCGATTGCATGGGAAGTTGACTTAGGGCAGCCTCTAGATCCTTTACCAAATTCTACATAAAATTTAGTGGGATTGTGTCACCAAAAACCGATGAATCACTCACATTAAATCTGTCCATTGCTTCTGGATGGGACAAAGAAACTGGTCCCGCAACACTCTGGTCGACAGCGGGGGATGGGGAATAAGCAGGAGCATCATTGCGGGAGTAGGACACCGTCGACGACGGCCTACTTGACCAGTGGCGCTTTGCGTCCACTCCTGTTTAGTTGATGAGTGAGGGCGTCTCACGGCGTACATGATTAAGATATACCAAAGTCTTCGTAAACACTGATTTGGTTGGCTTGTACTCCAGTCGGTTTGATTCGCAAGGGATCTGGCAAGTTAGCTGAGAAGTTGGAACTGAGAGCCGACACATCCCAGAACGGCTGTCCTCGGTTTGTCTGGGATAGCGCGAATTTCAATCGCTGAATATAAGTCTGAGTGTAGGCAAATACCTGACGATGCCGCCTACGGAGTTCATAAGAAGACACAAAATTCTCATCTACGTCGGCGATGGCACGATCCATTGCTGCCTTTTCAATGACGCGACAAGCTAGCTCAATATTATCCTGAACAAGCAGTAGCACGACTTGGTCTGGCGTCATTTGCTGTAGTAATCCATAAACATTATGCGGGATGGTGATGCAAAGAGGCGTACCTCTGTGAATCCCTGTTCACTCAGGAACTGCCGCATATGGCTAGAGAGGTTACTCCTCAAGGGTTCCTTGCACGTTACTAAGGCAAGACTTCCAGCCAACTTTTGAGCCATACGGTGGGCCGCCTGACGTAATGTCTCCTCATTCGGCTCTGTGGCAAAGTCCTTAGTCACCAGCTCTCTGGTCGAGATCCCTGCGATGGTAACAGAACGCTCAACCACGGGTAGAATAATCTGCATTGTGTTAGACCTCATCTTCCAATTCAGAAATAACCCACTGACCTCACGGACTGAGCGGTCTACGGCCAGCTGAACGGCACGCTTGAAGGATACATTAGATGCGAGAGGGCCGAGATGCACACTAATAGAAACATGATGCACAAGTTCAGATAGGATTTGTTCTAGCTGGGGGCCAACTGTCCGGTGGGATTCAATAGCACCAGAGCCGCTTAATGACAATACTTGAGAATTTGCGTTTACTTGTGTGTTGGGATCATATCCCCCCATCGGTAGAATATCGATGTCCCCAACATAATTGGGCAGTGGAGGCCCAGTGAGCGAGTCAGTAACAGGCTTGTTGCGTAGGATAGAAGTAGCCTCGATGGCGTCGAGTTCGATCCCCAGACTCTTGCACAACACTTCTATCTCGAACTTCAAATTCAACTTGAGCTCTGCAAAGTGGTATAGCTCAACGAGTAGGCTGATTACTGCCATTAGCCATGGGTTAGGAGGTTTGAAGACTGTCGATCTAGCTGCGGGCTCCAAGGTTTTGCAAACGAACGGAATGGCAACGATAAGCCGACCGCCATCATATCCCTCAACCAGTAAGTCCTTGAAGGAGATATTCTTGAATTTGATTGGTCGATCCCGAGCAAGTGTAATCGTTCCCAACCAAGATCCGAGGTTTTTCAAAACAGAACGCTCCGAGCTCGAATGCATCGTCTTTTCAGCATTTAACATCACCGCTGACTTGATGACCGTTTCCTCTAGGATAAAGTGGAAGAGGGGAGGGCGATCCAACCCGTCTAGGAATTGGAGATACAGCTGATGATTATTCGGTTCCGTGCTGACGCGTTGATCCACTAAATAATTGGCAAACCAACGGGCGTGCTCCTCCTTGAAATGGACCTTCATGTCTTCCAACTTTGAGTTGACATTGACTGGGGCAAGATTGTTGATGATGAACAGAATTTTGTCCGAGATTTCCTCTGGCGGGGAAACGAAGACTTCGTCATTGCCATCAGGATTAATGGAGGTGAAAATGACCGATCCTTCCGACCGCGAGGCAGGGGCAACACGAGTGTCTCCAACATTGTCTCCACCACTAGCTAGTGCACGACGAAGAAGAGAGGCCAGGTCGGGACGCGCTTCCAATAAATGAGGGATATCAAGAAGTGCCTGACATAAAGGGGCCCACTCGGAAACCCGAGTCTCGAACCTAGACAACGCTTGGAGGCCGAATTTGAAAAGGTTGGTCTCTGGAGGACAGTTAAGTGCATCAATGACGTAGCGAATAGCAATGCCGAGCGGGATGTAGTCAACCAGTTCGTGTTGAATAATAGATCCGAACAGGTACCCAGTCATCGCTAGCTCTCGAGAAGGATACCACGTCTGGAAGAATTTATACTCGTCGAAGAGGAAATGGAGCATGCAAGAGAAGATCTCGTGATCACGGGAGTTAGTCGAGTTCTTGTAGCGTTGCAGCATTGCGATGACATCGTCAATCGTGATTTGCTCGTCATACATCTGCTTGAAAATACCATCGACTTCAAGTTCTATTTCTGGCGTGTAATTGACCACTGAAAACCCTGGTTCGGAGTCCAATCCTGGTGTGAGGTTCATAAGGCGAGGGTGGATTTGAAGACAGGCATTTCGAACTTCCAAACAATAGTCAACATCGCTGGGGCGCATGATGTTTGAACTGACGAAAAAAGTCAGTAGACGGACAATGGAACGACGTCAACACATACTTGTTCCGGAGGACACGAAGGAAAATTGTGATTGTGAGCGGATTCAAAGTCATGGTACGACTCTCCACGACGGGATCCGATATACGGGTAGCTTTCTCACTATCCATTTTCGCGTCCAAAAATTCAATAACAGCGTGCAGAAATTCGGCACCATGAGATGCAACATTGTCAGCAAGCCACTTATCCAGGTTGAGGTACTCTCGTCGCGATGCTAGGGCAGCAACATCGAGGGCGAAGTCAAACGGCTTCACGTCAAGGAGCGCATCTAGGATCTAAATGCATGCTCCGTCAATTGAAGGTTCCCGAAGATCAACGAGCACTTGCCTTCAAATCTTGGGCAACATCAAGGATTCTAGTGATATTGAGGGGACTCTCCTTGTAAAAAGCAGCAAAGGCGTTCGTTAAATAAGCCGGGCGAATCTGCCAAATCCTCATAAAAACTAGTTGATGATTCGGGTGCCCAGCCAAGAACATGGCAAGTAATTTCTGTGAGTACTCCGAGCGAATCTCGTTCCATTCTGTTTGCTACCAGTAACAACCTGTCAGAATGTCGATATCAGAAAGTAACCATATACTGACCGGGGCCTCGAGTAAACCCATGTGGACTAGCTCGGCACTGATGCGAACGGCTTTGTCTAACATTTCTCGGACAAACCCTCTAACTTCAGCATGGTCAGAATCCGCTAGGCGCACCAAAACTTCGAACAGATCCAAGGAATTCCAAGTTGAACCTTGTACATTGGCGGCTAGGGCTTTGATTGTGGGGCTTGCGCTTGCTACGTCATCCATTGTTACGATTCGGCGACCAGGAAGAGTGACGAAATTGAACGTATCGCCTGGAAGAGAAAGGAGAGCATCAAGAAGACGCAACTGATACAAGGAATTACGCCAAGTGCCCCAAAACCCGGCTACGGCGTGAACATCCACGTCCCGCGGGGCATTGAGCAGTATGGCGATTAGGAGCTTCAATGTTGCGGTGTCCACTCCGGAACGATCAGGAATGTCGAAGGCTTTGATAACTTCAGCCCAGTCGATGGAGGTCGACTACATGCACATGAGAGAAACGGATGACGTCGTAAAAACGAAACACCCACAAAGCTGCTTATCGCCCGAACGAATGAGCCTACATCACCCAGTACGGAACCATCCGCAGCTAGGCGCGCTAAGACTACCATGTACTCAATTACGGTGGTATCCTTCGGGGGATTTACATCTGAGGTGCCAAAGCGATGCATCAGTGCTCGGACGGTGTCCGTGTCGCTTGTGATTTCGGGTCCCAGTTGATTAAAAGCCTGGACGAGAGTGGTCCCTACAGGTAAACTAGATGTATAATGACATTAGAACAGCACATGTGAAAGCAAGACTGCTCAACCTTAGGCGAGGAATGATCTGCTGCAAAATCGGTGCAACGACTTCTGTACCATATTTTGCTTGGGCCGCAGCGATCAGGGCCTGACGCTGAGGGCCGTCCAGAATCGGTGTTTCTGGAATTGAAAGTTCAAGTAAATTGGAAAGCAGCTTAGCCACCTGCGCAGGCGACAGATCGGCATGATCAAAAGATGGATGTTGGCATAATGCTAGAGCTGCATTCTCGAATTCGACACGTATCATTGACGCAGCTTGTAGGGCAAGTTCTTTGCGGGTTGGGGCTGTCACAATTGAGGAAGCCAGCACAAGACGTTCCAAAGGGCGGAGTCCAACTCGATCTGCAAACCGAGCCAGGTCGAAATGCCTGAAAATATCACCTTCCCCGCGGTCTAGGCCATCACGAAAACGGTCGGCTAAGAAAGGATCGCGTGCGAGTCGCTGAGTCTCTTGGACCAGTAATCGAAAAGTCAGTGACGTGGAAGTATCGAAAACTGAAGGGGCAGCTGTGGACTGGAGTCGGGCTTGAGAGTGAACGATCAGGCGCCGGATGAAATGTAGGTATGTTTCAAGCCCATGCTGTTCAGATAGCTACAGATACACCAAATGAAGATGAAAAAAAATTCTCGACGCAGAATGCCAGCGAACATACCGAACGAATTTCAGCTTGATTTCGATCGAAGTTGTCTTCTGTGAGCGTTGATAATAAGAAAACGATTTGGGCCCTAACGATGGTGTGTATGTTGTTGTTGGGTGGATTATCCATGGCAGGAGACCGAACTGAAGAAGGCTCCGCCCTTCTACCGCCACTTCCGCCGCCTGGAGCCGTTTTGCGTGTAAGGTGGTGTTAAGAAGCACGAGAAAGCGCGTTGTGCACGCCGTCTGGGACGGTGAGCTCGAGCAGGAAGAAACGTGACTGTCACTCGCAGATGCGCTTACGCGCTTGCGCCACTGTGGGAATATTGATCATCTCCGCCTCAATTTCCGTGGCTGTAGTAGTCGTGACCGTGTGTGACATTAGTCAGCTTGTCCATACTCCTCCAGAGTTCAAAACAATACGGTCCGGCATCAGCCTGGGCATGAACTTGAACAACTTATCATCCCCTCCGCCTAAAAAATCTGGCTTCCGTACAGCTCTCGAATTCACTGGAATACCCCCGTCCTGGTTTGATAAACGGCCGCGACTCCCATCTCGCAACTGGCTTATTTTCCTCTCTGTTACCCAGTCACTCATAGCATATTATGCTTATGACCGCCGTCAATCACAAAACATTCGTCAAGACTATGTGGACCGTGTCAAGCATTTAGCAGAAGAATCGCTTCACAGTCTCGACTTTCCTCGTACTGTCACCGTGTGCAGCGCAAAGTGGCCAGGTGATGACGACTGGGATCGTGGCCGCGCTATTTCAGAAAGTACCTAAAGGTCCGCTCGTCCTCATCCTCATCACATTTTTCTTAGGGTGTCCGTGCTCACTTGTACCCATACAGCCAATATTCGTCGCCGCGGCTATTGACTACACTGTCATTGCTGGCAAGCGTCACGGTGACCTTGCCACGCATGTGGCCAATGATATAAAAACTGCCCGTCGCGCTGCCCTCGGATTAGATCCACCGCCACTGCCTCTGCTCCTTGTATCCAAGGGTACGCCAGAGGTTAGACGGCGCCGAACCCTCGATGGCGGTACGGTCATCATCGGCAGAGCTGCCTTCAAGGAGTACATGACTGGGGTCCGACGTGGATGGACGGAATCCTTGCAGCGCGTCGACGAAGACGAGCGACTCTCAAAGGAACTTGAAGGCGACGGCCACTTCGATGACCCCGAACCCTCTTCGGATCTGTTATCTGACTTTGCGGACGGCGAGCCTCTTCCTACGCCGTCCCGACTCCCCCCCTCGCGCCCCCCCGGCATTTTCTCTCCGTTCGCCACTATCCGTACTCCCCCGCCACTATCATCTCTGCCGACGCATGACTCTGACGCGGACGTACCCACACCGACACATATCCCATTGCAACCTCCACTCCTCCCTGTTCCCTTCGTCAATCTCGTCGGAATCAAGCTTGTTCCTCTCATGATCTGGGACTTCTTCAATGAGCGGCATAAAGTTCGTGCCGGCGCCGAGGCGGCGTACAAGCTCATTTCGTGTGTAAAGCGCCCTTTTGAGCGTACCGACCTCGACTTCGACTTGTCTGCAGAGGGTTACTACAAGCGTTCAACTGCTGCCATTCCCGCTGACGTGCAGAGGGCACGTGAAGGGTACTATAAAGCACTACCGGAGAAGCTGGCCACAGCCCGTGCTCTCGCGCGTGGTGAACGCGAGCCGACAAAATTAGAAAGCGAGGCGCCACCACCGACAGAGGTGGAGCTGCGTGCAGAGAGATTGAAAAAGGAGATGCGGTGGAGGGCGGATGAACGTGGTTGGGAACTAGTTCGTCCGGAAATGCCTGTTGAGTGGGACAAGCTCTGGGAAGATGCATTAGAAGTGTTTGTTGATCCTCCAGCAGTTCGCTGGGACAACCAGTCAGCATAGAGTGTGCACTCCACCACGGCTTGCATTAAGAATCATACTAAGAATCATACTAGATATGTTCATCTTAATGACCGTTTAAAACCCTTTATCTCAGATTGACGGGCAAGGTGGACCTGTGACAGTTTAAAAATGGACATTTAATTGCATGTCACATTAGACCTATTTGCCATTGATAATAATACCAAGTCCTACGATTCAACATTTAATCCTCCAGTTTTTAGCTTAACAGTGTTTCGGCTTAGCCGATGAACTCGATGCTGTTTGTAGTTGCAAGCCACTCTTGAAACTCTGCGAGATGATCATGCTCGGGCTCAGCAATCAGTAAGGATCCCGAACTGGCTTGTAAAGGGTTCCAGTGTTCTCCAACGTTTTCTCTCTGCTTGTTCTTCCAAGCGACGTAAAAAGAGGGTTCTTCGTGGCCGAGTGTCGAAAGTTGCTCGACCTCTGACGGGGAAAAAGACCGACGAAGTGAAGGCGCGGCAGGAGGATTTCTTGTTTCTTCCGGGTTGAGCCAGCTGAATGGTGTTTTCTCAAGGACAAAGCCTTCTTCCTCCACATATACATCAGCACCAGAGACTGTATTGTCATCAGTAAGTTCAGCGTCCGCATCTAGCGTCCTCTTCTGGACATTGGTCAGAGTGAGAAATTATGCCACTTGCATATGCACACCTGTGGTTGCAAACATCGACTCAGAGGCGGCGGCGGCGGCGGAGTAGCCTCAGCCCGTGTGATTGTGAAGGAAGTACAGTCCTCGCCCAAGTCTGTGCTTCCTTTACGCTTTAAAGGAAGAATAGACTCGATGTATCTGGTGTGACTAGACGTCGAGGCATCATGAGTCTCCGCAGCATTTGTTTCACTTTGTGTGGTCCCACCGTCGCGGATGACAGCATCCGTGTGTGAGGCCGAGTAATCAGAAGTGCGGACAGATAGGCCTTCCTCAGTTCCTCCAATCCCACAAACGCTAGCTCGTAGTAGTTCATGGGGTTCCGGAAGTTCGTCTGAGTCACTGAGATAGAAGAGGGGCGTGTCACCAGTTACATCACCTTCCTTCAGGACCGAGAAGTTCATATCAAACTTTGGCATTTTCTTTGTTGTTGTGGATCCCGTAGGCTGAGTGTCATCACTTGAGAGGTCGTGAAGGAGCTTAATCCGTTTTCCATTAGCAATCCTCAGATGTGAGTCGGTCCCAGAGCTTTTGTGAAGGACTTTGGGCTGCCGAAGGCTAGCATCGGAGACGGGGAGCTGAGCAGAGACCTTGGCAAGAGCAAGAGTGGATCTCTTGGACCCCAAAACAGAGTCACCTGACATTACTTGCGGCACTTTCTTTTTCATCATTCTGGGCTGAGGCCCTACACCACGCTGTCTCGGGGCAGGTGGAGGTTTTTTAACGCCATCACGACAACTCCGTAATGATTCTCACGTAAGAATCAATTCGGTTGACACGACAAAAAAAAGGCGCACCATAAATGGCGGCAAGTGGACTTATCCTTGCAGGGGTGATTGCATCTAGAGATATATGGTCAGAGGTCATGAAGAAGAGTATAATGTAATGTCAGCAGCACCGGTATTTTCCGTTGGGCAGTTTCGCAAGTCTGCTGAAACCACGTTCAATTTTCGCTCGGTCGTTAGTCCTTAAAGTGCCTGAAAGCACTGCAGCACCCTGCCCCTCCTTTATCAAGTCTGATTTGTTGAAAGACGACGTAAGTATGCAACCAGGCACAGATGCCCACTCTTACCCGAATGGTCCTGTGTTGAGTCTCCGACTGGTGTCTCATCATCACTTAGTTCCACATTCCAAAAATCTTCATTTCCCTCGAGACCATCGAGCACCATTTCCTGCCATTGTCGGGAGGTCAATTAATGATGGCCCATCCCATTTGCAAGAAGACTTCCATTTACCATGCTGGTCATTGGTCGGGTGTCCGCGACAGGAAAGCTGTCTAGATCAATCCTGGGCTTGTATTGTGAGCTGGTGGTGACGCCAGCGATTGTATCCTGCATCGGTTGTAGTAAATACTAGATGCGAAAGTGATTGAAACTCACTGATGACATATAAACGTATATACTTTGGCTCGGCTTCGTAAGCTGGGCGATGACAGAAAATGACTTGGGCTCTTGGAGACCTTTCGTGCTGCAGGAGGTTTCATGAGTTTCCGGAACCTTATCTGCTTAGTAGGGCAGCTCAACGGGATCCTTCGAAAGTCGATAAATTCAAAGTCGGATGTCACTGTCAGGATGTAGGTCATGTCATGGTAGTGTCGATTCTTGTGAGCTTTAGACTTCGAGGATGAGGCGCCTGCTAAAGAAACTGAGCACTGAACCTCAAGCTCCAATTCGACGGGGTTGCGGCTAGTAGAGTGTATGACCGACAGCTCGTCGATAGTAATAGAGTACTGTGGAAGTTCTCTGACAGCGAACAGGATTTTATGCCCGGATGCTTGTTTTTTGTTTAGTAGCTTATCGAATATCAGCGAAGCCAAGAGAAACATCTGTTTCCGGAAACGCACTAAATCAATCTGGATGGGATCTTGCCCACGCAATTTTTCAAAATCCGTGATACCATGTTGCGCGAGTACCTAGTAGCGCATGAGTCCAGGGCTAACTATACGTTCACTACGGTAGGACCTTCATACTTGACGACGATAATAAGATGTGACGAAAATGCAGAGTAGGAGTGGGACTTACGACTTCTCCCCAATCGTTTCGATTTGGCAAAGTACAGATGGTCGGTCTTCCCAAACTTTAGCGCTGAGATTGCGCGTCCTTCATGTAAATGATCATTAGCATTTTCATCAATCGGACGCAAGCTGGCGTGCGCTCACAGCTCCAATCCGTGCTTGATCTGGGCTCCATGTCGCTTGGCTATTGCGACCTCAACCAAAGCTGAAGAGGTGTGAAGAGGTGATGATACTACTTCGACTGCGAATCCTACCTCTACCAATTCGACTAGCGTGTCTGAAGACAATGAGCGAATCAAACAAGGCATTGGTTTCCCCGGATTTGTACTCCATCGTGTGAAGGGGGATCCTCCCAAGAACAGCCTGGAAACGATCTGATTAGCAGGATTCCATAGTTGCAACTACGCGGCTACTTGAATCAGCAAAAACACTTTGTCAGCTGTCTTTTCCACCCGCTTTATTTTGAAACGAATATCTTCATGCTCTCGCAATGTATTGTAAACCTGGAAGTTCAGCGGTCACTGTATTGGCAATGATGGCAAGACAGTTCACCTGCTTATCACCAGCTCGCATCTTCAGCTCGGAGAACCTGAGGCATAGCTTTAGACGAGCCCGAGTATTCAATACCTAACGTACTCTTCCGAAGCCGCGAGCGTTTCTAGCTTTTCCGGTGACATGACCTGAGTGGTAATACAACTTCGTTAGCCGAACTCTCACCATTTCACGCAGAGTGGCTTTGACAGGGAGGTTCATGATCAGGGCCATCTCGAGTCCAGGCGGTCAGTGCATAAGACAAGAGAGTAAAGCGATTATTACCGTAGCCTGCTTTATGTAAAACTATTATCTTCCAATGAGCTGAAGTCGTGGGGTCAAAGATTAGTGTGTGTGTGTGCGTACTTTGCTCATGATGTCGCCAAACTCTGTCGAGCGGAGCTCGCCTGGTCTCCCTTTGACATCGGTCAAAAGCTCAGCATGCTTGAGATCGTTGAAGCATTTTGAAATCATGCCATCCAGTCCTTCTTGCCACTCCTGCTCCTTTAACATATACCGCTCGGGGTTCTGAACCACTCGGCGGTACATGAATGTATTGCGTAACCACTCCTTCGCTGTCGCCATATTCTTTATGGTTCCGAGCCCGACTTCGGAGTTCAAATGCTCGGAGAGGTTGGTATGAAGAGAACTCTCCAATATGGTTTGGCCATGCCCGAGAGCACGATATTTGTTCTCCAGCCCAGACTCGCACATGATGATAGCTACAGCTTCCTTGTCTGCACTCAATCGATTAGCCAAAAGCAAACGCTGTCAGGCGTGAACCAACCGAACTGGGGTCGCCCCTGATCGATTGATTGATGAAGCGAGGTGTCATGCGTAGAAGTTAATATACTCACAGCTCGTCCCATCATCTGCATGATATCCAAATCCGAGTATTCCTGAGAGATGCCATTCTGGAATACTCTGACGTCCTTGATTACGACGATATGGGCGGCTGGAGGGTGAAGTATTGAGCCAAGTGAATGATCTTTAACATGAAGTAACCCACGAAGATTAACGCCCACGGCGAGAGTCTGGGAGAGGTAGAGGACCTTGTATCCATAAAAGTGCAAATAAGTAGCCAACCCACCGAAGTTGCGACGACGACACGCAAGACCCTGTTCATGAATAGCTCCTCGACAGAACGCTTGTCTGAAAGCTCTAGCCCGGCATGATGAGCACCAATGCCAGCTGCGGCAAGTTCTGCAATGACGCATATAGAATCGTGGATATATAGTTGCTATGCGCAGAACCGTACGGCCTACTTTCAAGCTGTTTGCTCTGAAATTTCTTGTCAACCCTACGTGGCAGATAAGTTTCATCTAATATGACGGAGAACAGACAAGCTTCTTAGGGAGTGACCAGGGCAGTGTTTGGCTGTTGTCAACTGCCTTGTGGTAATCTATCATTAGCTGTTCAGCTGTAGCAAGGACTCCTAGATTCTCATTGGACGTTATATCTGAGGTTAATAGGCATAGTTACAGTACCCTTTCGCGTTGACACGAAGATCAAGATCGGCTTGTTGGCAGAGTGTTGTTGAAGGAGTGGGAATAGTCGGTAGTTCAAAGACTGCGCGAACAAGAAATCATTCTGATTCCTGCCTCTTGGAAAACCGTAAACAAAACGTGAAATCTGACAGGGCCGATACGCCTCTCCGAACTGCTATCGTGATCAATGCACTTGCAGGAGAAATGAGAAAGTTAAGAATACTCGGAAGGTCGCGGCGGCACCATTTGAATACCGACTTGCGATCCAGCGAGCAACATCGTCAATATTTGGAACCGTGGCGGACACTGCAACGAAGCGCATAGCTGAGCCGCGCGCCTTCATGCGAGATACGACCACTTCGAGGGTGCTTCCTCGTAGTTCGTTGAGTATATGAACCTGCGTGTGATCACGATGTGAGGTGAAAGAGAGCTAATAAGAGCGCTTCACTTCGTCGATGAGGAAGAGCTGAATTTTTGAAAGAGGTTGGCTGTGACTTGACCTGCAACATGCCTTATGATCAAGAAATTCGATCAAATCCCATGTGTCGCCCACCAGCTCCTTGTCAGACTATCCCACTTTTCAATCTACCATTTCAACATCAGATGCTGTACGTGGGCCAGGGACGATGGGGGACATCACCGTAGTAATACTGATAAATGGTCAGTGACGTATAGATAATGCAGAGTGAACACCCAACATGATATTTGCACTCTTGAGGTCCCCCCAAATACTTCCGCTAGGCTGGGCTGTGTCCCCTGTCAACTCACAACCTGAACGATATGAAGGTCGCAAAGATCGCATGGGATTACAACCACGTACATCTTATACCCACGGGTCCGAACTTTTCCGTCCAGTCCCTGATTCTCTCAGCACACAGAGCCTCTTCCTTTTGAGGATACAAACTTCGAACGAGAATAATAGGCACACCTTTGTCGGAGCCACGTAAACGCATTTTTCAGTGTCACCACGACCCGACGAATTGACGAGCATATGAATTATAGAGAGTTCGAACAAGACGGTCTTGCCGCTACCAGTTGGCGCTGTGAAGAGGGGGGAAAGGGATTGGAGAAGATGGCTACGTAGCTGTGACGATATCTACTGCGCCTTATGAACTCACCACTCACTACCTGGCAAAAACGTTGCATACGGGGAGTAGGGGAGTAGGGTCGGAACTTACCACATTTTCTCCAGATTTCATGATCTAAAAATAAATCTCGCCCATCAGATTAAAGAACACCAAAAAGTATACTTACCGTATCGAAGCAACTCGATTGCATAGCATTGAATACCCCGAACTTGAACATGTTACGATACACATCGGCTAAAAAAAACTAAATCACCTCCCTTGGACCTTAGAAGGGATGACCACGAACGCAGCTCTGAAACTTGTCGAAGGCGAATGTCATCCACCTTGCACGAGCTGTCTCCTCCAGTACCGCCGTTCAGCAGTGGGCAGTTATCCGAGAGGCCGCTTTTCACATCTCTGCCAAGCTGGGTCCTCTGTTTTACAGCTGGGGTGAGATGTGTATTGGGCCCTTGGAAATATGACCCGGCGTTCTGTCTCTCGCAGACTAATAGTAGTCAGTAGAGAGAAGCCATCACAAGATAAGATGCATGCATGAGGAGCTTTGATTATAGTATGCGTCCGATAGCGCAGACCTTTCGGGACTTCTATGAGACAGCAGCCCTGGAGTGCATTGAGGATACGGTCCTAGGCCGCGATGACCCGGCGGATCATCGTTAAAGTTCTCAATTTCATCTAACTCAAACAAGCTCTGTTGAAAGATCGAGCCAGAAGAACTTTTCTGAGACCCTACCCGTTGTGTGATAATTAGGCCAAGATTAATTAACTATAGAAACGCGCATACACTCACCAAGGCCATCGAAAGAATCATCAACGATTTTATCATCTAGAAGGTTATCAAAAGGAGGTGCATAAACATATTTTGTGTAGTTCTGAGGTTTTGATTCCGAAACATAGTAGTCTCTTGGTATCCCGTAAACATCTTCCTCGTCCATCGCGATCCCAAGAGGATGGAGATGTAGGGTTTGAATTCGAGTTCAAGACTGACGTGCAAGTAGTTCCCTTCCCTCAACCGACGTCGAGACGCGAACAATTCACATCACGTGACGTGGCAGCCCTTGCACGGGGAGAATAAATAAATTCGAATTCGAATTTGTGTCGTGACGAGCATTAACGCGTCTCCCAATCACTTCTCGTTACACCCGCCCATCGCAATCTTCGTTGTCTGATAGGATTATTATGGCCTCCAAGCAAACTCAACAAACTCAACAGCAGCAGCAGCAACTCGCAAAACAGAAGGCGGCCGAGGCCGAAACCGAGAAAATTAAAGAGTACATTGCAAAGTGAGTGTAGACGCCGCTTATGATCGAATCATCCTCATGGACCGTTGACCCCAGCATTCATTATTCCGACCGCTATGCCGACGACGAGTATGAATACCGACATGTTATCCTGCCGAAACCATTGTTCAAAATGATTCCTAAGACCTACTTCAATCCAGACGATCCCGGGGTTCTCCGTCTCTTGTCCGAAGCAGAATGGAGAGGCATCGGCATCACTCAAAGCTTGGGCTGGGAGCATTACGAAGTTCATGGTGCGTGCTCACTGGTCGCCCCCGCCCCCCTTTATGTCGTCTGACACCGCCCCACTGAAGCCCCTGAACCACATGTGCTACTCTTCCGCAGGGCAAAAAATTTCGACCCGCACCAAGCTGCACAGCAGGCCCAGGCTTACGATGGGCAGCCACAAAATAAGGCAGGTGTTGCGAGGAATGGTCGGAAAAAGTAGTACATGCGGTTTTTTTTTCTAGTCCACCTTGCCTATTAGCTCCCATGGCTCTCGTTTCGCGCCGCTTTCGCATTTGCTGTGTACTTCTGCCACCTCGTTTTTCTAGATCCCACTGTGTTACTATCTTATTCCTACTTCACGTCTTGCACAAGACGTCAAAGTCATGCCCCAGATCTATAATGAATTGATAATAATTATGTTACGTATGACGTAATATGTTATTGTCTGCGCGCTAAAGGCTAGCAAGGAGTGCCAATCCATGAAAAGGTCACCCAATTTTCAACAAGGGGTGCTTCACCGGAACAACTTTCGTCGAGTCGTCTCATACAAGGCATTAATACAAACGTGTCTATTTATTTAATGCTAAGGTACAACTGGTGCTACAGGGTAACAATCAGAACCTCGAAGCCGGCAAGTCATTCCAAACCACCAGTGGCCTCGGGTGTTCGGACACTTTGAGAGACTTTCTGAATGCCAAAATTTCGTTGATATGTACAACGCCCTCCTTCAGTGAACCTTGCGCGTCCTTATCTGCAGGGAAGCGATCCATGAGGTCGGAGAGCGAAGCGAAAATCTTTCCAGATGTCTTGACGGGGGCTTCGGCGAATACACTCTTCCAGAAAGCTATGAATTGGACATCGGTTGGTTCTCCATCTGCATACAGCGAGCTGTTCCAGTCAGCGTCCCCAAACTGGATGCCATGCTCGTGTATGAGGTGTGCAAAGGCATCAGCGGCCGCGCGGCTGACATGCTTCGGTCGCGGCTTCTGCGCATGTGCATGAATCGATAGCTTGGATCGTGTCTTGGAAAATGGATGGACACGGGTGAGGAACAAAGACAATACGTCATGCTTGCTGACAGCCTCCAAAAACTCAGCGTCCTCGATGTCTATGGGTTGTTTAGACAAGGTACAGATATCTTATGAAGAAGACGCTTACGACGCATAAAATCTAGATATCCTGAGTCGATCTGCGCCCAAAATCTGCTGACTTCTTCATTGAGGTTCTTCACCACCTCCCGCCATTTTCTTTCGAGGCCGTTCTTCTGTTCCACAAATTGCTCGTCTGTCATGTTTTCAATGACACCTTTCATGTGGTCCAAAAAGGCTTCCACACGCTCCTCCAGATACACTGGCCCGCGTTCGCTCTGCACGACGATGCGCAGGCCCGTCTCGTTATCACCCGGCGTGGTCCACGTACTCGCTCCGACAATATAGCCTAGTTGCTCTTTTGTGCGGAGGATATCGAAGGCCGGTTCCGATAGTATTTGAGTAAGTAACGCTGCTGTGACCCGTAGGCGACGATCCACTTTCGACCCATAATGAACGTAGTACGTTAGGGCAGAATTTGGCTCATTGGGGTTGGGAACAGGGGAGGACCAAACATGATCGGAGCCTGACAAAAATTATGATGTCGCAGAATGGGCGATTGCACGGGCTATAAGACACACCTTCTGGGAGTTGTAATGATAGGTCAACAGGGCCGATGTCTGGGATAGGACCTGCCGGGATGATCTCTTCTGTCATTTTTGCAAAGTAGATAGCCTCATCCTTGTACATATTTCCAACCACAAGCATCCTGGTTTCGAGTTGTGACAACAGCGCTTCTATGTGCTGTTGGACTTGCGCAGAAGTGACAGCTGCAACGCAAAGGACATAATCAGATCTCCTTCTCGGAGGTCAGGAACTCGAACGCTCACAGCCAAGGACTTGTAACTTCTCTAGGATAGTCCACTGCTTCTCGTTCATGAGATATCGTCCATAATAATCCGATAATTGATAACTTTGACCGAGGAAAAAGTTCTCCCAATCTCGTTTGATCTGTACGAAGAAAATTGAGCGCGTTGATGAATTGCCTGACGGAATTTGTAGGGCCTCACCCACCTTTTCCTTCATAACTTCTAGCCTGTCCACACGAACCTCCAGGCATTTGGCCTTTCCGAGCACATCCCGTAGGAGAACGTGAAGTTTATCGTTGTACCCGGAAACAGAGACATAAAAGCCGAGCGAAGATGCTTCAAAGGAGTAGGTGAGACCTGCCAAATCTGCATCGTAAGAGTACTCGTTGAGGGCATCAGTCACAAGCACGGCATATAGTCTACATCGAAGATCAGCTGTCTGCTTGAGTGGCTACAAGTGGTGTGGTTCACGTACTTGGTTAGTACGGAAGCGATGGGAGACGCGTTGGCAACTGGCGTGCGCATTTCAATGATAACGCGAGCCTTGGGCACCCAAAACTGGTCATCCTTCTTGTGCCAGAGAGTCGTGCGCGGACTTTGATATACCAGATGAGGACGGGGTTGTGGCTAAGGGAGTGCATGACCTTTTTGGACAAGGCATATAACTAAAGGTTTGTTGAGGCGTACCTGTGTGACCTCCCGCTTGTCGACATCCAATCGCTTAGGAATGAACTCATTCGGTAGAGGGAGACGGAACGCGTCGATGGTGTTTAAACCTTCTGACTGCGCAAGACCATGAGAGTCAAAGTCTTAAAAGAAGAATATGGTCGGCGCACCTCTCGAACGAAGTCATCATCCTGCCGCTCGACTCGGTACTGTGTCCCGTACCATGGCTCCGTCTGCCATTGCTGGATACCCATAATCCTCTCGAACTCTTCTTTCTTCCCCATGAGCACTATACGACTGTTTCTCACACTCAACCCTCCTAGGGTGTGAAACGCCACGGCTTGGGCGGTACCATCTGGGTCCCACTCAGAAACAACCTGGGGTGCCTTGATGACAAGTTCGCGGGGTACAGGCCACGAGAGCTTGTCAGCCACCCAGACCGCATAGTCGTCGGGACGCCGCTTCTCTGAGAAGCGGAAGCGGATGTTCGACAGGGTGGATACCTCCTTCTGGTGAGGTGGACTGAGATCAGTTGATCGCAACATGGAGATGTATTTGAACGTGGCCATCGCGACTTGTCGATAATTTTCTGGGGCGATACACGTCAGTCAAAGAAAAGAAAAGAGTCAGGAGTCGGCTCACGGAACCCATTCTGTGACAGATGAAGTGTGATTTTGAAGGTAGCAAATCCGCGTGCCAAATCTTGGACACCAGTGCTCAACGTCGTGATCCAGCCGCGCTCTTTCAAGTATGAGTGCAGCGAACCGGCGCCTTCATGGCCGATTATATTCGCAAGGTAACTACCGGGCTTGAACTGCCAATGAGTGGTCTGTTCGTCTATCGGAAACGATATTTCCATTGCATGGAAGTCCATGATTGTTTGTATGTAAACCAAGGTCTGCCGTCAAAACAGCTTTAGACGGCCATATAGAAACACGGTAACGGTAGAACGTACGCCTTTCTCGTCAGGGCCAAAGGGGTGATCGGGGATCGAAGGCAAGGGGATCTGACCACGATTGGGTATAGGCGAGAACAAACTGACAACCAGGTCAGACAAATGATCTAGGGGATCTACTCGATCTATGTTAGAGAGGCGGAGCCGAGAATGGATGTCGAGTATCACCTTTTCCAATGACGCACAGCCTCATCCGACTAGCACAATACTCCTTGCTCCACCATTCAACAAGGCGGCGGCGGGTCTCCCGGCCAACGACACCACCATCGTCACTGGATTCCAGAGTCGAAGCGGAACTTACGGACGATGGGGATGGGAGGGATGAATAAACAGGGAATGTTTCTTTATCTCTTGAGATATTGACGCCCTTCTTCTTAGAATCGTCTTGCATCAACTCTCGCGCTGCGCTCGTCAAACTCCCTTTGTTCCCGCTCCCAAATTTGCTCCATACATGACCTGGTTTTGTGAGATGTTTATTGACTTGATAAATACGCCAGATATCATTCTGATGATTCTTCTTATGTTCGGAGTCCACTGCGTTCAATTCGCGGACGGTACCTGACGGTGCAAACAAGGGAGAGTGGAAAAAGCCAGAGAAACGTTCAAGTGCACCAGCTAGGGCAGTTGTTGCTACGTTGAAGTAATAATTGGTATTGGTGGATGCCGTAAAGGCGTTTGAGGAACCATTGTTTCTGGAAAGGAACTGGGAAATTGTCAGAGACATCGGAAAGGCGTTTCAAAGGCGTACTTCGGAGTACTCGTTTTCTTTGGGAAACTGTTCAGTTCCCTGACGCAGTGTGGGGTGAGATGTACTGCGTTATCTATTTGAGAGGGCGAAGTACCATGAATAAAAGGTGTTCGCAGAAATGCGCGAGCCCAGGCATGTCATCCTATTAGAACAGATTGGGTTTAGCGATGGTTATTGACGGACCGAGGTCAATAAGGAGTACTCACGGGATCATGTAAGTGACCAACGGCGACATCCAAGCTGGCGGCGGCTTTGTCGGCTTTTGCATCATGTACTAACATAGCTTGCAGGCCATTATCGAGTCGGATCAGCCTGTATTCACGGTCATCCTGCTGAGACTTTTGTATCGGTCTAGTATAAAGCCAGTAAGGGGCTGCGTTGGGTGGAGTGAGGTGGTGCCAGTGCTGAGCGTCCTGAAGAGACCCGAGATCGGTTGCCATTGTTGAAAGCAGACGGGGGAGACGTTTGGGTATGGGATTCAGATGCGAGACAATAGTGATGGTGGAAGGGATGAGAGAGCGAGAGAGAGAGCGAGAATTAAAAAAAGTGACGCGGGGTGGCATAACTATGGCACAATTAGTTGCCAGCCAGTTAACTGCCAGCACTGCCAGCGCCAGCAAAGTGAGTACGTGAGTACCGTTCCGATGAGCGCTTTTCTTGAATCAAATCAAATCGAATCGAATCAAATCAAATCAAATCAAATCAGTTTTCATTTGCGTTTGTTTATGTCTGTCTGTGTCTGTGTCTGTTACATCACATCACATGACGGCGCGTTTGTGGCTGGCTCTGTTCTGTTGAGATCACTTTACGCGTCTCTCTTACTCTTACCAACCAACCCCTCCCTCCACCGGGAGTGACAATAATGACCAGCATATCTACTACTCCTTATACCCCAAGGCTTTCCCGAACCAATAGTCCCCCACTTTCGGCAACGTCACCTAGCACTGTTCTTGGCCCTCAAACGCAACGGCTGAATATCGTTACTCGCTTGGCAATTGAAGGAAATGCAAAGAAAGCCGAAAGTGTGCCTATCAAAATTTACATGAAGGTGTGTCGTCTACCGAATGATATATTTCTGTCTCTCATCCACATCACATTTCATCTTAATCCTGAAGCTCACTCTCCCACTAGACAACATTGTACCTGGAACCGCAATTTCAATATTTAAAGGCTCGTATTCACGTTGTGTACTGACCGACAAGAGTCCAACTGCTTATCCGCTTTCCAGAGGAAAACGTGAAAATCTTGGAGTCAGAAGTGCATCCTCTAGATCCTTCTTCCGTCCCTTACAATTTCTCATCAGCATCCTCACCGCTCCTTCACAACGCTGCTCGTGCCTTGAATCTCCCTGCTCGCTCTCCTCATTCCTATCTCACTCTGTTTGATCAACAGCCTAATTTGTCTTCTCGCTTAATTTCTTCGCCTTCACCATCAAGCGATGCAGATGTACTACCTTTGGAAGAGAAATATACCGGCCACATCCTCGTTAGCGGATATCAAGTTTCATTTGTCCTTCCTACTGAATTACCACCTCTCTTCAAGTTGGGTAGCAGATTGGATAATGCAGGAGACTATACGCCATTGCCGACAAAATTAAGGGGGAGACGGGGGTCAATTAGCGAGAAGAACGCGCTTCTTTTCATGGCCGGCATCAGTATGATGGTGCCATACCTGGCCCGCCCCCAGCGAGCTCCTTGGCTAGTAAGTTTTCCTTGAGTGTTCCAATGCAGTGTTAAGTCAACAAATCAACTTTTTCTCCAAAGCTCTCCATTCCTACACCGCGTTGCCTCTCCAATACCCTCAAATTGCGCATATTCCCGCCAGATTCTTCCACCGCTTCATCCTTCCAGTCTCTTTCCTCAGGTGAAGGTGACTCTGATTCTCCCTCATGGGACATGACCGCAGATCCACATGTCACACGCACGGCGAACCCTCGGCGTTCTACCTATCAGTATCAACACTTTGCCGACGACGAAAGCAGTGATTCTGCAAGTGCACCTGGCTTTTCTGATGGCTTCGGCATCCAGGGTACATTTCCCAGCACCGAGCGCATTCGTGTACGTTGGGCAACTCCGGTGCGGAGCATCGAAACCGACTCTCGTGGGGGCCGTCGCCGAGTTGGGGTTGCGGATGTGCGCGGGGAGATGCTGTGCACTATATTGGGACGTGGCCGCGACAGAATTACTGCCAAGGAAGGCGTACTGGTCCAATTGGACTACAAAGGAGCCTGTCAGGGTGTCTGGTATCCAGGAGTCGCTACTCTTCTGGGCATGGACGTAGGACTTGAGGCGAGGGGTTGCGACGTGAGCTGGGCATCAGAAAATCAGTCCGGCTGGGATGTACTAGGTGGTCCTGGATATACCGGACATGAGGTAGTGGGCGCCGAACACCCGCCTATCGAAAGGCTGGACATGCCCACGATGACCATCCCATCAAATCTATCCACCCCCATGACGCTAAATGGGCATACCCCATCCAGACAGAGCTCCATTTCCTCGACATCGTCACTGCTGCGTGCTTCGCTACCCCTTCCGAACGTTCCTGACTATTCCTTCGAGAGTGCACCAACGACGCCCGGCTCGGAGACTGGCTTATCGTCCGTTTTCTATACAACGACGGACAACGATACAAGAGAGCCCACCAGGACGTCTTCTGTTGCGCAATCAGAGCCAGGAATGCATCTGCCGTCCATGCCTATCACCTTGCACCTCAACATCAACGACTTGCTCCCTCCCAATAAGAATATCTTCACATTCTCAATTAAGGGTATTGTCCTTGTCACCCCAAGAAGCCCCTTATCTCCCGTAGCGCAAGATGGATCTCCTCACACCTCTGATGTGGATAATGAATCGCACGGACTAGTGATTTCACTCCCGCGCTTTCGCGTTCTTGCAGCGGACAATGAAAGACTCGAAACGACCGCGTACAACAACATGGATGCCTCGGCGGAAGCCCTCGACGTATACTCTTCTTCAGATCCAAAGGCGCGGAAGGCTGAACTAGCACGTGGCTCACGCACTCGAGTCAGTTCACACGGCGGTCGTGTCGCTCTTCGTTTGCATCCGTTTTCACGTGCCCTAATATCTTCTCCACTCGCCACGCGACGCGATCGACGAGATGACGTTAATACCCCCGGTCGCCTGACGAATCACCCACGCACACCAGACCTGCATCGTGCCGTGTCATCTTCTGCGTTACACAAGTCGCTGCATGCAGCTCTGAAGCCAATACGAGATGGCCCACTCATGATTCCGTACGTCCACGCTACAGTGACCCCTCTGTCTCCCGGAGGTGTATCCTTGCCACGCGCATACGCAGTCTGCGTAAGACTGCCCGCCCTTGCGGACGTGGAGAATGAATGGCTAGACTTTGGGCTGGGACAGGTTTCTTCACCCCAGAGCACGGACAAAGGCTTATTGGGTCCCGTCCACGTCCAGATAGTGTCCGCAAGCCTAGAGGGCGTACCCGTCAAATTTGAAACCACTGCAATGGCAAAGACTGAGTCGGCTGCGGGTTCTGCCCTCGTGTTTGAACAGATGAGCGGAAAAGAATGGGAAACTTGGGGACGCGTTCACGTGGGAGAACCTAACGGGGGATCGGTAGAAATCACGTACATTGTCAAACAACATAACGACTCCGAGAGGAAGGGCAAGGGTAAAGAGTGCGCAAAGACTGGTTCCAATATCGACGTCATCCTCCCTGCTTTTAGTATCCCTGTCGGCCGACTTCAAGTGGATGTTGAGATCCCCTTAGGTATGTCATACGTATGTCGCGCCTGGATCCGAAGCCTCACTCTTCGTCTAGGCTTTGAAATAGCCTCCCTCCAATCGAACCTGGGACACCAGCACATATCCGGCGATCGCCACAGGCTGCGACAGTTTGACTTGGGAGAGTTTTTCTACTCTCAACTTCGCATCCATATCCTTCCTCGCCGGCGCAGTCTTGGGGCGCCACCCTGGCCACCAACACCCGCCTTCCTCCGAGTGTCAGCTTATATAGCCCCGACCGTCTTCTCCATCTTTTTAATCATACTTTTTCTCGGATTGCGCAATGATCTGGGGCGGCTTCGTACTTCTTTAGAGCGATGCGGCACTCCTGGATCCACTAGGGCAAACGTTGAGCCCTCGGTCACTGTCACAGCAACGGTCCTGAGCCGCATCACAGGCACAAGTGCGGATGCTGAGTGGGTCTCAGATTCGATGCCACTTGCTTCCGGCGCACCAACACATCTCACGCCAGCATCTGTTACCATGATTGACATTACTTCTCC
Organism: Multifurca ochricompacta; assembly: GCA_022496185.1. Taxonomy (NCBI): domain Eukaryota; kingdom Fungi; phylum Basidiomycota; class Agaricomycetes; order Russulales; family Russulaceae; genus Multifurca; species Multifurca ochricompacta. The sequence continues at coordinate 1,181,825 of WTXG01000003.1, read as the reverse complement.
ATCCTCAATCCCACACGACCGTGGGCGGCCCCCATCAGGCGACACGTCCGCGCACGGAGAGTACAATGCGCTCCTTCCAGCGCAACGTCTCCCATTGCTCTGGCCAATCCGGTTCGAACTCCCGTTCACGAGGGAGCAAGTCTTAGACACTGTCAACCGTGGCCTGACGATTACCTGGCAAATCCTGAGGCGGCTCTATCATTACCCTCTAGACCCACCATGACACCATGGTAACCTTTTCGTTGACATTCACAACGCCGTAAGATGCTGCTACTCCTTACACGAGACTGTATACCTCACGATAACATGTCAATGATCAGGTCATTCAAGCACGCCACGCTACTATACATGATGAACTAAGGCGGATAACCGATGCCATTGGTACTAACGACATTATCTCACCGTGCCAAGGCAGAATGAAGGAGCTCGATGAGTGAACGAGACTCTGCGAGGTAATCAAGTGGCTGCATCCTCTGGATACCATATCGCACGCGATTTTGATCCTATATATGAAACAAAATAAGATTTTTCAGTTGGGTTTCGGGTGGATTCACTTACGTTGAATGAATGTTGGGAGGCCTTGCAAGCAAAGCTATACATGTTGCAGGTAGCGCTATGTATAATATGATTGGCCTTGGCAGCATTTTCCTCCTACGAAAAATCAAAGATTTTGCGATATGTCGCGTGTCTACCAACATACCTGGATGCTGTGAAGTTCATTGCCAGTCATACTAAAAGGGTGCTTCCTACATCGTTGAAGCCAGAAAGCCATATCTGGCCGGTATGATCGCCAACAGCCATTGAAATAATGTACCTGCAGACGAGATCTTCGCATCGTTAAGTCAGGCAAGAGAATTCAAGGTGAACTGACCGATACTCTGGCTTTTCGAAGCTGCGGTCACATTTTTCACACCTCCAGCCATCGTGACTCTCAGTCACTTTTTTGTTGCACTGCGGGGTAGGGCAGGCAGGATACAAAATATTATCAGTCTTGATGTGCATGATGGTAGCACGAGTTGAAAAGAAGTCAGGCTTGTCAGACATGCCAAGCTGAGCCTCCCTAACGTCGTTTATCGTTCGCATGTCACTGCGGTTGATTGTCCCACCAGGCCCAGATAACGATCTAGCCTGAGTGTGCGAGTTGAAAGATGCTTGAGCGCCCCCATCCATATACCAGCCCTTCAGAGTGTGCGCCTCTGGAATATCGGGGCCAATAGTCATGGCACCAGAGCTCAGAAGAGACAAAGACCGGCCTGAAGCATAGCAGAATTAGGAAGGCCTGGAGATTGCGGGAAATACCTGCCATTAAAATCGTTGACTCGAACGCCTTTGAAAGCAATGACTGAGTCAGGTAAAGTGTTGAATTGCTCTGCTTGCTTGCCCCATAACGTGAGCCGCACAGAAAACCCTGAATTGTCCACCACAACAAGGTCACGCTTTTGCGTCTGGATACGCCTCGTCCATGAAGAAACTACCACCCGATATGCTACTTAGCCAAGGGACGTACCACTTTATTGTTCCTTGTATTGATTTCGGACAAATCGCTAACTTCTTTTACGACGACGACAACGTCTGCCATTTAGGGGTGAATTACTGATCCTATGATGGCAAGTTGAAAAATATACCACAGATAGCCTCTTTCTGAAGATCCTGTAAGCCTGAGAGATTTACAAAATTATAGCGGATGACAGGAGCATCGGCATCGTGGCACTGAATTTGTGTCAATTAGCGGTCAAAAGGGGATGCCGTGAGCAACACACCTCTTCAATCTCAGTGCCACGATCAAGACTCAGTTCGTAATCGTTTGACACGGTGGAAAACTTTTTCTTCGCAAGGTTGACACGAGCCTTGGAGACTAAGTAGACATGATTTTCCCGGAGCTTTTCATATAGGTCATCTACCACGGCGTTCCAGGCAGTGCCTTTGATCTCCCCCGACTCATCCATGAATGTCACGCTAAAGAATCGACCTTCGCCTCGCTGGTTGGAATAGTGTCTTATGTCACTCTTCTGCACCACTCGAGCTTTGATACGCCAATTATTTTGGTAAGGCGTAAGAGCAACGATGGGATAAATAGGGTTGGTACGATTCCCGGCTTGCTGATTATGCGATTGAGGTACAGTAGAAGATGATACTGACGCTACTGTGCCAGGGGAAGAGACACCATCCGTCTTCGGCTGCGGTGGTGTCATGGTGAGAGGGGCGGGGTTGCCGATTTTTGGTGACTCCCTTTGCAATACTCTGAGACTAAGAAGAATCACGAGTCTATAATTCTGCCGTGAGGTTTTGGTCATGATAGAGATAAACGACAGACGGACCGCTTGTCTAGAATGTGCTGACAGGACATAGTTTCGATGACAGCTAAAGTGTTCTTGGTGATAAGATCTTCTTCAACAAGATAATTCAGTTGTGTAGCGAGCATAGCTTGCAAGAAATGCAGGCCGTCTGAGATTATAATTCTATATCTGTCAGCGGTTGTAGAACCAGGATTATTGGAGGGGTCGTTATTGTTGACGGCAACGACCTTTTTTATGGAAAGGAACTGAAGAGTAGGCTTAGAATTCCAGAGAGGTTCATCATCTTTATCACCTGAGTTGAGCCTTTGACAGATACCCTCTGATAATCTATTGTCGTTACTCATGACGTTGAGGTTGAGGTTGAGGGGTTAAGGGGATCAAAGTCAAGGTCAAGGTCAAGGTCAAGGTCAAAAAGTCAAACAAATAACAAATAAACAATTGCGCGACCCGCGACGCGACGATGACATAATCAATTAGGTAATATAAAGTAATCTAGCACAAATACCTCCCTTCCCACGGTCACGGTGTCATGGATGGTGGTTTCAACAAGGCACGGTTCGTCGCGTCCCTTCCTGCTTTGAGTAGCGAAGAAACATGGCTACCTCCGGTACCTTTCGCTGGACCTTTCTGCTGCGTTCCTTGCCGTTCTAACCCCTCTTCAGGGGTACCAGGTGGCGTTGTTTTTGCCATGGAGATGATGTAAAGGCAGGCGATCCGCATGTGCATATCCCGGAACTTCTTCAAAGCCAGAATGGCTAGATCGTATGACTCCCGTAGCAACGGAGATGTTTTAGCCAACGATCGAATCGGAACAGGAAGCGCCGCGAGATCTCTGAGATAGGCTTGATGACTCCCGGGCATATAGCGTCTCATGCGTTCCATGAAGCCCCTGTCCGCTTTCTTATTCTCCTCCGAAGGCGCTGGAACCTCTTGTCTTGCAGTCTGTGGTCAACATCCAAGAAAACATCTATTGCGTGCATCACAGTGCTTTGGCCCGCCGAAGGCCCACCGAGGTCCAAGGAGTCTGACTCTGGGACACCGTCGTATATCCACCTGGAAGCGCCGCAATCACTTCCGCGGAACCACGGTCTAACTTCCCAGTAGAAGCCATACGGGTCGGCAGTATCTTTCACATTCTGCATTATGTCTGTCAAGTCTTGCACTACAGTCACCAGTCGCCTGAGATCTCTTGCCGTTTTAGAGACGGTGTGTAGGTCCGCGACATCGGACAATTGCGCGTAGTCTTCGATAATGCGTAGTATCTCCACTCCCCGAAGTTCTGCTTTCGCCGACACTATGTGATAATTCCTCTCTGTGTCGGTACTGGAAAAGGTGTGCACCAACGAAATGTTGTTGGCTGACATAGGCAGCTGTGAATCTGCCGGTTTGGCATTCCACAAAACTGTATCGGCGAAGGTCAGAACGGGTGCTATACCGAGCTCGCGGGAAACGTTGACAATGGGAATGGCTAGGCATTCAGGAATGTGAATTGGCGTGGGAGAGGCATTCGGCGGCTGAGAGTGGACATAGAAATTGATTAAGAAAGCGAGAACCATGTGGGCACGTTGCAGGAGACACTCGGCTAGGTGATCGGTGTTCAGCAAGGGTAACTGAGAAGATGTTAGTTTCGGTCAGTTTCGGTCATCCCATACGGAGCAATAGTTGTGCTCACATTCCGAACTCGTTGTCTCCAAATTTCCCCGTATGGCCTCTTGGCTTTGGCACTCTCCCGAGTGTCCTCTCCCAGGCTTATGTTTCCCTCTGCATCGTCGAGTACGTTCTCCCACAGCTCGAACTCGCCACTCAATCTTGGCAACGGCTGCTGGGGGAAGAAGCCAGTGGCGTAGTCAACGTTGTAATCCTCCATCTTGAAGTCTGCGGTAGTTTCGGGCGACTCGAGGCCAAGCACCACCGCGTTGAGCACCTGGAAAAAGTGTCCAACGGAGAAGTAGGAGAAAGGTCTGTGTGGTAGGCCGCTGATGAAGCTCATTTTGGAGAAGTATGGTGTCTATAGTGCTGGAGTTACTCACGCTGGCATGGTCATGCTTTTATAGCATCTATGCAAGCCGTTTCATATCCCGGTGCGGGCTCTGGCTTTACACGAGCTCTGAGGACCTGGAGCTAACGGTTCATCTAAATTGCCGTGATTCTATCAACCAAAGACGTCAACGCGCGGTGTGGCCTATTCACGAAGTGTATTGATTGTGTCAATCCATGACAATCGGCGAGTCAACCTCGGACCATGGATTGGACATACCATAGACGTATACACGCAGCAATCTGTTTTTCCCTGGCACAGCCATATGGATGGAGTAATTGTACTGGACCGTGCCTGATAGTTGTGCGAAGATTTTGGACGCGAATCGCGACCTCTAGTCCCAAACGCGTACCCACGTTACGCGCATACGGGTTGCGGCAACGCACAGCACGGCAACCCTTACCCCTGACTCATCTCAAACGGTTGACGCGTCTTGTGCGCCAATTTTTAAGCCCACGCGCCACTCATGTTTCAAAACTCTCACAGGCAGGTGATGGTCACTATCCCAGAAAATGCTGCAGATGCCAACGATGCGAGTCGAATTAGGTGAGAATATGGCAGCAGAGTGAGCAAAGGACGAATGTGAACGAGCGAGACACACAAATGTCATTGAGCCGCTGGCAGCGGCGACTCTGAGCGGACGTTGCCGACTCAATGCCGACACTCGGTGATACTGTACTGAGCATGGCCCTTCCGCGCTCCGCTACGCTGCGCCTGTGCGGCTTCGACTGGTAGTGGTTAGGTAGAGGTACATACGGTTTCGAGTTTCGAGAAATTCTCCATTGGGATGAATTCTTTGTAGAACTGTGAGATCTATCAGACGGGGCGGCGCGGTTGAGAAATGAACCTGGTTTTCATGTTTAAGTTCATTCCATCTATTCACATGGCCATATGGCATTGCCGTAAAAGTATGGCTACGTTCCCAGAAGTACACGTACCGAGTACGAAGGAAGACAATATAGGTTGAGGTTGAAGAAGAAGTCGTATGTGTATGTGTATGTGTATGTGTATGTGTATGAGTATTGTGTATCCTGCAGGATGACTGGATCCGTCAACGCGTACTTAACTTAACACACTCAAGTTAAGTTACAAGTATAATAACCGATATATTGACATCGCGCCAGTCCCTTACGGAACACGGAGTGCTGTGTTGACCCTATAACATACGAAACGGTAGGGTCTGCTGAAGAAAAAGGAAGTGCACTGCCCGTGATCGATTTCTGACTCCATCTACTGTTCTGTCTTATGCGCAAAACAAAGGTCACATTCCGTGGCAAAGGACGACACGCGAACACTGCTTGCTAATGTAACTGAAAAGTTAAGATAAACAAGGCCAATGAGAGTAGTAGCAAGCAGGGCTTGATGATGATGATGATGATGGTGGTGGTGGTGGTGGTGGTGATGATGATGATATGATGATGAACTCGTCAACTAAGAACACACCGGAACTTACTACTTCTTCAAGAGGTCGAAAAATAGATATTATTCGAACAGGTTTCAGTTGTGATACTATATGATTGGTGAACAAACCTGAAAGCTGAGGGTTCATTCTTGAAGTACCGGATATCTTCCGGCATAGTAAACCTAAACACCCGGATGTAGCCTAAGTGAGTGAGTCCTCATTTACCCGCTCGCCCGTTCCTCTCTAATGCCGACAGCTGTTCTTTACTTACCTTACTTTACTGAAACATCAATCGATGCTGTGACATTACAAAGCATGACTGTTAGTGTTGGCTGGCCAAACGGCGTAACAGTGGCGAATTCATTGTATGATCATTGTTTATACGCTTCAACTCTAATAACGCAAGGAGCAGAAGGGGTTAGATGGGAGCACGCGTGGCAAGTGCTTCACGCAATGGTCGACCAGACTCCAGAGACATCTCGATTAATGTTACCCATTAAGGCGTATGGGCGAATGCCGCATATGTACTACAATCCTATGGGGGAGGGAGTCGTCACAGTACAAAGGCGAATGTCCTACAAATTTGTCTGAGGATTCACCAGTGTATCAGGTGTCCAGTAGCGGGAGAGCTTGACTTCAAGCCTTACACACGCTGGGGCGAGTCAACTAATCCCATCTAAAGCACGGCCGTCGCAAAAGGATGTCAAACACATGAAGGCCAACACAGACAACTATTAGCAATGTAGCTGCAACAGTACGCAAATTTAAATCGTGGCGGAAAGGCAAGAACGACCTCCATGCGTGGCGGATTACACTTAGTGTTTCCACTGAAGGTACCCATCTTTGTCAACAGAGCACTGTCGACTTACTACTTCTCGCACTTTCTCGACTGCACCACGTTTACCCCCGCGAAGGTCTTCAGCTTTGGCAATGAGTCTTGGGTGGTAAGCGCCCCGGATCCGCTGGACGGGTGACGACCTTCAACAAGGGCTTGGAGTTCAATTTCAGTTGGCAGACCGTATCTCAAGAAAGATGCGGGGGGATGGTGGCTTTTACGCAAGGCCTCTGGAAGCACAAGTTGCGGACAATCCACGGCGGGTTTGAAAAATGACGCCTCGAGGTTGGCCTCGTTCACTTGGTTGGGAGAAGCTGGCGACCAAGTAGGGCGACTCGTTTTTTTTTCAACAATCACTGAGGTCACACCGGTATGGAAATCTGGAGAGGCACCATGCTGGGGGGTATTCAATCGGCCTTGCAGAAATGAGTCAACGGAAAGGACCCACGCAGAATGCATCTGCTATTCCGAGCTCCATTTTGAAAGATTCAAGAAGGTCTAATGATTTGCCCTTTTTGATAGCCATGAGAGCGATTTTGAGACTGGAAGGACTGCGGTCCTCCAGCATTGTGAGTGTATTCTTCGCCCATTGCACAACCTCGGCACTCTCCTCACCCGTTGCATAACTTTGCAACGCGTCAACAATGGCTTCGACTGTTTCCTGTGAAAATGCTGAGTCCAATGCCACACGGGTTGCACCACTAAGCGGGGCGACTGGATCTGCCGGCTCCCTGTCATAGTGCAAATCTTCGATAGCTTCGTTGACTTGGGCAAATGTTGGTTTTTCCAATGTTGCCAAGGTATCCAGGAGCATAGGTACACGTGCCGAAGGTATATAGTGAGTTGCAAGGCCATGCTCGCTGAAGTAAGCCGGGTGAGCAACCTTTCGAGTCGGATAAATGAAAAGGCGACTTACAAAGCGGCCCGACCAGATAGAGAGGTCCCTGTGAGAGCAAGATATGTTCCAATTTGACCATCGAGACGAGAGAGGTAGTAGGATGCGCCAACGTCAGGGAAAAATCCAATTTTGGTTTCGGGCATCGAAATGGAGCAATTCTCTGTGGCGACTCTGAATGGAGCTGGTGCCACCAGACCGAACCCACCGCCGACTACGTATATGAACAGCACTCAGTCAAAAAGGATAATGGACAACAAAAAAACACGAACAAGTCAGTCCATCCATAATAGCGACGTATGGTTTCGATAACGTAGAGAGAGTGTAATCCAACCCATATCTAGTGAGAATCAGCAGAGCTTTGTGTGAGCGAGTATCTAATTCATACTCGCGCTGAAAGAAGTCAACGGCCTTGGGTAGTGTTGCTTCATTTGCAGCATTTTCGATAACGCCTAATAATTAGGCTCGTGAGTAGGGAATCAATAAAAAATAGGGAGAGACGAACCAGCAACATCTCCACCAGCAGAGAATGCCTTGCCGACGCCGGTGCCTACAATGACCCCGCAGAGATCTGCGTTGTTCCATTGCTTGAAGGATAAAATTGGATGAGTTTAAATCAGAAGGTGTATTGAATCGCATACTTCGATTCGAGATGCCAAAACTTCAAGCATTGGAGTGTTGAGGGCATTGAGCTTTTTCGGCCGGTTGAGGATGAATCTCCTTAATGCAAGTCGTTCCTGGAACTCGACAAGTGGCTAAAAGAACCGCTAATTAGTAGAGGTGAATTTTTAAGAAGACATTGTCGCGCCTCAGATGATGTTATTGTGGAAGCCATGTGTCTGGAGAGAACATCCGTCCTACGAGCTGCGGCGGCGACGAGATATCGACTAGACATTCGAGTGAGTGAGGAAGTGCATGTATTCGTGTGTGTTCGAGTTGTTCGAGTTCGAGTTCGAGTTCGTGTCCGTCACATGACCATGACCTTATCCGTTATTGTTAGCCCATTTAGTCAGCGAAGAGCTGTATGTCACACTCTGGCCACACTGGCACTGGCACTGGCACTGGCACTATTAGTACCTTCCCATCCTTGGGTACTCGTATTTCTCTCTCAGGTTACGTCGGCACTATCAGATATGTAGGAGAGGTACATGGGACAAGCGGTATATGGTTCGGAGTGGAATGGGACGACCCGAGCCGAGGGAAACACGATGGGATCAAGGGTGGAAAGCGCTACTTTTCGTGCTTGTGAGAACCACATATCCGATGATCCAAATCTTGAAGTGTAATCCTGCATCTAGATCAACTAGTGCAGGCTCTTTTATTCGTCCTCTCCCTTCCGTACAATATGGGAAGACCTTTCTTAGTGCGCTCATTGACAAATATGTCGAGCAATTCCATGGTTCCGACACACAAGAAACTGTTATCCTTGGCTCCTCGAATGGTGCTATTCAAGTTGAAGCTGTCAACTTGGATAAAATTCGCGGGAAATTCTCCGATCTCGAACGGTTACGGGAAATCAGTCTAGACAAGGAGAACGTCTCCGGAGCTGATCCCCCTGGCGAAATTCGCAAAAAATGTCCTAGTCAGTCTAGTCCTTCAATAACTCGATGTTCCCTTCTAACGTTCGTGCCGTCTTCCAAGACGTAAAAGGTCTTGACCTTTCTTATAGCCTTATTTCAAGTTGGGACGTCATTGCCCTGATTGCAATCGAGTTACCATCACTTGAACGGCTCGGCCTGAAGTGTGTACTTTGTTGGGAATTTCCGCGCCCTATTCATTTTCTCGATGTTAGCAACAACCGCTTGCGGCCACTTTCCAACATGAAACTTAGAACAAACGCCTTTTTGCATCTCACTGAGTTACAGCTTAATGGCACGCTCATGGCTTGGCAAGCCATAGTGGACATCGTTGCCCTGGTGCCTAACTTGAAGCACCTGGAGGCGGGTTACAACAGACTACAAAGCTTGACGCTCCACTATCCGGGACCCATGAAACTCGCTCCCACCATAATAAACCTTGACTGCAACCAACTTTCTGATTGGGCCGAGACCTGTCAAGCATTGTTGCCCTTTCAGAAGTGCTTGTGTCATCTCGGGTTATGTACCGTTTATTGATTGGCTAATAGGCTTGATCGTCTCATCCTTTCCTCCAATTCATTCAAGTCCATACCTTTTCCAACCGAGTCGCACGACCCCTTGGGATTGACACATCTGTCCCTCTCCTCGACCGGTATATCGGAATGGTCGTCTATCGACTCACTGAACCTTTGGTGCCCCCAGCTTGAGTCCCTCTCATTGAACAGGACCCCTTTACTTACAGGTGCGGTCCACTACCCAAAGATGTTTTCTTTGGGGCTGACCTCGTTCTGTGCTGGCACACCTACAGATTCACAAATGAGTCGAGTCTGGCAACAGATTGTCATCGCCCGTTTGCCCAGGCTTCGGACCCTTGATGGCACCTCTGTCAGTACATTACGTTCACGTGCGGCTATGACCTGACGCCGCTTTTGAAAAACTCGCCAAACATACTGTTATGACCCATTACCCGAATGGCTTGCGCCCTGTTCAAGATTAGTCAACGTCAACGCATTGACGCAGAACTCTTCTATCTCTCACGTATTGCGCGCGAGTCATATTCGTCAGATGCCGCCCGGGGCGCAGATCACCCGCGCTGGGTTGAATTGTGTGAAGGTTGTCTGCTCTCAGGACGTGAGAAACATTAATGTTGTTGAGCTTATTGAATTTCTTCTGTCTGTGGATGGCGTGCCTGTCCCTCCTTCGGCATCGCCCTGCGCCGCGGTGCCTCTGGAAACGTCTGGTTGTATTGTGACGGTCGCAATTGATTACTTTATTTTCCGCGGTCCCCCTTTTCCCAGCGCATGGCACGCCGGACATAACGTCAGTGACGAAGGATGAGGACAACAAGCTTAAAAACCATCTAATCGGTTCGTATCATTGCCCCCTTCCCATTGCGCCGTCTTTCCCTCAATGTTCGCTTACCTTCCCATAGAGATCAAGGCCAGTCTTTCGGCAGTCAGCCCACCACCATCAGCGCCGGAAGCGCTGAAGTTGACTAAACCTGTTAAAGTGCTGCCATCAGCGCCCTTACGCATACTACGTCTCAAGTTGTTAAAGCTATTCAAGTCTCCGCGAGGCGCTGAGTGTGACTTATGGATACGCATGGCGGATGGGAATCTTACTCCCCTCGGAGATATCGCCGCGGCGGATGATGACAAGGAGATCGACTGGTGGTTGGAAAATGGTTCCGAGGTAGTTATTTACGTCAAAGAGTGAAAAATGAAAAAAATTGCGTGCATGATCTACATTTTTTCTTTTCGGACATCATTTCAGGGCGTCAACAGCAGGGTAGCAAGGTTGTATTCAAGTAGTCCATGCAACCGTGATGTTCCCACAAGAGGGGTGGAATGAAAGTAATTCAGGTTATACTCAGACCCAGACGAAAGCAAAGAATCGTCACATTGGTTAGCGGTACATACAATATTACTGCACAAGAACGAAGGAATGCACTCTCACCTGGTAGAATCGTCAGTTCCGATGGGCTTGGGATCCTAATCTACAGATGAGAACCATGACCCAGGCTGAACTAAAGCACAGGACTTTCTGGGCGCAGGCGCATGTGCTCCCATTGCACTCATTCCTCGCCATTAGTACGTCGGTTGGCGTTGACTAAGTGCCGCATGGCCAGGAGCATCAAAGATCGCCTCCAGGCGATATTGTTATACCCAGCCACGTAAGCCAACGGGTGGGAATTCCAATGTCAACGCACAGCCTTCGACACGAACAGTAGTCCTCCTTATTTAAAAAAAAAAAAAAAAGTTGACCGTTCATCCTCGTGCAGCGTACTCCGAACAAGAAGGCACACGGCTGGCAACGCAACGGTATGAGACTCTTCTTCAAACTTGCATCTCCACGCCATACACGAATAGATGTCTTTGCCAAATATATCGTCTGCTTGTGGACCGTCGCAGGTTCGCGGGCCAGATACAGGACTTGATGAAAGGAACGTCAGCCTTGGATTGGGCCTACCCGGACAAGCCACGACCACGATCAGAATTCTACGAGACCTCGTGCACAATGCCAACGCCAACGGGCTAACATGGGAGCAGTTCGACTGGAGATACGCGCGAAAAAAGGCAAAGGAAGCTGATGAAAGCAAGAAGACTTCGTCCGTCCGGGGGATCAGTCGCCCGTTCCGTCCCTTATTTTGCTTGGCCTGCGGACCACGACCACTCGACACCCGCCTTTAACGCCACCCGCCTTCTCCATTGTGTCGGGACGCCCTGTCGTCGAACCGGTCGTCCTTGTCATCGCGGCGTCGATCGTCCCTGCGTTCGTCCCTGCGACGATCATAATAAAGGTCAGGACCTCTTCGGTCATCATAGCCCCCCCGTCGATCATCGTACCCTGCAGGCCTTTTATCTTCAAATTCCCTCCGGGGCGGAGGCGACCTGGGGCGACGATCATCTTCTCCACGACGGGGAGGAGAGCGCGATCGATCGCGCCGGTAGGAACCCTTGTCTTCACGGTGACGGTCATAGCGGTCGTCGCGATGACGCTCATCTCTATTATAACGATCGTCTTTGAAACGCTCATCCCTGTGACGTTCATCTCTGTAGCGGTCATCGCGATAATCCCGGCGTTCATCACGGCGGTAATTATCAGGGCCACGCTACCAAACATAATAAGAATACATATCACTTGACTGAGAGAAAAATATACTTACGTCCTCAAACAAATCAACACGAACGGCCTGACCACGAAGGTCTTTACCGTCCAATTCCTTGACTGCTCGTTCAGCATCCTCACGGTTCAAATATTCGAGGATCCTGATCATCGACATCAGCAGGGAAAAGTAACTTCCAAGGAATGTGATGTACCCTTGACCAGGAACATCACGGTCAATGTCAGCAAAAGATACATTACCAGCCTCGCGGCCGAAATCCTTGAGGTCCTGTGCAAGCAAGAGAAAAACACTGGACGTCAGCATACTGTCCAAGGAATCAATCACAACATCACAAGGCCCAATCGTGATATTCAACGGCCCCGTATCACTGGCAGGCCAACTGGATAAACGACAAGGACTTGGTCGTACCTGCCAACTGGTGTCCCTGGAGATACCTGAAACGACTATCCTGATACCAGGGGGCCTACGAGCACGCACAGGAGCGCTAGCGTAATATGAGCAAATATTTTACGCACGCCCGTGATTGAGGGACGTACCCGTATCTGTCTTCGTATGGTTCGCGACGAGGACGAGACTCTTTAGCGAATTCAACTACGATGCTATGTCAAAAATCCCTTTTTGAGTTTCGAGTCGATGGAAAAGAGTGTGTTTGTACTTTTGGCCCATGAAATTTTTGCCATTGAAGTGATGTAACGCATCCTCCGCATCCTATGATGTAAATCAATATTTAAGCAATGACGTGCAAAAGTAAGGCATACCCTTGCATTTTCAAACTCGACAAACCCAAAGCCTAATACATTTTTGGAGTTAAATACACCTGGTAAAGATAAAAGCGGAGCGTAACTGACCGGTCATAACACGACAATCCACAATTTTGCCGTACCCGTCGAAAAATTTGGACACATCTTCAGACCTAGTATCCGGAGGAAGCTCTACCGGTCATAATAATAGTGAAGTCAAGAGGGTTCTTGCAAAAAAAAAAAGGGCACATACTTCCAAGGTAAAGACGGCGAGACATGGTAATGGAGAGGAAAGAAGGTAAAAGAAGGTAAGGATGAAACTCTTAAGAAAGAGAGGGAGCCTGAGGGGCTCCAGTTCATTCAATTATTTCAACAAACCATGCGGAGCTTAAAAATATAGCCAAACATGGCACGCGATCACGCCGCCTAAAAAAAAACAATATCATATTCACACACTATTTTATTTATTTTTTAAAATATACTTTGGATCGCGAACGCGAACAGGGAGATGCAGAGCAGCTATGCATGGTGGCAAAGAAACAAAACAAAAAAACAAAAAATAGCCGACATATCCAGGTTTTCAGTGCTGAGCCCAATCAATAGTATTGATGTCAATACCCTCTTGCACCATTTCCCAGAGAGGGCTCATGTCACGCAGCCTCTGCACGGTTGCTACAATTTTCTCAATCACAAAATCTATCTCCGCCTCCGTCGTGAAGCGGCCAATACCGAATCGGAGTGATGAATGCGCCATGTCCTCAGCGGCACCTACCAGCAAAGAAGTGAGCAACCGCCATACATTGCATGGGGCGGTGTTGACTGACCTAGTGCGCGGAGCACATACGAAGGCTCCAGTGATGCGGAAGTGCATGCACTTCCTGAAGACAAGGCGATGTCCTGCAATGGCACTATATCAATAATTCCGACTGAATGTCACGAAGTACACCCACTTTTAATGCCATCAGTAGGCTCTCGCCCTCGACATAGGCAAAGCTGAGGTTGACACATCCGGGATATCCATTGGGATCTCCATTCCGAACGACATGCTCCACTCTCTCATTGATACCCTTGACAAGCCGTTTTGATAGCTGGGTGATCCAAGCATGGTCTCTCTGTGCCGCCGGGTGAGAAAACAACGTGTGGGATGAAAAGATACAAGTTAAGACGCTCAGTACCCCTGCACAGAGATCATGACGCAGCCGGCTACAAGGTCTGAGTAAACTCCAGTCCTTGTATTGCCGCTCGCTCTCCAGCGAAGCTGGGCGTGCAGTTTTACATCATCGCGCGTCAGAACGCTGCACTCACCACCATCTCTTGCTTAGCTACCCTCGCGGCTTCGCCCATAGCCACGGCGAGCGCAGCAGGTAAGGTGCCGCTACGTAATCCCCTTTCCTGTCCACCGCCATTTAAAATAGGCTCCAACCGCACACGGGGTCGTCGTCGAACATAGGCAGCCCCGATTCCCTTAGGGCCATAAAGTTTATGCCCCGAGATACTCATGAGATCCACGTTCATTGCATTAACGTCGAGGGGGATCTTTCCGGCAGCTTGAGCGGCATCTGTATGAAAGTATATGCCACGATGCTTGCGTGAAATGGCACCTATCTCCTTGATCGGTTGAATGACCCCCGTCTCGTTATTGACGGCCATAATGGAAATCAATGAGGTGTCGGGCCGAATTGCGTCCTCCAGCTCTTCTAGAGAGATGACGCCGTTCCTCTGAACGGGAAGGTAAGTCACGTCAAAACCTTCCTCCTGCAGTTTTCGGCACGAGTCGAGTACGCATTTGTGTTCCTGTCCGAAATACGATAAGCTTGACAGCGACAGAAAGAGTGCCAGTCATACAGTCTGAGTGGTGATAACGTGTCTCTTTTTGTCCTTGTGAAAATGTGCCACCCCTTTGATGGCCATGTTATTGGTCTCCGTTGCTCCGGACGTAAAAATGATGTCCTTCGGGTCAGCACCAATCAAGTCGGCAATATGCTAATGCGACTGATGAGAATAGGAAACGTGGAGAGTGAGGGGAACGAAGAACCTTCCTAGCATCCTCCACTCCCTTCTCCGCTTCCCAACCGTAAGCGTGTGTTCGACTATGGGGATTTCCGTACTGGTCCGTTAAGTAAGGAAGCATAGCGTCCAAGACACGCGGATCCACAGGGGTTGTAGCCTTGGAACATTCAGAAAGCTGCATTTGACGAGATGAATTGCATTACCTGCATATCGAGGTAAATTGGGCGAGTCTTGTTGGTAACACCGTCTTCTCGCTGTGGGAGATCGAGCTTGAAGCCAAGCATGTCTGTAAGGGCTCACATTAGGTTCACACATAGGGGCCTAGACGAGGGAAAAGAGGGTTATTACCGGCTCTGGGAGCGAAATGACTCTCATCCTGGTATGCTGACGGTATGTCGACAATACTTGCTCTGTCGGCACCAGAAGGTTGAACATAAGTTCGGTTAGATGCAACGAGCGTGGATGGCAATGGTAAATGAGGTTTGTGAAGAGGGTTACGGCGAGTAAAGAGACACCGTGATACTTTTGACACTGACAACATGATGGGTCAGTCGGCGGTTGGTTGGGAGTTGTGCGGAAGTCGGAAATCGCTTGCGCTTGTTAAATAATTATCAGATAATCGGCTCCACCCATTCTCAGACTCAATTTTATCTTTACAATATTAACTCGGCCTACAAACCCACATCATTCACTTCCCTTCCCTTTCTCCGCGGCATCAGTCTGAATATTTATGTTAAAGACTTATCGTCGGGACACTCCTTTACTTTTCACTCAGCTCGGCTACTCCGGGAAGCACCTTTCGTCGTCAAGTGTCAGCGCAACCCCCGGAACATCCCTAACTAACTCACCTTCCCCTCAAGCAGCTCAAGGCTGGCGCCACCTCCGGTGCTTACATGGCTGAGACTATCCTCAGCTTCATATTGCGCCGCCAACGTAGCCGTGTCCCCTCCCCCGACGATGACGACAGCGCCATTGTTGGCGGCTTCGATATTGGCATCGAGTAGCGCTTTAGAACCTGCAGCAAAGGCAGGAAACTCAAAGACACCTGGAGGACTGTAACCGCGCATGAAAAGACGCGTGAAAACTGATGCAAGTGATCACCAACCCATTCCATAGAATGGTCTTCGCGGCAAGAACTGCTTCACGATATTTTTTCTGGCTCTCCGGTCCAGCGTCAAGACCCATCCAGCCCTCAGGGATACCCTCCTTATCGGTAGCCACACCAGTCTAGTCGGAGAAACTTTGTCAGGAGATGTCCGTAGTGTGCAAGTGTGCAAGGGCCAAGCGCACATTAGCGTTTTTGTCAAACTTGTCCGCGGTGATGTAATCTACCGGGAAAACGAGCTGCACATTGTTCCTTCGAGCCTTTTCGACGAGTGAGAGAACGTTCTCTGAGCCAGCAACATCAAATAGGGAGTTTCCAATCTGCAGTACATCGTCATAAGCTTGTTAAAGCAACTTACTTACAGCCTAGTAACCTACCGCGACGTTCTCAAGTGTCTTTTTGAAGGTAAACGCCATGCCTCCACATATGATGAGCGAATTAACCTATAAAATCATCTCGTCGGCGTTAATGATCGCAACTAACAAAGATCTGGATTACCTTGTCGAGCATGTTGTCGATTAGCTGAATCTTGTCAGAAACCTTGGCACCACCGAGTATGGCCAAGAAAGGTCTGTCTGGATTCTCCAATGCTTTCGCGAAAAATTCTAGTTCCTTCTTGACAAGGAAACCTGCGGCACGCTGAGGCAGTTTGATACCAACCATGCTGGAGTGGGCGCGGTGGGCGGTACCAAAGGCGTCATTCACATAAACGTCCCCAAGCCTTGTAAGCTGTTCGCGAAACTCAGCAACCTTAGCAGGATCTGCTTTGGTTTTCTTCCCGTCTTTGCCCTTTACAGAGCCCTCCTCCTCGATATGAAAGCGAAGGTTCTCCAAGAGTAGGACAGAACCATGCTCAGCTGAGGAGACCGCCTCCTCAACATCCGGGCCAATGCAGTCATGCAGGAAGGTCACTGGCCGATTGTCTAAAAGCTTTGAAAGCTCGTGGGAAACGGGCTCAAGGGAATACTTCGGATTAGGCTTTCCATCCGGACGCCCGAGGTGAGACATCAGAATGACAGCCGATGCGCCTTTGTGAACGTGAATGTAGCTTGGTTCAGAAACAGGTAGGTAAATCTTGCCGAAGATACCCACCATTATTCAAGGCATATTTGATGGTAGGTAGAGCGGCGACGATACGCTTAAAGAAGGTGAGCTTCATGACAAGGGTGCAAGCGTCGATTTAGGGACACATACAGCAGGATTGGTGATTTTTCCATCCTGCATAGGAACGTTAAAGTCGACGCGGATAAGGACACGCTTGTTTTTTAAATCAACATCGGTGATGGCGAGTTTGTTAGAGAGTGACATGACCTGAGTCTCGAGTGGTAATGAATGAAGTGACAGACGCACACACGGCCTATCTATTTATCATTTTATATAAGTGCCGGGGTTTGTCCTCCTCCTTCCTCCCCTTGGTCTCGCCCCTCCCTTCGTCATTACTATACCCGCGTTTTACTCCGATCGGCGCTTTAGCATAGTTCAGTCAGTGTATTTGGTATGACCATTCCGGACCCTCCTCCTAACTCTCTTGGTCTGGACCTTGTTCATCCCGAACCCGAACACGTCTTGGACCCTCAACCCACATCAACATCCCTCCTATCATCCTCTCCTCAACCGGAGACTCAACTGACCACCGCGATCACCGACACCGAGTCGACAGTACCGACTACAGGTACGACCAAAGTCCACGATGTCACCAAGTCCAATGTCTCAAAGAAGAGCCCGTATATTAATCCTGAACGCGTAAAAACAGGCGGTTTACCTAGGGTGAACTTTCTTTCGCTTTTGATTTTCAATTGCACATCTCATCCTTTCTCGGTGTTTCAGGACAAGTTGACAGAGGAGGAGCTCGCGGAGAGGATGGCCCGAATGAGAGAACAGAATGAAAAGATCAAGCAAAGGAGACTTGTGCGTCGACATGCGTTCATCGTATACCTACTGTACTGACAACTCAATGCCAAATATCAGGATGTAGTGGCAGATGAGGATGCATTCAAACAGACTCAGGCAGCGGAACGTCACCGACAGGCGCAGATGCGAAAGGTACAGGAAACAGTCAATCGCACGCGCGAGCAAAATGCTCGACGAAAAATGGACAAAATTCAGAGCAGGGAGTGGGACTCGGACAAGAAAGCGGAAGGGTGGCTAGCGTCCGCAGAGTCTGAACAACCTGGGGCAACCTCATCCCCCTCAACTACACGCACTAATTCCGGTGCAGATCGGAGTGCGGAAGCCTCAGCCTCATTGTCTCCAAAGCAACGTGAAGACGCGAATCGCGGACATGGAATAGGGAGGCGTGGAAGAGGGCGAGGAAGGGTGAAGGGTGAAAGTCGAAATAAAGTCACGGATCGTAGCCCTCTGGATGATGGTGATGGCGGTGAGAAAGTCGAGGCTGCTGGGGCTGAGGAGTAGGAGGTAAAGGTAAGGGACGAGACGACAATGATTAATTATATAATATACGGTCAGTCGGTAATTGTGTGTTATGCTACTACATGTACCTGCTACTGCCCCCCCTCTTGCTCTCACTGCTACTCTCACTCCCACTCCCACTCTGGATGTCTAGTACTCTTCAATTCTGGAAACCTGGAACTCTAGGACCGGGTAGCTCTTTGGATAGATCCTCCGCTGAAGAGGATGGTTTTATACCATCTGCCATCCCACTTCAAGCGTTATCTACTATCCAAGAACAGAGGGACCGGCTGCCAATCACGAAGCACAGTCAATCATTACTTTCTCATTTCATGTAAGGCACCAATCTTAAAATGGCTATATGTCTTTTGTTTTCCAGAGGGCAATATTTTGCATTGCGTGGAGGATTATCAAATCGTTATCGTTGTTGGGCAGACTGGATGCGGCAAAACCACTCGTATGTTACGCTCTTGGTTCCATCTACTAAATTCAAGTATAGCCAATCATTCTCAGAAATCCCGCAATACCTTCACGAGAGTGGATGGTCTTCCGGAGGCAGGGTCATAGCTTGTACACAACCTCGACGCGTCGCCGTCACATCGGTGGCAGCCCGTACAGCATATGAGATGGGTTCCATAGTGGGTGAGGAGGTTAGTTAATTGTCGGTCGCAGGACCCTGTGCTGTTTTTGAATATTTTGTCAGGTGGGGTACACCATTCGTTTCGAAGACGTCAGCACCAAGGGACTCACACAAATATGTTACATGACGGACGGGGTACTCTTTCGTGAAGCTCTTATAGACCCTCTACTGAGCCGTTTCAGTGTTATCATGGTGCACACCCACTTACATGCCCTCCCTTTCTCTGTCCTGATATATTTTTTATCAAGGTCGATGAGGCCCACGAACGCAGTATGTATACTGACTTACTTCTAGCCATTCTAAAAAAGTTTGTTCCGTTGGCTGTTCCCTCTATCAGCTGATAGTAGCGTTTTCTGCAGAATATGCAGGAAACGGCCTTCATTGAGGGTCATCGTGTCATCCGCAACTTTGGACGCCACTGCTTTTCTGGAGTTCTTCTCGTCTCTACCCGAACAAATCAATTCCACTATTGTTAGCCTAGAAGGGAGGGCGTACCCTGTTCAGATAGCTTACCTAGCTGAACCGACTGAGGACTATGTGCGCAAGGCCGCGGAGACCGTCATCTCAATACACAACCAGGTTCGTTCGCCCCTCGACTCTTCCCGAAAGACAGTCCAACGCACTTCAGCATGGCAAAGGCGATATTCTAGTCTTCCTAACTGGACGAGAAGAAATAGACAGGTGTCTGGAAGAATTGATGGATACTAACTCTTCGTCGGTGTTGCCTGTCTAGGATGTCCGATAAAGAATACTGACAACTTGACCTCTCAAATAGACTTCTGTCAAATAAGCTATCCCTGCGACCGATGGCTCTGCACTCTGGTCTCAGCATGGCCGAGCAGATGGAAGTTTTTGAACCTTCTCCTCCAGGTTCCAGAAAGGTTGTAGTAGCCACCAATATCGCCGAGGTAGGCCCTCAGCAATTCCACTGTTCTAATCTTATATCCCCCTCAGGCAAGCATAACTATTGAAGGCATTAATTTCATCGTTGACTGCGGGTTCGTAAAGGTTGTAGATGCCTCTTGCCTGCTAGATGGGAGCGTGTTAACCATCCCAATCAAGATTCGTATATACGATGGCTCAGTCGGCTTGTCATCATTGAAAATTGTTCCGATATCCCAAGCCTCGGCAATCCAAAGAGCAGGAAGGGCCGGCCGGACCTCTGAAGGGCTGTGTTATCGCCTGTATCCTTACTCCGTTTACAACCAGTTGTCCGCTGTCACCATACCGGAAATCAGCCGCACAGAGCTTTCCTCCGCGTTTCTTCAGCTGAAAGCATTGGGCATCGATAATTTCATGAAATTGCAGTGGCTCACTATCCCGCCTTCCGAATCTATTGCCCAGAGTCTCAGTTCTCTGATCATCCATTCCGTCATAGATGATGACGGCCGCCTGACATCTCTTGGCAGTAAGATAGCAGAAGTTCCGTTAGACGTCAAGGCGGCCTGCATGGTAAGTTCTCTGCACGAGAACCGACCAACGACTGACGTATTGCTTCAGTTACTCAACTCCCAAAAATTCAGATGTGGGGAAGAAATTCTGACAATTATCGCGATGACCGCCGTTCAGGTATCCTCACCCTTTTTGCGATCAATTCAGATTTAGAAGAATGCGTTACCTAGGACGTTTTTATTATTCCCACCGGCGCAGCCGGAGCTTCTGCCGAACTGGAACGCAGAAAGTTTACAGCTGAAGAAGGGGTATACGTTTTCACTTCAATTTTAAGAAGATGATTCTGATTTTTGCAGGATCACCTTACTCTGCTGAATGGTAGTCTCTCTCCTGTTGCGTGCTCACGTTCTGACGTTCTATGTAGCATACAATGCCTTTATCAGTCGTGGAAAATCGTCATCGTGGTGCAAGTCGCACGCGCTGTCTTTCAGAGCGTTATCACGCGCCGTGTCTATTCGCTCTCAACTAAAGAAATACGTGCAGCGTTTTGACATCCCTTTAGAGAGTTGTCAAGGAGATGCTAAGCGTCTCAGACAGTGCTTAGTCAATGGATACAAGCAGAACGGCGCACGCTGGGTTGCTGATGGAACGTACAGGTCCGTTCGAGGTAACACTGTAAGTCCACTAAACTTTCCTGGGACATCTCTGCTTAATGTACCATAGGTGTTACACGTCCATCCCAATTCTACCCTTTTTACAAGAAAGCCCGCTTCGGGTTGGGTTATCTTCCATGACATTGAGGAGACTAAAAAAATACAGTGTGTTCAAGCCCGTGAGCTGGCACTGCTTCATCGATGACATTGGGCTTGTAGGATGTCAATCATAACAGAGGTTGAACCGGAGTGGTAAGTACAGCGACACGTCACGTCCATCTGGCGGAAGACCTCATATTATATGGCAGGCTATTGGCCTCAGAATTTTAGCCCCTCATATAGCCGTCTAGGGGGCCATGATGCACGCAAAAAAGCAATGAGAGCTATATTCTCATTCATCTAACAAATCTTGGTCTACGGTATGATTCGTGAGACGGGTGACTTTCGTATACTTGTGCAACTAGGCCCAGGAAGATCGTTTCAAAACTATATGCTAACATCCCGGGGAGCCCGTGGAACGATATTTGATGTACAATGCGAACTCGTGCCGGTCATCACATCATATGCTTGCATGATTTGTAGGACAATGAATATATGACCATGTACGACGTATAAAATGCAATGCCAATGCTTGAAGTCAGAGGGTCCCAATGATGTGTGTTAAGGCCCGCTTGTACTGCTCTAAGTAACTTGTCAGCCCCAACCCGTCACCACCACCACTACGTGTAACTTGCGTTATATCGTAGAAGCTCCCTCCAAATTTCGTAGGTACGTCTCACTTTCCTTGGATTATCAATGCTCACTGAAATTTCTCGGCTTATGTAGAATGACATCGGTTGCGAGCATCCCCGTTTACATGCTTCCAGGTGCACCAGTTTTGCAGCCACCACGGTCTGCGCTGGAAACAGGGGATTCAAACCTTGCGACCGAAGTTCTCCCTGCCCCTCCGACCCTGTCCTCCGTCCATCAGGCGTCGGGAAAGCGGGATCCCCGAAAGCCTGCCCCAACTGTGTCTTACCTACCGCAACATGACCCTGGGACTACGTACGCTGGGGTTTTAACTGGTCCCATTATTGGCAGTCTAGAAAGTATACCAGAAGTGGACGGCCCAAGGCGTAAACGAGTGAGGCTAGACAAAGGGTACGTGTTATGATATTGGCCGTGGGTTCCCCTCACACCGCCTCCGATACTCTCTTTCATGCCGGACCATGGCTTACCATTCTTTCATCAGGTCGCTTTCACAACTAGCACAGCGGGGTTCATCGCGTGGCCTTAATATCACACCGCCAGTCCTGACCGGTGCCGATACCCTTGAGCACATGGCTGCAGGGCAGATGGAAACGGATTTGCAGGCTAATAGCTGGGAGCCCGAGCTTGTTTCTCGATCTAGCTCGGTAGCTTATCCTGAAGACACATCTCCAGGGTCAAAAGTCACCCGCACGAAGGAGAAAGGAAAAGGAAGGATCAAGGAAAAGGACAGCGATAAGATGGCCAGCAGGGTAAAGGAGGAGCCATTACCCGCCACCCTTCCGCTTTTCAACAATATCTCTTCTGCGGTAACGTTTTCCACCTTTCGTTGATCACGGAGTTCTCATTTTACTAGCGAAACGAGGATCATTGCTCGGCGTGTCGTTCTTTGGGGTCCTTGGTCTACTGCGATGGCTGCACTCGTGCTTATCACCTTTGGTGCCTTGACCCGCCGATGGATGCAGCAGACATTCCAGAAGGGGAGAGCAGGTGGTTTTGTCCCAGCTGCGAACTACATCAGGTAAGGGAATACGTTCTAAGCGTAGTCACTCCGTCATATATCGTGCCTCTCGGGTACCGCCAGAACCCTCTATCAAAGCCACCATCGTCGTTGTTATCCCCACTTATTCACCATGTCCGGAGCAGTCCGCCAGTGGAGTTTCAGCTTCCTGAAGAGATCCGTACTTTCTTCAAGTTTGGTAAGTCATCGAAAACAATGTTCGCGACTGACTGTCTAAGCACGTTATCTCCCCAGTTGGGAGCAATCCCCGTGGACAATATATGGATACTTCATTAATCAAAGCGCCGCGTCTCAAGTAAGTGTTTGCTTCAAGGCTTACCCACGGATCAAATTTCACATTTCACAGCCGGTATGGTCAGATGGAGTACCGTGATCCTTACCGTACGAAGGATAAGAACGGCACCCCAGTGCTCTGTTTCCGATGTGGCACGTCCACCCTCCCCCGACATATGCCTCAAGACGCACCTGTCACCATGAAGAGGTCACAACGGCAGGGTGCGCATGAAACCGAACCAGGGCAGTGGAGGAGCATAGTCTCTTGTGACTTCTGTCCACTTCACTGGCACCTAGATTGTCTGAGCCCACCTTTGCTAGCTATGCCCCCGTTGGACAGGAAATGGATGTGCCCAAATCATGTGGATCATACGCTTGTAAGTGCTTGCCGCGTCTCTTGCGGCGGTCCTTGTTCTGAGCGTGTGATAAAGCGTATCAAGCATCGAATCCCAAGACAGAATCCAACAGTGATAGATGTTATCCGACCAGGTCAAGTCAATAACGGGAATATAGAGGTTCTTGATGCCGGGGTTTCATCTACTCATGACAAGGTCGCCGTTGACGAGGTCTTCATCAACGGGAAAAGATATCGTGTTCCTGAACGGGTTATTAAGCTTGACTTTTGGGACAAACTTCATATGTTACATTTTCCCACCCAGAGGTTTGTTTGGGCATGCTCACTGCTTTGACGATTCACAAAATGATCTCACAGGCCCAAAAACAGTACAGATGTTTTATTGTCACCTCTCACGTCTTTGAGCTCTTTGGACGGTGACGAGAACGACCCGGCAAAAAATCCCCTACAGGGGATGAGTGTCGAGGATATTCGACTCGCCCTTGTAGGCTATGCTTAGTCTATCATGTTGAGACCTAGCGAGGATATTGACGTCATGACAAGCTACTTCTAGACATGGCACGAACTGGTGTTTCAGCGCATGAATCAAGTCGACCCACAACTTCGCAGCAAAGCGTCCAACCTCTCACCAAGGACATGGCGGAGTCTCAGGGACTTCCAGATACTGAATTACCGGCATCGACTTCCTCAGGTGCGGGTCCTTCCGGGATAAAGTCCACCGAAAGAAGCACGGAACGCAAGCAGCCAGCGCGAGCGTCCAAGCGTAATGTCGGATATGTATGATCGCTTCAACGTAAAATGCGCAGGAGAACTGAAATTTTTTCTATATATAGTCTGCTTCTCTTTTTGAAAGCAACGGCTCGGGAGATGAAGAACAAGGACCACCAGACTCAAAACGCCCCGTGGCGAGCGAGACGGTCTCTCGGGAGCGCCAACGAAAGGCTGCCAGAGAGCGACATTCTCGAAGCCAACAAAGGTCTTCTCAAGTACCACGTGCAGTAAAGGAAGAACCTCCGAGTACAGTTGCACCCGTTGCGAACACGTTTCCGCCTGCACCGATATCTCAGCCGGGCTTACCGACTAATGTGGATAAGGTCGAAACGAACTCGACTGTCACCGCTTCGCCGCACGCTCAAAACGCGACACCGACTCTGAAGATAAGGTTACCCCGGTTCAGTCTAGCCCCCGGTTTGCCTACGAAATCAGCGTCAGGATCGCCTGTTCAAGTGAAGACGGGCGAACGGCCACGACGGTCACTACGTCGACAGACATCCACAACAGGATCTTCTTCTCCATCAAATTCTAAAGTAGAAGGGAGAGGCTCTGCAACTGCAGCAGCAGAAAGTCCGAGAGAGTAATTTTGATTTTTTTTATTTATTATGTGTGTTGTGGATGTGATGAGATGATGAGAATGAGAATATATGAGGATGAGAGTGAGAATGATGACAAAATGAGAGAAATGAGATGAGATGAGATGATGACAAAGGTAAGATATGGTTACGTAAGTTTTACATCCCGAACCCCGACCCGAACTGTCCCGGTCATGTCATCTGGTTATCGACCCTCTCACTCTCGCTCTCACTCTCGCTCTCACTCTCACTCTCACTCTCACTCTCTCAACTTCATACTATTACTATGACTATCTTTCGTCGTACAAAACCAAGCTCAACCTCTACAGACGAGGATCCTAAGAAAGATAAGAGTAGTTGGAAACGACCAGCGAGTGCGCCTTCAATACCTTATTCCTTCTTCCTTTCTTGACTCTCCCAAAGATACAGCCTTCAAGCAACAACGGCTGAAAGCCTGGCAGCCTATTCTGACGCCAAAGACTGTTCTTCCAACCCTCCTCATAATAGGCATCATCTTCGCTCCCATTGGTGCTCTCCTTATCATTGGCAGTAATAAGGTCCGTTTCGCGGGTCCAAGGCTGGCATTTCAGTCTCATTGTGTCTTCATAATTTAGGTCACCGAAATCACGATTAATTACTCAGATTGTGACCAGCTAACTCCAGCGTCAAATCGACAAGCCGCTCAGGGCAACTTCGTTACGGTACCCCACTACAACTACCGTCTTCGTTCATCAGAATCTGGTGACCAATTCTCGCCCCCTCAATACGCGTTCATTGCCGCATCAGACAACACGTCGTCTCCCCAATGCGTCGTTCAGTTCGATATTCCGTTCAACATCCCGTCTACTCTACTGTTATATTACAAGCTCACTAACTTTTTCCAAAACCACCGCCGCTATGTTCAGAGTTATGATCCAGACCAGCTGAAGGGTGAACACCGGACCGTGAATGATTTAAAGAATGGAAATTGCAAACCCTCTGCGACCCGTGGCGACAAGATCATTTACCCTTGTGGACTGATAGCTAATTCTATATTTAATGGTGTGTTACTAATCGTCATATCTCGTTACTTTCGTCTTACGCCATTATCAGACACGTTCAGCAATCTCACTCTTCTCAATCCACCATCTGGAGCCCCATCGACCTACAACTTTTCGGAAAAGGGCATTGCTTGGCCAAACGAGGCGAAAAAATACGCTCAAAAGCTCGCGTACAACCTCTCTGAGATAATCCCCCTCCCAACTGGGCGGTGGGGTTCCCTAATGGCTACACTGAGGATCAACCGCCGCCCAATTTCCACACTGATGAACACTTCCAAAATTGGATGCGCACAGCTGGTCTTCCGACATTTACCAAGCTGTACGGTCGTAATGACAATGATGAACTCCTCCAGGGGCGCTATGAAATCACTATCAACATGAGTAAGTCTCCACGTCTTTGTCAGGACTAAGTGGCCCACGCTGTACAAATTTGTCATAGATTATCCTGTCAGAACGTACTCTGGCACAAAGTCGATAGTCATATCAACTATATCGTGGATGGGTGGTAAGAATCCGTTCCTTGGGTGGGCATATGTGGCGGCAGCTTCACTTTTTGTGGCACTTTCCATCACTGGAACTATTCTTTATGTCATGAAGCCGAGGCGTCTCGGTGACATGTCTCTCTTATCGTGGAATCAATAGGGGTACTGCCGCCCTCGTCCTTCTAATGATACGCACCCCCAT
This sequence comes from Multifurca ochricompacta, assembly GCA_022496185.1. NCBI lineage: Eukaryota > Fungi > Basidiomycota > Agaricomycetes > Russulales > Russulaceae > Multifurca > Multifurca ochricompacta. The sequence continues at coordinate 1,155,236 of WTXG01000003.1, read as the reverse complement.
GTTATGTACACCATTATTTACTTCGGCACTATGTAATGCGGACCCGTTGTCTAGCCGCAACCGTTAATATCACAACTGGAACTACGAACTGCCCATTCGCCTTGTTATCGCTTTTTTCATATTTTTCGTGCTTCCACCGTGTTGCAGCCCCCATGTCTTCATGGTATCCGTGTCGCGGAAAAAAACGGCGAAATCAGTGTTCTCAGCAGCGGCTTGTTATTCTTATCTAGTAAGGGAGGAGTCGGGATCACATTTACATTGAAATCAACAACGGGTCAAAATTTGTTAAGGGGTATACTGTATAATTAGGGCGAGAAGTTATCGACCCACATCCATACTGAGCATGGCCTATCGTCGATGAAGCAGTGGGCTGAGCTACATACAGTGCATCAATTCAGAAGAAACATTACGGATCCACGCATGACGAGGCTCACATTCTGCCGCTGCTGGCCTAGCCAGCTTGTTGGCAAAGCTCGAGTCTGTTGATACGAGCGCCCAAATGGATCTCGCGCCGTGTGCATGCCGATGGTATGAATGGCGCTAAGGAGTAGTTCTTGCTCCTTCCTGTAACGCTGGTGTGCCTCGCCTAATAGGCGCTGCGAGGCGAGTCAATCATCGTGCATTGTGACGGAGATATATTCGTCTAGGATGCTTACTTGGTATCGTTTCACTTCGTCTTCTAATATTCTGACTTGGGACCGGCTATCAGTCTCGTCAAGTACACTCTAGTCACCGGTCATTGTATCTCATCAACAAGGGCAAGAGATTTGGCAGACAACTCACAGATGGGGTAAAGCCTCGTATTTTAGCTTGTTCCTCTTTAAATAACTTATCCTGTGATTTGATGAACTAGAGAGCGTTAAATAAAAATAGGATTCATAATAAAGGGGAAAAAAAACACACTCCACGGGCTTTGGTCAGCTTGTCTTGCGCAGTTTTTAGATGTTCTCTAAGCTGGACATTGTCTTCGTGCAAGCCCAGAACACGGGACTTCACTTCTTCCGGGATGCCTTTTCCTGACACTGACGCACGTAAGTCCCTGAAATGATCAGTGCGGTTGGTTAGCCAGTCACTTCATGTGGCGGACCCCGACGCACCCAAAGTCGCGTTCCCGCTGCAGCATCTTCTCCCGCTGACCAATCCCTTCACTTTGTAGATTGACTTTTTCCAAAAGTAAGCTGTTAATTTGTTCGAGTTGCATCTTAATCTTCTCCGCGGCTTCTCGTAATTGCTCTTGAAGACGAAACACCTCCTGTTCAAGAGCAACCTTGTCATCATTAACCGACTCCCGCAAAGATGCCAGGATGTCCAGTTGGTCTCTATTGACCAGTGCCACTGAATTGATCAAGGTCAGAAATGAATGGACAAGCTTGACATAAAACGAACGATCAGATTTCACAATCGTCAATTCTTTGATAATTGCATTGTGCTGCACTTCAAGTTCCGTATGTTCTTTCCTCAGGTTATCTAGCTCATCGATAGTCTCGTTTAAGCGTTGCCGTAAGGCAATAGCCGCCTCGGGCCTATGCAGTACGGTGAGGGGTCAGGAAGGGTAAGCTGGACGAGGCGCGCGCCTACCCATCACCCAGGGCTTTTCCATTGCGAATTTCTTCGAGTTCATTTTGTAGAACGAGTTTCTCACGATGAGCAGCTAGATAGTCTGCTTCGTAGCGGGATTTCATACGATTGGCGTCATCCAGAAGGTTCTCGAGGACTAGGACTTTACTCGAATCCAGCTGATTCGTTCTTAAGTCGTGAAGCTCGCGGTTGAGTCTTCGAACCTGGAGTTTTAGATCTGTCATGGTGGTTCCCGCAAGTGCGTCATCCAGCTCGCCAACTAGTCTCTTAGATAGATCCTCATCCTCGTCTCCTTGGTCAAGTACGCCAGGTTCCGCACTCTGGCTCGACTGGCGTTTGGACTGATCCGAAGTCATGGGGCGATGGGAAGAAAGCTCCAACTCACGGACTCGTTCTTGATACAGTTCTAAAGCTTCAGAGTCCTTGGCTCGCTCTTCTTCTGTTATTCGCAATTTGGTTCTTGTTTGCTCCAGCTCAAAAAGGGCGGTCTCATAGGCCTTACTGCGCGAAGCAGCTTTGCTCTCCAGGTCGGCAATCTGGTTCTTGTAGGATTCCATGAGTGGTTTATATGCAGCTACCTTGCGGTACTCTTCTTCTAAAGACGCATTCTTGTCTACTAGATCTGCGTTTTGTTTTTCCAATGACTAGAGACTTTTTTGACATATAGACGCCCGTGGCACCTTGATAGACGCACCTTCACATGTTGACGGAGGTCAGCGCCTTCCTGTAGTTTTTTTTTGTACTTCTCCATCACGTTCTCCGTCTTGGCAAGTCGATCTGACGCATGGCGGAGTCTTTTTCCATGTCAGAAACTATTCGAACCTTCGACGATATGCTTACTCGTCTACTTGATCCTTGAGACGCGCGGCTTCGTCTGCATAGCCTTGCGACTCATCTACACGATGTGTCAACTCGACCACAACGCTTGTTTGTTTCTCAAGCTCAGACTCAGCAACAGCTAGATTCTCCTCGCTCTTTTGTCTGAATAAAGAATGACACAGTGAACGAATGTAAAAAGGCGATTCTGGAACGTACAACTCGGCGCGCAGCCTATCAATCTCTGCTTTCATAATAGCATCCGCCTTGTCGCTTCTCCGACTGTGGGCTTGCTCCACTAGCTGGCGGGAGCGTGCGAAGGCATCATCCCTTTCTGATATGACATCGTCTAGATGGGATTGGAGTGCGCGATGCTCCTCTAAAAGTGCTTGGTACACTTTCTCAAGGGCTTCTTTCTCCGATAATATCCGGCTACGGCCTGATTGAAGCTGGTAATAGTGGTCATCTCTGAATTGATGAACTACAATTATCGACGGAGTAACGAAAAGGTTGCTTACTCAGTCCCCTTCCGCTCTCTGACACTTCGATCACCCGAGGGGTGTCCCACTTTAGCCATAACCTGAACGCCAATATGTCAAGGAGGGGTGGTGAATTAAAGACGTTCAATGGCACCTGCTCGATGGCTTTCATCAGATGGTGTTGGTTCGCTTCACTCAAGCGTTGGATTTTTTCGATGAACTCCTTATTCTTGTCGCATTGGACGGCAATGGCAAGTGTGAGACGACACATCAACAGAATAGAAGAAATGTTATGATCCTTTGCCAGAGCTTGTAAATCCGGAACCTCGAGAGCGTCTGTGAGTTGTCCGAGAACGTCCGAGAAATATTGTGTCATGAGCCGATAAACACGTTTCACTGCATTAAAGCGCAGAACCCAGTTTTCAGATGGCTCGTGGGGTGTACGAGAAGGTTGGTGAAAGTATTCTGCATCTCTAGGGCGCCTCAGAAGTCAGAATGGGTGGTAGGTTCGGTAGACTGTCGCACATTGTTGAAAGAATCTCGAGAAGAGTAGCACCATCACTCAAGTCTGCAGCGGTGGTGACAGAACGATGGAGGTCGAAAGTAGTAAAGAAGGCTAAAAAAGCGTCGAATTCTTTGTTTTGCGATTCTGTCATCTTCGCAAGACAGTACGTTCAAGTTTTTGTTCGAGGGTTCAGGTTCAGGTGTTCAAAGAAGATAAAGTAAACACTTTATCTTTTATTATATAATATAAGCCATTATTATCTAATTATTCATTAGCAGAGCAGCGATAGTTCCGGAAGAATACTGAGGAGCACAAGAACAGCAGGCCAGCGAAAACATAAAATACTCGGCCCTCTTTCGTCGAGTCCCCGCCTGATAGCGTATTACGAATCGGTAGGAAGGCGACACCGACGAGAAAATTCGCAATCCCTGTCAAAAAGTTAAATATAGTGTCCAATACGAGAAGAGAAAACCAATACAATTCAGAGAGAGTGCCATGGATGAAAGGGCCGAAACAGCCTATGCCGGCATTCGACATCTTAGTGCATATCGACGAAAGAAATTCAGAAGCATACGTGAGGAGGGGCCACTTCCGAGATGATGATGAAGGGAATTGGTCCCAGTCCGACGGCGAAAGACCTGCAGGATCGAGTAAGCCACACACGGAAAAAGCGCATAAATAGTAATGTTTACATTACGAAGGTCAAAATGGCAATGCTTGAAGCGACCATCATTCCTGTGTTCAAGCCGTAGCCGGTAAGAACGAGAGAAACCAATGCCCCAGTAACCGAAGTCAGAAGTAGTGGCCGACGTCCGACTCTCTGTGGCCCTGTTCACTAGTCTACACAGAAATAAATAATACACTACTCACGTCAACGAGAAATATAGGTGGGAATGTCATGATCGTGTTGATGATCGTGATCCCAAGTGAAACGTATGGCCCTGCATCAGATAGGACGCGTGAAAGGATATCATTGCTATAATAAAGAACTTTCTGATATAAGCGCTGGCCGGTCAGGTATTCCTGATGTCCCTACCTGCGTTGATGCCTGTGTTCTCACGATTAGTAACGAAGCAGGTAGAAACAGATCCTTTTAACACCTGATAGTTGTTGAGATATCATTGCAGAGCATACTACCACTAAGGGTCGGCGGAGCTCAGGACTTTTCCAGAGATCTGATACGGAAACAGGTGTAGACCTAAGTCTTTCCCCACTATTGTCCGACTCGTGCTGAGATCCTTCGCGAATCTCGTCCAATAAGGGAGCTTGTAGGCTGCTGGAGAATTCTAGAAACAGGAACAAGTCAGGGTGAAACTAGAGCATAAACTTGTAGTCACCTGGCTGCTTAAAAAGATGACTTTGCGCATCGCGGAAGTCTTCTATCTTGCCTTGCTGCTTTAGCCATACAGGCGTCTCGATAATGAGCCGACTAAGACACAACTGCACGATTGAGATGGAGGAGGAAAATAACAACACGAATCTCCATAGTGTTGAGGTTGCCATTCGTAAGCCCAGAAGCTGGGTGATCATGATGCCTGTCACAATGGCCAACTGAGTAAGGACACCTGGTGGTTACGATGAGCTGATGTGCGTTAAAGAATATATAATATACATATACACACCAACACTACCTCTTATTTTCGGTGGGGCTATTTCTGCAAGAAAAATTGGCCCGGTGCACAAGCCGATACCAGCACCACAGCCAGTTAGGAACCTACATGCTGATGGGTATGTGGCTGCGGCGACAGGAGCGGAGTTACTACCTTCCAAAAAGCAATAGGGTAGTGGAAGGTGCTACGCTCATTAGGCCTGAACCCATTGCCACGAAAAAGGCACTGATTTGTAGGGCGACCTTCCGACCGTGACGGTCCATGAGAATACTGGCGATAGAGCTACCAAGGAGGCCGCCAACTGTGAATATCGAGGTGACTAGCGAGAAAGCTGCGTCGGTCATTGGGATGCATGTGGGCAGACCATAAGAAGACGAGAGTGTAGACGTTCGACAAGTCAATACGGCCTGGATTTGATTTAGGGCTGAAATATGGTACCCATACTAAGATCAACAGGTGAATATTCAACAACGAATGGAAGAGATATAATACATTACCTGAAAAGATACAACGAGAACCCAAGTGCACACCAGCCAACCGTAAAGTGTGAAGGTGGACGTCGTCATATTCTTCTTACTTGAAAGATGAGGACGACGAGGCGAAGGAATAATTCGACCTACGGCACGACGCTCTTTTTAACAGTTAAGTCAAGTTAAGTTAATTTAATTTAATTTATTAATCTTCTTCTCATTCTCATAGCTCATAGCCAATCTAAGAATTGCGGGGTAAAGTACGATAATATGAGCGTCGCCCCTGCACGCACGATACTTTCGGTCGTCTCGAATGCCATTACCCGTAGGTCATACACACCAGCGCGAGCACCCGCAACAATCATTGCATACTCCCCGCTAACCTGATATGCAGCAAGGGGATAGTCCGGAGCGAGCTGCGCGGCATCCGCGAGGACGTCGAGATAAGGCAAGGCAGGCTTTACCATTATGATATCCGCGCCCTCAACCGTATCACGTTGCTGTTCCATCCAAATGCAGATCAATCAAGGTAGTAAGCACCCAGAACATGCGGAAGACAAAACGGAGGGACATACGATTGCACGGCGCGCCAGGCCCTTGGCACTTGGTGGAAGCTGGTAGCATTTACGGTCACCAAACGAGGGGGCACTTCCTGCGGCATCTCTAACAAAAGACAGTCACATAACATACCGCAGGGTGTGAACGACCTGTGTGACTGACCTGAAAGGTCCGTATAACCCGCTTGCAAACTTCGCGGAATAACTCATAAGCAAGCACTTGTTACCTAAGCCGTTATCGATGAGTTTGCGCTTGATAGCTTTGACGCGCCCATCCATCATATCGCTCGGGGCAACGCAGTGAGCGCCCGCCTGGGCGTATGCAAGTGCAACCTCTGCAATACGCTCAGCTGACGGCACCGCATTAATCGTGCCGTCTTCGTGGAGAATTCCGCAGTGTCCGTGTGAGGTGTACTCGCAGAGACAGACGTCAGTCGCGATGAACAAGGTGGGAAAGAGTTCCCGTAGTTTTCTTATGGCAAGAATCACGGGACCTTGTGGGTCGTCGGCAGGATTGCCGCGACCATCCTGGCACACGTAGAATTAATTTTCACTAGCACCATACGAGAATGAAAATGTGAGCACTTTTTCACACGTTAAAGGCACGCCAAAGAGGATGACGCTTTTGAGGCCTTTCTTCACCAATGGACCGATGAATCCTTCCAGTCGGTCGACACCCCAGCGACATTGTCCTGGAAGTGATGAAATCTCGACGCAGGTTGTTGGGTCGTCGGTGATGAAGATTGGGTACATGAACATGGACTTGTCAAGTCCACGGCGAGATTGCCATTGCCGTGAGAGCGGGTGGTTGTACCCTCCCTGTAGGACCGATCTATGTGTATGAGTAGGTATGAGTGAGTGTCAGTACAAGGCTAGGCTGCGTAGAAGATAATGAAAATTCCACGTGCGAGATGTCGAGAGTCATGATTTATTGATGTACAGGATGTATGGCAGAGTGAAGAGAAAGAGAAAGAGAAAGAGAAAGCGAAAGAGCAAGTGAGGGTGAGAAGCAGGTAGCAAGAGACTCGGGAAGTTATTTACCGGAACCGGGTTGATCATGAGCTCGCTTCCCATCCTCTCCGGGGGAGAACCGATGAACGCCCTCTAGCATGCGTCGTAACGTCGTAGTGCAGACCATCCGCTGATATTTTTACGCAAAATACAGCAGTGACGTAGATAACCAGCTCAACCTCGCCCTCTAATATACTCTTCGCAACCTCTCATTCTCCTCACGTAGTCTCTGATTCTCTTCTTTTAGCTCCTTCAAGTCACCCACGTACTCTTGCATGGCCGCGCGCATCTCTCGGCGCCATCCCCGGCCCATGCGTACTAGATCAAGGTGAAGACCGACCAACTCCGCGCGCGTTTCCTGCTGGAAGTCGAGCATAGCATCGGAGATGAGCGCATGCAGCAAGCCTGTTACGCCATTCAGACCCGGCGACCCCTCCGCGATGCTGTGCCGAAGTGGAGACGCAGCCCACGCTGTCTTACGTGGAGTGATTTGCACTGAAAGCGCCCGCAGGCGCGGTAGCTTCTTGTTATTTCCCTGTCCTGTCAACTCTTCCATCCGGCCTCCTTTGAGCTTGCCTGCGTCTTCCATCTCATCTTCATCGCTACTATCAGCGGGGAACTTGACAGCGCTGTACTTGTCCAGGCCTTCTCCTGCGATCCAGCGCTCAACTTCTGGTGTGTCCAGCCCAAGCACTGATAATCCTTTGTTCCGTGGGTGATTTTGCTTGATTGTGAAAGGTGGAACCGTCTCGCGCAGCGGCGATGACATTGAGAGTTCTGGCGATGGTGTACGCGTGATAGCGCTTGACACTGGAGGGGGTATACTTGGAACTGGCGGTAAGGGTGAGCGTGTCCTTATCTTAGACGTGCATTGTCGTTTCGTTTCTCGTGCTGAGCTACTAGACGGTGGATCTGCTTGTACAGTTGCGGGCGGTGCCCGCTGCGTAGATAGGAAAGCAGCATGCGGTGAGGTTGGCAGGCGAGATGGTGCAGATAGAGCCGGAGAAGTGGTTGCATTTGTTCGTTGGCGAGGGGTCGGAGTTGCAGGACTGAGGTTGGCTGCATTTTTCGGTGCTGACGTTATCCGTGTACGAGTGCTAATACGCGTGCTCGTGAGGCTACTCTGGTTTACATCTAGTATATGTGTGTTGCGCGTCGATCCTGATATTGATCGCTCGCGCACTCTACCCGAGGGCACAGACAGGGATGTAGAAGGTGCTAGGATAGCCGGTTTCGCTGATTTCGACCGCACAGAAAGGCGCGACGAGGGCTTACTGATGGGGGGTGTGAGATTCGACGAGTGGAAAGGAGGTGTGGTATTCCTTCCCGTCGCATGTCCTTTGTTTCTTATACCTGGTGTCGCTGGATCTGCGCCTATAAACCGCGATCTCAGTAACGGAATACCCGCATGAATGTCTCAGCGCACCGCGAGACACATCCGCCGCATTCGTAAACATGCTTCGCACTGACGACACGATTTTCCGGCTCCCGAGAGCAGTAGTTGAATTGACACGCTTTCGAACCGGAGTCTTCGGTGGAGACTTGCTCGTCTCAGCAGTGCTATCAGATGTTGACTTCTTAAGAGACGAGGGATATGGCACTTTGGCCGCGGGTGATCGAAGGTGGCTATTGATGTCATGTTGGGTCAGGAGTTTATTATTGACGGAGCTCGTAGTTCTCGAGTTGGCACCAATCGAGGACTTGCTCTTTTTCTGTGTGAGGCAAAAAGTTTGAGACCTGTCTCAACTAAGAAGTTAATGCGCACTGCGCACCGCTATTGCCAGGCCTTCAACCCTACAACCGTGCTCGTCAACGACAATTGTTTTAGGCGGCTTCTCAGAGCGAAGTGCTTGAACGAGCAACCTCCCATCTCCCGTCCCAACATATAATGACATGCCGTCGACCGAGAAGATCAGGGACGTGACGTTGACTTTGTAGTGGAAAGAATGGATGAGACTAAGGTGATGAGTCAGTTCCCAGTAATAATAGCAACTAAGCCAAGATGCACCTTAGCTCTTTATCAAGGTCCACCAAGGCAACGTACCCTCCGCTGCACGCGATGGCAAGCAACATCTTGCTGTATGGGCTGCAGGTTACAACCACGATATCGCCTTCCGCGCCATTGCCGATGGGGGTAATGCGGGAGGGACCCGATGGACGGGTAATGTCATATATCACCAGATTATGGGTTATCCCCAAGAGCAAGCGCACGCGCGAGTGTACATGGAAAGTGCATATGGTAACGCGCCCGGGAAGCCCGCGCAACATGATTTGCGAACCGAGTGCGAGGTTGTGCACGATGACGGCACAGGCAGAGGCTACTGTGAGTAGCGTTCCGTCGTGTGAGAGTGATAGTGAGCGGACTGAATCGGAGTTAGGGTGTGTGGGTAAAGTCTGTACGATCTTGGTCGACGAGGACACCGATGACGAGTGTTCAACGATGTGCACGGCACTCCCCATGGATAGGATAAGGGTACCCTTGTCTTTAATAGCAAGACTACTGATATCATCTACGGGTAAGTCGCTGTCGGGCAATGGCCACAAGGATTTGACGAGCGCGCCGGAAGGATCGTAGCGAGTGACTGAGTCCGTTGTAGCTACGTAAAGAGAGCCATTGTCCGGGGACCATAGACTTGCGACATATGAAGAGGGAGGAGTGTGAGAGGATGGTGTAATAACAGGAGGACATTTTCTGAGCGTTGAATGATCTGTGATAATAATATGGTGTTCTGTTAATATGGCGAGCATTGATGGTAACACAGACACAGCACATAGCATAGCACAGCATAGCAACCAAATAGCAAAGTACGAACAACGCGACAGTCACGTGAGAAAGTTAACTATACCCATTATTATTTATTATTTACTTATTTATTTACTTATACTATTCGTTCATTCTGCTGCTGCCTCCTTTTCAACCTGTTGTCGTTTTCGAGAGGAGGACCCCCTAGATTTCTCTCAGTTAGTTTTAAGCGTGATGCGACCCAAAATTAATGAACACTCACGCCTCTGTGTCCAATCCTCGTTTCCGGCCGCTCTTCGCCTCGTCTAAGAATTTGTCCACCCCAAACACGTCCGTTGTATCCTTCTCGAATTGCACAGGGCCCTCACGTACCTCCTGTTCCCGGGCCCCCTCAAACCCTATCTGGGCTTGTCCAAGTCCGAACCGGTCATTGTCTAGTGCACGCCCAATGCCTTCTTCCGTGCCACCCCCGAAGCGATCCTCATCTTCTTCAGTAATATTGCCCCGGGACTTGTATATCGCCGCAGCCGCAGACGAACCATGAAAGAGCGGCTTGTCGTACAAACTATACGATTCCTCGTCCCCAAATGAGCCTGAAAGTGATTCTTGGTTGAATAGACGCGAGTCCAGCATCGACTCTTTTGATAACGTCGGCTTAGCGAGACCCAACGCAATTTTTTCCGAAATATCGCGATTCTGCTGACGCGCAAGCATCTTGGCGCGCTGTTCAGCGCCCATGTTGTTCATGCGCAGTTCGCGCTCGCGTTCACGCCGTTTCTCGGCGCGCATCTCATCGCGCACATTGGCAGCCTCTTCTTCAGAGTCCTCGCCCTCTGAACCACTTCCCGAATGGCTTCCATATGCGGCAAGGGAAGATTTCATCGCAGCCTGAGTTTCGGCCACAGGACGGGATGGCGCAATGCCTGCCCGCTCCTCGCGTGCGCGTTGCGCCAACAGGCGCAAGTTTTCTTCTTTTGCAGCTTTCTCCTTTTGAGCGAGCTTTTGCTGCATCAATGCACGTTGACGAACCTCCTCGCGTGAGTGGCGGTCAGCGATATATAGTGCTTCTGAGAATTTGGCAAAGTTGTCATTGATGTGCATCTACGTAGGAAAAAAAAAAACTCAGTTGTGTATCTAGAGTTGGGAACATGGACATAATTACGTACATCTTGCAACCCACGGCCATCAGATGCCAGTCGTTTGTCCAGAGGAATGGTAAAGCCCTTGTTATTCTTCCAGTTAGATATGGAAGGAGGAATCATCCACTCCTTCTGCTCCTGCGCGGTTGCCTTCCGTGGTGGACTGCGAAGGACTGGTGGTGGTGGGCTTGGCGGCCCACGAGGAATCTTCTTGTGCTTGAACCGGGGAGGCTCGAGTGGGTCTTCCACAACTTCAGTCATCTTGATAATACGCTGTTGAAGGACACCACCAGATTGTTGACTGGGAGTGTATCGAATGAATGAAGTCTTGCCTTGACCGTCGGGCACATTTTTGGGCTGCGCGGCTTTAATTTTACCATTGGTAATCTTTTCGAGAGCAGCGCGAGTCTTCTCAGCTGTTGCTTGAACGTCCTCTTCCGAAGGTCGCTCCATGGATCGCGCCTCATCACCGATATCTTTTCGGTGGGCTAACGGGACGAGGTCCTTGAATTGGGATTGAACCAGCTTGCCATGTCGCTGCCCTTGGTGCGCGATGGCGTCGTAACGGACGTTACCTTCACCGTCAACTTGAAGCGCGAGTGTGTTGCCTGAGGAAGCCTATGAAGCCATGAGATCATACAAGAGGGATGTACTTGAAAAACACACTTTCTTCCGACCCATGTCAAGGGGATATTGGGCAATATGACATTCAGGAAAAGCGCCTCCGTCACCTAAAAATAGCAAGGTGAGAAATGTCCGAAAAGGTTTCGGAAAGTGCGCACCGTAGTCCTCTTGCGATGTTGGTTTCCATCCTCTTCGTTGTCCGTACGGAGGCACCACTTTGTGGGAACCAGAGGGTGTTGGAGAAGCAGAAGTAGATGGAACGGGGTGTTGAAAGGTTTCCTCCTGGTCTGCCACAACAGGTGCATGAATAGGGGGAGGGAGCGCCCTAAAGGAGTTGTGGATGTCAGAAGAAGAGAAAGAGGGTGATCTGAGGTACTCACGCGGCAAGTGCATTAACCATCATGTTGAAACTAATGCTAATGGGAGGAGAAGTATGAATAGAGGAAGAGGAAGAGTTAAGGGTTAAGGTTAGGGTGGTTGTCCTTGTTCCTCTCAGGCTGACTAATTTATTTGGTTATTATTTGGGTTTTGGGTTAATTAAAATAAAATAAAATAATGGCAATGGCTTCAACTTGCTTGACGCTGACCATGTTGTCTACCACAACTTACTAGTTTTCTTTTTTTTTTTCTTTCAATCCCAGATATGTGTGCGCTCTTTATCTGAACAAATTGTGTCGACCATGTCCTTAGCGTCACCCAGCACCCAGTCTGTCCAAGCTTTCCTATTTGACCTGGACGATGACAACGAATCATGCCGATGCACTACCCCCTCGGAACTTAGTTTGAATGAAGGAACTTGCCTGGCAGGTGATGAAAAGCGGCAATCTATGTATGTTGAACTCCTTGATGGTGCATAATCTGCTACTTCATGCCGAGACTCGAGGCTTCAATGATGTGTTAATACAGAGATGTTAATTGCCATACTCAACTATGAATCTCACCTTCTCCACCCCTCTGAGACTGACTTTGTCAATCGTCTAAGTATTCTTCCTTGTGCGTATTGAATCTAATTGCCACTTAGTCACCTATTTACTATCATACTCCATCCCACGTAGACACAGCCAAATACCTTCTTATCCGCCTTTGTCTCCGCAAGCCTGGAAAATGGCATCGCTTCAGCTCGCTAAGGTATCATCACGAACTGGGTGAGAACATCATGCCGGCCCTTAAAACACTTTGCGCCTCTCCAAAACCGAAATTTTATGAGGATCATATCATCAAGCACGAGGAATGGGATGTTCTCAACCTTACCCTCGACGAGATGCAAATGCTTGACAAGGCAGAATCACCGTCTGCTTCACTTTGGCATCAACCGAACACTGAAGCAGGCTCCTCTGTAAAGATTGAAGATAATCTCGAGCAACCCTGCGGAGATCTCTCATTCTTTGCTCAGGACCACACCCATGCCGATCTCGCCGATCTTATAGAGTGCTTAAGTTTAGAAGAGCTTAGACAGCTGGCGAAGGATATGAGGATAAAGAAGGTTAGAGGGAATGTGAGTTGTGTTTCCGCTTCGGCGTAAAGGGGATCTAAAATGAAAGATGCGGCGTGCAGCGAACAGCAATCGAGAGTGCATTGATCAAACAGGCATCTTCCCAGTCAGTTCTACAATTCTATTCTCTTCATCCGAGAGCAAGGTCCGGAATGCAACCAGAACCAACAATACAAACACAACTGCCTTTCTCTGCGAAGTCACAGTGTAGTCACCTTCGCCAGATGGTGATGAGGATCCTCGGTATGTCCCCGTTTCTGGGTGCCCCCTTACCCGACTATAAATAGTTTTATAGGAATATGTGTCCGCGTTAATGACTCGGTGTTTACTTTTTTGCGCAGGCTCAACCTAGTTTACTTTCGCTGGTACGCGCCTCCCTCCTTACATTCAAATCTGAATAACGCAAAGTTATCCTAGTACGCAGTATACTTCGACCATTCTGACCCCTTCCATCCTGTCCCGTGCACGTAGGCGAACCTTTCCACCCTATGTTTGTGCACGAAGCTCCAATATCTGGCCTACACGCACGGCACTCCTTGCATATGAGCGCGCCCTCGAGCTCGAAGCGGAAGTTGATTCACTCAACAATAGCGCCCTTGCTCCAGCCAGAGCTCGTTCCCGGTCGCTCTCCGTTTCAAACCATTTGGCTTCCAACCACCAGTCCCTCGTCAAGGATAAGGTTGATACCACCAGAGACGAAGGCTTGCAAGAGAGTGTCATTAAAGAGAGTCAGCGTATCCACGATGCGCGAGAAGTACTTTCTATATTCGAGGTCGCCTATGCTGAGTGGAAGGCCCTTAGGGAAGGTGACGGCCCAAGGCCTCGTGGGTTCGAGAGATTTGATTTAGGTATGTCCTTATTCATATGCATCTACATTCTTATTACTTTAACATCCGAGCACCTTGACAGGTCATGTCCTCACACGCATTGTACAGAAAGGGGCCGAGGCTCTTGGGACTCTGAAAGAATATGACCGTGAACTCGAAGTGCTCGAGGCTCTACTGAACCAACGCCGTTGGAGGCGCGGGCGACGCGGAAAGTGGTACGAGAGGCGAGCTCTTGTGTTGACAAGATATGGTGACAAAAGTCCCGAAACCCTGAGGCGTGCTATGCGAGGCCTGATCGACTCTCTGCATGACCGGGATACGCATCTTGGTGTGTGTGCCTGACTGCATTTCATATTCTCGCCGCCAATCACTGCACGGTAGTTTACCGTCCTGGTCTGTCACGCAGGCTCACTGCCCTGGAGAAGAAAATGGGTATCAGCCCAGACGAACGACACCAGGAGGACCTGCTCATTGCTGCCGAGGACGTATACATCAAAGGCATCCGACTGCGGAATGCCGCAGCAGCATCAGATCGGAAAAAAATGGAACAAGTGCCGCAGCTTGATACAGTAAAAAAAGCAAAGCAAAGCATACTACCGTTCATCGTTGTGAAATCGGCTTTGAAGACCATGCAGGAAGCTGCGCCCATCGCTGACGTAACCGGGGTATAATCTTTCGAAATTTGATTTCTTGAATTTGACATGTGTTTCTTTATGTACGTCTAGGACGTCCAGAAGGGAAAATCGACGTGGAGAGGGCGGGGCGACGAGGTTGTGAATGTTGAGACATACGTTTTGCAACACTATGAGCGCCTTGGTTACAGGGGCTATCATTGCGAAGGCCGGATTATTACTACACTTTTCGGTCTACTGTTTTGGGACATCATCTTCGCCGCTATTCCGGGTGCATTCGAAACTCCTTACCAGGCAGCGCCACTCGACATATTCGAGGACACATTTTATCACGCTCGGGAGGAACTTGTCGAGGCTCGATTGGATGAAATTAGCGAAGGTAAAGCACGCGACATTATACAACGCATTGATGACGAGCACCGGGAGGGTGGTACCTGGTGTGTTGGCGTGCGCTGGGATTTATTCCTAAAAGAGGACCTCTTGGAGATAGTAGAGGTAAGTTCGTCCTTCCAGCGCTAGTTCGGACATATGATGTTCGCGCAGTGCTTTAGAGGGGAGGCCCTAGCTTGTCTATGCCGTGTGCTGTGTGAAGATTACGCTCAGCGTGGGTCGGGTGTACCAGACCTCTTCATCTGGAATTACTTGGAAAAGCACTGCAAGTTTGTGGAGGTTAAGGGCCCTGGGGACAGGTTACAGGAGAACCAAAAGGTGTGAATTTATCCTTGACGCCATCTCTGCGCCATATCTAAGGATGTCGAATAGCTTTGGATCGACGTTATGCAGCGCGCTGAGGTCAGTGTCGAGGTGTGCCACGTAGAAGAGCAAGGGAAGTCTTCCAAATACCGACGAACAACGATCAAGAATAAGCGGTCAAAGAAAGCATTGACTAGGCGAAGAAAAATGAAGGCAGACGAGTCCGATTGGGAGACTTCAGAATCAGAAGGGGAGGAGGAGGATGAACTGAGTGCATCACAATATCTTCAAGAGTATAACCCGGGCCCCACTCTAGTCAGGAAACGCTCTGTAGAGGAAACGTCGGCTACTGTCACCGCATCGGAAACAGGACCTACAGGGAAACGCTTGCGCACGAGTTGATGCGATGTAGACTGAGACATTGCTTGATTCGTGCTGAGGCCTCAGGCTTATCTAGTTAGGTTGGAATACTACCGGATCGTTAATTATTTGGTGTGGTGCTAACAAATTACAATCACATGACCATTTATTTATAAGTGAAACACTGAATTTGTAATTTATAATTTATTATTACAGAATACAGCACAGCAGCACAGCAGAATGAGTCTCCGGGATAATTTCGATGCGATATGCGATGGATGGATTCGGCTAGATTTTCGGGTGTCTGCCTACTGCCGAAACGAAATTGCCGACACCCTTCGACCTCGACCAAACAGCATGATATGCCAAGTGTGAACAGGACAGGTAGGGCTATGGGTACTCGTGCTTGTGTTGTACTTGTACTATGTAGACTGCCCGGGTGTGTGTAAAGATCGGGGCAATCGGAGTTGGAGTCGGACAGCAGTTGGTTCCGGTTCTAGACGGACGTCAATAGGCGGCCATACCCATACCCATACCCATTACCATACCCATTACCATTCGCAGCAGGCAGCAGCCGCCCTGGGCTTTCTTAAAAGGCCCAGGACCAATGCACCCAGAAAGCAGCTCAGACAATTAGTCTCTTCCTCTTCTTCTACTTCCTACTTTACTTCTAATCTATTCCCTCTTCTGTCAAAAATATGCAATTCACAACCAACCTCACCTACGTCCTCATTGTCTTCACCGCCGTTCTGCTTTCTCTTGTAAGGGCAGCACCTCTCATCGCGCGGGACGTTTATGTCCCACCGATCACGTATCCTCATCCTGGGACCATCTGGAAGATCGGAAGCTATCACAATGTAACCTGGTATGTGCCGTCACGGTTGGACTGACTTGATTTTGGGAGCTCATCCAAGACCCTCGACTGTCAGGGATACCACCAATCCACCCGAGCATATCACCAATTCTGTTGGTCGCATCGTCCTAAGGAAGGGAGTTCTGGCCACTGACAGTGCGTATTATTTCACGGCTTTCTTCAAGTCCCCGAGGAATGCTGATTATGCATAGTCGTCCTGAAATCCGGTTTCAATATTCTCGATGGACGTGTGGTGGTGCAAGTCCCTAAGGTGACCCCTGATAAAGATTATTCCCTCGTCCGTGAGTACTACTTGGTCCTTGCCCCTTGCACACCCGCGTCACGACGTCTTATGCCTTCTGACAGTCTTTGGGGACTCTGGAAACTTCAGCCCTCAATTCACGATAACACATTAACTTTCGACGCCCAGTCATAATTTGACATCCGACGATGCATGGACTTGAACCGTTTTGGACGATTTCACTAACGCTGACACGAACATATCATTTGATTACGAACGATCACATTTTGCATCACCAAACATATACATTTCACATTTCTGACGCCCTCCCTGACACCACCTTATGTTGTCTTCACATTTGATTTGTAATTCATCGGACCAACTCACATGGACTTACTTAGTTGTGTAATACCTCACACCTCACCGAACGATGCGTACTCTACTGTTTACTGTACGAAAATAAAGGATCAGGAGTCGTTACATTGCGAAAAACTTGTGCCTTGTGTTGACTTGTGGCTTGTGGCATAGGGTTGCCATCCAGAGCGTTGCCGTCTCACGGCTGTCGCAACCGTCTCCCGCTTGTTTGTTATACAGAGCAGAGCCTTCACACAGCCAGCCTTCTTGTTGTTCATCATCATGGGATGGGATAGGACGGGATGGGCCTAATCCCCTCTTCCTCTAACTCTCTCCCTCACTCTCAAACACACCTTCCCATCCACCCACCCACACTTTCTCTCAACCTCCGGCCCTCCGGCCTCCTCTCCTTTCCTTATGTCCTCTTCTCGGCCTGCTGCGCAGGCTCACCAAGTGGGGCGACATCATGGCCTGGATGTAGGTATTCGACGCAGTGCGATCGCTCTCCCCCCTGGTGCGGGAAATATTCCCTCCGATTCAGACCTTGATTGGGACGTGGACTATGGTCATCAGTATGATCTCCTGGCCACAGGCATCCCTGTGGATACCACAGCGATTACTACCGATGGGCCCGTCCTGAGTCGGGAGGAAACACCCACCCCAACCACCGTTGTGCAGGTCTCAACGTCCGTGGTGACTGTGACCATTTCAAGCTTGTCTCCGAGTCATGGGCCCACCACGACTCTCCTGACAGCCCCAAGCTCGTTGAGCATCATCACGTTGTCATCACCGCTACCCGCCTCTATCACCAGCCTATTGACTTCAAGCACCACGGGACCGCAAATCTCTGATCCCATCTATCCGAACCCTCGTTTCGGGAGTACCACCTTAGCTGCAATGGTTGCAGTGACCCCAACTGCAAACCCTGCTCTCACGAATTCGGTAAGCGGGGCAAAGAAATCCTCGGGTCCTTCGGGAGGGATTGTTGCGGCTGTGGTTATCATCCTTCTCCTTGCATTCAGTGGCGTAGCGTTCTTTCTTTTCAGAAGGCACAGAATCCAGAAACGCACTGCGCGGCGTGTAACTTGGACGTCCGGATTGGGGCTCCAACCTGTTGCTGATTCGTCATTGGAGAAAGGTGTCGTGGACGTAAGATTAAGCCCATATGCATCGGAGAGGGATGGTTAATGGGTCACCTGTCGACGGAACCGAGGGCGAGATATCTCATGCTCATGCAACCGTTCCGATTATCACGCGGAAAAAACCACCCCTGTATAGTCCCAGCCCATCGCCCACTGCGCCGTCTCAGCATTACAAGAACGTTCCGCATTCCCCCGCACCAAGCGCGCCATCGTCTATGGTACCGGCGGGAGCTTCCACAGTGACATCGGTGGAATTGCAAAACACAACTACGCTCGTTCGGGTGACATACATTCCTCAGCTTCCAGATGAGCTGGCAATTACGTTAGGAGAGAAGTTACAGATCTGCATCGAGTTTGATGATGGATGGGCGTTGTGCGATAACATGCGTGGAGAGCGAGGAATGGTACCACTGGAGTGCCTCGAAGGCGGTGATGGTCAATTTAAAGGACTTCCGTCTGTTGTAGACTGGCGGAACTCTCGACGTACGAGTTCACTGCGGTCGGTTAGGGGATGATAGTTAGTTAGTATTATTATGTGTGTTAGAGAACCTACAAAACAAGGACAAACACACCCACACTCACACTGAGCGAGTTGGCCATTGTGTAATTCACTCACTCGCTCACTCACTCACTCACTCACGCACTCACTCATCCAGTTGACCTTCCATTCTTTATTATATTCTTGATTTTTTTTATAATGGAAATGGAATTAATGCAGTCAAAATCAGTTCAGGAACGTGAAAGTAAGAAACCATTTCTGTTTGGTTTCAATTTCTTTTAAACATTTCACTCAACGTACAAAAGATCTGGCTTACGCTTTGTTGACTTCCCTTCCAAGATCTAGACTCGTTAACATTCAAAGGAAGATCATTCCTCTTCTACAGTTGGATGTCGTCGGTGTATGTCTTCTTCATTTACTTCATCTTTTACTATAGAATCCTAACTTCATCCTCATGTCAGCTACTTCCTACAGAGGTCTCTTTGCACATCTTCTTTTACCTCCCACCAAAAACACTTTTGCACTGTGGTTTGGTTAGTAGACGTTGGCGCACCCTTGCAGATGATTATTCTCTCTGGAAGGGTTTATGCTCAGCCAAAGGGTGGCATTGGAAGAATTTCCTTTCACGACTTTATCTCCACTGTCCGCTCTCCCAACCAACCCAGCATGACACAGATGACGAAGGAATGGGCGATGAGGAACTTGACTTGGCTCATGATAGCAACTGCCCTACTATCGACGATTCTGGCTTCGCATCTATGATCTTCGATGACTCTAGTGAGAAATCCCCCTTTCTTCCTTCAAGCTCCTCGGGAACCGAACCCCGGTCCCGGTTATCATCACGCTCCACCCACAGTTTGAGCTCAGTCGTTCGCGGTTGCAGTCGCAAACCGGCCACTCGTCACTCTTCTGCTGCAATCTTTCTTGCTCAATCAGCTCAGCATCAACGTCCAAATTACAAACTCCTTTATCTCACCCGCACTCGTTTGCAGCACCGTTTCCTCTCAGGCTCATATCGTCTTTCCACTTTACAATCACGGGGAACCCCTCGTTCTCATACCAATACTATATATTGCCTCCAGCTCTACACTTATCCCGGAACTGGTAATCAGGTCCTATTCACTGGATCAAAGGATCGTACGATCAAGGAGTGGGACCTTGCCACCGGAGTCGTCCTCCGCACGATTGAAGGTGTCCATGAGGGAAGCGTTCTGAGCATCTGCGTTTTCGGCGACTATCTTGCTAGCGCAGGGAGCGATAGTAACGTTGTCGTATGGGACCTCGTGCAGAACAAGATGGTCAAGGTCATTGACGACCACGAGGACAGCGTCCTATGTGTTCGTTTCGATGACACGCGCTTGGTGTCATGCTCCAAAGGTGAGAAGCTTATGGAAATGTTACTCCTACGTCTGATACCTGCCCTCGAGATCGTTCCGTCCGAACGTACCTCTTCCCGGATCTTTACCCACAATACATCATGACTGGCCATCGTGCTGCCGTCAATGCACTTTCTATCTCGCCAACCCACATTGTCTCTGCCTCAGGTGACCGCTCTTTGAGACTTTGGGATGCCAATACAGGGGCGCTTTTGCGCACATTCGAGAATCATCACAGCCGGGGGTATGTTCTTCCCCCGGCTCCTCCCCTTTACCATTTAATGCCCGGCATTAGTATCCCACCTTTTGACATACCCTTTCTGGCAGTATCGCGTCCATTGACTTGGATTTCCCCGTCGTGCTCTCGGGCTCCTCGGATAAGCACATCAGACTCTTCAACCTTGAGTCTACTCTCGGCTGGTCCACGTCATCCGAATTTGACGCACAAGCGGCAGTACCATTACCGGCGACACTCCTACTGGATGAAGACCGTAGCGAAGAAATTACCCCGCTCGCGGTCTGTCAGAATTGCGGAGTCAATGGTAGCATTTTTGATCCTACCCCGAGTAGGGTAACGTCGAGCGAAAAGCCGCTCAAGTCCCGCCAACAGTGTGCACACGGCGATCTAGTGCGCAATGTCGCCTTGGGTGCCGATTTGGTGGTCAGCGGGAGCTATGACTTTGGAGTCAAGGTCTGGGATCGTAAAACGGGGCGTCTCGTTGCCGATCTGGTAGGAGGACACATTGGTCGCATATTCTCTGTGGGTTTTGATTGCACGAAAGTGGGTCGAAGCCAGTCTTTTCCCTCTTGCTCTCGTGCTAATGGACTGTACAGGTTGTTTCCTGTGGTGAGGACCAGGTAAGTAAAGGTATGCTATTGCAACCTTGCCGACATTCACGGACTCTTTCTACGCTTAGCGGATCTGTATCTGGGATTTTGGGTACGGCATGGACACTTCTTTCGTAACATTGTAACTCCGTGCCAGGCAGTGGCGCCTCGGCATCCCCAGCTCACAGCCTACTTGAAGTGGCCTTCCGGAAAGATAGAAAGATAGGATAGGATACCCTACATTCAGTTGTAAAAACACTCTACCTTAATACCCGATATACTCTTTCCACTCAGAAATCTTGCAACACAACAACAACATCCTGTGCTTGGGTCTCATCCGCCTTTTCTGAGCCTGAGCCACTCATGTTTGTGCCCCGTGCGAGCTCTACTTTCAATGTTTTTATGTCATGTCACATGTTAGCCTACCCTTTGTGGTATTTTCCGTGACAGTGAATGAACGAACGAACGATAAGTAGAGAATTAGTAGTACTGCTGCTTGCTGGTTCAGCATCATTTTGCCGGGTCGGGTGTCTCCGTTCTCCAGACGAGGACCTCCCATCGATGGTTCAACTGTACTGACCCTTTTGATATGAGCCTCTTTTCCTTTCTTTTCTTTTCTTTTCTTTTCTTTTCTTTTTCCCTGCTATCAATCAAGCTAAGCTCCAAAGGGTCCCGATCTCCGCGGAACGCCACCTCTTCCATGGTTTATCTCGAGAAGCTCATGGACGTGAACAGAACATGGATCATGGGGAAGACCGTCAGTCTAACCCTCGTTTGTTTGCCTAACACCGCAGTGGCATTTTCTCTGCCTTTGGAATTGCATGAGCACACACAATCTAATAACGGAATATCGTTGACTTGACTAGGGAATATTTGAAGTTTGAAGTATACTTTCCCATTAATCGCCGTACGACCTCATCCATTTGAAACCCGGTCCGGCTACCCGCCTCATTCTCCTCTGCTCTACTCAGCCTCTCTCTCTGCTGCTATTCTTCTTGCTCTTGCTCTTGTTCTTGTTCTTGCTCCCCTTGCCCCTGCTCTTTCCTGTTCCTCGGTACGTGTGTGACCTTAAATTCCCTTTCATTCCCAATAGAGGTCTTTTTAGAGATATTTGTCATACACATAAAATATATTAAAAACCTTCAATGTGGACATGCAGCAAAATAACCACGACTCTTCTGGGTGACCTGTCGAGACTGTGGTCCCTTCTCCGGCGGCAAACACCCAGCTCCGCGGTGCACGGTTCTTCCTCTGTGTAGGAATTTTATTCTCTCTTAAAAAATATCTCCTCGAGCCACTGTATCACTTCGCAAAAAGAGGCCCACAGTTTCAAACTTTCATATCTGGGGACCCCCGACGCGTATATCCTTGTAATTTTTCATCACCTGATGCTACTTACTTTCATTCTGGGGGATCCATAACCTCCGCCTACGTTGTGCTACTAGCCTTGAATGCCGGCTAATGCGGCGCTGTGTTGCAAGAAAGGCAATGGCGAAATTCAGGGGCAATCTTTGTTGGTTCTAGTCCTGACTGTGGTTCCGCCCAACCGTCAGCCGCTAAGCTGGCTCCGGAATCCCTCCTAGTATTGTACTCCCGGGCTCCCATGCTTGGTGGTCACCTCGATTCATTAACCACCTCCATGTGACTTTCAAGCTGGGCCATAAACGCGGATAATTACCTCCCGAAAGCTATCCAACGTTCACGTTCGTTATATCCTGACTACTACAAGACCTCCACCAAGAAACAAGATAAAAGGCTCGCTCATGTCCTATAGACTTCCTAGCCCGCTGTGCTCTGAAAGGGCTTTGCCTTGGGATATTCAACGCCTACCTCGTTCGCCTCATTCTGCCAGCCGTACCTACATCGCCATGTCTTCCCCCGATAATTCACCGACCCTATCGCCGTCATCGACTCCTCCCGATTCCCCTCTCAGCTCCGTCCGTGCTCTGTCGCCTACTCCAACAATCCTTGAGCCCACCTTCTTTGTCCTTCCTGACCTTGTCTCTCATTGTCCCTTCTCACTCACATATCACCATGACGGCGATGCTGTTGCCGCCGAATCTCTCAAGTGGATTCTTTCCTATGTCCCTCATTTTTCTCAGAACAAGGTGACTGCTATGTGCGGATTGAAAGCTGGAGAGCTCACAGCGTACTGCTATAACAACTGTACATCCGAACGCCTCCGCGTCGTGAGCGACTTCATGAATTATCTCTTCCACTTGGACGATGTTTCGGACGGTTTTTTGGCTCGGGACGCGGCGGGGCTTGCGGACTGGGTCATGAACGCATTCGAATGGCCGGACACTTACCACCCCGTTCCTGGTCAGCAATGGGGCATCGAGGAAATCAGCGCGGCCAAGTTAGCGCGAGAGTGGGTGTTATCTTCACTTTGTGTCCCCCCATTGAGGCTTATTGTATGAGCGCCATTGTCTTAGTTATTGGTCGCGCTGCATACGTGACTGTGCCCCAGCGGTTCAACAACGGTTCAAATCATCCATGCAAATGTTTTTCCAGGCTGTGCATCAGCAAGCCCTCTTCCGCGCAAATGGTGTTATCCCTGATCTTGAGACTTATATCGACATGAGGCGGGATACGTCCGGGTGCAAGCCCGTATTCGACCTCATAGAATATTCGCTTGATCTAGAACTCCCTGACGTGGTGGTCGAACATCCTGTGATCATGGCACTCAATCAGGGCGTCAATGATCTTGTGACATGGTCCAACGTGAGCGCCGTCTCATCGCCATTCCCACCTTTCTGATGAAGTGCTCCCAGGATATATTCTCGTATAACGTCGAGCAATCACGTGGCGACACGCACAACATGATCTGTGTTTTTATGATTCACGATGGACTCAGCCTTCAGCGAGCCGTGGACCGCGTCGGCGAAATGTGCAAGCAGACTGTCGAGAACTTTGTCGAGAACGAAGCGCGGATCCCTTCGTGGGGAGACCATATCGACAGGGACGTCAGTTGTACGTGAATGGCTTGCGGGAGTGGATCGTTGGTTCCTTGCATTGGAGTTTCATGACTACGAGATATTTCGGCGAGAATGGTGCGCTAGCGAAGACAACGCGGATTGTAGACCTCCTTTCCCAAGACTGGAAGGCCTGAGTTGTGAGATATGATATTCCTCGACTTTTGTATTCCGAGCGCTGCTATTTTTTGTAGATATCTATTACCACTCTCGTTTCTCATCCGACGTAGTCCTATCAATGGAGGTCGTGTATCATTTTTCTCTGAAACTGTTGTCTTTAGGGATGTTGCGGGACAATTGCAATTGATACGGGGTTGTTCTTCGAGTGGCGTTGAGCTCGCGGCCTTGTTTCGACTAATAATTTATTAAGCAAGTAACCACTAGAGGACTAATCACATATTCATATCATATTACAATATTGTCTGAGGTTTTGACGAATCCCGGATCCTTTCCCCTCTTCCTCCCGGTCATCCCATGCTACATCAGCAATGGAAGTCAGACTACATTCTTGCTTTCTTTGAAACCTGCATATCCATGGGAGGGCGAACGTTGGCGCGCATAACACCCTCTTGATTCGCGACTGCTAGTAGCGTGCCGTCGCGTGCATACAACTGAGAAGATAATTAATAAGTATAGTAAAACCACTCCTGTCCTGGGATGGATTGTGACTCACCAAGCCTATTCCGTACCCACGCCCGTGACCAGACACTGGCGAAGTCATCTACGATTTTCCAAGTTATAGGACATCAATGTGAGAAAGGAAAAGTCATGGGCGTACGACATATAGGAACCATTCACTACAATCGAAATCATGACTCGAGTGGCAAAGTCAAAAGCTGCGGCAGGAAAAACTTAAAGCCTCACCAATAGTACACGAGAGAGTGATCTAAGCTCGCCTGTTATGAGGTGTTATTGTGAAAAACAAAAATCAACTCAAGAGACGCACTGCCATACCAAGGGCCTGGGGGCCCGTAGCTTCGTGGCTCCTCTTGAGGCCTGCACTTGTGATGGCAGCGCCGATGCTTCAAAGACGTTATGCTATTTCTAGAAAATTAGGATAAGGGATGGTGCGACGCACAAGTGGATGTCAGAAATGTAAGCCAGTATGCACTTTCGGGGTCTGCATCAACCAATTGGACACGGGGATAGGTAGAAAAACACAACCTTCTGAAGGGAGGCGGGATATTTCTCGCTTGTCTTCGCTTTCATCCAGTACAAGAATGTTCTCCTACCATCTGGGTCAACACGTTGGCCGGCGTGCTTAACGGCGACTGGACTCTCTTCTCGAGACTAACAAATTATGTGTAGACGTGAGTAACGAGCTTAGGTGAGAGTCAGGACTGATCCACTTGGGCATATCCGTAGAGCCATGATTTGGCCCCCTCGCTCCTGTCATTTTCTTCTACCATGCGCCTTATCAACTCTACCTCATCTGGGCAGCTTTCTGGTGGGGTAACCTGTGGTATTTGCCAATAACGCGATGGCTGCCAGTGCTCAGGCAGCTGAAATGAGCACATCATAACAAAGGCGGCATTTCCACTTTGGACTGCGCGCACAAAACGAGTAGCGTATGACTTGCCATCCCGCACTCGGTCGACGTAGTAAAGGACGGGTGTAGCAGGAGAAACCTCAGAAGAAAGTAGGTCTTGCCTCAATTGTCAAAGGCCAAATCGAACAGGAGAATAGATATGACACACATGCAATGACTGTAAAGTGCCAGATTATGTTCGTAGTAGTGCAGTGGGTAGTAGCCAGAAGACTCACGTGAAGAGCAAATTCTGGCTTCACAGATCTGGTAGCAGCAACGAGGCTTTGGGATATGACTTGGCCACCAAATACACCACGAGCGCGGTAAGGTAGATAAAGGCTTCTTGAGCGAAACAAATCGGTGTCGAGCTGTTCAACGTCTAATGCAGACGAAATATCCAGAGGTTCTGACTGTTCACGGTCTACGAACTGGGGTATTGTGAGGGCACTTCGGTGAATAGGATGAGACATAGTTGGCAGACGTGTTGAGTATCATCCACAATGGTAAAAGCCAAAAGAGTGAGGAGGAGGTGGTGGTGAGGGAGGGAGGACCCGGTTAACCGGACAACCGGATCTGGTTCTCGGACCGGTAAGATGAGATCGCGTGATAATGAAATAATTAATTGGGTGACGAATGACGTCAATGTCGAATGACATCAACACCACCGACACGACATCAGTAGAACAACAGCCTTTGCTTGTTCCTCTACCCCCCATAACTATGAACAACTTCCTCTACAGAAATATTCGTCCCGCGTTCAGGGCTGTAGCACTTCGCCGCTGTGCGCCTCACGGTTACCTTGCATTTATCAATCCTCTTCATCCGCGGCCCTCCCACATGATTTTCGCCATGGCTTCTCAGCAACACCGTGCTGTAGCATCCCATGTGTCTGGAAGACCAGCCTCGCAAACAATCTCTCAAGCTGCTGTCAATGTTCGTGAAGAGGTTGGCAACTCTGCAACCGATTGGGCAAAAGTTATTGCTGGCGGAAACCGTACCACCGACGCCGTCAAAGTCGATCGTGACACCTTCGTGAGTGGTTGCGGAAATTGCACAGAGCCTAAGCTCAGTGAGGTTTTGTGACTTATAGCTTGGTATTACGAGCGCTGTCGCATATTCTGTACCCAAGCCATACGTTGTCTTTGGACTGCTCGGTGGAATCCCGTACTTGGCTGCATCCGCCACAACTATGTATCTTGCTCAACAAGCTGGTCTCGCTACCTCGGGTACGCCCAGCCCTCCATTTCGTTCGATCAAAGCGCATCTTACAATATATGCAGGCGTGCTTACCAGCATAGATCCCGGCGTTGCTCTTACAATTCTTGATCGCGCGCTGAACATACAAGTCACGTACGGTGCTGTTATGCTGTCCTTCCTTGGTAGGCATCCTTGCGAACATCTGTTCGTGTCTAGGCTTACCGGCCTGAGCAGGGGCGCTGCATTGGGGAATGGAATTTGCGGGATTAGGAGGTCACAAGAGTTATTCGCGCCTTGCTCTTGGTGCTGCACCAGTGGTCTATGCTTGGCCAACTCTCGCACTTGACCCTACTATGGCTATGATTGCGCAATGGGTCGGATTTACCGGTCTTTGGTATGCGGACCTCAGAGCCACAAGTGCAGGATGGAGTACGTGCTCTTTTTTGTCAATGCTGGCTGCGTGGACCGATGCCAGATGATTCCTAGCACCCAAGTGGTACTCCCAGTACCGCTTTTACCTCTCCGTACTTGTCGGCACATGCATCATCGGCACCCTTGCCAGCACGTCTTACTGGGGCCCTGTTGCAGGCCACGGCTTACTCACGCATGATCTCGAGCTAATACGTTCGCAGAGGGATCGGAGTCATCCAGAAGCAGAAGGAACGATCCCGGGAAACGTGGAGGCCATCAGCACCGGGGAAGGAGGTGATGCATACGTTATGGTCAGAAAGCGTTATGCCGAAGGGGAGGCTGATCAGGACGGGAATGGGTTGTACTAGAGGGTCTGTGTATTCAGCTAAACTGACTGAGGAACGCGTTACTTTTGTAGTTTCTCCTTCTAGTAGTAGTTGATGGATGAACATGCCTCGTAGGTGCCGAAGGTTGAAAGTCAACGGGAGGGAGGAGTGAGTGAGAATAGCCTGGAATATTCTGTTGGGCACGTGCTTCGCCTCGCACATCATCCCCTTCCCATCATCCCCTTCCCTTCACGGCTTAACGCTTCACTCTGCTGCTTCAACTCCTGCCGTCTGCCATTGTCATCTGTTTTTGTCTTGACGGCCAACATGTCTGTGACACCCATGGCATACAGCACCGCAAATTGGCACTGGAAGAATAAAACGGTGACGCCATGGGCCAAGGAGTGGTTCGAGCGCGAGCTCATCACCGTACAAGTTGAAGGACCGGACGGCGCTGTCGTTTCAATTGAGCGCGTAGTAGATGTGGAGGGCGATGTCGAGCTTGGGCGGAGAAAGTCAAAGTGAGTGCGATCCTTCTGATCGGCTTTCTTTGACCTGCACCCGCTCTTTCATGCGCAAACGAACCCTCTCGTCCAACTGTGATGACACTTTTTCTACTAACAGCTAGTTAAAAGATGATAAAGTGGCTGACTTGAACAACTTGCAGGCTGATCACGATTTATGACTGCAAGGTTGTCCTACACTGGAAAGGCAGAGCTGCGGACGGCACCGAGGCTAATGGAAGTCTTACAATACCCGAGGTTTCGCACGAGATTACGCTCGACGGCATTTCAGACTACGTCGTATGTACCCACTTTGCATTTGCTGTGAACTGTGGCTTTACTGAAAGGCCTGAAAAAGTATCAGTGGTCTCTTACGTCGCAATCTTCACCAGCGACCACAGCACTCTTTACGCTCGCGAAGGAAAGGTTCCCAACGGCTCTCGAGGCCAAGCTTGCCACGTTCCCGGTCGACCTGATTGACACGCATGGCAAGGACATCATCGTTGGCTCGAACGAACCCAGTCGGACCAGCTCTCCGGCACCTCTGTCTACGTCTACACACGCAGTATCAGGGCCAGCAAAGAAGGCTCCTGCGCTCTCGCAAAAATTAAACACGTCTGTTGTTGAAGTGGAAGCAACGTTCCACGCATCAGCAGATGATCTTTTTTCTCTACTGACGGACGAGAAGCGGATCCCAACGTGGTCGCGTGCGCCGGCTAAGGTAATTGCACAGTGTTGGGCAATCTGTGCACCAGTATATGCTCACAACGTGTAGAGTGCTGCCGCACCAGACACGGAATATGAATTATTTGGCGGTGGCGTGCGTGGCAAATACATCTCACTTTCACCTGGCAAGGAAATCAAACAGACTTGGGCTCTGCAAAGCCCTACCTGGCCAAATGGTTCGTCCATGAAACGAGGAGTATCACGTCAGACATTCACTGCCGTGTCATGTGCATAGGGCATATTGCGACGCTAACCACGGTGCTCGAGCAGTCGACCGACTCGACAAAAGTTACATTTTCGCTCGACGGTGTGCCGACTGGAATGGAAGACGAAACACGCCGGAATCTTGAAGGATATTAGTACGTGCCGCGTTTGTCCCTCCTTGTTTAGTGCATTTTACTGACTGACATCATGTAGCGTCCTCGGTTTCAAATCGATTGGGTACGTACAACTCACCTTTGCCTCGTCCTCACCGATTTTCCCTGGACGGACGAGCGGAAAGACACGGGCACGAGGACCACCTCAGCCGCCTGCCTTGTCATCGCTGGTCATGTCGCTAGGGTTTGCGGTGCTTGTACTTTGCGCTGCGTTCCTCGTGCCCTACTTCCGACTACCCTCTCCCACTTCTCAGTAAGTTGTGTGCGGCAAGGAGCTGAGCGTACGTGTGTGTACAGGTTGGGCACTGTGCTGTAATGGTCATAGCGTTTTGTTTCTGAGGAAGGCTTCAAAACCTGGCAGTCCATGGAAAGCAAGTCAAGCAAAGCAAAGCTGGACGCAAGATGATGCATGCAAGACATAAACTGGAAATAGGGGAGGGTGTAAGCGGGGTATATAGAATAATAGTGTACAAGTGAAAAGAGGATGCGATGGGTTATAAAGTCTCTTCACTGCACAACTACCTGTGACAGCTGCTACGTGTGCAGTAGTCAGTGCAACATGCCATGCCACAACATGGACAAATTTAACCATTGAATCGAATCACGCCAGTCGCCACTGTCCATTGTTTCTTCCTCTTCTCTGTGCACTTACCTCTGTTCACCCACTCTTTCTTTCTTTTTCTCCTTCCCGTTCGACGCGCTCACCATGGCTACTGCAGAAGTTCAAGAGATACGTGCGACCTCATATGTTGGTTTCGACTCCATTACCCAACAAATCGAGCACAAATTACTCAAGCGTGGCTTCCAATTCAATGTTATTGTCGTTGGTGCGACCCATCTCACTCTTTCACAGTCCCATGCCCTCCAGCCGCGATTTTTGCTGCAGAGCAATTGAAAATTTTGATTTAATGATTTTTGTCTACAGGTCAAACCGGTCTAGGCAAATCAACTCTCATCAACACGATATTTGCTTCACACCTCATCGACTCGAAGGGTAGACGTGAGGCTGATGAGCCTGTGCGTCAAACCACAGAGATTCAGACGGTCTCTCATGGTGCGGCTTTTTATTTAGTGTAAATGTGATTGCTATACTCGCGACTCCACTCACGTGAATGCTCCGCATAGTTATCACAGAGAATGGCGTGCGACTGCGTCTCAATATCGTCGACACTCCCGGTTATGGGGACCAAGTCAATAATGAGAACTGGTGCGTGGCATTTCTCCATTCCCATTTTTGGTGACTAGGTGTTGACGGAGCTGTCGATGTTGTAGCTGGGACCCAATTGTGAAGTACATCAAGGACCAGCACAGCGCGTACCTACGCAAGGAGCTCACTGCGATGCGTGACCGCTACATACAGGACACACGCATCCATTGTTGTCTCTACTTCATTAACCCGACTGGGCATTCGCTCCGTCCCATCGACGTGATTGTGATGAAAAAATTAAGTGAGGTCGTGAATGTCGTTCCTGTTATTGCAAAGGCAGATAGCCTCACCCTGGAGGAACGCGAGTCGTTCAAGCAAAAGGTCAGTGCTTAGGTCAGGTGGCATTATATGAGGTGTTAGTTCTGACAGTATGATGTGCTTGGGTTAAAGATCAGGGCAGAACTCTTCCACCACAGCATACGCCTCTATCCGTTTGATACTGATGAATATGATGAAGAGGAGGTGCAACTGAATGAAAGCATTCGGGTATGTTTCGTTTTTGCAATAATGGTTCAACCGATGACACATCTTCATTGGCGTGGGTTTTGCAGAACATGATCCCGTTTGCGGTGGTGGGTTCTGAAAGTAACGTGATCATTGGTGGCAAAGCCGTGCGTGGACGAAAAAACCGCTGGGGAGTTGTCAATGTCGAGGATGAGACTCACTGCGAGTTTGTGTCGCTGCGCAATTTCCTGACCAGGTACGGAAGTTTAATTGTTACTCCAAGCGCAGTGTTATTGACTCACAGGAATATTTCAGGACCCATTTGCAAGATCTGATCGAGACTACGGCTCAAATTCATTACGAGGCCTTCCGCTCTAAGCAACTTCTCGCGCTCAAGGAGAACGCGCGACCACAACAAGCGTAAACGTGGTTCTGCGGTGCGGCTATCGGCAAGTTTTGTCAGCAACAGCAACCAATTGATCGGGATCGGGCGCTGTGAGCTGAGAAGAGAAAAGTGATTAGCGCGTGGCAGCCAAAAGTGCTTCAGTTTCCGTTCGTTTCCTATGCGCATTATTCCCATTGGATACCCCCCCTTTCCCCCCCCCGCGTGAGCGGTGAGGGCTTCGCATATAGGTCGACCGTACAGATGCTTGTTGAATAATCGAATTTATTTTTTTGATCACCTCGAAGTGAACTCTTTGCTCATTTTGTTGAATATTTGAATATATTTCCTCGCCTCGGATTTTTAGTCGGGTTCGGGTTGAGTCGGAGTGGTAATGATGATGATGAATGATGATGAATGATTGATGAGATGAGGTGAATGGAATAAACCGGACCGGACGCGGGATGTGTAATGTTGTGGGTATGTTTGGTATTATGTTTGGTATGTTTAGTATGTGTGTGTGTGTAATCTGCGTAGTGTTTCAAGATCTAGATCTAGATCGGGTCTCGGGCTAAGGCGGTGCGGTCACAACCGAGTCCGACTTTACCCTCGTCTCCCTTCCCTTCCCTTCACCTCCCCCTCCTTTCCTTTCCTTCCCACCCTCACTCATATTACTCTGCTCCGATTAACAACATCACGGTCACCCCTCCCTTTTCCTTTCTCTTCCCCCCATCATGCCAAAACGAACAGGCTTTACTGCCTGGTACGATAGGCTCATCTCCTCCTTTTCCATCGAGGACCTTTTCGTTCGTAGACGGCCTCCCGGACCGCCCCGTACTATATTCATCAATGAACCTCTCCCGGAGTTGTATTACGACAAGAAACATAGGGTCCTCAAAGAGCATCAGTACAACTCCAATCAAGTCATTACTTCAAAGTATACTCTTGTCACGTTCCTTCCTCGTAATTTACTAGAGCAATTCCGCCGAATAGCTAATATGTAAGGGTCTTCGATCCCTTCTCTCGTCCTCGCTCACGCGCTCACTCTCACTCACTCTTTAGCTTCTTCCTCTTCATTGCCATCCTCCAATTTTTCCACAAATTTTCCACCATCTCACCTGGCCTTGTTATCCTTCCCTTAGTCGTCGTTCTCGGCATCACTGCCTTAAAGGATGGTTATGAGGACATTAAGCGCCATCAGTCCGATAGGCGTGTCAATTACTCCGAAGTTCGCGTCCTTGAAGCCCCGGGTTATGAGAACCACAATGCAATGGCACCGAAGAGCAAAACCTTTGTTCGCGCCCTCAAAAAGCGGATCGGAAAGGGGAAAGGAGTAAAGTTGGCTAACCAAGGCGCTCAAGTGATCGCAGACCCAACACAACCTGATACTCTCGAGAAAGCTATCCGCCAGGCTGCCAATCACGCGCCAGATATTGAGTACGACGACGAAGAAGCTACCGAGCACGTCGTGGGGTCTCGTCCTCACTGGAAGTGCACTACCTGGGAAGACCTGCGCGTTGGCGACTTTGTCAAGATTGTGGATTACGAGAACATCCCTGCTGACATCCTCATCTGCGCGACCAGCGAGGACGAGAATGTTGCTTTCGTCGAGACTAAAAACCTGGATGGCGAAACCAATCTCAAGTCCCGGAATGCAGTTCCTGTGCTCACTCATCTTCGCACGGCTGCGGCGTGCGCCGACGCTAAAAACGTATTCCAAATAGATTGCGATCGTCCCGAGGTTTTGATGCATAAGCTCTCCGCTGCCGTCGTTATGAACGGTGAACGTCATCCGGTCGATTTGCAAACGACGTTATTGCGTGGCACTGTATTACGGAATACGACGTGGGTCATCGGTATCGTCATGTACACCGGTCTAGACACCAAGCTTGTTCTCAACGCTGGCGGTACTCCCAGTAAACGTAGCAAGGTTGAGCGTCAGATGAATCCCATGGTCTTGGCAAACTTGGCAATTCTTGTGGTCATGGCCGTAGTCTGCGCAATTGTTGATTCTGCTCTTGAACATCATTACTACCCGAAACAGGCTCCATGGCTGTGGGGTGATAACAGGGGCGGTGATAACCCATCCATTAATGGATTGGTCACATTAGCTTTCGCGTTCATCACGTTCGTATAGTCTACCTTTTCTTTTCTTTCTTTTATTTTTTCAGTTGACAGTTGCTAATTTACTGACTCAGGTTCCAAAACATCGTTCCCATCTCGCTCTACATTTCCATTGAGGCAGTTCGGACGTGTCAAGCCGCATTCATATATTTCGATTCTGAAATATATTACAAGAAGACAGATTCACCCGCAATAGCACGGACGTTTACGCTCTCCGATGACCTTGGGCAGATTGAGTACATTTTTTCGGACAAGACCGGAACGTTAACTCAGGTAAGTTTTATTAGTTAGCCAAGCCCAAGAGTTGAATTAAGCTGAGTTTCCCCACCCAGAATGCGATGGTGTTCCGAAGGGCTTCTATCGGTGGGAAGACTTACATTGATGAGGAGGATGAGGGAGAACAAGATATTAAAAAATCACCGGATTTATCCACCGTTTCAGGTGATTTGATGTCATCGGGTTCGGATACGGGTATCCCACAAGAATTGACGAGTACAGCGACGGGGACAGCAACAGCAACGGCAACAGCGACAGCAACAGCGAAGGCGAACCCACTCGAGCCGGAAAGTATTCAACTTTCCGGCGGTGTACTTCGGCATTTCCGGTCTTCACAACTTTCCCGTGAAATAGAAACAGCTGTCACCGATCTTAGGTCACCTGATCGTGATCGTCACGGACAATTTTGGACAACCCTTGCTCTTTGTCACACCGTTCTCGCCGGTGTTCATCCTCAAACCGGTTTGCTCGAGTACAAAGCTCAAAGCCCCGACGAAGCCGCCCTCGTTCAAGCCGCCGCCGACGTTGGCTTTGAGTTCCGTGGTCGTGATCGTGATGTGCTCTTCTTGCGCACCCCATTTGCCCCTGATCCCCTACGCTTCCGTTTGCTCAACATACTCGAATTTACCAGCTCGCGTAAGCGAATGAGCGTCCTCGTCCGACAGCTGGCTCAGAATGGTCAATCGGAAAACAATCCCATTTTACTGTTATGCAAGGGTGCCGATAACGTTATCTTCGAGCGGCTTGCTTCGGGTGGTGAGGAGCTGAAGGCGGTGACGGAGGAGCAACTTGATTCATTTGCCCACGAAGGCCTGCGTACGCTCACGCTTGCGTATCGTGTTGTGTCGGAGGACGATTACAGTTCATGG
Source organism: Multifurca ochricompacta (assembly GCA_022496185.1). Classification (NCBI taxonomy): domain Eukaryota; kingdom Fungi; phylum Basidiomycota; class Agaricomycetes; order Russulales; family Russulaceae; genus Multifurca; species Multifurca ochricompacta. The sequence continues at coordinate 1,121,062 of WTXG01000003.1, read as the reverse complement.
GTCAAGCGTTATCAAACCGCGCTCGCATCGATCGACGACCGAGAGGGCGAAATAGAACGCGTCTCAGAGGAGATTGAGCGAAATTTGCTGCTCTTGGGTGCCACCGCCATTGAGGATAAGCTTCAAGATGGCGTCCCTGAAGCAATTGCCGATCTCAAAAAAGCAGGTATCAAGATTTGGGTCCTCACAGGTGACAAGCTCGAGACTGCCATTGGTATGTTCCTCTTCATTAAAATCCCTGGTTGCCCAACGAATGATGCCAATACGCCGTGAATGATTAGCCATCGGACACAGCACGAACCTCATAAACCGCGACGCGAATATCATTATTATTCGTGGAGGCGGGCAAGGCGCGACGCCCATCTACACGCAGATGCTACGCGCGGCCGAGGAATACTTCCCGAGCAGTGGTATCACCAACGACCCCGGGGTCAATGCAGAGGCATTGGGCGTTCGTGATTCGGAAAGCGCCCCGCCGCGCGGCGCGCAGTTGTACCCCCTGCATCGAATTAGCAGTGGTGTCACATCGATCGTGGGTTCGCAGAATGGTCAGCGGCCGGGTGGATACGTATTGGTCATTGATGGATTAGCCTTAACTGATGTGAGCGCTCACCCATTCCACTGCCCTCATTCTAACTAACTCTAAATCCAGGCTCTTGGTGACGAATCTCACAAGCACTTACTCCTTCGCCTTGCAATGCAGTGCGAAGGCGTGGTATGTTGCCGTGTGTCCCCGAAACAAAAGGCTCTGGTGGTCAATCTCGTCAAGGACGGTCTTGACACAATGACCCTCGCGATCGGTGACGGGGCGAACGACGTTAGCATGATCCAGGCGGCCGATGTAGGCGTTGGTATTTCCGGCGAAGAAGGTTTGCAGGCGGTCAACTCGTCGGACTACGCCATTGCGCAGTTCCGATTCTTGAAACGTTTGTTGCTTGTCCATGGGCATTGGTCATATGCTCGCAATGGTAACATGTGAGTGCACCAAGCAATAGTGAAGCCACTGTGTATGGCGCTGAGTGCTGCTTCCACAGGATTAATAATTTTTTCTACAAGAACATCATCTGTATTGGTGTATTGTGGTGGTTCATGATTTACTGCGGTTGGTCGTCAGCCTAGTAAGTGCGACTATACTCCTCAATTTTCATTTTTAACGTTTGCCTTTTTAGCGTATTTGAGTATACTTACTTGTTGTTCTGGAATTCCTTCTGGACATTGTGCCCAGTCATTGCCATCGGTTTGTTTGACCGTATTGTTGGTGCGTATAAGACCCTGCTTGCAAGTACCACACTGGGACTTACCCCCACTATAGACGATCATGTCTTAATGGCACTTCCGGCTTTATACCGTTATGGGCGGGAAGGGAAATGGTTTGGAGCAAACTTGTTTAGTGTCTTTATGCTCGATGGTGTCGTACAGGTACGTCGAGGACCACGCTCCCAAGAAATGGACGAATGAAGATGTGTGTTTTCTAGTCCGCCATCATCTTCTTCATTCTCCTTTACGGGTATTTCTCCCCTTCTGCTCGGAAGGATGGATATGATGTTGCCCAGTTTGAATTTTCGACAACTATGGCCATCGCGGCGGCCACGGCTGCAAATCTATTCAATGGGCTTAATACGAAGGTTTGGACCGCTTGGGTGTTCTTTGCCGTGTCTATTGGCATCGTGCTCATCGGGGCGTACACGGTACGTCCCAACATCCTTCGTCACCCCTGTTGTACTTTCCCCTGATTTCACACTTAAAGGCTATTTATTCGCTGATTGCCCCTGGATGGTTTGTTACACCCATCTACGGCAACGATCACTTCTTGTTCCGCTCCGCCCTCTTCTGGTTGGGTCTCCCCATCACTATTTTACTCGCCCTCCTTCCGAGGTACCTCTACATCGCGTGGTCCTTCGGTTTCCACCCTAATGACCTTGATATTCTGAACTGGAATTATAAAGTCAAACCAAACATGGATCTTATCCACGAAATCTATCTGCACAACGAAGAGGAGGAAGCCCGCACTCAAGCCCCTGTGACGCCCTTAAGCGTAACCAGTCCTCTCGGACGCCCGTCTATGCAGGGCAGCCAGATTGACATGTCCACGGGCTTGCGTTCGCAGTCGCGTGGATATGACTTCGCGCAAGAGGAAAATGGTATCGCTATGCGCCGCATGCAAAGTAATCTATCCGGGGCATTGCCACTTGCGCCTATTGGGGAACGCAAGAGTCGTGGGAGCACCCTTTTACGCTCGATCCGCCACCCACTCCGCCGGAAGCAGCCCTCCGGGGAGCAGTGAGACAGGGAAGGCGACGTCACTTCATGCTTCAATCATGACTTACTAATCTCCTGTTATCGTGTTCGATTTTCTCGAGTCGAGTCCAACTCGTTATATCTACTACGATCTTTGCTTTATATTTGTTGTTGTTGTTGTATATCATATTTTCATCTTCTAGTCTTAGTGTGTTGTTGTCATGTTGCACTGTAATTACTTTGCCATGATCCATTTAACGAAACGATGACGCTGGTGGTTTGCCACATTGGACCTGCTGGAATTAGGACTCTGGTGCCCATGGCCGCCAAGGCTCCTTTGGCATATGTCACGGGCCAGGAAGTGAAATTAACGAATACCATATATATACTACGGGAAATTCAATGCGATGTCAATAAAAATGGCCTCACTCAGCAAATCTAATGGTTCGCCTCTTCTTAAATTGAGGTTGTTTTCCTGTCGTTGATCGCTCATGTTCCTGGTTGAACGCTTCGTCTTCTACAACGTCGATTGAGCTAATTGACGGTTCAATATTGCACGACATCTTAGTGAAGTCCCTGAGAAGCGGGATATCGAGAATCAGAGGTTCATAATCTGTCTCTTGCATAAATCTGGGATTCTGAGGGCAGGGGGAAAAGGTGGAACGCCCATTACTAGGAGGAAGGTGTGCAGAAGAAGTAAGAACTTACCGCGATGAAGTTTCTCATAGTGAAATCATCAGTCAGGGAAGAGACCCTCTGGTCCTGGGTTTTGAGCTGCGCGCGCCGGGATATCATCAACTCCTCCGCGGAGTTTCGAATGGCGAGCGTCTTCACTGAGATTGCGGTGAGGATAAAAGGAGAACCATGAGGGCGTCAACTAACCAGTGATTGGTTTAGTTTGCCCGATCCGATGGACTCGCTGATGACGAGTAAATGATTGACAAGATTGAATTTATCCAAGGACAGAGTCATTTATAACGCACCTTAATGGCTTGCGCTTCCACGTCCGCCTTCCAGACAGGTTCACAAAATACGACTCGAGAAGCGGAGATCAGATTTCTACACATCTTCAGGAACAAGACATGGAGACAATTGTAATAGCAGGTACTCACAAACCACGGGACCCGTGTTTCAATTCCATAAGGAATACTCGATATTTATCAGACGTCTCAAAAGTCGTGACATACTGTTGGCGAATATGCACTGGCGAAGCAGTCGTGTATTGAAGGAACATGACACCCGCGAGAGTAAGAGCATCAGCGACGTGAGCTAGCGTCAGGGGCATACTGGAAAAAACCAAAAATTTCTCCGTCGAGGAGTGTTCCAGAACCTGGGAAAAATAAGTAACGAAAATCGGACATCGTGTTAAAAATCCCATGCCTCCTTCAACAGGTAGTTAAGCTTGGACGACCGGGAAGTGATCATATGAGCACAGGCGAGGGAAATCTTTGAAAATGGCGCCTGCAAGGCGGGATCCGAAGGTTCAGTGAAAGCGAGTCCGCCCTTCTCCCTTTGGGAAGCCATAGAGGTTTTGGGGGCTGCTTTTCTGTTACAAGGCGTAATTCGTTCTGCATCTCGACTACTTTATCGTGGCGCTGACGGGCTGCATCCTCAGCCTTGCGAGTCTCCCGTATATTCTCCTCAATAGCCCGTCCTTTCGCTCCTTTGGCCCTCTTGCGAACGGATTGTAGGAAAAGCACGTTTCGGGCCTTATCTTCCTCTGCCTGGGCGCGACCGGCATCTACCAAATTGCTTTCGTCTATGAGTGGTCGGGCCAAAACAATGTCGCGTAGTTCACAAGTCGCTGGGGGAACATAAGGACGACGTCAGAACTGAAGGTGGAAGAGGAGCGCATCTGTGCACGAAAGCTCAGACCACGCTTCCAGTATTGGCTGAGGTATCCCCGTGACGACAAAAGGTATTTCAGGAGTAGAGTTTGTTTGGATAGCGCGCCATAAGTGATCATTCGCAGCCAGCATACTATATGGTGTATAAGAACTTCGGTAAAATGAAGGGATTCTAAGTAGCTTACATATGCTTCTTAGCCTCGCGGAGTGCATCTGTATCTCGTGAGGACACCCCTCTGTCTTGCGCCTTTTCTACCATAGTATCTGTGGCCTTAACGAGCTCATCAACATTGTATTGCCTCTCGTCGACGTGCCAGAACATCAACCTTTTATGACGGTGAGTCATGGGATAATGAGATGGGCCATGCGGGCGTACTGCGACATGTTTGCTACCAGTTGCTTTAGGTATGCGGTATTCTACATGAAGGTGTTTGATCCACTTGAATGACGGGCGACGTATTCAAAACTTACGTTCGGATGGAACAGATAGTCCTGGGGATGAATTAGTAAATGCGCATTTGAGAGGCAGAAAATGGTTGCCCACCTGGTCCCTGCGCTCCGAATCCACAGCATTAATTGTAATCACGGCCTGAAGCGCATTGTATGACTTCATGGCAAGAGGATCCAAACTCAGGAGCACGGTTTCTTGTACCAGTGGAGGCAGTGAGACATCAGTTTCAATGTCCTCAATCCTAGGAAAAGATTACGCGAATACTTTGAGAAACTAAGGAAAGCCCCACTGATGCCTAATCATGATGCTATTCATGACCTGCCTCAGAACTTGGATAGCGCCAGGTTGAGGGCCGCTGGAATCAAACAACGAATGTACTACATGACTGCTGAATAAGTGGATTTCTGCAGCAAATCTGGGTAGTTGGAGAAATGTGATCATCATCGTTCCGAGCCTTCGAAGGTCTTCTCTATCGTATCTTGTCCAGATCCGAGGGCCGAGTGCCTCCGCATTGGCCGTATGGGCGTTATTAGAGCCAGGGGAACTATGGCCCAAATCTTCCCATGTTGGCAAGACGTCATCTACTTCAGACACGTCGCCTGGGTATTGGAGCTCAGCGTCGATCTCTGCACTGCGTAGGTTAATACCGAGCAAGTTTGTTGTAGGTGTACCGGTGACAAGCCACCTCCTCTCTACGCTCAATAGGCTCGCAACTTTACTGATATTGGTTCTATCGGTCCCGTGGACATGACCTTCGTCAACCACGAGCCGCTTCCAGCGGACTTGGAAGAGCGGAGACAGCTTGGGTGAATCACAGCTGCAGTCCGGAACGCGAGTATCATTGTAACCAGGACACTGGCAGACACTCCATGTGAACGCCTTTGCGCGGTCAAATTTGGACTCCTCTCTGGCAAACGCTATCGAAAATTGCAGTCCTCTGACACACAACGTAGCAGAGAGTGCTTACTCTCATGGTTTAAAAGTACGATCTGATAACGTGACGGTCAGCAGAGTTGTAATTATATGCTAGACACTGACATCGTAACTCGAGGCAAGAAGCCTTGCTACAGGGAGCTCGTCCTTTGGATTAACGACAAGGAAGCGAAGGGCATCGTCCGACTCGTCTGGTCCGAGGCAATGTTTTAAGATCTCCGAGTTCCACTGAGCCAGTAAGTTCGGGGGAACCACTATTAATGTGGCCGATGTGAGATACATCTTACGGAAACCAAGGTCGGTATTGTTCCTCCGCGAACGTGATGATGTCATTGGTTCCTTACTTTGGAGGTAGAACGGAGCGTTGAGATCTATAAGAGACTGGAGCCCTCGATTTTGCAACCATTCCGTATTTTGACGGAGACGAAGGCCGTCTGGGGATGTTCGTATATAATGAAGCACGATTTCCAATAAACGCGGAAACGAATTATGGTCGCGTGCAGGTGCTCGCGAACGGCGACGGAATAAGCGTTTGCGCGCAGCCTCAAACTGGGGATGAGGGAAGTGGCGGAAGGCTAGTGGCGTCATAATTGATCGAGCGTCATGTATGGACTGTTCTGGTTTGGAAAGTTGGTCTATAGTTGCTAGTACCAAGGCAAGTATCATGATTGTCTTCCCAGTTCCTGCCAAAAGAACTGGTAAGTATTATTTCGCAAGGGCGAAAGTGAAATAGAATACATGCCCAATTCCTCGCAAAGCACGCCCCCATGATGTGGGGCAATCATAGGGCGTTCTCGTAAGATTTCCATGGTAGCAGGTTGCAAATAGAAAGCCGTCTTGTTTAGCCCCGTAACCGGAATATAAAGGGGATCGGGTACGTTGGACTCGGACATCTCCTTGAGAAGCATGGCTGAAACTGACTCTCTCTGATATGGATAGAGCCTGCTTCGTAGACCCGCGATCTGTTGGCTAAGCATGACTCCATATATCATATCATTCAAGCTGGAAGATTCGGATGGTTGAGAACTTAAATCCAACATTGGGGAGGGAAGGTCACTGTAAATCTCTGCTAGAGTAGAATTGTCCTGGGTTCAAAATGTAAATGAGATCCAGGACAAAGACAGTATAAGGGGACGGTGTGGTTACCGTTTCAGAATTTAGAAAGCAATATGGAGAACTTGATGAAGGCTCAAGATCATGGGCATCCCAAAGGCTTTTATCTTGTATGATTCGAGGCATTACATTCCTCAGACAAACTCTGGCAGGCTTCAAAACTGAAGCCTCATCTCGAACTCTGAGTTTTCCCTGAACACCTGGAAGGTCATATGGAATAATGTATACGCGAAGGATGAGCGCTGCTCCAGAGTCTCCAATCTTGCATTGAACGGCGAAGAACTTATGTTCAATCAGGAAGTCCAGGTGACGGTACAAAGTTTCGCTTTCGCGATCGGTCAGGTGAGGAAGCAAGGCATTGCCGGGGAAAGAATGCCAACCGTCAGTGGTGTGTGAGTGGTCGCAAACATTTCTGAGCTCCGTCTGTGAGATTGGTAGGGACAATGTACCTGCTGGAAGAAGACTCTGCATAGAGAATGGCCCAACATCATTTTCCAGACTAAGCGTTGATATAGATGCGCAAGATGAGCAACAAATAGAACATGGGCTTCTTAGGGCCATGGTTACTAATTAAAAGACAAGGCTTGAAATCTTGAAAATCTTGAACTTAACATGAGCGGATGGCAGACAAAAGAGGGACGACGGACAGGGGACAAGCAAGCATACCTGCTCCTCACATGGGTCACATGATCACGTATCACGTGCACCAGTTTGTCGCCTCGCCTTTGGCCTTAAGACGCGCTTCATCCGACTACGGCCGTCAAGTATATCATGGTCGCTTCTTCTTTTCAGCTTTCATCATTAGCACTACATTGTGCGTCCCGAGGAAGCATTCTTGTAAACGGTTCTCGTAGGAATTGCCAAATTTAACACGCTTCAAGTCAACCAACGTATTGCAACCGGCTAAATGTTCGCTGCCGTGGGCAGAGTATCTCGCCATTAGACGAGGAAAGCGGAGATGGGAAATGGTAAGCTTCGTTTTTTTAATGCATCTTGTTGAAACCTCAGATATTAAGGTCTTTCTTCGCAGGCGTTGACTGTACCATGCGTGCTAGCAGGGTTAGCTGGTGGCGCCGCTTTTTTTGGCTCGATGGAATTGGATGCAACGAAGCCTATCATGGTAGAGTACTCTATTGCGTCTACGGGCTGCTCTATTAACGCCTCCAAAGGGTATTGACCCACTTCTCTTTTTTGGCGGCGCGACATTGGGTTGCATGGGTACAGACTCATGCTTCTTGCGCCAGTCTCTCTCACTTTCCGCCTTTCCCGTATCTAGGTGCAGGATACCTCGTTGGCCCTATAATTGGTTCGGCGCTTTGGCGCGCAACGCACCGTCGGACTATGGCCCTAATCGAGGCACGAGATCGTGAATTTCACCAGCACATTGTTCGAAACCGCGTCGATCCCAGAGCGCAGAGTGCTACCAACCCTGTGCCAGACTTTTATGGTGAACACATCCCAATTCTTGTCTCACGATACGTGCTGAGGGCGTATCCATTCCGCTGACAGGCGAAAAAATTGGTTCCCTGCATCAATATAGACAGGTGGGATTTAATCACTCTCACGGGGCTTTCTTGAGTTCTACTGACGGATCACAATATAGTGGCTGAGGGATCAAGCTAGGTATAAACGCAAGTCACAGTGGCCCGAAGAACAGCTGTAAACATTATATACGCGTGATGTTCCTGGAACGCATTTTGTTTCATAATTCAGAGCTCCTACCTTCGTACTCGTCCGAGATTGCATTATGGATGTGGATGGTCCACTTGCGGTTGTTAATATGGGTTTCATATGCAATGAAGCGCGAAAGGCATGCAAATGTATGTCAATCAGCAATCAGGTAGGTACAAACAAGTATGACTACGCAGTCAATGGATTCGTACGCGGAAGTCCTTGGCAATAGGGATATAATAACTGCCACACGTCTGACTAGCAGGGCCAAAAAAGCGAAGTTTAGAATAAGCATTGCATCCAGTGCGAGACATTTGGGGATGCCAAAAACATAAAAAAAATGTGGATCATTACAAGCGTTGCGATGTTATTCGTTTGTCCACCGTGTTCCACCGTGCGTTTAGATCGCCTAGACCCGGCAATGACACTCACCAAGGAATATATGATAAATATTAATTAATAAGTGATAAAAGAGTGGGCGAGATTGATTGTAAACAGGAAAAGCAGTCTACGGCACCAGTATCATGCAAGGTGTAGTGGGTGTCGCGTAGTGAATATTGGATGGGATGAGCTCGTTAGCTGACATGCGCTTACTTGCGTCGGCCGTTGAAAGTCAGGTTTGATAGTGTCATCACTCGATTCTTGATGATACGCGGGCGATCGACCAGGCAGAAACTCGGTACGACCCCCTTTTCCGCGTCGGGACGGCCGACCCTCTGTACAAGACACCACTCGTCTTCAAATTCCTTCACCAGGCGCAAAGTCTCGCCAGCACGCACGGCGAGCTCGTCATCGCGATTCGGCTTAAAGGAGGTCGCCACGAGCATGAGACGCGGGAGTGGCTTCGGGGCAAACACAGCCGTGATACCAACTCGAGGAGGGGAGGTAGGCGCACTCATGCTGGAGTTGAAAGATGCAGAGCGCGGGCTGGGAATAGGTGGCAAATCGAATGATTCGCGCACCGGCGTGGAGGCAGTATCAGAGAACTTCCTAGACATGGGCGTGGGGGGTGGGATTTCAGAAGGAAGCGATTCTGATGGCGGAGGGGGAAGGGGGACAGTGTGGAGTCCGAGGACACGATAAGCGGGAGGTGGAGAGGGGAATGACGGCACTGAAGGACCACTGTTCGGCGTCGGAGGGCGCTCGTCCTGAAATTTTGGGGAACGAGAAGGCGCCGTAATGGCAACAGGAGGAACAGCGACACCCGACGGAAGGGTGATGCTTTTGATTTGAGGTACCCAACCAACAGTGGGGCTGGACGGGGCAGCTGGTGGTAGGACAACCTTGCGGGGCTCATCGACGCCTTTTGGCTCAGTTAAAGAGACCAGTGTTGGCTTCTCTGGGGATCCATACACGATAGAGAGCCGCGTGCGGATTGTGCGAGCTTTTCTGCGCTTGTAGGCGCAGTGCAACTTCCACGCGATGACGGCTGGAAATATCTCTCAACTTCAGTATATAGAGAACACCCGCAGGCTGCAAGTATACAGACCGAAGAGAATAGCTCCTACTACGGTACACGATCCTATTAACGACTTGGCAGATGATGAAAGCTGGATTGGAACCGGGCCAGAGGTAGGCACCTGCGTGCTCGTGGATTGTGTTGACGAGCTCGCATCGGGTTCAGCGACCCGAACGATATGCCGCTCGAAAGAACGAATGCCCACTGGAACGTGCATCGGACGTGGAGAGGGGGGGGGGGAGAGAAAGGAAGGGAAAGGAAGGGAAAGGAAGGGAAAGGAAAGGGGAGAAGCAGGAAGGAGGAAAAGTTGATAGAATTACTGCAGACAAGACTCTGCATAGATATGGCCAGAAGACCTCGGAGGTGATCCCCATATGGCTGATATTGATGTGATGAAAGGTGAGTTTACGATCAAGGCCACGGAATGGCTGTGTCTTTGTGCTACGCCAGGAACCAGGGACTGCATTTGCATCTGTTCCATCTCCAATGAGATCTGACTCAATAACTCGACAATATCAGCATCAGCATCACGGACAATGAATGTTATTATTACTTTATTCTGCTTGACTGTTAATCCACTTCTCTATGTGAATGTGAATACGTAGCACGTAGCAGACCAGTTCAATAAGGTTTGGCGCATGATGGGACAATCGCCACGTATTGCCTAGTGACCTAATAGACTCTCCTTTCCACGACAAAAGCCGTGGTAACCATACAGATACAGATAGAAGTTGACATACCCATATCACATACCCTCTTTCCTCATGCCTGCCAAAAGGCGAGATATCTCACTGAGGAGGGACGAACAAGCAAGCCAAGCTTGATCATGAGACGCGCGTGACTGGTGTGACTTGACTCGTATCACGTATAATACGTATTTACATATATTTACATATATGCGAATGTGACATGTGATCATTTTATTTTCATTTTCAATTTCATCCATTTATTATATTTGATGATGATGATGATGATGGTGAATGATGAATAATGATGACACGATGCGATTCGATGATACGAGTGATACGAATTCCCTTCGCTTGCTTGGTCCCCTATTCCGCGTACCAGCCAGCCCCCAGCCGCCCACACTCAATTCTTCAAACTAATGCGATAATAAAATCATTTATTACTTTGTTCTAGAAATTCAGGCATATCCATGAGTAAAGAAGAGATAGCACGATGAAGCGAGCGTGCACCCTCTTCCGGTATATAGCACTCAATCGCTTTACGTGAGACATGCTCTACAATATCTAACGAGACAAAATAAGCGCGCTCTCCGCCGAGGGAGTAGAACGCCTCAGTTGCAATCGCCATCAGTTCAGCCTCAGTGAACGGCACAAAAGGGAGTACTGTCGTCACGCGTGAACTTAATGAAGCCTGAAATTATTATAAGCCATCATGCATAACAAGGCAATGGAAGTGACTTCACGCACACCAAGACTCTGTGATACTCTGGGGCGTACAAGCCGGGCCAACTCCAGATATTCTCCATGGCTTACAGACATTCCTGACGACGTCTCACAAAACTCGAACACAAAATCGTGACCAATGTTAGACGTGCCAAGCCAAACCACTTGGCGGACATCGATGTGGCGATGACCTGCTCGTGGAGAGCACGTCCTATAAGCGCCCATGTTATAAAGAAAGGTAAAAGTTCAACCCAGCGACGCGCTCACCGAGTTCCCAAGGCATTAAGAGTGAATATAACACCTTTGGTTCTTCTACCTTCTCTATCTCCTGCAGGAACACTCATTGTTAGTTTGTCTCCTCGAATAGATCACGTGGCCCTGACTGCGTACATACATCCAAGACAACCACACATCGCTTGCCTTCATTTTCTAGCAGGAACTGAGCAAGCGTCCTCGTGGTTATTTCCTGTGGAAATTAAGCATACAGTGAGGTGTCCTGATAAATAAATCCGTACCTCGTAGGGGCTCATTGAGTATGAATCCCACAGGTCATGCGTAGATCGTAACGTTGTAACATTCACGGTATGCGTGGGAACCCCGAGAAGAGGGCCAACTGAATGGTGAGGTCAGCTCACGTAGTGTGATACGCCGTCAGACGTACATCTCCGAGCTAGGAAGCTCTTTCCGTGTCCGCTTGGCCCTATCAAGATGTCGGTGGTTGGCACCTTCTTGTCGTGGAATGATACGGACATACTCACCGCAAAGCAAAATGACAAGAGGGGACACCGAAAGGGTCCTAGAATGAAGATTTAACACCGTGAACAGCTGCTCAAAAACCTGGTCCTGTCCAACGATATCGTAACGAACGCCGCCCAACGGGCGGAAGAGTGATTTTTGGAGAAGCGTTGACAAATGACGCGTTTGCGGTGCATCAGCTCGAGAGATAAAGTATCTTCCCACATATGAGCGTCAGTCATATGCATTATTCGGTAGAGGACGAAGAGTTACCGCGTCGCTGGATCCATTGCTTCCAAAGTCGTAGTTGGAGGAGGTGACAAAAGCATTGAGTCGTCGCCAACTGAACTATCTCTGTGAGGAGGATTGAGCTCCGGGTTACGGAGCGAAGCAGGATCCGCTCCATGAGCGAGGAGCGCTTTCACAATTTCAAGTTTTTGAGTCAGATGCTCGTTTGTAAGTGCAAAAGCCAGCGCGGACTGTGGACCTATTGACTCGTTTGGATCCGCGTGATCGTGCTCAAGCACATAACGGACAGACTTCGCGCTGTCGCTGGCAATGGAAAACATCAGAGTACGCTCAGGCATCGCCGTCGAGGTGGAGGCAAGAGAGAGTAAATTGGACTCTAGCCGCACAGTAGGTGGTGCTGAGGGAAGAGATACTGGCCCCAGGGTAGAAGTGTGAAGCTGATTTCCGTTTTCTGAGGCTTCATCGTCGATAGAAATCCGCCTGGGAGGCTGGCTTGTTGAACGTCTGCATTGGGTATTAGATGCAGAATTAAGATGAATCGAATTGCGCCATGTCTTTATGTGGGATAGGGGAGCAGATTGTGGAGTGACATGGGTGAGTAAGTTCGAGATATGAAATCCAGAGTAAAGAATATTGTGAGTTTGATATGTTGCGAAGAATGCGAAGGTGATGATGAAAGCTATGTTTGAATTGAACAATAGATCTACATGTTGGCATGTATACTTCGGCTCACCGAAAGATGTTGCGTCTGCGAGGACTAGGAAGGGAATTAGTGGCAGATGTAAGTGATTCTCTATATGTGCCGGACCGATGTATAACGGATCCAGCCTCGGAAGGGTGAGACTATAGAGTCGGAAGTATGTGAGTGGTAACCGGGATATCCATGGCGAACATACAAGATGAAGAGGCCGAGCCCAGTTTGGCTTCGGCTGTGGCGACTCGGAGGAGAAACTGCGAACATTGTCAGGAGTGTCATAACGATCAATCAACGGAGTTGGTGGCAAAGAAGTCTGGACGCTTGGACGCTTCCTGGCACTGCAGTGGGGTGGCCTCTTTCCGACTGTATCCCCACACCTGCGTCAATACACAACCCCGTTCAATGAAAGGAATGGGCACACTATCACGGAGTTTCGGAAGCCAAAAGGAACCTTTCTTGAAGTGGATACACGATTCCATCTGCTCCTAGCAGGCTCCAGGTCGTAAAACTCGTTCGGCGTTGATTTGGCGTCCTTTGGGGTCCATGAATTGGTGCAGACCGGGGGGGAGACTTGTCAGCAGAAGAATTCTTAGATGATGACGGAAAAGAATGAGCAACGAGGTCAATGGCAGAAAGAGAGACTGGGCTCTCGATAGCGAACGGGGCAGGACCATCAGCCTGGCTCGAGCTGGAAGATATCGGCGTCTCCAGTAATGGGCTAGACGCGCATGTGGTATAGTCTGACAGTAGAGAGGATGTGACACGCGAGTCCGGGTGATGTGGCCATGGAAGCATGTCAACGGCTGAGTGAGGGCGTTCTTGTACACCGACAAGCGCGGCCGCGGAGCAAGGCGCCGATGAGCTACCTGCCGACGCGGCTCTCGGTGGTAGGCTTTGGGATGATGGGTGAGAAATCCACGACATACGCTTTGACCCCGCTTCCTCTGAGGACGATGGATCAGAGCTTCATAGTCATGTTCTCCGATCGCTGCAGTCGTCTCTAGAGAACCGGGGAATGTAAAAATATGGTGGGACGGAAAACGGAAGTAGCTTTAGAGTCCGCTGGTGTTATAAGCAACGGCGAGGGGTCATCATCGTGACCATTTCTGCCAATAAAGGCTGCTCTGAACTTAAGGGGTTTTCAACTGCTCCCACAAGTACAGATGGCACGCCGTCTTCTGTTTTCGTGGGGAGTCGCCGTCGGGAATATTATTAACAGCAAGCGGCGTTTCATCGGGAGCCTCATAAGGAGTCGTGGGCATGACCTTTACCAGACGGGAATTTCGCAAGGCGGCATAGGGAATAAAAGCATTTCTGCGGGAGATCTAGCCATTACGTTCGGGGACAGATCTAATCCTTCGAATGTCTCATTGCTTAGGTTGGCATTCTCAATTCCTATCCGTTCGGGTGCAAGGGCGTGAAGTGGAGACTGCCGCGCCGGCGTAGCAGACCCCAGAGTGACGCTCTCCGCAGAAATATGGAAAGGTGGAACACGCTGGGCGCCGGCATTCAAGGAAGGTGGGGTAGCTATATCGATGGAATATGGGGTGCAGGAATGCTAGTATGTTGATGAGCAAGGGGAGGAGGTAACCTTTTTGGTAATACACGAGATAGAGGTGACCCAAACGGGGAAGAGAGTATATCCAGCGTCGAGCTTAGTCGGTTCAATTGTGGGGGAGAAAGGGAAAATGGTGTCGGACCAACCCAAGTCTCAGCGTAGCCAGAGTCGATGGAGTCATCTCGTGTGAGAGTAGTCGATCCAACATGAGGGAATGGAATGGAAGGAACAAGTCCAATCTGGACTGGTGATAGAAGGATTGGAGGTGTATGTGAATGACCGTGTACATCGTTAGGCACGTCGTTGTCGACAACTTCGTTGACTGATTCGTTGACAAGGTCGTCAATAATGTCAACTACGCCTACGCCAGCGGCATGATCGGTCCGCCTGTGTGCATTTTCAAAAATTCCATCGTCATCGTGGACGAGAGGGACGTCGGATACCAAGGTCTCTCCTGTAGAAGTGGGGAACTCTACTTTCTTTGGAGAATCAGGTCCAATGATACCCTTAAGAGCGGAAAGGAGGCTGGTCATGCGAGGGGAACGTGAGGAGGAGGGGGAGGAGCTGGGCGAGTGAATTGAGATAGTGAGAGGAGCCTTGACGAAAGAACCCATTGAAGAGGTGGAATCCCTAGGCGAAATGGCGTCGGAGGAGGGCTTGAGGATCCTCGATTCACGTCCACGGAGCTCTTAATTTTGGGATCGTGCAAAAAACCGCAGGACTCGGCGAAAACGCAACGTCCCTGTGAATAAAATGGACATGGTCGAGCTGCGAGAAAAATAAAAGGAGGGGGGTAGGGTAGAGTTCGTTGAAGATGTAAAAAGCACAGAAAAAAAACTCACATTTTTTCTTCCATGGTGGGTCAGGAATATTCATTGAAATTGAAAGTTTGTGCTGGTGAAGATGACATGAGGATGGGCGGAACCGCTTAACCCCCAAAGCCACACCACACATGTCTAGATCACTAACAAGTAAACTCGCCCGGCTTACACTTTATTCAGGGCCAAACTGCTCTCTTTGCGACGTATGTATAACTAACCATCTTATACTCATTTCGCTTTTGACCCCCAGAATATTATAGGTTGCTAAGGCCGAACTATTAAAAGTTAGGCAGTCGGTGAGCAGTCGATCGTTAACACCTAATCGCATACATACAAACTCTGCCTTGGTCGTAGCGTCAATTCGAACTTGACATCGTTAATATTCAAGATCCAGGGCAGGAACACTGGAGGAAGAAGTATGCGTATTGGATTCCAGCCCTCCATATCGACGGCAAAGAAGTTGCGAAAGGTCGCTGGGACGGGCGAACAGTGACCCAGGCCCTCGATTCGTGGCAGAAGAACGTCTGTGGAACTCAGGGGGAAGTTTTCAAGAAGACATCATAACCGGCTGTCCAGTTCTTAGTGACAAGCAAGGCAACTCAAATATCGATCCCTACTCGTTGTCTTCTCCAATGTATGAACGATGCACTCCTGAGGTCCTCGGCGCCGAAACAGAAAAGAAAATCTCGTTTAATGAAAGCGTCGCCATTGCTTTAATTGTGGTTCCGTCAACCACTTTGCTTCTTCCTGTCCTGTTCCCCATAACGCGGAACTTATCATGCTTTCGCGTCAAATGCACAATTTCTTCAAACCATTTTACCCTGCAGAGCCCATGACAATTTCGGCTGCTGCAGAATTCAAACAGCAACGACACCAGTGGCTGACTAGCTTTGAGCCTGGTCAAGTGCAAGGATCCGCGTTACGCGAGGCACTCGGCCTTCGTGATGGTGACGCGGGGTGTGAAATGCTTTGGCTTAAGAACATGGCGGGTTGGGGCTATCCAAAGGGATGGGTTGGTCAGGAAGATCCCCGAGAGCAAGTCTTTCGGCGGATTGACAGTCTTTTCGCGGAGTCCCTTGATCTCTGGGAAGCCAGCTATACCTTTTCTATTTTCGGTGACGACACAGTCGAGTACCTTAATATCGGGCCTCAACCTTCTCACAGCAATCCCATCCACGAAGGAGCTCACAAAGCGCGAAGAACCCGAGACAGCTCACATACCCGAACTGACTCGGTGGAGCAACCTGGCGGTGTTCGCCGCTGGGCCACCTACCCATCGACTTATTTCTTCAATGACCTTCTTCCTATATACAACGGCACGCGCCTTCTCTCTGTCTCTCTTTTGACACCTTCCACCTTCACGAGTGACCGCCATGTACTTTGGGAACGTATATTACGCGACTCAATAGCTCCCAAACCCGGAAATCCTGCAACTCCCCGAATACGGGAGATGTCTCACGTCATAATCGCCCGCCATCTCCCGTTACTCCGCCTCCACCTTTGCCGCCTCCACCGCCCCCCTTTCCGGTCATTGGGGCAGGTGACATTCAGTTATCGGAAGGCGGAGGATCCGACATGGAATTGTCTGATTCCGACTACTGATCCAGCCATTGTTTAATACTGTATGTGCGGCCGCTACCCTTTCTGTGGTCTAGAAGTTATACTCTCATCCCCACCACAATTCAGGGCCAAGAGAAGACTCGCGCCTTTTATCAAATCTGAAGAGATACACTATCGCGCCAATTATACATGAGAATTTTAGCTTAACACGCTCTCTTTAACTTTGACTTGACCTGAGCAACAGAGGCGAGCAACCTCACTGCGATGTTACGAGGAAGCGGATTACATTGTCGCCTCGCCTCGAGAACGCCCAGATTTTGCCATGTCCATGTCCATGTTAACCGAATGAAGCAGACAAACGAACCAATTCATTAGATGCTGTATGGACCTGGATAGATGTACACTATTATCATAGGCGATTTGGTGCTACAACGAGGAGGGATATCAGTAAATTAGTAATACAGGGATGACAATGCCCGCATGTCTGCGTGTCCACGTAATAACGTAATATCCATTGGTACTTGGTATGTGGTCAATAGCTTCGGGCCATGAATTAGATTGCAGTGGGGCTAGAACGGAACTTCGGTGTGCCCATGTTCTCAGATTCGACCGCCTTGGATTCGACAACGCTCAGAAGGCTACCGACACTGGCTGGCCGGGATGCGTGGCGCGGGGTGGTTTCCATCGGTTTGGAAATCATGAACCCTGCACAAGCAAAGTTCAAGTCAGTCCTTGATTACGGTTGTGACAGCTGCGCGGTTACCCTTCAGACCTGCTTGCTTCTCGCCTTGTTTGCCAAAGCCGAAACCATTCCATTTGGTGTCCCGTCCGGAAGTACCAGCCGCCTGACTACCGAAGAGAGAGGCACGGAACGTCGGGGAGTGGATATCTCCCGTGTGCACAGGGAGGGCACTACCGTCGCTCTCTCTCCAACCACGGATGCTGCGCTTGGACTTGGCGTGTTCTCGGAAGATAAGGCCAAGCGCAATGTTCAAGCAGCCCACTGAGAAGAGGAAAAAGGCGGAGACGAGAGTGAAACCATCAACATGGTGAGAGAGAATGGTGGCACCAATGCTAAGACGGCCGGTTCAGGCTCCGATGTGGATTGCAACAAGGGAAGCAAGACGTACAGTCCCTGAAATACTCCGAGTGCGCCGAGACCAAATTCTGAACCAACCACCGGGAAAAAGCGGTCGAAGAAGGTCACCGGCCACGAAACCTCAGATAAAAGCAGGAAAACAAGCTGGAAGATAATAAAAAGACGGTTAAGGACTGCCCAGAAAACACCGGCAGGCTGGTTGGGGACGGTGCTACTTCTGAAAGAAGGTATTCAGTGATCATATGTTAAATGATAATGAACGACGTATACGCACTCTATGTAGCCGCAAGCTTCGTTGTTCGTATTCGTATCGTGTTGAAATTTGTTCACGGCCCGAATATCTGATACCACGACAACGATACTACTTGAAAATGCAAGTAATAATGCGACGATGCTCAATGCCCGGACGACGTTGAGACCATAAAAAAGGTCTGAGGATGACACAATTATCAGTGAATGCGGAGCACTTTAACATAGGGAGGTGCACACAAGAACGAGAGAGCATTTTGAACTGCGTGAAAGAAGAGAGAGAGGCCGACAGAGGTGTTCCAGCACCGTGACAGAGAGAATGTGAGTACGATAGGATTAGAGAAAGTGGGAGATTAGAGAGGTGACAGTTACGGGCAGCCAGATATGCCTATGTCTATTAAAAGCGGACAACGGTATTGTTCTTAGACAGAGAACGGGTTCTATTGTCTTACGGCATCCGTGGGGCACAAAAAACGGCGCAGCCCTAAATGCCGCGGGCCGGGCCAACGCCGTCCATGTAATTGACACTAGGCAGCTGGGAAGGAAAAGAAAAAGGAAGAACCCAGGTCCAGAATAAATACCAGTACGGGTGGGATGGGCATCGCAATGGTCAATATATCCGAGAACCGAACAATGATCAAAGCAACAGCGAGAAATGAATCAACCAAAGACCATGAATGCGCACCAGCAATAGCTCCGTAATGCCGTCAGGACTAAATGACTCGACTACCCCGCGCCCCGACGGCCAAACGGTGGGTGTGTCATGGCGGGTTCAAGAAAACTATGGGGGAACATCTAGGCCACGTAAGCGGGTGGCGCGTCGGAAGGTATCACTTCGGGCTGGGCAGGGAGTTTGTTCCTTGGGTCTGACGAAGGTAATTTATGGCCATGGGCTTGAAGCCCGTCGGTATGTACGATTATATCTCCACTGGACGATGAAAGATCGCTGGAAAAATTCTTCTCTGGTCGTGCCGACTGCTTTTCCAGCTCGGATGTTGCCAAAGGCGGTTTGACGGAGCTAGAACTGGATACCGCTCCAGGTGGGAAGCTGGACTGTATCGACACAGGGGATAAAGGTGGGTTGACAACCTGAAGTGGATGCCGACTGGGGCCAGGCGCGGTCACCAGTCTGCTGTCTTCCCCAGGGTGACTAGAATAGTCCAGTGGAGGAGCTGCGCCTGGAGGCAATTGGCTTGCCGAGCTGTGCGAAGCCTGGCGCCCGACTTCGAAACCTTTAGCCTGGGCACCATAAACTGATGAGGGCAAGGCTACAACACTGGACGCCAATCCTATAGATGTGAATTCCGAGGAAACGCCAATCAAGGCAGTTGCTGAATCAGGCCGCCGATCACTGGTCCGGGAGTGGCTAGTCAGGGGAGGCGAATTCCAGGAGGTTGTCGCAACCGCATCAGGCGTTGAGCGCCCCACGAAGCCATACATGTATGGCTTAGGCTCGTGGGTCAGGTCCAGACGACGCCGAGTGTGATCTCGGTCTCGGGTCACAGGGTAAGGGAATACCATTTCTTCCTCCCCACTTTCCTTGGGCCTGTAGCATTTTCTTCTGGAGGGTATCTCGATGAGCGAAATAATCTGAGCGAGAGGACAAGGACGCACAGAATAATCCAGACCACGGCGACCACACTTATTAAAAAGAAAAAACCTCCAACCGCGCCGCCTACAATAGGAGCAAGGACGCTTGAAGACCTTGAGGCTTGACTTGGTGAGGCCAGTGACTGCGAAGCGGCGACAACAGAAGTGGAAACGAGTACGACGCTAGGCGGGGGTGTAGAAGTTGAAGTGACCGTGACAACAGTTATAACGCCATTGCCGAGTGTAGATGATTCCTGCTCAGTTACCACTGTGGGTGAGGGGGTCGTCGTTACCAAAAATGTAGTCGGGCTAAATGACGGTAGGGAGAATGAGTGGGAGGAACTATGTACTAGAGGTGGTGATGATGTAGGCTGGGACGGCGGACTGGTGTTGCTCGGGTTGGGCAAACAACTGGCGAAGAGGGTCGAGGTCGGATCGACCTCGGTAATTATGCTTGTAATGATAAGGGGTATCGATACCGTTGAGACACCGCCTGTATACTTATCAACATGAAAGGTCTCGGAAAGCCAAAGAACGAACGCAATGTAGAAAGAAACTCGAGAAGATCGTGCCCAGAGCTGGTTCCCAATGGTTCAAATGCTTACCTGGTATCACGGTCGTGCCGGTAAATACGGATAAGGAAACGCAGACCGCGGACACAGTAGACAGACATGAGGAAGTGGTGAAAGTAGAGGACGTGTCTGGCAGGGTTTGCACGCTTGCAGAGAAGGTGGTGACGACGGTCGTCGAGATCACGGTCGTAAACAGGGTCAGTGTAGGAGTTGGAATGCATGTAGCCATTAAAACGTGATCCCGAGCAGCTGATCAGGGTGTTTAGCGTCGAAACTCGTACCAAGCGGCGCACTGCGATGTCCTCGAGAGAATAAGTGGGAAAAAAAGAAAGAGAGAGAGAGAGAGGAAGGAAGAGAGGAGAATAAGGCAGGGAGGAGAGAAGGGAGAGAAAGAAAGGGTAAGGAAAAGAAAGGAGTGAGGTGGTGGCGGTGTCAATGTCGTCGGTGTCAGTTCTGCACAGCGCTCATCTCAAGGTCCGTCTGGTCAACGACCAGTAGCCCCTCTGAGCCACAGCCTCCATCCACGTTTTCGGCGTTGGGCCAATAAGTTCTCTTGACGGCTCTCCTTCACGGACAAGGTCATAATAGTTAAATAGTAGATCAATGCTGTTGTGCACAACACTCACACTACACCCTATATTGTTTCGGCGCTGCCTGTTCCTGTGATTTAACTTAGGTGATTATATGTGACAATGTGGGATGTAGAGACACAGAAAACTCTCAGAGAGGGACATTGCCCATGCCGAGTGCGTAGAAAAAAGGGCCAACGGATAAAGTAGCCTGAGGGAAAAAATTAATCTGACGATCATGTCCTGCTCGGTAGACTTGAGCCCCGAAACTACAATTCTAACTGATAGCAGCAACGCACCACGTTTATATCAAGCACCATTCAATTCAGTCGGGAAGATGAAGATCGGGCGGGTTGAGTGCTCCTTCGTATGTCCGTGACCCTGGCTGATTAGCCATATCCTCTTCATGTGTAGTGGCCTCGCTACCGTCACCCCCAGCGCCATGCTTGTCTAACGGCTTGGCTTTTGAAGCAACTCGCCTCCATAAAGATTTGCTCTTGTCAGCAATTAATCTTCCAAGCACCTCAAGAGGGTCGTCCTCTTGCGCTTCGTCTGGTGTATGCATCATTGAACGCTCATCGAGATCTGACCACATGCGAGGCTGTCGGTAGACGCCCTGCACCCGAGTAACTTCTTTTCGCTGTTGGAGCATCCGTGATCGTGCACCAATGCCAAGTGGATGGTTTGACTTGCGTTTTCTGGGCCCTATCTCAGGGAGAGGTGCGAACTTGACATTAACAATTGAGGGTGGTATTATGGGAAGGGATAATGAAGACCGAAGGGTATGCTCCTCCAAAGGAGGTTGAGAATCATCAGACAAAGAGGGAGTTGAAGAACCTGACGACGGTGGTTCCGGGACGTCGAGTGATAGAGATCGTTGTGCTACTGAAGAAGATGGTTGAGGGATTGGAGGTAAAGGTCGAATAGTGCGGGATATATTCATGTCGAAGTCGAGATTTGAGAGATGGGTTTGCTACGCTATAGTAAGAGAATGAAGAGTAACTTCATCGGCGTCGGTGTCCCCCACTCGTAATGGTCATCAGTTGAGCCAGGGCGGCAACGACAGCGACAGCAATGATTTGATGGTTGTGTTGTGTTACACATACGACTTTGAACCTGACCCATCGTGATCGGCTATTTTTTCCATGTCATGTCAATTTCGAGGTCTGAATCACAATATAGTCGTCGACGTTCAAACACGGTTCAATCTGCTTTCAAAAATGCTCTACCCCCACCTCTAGGGGTTGGAGCATCTAAAGTACTCACTGCCTGGGTTCATGGTACAGGGGATTCAAGCCACGTCGTACTCAATCACGCCCACCTCCCGGGCGTCGCAGCCGGCGATCTCTTACGCGTAACAATTTCTCAACTTCACGATAAATCGGGATTCCTATTTATTGTTCCTCCTGAAGACCCGTCTATACGACCGCAGTTGCAGGTAATCGTCACATTACAATTCGTTGGCTGACGGTGGCATAATGCGATTATAGATCTCAATTCCAAAGTCGGTCGCAGAAGCTTTCAGCATACGAAATAATACCGAGATCACCGTGACCAAAGTAATGTCCAATCTGTACTTTAAAACCTCACATCCCATTCACTGCTCGGGGCAGTTTGATAAAACCGAATGTCAAGCTGACTACATAGAACTCATCTTTCAAGATCAGTATCTGGGAAGGAATGACATGTGGAGACTAAGCGAGCAGCTTGCCGGCCATTGTGTTCACCTCAGTCAGGAGATTGTCTTCATCGGTTCAGTCGCGGCCAAAGTGGACTCAATCTGCGTTGGTGGACAGAAAGTACGACGCCACCAACTTTTATTATTCGTTCCCCATCTCAGGTGTGTCCTTTGTAGGTCTCCAGCGGACTCGTGACAGCCACTACGAAGGCCATCTACCGTTCTCTATCCGCAAAAGTCACGATCTTCATTCAGGTTTGCCGCGAGCTCTGGGAATTTTCTGGTGATGGTGAACGTTACAACGAAAAAATTGTTCATTCCTTTCTCCCTGAACTGTTTACCAGATGGAAAGAGGCAGGCACAAATCACACTGTCACCATTGTACTAATATCGCGTGTATTTTATGACCGCACCGAGGTCGACTATGCGGAAGGCCCTTTGCTTCAGAATGAAGACGGCAGATGGCACAAGGATTTTTACAAGGTCATCACGGACTTGGAGGTTTTATACGACTGGCAGTCCACACTCGTCAGTCTGAAGGATTCTTTTTGGGCCTTTCAGCGAGACATCCTCCTCACGCACCACTATCATCGAACGTGGTCAACCTCCTCTTCTGCGACCGGGCCACCAGGTGAAGTACGCCTAGTAGGGCAGCTCTCATTTGCACATGACGGCCCCGTTCTGGAGGCACTAAATATGGCTCTGAACCCAACTGAGACCCACTACATCGACCGCTCTCTCTCTTTAACGGGATCCTCTACAATTATCATTACTCCTGGGACAGGTTATTACCGTGTGTCCAAACAACTTTTGCGACTTACTACAACTCGTATGTTGGACCAAGGATTCGGAGTAGATCTTGTGTCCTTAGCAAAGCCGCCGCTGCATCGCAGCCCAATCTTTTCTTTCCGTGGCGTTGAGCCAGAGCTGTTTAGGGTCGATAAACTTGGTCGCTATGGCTCTCGGGCATTAGATCCTCTCTGGGGTGGTGATGATGTTCCTACAGACTGTATTGGCCGTGAAAAAAGGACCTTCTGGTGGGAACCTTCTGGGTTGGCATTAGCTTTTGGGACAAGCAGATGGATCTTCCTTTGCGAGAGGATAGGTGCAGATTACCGTGTCGTCATAAAGGTAACGACACTAACAAACTTTTAGATTCGTTGCACGTGCAAAGATGCATGAGATTCAAATGCTGGGCTTGCTCGACCATGACGTGTTGTCTAGCATTGAGGTTCCCTATCTTCCGGAACAATATGCGTCTCTACTTGACCCCGCACGTGAGGGCAACTTTGAGGCGTCTGTGGCGGCCAAGCGCGAGGCAGACAAGTTTGATATGGACATCTTTGAGTCCAGGGATAACGACGTGAAGACTGTCAGCAGCAACCGTACATCAGGCGTATCCATCGTGGGTGGGATTCCAATGCCACCATCCATCCGAATTTCGGACAAGCGCGCCATGACCCCACATCGCACTTCTCACCCTCCTAGCAAGATTCATCGAATAGAGGAAAGCCCGCATCCTACCGAGAAGGAGCTTTTTAAAATCTCCAGGGATGAGAAGAGACTTCTGGCTGCCTCGCTCTCTGCAGCTTCTGCGGGCGACTTGAGTACATCGCCTTCTCAAGCCTCCATTCGCTCGGCTCGCTCAGTTCTCTCCGACGTGTCGATCTCGTCCGCCCAAGGTAACCCTAGTCCTCTGAGAGGCTCTGCTTCCTTATTACGCTCGAAATTCGCTCCTTCCTGGCTCTTCAACCCCTTCCGTAGCGGGCCCAGCCAAGCCGAGACATCCCCCGTCTCTGCGTCGGGGGAGTCAACATCCATTCGGGGTGTATATCGACCAAGTAATGCCCAGCGTCCACACCCCTTTCTATAACAAATAAGAAGGCCCCCTCACTTCCAAGTCAACCTCACGCGGTGAGCCCGCTCGCCACGACGACGGATACATTACCATCTCCTCGCCCCATGCCCATCAAGGGCGTCACGAGCTCCAGGCGTTATAAAGCATTCGAAGACACTGGATTAACGGCCCATGGTTCACTTAATAAACCAATCCAGTCACCCATGAACACACCTCCACGCGATGATACTTTGTTCGAAAAGAGGCGGAGTATCGTGCTGGGGAACAGTGGATTTCTCATTTCATCGACATCGCCATCCGCCCGGCCGACCCCGTCAGGTCCTCAGATCCCCGTCTCATATAACGACTCGTCTCTTGCCCGAAGGTGGCAGCACATGTTTGCCCAGCCCGTCTTCAAGCATGACATCAAATGGAAGTCCATGGTGACCCCGGGTTGTCTCCCACTAACGACAGAAGAATTCCCGAGTATGTCCGAACTCGAAACGTCGTACGACGTTTTCTCCTACGACTTCGTCGTAGATCCGCCAGAGACGCGTTCGTTTCTCGTACGCCCACCCTCCATGCTGTCACAGAATCCGGATGAAATCCGCCGCGCCTGGGCGTTCGTCGTCATGCGAGGTATGATTGCACTGCGGCTTGCGCAGGGATTTCAGATCGTCCTGCGGCCTGCTAGCTCGCCGGACCACGAGCCCGAGCCCGACCCGCGTGCTCTACGGCGGTCCAAGTCGTACGTGTCCGATGAGGACGTAACACCGCGACCGAGCGGAGCCGCAGAAGCCCTGCGCGCGCAGGCTGACCCTGTCTACCTTAGCATGAGCAACGAAATTCATCGCATTGCATACACAGGCGAGGCCGTCCAAGTGCGACGTTACGTACGTCGTATGCCACCGACTCAGCCCCTGCATTACCAATGTCTTATCTGGCCGAAACTTGGCGTCGGGTATACGGAACTGAGCTTGTCCTTTGCGTATCACGGCTTGGAGAACTACGGTTGGAATCGGTAAGAGTTGGAACTCTCATCGTTGTCTGTGCGAAATCTTCTGACCGCCTCGGTGTGTGCTTGTGTTTGTGTATGTGATAATGTAGACTGGATATGTTGGTTGCTGGATACGAACAGCAATTCAACGAGTCGTTACGGTATTGGCGCACGCGTTTCGTCGTCATTCCTACCCTGGAGCCTCCGACATATAGCGGCAGCATCGGGGGTGGTGGAGGAAGTGATCGACTTAATGAGGAGGAGATACGCATCCTTGGGATTGAGAAACTCATGGAGATGTTCTCTCGCGTGCGCTGGCAACCACCCGACGAGCGCACAGTTGGACCGGCGCCATCCGTGCGCGTGCTTGTGACGGACGTGGGGCCAGCAGCCATGATACTTGACGATCACCTTATAACACGCCTCGACGAGATACACGCAGCCGGACCTCTCCGGAAGAAAATGAAGAGCGAGCGTGACATCACGGACATGGGCCTTACGGCAATCGCAAAGGCCATGCGCGAGGAGGATGGGGTGCCAATCAAAGACCACCGGTGGCAACGCAAGAAATACCCAGACTCGTTTCTTGGATTTGAATTCGTAAACTGGCTCGTTCGAGAGTTTCGGGACGTGTCGACGCGAGATCAGGCCACGGAATGGGGCATCAAGTTGCAGGAGCAGGGTTTGTTTGAGCATTGCAGAGGCCGGCATGGATTCTTTGATGGGTAAGCGTATTATCACCACGCAGACAATTTTACTCCCCATTCGGACCTGTCATAGCGAACCTTCATGCTTATCAAACAAACAGGCACTACTTTTATCGGCTCAAGGGAGAGTACGCTATTGTGTCCACACCAAAGGGAGGCTGGTTTCGCTCCAAACCGTTGTCATCGCAGACTGTCCAGGCGGATGATGCGCCTAGATCAAGCCATTATCCGTCTGGTCTTCCAAAGGTCAACGTAAGGAAGCCCAAGAAGCGGATAATCTTGAGCCAGAGTATGGTCATTGACATGGACCCAAGCAAGGTAAGGTACTTAGAACCCCTCCCCCCCCCCCCCCCCCCCTCTTTGGGGATCCGGGGGATCAAAAGAATGAAATCATATTGTTCTTACGAGTTTCCACGACGAATAGAAAAGCGACCAGGCAGAAACTGTGATACTGCATCACGATCTGATCCACAATCCTGCCACCATCTTTCATTTCGAGCTACATTGGATCGGCACGGCTGCGCGGTGTATCGAGGACATGTTACGGGTGTGGACCCGCACGATTGAACGTTATGGACTGACACTAGTCGAGGCATACGTGACGCAGATCAGCGATATTGCAGATCGCAACCCGTTCCAGTCTTGTTTCCCCGTGCGACTCGCCGTGCCGTCGCCAATCGTGTTGGACATCGAAAAACGGGTGCCAGAGCACCGGCAAGGCGAGGCGGGGCACTACTTTGAATATGCGCTTCTAAGGCGGTTCGGATTCGTGCTCGATATAGAGGCCACTAACTCGTACCCTGCTCATGTTGACGCAGTGTACTCATATCGCCGCGCACCGTTTACGTACTCGCAGTTTGTGCACCGCTCAGGCGTGGCATTTGTACAGGTGCTCGGAGGCGCGCAGGGATTCCTCTTTCTCACGAACCGTCTAATGGGTTCAGTTCGTGTCGGAGCTAGCCCCGTGGGGGTCGGCAAAGCTCCACGACCGGCGGCAGGTGCGGAAGAGCTGCGCATTAAGCTGCAGACGTTTTGTGGGGACAAGGAGGCGCTAGTGAATTTCTACGACGAAGAGCTAGCGCAACTGATGCAGGTGCCCGATGATCCACCACTGCTCTCAATATAGGATATTCGGACCGACCACGTGGAAAGACATCTCAAAAGTTATCGAATTTTGGGAAGCACCAATAGATATATTGGAGTATACGAAAACCAGGAATCTGGGACGAATGCGAGACAAGGGCTATGAAACATCGTGCGCGCTGACGATCATATCACGTCCATTTGGGCGTACGCTACGTCTATAGGATCTCTGGACAGAGGTTTGCGCATGTCTATTGACAACACAAAACGCCAAATGATCATTGTGAGTCAGATAACAGATGAATTTCTCTGTTAAGTATACATGAAAAAAAAAAAAACGAACCAAAAGCGTCCTCTTCATCCTTGCCACCCGGACCAAGTCCAAGACTTCCGTAGTATTCGCGCACGCGACGGTAGACACTGTAACCGAGACCTTCGTAGAGGTCGATGGCAATGGCATTTGTACAACGGACATATAGGTCGACGAAGAGACCACCGTATACTTCGTCGGACACGGTCTCGAGAAAGTTCATGAGTGTGCGAGCGAGTGACAGGCGACGGTACTCCGGAGCTACAGTCAAAGCGGTAACATGACCGTGAAAGTCATGTGAAGAGCCTTCAGCTTTGCCTATGACTACGGAGGGCGAAGTGGGTTAGAGAAGAGTGTTTCAGTGTGTATTCCTGTGCGTGAAAGGAGGAGGGGGGGGGGTGGAGATAGGGATAGAGATAGAGGGAGATAGAAAAAGAAATAAAACATGCCATATCCCATCAGTCTTCCATTTGGATGTTGAGCGGTAGAGCACATATCAGGCCAACGGGAGAGATAATTGAAATAGAAGCCGAGGCCATACTAAAACAGAGTGTCAGACCAGACCCAGACGACCGGCAGAGGGTACTGAGACACGAACGGTTTCGGTCCAAATATCTAAGTTACTGATGAGGGGAAGAGAATATTAATATTTTTCTGAATAGGATTTTGAAGTGAAATATTGAGTACATGTTATTAAATTTAAACAGGTCGTCCGCACGAAAAGGACGGATGATGCTCATAATGAAATGATGAAGAGATGAATAAGGATGGATGATGGATGATTGATTGAAAGAAAAGCGAGAGCGCGAGAGCGAGTCGAGTCGAGTCAGCGTCAGCGTCGGTTGAGTCACTTAGTCTTAGTAACTTAATAAATAATAAATAAACACAAACAACTGACGAAATTAGCAATCCGATCCGGACATCGGGATCGGGCATCGAATTCGGATGCATTCGGAACTCGGAAAATTCGGAAACTCAGGAGTCATAGAATCGTTTCCGGATTTGGAGCAAATGCGGTCATTGAATTACGTCATGATTATTAGTTTAGTTGTTGTAAGTGTTGTGTTGTTGTAAGAGACGACTGACTGACTGACTAAAGACTACATAAAGAAAAAAAAATGATGCGACAACATGTAACATGTATGAGAGAGTAAAAACTGAGATTGAGAGAGTAAAAACAACGAATGCGTGGTGATATTAGCATGCGTGATGATTGACTGACTGACTGACTGACTGACTGACTGACTGACTGAAATATAAGACGTAAAAGAAAATGAAAAGAAAAAAAAGAGAATGAAATCTACGCATAAACTCGTGCAGAGGGCTGCGCCGCAAACGGTGGTAGCAATTGGCACCGCCCCTGTTGCGCAGCACCCTGTGAGGATACTTGTGACTCGCTACTTGACGACGATGATAATGACGATGATGATGATGAATGGGAAAACGGGCGTGGGAACGGGAGAGACCGAAGAAGTCGGAGGGTAGTGGAGCTGTGCGATTGTCTTTTCTCGTGTCGTGGCTGGGAAACATGTGCAGGCACAGGAGCTGTCGGGTACGTCTCATGATTGACTTGGTGTTGGCGGTGGCGTTCGGACTTTGGACGAGGGTCCATAGCCATAGCGTTCTCCGCAGGGGTACGAGGAGAGAAGGATGCCTCCGTAGAAGAGGGAGAGCTCGACGAGTAGCCCAGTTGGGGAAGGGGTGGGGTCGGGGTACCATGCGAATAACGGTAGTTAGGCGAGACCAGGGACATAACGGCATCATGATGAGCCATAATGTCATCTTCGCTGATGCTCAGCTCAAAGTCGAGGACGTCAAGAAATTCGCGTTCGATCCGGCCAATATCACGCTTGCCAAATACACCGGTGCAGACTGCCCAGTGCACGTTTTTCAGCGAGGAGTCATTCAAGTACTATTAGAATTAGATGAGTTGGGTCAGAATATATCACAGATATATCGGAGTAGAGAGATGCTTACTTTACTAGCTACGATGAGGGCGCCAAGGAATACACGTTCGTTGGCCCACTCCTCGAGAGCGATGTGGAGGTGGGGCTTAGCCCTGTTAAGATAGACGAGGGTGGCCAAGACGACGGGCACTTCTACTTCGCCTCGAGTGAGGACGTTGTTAACCATAGTGGCAAAGTTGGATCCTTCAGAGTGTCTGGAGAGAGTACGACCGCGAGCAGATTGTGAAGGACGACCTAAAGCAAAGTCGACAGTCTCGATTATAGAGTCGATGAGGTACTCTAGGGTAGGGATGAGGGAAGGTTAAAATTAAATTAAAGTTTTTAAGAGCTTACCGATGATGGGACGAGAAAGTTTTTGGTCAACAAGTTCGAGGAGAGCTTGTGAGTGAGCAGAGGATAGGACAAGGCTGGCTTTGTGGATTGGGGAGGAGTAAGTCATTGTTGGTCGGATAGTAGAGGAGAGAAGGAGGAAGGAGAGAAAGAGAAGAGAAGAGTGAGTAAAGGGGGAGATGAGAGATGAGAGAGATGTGGATTGTTGAGAAAGGAAAGGACAGACATTTGAAAGGTGTTATTATATAGTGGATTGTATGTATTGTATGTATGTATGCTGCTACTTCTTTCTTCCTTCCCTTCTTCCTGAATCTGACTCAGACAGACGAAGAAAGGAAACGAAACGAGAGAGAGATGAGATGATTGACGCCTGACGCCTGACGCCTGTCCGACGCCTCAGCCTCATCCATCCATCGCATGCACAGATCGGCCCCGTCAATTCCGTGCCTCCGACCCGGCCGAGACCGTACAGAGCCGCCAAAACTCCGCGATTATTGGTTTCGATGTTTCGATTCGTCGTTAAACTCACTCACTCACCGAACCCGATCTATCGATCACCAATCTCATTTTTTATTTCTCACGCCCACGTCCACGACTAGGTCCGGCCTCATTACCCATCCATCCCATGCCCATGCTCTTGCCGCAGCCGCAACCACCACGTGTATGCGTGCGTGTTTAACGAATTCAAATGTTAAAACCCAACCCCAATCCACCCCATCCGTCAGTCAGTATTATTAACCCGTCTCCTGGTTTCATAACAATACAATATGATCTGATCTGATCTCGCGTAGTATCTCTTTATCATTCCCATTCCCATTCCAAAGCCAACCCCCAATTTGGAAATTCAGGTCCACTTTATTTGTCAGTCCTGTGTCTTTTTTGTCCCGAACCCGAACATGACTAGAATTGTATTATTATATCATCGGCCTAGTGTGATGGTCTCCATTATTTGCTTATCGCGACCATTACCCGCATGTGTTATGTTGTTATGTTATAATATGATATGATGACATGACCGACCAAATTCCTCGATAATATGGGTAAACTTCACTGACCGACCGAATAATAGAAACCTACAAATACAAAACACTAAAAAGAAAAGCAAAACGAAAAAAAAAAAAAAACAAACAAAATGAAAGTCATTGAGAGAGAGAAATAGAATAGGATAGAATAGAATAGAATAGAGAGTCTGGCTGGCAGCCTATCATTCGCTTCGAAAGTCGGTTCTCCACCGAAGCATCATAGGGAGATAAGGTAATTCACTAATAGATAAACGCACTCGCCCCTGGGTTGATTGACGTCGAGCATCGAGCCCTTTAAATGTCGTGTCAAAAATGCCGCGGCTATCGTATTTACCCCGAGGCACTTTCGAGCGCTTGCCCGCTACCGCCCGGTGCTTTGCCGCTGCGGTTTTTGCTCCCTTTCGGCCGCCCGCGTGGGCGCTTCGCGCTTGTCGTCTGCGCCCCGTCAAGTAGCGTCTCATCTGCTGCGCGCTTGCTGTGCTGTTCGGCACCAAGACGGCGCTCCTGCAAGTACCTGTTAAACCCGATGCCGATGGGCCTACCGTCAGTGAATAGACAACTAGGCGCCCAAAGCGGCGCTTTGACAAGCATACTGTTGTGACTTCTCCTCGAGTGTGGCCTGTAAGTTAGGTAGGGGAGGTTGCCCAAGCTCTGCGCGAAGCGAATCAACGTCACGCTTCGCAGTTGCGTACTCCCCATCCGTAATCTGTTGTATGCGTGCACGGAGCTCGGCGCACCTGTCATAACCGGTGTGAGCGACACAATTTGGGTTGGCCTTTCGACCCCGAGGCTAGAGAACCCACTCATTGTTGAGCTGAGCCTCCATCATGTCTGTCTGCTCACAAAGCAGCCGTCAGTAGTGTGATTTTATGATTAACAAGGGGCAGGTGGCCTGCCAACGGAACCCCCGCATACCTTGTCACGGTCCTCATTTACCTGGATGAACGGAATATCCATCGTCAGCCTCAATAGGAATGACGGACAAGGGCCAAAAGGTCCCTGACCCCTGATGCGGGGATGAATTTGGAGTGAACAAAGTGAAACGTACCTCTCTTAGGCAATTTAGCAACCGTGCCCGCTCGCTGTCAAGTCTGTGATACATTAGAATCAGAACAGAAAAGAAAATAAGGAGTGCCAGAGCCAAGCACATGGCGGATAGGATGGGAATAGTAGCTTTCGGAGATGGTATAGAAGATCCTAGCTTACTTATTTTTCTGTTCTTTCAGATCCTGGATTGACCTCATTTTCTGCTCTAGTGTGGCGTGAGCCGATAGTATGTGCGCCGTCTGCAGCTGTAGCGTGAGTGCATATTTCCTACAAGGCAGTAGTTATCAGTTCGCCGTCCGTCCGAATACCGAATAAGAAAGACTAATGGCGAGTGTTGAATGAACTAAAATGAGCAGAGGCAGAGCAGAGCCTCCGTAGCGGATGGAGCAATTGGGGTGCAGTGCAGTGCAATTCATTCTTTCAATTCTTCTAGCTTCTTGGCTCAACTAACTCAACTTACTTGAGTTCCGCTGTCTTGGCCAGTTGAACGAGGTTTTTGGTCCAATCACCTTGAGTGACGAGTGGTTGGGTACTCTTACCGGCCTGCCCCGGTGCCTGCGTAGTCGTGCTCGTGTTTGCACTTGCACTTGCACTTGCACTTGCGCTTGCACTTGCCATCATCGAAATCGAAAACGCAACGTCCGAAGAACACAAGAGTGCCTGGGGGTAGGTGACAGTCAAGAGTGAGGTCAGGGGTGGTTGAAGGGCTTTGGTTCTTTAGCCAAATAGAGTGGCCGGGGGTCTGTCTCTTCTGATCCATCGACCATCGACCATCGATCCATCCAAATCTCCGTACCGTGAGTGCGGGTAGAGAAGAGAAGAAGAAGATATAATTTTCTTCGCTTCGTTTCGTTTGAAAATCAACCGTCTCCTTGCGACATCCTGACCAAGTGTTATGAAGATAGCAGCGGTAGAATCCGGAAGCTTGCTTCTTAATTGTCTTTTGTGTCTTAGTTTAGCATGCAGCATGCATCCACATTCCAACGTAGGTTTGAGGATCCACCTTACCGTTCCTACTGACCATGAATAATTTGCACCTGTCCAGGCGAACTTATTTTCGATCCAGATAGTCTTAATTCTAACATTCCTCAGCATGTTTCAATGGTATGTGTACAGGCACGGGGAAAAGTCCGACATCACCCGAGAGGAGTATGTTCATAACACAATAAGTGGGTATGTATGGATACTGACGTTCGACACACATCAGAAACACCCCCGTATTGTTCTGGTTTCTGGTCACAAACTGATACTGATAATTATCACCACATGGCTGCTGCCTGGCCGCAAGCACCGATTTTCCTCTGTTCCATCGTGATCTATTGGTCCTTTCTACCCTCGTAAAAGTATTCGCGCGAAAAAAATAGCAATCAAACCTCGAGTTGAAAATTACATGTCAAATGGAACGTGCCTGTGTCTCTGAGTCTACGTCCGGAATTGTTCCCAAGATGGATCGCACCAAGTTGTTCCGAATGACAGTCTGAAGTGAAGTGAAATCAGGTTCTGTACAGTTGCACGAATTGCATGAGGTGCAATTAATGTCCTTCTATGCACCGTCCTTGTGGAACACATCACGGAAAAACTCGGGGCAACTAACAGTGCACGCGCCATTCAATATGGCGTCGGAAAACCCTCATGGGAATGATGCGAAAGCTTGAAATGTGAGTGAGGGGGTTTGTTTGGCTTTGTGCTCTGCTTGCGAGGTGCGAGCGGGCTGTGCTGTGAACTCAGTATTGGGCGCAGGCCAGATCCATCCATACTACGGCCAGTAACAGACAGACATTAGTACTAGCACGCAAGTGCATCAGAAGGATTTAAATTATCCTTCCTGCTGCGCCAAAAATAAACTGCACGCCATACGAGGTATGCCAAGATTATTCCCAGTAGCAATGATTGTATACTGATCGACAAGAAGCCCCCGCTCTCGTAATCACGCGAACCAGTTCTTCTGGCTACGGACCACAGCCTGAGTATCAAATAGGTTTGACTGAATCAGCTACAAGATAGAAAGGCCCTGTGAGAGACTCATTGTTCACGCATCTGCAAAATATTACAGGTAAGCACTCTGATGGACGACAAGACCATCTGGAACACGCCTGTCAGGCTGGAAACTTGCAGCGGCGCCTGATGGATGACGGAACGAGGGGTCGCCCTGTTTTGTATATGGCCGAGGCGCAGCCTGTTCTCGGAAATTCTTCGCGGTTGTCAAGCCGATTTCACGACTTCAAGTGGATTGATATCAAAAGGCACCCCAGTCGCCTGGCATAATTTTGAGACTGGGGTCTTCAAGGATTAGCCTTTATCTTACATTCCGCGAAAGGAATGGTACATGAGGGATCAACACGCTAGATGGCACGTGCGCCTGTAGAAAGGTGTCGATCTCTTATAATACAGACGGCTGGTGGGTCATCAAGGAATATATATCCTGGAGAAACCCTCTACACTGTTCAGATCATCAACTTTGAAGCACACAAGAGTCAGGTTCCCGAGAGGAACTCACGGTTGGCGGCAGCATGGACAGTGTGCTTTGATGCCGAAAGGCGAGATGCGAGGTTTTGTCGACAATCGTCGCAGAGTGCAAGACACCTAACATGTGAAATCACCCAGTGAGATAGCCCAGTGATATAAAACGGGAATATATCAGAAGGGCTCACCGGCAGGGCCAGCAGATGATCTGCCGCTCTTCGATAGTGCAGATGACACAGTTTCGTCGAGATTCGTTAACTGACGCATCTTGCCGACGCATCTTGCCTCTCTTGTCATTTACAAATACTTCCCAAGCCCGTTGCTCACGATCAACTATACCGTGCTGACCCGAAACTAAATTCCTATATCTCCGTCGCGTCAATGGCGACGATGATGTGTCGGTCATGTGAGCAAGTAGAAGCGTTGCGGTTGTGGTTGATGTAGTGACGGCGGAAAGATCGTTATACAGCGCGAAGGTGTCGGCCTCATCGTCTGGGGCGTCGCTTCCTGTTCCGTCGTCGTCGTCGTCGTCGTCATACTGAGGAGCCGAGTCGCCAGAGGGGAGAAAATCTTCGTCGTCGTCACTGACCACCTCGCCTGAGAGAAAGCGCTCGTATATATCCTGTTGGTTAAGATTGGAAGTCCCACTTTCCCCATCTTGAGAAGTACCATGCGATGGTGCGTTGAAACGCTGGGCTTGCCCGCCGGAGGCGGCCGACGATCTGAAGAAACCAGTTTGACCACGTAAAATACGCCCCAAAATACGCCAACATCCCATCGTGAACCTAGCAAATGAATAACCAAATCTCCTGAACTCCATTAACCATGTCACATCCACCATAGGGTCGCCTTGAGAAGAAGTGCCAACTTTTACGTGCCTGATGTCGTTGGCAAAGCCTTTTTTTGTGTACGACAACCCTCTTGGCCTTCAACCGTGTGCGTGATGGATAATACACCCGCACGATTCATCTCGACCTCACCATATCGCACTTGATGCTTCACAGTTTCTGTGTGATCTGTGAGGGAGATGCCACTGACTTCGTTCCCAAGTCCAGCTACGCTCGTTGCCTCGAGGCTAGCGATACCGAGACGAAGTAATACAATGGAAAAATCTTCGTCCCACTTTGGCATGAGCGATGAAGCATGTCCAATAAAGAGACGAGTAATGGAACCCTCTAATAGTATTGTGCGAGTATGTTGAGGGAGAATGCGACCAGAATCACGAGAAGAAGCAATGAATCAAAGATGCAAGACACATAGTTGAGCAACGGGTACGATGACGGCGAAAACCAAAGAACCGAGTGGAAATGAATGAGGGTGAGGGCAGAACAAATGGTTGTCGGTATAAGCCGCTGATTGGACCAACTTTGCTTTGCCCCGATGAAGTGTATCATGGAGAGCTGAGAGCGTGTCAGCCGGATTGGTTCGTTGGTGGCTATTTCTTACCTGGATCAAGGGCACGAAAATTGTGAAAATAACATTCACATCTGGGCGAGAGGGCAGTCCTTCTGGCTTAACTGTATGGGTTGAAGGCGAGGAGTAGAAGTGCAGCATGAAGGCGTAGCCAAACTGCTTATGTGATCATGAAAGGGTGGAGCGCATGGAATGAGAAGGGACCAACCAAGTTAAATGGTGAAGCATTCGTGGTTCCAACGCCTTCTAGCGCCCTCGTCAAAGCACCAGCACATAATGCTCCGCATATGGCCAGAAATGTAGACCAGCAAACCTCATCCATTTCCTTGCTGGCTGCCCAATTATCTAGAAACTGAAGTGGTTTCCAGAGGGATAGAGGAAAACGGTCAGAGGCTTGCAAGAAGATAATCGACCAGAGAACAAGTGATTTGAGGATGTAATACATAGTTGGTAAGCGAAGAACCGTTCTAGAGTACGTGGACGACATATCCATCGGGAATATTGAGGGAGAGATCAGGCGGAGGAGGGTCCAATGGCTTCGCAAGTCAGGGCTGGAACGGGTAAGATATTGTAAAGAACGCCGACTTGGCACGACAATGTTCTGGATGCGATTCAAGAGTAGAGCCTGGTAAGGGTCGAAGTTAGATGAGACCCAGAGACACTGTATGAATATAACTCACCATAGCGAAGAGAGACACAGCATATCCGGACGCGAAGAAAGACCAAGGGCCAGGATACAGTGGGAAAGTAGGTGGGGGATTGGCCATGTGGGCTATGTGGGCACCTCCACCGGGAGTATAACCTGATGAAATTGAGATGACTTGATTGGATTCTACTTCTCTAAGCAATAGCCCGGCTAACCACCGAAAACGGGCAAGCGAGCGAGAGGGCAAGTCTATAAAGAAGTTGGAAAAGTCGGAGAAGAAGGATGATGAAGAGAGATTATCTGCATGGCCATGGCCAGAGGAAAAGGATACGAAAATTGCGGGGAGACTCATTTTATAAAAGTTAGTCGTCGTTTGAGGATGGGTGGAATGATGATGGTGATGAAAGCATCTCGAGAGAACGAGAACGATTTATTTACCGGCTGTACTTCCATCACTACCACCACCACCACCACCACTATCACTATGGCTTCTAGATATTATTTTCATTGCCTTGCCCACCTACGACCTAGCTCGTCGTTCACATTCACAAAGATTAGAACTTACACTTCTAATCTAGCACAATATCCTACTATCCAAAACTTTGCTTCTTCTCTAGCCCTAACCCAACCCCACTTCTCTCTCTCATCCGACAAGATACACATTTTATCGAATCCGACTCAATTTTATACCCAATTAATCGTGAGATATAATTTATTTTCTCGTCTATCAAGATCAATTAAAATTTCCCTATAAAGGACTTGATACAAGGCGCAGAGAAGCGAATATTCATCTCATCTCTTTACATTGGATCGACGGAGACTAGATTGGTAAGCCACATTCAGACTGAACATTGATCCAACTCTTGGCTTGACTTACTCTGTTAGATAGAAACCATACGCGACACGTTGCGTAGCAAAAAGTCCCTTCATCTTTACCTGCAGCTGGATTACAACAGATCAACGCGACCTGGACCATCTTCAACCGTAGCTCTCCTACTTCCCCTCCTAAAGGAGTTTCCAGATCGATGTCATGTCTCACTCTTTCGGAGTCCCAAGCTCAAGGGTGTATTCTCCAAACTCATTCCTTCGCGATTTAACGAAGGCTTCGGAACATGGCATGCCAAAATATATGGCGCCGATGACAGCCTCATGATCAGCGGGTGACTAGTCGTGATTCTGTGATTCGTGACTTATTGATATCGACCTATGTAGTGCTAACTTGAACAAGTCCTATTTTACCGATCGACAAGACCGTTACTTACTGTTTTCCTCGGCTCCTGAACTGGCGAGCTATTGTTTTGACTTTCTCAAGACGGTGTCTTCCTTCTCATACAGGTTAATTCCTCCATCAACCCCAGACAGCACTGGGGCACACTCTATACTCCACTGGTCACATTCATCAATTCATCCACACCACATTGAACATCATGCAAACCTCGCGCTTTCCGGCCTGCAGCGTCGTTATAATGCAAAGAGTGGCAATATCCAGGAGAAGCTTCAAAGGGATGACACTGTAATAGTATTTCCTGTCATTCAGGCAGGGCAGCTCAACGTTCGAGAGGAAGAGGAATGTTTGGGGCAACTTTTTTACCACCTGCAACCCGCCAGCTCCCAAGGCGCAACTCTCAATTTTCACCCACAATTGAGTTTGACTAGTGGTTATTTCGGACTCTCCAGCACATATAAGGATCTCATTCTTCGTTCACATGTTCCCACTCGCATTATCTGTGCTAGTCCTCAAGTATATTCCTTTCCTTTTCTTCCCATGAGACGAACAACTTAACATTGTTATCTTGAGGCGAATGGGTTCTACGGTTCTAAGGGTATATCAAGCCGTCTTCCAGAGGGTTACACATGGCTCGAGCAGCAATTCATGGCGGCCGTGCGTGCCCCACAATCTCAGGACAAGCACTCTAGGCCCGTGGAACTTAAGGAGTGGAACAGGCACGGTTGGACCTACCACGCAAAAGGTGCACTTCTCGCCATTACTTCGCCTATACACCGACGTTAACGGCCTCTCTGGTACTTTTATGTAGGAATATGGCTTTCGCCCAACTTTCAGTCTCCTCCCATTCTCACACTCTTTGGCTCTACAAACCTCAACACCCGCTCTGCACATTTAGACACAGAACTGTCCTTCCTGATGCTCGCGAACTCTGTGACTATACAGAAGAAGCTTCAGCTCGAACTCGAAGGATTAAGCGATTTCGGAGAAGATTGGAAAGGAGGCCAGAGGAATGTGCGACTCATCACAAGGATTCTAGCCCGTCTTTTGAGTGGTTACCTTTGAGAGATTGGCTTCCTTGGCCCTTTGGAAAATTCTCGCGCGATCTTGTTATATCCCAAGATCAGGAATCCCACAGATTGCACCTACTCTTTGTCGTATTGCATCGCGTCCGCCGCGTGTTTCATTCTCAGCACAGACCGACTGGCGATTGAAGCAAGAGCACTGAATGAACCTCTGTCAAAAGTCGCTCGCAAGAGATACCACCTACATCTACTTAATTTGCGTATAGATCTATATAGTATTTATTATACATCTGGGGCACCCATCATCATTATCATCATGTTTTTTAAAGCCCTGTTCGCCCAACTATCCCACCGATGAGATATATTCGAATTTTCGAGAGTCGAGTGTGAACGTGACAGGTCCCTATCGCCCTCGGAGGAAAAGAGTTAGAATTAGAATAATAATGGAGCAAGGAAAGGGTTCCCGAGTCAGTGTCACCTCATTGATCAAGCTAATATTCATCATAGCTCCGAATCTTCCGTCTGTAAACCGGAATATCAGAACCCCCCTGGTACTGTGAGAAGGTGAGCATTTACCCTTGATCTTTTTCGGAGAGTATTGTGTACCCATGTACTGTAGAAGTGAGGCATACATAGAACGTGATTGATCTGCCGACTTCTTTCTTGGGTGAATGGATTAGAGCGTAATAGGGAGGGTGAGACGCAAACCATAGCTCGGTGAAAGTCGGGCTTGTTGCCCTTCAAAGTGTTTGCCATGAGGGTAAATTGGGATACACACAGGATTTCCCCTTGTATGTCCTTGACGTTGGCTTTCCACATGTCACCAGATGAATTGGGGAAAACCTTGAGGGCCAATCTGAATAAGTTGTCGGGGGAAATTAGGTTCAATGAAGAGTGAATGTTGATGAGGCGGCGCACATCTTCTTCGCCAGAGTCTCTATGTCAGAAGGATTATCATCTGTACGTACGGTCCCTTTCTTAGCTGATTCGATTCTCCCACTGTAACAGGAGTACGTTGAAATGTGATATACCAATACCGATACCAATGAGCACCATCAAACCCTGAGAAATCTCGGAAACTACTTCACTATCCACTAAAGCAAAATTGACAACATCAGTGCAGTGTGTGTGGATGATGACCCCAGGTGAGATAAAGAGACCTGTGACAGAGGCTGAGAGCACACGCTGGACTACTGCTCGCATATCCTCTCTCTCTTGAGCGCCTTGACTGAGAACACTGCTGAGAAATGAGTAAGAAGGAAAGAGGCTCTTTTATCAATTTGTCAATTCTAGTCTGGTCTGGTCTGGGAAACGGTTATGGAATTGGCGTGGGATCTCCTTCGTCTCTTTGCTGCTATAACAACAGTATGTCTGCCCCAGAGTCAGTAATCCTAGAAACGAATCTAGGTGACATCCAATTAGAGCTTTATTGGGATCACGCTCCTCGAGTAGGTCTTCTATACTCTGTCCTAGAGGCCTCAGCTATTTGACAAACCGCCCGTGTCACTCAGACCTGCGAAAACTTCGCACAGTTGGCAAAGCGCGGGTACTATAACGGCGTGATATTTCATCGAATCATTGTCGTATGTCCTAGCTTGGAGTTATCCGACTGAGCTTATCATCTCGGTGAAGGATTTTATGGTCCAGGGCGGCGACCCGAGCGGTACTGGTAGAGGTGGCACCAGCATATATGGTCAAAAGTTGTACGTTCTTATCGTTCCTCTATCGTTGCCACGTACGTGCATCGCACCAATACTCATTTACGTCTGGTCAGCGAAGACGAAATTCACCCAGAACTACGGTTTACGGGTGCTGGAGTCCTTGCAATGGCCAATTCGGGGCCTAACACCAACGGTTTGGCACCCTCTTTCCTTGGGAGAGCGAAACTGCAAACCACTCGACTCATACTATCTAGGTTCACAATTTTTTTTGACGCTAGCTCCCACACCATACTTGGACAATAAGCACACGATATTTGGCCGTGTGAGCTCGGGGTTACGTGTCCTGCAACGCCTGGGGGCCGTGGGTGTCGACGCACAGGATCGGTCAGTTCTCGGGGTTGACTCATGGAGAATTCTCGACTGAACCCGCTGACCGAACAGTCCACGTGAAGAAGTCAAGATTCACAAAGCCCGAACGATTATGAGCTGAAAAGTCAGCGTACGTATCGGAATCGGTTATCAGCAGGGGGGCTTCTCGATTTGCACAGGTCGCGTTGAATTCAACCCCCTTCCTTTCCCACATTTTTTAAAAGCACTTTTGTCCAATATATCCATACACCTGACTGCAGCGCGGCGCACCTTCACGTTATAGTATTGTCAGGACAGCGCCCTGCGATTGAATGCCAGCAGCGCCGTATGCCGCCGCTGATGTTGGCGTACAAGACGCCGCAAGCATGTGCTTATAGCGTTTCACTTTCGTGTTAACAGCTAGCTGCTTTGTACCCACAAACCTTCAAAAGCCATACACGCGTTGCAACGCCATCGGTGCCACCAAATAAAGGACCATGCGCCCATGACCTTGATTAAATTTGCGAGCGCTTTGCAATGTGAAAGCACGTATCCACATCCGCCACGGGCAAATCAGACCAGCGAGCTCCGTCATTTAACGCCCTGCTGGGCTTGCCACTTACCACTCCATGGGAAAGAGTCTTTCACACTATCGCGAATATCCCAAAAAAGAAAATGCAGAACATATGCAGTACTAATGAGACAAGTAAGCTTCCTGAGAGACATATGTATGTATGTGCTATCGGTGAGACGGAACGTCCTGCCCGAAGGCTCTCGTGAGAGATTGTGGGTTAGAGCAACATCAACTCACTCACACACGCGGTGAAATAAAGTTGCGGACATGTACATAAAACCTTCGTGCAAACAAGGGAACGAACCCAGGGAAGGGAAACGTCCACTCAAGGTAAGATGTCTAGCGACGGCGCCCGACCACGTTTTTGAGGCGTGGTCGAGTTGGGGTTTCGTCGTTCATCAGAAGGGGTTGGAGACGGGGTGCAGTTGAAGACGACGGAGCTGAGATGCGACCCTGGGACTGGCTAGTTCCCACCTGCCGCAACGTATGGCGACTACCCTGTAACGGAATCCGACGAGAGGGATTCATAACACCTTCCCCATGGGAATCCTCTCCACTCCAGTCATCATCCGCACTGTGATCCACGTTCTCAACCGCGTCAGCGTCACCTTTGATACCAGCATCGTCAGCGAACGCGGGAGGCTCATCGGCCATATCCGTCTCAGACGGTGGGATATCCAGGTCCTGGTCCATAGCGTCGGCGTCTGCTTGTTCCATCTCTTCGTCCTCATCGTCTGTCATATCTTCATCGTAGATGCCCCCGCCGGGTTCACCGATCCAATCCTCATCGGGCTCCCCATTTCCAAAATCCCACACGTCGAGGATCGTTGCGTCAGATCGATGGCTGGCTGCCACGCACCAACGACCCTCGAACACGACTTGCCAGACGCCGTGAATATTTGAAAGGAATTCGCGAACCACCGTGCCCTCCCGGACATCCCACATCTTCAGCGTGCCATCTGACCCACTAAGAACTTTAAATTCGTCATGCTGGAAGCAGGTTATAGCGCCTGTGTGCGCAGCGAGCATGTGGCGGACTTCGCCGGTATCGGGATCCCAAATGCGGAGAGTTGAATCGGCAGCAGCGGAGACCAAATGGGAAGGGGACAAGCCAAGGAGGCCGACAAGTGACGTATGACCGGTCAAGGTATACTGACACTCGCCTGTTCTCAGGTTCCAAACCCGCACCGTGCCGTCCATCGATCCCGAACATGCTTGACGGCGGGTGGAATCAAGGACCACGCTGTAAACTATGCTCTTGATCAGGGGCCGATTATCCGTAAATGCACTTGTGATGATACCGACCTTTCTGGGTGTGCCCGACCAATACCCACCTGCAGGTGCCAGTGATGATGTCCCAGACACGGACCATGGAGTCGTAACTCCCAGAGACAAGTGTGCGCCCCCTCGCTGCAAGAGCACGGACGGCATGTTCATGGCCTTCAAGGTGCAGCTTATGGTAGGGATTCTCATCAACGTCCTCCTAAAAATCAACGGATTCCATCAGTTCAGTTTAGAAGTGTTTACCTACCATGCAAGAACAGACGCACGTCAGCAGGGTCGATATCAGCTTCGTCAGCGCCATCGAACCTATATTCCGGTTCACCAGGACGAGGAAGATCCCATACCCTAAGGGAATGATCTCTGCTTCCGGTTACGATCAAAGGGCGTTTAGGCCATTTCTCTTTACGGACATTTCCGTGCTCGTCTTCAACATCCACCCATTCAGGTTTAACAATAGCTAGGCAGCGAACAGTAC
The DNA here is from genome assembly GCA_022496185.1 of Multifurca ochricompacta. Lineage (NCBI taxonomy): Eukaryota > Fungi > Basidiomycota > Agaricomycetes > Russulales > Russulaceae > Multifurca > Multifurca ochricompacta. The sequence continues at coordinate 1,078,150 of WTXG01000003.1, read as the reverse complement.
TGGTGTGCCCGCCAAATACATGTGTACAACGCCCAGTTGAGAGATCCCAAATACGGACGGTTCTATCCGTAGATCCACTCACAAGGGTGTCCTTGGTTGATGCAAGGGCCCACACCCCGCCTTCGTGTCCTGAAAGGGAGCGCAAAAGAAGACCAGTGACTGGTGAATAAACCTGAATTGAATGATCGTCTGAAGCCGAGACGATACGGCCTCTTGACAAGAGCAAACAGGTCACGACAGAGCGGCCGTGGGCAGGGAATGCCAGATGTTTAGGCTCGGGGTTGGTGATCCATCTGTTCCGTGTAAGATATCTGGATTTAAAAAGGACTTTGTATGGATTAGCGAGAGATAAGTCACTGGGTTGAGGCAAGCCTGCTCTTCTACGACGTCGCATCAAGGCCTCAGCAAAAGCGCGCTCTGAATCACCGCCGAACCACAATTTATCGCTCTTTAGCAGGTCACGCCAAAGGATGGGATCCGAGTCGATGATATTCCGCCACGACTTGGAGACCCTAGAGGCACGTGCAATACAATTGAAAGGGAGAAAGCTGAGGACATGGGAAACAAGTTCTGGGGGGAGAAGCGTAAGGAAATCGCGAGCAAGGGTGGGTGTTAAAACGGAGTGCACCGTCCGAAGAACGGGCAATGGAGAATGTCGGAGAAGGGTTATTAGGAGATGTGATTGCAATTGAGCTGGCAGTCCTGAAAAGTGAGTAAGAAGAGAAGGAAGTGACATAAGGGTGGCAAGAGATGCGTCGGGTTGAATGGGAAGCTGAGGTTGAGGAGATGAGGCCCCACTGGGTGGTGCAGAAGGCCAGATGTTTGGTGGCGGGGGGGATCCATGTGGTGAGGGTAGAGGTGATGGCGGGGCGGCTGCGTTGACAGTGGAGAGCTTGGGAAGTACGGGTGCCGCTTTGGCTTTCTTTCTCGGCGGTGGTGTATGGCTCGTAGGTTCGGCAGTTGATTCGATCCCTTGCATCATACCATCATTGTCGTAGGATCGCTTCCTCGCAAAACGTTCAACGGCTTCAACAAGACCGACCGACTTGGAGGGGCCCGCACCGTCATCCGGCTTGACCAAATGCCACCCCTTGCCACCAACCACTTCCTCCTCCTGCGAGAGATCATCGCCATCATCATAGTCGCGAAAGGTTGCACGAGAGCCGTTTGGGAAGACAAGAGGAAATTGGCGGAATGAAGGTGGTAATTGAGCACTTAATAGCGGGTACTTCTGTGGGTCATGTGGAATGGGTGGATTTGAAAGGGTCGGTAATGGAATGGGAGCATAAGTAGTAGTAGTAGTAGTAGTGGTCACAATGCTGAGGAAGCACATCATCAGAGCCAGTAATCATAATAGGAAAAGAAAGAGAAAGAAAATGAAGAAATGAAGAGGCTTACGTTGTCGTATTCACGGAGGGTGCGAGAATGAGAGATGGCCTTTGATTTGAGGACATGATTTAAAAAGGCGGCAAGGGATGGTGTCGCGGAGAAAAGAGCCAAAGGCCCGAGGGAGACACAAACACACACACGAACGACGAAGTGAAGTTGTGAGAACGCGAGTCGCGAACGAAAGAAACGAATATGTGACTGTGACTGTGACAATGTGACTCTTTTGTCACATTTTTGGATTGGACAACAACAACATTCCCTCAGATCGGAGATCGCAAGGGGCTTTCTCCAATTTTATTCTAAATTCTAAGTAAGGGTCTACCTACGGGTCGGTGGCTAAATAGGCGATGAGAGCTTTCATGTCCGGGCGTCGCAGGAAGCGTCATCCACGATGTTGAAGCGGCGTCGTTACGAGACGACGTCAGACAACTAGGACAAGCATGTGAGCTTCTTGTTGGGTCATAAGAGGGCATCGCCCAGTGTGACCCCAGAGCAAACCAGAGCTGCGGACAGTCACCATCAGACAAAAATGCGCTTGATCCATTTTCTACAACATATCCTATCTGGGCATAGGATACGAGTGGCATGTGTCCTTGAAACTTTATCCAAGACATAAAGGAGATCCTTCCTTTTCGTGCTTTTACTCTCACCTTCGCTCGCAGATAAGGGTAAAGCGACAACAGCGTCTCTCAAGCTTCTTACCACTGAGTCTCGAATGTGTATGCAATCATCCGACAACGGCGAGTAGAAAAAACATGTTAACTTGAGCCTTGAGGGGAGGGAAACAGGCAGGCTTTATCCAGTTTTGGTGATGGAAGTGTTGACAGCGTCTTTGGAGGTTGCTAAATGAAGACAGGCGCTGAAGGACGGTGGGAGAACTAGGTTGGGTTGAAAGTGAAAAAGGCACGCCAGTCACGCGTTGGAGGGATTTTTCCATCTGGGGAAAACGGGCAGGGTGTCTTATAAACGAATTTCGCGCGGAGAATGCAACAGCAGTCCACCACGACGGACGACACTGAGAAAGTCAACGAACTGTAGGTCGAACGAGATGTTTTGAGGTCCTTTCAGAGGTGACCACCCCACCAGAGGTTTTTCAAATCAAGAATCGATAGAGGCAAAACATTTGGAGAAAGCTGAGCCAGACAGAAGGTGAACCAAGCTGAGATGAGATTCCGTAATTACCATCGTTTCTGCAGGCTTTGGACCGTCTTTGTCAGTCAGTCCCAGAATCGGGAAAAATCTAGGACAAGCGTATTCAGTATTCACCTCACCCACGAGAGGGAAGGCATGGCTCGTTATGTTCACAAGGTGCACGTTGTGCTATCAAAGAACCAAAGGCCACAAGCGAATCTGTCCACGAGACCCCAATGGATCCATGAGCTTGGCGAGAGAGGCTTACATGGGCTCCGTTGGGATGGAATAGATAAAGAGAAAGCAGGGTGAGATCAGTGGAAAAGGAGGAGGGTAAGCAGAGCACCGATAAGTCGGAGTAAAGTTGATGCTGGAATGAAGGGGAGGGGAGGAATGTACCAATTCGGCGAAGGAAAGCTGAAGGGGGGCGCGAGCTGGACCAGAGACACCATACTGGACCATTGTCTTGTCGAAAGTTCCACCGTCTAGGAGGAGGCGCGGGGCGGCGCCGAAACAATGGACTTGAGAGGATGAGTTCAGACCGTGGGTGTGGGAGGTATTGGGCTTGAAGAAAGAAAAACGATTCAGAAAGCTTTATTAGGCACGTCCAGGGTTGCGGAGTTTTGATAGCGAGGAAGAGTGAATGCAGACGAATTAAGAAGCGGACACATGGGTGAGGATGAATTTACGAATAGGATGACTGCGTGTGGTTAGTATGTAAATGCAAATGTAAATAAAGTGGGTGTATCGGCGGCAAACATAAATGAACAGGTATTTTTAATTGGAGAAAAGGCCAAATTAAAATAAAAACTGATATGAAATGAGATGAAATGAGATGAAAGATGAGGAGGAGGGGGATGAGGAGGAGAGGGTGATTGAGAGGAGGCGAAGGTCAAAGGTCAGGTACAACCTCTGGGGGGTGAGTGAGGTAAACAAAGCTTACTACTCTACTCTACTCTACTCTACTCTACTCTACTACCGACCCTCTACTTGTAGTAACTCTGACTCTTTGACTCTAACTCGACCTTTGACTGCCATTTCTGATCCTTGAGTTTCACATCCTCACGTCGCGTGCGTTGTCCTCTTCCACTTCCACTCCCACTCCCACTCCCACTCCCACCAATCAATCTTTCTCTTTCCCCCCCCGTGAGTATGAGTATCCTTCCTTCTTCTCTCCTTCTTCCTTCTTTTTTCTTTTCTTTTCTTTTTTATTTCTTTTATTTAATGTCATTCCTCCCATTTTATATCTATCTATATATATATATTTATACTTGGCCCTTTCCATTTCATTCTATTCCATGTTCCATTTGGCTGGGGGCATTGCATTGCTCCATTAACCTTGCATCTCTTTTTTTTATCAACCATGACTGTAATGTCGACCCCTCCCCTCGTCCTCACTCACTATTATCTTTCAGACCATCGTAACCTCATGTCGCATCAATACAACAATCAATCCATCCCCATACACCCACAAGACCAGCAACACCTCTCCCATTCTATGCAGCCTCCACCCTCCCCACCTATACCAATCGATCCCGCCCTCGCACTCTATTCCCCTTCATATTATTCCTATCATACCCAGCGGCATCCTCAAGTACCCCAGCAGCTCTCGCTAGTCCCTAGTCTTTCCTCACCTTCTTCTCAAGCTTCTGACGCAATGAGTACGCCTCCAACAGAGCAGATGTCCTTCTCAGGTTCCAGCAAGCGTCCCCCTTCTGCTAGCACACTGGACAATGATAATGATAGTATTAAGCGTCGCAAGGAGGATGATGGCACAGCCCCTTCTGTTGATGGAAGCGAGCCTAAAGCTAAGCCAACACGGGGTTCAAGGTAGCTTCATATTCTGTCACAAACATCACGCTTCTTAATTCGCGAATTACAGGGCCTGCACAGTTTGTAGGCGCCTAAAAATGAAGTGCGTAGGTGCCGAGCAGGGGCCTCCATGCAAGCGCTGCATCGCTGGGAACCACGAGTGCATTTTCGAAGAATCCAATCGTGGAAAGCGCACATCCAAGTACGCTCCCTTTTTTTCATTGATTCAAACATATGAACGCTTAGCTTTAGCACCAGAAAGCATGAGCTTTTAACAAGATCTCTCAGAAAAATGGAGCGTACCTTGGATACCGTGCTCAAGTCTATTGGGAACCCTAGCATCACGTCGGGCATGGTCTCACGGTCCCCCTCACCGTCAAATGCCAATAGCGCTACCCAAGCCCTTCTCTCACAGGTAGATCAACCCCCATCGCCTACGACAGCTGCTACTTTTTCGTCATCCTCCTCGAGACCTCAAGCAGCTGCTCCTCCCGGTTCACCAAAGCTCCATTCTTTACCAGACAACAGTCTCAATCCCCTTGGTTTGCTCGCCGAGGCAAGCCTTGCTAATCGTCGTGCCCACGCCACCAGCTCAGGCAGAAAAACATCCGGTATGGCTCGTCCTCCAGCCCCTATGGGTGTTGCTAGCGATGCCTATTTCAAGCCCGGTTAGAAAGCCTGATACGTTTGAGACCTTTGCTTTCTTACTCATGAGTTTTCTCTCAGGTCCTATGACAATTCTCCCTTTGCGCCGACTTTTCATCGAGCGTCAGATTCAGCCTGAAATGCTTACTTTCGTGTCAACGGAAGAAGTTGTTGCTCTATTCGATATGTAGGTACCCATCTGGTAGTAGTGTTCCTGTTCTAATTTTATTTTATTTTATTTTTACAGCTATTTTGAACATCTTAACGTGCGTAGCGCCAGAATCCGAACATTCGGATCCCGCTGACGCGGCGTCAGATGCATTGCAACATGTTGGACCGTGATTTTCACACCCCTTCCTTAGTGTGCTCCCGGTCTCCCTTTCTGCTAACGACGAGTGAGTCCTAGGGTACATCTTGTAGAAAGCGTGCTCTGAACTGCGCTATCCAAGTCTGCGCCATATCAGCGAAATTCTACACCGCTCGGCCAGAGCTTCATGGCAAGCTTACAGAGTTGTCTAAAAAGTTGGCCTTTACTGTACCTGCTCAAGGGTATAAGTCCCTGGAGATTGTTCAAGCTTATCTCTTACTGGCGCTGTGGGGATCAGGCCCTGTCGAGCGGTATGAGCAAGATAGAACTTGGATGCTCCTCGGTATGGCGATCCGGTAGGATTTTTCAGCAAACTTGCTCTCTCTTGTTTTCCCATAGATCTAAGAGATCCGACCACGCGCAGCATGGCCACGGACCTTAATTTACATCGCAAAACTGCCACAATAAGTCCAGAGACACCAGAAGGAAAGGCGCGGGACCAGGAGGTACACAATCGGGAGCGCACATGGCTAGTTTGCTTCTCCCTTGATCGCAGCACTAGTGCCCAAATGGGAAAGCCAAGCTCAATTAGGGAAGAGTGAGTGATGACGACCTCGTGTCCGTATACCCGTTTTAGAAAGACCGTCCTTTAGTTGTATTATTCGCAATGCGTTGCAGTGGGTGCAATCCCCACTTGCTCGTCGCGGGGATTTCTCTCTCGTGGCTTACGTGGTATGTTCCCCCCCCCCTCCCCATTCCCGATAAAGGTACCCTCGCTCACACCCTCGTAGGAACTGCAACGCATTATCTCGCGGACTCTTGATTTGCTGTATTCGGAAACGAGTTCCCCATCCGGTCTTCTTGTCGATGTGGATTACCTGCTCGTTATCAAAACGTTTGAGCGCCAGATCCAGACGTGGTACTCACAAGTCGCCGATGCTGACAGTAAGGCCGTAGTTATATTCGGAGCATGAGCGTCGCTGATGTCGGGCGAAGAGGCTAGCGACAGGATTGCCAAGTATAACGGTCTTATGGCGGAGTTCTTTGCTAACTATGCCATGCTCGTCATCAACTCATTTGGTCTACAAAATGCCATGGAACGTTCCCCCGTCGACATTCCTCATTTCTTTGCCCGTGTTCACTCCTCTGCCAAGACATGTGCACTCCTTGTTAAGGAGGAGCTCGGTCCGCTAGATTTCTTGAAATATTCTCCGGACTCGCATTTTGTATTTACCTCTTATGCAGTTCTGAGTTTACTCAAGGTGAGCCCCAGAAGATCAATGTCAGGGTCCAGGTTCTGGATTGATTCCTCTTTTGCAAATTAGCTCCTCCGTCCTGAATTTCCGGCGTCACGAGACCATGAACATGAGACGCTTCAGCTAGTCCAAAACGTCGCGGAGACGTTCGATCAGATTTCTGCTGGACCCACACATACGCCCTCGTTGTATAGCACATTCTTGCGCGCGTTGCTGGCCGCGAAGACTGAACCCCCCAGTGAGGCAGGCAGTGACTCGGGTGACAATGAGGCCGCGCCACACATGAGTGGTAATCCAGATCAACGGCCGGTCGGCAACACAGAACCGTACCATCTATTGTCCGAGTTTCAATTCGCCAGCGAAATGGGTCCGGTGGCTGACATGTCCACATTCCCTCCTACGATGGCAGCCATTCAGCCTGACGATGGTAGCCTGGGTATGCTATCTATGGATAGCATCCTTAGCGGCGGATTTTGGGACAACGTTCTCGTTCCCGGTATGTGTCTCCTGGAAGTATTTTTTTTGTTTTGATCACGCTTACAAGCCAATGCGGCTACGAAGGCTACTCTAACCCCATGGAAGGGCTCAGTGGGGGTTTTGTGTATGGTGCGGGAGGCAGCGGCTTTATTGCCCCCCAGTTTGGTGATACGCCAACAATTTCGGCGATGAACAGCCCACGGCGTGCTCTTCCTGTCGAGGACCACGCGCCGCACGGTCTTGGCACTTCCTTCCAAGCGACGCAGCCAAATGATGGGTCTGTTCAGACTGGGGTGATTTAAGGGCCACCCCACCGTACGTTGCTATCCTCCTTTTTTACCTCTACGCGACTTGGGGTTGTTGCTGTTGATTTGATTACACTTGCTTCCGTCCGTCCTGTTCTGTGCTTGGCTTGGTTCTTGGTTCATGTACCATTACTTGTATGCTTGCTTTGTAATTCACGTTTTTTGAAGAAGTATTTTGATTGATGATTTGATTGAAGCTGAAGTAGTAGTGAGCGAGGTATGACTCAATTACTAAGCCGTTCTTTCCTCCTTCTACCGACCATTCCATTTGGTCTTTTTGATAAATGTCTTCTCCTCTTTATCACTCTCAGAGACGGCGTCTACTTTCTTCCCGCTCATCTGCGCCTTCCGGTGAATCCATCGCCGGCGCTGATGCGACAATAGCCACAGTGACTGGTAGACGGACGCAAAAGCGCTTGTGCTCGGAAGGCTCGGGATCCGCGTTCTCATCGTCCAGTCTCTCCAGCGTCGATGGTTAGTGCGTCTTCCTGAGATGATCACTTCACCACTCAAAACAACCCGGCTTTTAGGTACTACATCCTCGCCAGCCTCCCCACAACGCCCTGATGGTCGTCAACACGAACAAGCATCTCTTCATGGTTCCCCTCAAAGCAGGGGTGCAGATCATGGTCCCTTAGTATGGGTTAGAGTAACCAAGTCGGGAAAGTTTGCATCCAGCGAGCGCGATGATTTCGAGGAGAGTTTTTGGTGGCCTGCCTGCGTATGTCAGCTCAACATTGTCAAGCCGACTTGGTATATTAATACACACAGATCACTGAGGGGCGGTCGGTCGCCGACCCCCTCACTGTTTCTCTCTTTGGGGAAATCTCACCCGCTGCACCAAGGAGCCTCCGGCTGGAGACGCCCTCTTCATCTCATATCCTTCCCTTCAAAAGGCCGGGTCAGGATGTCATACTCTTCAGCTCTGCGACGTTTCGATGCCTCAATACTAGTTCTCGGCGAGATTCCTTCTCGAAGCGTCCCAGAACGGTCATGGATGAAGCTTGGCGTTCTGCCGTAAATCTTGCACATGAGGCTGATGCCAATTTGAATGACGGTCTACCTTCCAATTTATCATCGTACAGAGTTAGGACTGTGCGCGTGCGTGACTCAAAGGCGGAGAAGTCAATGCCACTGAGCAAAGTGAAGGCGTCAGCGAATGGCTCAGAGACCTCTGGTTTGACACACAATACTCTTGGAAAGATTATGAGCTTTTCTCATCTGCACTGTAGGGCAGTGGTCTCCTCCTCCCTGTGATCCCTTACTAGAGATCCCTGGTGAGCTAGTCTTCTCACTGGAGAAAAAAGGAAAAACAGAATATTGGGCCGCACGGGTGGAGCAATATTTACCTCCGAGGTCGCCGTCAGTTCTCCCAAAGTACCGGGTGCGGTTCAAGGATGACTCATTCCGTACTGTGTCAAGAGATATGTTTTACACGTCAGATGAACCGGAATTTTACACATGTAGAGTGAGTTCATATTTGGTCATGTTAAGCAGGTATTCATCTAAAGGCAGTTGGGGCGCTACGAGAGCGATGAGGAACAAGCGGAGGCCGATTCGGACGATGAACATATTTCATGGGAAACAGTTACCGCTGAGCATGCGATGCCTCCACCCAATCATGAGGATTTCTGCGAGTTACCCATCCGAGAACAGTTCGCATACGTCAAGCCTGTCATCAAGGCTGTTTTGAACGAGACATATCTTCCCGCAAGGGAGCGACATGAAGCTTTCATGCAAGGCGGCCCGTCTCGACTCCGTTTGAGGAAAACTGCAACAGGAAAGGGTGACTTGACAGCCCTTGAGGTCACTCAATTGGGAAAGGTCCTTCAATGCTGGGTGTTAGGTCCCGTGCACTCGCGGAAAGGTTCTCTTCCCTCTCTTGAGGACCTGTACTTGCAGTCTGAAACTGGACTGGTGAGTCCGGCGCAGCGGTAAAATCATGGCCCCACCCTTAGTTCTTTCAAGTCTACTTTGACAGATGTTCAGGTGGAAAAGATGATTTGTCCTGCCTCTCCCGCTTCTCCGACTAGCGTAAGATTTTGATCTCGTCCGAAACACGTATTGAGCTGATCGCAGAATCCGGAATGCAAGACATTGTTATCATCGCAATCCTCTCTCGCATCGTTATCGACGGACGTGAGTCAGGTGGCCCTCATCAACACCCGGATTCATATTTCCCTCAATAAATTAGATCGGGCCGTCCGTATCAATGCAGCAGATGGGATCTCCGAGCTACGAAGCGCTTTCTGAGGGCGACAAGTTGCAGGCAAGCAAGCTATTCCTAGTCTGCTACCCGTCGTTGTTATCTCATGCGAATCGACAGTATTGCCTCCTGGTGCTTTTCCACGAGGCTACTCTTCAGCTCTTGTTATGGCGGTCTGGAGAGCGACGATCGCCAGACCTCCTATCACAGGCTGACGAAGAGCGACTCCGTCTGGTGGGCTTGGCCAAATCCGAGGAGAGAGCGTGGGTAGAGGCGATTTCCCGGATGAGGGGAATTAAGACAAGGCGGAGTTTTTCGCAACCCTCTCCTGCCAGCGCTGCTGTCAAACAGCCGTCAAGTGGGAGAACCCTACGACCTCGGAACCCACCGCTTACTCGTTGACACTTGGGCCTCCCAGTTGCCAAGCGCTGTCATGGTCATTCCAGCTCCAGTCTAGCAGGTTTACGGCTGCCCTTACTCTGTGTTCTCAACGATGCCGTTATCAGCTAATTTCTTCGAAGAACCCATCGGATGTGCAGTCCTGTGAATGTTCCTATCGCATTCGTGATTTTATTGTAGACTCTCGCACCGCCATCACAACGAGCATGAGGTGCGGGATAAGATGGAATAGAACTTTGGAGACTTTTCCTGCTGCTGCTACTGCCTAAACCATATCTAGACATCGAGGTGCATATCACTCGTCAGCCAGGGTTTAGATCCGCGGCCGTGTTATGGGGTCGGCCTTTCCTGCTTCATGCCTCACGGCGCTCACGGTGGTTCCTTGGCGGCCGTGTTCCTCGCGGTGAATCCTTCCAGCCTTTTTCATCACATCTTCGGAACCATGTGCTACACCCAAGTAACTTGGAAAATCTGATACTCCGGCTGGTAAGCGTCGGTCACGGGCCATGATAAAGTAAAAGGCTACCATAACCTCTTTTTCCAAAGCACGTCAAGTTTGAGACAAGCCAGGCACTAAGCGCCGTCCTTCAGAAAATACTCCCACCCCTCGGCTACGACAATCATTATCATTATAAAGGCAAGCGCTCAAACTAAGTGAGAGGAAATTCAGAATCACACACGGCACATGTAGTCCGTCCGGAAAACAGAATAAGTCATATGATGGGTATCGAGACAAGTTCATGATGAGACAGAAATCCGTGGAGGTGAGTTACAAGTGTCTAACATGAACGAACGCAATACAAGCCGATAGCATGTCGAGAGTCAATATATAAATCAGTATCGGAGCCTCTCAGGAATGAACAGGCGCCTCAATGCAGGTGAAGAGCACTACCTGTCCGTGATAGCGGCTGGCGTGGGATCAACACTGACAGGCTGATGGTTGATGAATTTCTCGAACGTGAATACAAAGATATAGAAGAGGCCTCCCCAGCATCAGCATTCTTGAGAAATGCGTAGTCGTCATGTGTTCCCAAGGTAGGTGATGCGGAAGTGGAGGTGGGTGTTGATGCGTCTGATTGTTGAGCGAAGATAGACGGGGGGGATCGCCGTATAGGGGAGGGGCGGGCAGGAGACGGAGGTACTTGTCGTGGTCTGAAGATTTGATTTATGTGCTGCGGTATACGGTGACGATGCCACAGGGGTGCAATGGGGCGTAGACACCACAGCGAAGGAACAGATGGCGTCCTTAGAGAATACGGAGATGAATTGGGACCGTCGTCATGCACGGAACCACCCTGTTCCATCGATAGGTCAGCAAGGTCCCGATCGCGCTTGGGTGAAAAGGGAGTGAGACGGCGAACGCAGATACGGATGTACCGGCGGAGTCGGTAAGCAATGACAGAAACACACAGAGCCATGAAAAAACAAGACAGCACACCCGCGAGAGGAAACCCAAGGGAGTGACGAGTCAGTGATGGAGGAAGGTGGGATGAGATGTGGTCGTCAATAGCATCAAGGCCAAAGTGAAACGGTGGACGACTCGGCTGAATTGGTGAACTGTCTACATCCAAGATACCCTCGACAGGATCTGGGAGTGGTCGGCTATTCTTGACCCGAGGCGGAATTTCCTTGCTGGCCTCAAGAACCATTTTTCCTAGCGTCCAGCTGATAGCCATGTCTCCGACAGACTCCATGGACTGAAACCAGGGACGCCAGAAACCCTTCTTCTTTGCATAATCATCTCCTTCATCCGCTTCGATCGTGTCGTTCCCCCCGGGGTCCACAATCCTCGGCATACCAAGACCTTCATGTAAGACATTGATGATCCACGCGGCCTTGAAACATTGCATCTGTAACCGCGAAATTTCCATCTTATCATTCCACTTTTCCAGCCCCATGATTCTACCGCCTTCCCCTTCTGCATGTCTAGTCAATTGACCTTCCTTCTTCAACTCCTCGTGCTTGCGAAGAATTTCGTTCCACGGCTTTCCACAAAATTCCTGCGCCGCTCGCTCATACTGCGTGAAGTTGTACGATCCACCCAGACCAAATACGGGCTCTGATGAATACCAATACTCGGATATGCCAATGAAGCGAGACACGGAGAAGTCAATAGGAGGGGCGTGAATACCGTTGAATAGACACGGTGCGTCGGGACACGGTACTGTCTTGTTGAGAAGTGGTGAAGTTTCCTTCAGACAACGCTCGAAAGAGCCCACCCCGTGTAAGGTGTGAGCCTTCTGTTCGTGTGCGGTGGACGGCCCAGCATAGACAGGCGATTCGACGAGTGTAAGGTCCCTAGGTAGACAAGGGTCTTCGATGACATCTAGGACCGGAGATCCATCCACCAAGGACGGACGAGAGCGCTCATGTCGTCTGATAACCTGACCAACGTATCGCTCTCTAGCTTGGTTCGTTCCGTAGCCCAACCATGTTGTCACGAAAACCTTGTGACTAATCTCTTCTCCGCCTATCAAACGCAATCGCACGTCCATGAGGTTCTGCGCCTTCTTTTGTTCCTCCAAGCTAGGCTCAAACGCTATCTGAGTCGAAGCGCCACCCATATCCAAGAACCCGTATGTGGAACGGTCTGAGTTCAAGGGACCAAACCCGTTTAAGAGATAATTGACCGATATCCAGCCAAACAAACCCTCCTCTTCTCCAGTTATAATTCGAACACTGGAACCGCATGGACCAGCGGGGGAAGGACTATCTATGCGGAAGTGCGAGTGGAATCTGAGAAAATGGCAGGTAGTCCGAAGTATAGTAGCCTGTTGTTCCGGAGATAAAAGGCGCATTCCAGCGGTCGCCAGTAGGAATAATGGTGTTTCAGGGTGAAGGGATGGAGGAATATGTGTCTGCGCGTGTTTGAGTAACGGTGCGAGATAAGCTGGAATATCGTCTAAATTTCCGGCGAAGGAGGAGATACCTACATCAGATCAGATGAGACGACGCAATATCGAAGAACGCGAGACGGCAGCACTGACGCACCGGGCTCGACTTTAATGACCCAATTTTCGTCTCTCTCTGTGCCTTTCTCCACTTTGGGAAGAGAACGGCTTGCCTCAGGACCGAGTGCATCCCTGACAGCGCGCGCATCCCTCCAACTATATATTTGGAGACGTGATCCAGAGGAGCCAGCATCTACCACGATCCCAAAACGACGCGAGTTGAGCCATGCATCTGCAACTGTTGGAGGGGGCATGCTTAGTTGGCTGTGGTTGTGTGGGTTGACCGTGTCAGTCGAGCCGAGGTCGAGTCGAAACGATGAAACTAACTAACTAATAGTCAAACTAAATTAGGCAAATCATTCACACGATGATAAGTGAAGAGAACACACAGCCGCTGCTGCTGCTGCTGCTGTCACTACTTTCATTTCATCATCACGATTGATTAAAAAAAATGGTTCAAAAAACAAGAGTAGATGGTATTTAGTTATAAAATTAATCAGGAATTTTATTTATCTCCTAACGACTCTTAGGCCCTTCTCAGGCTGAGCAACTCCTTCGAGTCACTTCGGGCATAGCAGCCGAGTTAATCAAAGCTCATGACGCGAATCAGTCCGTTTCTCTTAACGAATTGCGAGCTAGAATTAGCAAAAAATTCGGCTTTGGTGGTGTCCCCCGCTTAGTGGACATCATCAGTGCCATTCCCGATGATTATAAGAAGGCTCTACTGCCAAAGTTGAAGGCGAGACCCATTCGCACTGCGAGCGGTGTAAGTCTCTATTTCGCAAATTTGACAAGTATCGACTCAAGTTGCACCATCAGATAGCAGTAGTCGCTGTGATGTGCAAGCCTCATCGGTGTCCACACATTGCAATGACAGGGAACATATGCGTGTGCGCTAAGCAACATTCGCATCTCATTATTTCACAGCCTAATCTCCCAATAGCTACTGTCCCGGCGGTCCCGACTCAGATTTTGATTACAGCACACAAAGCTATACGGGGTACGAACCTACGAGCATGCGCGCTATTCGCGCTCGGTATGATCCCTACGAGCAAACACGAGGACGCGTGGAACAACTAAAGAGTTTAGGACATAGCGTTGACAAAGTGCGCCTTTCCTTGCCAAATCTGATTCATATGGAGCCCATGCAAAACAAAAGGTTGAGTTTATCATTATGGGTGGGACATTCATGAGCATGCCAGAAGACTATCGAAACGAATTCATTGCCCAGCTCCATAATGCTTTATCTGGCTTCACCGGGCTGGACGTCGACGAGGCCGTAATGTATGTTGATAGTGTTTGTATATACCCGCGTTGGCTCACGCACGCATAGGTATTCTGAACAAAGTAAATCCAAAGCCATTGGTATCACAATAGAGACTCGGCCGGATTATTGCCTCAAGCCACATCTCAGCCAGATGCTTCGGTATGGTTGCACACGCCTCGAAATTGGAGTTCAGTCTGTATACGAGGACGTTGCACGGGACACAAATCGTGGACATACTGTTCGTGCTGTCTCGGAATCTTTTCACCTTGCGAAGGATGCAGGGTTCAAAGTTGTTGCCCACATGATGCCCGACCTTCCAAATGTTGGCGTCGAGCGTGATCTGGATCAATTTAAAGAATACTTCGAGAACCCCGCATTTCGCAGCGACGGGTTGAAAATTTATCCCACGTTGGTCATTCGCGGGACCGGTCTATACGAGCTTTGGAGAACAGGGAGGTATAGGAACTACACACCCAATGTCCTTGTTGACGTGGTTGCTCGTATCCTTGCCTTGGTACCCCCTTGGACAAGAGTTTACCGTGTTCAGCGGTAAGTTGCCCTGTCCGATGCCCTATTTTTTTTATTCTTAGCGATTTTTTTCTTTGTAGAGACATCCCTCTACCACTGGTCACCTCGGGTTCAGAAAATTCAGGCAACCTCCGTGAGTTGGCACTGAATCGGATGAAAGATTTTGGAGCGGAATGCCGCGACGTTCGCTTTCGAGAAGTTGGGGTAAAACACTCTTTACATTTTCTGGTTGCCATCATGCAACCTCATACGCCGCGCAGATACACGAAATTCACCACAAAGTTCGGCCCGAGTCAATCGAGCTTCTACGCAGAGACTATACCGCGAATGGTGGCTGGGAAACCTTCCTTTCGTATGAGGATCCCGAGCGGGACATCCTGATTGGGCTCCTTCGGCTAAGAAAGTGCTCCGAAGAAGGGACCTTCCGCCCAGAACTCGTGCAAAAAAGCGGAGAAGGCGGCACGAGCATTGTGCGGGAGCTCCATGTATATGGTACGGCCGTGCCGGTGCACGGAAGAGACCCAACAAAGTTCCAGCATCAGGTGTGACTGTGACATTCAACCGTATGTTTCTGGAGTAACATTGCTAAGTTGCACTCCTAAAGGGGTTCGGAACCCTTCTCATGGAAGAGGCAGAGCGCATAGCCAGGGAGGAGCATGGAAGCATCAAGCTTGCCGTCATCTCTGGTAAGCCAAACTGTTGTTATGCGCACCAACAAGTGTCACACTAACGTTTTACGCCAGGCGTGGGCACGCGAGATTACTACAAAAGATTAGGGTATAAGTTGGATGGGCCTTACATGAGCAAATCATTATTGTAATTCTGTATTACCTGCACTACAAGCGCAACGCCTACGCTGGTCTCTCCGCCACCGGTTATGAAGATGCTTAGACTTGTTATCTGAGTACCAAAGTGTGAAAATTGGGAAAAACGAACTCCTCTTCAATGGTCTTGCGAATGACATCTTGGATGAACTTCTCAACGCGCGTCACATTCTTCAACACGTGCTTATCTGCTTGCCCAAGCTCGCTCTCGATAAAAATATCTGGAAGAAGTCGCTGACCAACGGGGAGTCGCTTTGCTGCGTGCGCGTCATCTGCTTCTGGGTCGCTCGGCGTGCTTCCCTGAGAGCCAGAGCCCCTACGCGCCGAAGGGCCGTATGGGTCAAGATCATCGAGGATGCATAGGTGGATACGCTTGCCACCTTCGTATGCAACGGCAAGCTCTCCATTGAAAACAAGTCCTGTGACGGAGAGTCTAATAGGGAGTGACATAAACAGAGGGGAGGGGTAGTTAATACGCAGGGATGTTTTGAGAGCCAGCCGCATGTCAGAGTGCCAGGAAATGAGAAGGTGCAGCTGCAAATTGGGGTGCTCGTCAGGCAGTGGCGGCACTGATAGCTCCTCCAAAGCCAACGTCTGCATAGCATCCGCTGTCGGGATCACAGGCGAGAGGTCAGCTGCAACATCCGCGAGTTCTGAATGAGGAGAGGAAGAAGAAGAGGGTGCAGCCGTGGGGCGCGTTGAGTGAAAGGGCGAAGAATGGATTTGTGTGCCAGAGAAAGACTGGGACGTCGCACCGCCAGATGGTGAGTGTGTCAGGTGCTCGTAGTATGCTGGCCGCACCCTAAGCGAGGGCAGACCCGTGGCCGTGTTCCAGGCACCTCCTGCTGGCCCGAATGATGGACCAAAAGAGGGCGGAGGGGAAAATATATCGGACGCTGGCCCACGGCCGTACCGGACATGGGGGGGCAAATGGTGGTACATGGGTGCCTCTTCTGCCATACCACGCCCTGCACTTCTACGCGACACCCACTCAAATCCTTCGTCTTCATCATGATCATGACTCGTTGAACGGGCAGGTTCTCTTTCCACGTCGATACCTCCTTCGTCGTCTTCAAGAAAGTCACGATATATGTCACGCAGGTCGACCAGTTCTATATCTGGCGGCTGCGACCCAAAATCGAAGGAAGTGACTTCTACAGGGCCAATAAAAGACGGTCTCGGGGCGCTTTGAAGTTGTCTGTTGAGGACAGAAATGAGTGAGGATGCGAGGGACGCGTCAAGCTTGCTCCAATCGAGGTCGATAGACATCGCCGCTAAAAGCAGGGCTGTTGTAGGCCGGTCCGGATGACAATTAATCCACAGGTGCGAAGAATTTTATATTGTTCAAATGAAGGATATTTATGAGGCTCTAACAACATGTCTACGCTGGGGAACCGGGACTTGTGAGATTTACACGTAGACTTGTATGGACGGATAATGTGTGACTGGCTGGGTGGCTGGTTAGTTAATTGAAAAATAACAAATTTCAAGTTTCATATGTAGAGAGTGCGCAACGTTCGAAATGGGTATAAATTTCTTTGAATGCTGAACCAACCATTCCAGCCAGGGGGAATCCTCTTTCAGCGAGGGCGACGCAATTGAATCAGGCATCATGACTGACCCTCGAAAGGCTACTATGAGGGTAGTACCGGGGCAGGTGATGGCGTCCGTGACGGGAACGGCGAGCCATATGGCGCACTCAAATACCGCGGTGTGTCCACCATAGGGGGAAAATGTGTATCTATTTTCTCCGGACCAAGAGCCATGGAGAGTGTTCTCGGGGAGGATGATTGACTGTCGAATTGTCCTAGTATCGGCCCATCTGATTCGACTGGAGAACCAGGCCAGGGAGTTCCTGCTTTGCTGCCTGTTGTGCCGTTGACAACATTCACCAGGATGGTTGGCTCTTTACCGGCGGGTTGATTGTACAGCCATGTGGCGATGAGCACCGTCGAAGAGCCGATAAGGAAGGATGGCGTAATACTGAAATTGAAGAGAAACACGGACGCAAGGAAGGATAAAATGATGGAGAGGCTTGTGGCAAAACCTTTGAGAATGTTATCTGAGTATTTGATAACGATTGCGGTGATGAGCCCGCCAAAGACTTGAATAGCAACTGTGGCCCATGCCCAGCCACCGAAGTTCTTGAGTAAATCGGCAAAGCCACGGGAGTTGGAAACAGATGGGCTGTAAAGCACGGGGACGAGTGCAGGAACGAGCGAGAATAGTGATAGCTGAACGTTGCGGACCCACAGATCAGCTTTGGAGTTCTTGAGTACCATTTCAAAATACACTCCAGCGAGGCCAGAAGTGAAACAGGCAGCGGTGACTGCGCCGAACCCTTTAAGAGGACTCATGATATGCAGGTAAAGCGGTGCCGATTCGTGAGCGCTTCCAACGGGAACATTAATTTTTTGTGGTGAAAGCGCGCTAGTGCTGGTCTGGATTTGAACGATAGCAACACCGATGGCAAGGAAGAAAAGTGAGACCCATTTGGTTGAGCTCAGGCGGCGACGCAATAACAAAACAGAGAAGGCAGCAGTGGTGAGGATCTTCATCTGATAAGTCACTTGGAAGGTCGCCACGGGCAGATTGCTAATGGCGACAAATTGCAGTGAGTTTTGTACTACATAAAGGAGGGCGGGAATGGAGAGCTTCCAGCAGTCAGGGCTAAAGTTTCACTGAGAAGTTGGTTGAAGGGTCTTCGAACTTCTGATTTTGAGAGTCGCCAAAGGGCGATACCGAAAGATATTGAACCCTTCAGGATCTCGTTGAGCAGAACAGCAGATGCGGGAGAATATGATTGAGAAGGGGGGGTGGAGACTCGCGAATAGTGCATAACAATTGAAAGTGCAGCATTCTGAACTGCAAGAGTAACGAGACTAGGGCAGGGAAGGTTGGCGGATACACGCTGAATGAAGACGACACGTCGCACTCACGAGACAAATTTGAGAGGTAGGCCAAACACGGTGGGCGGGGCATCCTCCCTAGATAAGCGGGTATTTAATGACATCGGGGGGATTGAATGATCGTGGAAAGGAGGAAAGGGTGAAGGAGCGAGCGCAGGAGATGAGCGAGAACTGTGTTCTCTGGAGACAGCAGGTGAAGGTGTACCGGCTCTCACTGTCGGAAAGGGTCGATGATACATGTCTGGAGAGGTTGGGTTGGCAACGCTGAGAGAGGAAACGGAAACTCGGGGGTATCGTAGTTGCTCGAGAGGACGTTCCATGGTCAATGGGGATTGTACAGTAGCCTACTGCTCAAGTTTTTTTTGGGTGACGTACTGGAAAGGTTGGAAAAAATAGCTGGTCGTGAACGTCGTCGTGCACCACAAGAATTGGACCAGACCAGACTTGAAACTTGAAACTGAAACTTGAAGTTTGAGGCTCAATCGTCAAACGAGATGAGCAGGCACTTCTAAACGTCGTCTCTCGCCTGGTCCCGGTCGTCAATCTCGACTCGACTCAACAGACTGAATCATGTGGTTCATCATGACATCTCAAGTTTGTTTTTATTTTGTATGTCTCTCCTTCCTTCACTACATTAAATATGATTATGATTTATGATTTATTAAATCCAACTAAGATTAAAACCTGCAAAGGGTAGATCAGCAACAGGTCGATAATCAAAACAAAGGTGCATAAAGGGTGTAAAAAGTTGGGCAACCTCAGACTCGCCTTTAACATATCACACACACCTCGCGCAGGGGGATACATGTCACAATGCCCTTTACGAGGCAGCGACAAAATCCAGACCCAACGAAATTTACCCCATCAGGGGTGCGGGTGTGTCCCTTTACCAGGGTTATCTTCCTCGATTTGCCCATGTCCATCACAAAAGGGACCGCAGGAGGGGGAAGAGAAGGATGAAGATACAAGAAAACCGACTTACCATCAACTAGGAGAATGACAGAATGACAGGATCCAGTAATTGTAGGTATCTCCAGGTGATCCTGCGTCCTGACACCTCAACCGACGGGAGGAGCAATCAGCATAGATTGTTTTTGAGATATCAATTTTGTCTTCGACGTTTGTCTGGACTATCCATCCTAGAGCGGCAAGACCGTACAGCTAGCGGAGGACAGACAGTAATTTACACGCCATGAAGGAGAGAGAAGAAAAATCTTCTCCTCTTTAGTGGTGGGCGGAGGTCCGCTCAATGCCGGTCGGCGTTTAAAAATAAAAGGAATTTCCCGTGTGATGCGCGGTACGCGGTACACAGGGCGAGTTCAGTCTTGCGAGCTCATTCTTATTCTTTATTCTTAGCTGCAAAGCATTGGCGTTTGACATGGCGGCCATTGCCAAGGCAGCTATCCTCCAACCACAGTCTCCATCTCCATTCGCGGCTCTTCTTCGGCGCTCAAAGTTTGCCTCTTATGACCCAACTATTGGCCAACTATACACTACGCATGACGGCAACGCGCATCGCGGCAACTGGGGCTTTAAGCGACCGCTTGCCCTTCGAAAAAGAGACAAATTTATAACTGTTGAAGCCGTTGATTCCCCCGAGCAGCAAACGGAGTGGACATCTCGAGAGTCCGAAGCACGCTTCATTCAGCGTTGGGGAGAAGTTGCCACGGAGCCAAACGTACGCGAGGCGTGGGAGAGACATTACATGAACTCAAGGCCTGTGCACCAGGCAGAGCTTGCAAAGGAGGACGAGAGCGGAAACATCATCGACCCGGCCGTGCAGCGTCAGGCTGATGAGTCACCAAGTAAGAGGCAGTACGTTGCGTCTGGCCCACTCGTGTCCGCCATGGGCCCCAGACAATTCACACGTTACCTGGACAAGCTTCGCCAGCAACGCCCGGAGTTTCTAAGTTTCTTGTCAGAAGAAGCGACGCATGCAAGGACGGACAGAGTTGCGTCTCAGCATCATCTGATCGCGCCGTCAGCTTACGAGGAATCTGCCTTGGGTTCAGCCGAGATGGTTCGACGGAGGTTCCTACAGAGACAATCCCATGCATTATACGAGGATCCCAACTCGTGTGCAATCGAGCAACGCCCCCATCGCAATGGTGGCCTCTCCTACGCGCACACCTCCCAGTTAACACACTTTTTCACTACCAACGAACAACCCGGGAGGTTCATTGAGTCGCAAGACTCGGAGGGG
Organism: Multifurca ochricompacta; assembly: GCA_022496185.1. Lineage (NCBI taxonomy): Eukaryota > Fungi > Basidiomycota > Agaricomycetes > Russulales > Russulaceae > Multifurca > Multifurca ochricompacta. Next base: position 1,057,541 of record WTXG01000003.1, on the reverse strand, counting down.
CGTCCGTCGGTGGGCGTGAGCATTGCGGGAATGGCCGCAAGTCTCAAAACGCTTACCAACCACCACGAAACGGGTTCCCAATTCCGTGTTGTCGACTCTGTGCTCAAGCAAGCTCCAAAGGTTGTATCTGCGCGACCTCGGGGACTGGATGGTGCAATTATTGAAGCAACTGTAGAAGACGCGGTGAACCTGCACATGACGCGTGCTAATCCCTTCCCCCCTGGAACGCGTGCATATATCGCGCACGCGCAAAGGATAGTCCCATTGAAGGGCAAGAGGTCGATGACGACACCGAAACCGAAATCTCAGCGCAAGGCTGTTACAGAGACGGGGACGACAACAACAAAGGAGCTTCTCAGTACACTTCGGACTATTATTAACACGCTGCCTTCCAGCAAGGACCAGGAGTCTTAATGAATCACAGGCGTAGATAGTGAATAGTTAAGGGGTAATAAGAGCTTGGAGGGTTTTTATCAGATCGCCGTTATTGTCTAAAAGAGCCTTCTCAGCATGGTGGCGTGGTATTTCTAGTTCAGAGACCTTTAAGAGAGGTGGGCGATTAAAAACAAGGAAAGGATCCTTAATCCTTACGATCAAATCAACATCTTCCTTCTTAATGGTGTTCGAGTGCACCTTGGTCGGCTTAGCGGGCTTGTCGGCCAAGACGATACGAAGGCCTTCCTCGAATTTACTTTTAGAGTATGCATAACCGTCGGCGTACTAAAAATTTAATTTTTTATATACCTGATTCAATTTATTACTCACATTTACAATTACTTCTGACTCCGGGTGCCCATTACTACGTTGTTGTGGTTGTGAGTGTGGGTGTGGGTGAGAGTGAGACATACGGTGGCTTACCAATACTAACCAGGCTCGCTGTGGCGTCATAAGCTCTATCTCTCTATCAACCTCAACCTCAACCAACCACCAACATATCATGGATTCTTTCGATAATTTTCAGTACGACTCTGCCTCTTCCTACGGAGGTATTGCTATCGTCGATGACACTTCATCAATATACACATCCAATACCCAAAGCCATGTCCCTGTCGACATGGAAAGACTTTCCATCTTGGATGATCAAACACACACCTCTTCTTCCATGGACAATGACTTAGAACTGCAGTCCACAAATGGGAGTATCACGGAGGATTTTGATGCCGTTTTGGATGATCTAAAGGAAGAGAGTCAAGTTGACCTGCCGCCGCACGCCTGCTGGTTCGTGCACCCTATTTTTACCCTTCACGCTATCTGACTCAGTTTTGATAGTTATTGTGGTATTCACAACCCAGCTTCCGTTGTAAAGTGCCTCGTATGCTCCAAATGGTTTTGTAATTCGCGCGGCAATACATCCGCCTCACATATTGTCAATCACCTAGTTCGCGCCAAGCACAAGGAGGTCATCTTGCATGCTGAGAGCCCACTTGGCGAGACCACACCTGAGTGTTACAACTGCGGTAGTAAGAACGTCTTTATGCTTGGCTTTATTCCAGCAAAAAGTGATACCGTTGTTGTTCTGCTCTGTCGGTGCGTAATTGCGAAGGCCATATAATACGCACCAACTTATCTTGTACCCCCTTTTGCTCAGCCAACCTTGTGCCGCCATTTCCAAAGACATTTCTTGGAACGCGGCTCTCTGGGCACCGCTCATCGACGATCGCTCCTTCCTTTCATGGCTCGTGAAACCCCCTTCCGAGACTGAGCAGCTGCGCTCGCGCCAAATCTCGTTCCAGCAGATTAATCGTCTCGAGGACTTATGGCGCGAGAATTCAAAAGCGACGCTCGAGGACCTCGAGAAACCGGGCGTTGACGATGAACCTCAGTCCATCATGCTGCGCTACGAGGATGCGTATCAATATCAGAATATTTTTGGGCCACTTGTCAAGATCGAAGCCGACTACGATAAGCGATTGAAGGAGAGCCAAACCCAGACGGACATCACCGTGAGGTGGGACCTGGGCCTGAACCAGAAGAGGGTGGCGTGGTTCGTGCTGCCCAAGCTTGAAAGCGGGGAAGTTCGCCTCGCCGCCGGCGACGAGCTCAGATTGCGTTACACGGGGGAGATGCACAAGGCTTGGGAGGGTGTCGGCCATGTCATAAAGTTCCCAATAGTACGTCTTCGGTCTTCGTCACCAAACGCCTACCGACTCTCCGCAGACGTCTCGGATGAAATTGGTCTCGAACTGCGTAGGACCGAGGGCGTCCCACACGACATCACCCAGGGTTTCGCCGCCGATTTTGTGTGGAAGTCTACCAGTTTCGACCGAATGCAGCTTGCTATGAAAACATTTGCCGTCGATGAAAAGAGTGTCAGTGGGTACATCGTATGTATCCCCTTTCATCCTCGCTTAGTTTGTACAGTGGGCTAACCGCAACTAGTATCACAAGCTCCTAGGTCATGAGCTCGAGCCTCAAGTCCTTCGAACCCAGATGCCTAAACGCTTCTCCGCGCCCGGTTTGCCGGAGCTTAACCACTCCCAGATGTATGCCGTCAAGAGCGTACTCCAAAAGCCTATCAGCCTGATCCAGGGACCCCCAGGAACTGGCAAAACCGTCACTTCTGCTTCGATTGTTTATCACCTTGCGAAGATGAACCCAGGCCAGGTCCTCGTTTGCGCGCCCTCAAACGTTGCCGTTGATCAGCTCACCGAGAAGATACATGCCACGGGACTGAAAGTCGTGCGCCTTACCGCCAAGTCGCGTGAGGCGCTTGACTCCTCTGTCGCGTTCCTAACGCTACATCATCAAGTCGCAAATAATACGACACAAGTAGAACTCCAGAAACTCATCCAACTCAAGAATGAACAAGGCGAACTGAGTTCCAACGATGAACGGAAATATAAGAGTCTTATCAGGCAATGCGAGAGAGAGATTTTATCCGCGGCGGAGGTCATTTGCTGCACCTGTGTCGGCGCAGGAGACCCCAGACTCAGTAAACTGAAATTTAAGACGGTCTTGATTGACGAGGCAACACAGGCCGCTGAACCTGGTGAGCTTTGCACTATTGATTAGACGTTCTTGCCTACTGATTTTCTCCCTCAGAATGCATGATACCGCTCGTGCTTGGATGTAAGCAGGTCGTGCTTGTCGGAGACCATCAGCAGCTCGGTCCTGTTATTATGAACAAGAAGGCTGCCCGAGCTGGACTCACTCAGTCGCTGTTTGAGCGTCTGGTTGTGCTTGGTAATCGTCCAATCCGCTTGCAAGTCCAGTATCGCATGCATCCTTGCTTATCCGAATTCCCGTCAAATATGTTCTATGAGGGCACCTTGCAGAACGGTGTCACCGCCCCAGAGCGCCTGCGCAAAAACGTCGACTTTCCTTGGCCCGTCCCTGACACACCGATGTTTTTCTACCAGAACCTGGGCCAAGAAGAAATCTCCAGCAGCGGGACTTCGTTCTTGAACAGGTGCGTCTTTTTTATTTCCTGCGTCTTCAAGCTGTAAATTCGCCGTTTAGAACGGAAGCCTCAAATGTTGAGAAAATAGTTACTAAATTCTTCAAGTCGGGTGTTGTTCCCGGCCAGATTGGCGTTGTGACACCTTATGAAGGACAGCGTTCTTACGTCGTCAATTATATGCAGTACAATGGTTCTCTGAAGAAGGACCTTTACAAGGAGATCGAGGTGGCTTCAGTGGACGCATTCCAAGGTCGCGAGAAAGACTACATCATTCTTAGTTGTGTCAGGAGCAACGAACACCAAGGGATTGGCTTTTTGAACGATCCCCGTCGGTTGAATGTCGCTCTCACGCGCGCAAAATACGGGGTCGTCATTCTTGGCAATCCGAAAGTACTTAGCAAGGTGATTTAAATTTCGCATCCCCAACGTTTGTGTAATCTCACCGAACGTGGACTAAACAGCACCCACTTTGGCATTACCTGCTGACACACTATAAAGAGAAACTTTGCCTCGTCGAGGGGCCACTCAACAACCTTCAACCTAGCATGATCCAGTTTTCCAAGCCGCGTCGGACGCTCGCCAAATCCATTGATCAGTACCGTCGACACGATACGAGTGCACGCGAATATCTCAGCAATACAACGAGCTCAGGGACGCCGTCGCGCTTCGACGCTTCCTTCTATCGCACGCACGACCCGCTTAATTATATCCCGTCTGACGTTCAGTCACTTCGTTCCCAAGCGACGTATGCGTCGGGCCTCCCGGTCTTCAACCCCAGCGGCCCATTCAATGCCAGCGGCGTTAACAAGCGGGGTGCGTATGGGTCTTATGCACCATCCATCGTGTCGCAAGGTGGAGCTGGCGATAGTGGTAGTGTCATTGGTGGCGCATCCGAGCGCGTCGGTTACTCGCAGAGCGATAGGTTGCGCCGCCGCGGCAGTTTTGGCAGCGTCGCTGGCGCGAGCGAGGTGGGCAGTTTACTGAGCAGCGGATTCGACTACAAGAGCCAGGATGAAGCGGCAGACATGGACGACATGAAGAGCCAGTATGCAGCGACACAGAGCGGGGTCACGGCTTTCTAGATGCGTATGTGCGCACGCCCCGGTTACAGAGCAAAGAAGCGGAAGTCCAGGTCACCCCAAGAAATCCTGGCATTTCCGCGGGTCTTCTGGCTCCTTTTGAAGCTAGCTCTTAGGGCGTCGCGCCTTCGCACTGAGAAGGCTGCCAATAGCACGTCGTCATCGTCTGTTGGTGCTGGCATAAGGAATATCCTAACACCGCCATCTACGAACAATGGACGCCTTGGTACCTCCTCTGTCGTTCTGCCATTGACCTGTACTGTGCACCATCGACTATCCGACTTGCAGCTTTTCAAATTTGTGCCGTAGCCCGTAGAGCTGGCTGGTTCGCTGGCCTTTGTTTTGGGGCCGTTGTACCGTTATTTATAGAGAAAGAAATGAACATGGGCACGATGAATTGGATTGACATGGGTGAGACAATGAAATGTCCCAAATAAAGGTAAATAAGATAGTATTAGTGGCAAGTGCTCTAGCCGGGGATCTTGAAACCTGCCTTGCTTGTTGTTTCGTTAATGGTTCCACAACCCAAGCAATGGTCCCCATCATAAAGAACAGCAATTTGACCTTGAGCGACGGCTTTGTGAGGTTCGTCAAACATAATTTGCACGGTTTTGCCGGTCCAGTGCTGGCGCACCGTAACGGGGACTGCAGTCATGCGATGGCGGATCTGTACACTCGCGCGAAACCCCTCACGTGAAAACGCAGCCAATGGAGGCGCGTCGTTCCATATCCACGAGAAGTTGTTGGAGATGATAGTCGACGTGAACAATGCTGGATGGCTATGCCCGAGCACCATGTCAGATCTCCGTAACGGGAGCGAGATGAGCGGAAGGAGCACCCACTCAGGAAGGGCGACGTAGATAACATTCTTTTCATGATCCTTGCCAGCGACAAACATTTTCTTGGCTAAACCTGGTAGCTTTGCGCCCTGACCGATAGTATAAGTCCAAAGACCGTTGTGCTGGCCTAGCTCGACGTTTGTGTCGATCTCAAGAACGGGTCCTGGCTGAGTTGCCACGTAACTCCCTGCAAGTACCCAAATTCAAGCGAGTTGGTTCCTAAGGACCATTCATTGAGTCGTCAAGAGGACATACCAAGAAAGTCGTTGAAACGCCGCCGCTCGCCAACGAAACACAAACCCATGCTCTCTTCACGTGAAGCATTGTGCAAACCTACGGTGCGTGCAATCTCACGAACTTGAGCTTTTGAAATGTCAGCAAGGGGAAAAATAGCCTTCTCGAGGCTGGACTCTGCGATAGATGAAAGGTAATAAGTCTGGTCTTTTAACCGATCACTCGCGCGCATGAGCTGTGGGCGGTGATTATGTGGGTGGTAGGCTTTGCGTGCGTAATGACCTGCGGGGACATATCAAGCAAGAAACCTAGCTAGGGGAAGTGCGAGACAAACCAGTGGCAAGAAACTCGATGCCTTTTGGTAAGCTATCAAACAACGCGCCGAACTTTATCTCGCTGGGAAAGCGGGGTGTGAGTAGCGTCTCGGCGATGCAACGTGGTCAGACATACCTATTACACCAGACATCGGGATTTGGCGTGTCGCCGTTCTCCCATGTCCTGACAGCAGGTTCAAATACTCTGAGCCAATATTCTCTTGATAAGTCAACCTAAACACTTTTCGTGGTGTCAAAAGTGAGAGGGCGGAGGCGTTGGAATTAACACACCATCCGGCATGGGATGTCAAGCTTTCTGCAAACACGTTGAACGTCTTCCCAGTCTTTCTCCCACTCACAACCCACGTCGGTGCCCGACTCGTCACGGGTATCCCAATTCCGCATGAATATGGCAGAAAGGTCGTAATCCTAACACGATCATTGTGGGTAAATGCGCGAGGAGATTTAATAATAGTTGCGTACCTTCTCAGCAAGCAATTTAGCGGTCACTGATGAGTCAACACCTCCTGACATGGCGACTATAACTATACCAGCAGATCGATGAAGCTCCCTTTTTTTAAAAAAATATCGCTTACCTTTACTTCCATTTTTTGGGATTTTTGGTATATGAAGAGACGAGGCAGCGAGTTTGAATGAGAATGAGAATGAACGAGTCCACATCCGAAGTCGGATTTAATCGGACTGGGGCTCGAACTAAATAAATTCGAGTCAACTTTTTTTCACTCTCACTTCATCTTCACTTCATCTTCATCTCATTCTCATGTCTTTCACTTCTATAAAATTTCGCGCGAATTCTGCGCCCAAAACTACAACTTCTCTCACTTTAACTCGGTCTCGTTCAACTGCTGCCATTAGCCCAGTATTTCTCGAGGCGAGGGCCAGAGTAAAAGAGCACGCGCGCAACATTAGCCGTTCATCTGCTCACAATGCCGTCGTCTCTCAGACCGTGTATATTTTATTCTTCTCTCGCCTCTTTATCAGCCTATTCAGTATCATCACAGTCGTCCAACTCCTGCGCCTGCCTTTCAGCAGTTACCCTCGAAAATCAGCCCTCCGAATCCTGCCCCATCGCTACCTACTCATTCAGACATTCCTTTGGATCATTCTTTCGTCGGCTTGTCAGGCGGTGAAATTTTTCATGAGATGATGCTTCGACACGATGTCAAACATATTTTTGGATACCCCGGCGGAGCAATTCTTCCCGTCTTCGACGCTATATACGATTCGAAGCATTTCGATTTTGTTTTACCTAGACACGAGCAAGGCGCTGGACATATGGCGGAGGGTTATGCACGCGTATCCGGTAAACCTGGCGTCGTACTCGTAACCTCGGGCCCCGGTGCTACCAACGTTGTCACTCCGATGCAAGATGCGCTCAGCGATGGCGTCCCTTTAGTAGTGTTTTGTGGTCAAGTGGCTACTTCAGCCATAGGCTCCGATGCGTTCCAGGAAGCCGACATTGTCGGAATCTCCCGCAGTTGCACCAAATGGAACGTGATGGTCAAGGACATTACCGAGCTGCCGAGGAGAATCAACGAGGCGTTCAAGATTGCGACATCCGGACGCCCTGGCCCCGTTCTCGTGGACCTTCCCAAGGACGTGACCGCCGGCATTCTACGCACTCCTTTGCCATTCAAGGTGACAACCCCTGGATCCACTCTTGATCTCCCCTCAAATCCTTTGCAAACCCCTGTCCGCGCGTCTTCCGAGCTCGAACTCATTCGTCAGGCCGCGCAGCTCATCAATCAAGCGGAGCGGCCACTCATCTATGCCGGTCACGGCGTTCTTGGAAATCCACTCGGACCCAAGTTTTTGACACAACTTGCGCGCGAAGGCAATATTCCTGTCACGACGACATTGCAAGGCCTTGGTGTCTTCGATGAAACGGATCCGAGGAGCCTTCATATGATTGGCATGCATGGCTCCGCGTATGCAAACCTTGCGATGCAGCAGGCGGATGTGATCATCGCTCTTGGTGCGCGTTTTGATGACCGCGTCACAGGCAAGGTCTCGCAATTTGCCCCCGCCGCACGAACCGCGGCAGCGCAGCGGCGCGGAGGTATCATTCACTTTGAGATTCAGCCAAAGAACGTCAACAAAGTCGTAGATGCATCTATTCCCATTCTTGGAGATGTCACTGAGAATCTTGCGGCAATGCTCCCCCTGATCAGATTCTCGGAACGTGCACTCTGGTTCAAAGACATCAAAGAGTGGAAGGAGAAGTACCCTTTTGTCTACGTGAAAAGTAATCCCGAGAAAGGCGAGAAAATAAAGCCGCAGGAAGTGATCGAGGAACTCGATAGACAAACGGCGTCGTACAAGGAGAACGTTGTTATTACCACAGGTGTTGGGCAACACCAAATGTGGGCCGCACAACACTTCCGTGGCGATATCCACGGTCGATGATCACTTCGGGCGGGCTCGGTGTACGCGCTATCATTCAATGTCTATTGTTTTTGTTTTTGTTCTGACGTTTTGCTTAGACGATGGGCTTCGGCCTTCCTGCGGCAGTTGGCGCAAAGGTTGGCGCACCGAACAAAACAGTCATCGACATAGATGGTGATGCGTCATTCAGCATGACCGCCATGGAACTTGCTACTGCTTCTCAATTCAACATTGGTGTAAAAGTGTTGGTATTGAACAACGAATTCCAGGGCATGGTGGTTCAATGGCAAGGTTCGTATCTATTTCGCGTGTCCATATATGCATGATGACTGAACGCTGGCAGATCTGTTCTATGATCATCGGTATTCCCACACGCGCATGACCAACCCTGATTTTGTCCTCCTCGCGAAGGCGATGGGGGTGCACGCCATTCGCGTTCGCAGTGCAAGTGAGCTACCAGAGAAGATGAAGGAGTTCCTTGAGTATGACGGGAACAAGCCCATACTACTGGAGTGCATTGTCGAGTCGAACGAGCACGTGTTCCCAATGGTACGCTCTCCTCGATAAAAACTCATTTGCCACTGATTTCACTGATTTAATCGGTTGTAAAGGTTCCGGCAGGTAAGGCGCTGCATGAACAGATCTTGCACTCTCTATTAAGGGACAAGAAACAAAACACCGAAGCATAAGAGCCGGATAATCATCTGGCCTTATCGGTACCACTCTATGTGCATACTCATAGTATCTCTCCATTTATTTCGTTTCATTGTAGCTCTACCATGCTCATCTTTTCTTATATATATATCTCACTCGATAGTGGGTCGTGATGGTGCATTTAAAATCTAGTAGCTGGCGTTGTACTTGTATCGAAAAATAATAAAATAAAAAAGCCAGCAGGGGCGAGTTCAACGTGATCTCGTTGATTTTTCCCACGTTCCTTTTCACTTGACTTTCCACTTTATGCACACGCACATGTAAATAAAACATGCCAACCTCAGCTCGCAAAAGTTCTCTCGGCGCGTCCAGACGCGTGCAACAACGTGCTCATTTACCATTCCGTGCGGATGACCTAGGCCGTGGAAAGAGGACGGGACTACCTGTTCCTACCATCGAACACAAGTCTGACGATTTTGAACCTTTCGACGAGATCCTTAGCCACGCCGACACACGAACAGCGTGGCATGGTCAGAACAAGCCGCGCCCTGGCAGCAGCAAAAAGCGTAAGAGTGTTGCACCTATTTACGAGGACGACGATGGAGGCGAGATGTCAATGGAACTTGACGATAATAGTATGTCACACTCGCACTTACCCCCTTTCTTACCCAAGTTTCTTACTACCTAATTGATGCAAGGCGTGACTATCAATTCGGGGGCAAATGCATACTTTTCTAATGCGCGACAGCCTTCGTCACCTCTGCTTAATCGCGCTGGACCATCTTCGCGTCCTATGGGGCGTAGCTCGATCGTCGACTTTGACGCGGTACCATCACCGCGCCCAAGAAAGTCACTCGCTTCTGGCATGCGCCGTGCCTCCATCGGTAGTCCTCTTCGCTCCCCTCGTGCACCCCCTGACATTGGCATCTATCCGTCCATCGACGACGGGGGCGGCGGAGTTTTGTCAGAAAGTGACGCGGATATAGAGGAGCCGGAACCGCCCAGCAAGCGGTCCAGGTACCAAAAAACTCCACGACGAGCGAGCTTCTCAATTATATCCCAGGATAGCGACGGTGAAAATCTACCGAGCCCGCGGTCGAAAGGCAAGCGCGAAGTTACCAGAAAGAACCAACGTGAAGAGGGTGACGATGAAGTTGAGAAGGAGATTGCTCAAGGCCTTGACGATATCGAGATGGATCAAGTTGAGGAAATTACGGAACCCCCACCAAAGAAGAAACCCGCCGAGAAACGGCCTCCGAAGAGAGCAATGCCCGCGATGCCTTGTAAATCTCCATTTGTCGTGGTGCGATACCCTATCTAATCGCTTTGCAGCATCTCCGGAAAACACAACAGGTCTACGAAGAGGCAAGCGACTACGTTATGAACCACTTGAATGGTGGCGGTGCGAGAAAGTAGTCTACGGGAGGCGTGACCAAGGCAAAGTATCTTACGTTCCGACGATCAAGGAGATTGTGCGTATCCCTAAAGATACTCCTAAGTCATTGGGTGCTGCACACAAGAACAAACGTAGCACCGCCCCTCGCAGCAAGACTGAAGAGGTGATAACGGACTTTAATCCAGAAGAGGGGTGGGATGATAAAACGCCCACCAATGGTGTTGTTATTGATTGGTTCACGGGCAACGAGGTATCTCGGCGTATGTTGGACATCTCTGCTGTATTGCAACAAGCTTTTTTGAGCCAGGTCTCACAGGTCTTGCCTATCCGGGCCGCTTGGTGAACCATCGTTCTGCGGCCAACAACGACTTTTTCTTTACAAAGGTATTCGGAGATGGAGAATATATCGCGGCGGGACAGCTTCGAATACCCCCCAACAAGCATAAGCCAAGCAAAATGACGAAAGACAATACTTATGTGCGTCTAACATCCACACCCCTCTTTCAACAGTTGATGCCCAAATCCACCAATAGGTGTTCTACGTGATAGAGGGTGCTGTGACGTTCAAGGTACACGAATCGTCGTACGTCCTCTGCTCAGGCGGCATGATCTTGGTACCCCGCGGAAACACCTATTATATCGAGAACATTGCGGAACGCGACGCAAAGTTGTTCTTTGCACAAGCGCGCCGTGTCTCTGCAGAAGAGGAGGCCCCACCAGAGGTGCTTCCAGCTCCAGATCCCGAGACGCCGGCAACTCCGCAACGGCGCTCGAATAGTGTCAGTCAGGCTCCCGTCACCACTCGTCTCTCGAGTGAGCGTGCAGCGCCCAGCAAACGTGGGGTGTCAACGCGGGCATGAAGCTAGCATTGCTCTTTCTGATGCTTCTTAATGCATGATGCCGATTCGTTCTCACAGAAGTCCTAGGCTTACCCATGGTCTCTATATTTCATGCAATCACAATCTGTATTTTTAAATCACATACACTACCTCGCTTCAATGGTAAATCATATTTAGCTGCAGTGCGTCAATGCCGATCTAATTGTGCAACGCTGCGTGATAATATTAAGCCAGACTGGCCTTCCCGCCGCAGATATTTGGGACCAACGGGTCGTTCCAGGGCGGCAACGAGATTCTCTGTCACACCGGGCACGCCCCATTCAGGCGACAAGTCATCGTCAACTACAGCATGAGCATGAAAGGAAACCCCAACTACGAGATGGCGTAGTTGACCTTAGTTGCCTTAAATTAGCCTCGTAGTGGTCTTGCAGTAACCTCACAAACAGGCCACGAGCCATGTTGCGACCAAGGGCTCCTCCATCAATGGGTTTAGTTGTCGTGATCATCGCCATCGGTGCATTCGAACTAAACAGTAGATCTGGGCACTGGAATAATTTACTTTGGCAGCCTCGGGAAAGTTGCAAGACACCCACCACTTGTTGGCAGTGCCTTCTAAACGCTTCCACGAGGACTTGGTCATCTCGCATCTCGCATCACGCCCTAACGACTAGTTTTCCGTGATCACGGTCTCCGCTCTTGCTGCTCCTGCGAGGACTGGCACCAAATAGTGAGCACAGGTGGCCGACATAAGCAGCTTATCCCTGAAAGATAGGACAGGTCGGCTTAGGGTGCAACAAAAGTAGCATCCTAGACCGTTACGATATGCAGTACACACAACAGATCCCTAGACGGTGATTGGCGGTTTTGATTCAGTACTCGAAAAGGACGCCTTTCAAATTATAACTGCATTTGAATTCGTCGGGTCGGATAGAAGTATCGGCTCTAAATATCGCACAATCAATGAGATGTAGCTAAATGCTAGAGTAATAGCGGAGAGGATAATTAAAACTGGTCCTGATTTTGAGAGAGCTGGGCATGCAAGAAATGGAAAAGAAAGTGTAAGTGACAACATAGTTGATAAAAGGGGGTGACGTGATGTGAATGGAGGGCATAACGGAACAGCATCCAGTGCTTTGCACTTGATGCCACTACTGGTTAGTAGTATAAATTGACAAGCAAACCAAGCGGGGAAAGCAGCAGTATACACGTAGGCGTGATCTCCAGACTTATGACTCTTGCCGCGTTCGCAGCCAACCAGACTTCTCATGGCTACCTTTCTCGCTTGGAGGAACCCCAATGGTAGATGAACGCCTAAAGTCCTGTTGAACCGGGACAGCTGTCTTTGGCGACACGGGGAATAAATACGACGCGGGCCGTTGCGGAATATCTGATGGTACATTTGGGAATGCGTCAAAGATATCACGGTCGAACGGAACTTCACTCTTTGGCGACGGTGAGATTGGAGAAATAGAGAGGAGCGAACCCGGTGTTTCCGGGATGATAGGTGGAAGCATGGGCGTTTGCTCCAGGATCGCATCGTCTAAGAACGCAAACGACGGATCAGCTCTCGAGGGGAGACTAGGACAAGGAAAACTGACCAGGATCATCCAGCAAAGACTTGGTCTTCGACGCCCTGTTGAGGAGACGCTCTGCGAAGGAGCTCGCCCTTGCGACGCCGCGTCGAGGAGATAGACGCAGGGAGCCGGGTGCACTATCACTTTTGCCACTTTTGTTGCTACGGCTGGAGAACATGCTGCGCACGCTCATAGAGTCATTGCTATGTCCGTGGGAAGCCTGTGGCATGGAGAGGTCGAAGGTAGGTGATGGCGGGGTCGCGACTGGAGCAGAGTCATCGGAGGACATCTCGGATGACACGCTGAGCCGTGGACCACGTAGCGCACCACGGAGAGAGAAGTATTTGCGTCCGCGTGTAGACTTTGGTGGCGTTGGAGAAACTTCTTCGGGTGAGACCGATGCAACTGGATGAACCTGGAAACTTGGCGTCGATGTGGATGACCGGATAGGTGAGTGCGGGATTTTAGTGGACGGTGCTGAAGTCAAGGGACTCAGAATAAGGCCGCGTCCCTTTGATCGTGTTGAAGTCGCAACCACAGGTGGGGACGGGGTGACCTGGTCCGCCTTTGTTGTGGTGGCAGGCGAGGGCGCAGACTCCATTTCTGCCTTCGGCCCCTCCTCGCCCGGAGCCGAAGGCATCTCAAAAGTTGTGTTCTCGTCGGAAAGCCTTTGTTCGAGCCAAGCAGCCTCTTGAAGCAGAGCAGCTAGGTCACCCACGCCAAGATCGCCCGCACCAGGACTGGGGGGAGGGTCAGTAGTCACAGTGCCAAGATGCTTGAAGTTCCGCTTTGACCGCACAACCCCACCGTCTGTACCAGGTTTGAAACTGGAAGAGCTTGGATGAGAGGTGACAGTACTTGACCTAGAAGTGGTGCTATGCCTTGAATCTGGGCGCTTATCACCATCATTGCGGTGCACAATGGCGCTAAAACTACGGCGGCCTGGTTTGGTAGTAGGTGAGAGGGACATTATGATTGGGTCGTCAGGATTTCCAGACGAATTGGCAGGAGTGCTTGAGGGGAAAGCGATGCTCGACTCAGAAGTAGAACTTCTATCTTGAAGTAAGTCGACCTTCACCTTGTCAACGGGATGTACGTTTGAAGGGTTAGAGGTGGAGCTTGCTTTCAAATTGTCCACAGTGTTAACACTAGTTGGTGAAGCTAATTGGGTGACAGATGATTCATCAGAGTGGGTTGACGAGGGTGTCAAGGAATCATTCTGTAGGGATTGGTCCAGTCGGGAACCCCGCGAGGATGTATTGATCGTAGCTTCTTTGACGGGAGCCTGCTCGATCGTAATATGGGTTTGTACAATAGACACGGCGGGTTGAGGGCCGACAACGGGAACCCGCTCCTGGGCATGGGACTCAGCTGGTGTTGGAGTGGACTGGGAGAAAAGAGCAGTGTGAACAACTGAAGGGGAAACATTTCCGGCCTGGATCGAGGTGGTCTTGGACAAGGCTGCTTTGGGCAGAGAAATATGTTCGGAGGCTTCGTCCGATGAAGGGGTTGTGACAATTGATCCAGCCAATGAAGTGGGGCTCACCAACGACGCTGTAGCAGGATGGCCGTCTGTATGGACCCCAGACTCCGCAGAAGATTTCAGGGTGGAAGCAAAGGATTCTGAAGGTCTGTGTCTAGTACCTCGGGAAGAGATTCACGCTGACAGTCGGGCCTTCTCTGAATGGAAGTCTCATGATGATCATCTGCAGGTCCCTGAGCTTCGTCTGGTTTGTCAACTACATCAAGATCGCTTGTCTGTCTGTCCGTGAATTCGGATGAGCTACGGCGTGAAGGGGGCATTGATAGAGAAACAGAGTGGGTAGTAGGGGGGGGCACGAGGTGTGCCGTAGACTTAGCGGAATTCTCATCTGACGAAGGCTGAGAACTTGTGGTCGTTGATGCTCCTGGTGGGGATGTAACAGCTCTATAGCCAGAATTTCCTGGAGCAGTAGGTCGCCCTTTTCCAAGGGCGGCAACTCTGTTTCCATAGAGCTCACGACTTTTCGTGGAGCCAGCGTCTTCAGGCGGGGGAGCTCCCATGGCAAAACTACCGCGGGGAATAGGTACACCACCCTTCCTCTCGAACTTGGCAATCTTGTCACGGAGACCACCCCGCGGAGGGGTGACGGATAGATCGCGAGAAGGTGTTGGAGAAGAGGTTGGGGAAGGGGTGCCATTGCGCTGTTGAAGAGCCGCGATGCGGTCTTTTAGGTTACCCTGGGGAGGTTGTGTTGCAGCCCTGAATTGAAAAAGGTATAAGAGAGAGAGAGAGAGAGAAAGACGATGAATTAGAACCTACATGGGAGAAACGAAGGAATGAATGCTGCAAAATGTTCAAGGAGCGACCAGTAACCCAAGCCAAGCAATACACGCTAAGCAAAGATAGAGTGGATAGATTGTGTTTTTGAACGACAAAAAGAAATGAAAAAATAAAGGAAAAGAAATGAAATGAAATGAAAAAGAAAAAAGAGGGATATACGGGAGAGAGTGATAGAGAATGAGAGTGAGAGAAGAGAAGAGAAGAGAGGAGATGATAAGGTTAAGGTAAAGGTAAAGGTGAACCTTCAACTCTACCTTTAGAAGCCCAAAAGGCACGTTTCCTATTTATCTTCACTCGACCACTACCTCGACCTCTAGCCGACTCGGTATGATCAAACTCTACAATTCCTTCCTCGCTCGACCCAACAACTAGAATTTCCTCCTCCTCACTTCCCTCGTCCGTCGTAAATATGATTTTTTCGTCAATCGCTGGGCTTATCCTTCGCCGTTTCCTCGGTCGAATCCCATAACGACTCGTTTCAGCGTCAACGTCGATGATTTCACCTGACCGGTCTTTCAAAGTCATAGTAGAACCTGTTGCGAGAGTGGGGCCTTCGCCGTCAGAATTTCGGGATCTATCCCTCGATTCCCAAGCAGTTTGTACACCAAATGCATCACCCCTCTTTCGCCGCGTGGCGTTCTTCAGGTGTCGAACGTCCTGCACGACCGTAGCTCTCGGTGAGACCCCAACGAGTCTATGCAACACCTTCTTGTCGTAGACCTCCTGCACGATACGTCGGCGATTGATCGTCTGGTTGGTGCACGTTCTGATCAATAGAGCATCACAACCTCAAATTCAACCTACCTCTTGGGTGACGCCCAGTACACTTGACAATATGCTCAAATCTGGCGGGTCCACGTGCCCTCGCAGCTGGACAAAACGTCCCGATCGTCGTGAATTCAGTATGCCGGCCTTTAAATAGGCGGCTGCCGTCATGATACCATGCGCACCTGCGAACGTCTGGCGTACTCGCGCAATGTTGTATGATCCTTTGGAGATATCATTCGCTGCACCATGATCGTGCTAGTTAAGTGACGCGTTCAGTCACGCGGAACAAGCCACTCACCTGGGTCCGCTGGGTCCTCGATAGATAGTAGGCTCTGCCTGTAGTCCACCCACCCTCGTTGGGCCTTGTTAAAATAGGTGCCTCCGTCCCGCAGCGAGATGCCCACTTCATGATAGTTGAAATAACAGCCGTACAATTCAAAGAACTCCATCACTAGTACTCCCAAGTTCTGCGCCGGGTTGATTTCTCCTCTCCTTATTTTTGGGTGCATTTGTAGGAAGCTTGCTGCCAGGCAAACGATGCTGTAACTCCCTAGACCACCCGAGAACACTTCGTTCATCGACCGCTGACTGAGAAATGCTTTTCCGACAAGGACGAGCGCCCGAAGAGCAGGCATTTCAGAAAGGAATCCCGTCACGACTCTTCCCGCTTCTACCCCGTTCTCTTGGTTGATAGAAATGTCAACAGGAAAATAGCCGTGGGTTGTGACAAATTTGACGATGGGTACTTTCGCTTTTGCAATGATGGTTACTTTATCAGTTATCCCCGCTCGTTTGAGTGTGTTGGCGAGCGCGTGTAAGACCGTAATGCGATCAGAGTATGCCATGGATTGAGAAAGTACGACCAGGTCTATGTCTCTTCAACACAGTCAGGGTTTGGCAATATGGAGCGAGTGATACCGATCACACACCCTAGCGGAAGGTACAGCTTAGTCTCGTAACTCCCAAACGCAAGCACCTTTGCGTCCGGAATTTTTTTTTGAATAGCTTGGGAAATTAATGTCACGACCAGCGAACGGACTTCATCCTCTTCTCGTGTCGGCGATATGTAGTTCACAAATGCCTTGACCTCTTGATGTAGTCTGCAACGTGTGCTGTCAGTCGCCACACGAATGAGAGGCAGAAAAAGCGTACAATTCTGCCACATTCGTGCTCCCTTCCCAGTTAACATCTGTAACCCATGGTGCCTTTCGTGATGCGGCATCCATACGATCCTTTTTGTTGTTGTACCCGTCGTTTCTGTCAATGTCGGCTTTGCCCTTTTTTCCTCCTCCGCCATCACTCTCGTGTACCTTCCCTTTACCTTTGTCCCAATCTCTCTCCTGAGGTTCCCGGTTGTCCTTTTTATGATGGTGTTCACGGAGCTCAGGTTCATATCCAATCCAAACGCAATAAAATCGCCGTTATTCTCAAACGAAGGCTCTTCCAAGAAAGGTGACGGATGCTCGTCCTGCGGAATAGGTGTTGCTGCTCCAGAGCGCTTGCTCTTGCTCCTCGTCTTCAATTTTGTCGACGCCGGGGTGGAGACTTCGGACGGACCGGCAGCCGCGTCAAGGATACCCAACTCGCAGAATCCACGGTCCTTGTGACTTGTACTTGTCTCATTATTTGAATCTATTCGAGAGCTCGATGAACCATTAATTGGCATAGCGGGCGAGGGAAGAGGGATGTGAATGAACTGACTGTTCAAGTCAGTCTTGTACCCGGTCCGACGACTCCGGACTCGCTATCGCTGGCGCTGGCGCAACCCACGACCCACGACTCAGAGTAAAACATGCCAAAGGCGGCGAAGAAGAAGAAAGAAAAGGCAGCAGACTTTTCTGTACGAGGCATATTCCTGGCTTAAGCATTGCGCACCTAGCTAATGACAATCCGCTGGCAGAAAGCCAAACTAAGACTGGGCAAAGGAAAGAAACCTTCAACGAACCAGGTTAACACCTCCTTCAAGGCTCGGTGTATGCCCCATCCCTGTATTTATACTTTAGACCACGCTTTGTTGAGTTGCGGATTCAGCTATTGCGCTTCCCGCGCAGAGCATCACGGTCGAGATAGACCCTAATGTGCCAACTACTAAGAGGAAGCTCACATTCACGGATTTGGCAGCACATCTGAGGCACCACAACAGCAATATCAAGAAAGGTACGGCATCCAGGTGTCTTTGTTTTCTCCCGCTCTCCTAACGGTTCGTAGATGCCTTACTTGGCCTACGCGAGTTATCTGAGGCTCATCTGGAGGTAGTTGAAGCATCCTTGGCATTGCTCATTGGAGCATGCACGCGATTGATTGCGAACGAGGTAACCGGAATCGTGTTTACTTGGGACTCTGCCTAATCCATGACACAGGATGCTAGTGTCCGTCGGGCTTTGTTATCTTTCTTCACTTGGCTCCTTCCCCGGATTTCCGTCGTAAGTATCGTCCGTCTCATTTCTCTCAACTAATCAGTCTATCTCCTCTGGACTGTAGACAAATCTCGCTCCCCACTCGGCCACGCTCCTTCTTTTCACAGCCTCTGCCCAAACACACATATTTCCCGAAATACAGATTGACGCCGTTCGGTTTCTTGACCTATACTTGGAAATATTCCCAGATGCTGTCGTTTGCGGTTGGAGGGATGGCACCAGCGGTCATGGTAAACGTATACTGGAGGGTTACTTGAGTATATTGGGCGCTGGTACGAAAATGGGTGAGGGAGAAGGTGCGTATTGTCCCGCTACAGGCATATCCCCAGATCGATTGTGCATATGAAATAGACACAAACCTCGCTCTTCCTACTTCTACAGCAAGCGTTTCCCTGTCGACATCTGTATGAGGTTCCTGCATTCCTAGGAGTTCTTTCTTTCCTGATCTGCTAGGTTTTTATCAGTCAAAGCTTCTCGTATTTAAGTCAATATCGAAATTTCTCCGTGCCGCCTTGGGTATTTCTGCCAATAGTGACAAGGGCCTTAGATCTACCTCGTCGAACCTAACATTATGCTTTTCCTCGGCCTTCTCAGCACCAGCTGCGTATCAAACTTTTGATGCGCTCTTTCGACCAACTACATACCTCCAACCTAGCACTCAGCCTCCAACGCGTCGGTGGAAGGCGAGGGTCGGCCCTGGTGATGATGCGGAGCATTTCGCATTCAACTACAAGTCAATCGAATTCGAGCGAGCATACAGCTTACAGGACCTGGATGATGCGACCCTATCTGCAATCTCAAGTGACCTTCACAAAGGTTCTCAACTCGCTTATCGTCAATCAGATTTTGAAATGGTCCGCCTCACGTGTACTTGTGTCAACCTTGCTGACAGAAAGGTTCTTAGCGCCTGGCACAGGCATTGCATCCCGTTCTTCTATCCAATCTCCTTGATTCTGCTCCTTCTGTCTTTGTGCCGGGCTCTACCCCCCCTCAGACCGAGTTGGGTATTATTTCTGCTGTAGCATGTATATATCGCAATCTATATGGCGCATTACTACAGGGCACAGAGGTGAGGATCTGAGACGTTAGACGGGCCACCATTTGCTGATTCGTCCAGGCCAATTCCAACAAACAATTTCTTTTGGATAGTTTACAGATCATTTTAGAAAGAATGGCATCCTATTTTCCCTTCCTACCTAACCCTCTTAATAGACGCGATGCTCAGGTATGTCTTCTCTTTGTCCCCCATTTACTTTGCCTCAGGTATTCTCAAACCAGATCGAGCAAGCATTCCAGGATCTTAACATTATTTTTTGTGAACTTACGTCTCTCCTACTTCTTGCCTACTCGCTTCTGCGCGTGGCTCCTTCAAACCCCAAGAAGCGTGATGGCATGTCAATTCGGATGCAAGTCTTGCAGGTAAAAGGCTTTGTTGCTCGCTTATTGCGCGGGGTCTCTGTGTCGTCGCACACGATGGGGCGGAATGTAACAGCGCAGGAGTACATGGCCCTGCTTCCGACGCTGTGGATGCTTTTGAATAGCAATCTAGCGTATAATGGTGTGGAGGAGGATGCAGATATTCTCAGCGCCTTGCTTGATCACGCACTGCAGGTCTCTTCTGCGGCTGCTACGAAACGCCCGACTGTGGATTTCCTCGGGCGACTCATACTAGTGAGGATTTCTAGGTTGCGTGGTCCGCTCTCCAAAGCTGATTCGAATGGGCTTAGCTCGAGACAGCCTCACAATATATTGGCACCTTCACGGTGAACAATAATGCCGAGTGTCTCGAAAAATTCAAGCAGTGGGTCACACACCTTCCGAAAACGCTATGGGAGCTTAGTGACACCGACCCCCAATGTACGGAGGTAGGGACCCGCCGTGATAATCACGATCGATTCCATTGACCGTGTGCCTAGGTGATTCTACGCTTCCTGTTGCGGCTATTTCAGCGTCGTTCTCCGCTGGCGCAAAGTGACGCAAGTGCTTTCGTATGCTCTCACACGAGGACTACAGTCACTTATTCGCACCGTGCGCTCTAGGTGGCTGCACAGCTCTGCGCCCGTCTAATACCATATTTCACCATAACGCACCCAACGCGTGGAGCATTACCCGGGCCTTTCACGAAACTTGTTGACCCCGTTCTTCAGCGACTTGCATTAGATACTGTAGTGGTCATCATGGCGCGTGTACCCGCCGAGTCTCGTGGAACCCTCGACTTAGCGGTGCATCAAGCGGTAGAGGGCTCGACTTGGGCGGCATATTTGGCGGGTGCCACTAACAACTTGCTTTTCTCAACGTAGGCAGGCATTATAACTATTTTGACTTTAGCCCGAAGTGGACCCATACTCTACATTGAGAAGTATCCTCCACATCGCGCCTGAAGGATTTGCCTAGAACAAAGGGGTCGATGTGGGACTCAACTCGCCGGCTCGTACAGGTAGCCTGTGTTGCGGTCTGCCACATCAAAGGTAATCCGCTCTACCTCCGCATTTGTCGATGCATCGATGAGTGCGCACTCTACTTTGTCCCCTGCAACGATAGGCCCAACGCCAGCGGGTGTACCAGTGAGTATGAGATCACCCATCTCGAGTGTCATGATGGACGAGATATGCTGGATGAGTCGGGGAATACGGAAAATCATATCTGACGTTTTCCCATTTTGCTTGATTTTTCGTTAACCTGTTTGACTCAAGTGAGACATTTGCTCTCATCTCAACAAAGGCTGCTGCATGACAAACTTTGAGCCATATATTCAGATTGTGAGGATCTGGAATCTTGGATTTTGGAATATAAGAGCTGTGCACAACGTTTTCGACAAGTAAATAAGCCTTCAAAGGCTGAGCTACTTACCTGACGGGTGTGAACGTGTCGAACCCCTTCACAGCCGACCATGGTAAACCCTTTCTTTTGACTTCCTCTTGCAGGTTTCTCGCAGTCATATCAATAGCAAGAGCTGACAGGTAATCAAGCATGCGTTTGGTGGGGTCGAAATAGACCTCAAAACGTACCATATCCAGCTATGTGCTCTTCTGCGTTCTCCTCAGAGATGTTGCGTCCCTTTTTCCCGATGACCAGACCCAGCTCAACTGGCAAGGTCAGTGTCGCGTCGCGAGTGAGACCAAGTAAACGTAGCCACTACAAAACCTACCCTCATGATGAGCAGTAATGCCTCTTGGGATTTCGATTACACCGCCAGAAGAGATATAGCTGGTTGTCGGCTTAAGGAAGAAAAACGGCTCCTTGGGGAGCGCGTTTTTTAGTTCCTTGACATGGTCCGCGTAGTTTCGCCCAATTGCGACTATCTTTCTTAGGATTAGAATTTTAAGACAATACACCAAATAATTGCTCATGCTCGACCCACCTTCTTACCGCTCCGAGCGAAAGATGCTGCGGTCATTTTGAAAATTATGGGGGAGGAGAGGGGAGTAGGTGTGTGCTGACCTAACTAAAAACGCGGTGACGGTATCTCAATAGTCTTGGATATCTCAACGACCATGATTTCGGTGGGCAAGCAGATAACTAGCGTTATAACTCTTGCTAATCTGAACTCAGGCGTTCTTTATATTTAACCAGAAAGGCGAAGTGAGCATGAGAATTGTTACATTGAAGTGTCGCTGTCTGACGCGTCTCCCTTAGCTGCTGATCTCTCGACTCTATCGACCAGACGTGAGGTATCGTTGTTCTCCACCCTCGAAATGCTTATGCCAATCTGTTTCCCAGACGTCCAATAGCAGATGTTTTCCGGATACAAGTCATTTCTAGCAGCGATGTACGGTCCCCCATCGTTACCCTTGGATCCACTAGTTTCTTTCACGTAAGAGTCAACAATGTCTACGTCGTAGCCGTGACAAAGTACAAGCTTGCATCTTGCGCCTAAAGAGACCTTATTAACACCATGTAATAGGAACAATGCGAATGCTGCACTTGTGTTCGAATTCTGTTACCGAGTCATCTCAATCTGCAAATCATATTTCGGGAAGGTCGATGAAGAATGCGTCAAGAATAATTTTGTGCTGATATACGAGCTGATCGACGGTGGGACACTTCTGACATGCTCTGCTATAAGCTAATTACTGTAGAGATCAACGACTTTGGTTATCCCCAGAACAGCGAGATCGACACCCTCAAGAGCTATATCACGACCGAGAGCGTTGTGT
The DNA here is from genome assembly GCA_022496185.1 of Multifurca ochricompacta. Taxonomy (NCBI): domain Eukaryota; kingdom Fungi; phylum Basidiomycota; class Agaricomycetes; order Russulales; family Russulaceae; genus Multifurca; species Multifurca ochricompacta. The sequence continues at coordinate 1,035,141 of WTXG01000003.1, read as the reverse complement.
CTTCTCAGATAGTTGCTGTGTGTCGCCGCCTTTCCTTCGCCTTTCTGGCTGCTGACCTATGCGTTCACAAGGAGGAATCTTCGAAGATCACCACCCAAGCAACCGGGGTCACAAGTTGGCGTCGGGCAGATGTAAAATACAAGAAGAATGAGGCGTTTGTTGACGTCGTGGAAACGGTCAACTTGAGCATGAGTGCTAAAGGCTTGTTATCGAACTGTGATGGCTTCTTTCAATTAAACGTCTTGCGATTCTGCAGGCACTGTTCTACGCGCCGATGTCGATGGTCATATTCAAATGCGTGCATACTTGTCCGGTACACCAGAGTGCAAATTCGGCCTCAATGACAAGTTGGTAATTGACAAGAGCGAGCGCGGTGCCATCGATGCCGTAGAGCTCGATGACTGTCGATTCCACCAATGCGTACGGCTGAACGAATTCGATTCAAACCGGACGATTAGCTTCATTCCTCCAGATGGGGAATTCGAGTTAATGACGTGTGTATGATTCATACTTGGGTTCTTGTCGCTGGCTGGCTGCTGACTCTGACTATTTCCCAGCTATCGGGCAACCTCAAATGTGAAACTTCCTCTGCGTGTTATTCCCACCGTTAACGAGATAGGAACAACACATGTCACATATCTTATTGTCGTGAAGACAAACTTTGGAAACAAGCTCTCCGCAACTAATGTAGTGCTTCGCATTCCGACGCCTCTGAATACAACGAGCGTCGACTGCAAAGTTCAGACGGGAAAAGCCAAGTATGTCCCCGAAGAAAATGTGGTCGTGTGGAAGTAGGTGTGACGGGAATCTCTCATTTCTATGACTAATGCACATGTAGGATCCCGCGAATTCAGGGGGGACAAGAGCTTACATTCAATGCTGCTGCACAACTCACCAGCACAACAACCCGACAAGTGTGGGCTCGGCCTCCCATAGATGTCGACTTCCAAGTTCTTATGTTCACTGCTTCTGGATTGATTGTACGGTTTTTGAAAGTGTTTGAAAAAAGTAATTATCACAGTATCAAGTGGGTGCGATACTTGACCAAGGCCAGCGGAACGTATCAGATACGGGTAAGCAGACAGGTTTTTGATTTGGTTGGGAAATATTCGACTGACTTATTCATTCTATCACAGTTTTAGCAGCTTTAGGTGGTCCGTCTCTCGATATGCGTACCCTTCACTGCCTTGGAATGTCTTGATTAATTTAGTTCATCCTGCACGGTCACTTTGGTGTGGCGGATGAAGGGGGCAAATGACCTGACAATGTCTCGGGTTGTCATCACACTGTATTGCCCAGTCCACTTTTCGGTTGTCATATGCGTGTACTTCTGAAAAAAAAGTATGTGAGGGTAAGAGTGAGGGTGAGAGGAATGAATGTGTAGCCCAGCCATTGGTGTCTTAGTCGTCTTAGGCGCTACTAGTAATGGCCGAATAGGCCCCAAAGTAATACGCGTCCTCCGTGCTAACTAACTTCACTTCACCGCTGACCACCCATTTCAGGCCTTTTATTCGTTCATCAACCTAGCATATATTCACTTTTAAACTATGTTTTGGAGGTATTGGCGCTAAAACTGACGAGAAGAGAACCTGAATTTCCTGAACCTTCTTGCACATAGGTTTGGCTTTCACAACGGATCTTCAATAGATAGCCTCCTCGACAAGGATGATGTGTCGTTAGAAGCGATACTTGACGAGGATGATCTCCTGCAAGAATGCAAGGCTCAAAATACGCGCCTCATTGATTATTTTCAAAGGTTAGATGTACTGCAACGCCTGTTGGGTTATGTCACAGGACAGATAGAGGGAGAGGACCGGGGTAGATTCAAGTATGTGCCACGCTTACATGTCACTCGCTCATTCTGAACACTGTCTTCACGAAGATACCCTTACGTTGCAACTGAGGTCCTTTGCAGTGAAATATGGTCAATCGTCGAGACCTGTCTGAACAACACAGATCAGCTCTTGGGCCCCTTCTGGGAGACCGTGCTGGATCGTACACCCGAAGACATGAAAACACGAATGACAATGGCTTCTCAATTTGCCAAAATAAACGCTGTATTTCTAAGCAAAAAGCCCGCCGAGGTGACTGCCGCTTTCCTGCGCTGTCGTGTTGCCCATTCGGAGACCCGCTGCAGATGCTCCAATTTATCCGAGCACAGCGAGATATTATCGAACGAATACTCCAACATATCGAGATGCCCTCTTTTTCCGATCTCCTTATACGAATAATACAATTAGACGAACAGCCTGCCGGCGCTGGCGTGCTTGAAGTATGCCCTCACTCGATTAAGCGTCCCTCCACGTCGAACCTCGCTCACACGGCGCTTACAGTGGCTTTCTGAACAGCGTCTTATGACGAGACTCGTCAGGCGCCTTTCCCCGGTTCATTCTTCGAACATGCATGTTGTGGTGGCAGAACTCATTAAAGGCATTATTTCAATGTCAGCGCCCTCTCCTGCAGCTGGACTGTCAGAAGGTCTTCAAACCGGTCTCGCATCTAATCGATTTGCCAGGGAGCTGGCCAGTCGGGAAAATATGCAAATTCTTGTGGACTATATTCTTAATGACTTTAAGGATATAACACCTGTCCCGACTAGCTCTGAGGACGACGAACTCTGTGATCCAATTTCTCCGACCCTGCCGAACTACGATTCCGCGACATCCTCTATCATCAACTCAATATGCATGGTTATCGAACTCATCCGGCAGAACAATTCAGACTACTTTGAGCCATACCTCTTCCACACTTTAAGGAATCGACTCATTCATGTTCAACAGCAGCTTTCCACGCGCGATCCCGACGAAGGCCGAGTGGCATTAGAGGGGGCTATGAAAGAAATGGTCGACCGCATAGGTGTTGTCCACCTGGGTCCTTTACTAGTATTATTCTGCGACCGTTTGCACGAGCTCAAGCCCTACGTGCAGAAACCGCGGTCATCAGTGAGTACTTTGGTGTCAATTTTGTCCCCCTATTCCTCGCTAAGCTCATTTATAGGACGGGCCCGTATCTACGACAGTTGGAATTATAGCGCCCCTCACGTTCGAACGCTACAGAATTTGCGAGCTCTATGCCGAACTTCTCCACTGTTCTAATATGTCTCTTCTCAATCGCTCTGCGGATTACGACTACCTTTATGATTCAGAGGGTCGGTTGCAGGGGGGGCTCTCTGCCCTCGAAGAATTAGCTCAGGTCATCTCCATGGGCTCTGGTGATGAGGATAGCCGTGAAGCTATGGACGAAGGAGTGGACGAGATCGAACCCGCATTAGAGTTTCCAGTTCATGGCGCCCCGCAAGACTCGTCGTCGCTTTTAGACTCGGATGAAGACATGAGTGACGATGAAGGTCCTGGTAGTTTTGAAGATGATCCTATGGAAGATGTCGCTGTTTCTGGCGAGTCAAAGTCTACAGATGGCGGTCCGAAGCCCAAATCAGGTTTCTTTTCCCCTTCGCATACCCGCTTTCCTGCAGACACCCTCCACGGTTCTGCGTCTCCAGGAACTTCTCCGCTTTTAGATCCAGCCTCTCCAGGAGGGAGCAGACCGCCCCGGCGGAAGGGCTCGAATCAAAGCATAGGTTCTGAGGGCTCTACTATCGGCCGTCGTTCAGCCGGGTCGAGGCGCAGTTCGAAACGGCTTGCGTTAACTGACGCATCGCAGTCCGGACTCTTCGTTCCAGTCGGAGAGCGACTGAAGCACCGATTGCTAGAGGATAACGTATTGACGAGCATATTAGTGAGTAAGCTCTTTGGAGACGGTCTTTAGTCCTAACTTGACTCCGTAGGACCTATTCTTTGAATATCCGTGGAACAATTTCCTTCACAGCGTTGTATACGACCTCATTCATCAGATCCTTACGGGACGCGTCGACGGGGGCGCCAACCGTCTGCTCGCTATTGCACTCTTTCGAGATGCGAGGCTCATGGAGCGAATACTCGAAGGACAAAAACTCAACGATGTCGAAAGGTACGGTCATGTTTGACTTGCAGAGACACGCTCAATGGGTCGTTCTAGCGCCAAGCCCAAAGGCGTTCGATTGGGATACATGGGGCACCTTACCCTCATCTCGGAAGATGTGATTACTACGCTCGATCATTTCCCGTTAGACCTGAGGCAGGTCATCGAGGAGTATGCGCCACAGCCAGCCTGGGACGATTATGTGCGAGGCCGATACAAGGAAACCAAGAAGAAAGATTCAAGTCCGCTCGGTGGAGGCAAGCCTGCCATGGTCGCAAGCATATCACGACCTGTGACCCAGTGGAAAGTCGATGAGGAGGACTCAAGTGCCCCTGTTCCCCCGTCTGCTATCAAACTCGACCTGCAAGAGACCAAGGGCGAGTTCCGCCGTGCAACAGGCTCGAGACCCGCTCTTGGAAACACGGCTGACTTTGGAGTCGCATCTGCTGCCGACGATGACGACGACGACTTTACCACTGCAACACATCCCACAGTGAGCTTATTGGCGTTGCTAAAAATTGCCGTTCCTCGACTCTGATCTTCGTAGTTCGCTCAGTATCTCGCGCATGAAATGCAGCGTCGCGACGAGTTCGATGGCTCGTCCTCTTCATCTGATGCTTCTGATGAGGAGGATGGGGGGTGGCTCGCACAGTCTCGATTTGATATGCAATTTGAACGCCCAGCGCCCGCTGAAAGACAAGCACCCGCTCGAGGACGTCGTCCTCTTAGTGAAGCAGGGATGGATGTACGCACCCGCCCATGCCGAGCAGCAGACAGTTGCTGACATCGTCTTCAGAGCGCCTTTCCACCTGCTCCAGCAGATAGTCCGTTCAACGATCCCTTTTCGACCGAAGATGACGACGTAAGTGTGTTCAAGTTCATGTAGGCAGCCTAGCCTCATGCACAATCAATTAAGGACGATGGCTTTGGCCCATTCTCAGACTCAGCAGCTGCCTCACGAAGTGACCCCTTCAACCTCTCATCGAGTTTCTCGGAAGACATACAAGAAGTATCATTTGATTCGTTTGGTGACTTTGGTGATTTTCAAAGCGCAGGTGACGGCGAGACTACACCGACTGCCGGTAGCTGGACCTTCGCTAGCGGGTCCAGTCATAGCTCGCCGAGCGATACTGGCGATGGGTCTGGCGATGAAAAGGAGGCTGATGCCAGAACGACTGGAGAACGTAAACCGGATCAGTGATTTATACTTAATTGTATGGGCCTCTCATTGTATGAGCACCTTGCTTCTCGGTCGTTATGGGGGCGAGCGATTTCTGGTTATCACTTGTGACCATGTTAAAGTCAGGACATCATAGGAGACACTCCGTCTCACTCCGTCTGTAATAATAACAGCGTAGCACCTTTGGTTTGGTTTGGTTTGGTTCACATGCCATCTAGATCTGGTCTGCCAAACACAATTAAATTCAAGGTTCTCTTATAAACAAACCACTTAAAACCACGCCACGCCTCAAGGGCCCATCCTACACGCCTTGTCGTGGTTGCGCGCATTCCGTGAAGGTGGCGTACTGACCTCTTGGCTCTCGTATATCCATATGAAATTGAAAATTCCTCGAATGGCTCTTTTGGCTAGTGGTGGGTCTGTTGTTGGCCTGACGAAACTTGGCGCCGCCTCCATCCCGCTGTCTTGCGGTGGCGCTTGGCAAGCACATACACCTTCTTTCATTCCGGAACTTTTGTACCCTCGGGTCTTAGGTCTGAGTGTTGAACAACGGGAATCCGCCGGTATCGGCATCGCGCTAGTTCCTGGGAAGTTTCTAGTTCCGTCATCAACATCAACGTCTTACACAACCCCCTCTCCCCCCCCTACACGCTATCAACTTCGGACGAACTCGGGGTCCGTCCCTTGTCATATATAGAAACAATATTAGGACTGAGGTGGGTTGGGTGTTGGGTGTTGGGTGTTGTCGTTGTGCCGTGGGGTTCTTGCGGGAAGCTTGGAACCAGGGCCGCGGTCGTTTGTGGCGGGAGTCATTCATTGACGCCGGGGTGAAGATTAGAGATTGATTGTAGGGCTTTCTCCGGCTCCACGGGAGCGGTGGCCAGAACCCAGCAATCGTACCCGGAAGACAGGATCAGAGCCTTCAAGCTGATGCTCGACTTCATCGGCAGATGTTCTCGGTGTGCAACACGCGCTGCTCGATCCAATAATAACTGCCCTAGAACCCATCGGAGGCTAGCGCTGTCTACGTAAGAGCATGCCCGCGCTCAATGCTGTTGCCTAAAATCAGATATAGCCATTGCATCCATCGTGTCAAGTTCCTCGAACTCGTGTTTGGTTTTGCCTTGCCCTTACCGATTACTAGGTTCGGGGTGGTCACCTGACAGCATTTGGCTTTATGTGGTGGTGGCACATCGCACCTTGTCCGCCTCATGCTCGCTTGTTTTTTTGTCTTTGAAAGAGTTATGCCAGGCGACCTCGTGCTGGGCATCAGGCATCGAATCTTGACTTTTGGCTCGCTGAGTACAGTTGATAGTATTTGGCACATTTGGTGTTCCCGCACATCCACCTAGTACTTTGTCACTCCTCCAGGACGAACTGTGTAATGTACCGAGAGCTTTTACTTTTCGCGACTCCGTCATATACACAATGCCAGCCTCGGTTCCTTGGGGGTGCGCTTTGTTAGCTTTCCCTGCCTCAATTTATATTCGTTTCGTAGGGGTTAGCATTGTTTTTTACGTGGGGACACTCAAAGTTGTCAACCTTCTTTTATCTTACTCGCTTGAGCCCTTGATTGTTGCCCTTGATGTTGATGTTACCATCGAGTACGCTTAATAGATCGCTTTCTCTTCCTCTTCCATGTTCGTGTTCGCTTAGAGTCAATATTGGCAACCGTCCCGATCACCGTCGCAAAGCATAACAGGCCAACATCGGTAATGAGATGAGATGAGTATTCATTTCACTGATTAGATCAGACGGGATGACCCTATTCCACTTCCACTTCCACTATGATTTGTAAGCCCCTGAGCCTTGGTTCGCGCTCTTTGCTCGTTGCTCCTACGCAGTGTTCGGTGTTTCGGTGCTTCGGTATTTGGTGCTCAGTACTCAGATGGATCTCTTCTCAGTGCTCAGTTCTCAGTGCTCAGTGCTCGGTGCTCAGTTTGTAGCCTTTTCTTTCCCACTCGTCTCGTTCAGTCCGTTCAGCCCCTCAAACCTTCAGCACTTTTAATCCAAGATTATTCGCTATTCCCTGTATTTTCACTCTCAAGCGTGTCATACCACGCCTCGAGGTTGACTATTACATCCACTAGGACCCTTGCATCATTCCTGGGAATTAAAAAGCCAGACTCGGTCTCACATATAGCACTTGCGCCGTTCCCCGCCTGCCATAGGCATTGCTTGTTCTGTGGAGGATTGCTCCAATGTGCCCGAAGGAGTGAGTGACCTGTGTTATTGGTGAGTTCGCCTTTTGACCTCAGCCTGGTTTTAAAGCTCGAAAGATCGTGCCATTTCCCACGAACCTGTTCGCCATACCTACAATGTTATAACTAATGATAGTAGGTATCAACTTTCGCCCACTTGTCATGACCGGCAGCAGTCCTAACCATGTGGTCGACCTGTTCTTTTCGTCTTCTCGCTCTCTCTCCATACATGCACAAGAGCATGCACCTCACCAGCCCACGAACCTAGATGCAGCGTCTCCATTTCGGGTCCAAAGTGAACGGCAATTAATCAAGGGCTGTGACACTCAAACGTTACTCTCGCCAGTAACGGCTGGCCTCCTGTCGTTAGTACTTCGTGTATGATCCATATACGCTGCCATCTGAGGTCACCGCACACCGTCTGATTTTCCTGCACAGAAATTTCCGGGGGGGGCAGTCACAACACCGCAGCGATCATCAATCACTTGTGCTGCATTCCTCCGGCGGCCACTCTGATCGGCTACCTTGCCCTCAAGTTCGCTGTTGCAAGCCCCAAACGCGACTTCCGCGCATGTTTGCACTGTTTGCGGGCTTCTGGACGAAGTGCTACTGAATTATACTCCAAATAGCAGGACGGATCTCCAATCTGCTGGTTTCTCTGACTCCTGGCTTGCGGCTAGATCTTGCTTTCATCGATTCTTGCAATGTGCATCACTTAGGCCTGCCAAATAATTGGCTAAATTCTCTATCAGGTGATGGCGAGTACGTCGGAGACTCTGAAGCGAGGTATCCACAACCCCCAGCCAGTGGGAGCCGCTCGAACTTAGGGACACGTCCTATCCTGTTTCGTTGATCTTCGCTCGATGGACTGTCACCGGAGGAGTGACCCCACCGCTGAGCCCGGACATGTTCATGTCACCCACACTCTCTGGTGAGACTTTCGCTAAATGTAATTGCCGCAGCGACATACATGCGCCCGTCCTCGCGTGCGCCACGCGTCGGTCCCTTACCTTCCTTGGATATACGACGATCCTCTCCTCACCAAAAACAAACAAACAAACAAACGCATGGACTGCCCTTCCGGGCATTTGCAGACCGTCACTGCGGTTCTATGGTAGAAGTGTAGTCTCGGTTTGTGGCGATGTGTTCTAAGGATTTCTGCCAAGGGATCGTATGTGGGCGAATTTTCCAAATTTATGACACACGACCCCTGTGACTCGAGCTCATCGGGGTGTGAGAAGTACGATCCGAGAATCTAGTGAACTCGAGCGAGTGTCTCCATAGATGGGAGCTTGCCATTCGTCACGGCTGTGATGAGTGCAGGGCACGGCATTCAGGACAGATGAAGGGCCTATGTAGACGCTATGAGATCGTTTATAGACCCGGCGTCCATCCCACGTATTTTCTCTGGAGGGTTTTGAGATAAATGAACATCATCTCACGATTATGGCCATGGATGTATATAGTATATATAAAGTCGCGTGCATTGACACTTTAGTGTGGCTTATGCGCATATCCTTGTTTTGGTTTGCCAGGCCAGGAACTTGGCACCAGTTGGCCTCGTTCACAACACGTTGCGTAGCCAGAGCCAGAGCCAGAGCCAGAGCCTGAGGTGAAGTAAAGTAAAACATCCCCTAAAAACGATGAGATGAAGAAAATCATTATCAACCATGAAAGGAACAAAGGTAATACAATACAATACAATACAATACAGTAAAGTAAAGTACAATACACGACTACTTTCTAGAAAAAAAATAAAAATAAAAAATTAGCAAGACGCAACGCAATGCGAAAGAAGCGTGTCAAACTAATACGACTTGAGTCAATCCAATGAATGACGTCGGGCCATTCCCGCCACCGGCGCATTTAATACGCCTTTGGCCCTGGCCAGGCCCGAGTTTAAGTTATTATTATACGAGCGAGAACGAGAGAGGAGATTCAGCTTACAATAAGAGATGAGTTATCGAGGAAGAATGATATTGGGAAGCGAGTTATCTATCTGAATGTGAATGGAATAGATGTTGGTGGCGAGTGGCGAGCGAGCAACAAGTGACTATAACATACAATACAAACGGGAAACTACAAAGCGGAACACGCGCGGAAAAGGAAGCTCATCCACAATCACCCAATACATTTTTTTTTGCCTCCTTTGAAGTGGATCATTAAAAGCGCCTGAGAAGCAAGCTGATGGATCCGGGGGAACTTTCCCAAAGGGGGGACCAGCAGAAGGCATCGATAATGAGAATGAGAATGAGAGAAGATGGTGATAATGATGATGATGATGGGTGCTCGGAGTTTGGGGCGAAGGGGCGAAGGATAACCGAAAGCGGTCAAAAGATGTGTCGGTGCGATATGCACGGGGACGGGGATGGGAACGGGGATGGGGATGGGGACGGGGACGGGGACGGAGAGAGGAAGAAGGGGTGGGCGCTCTGGGGCGGACCGAACCGAAAAATGAGGGGCGCAGACCAACGGTTGTCAAAGGGCCGGAGTAGACGGGTTAGGGGTGGGGAGAATAAGGGTGTAGTGTATGAAGTTCTTCATGAATGAATGAATGATTATGAATATGAATGATGATTATGTGTTATGGTGAGAGGGTGAGAGTGAGGGTGAGGATGTGAGAGCGAAGGATGAGGGGATGATGGATGATGAGGGGATGATGAGGGATGATGAGGAGTGAGTGAGTCAGCAAGTGAGAGTGAGTGAGTCAGTGAGTGAGTGTGAGTGAGATGTCGATGGAGATGATGTGATGTGATGAGAAAAGGCCGAGATGAAAATTTCCCGATTTAAATTCATTTACCCGGATTTAGGCTCAACTTAACTATTACCATGCCCAGCCACCCAGCCACTCTCAGCCACCCAGCCACTTAGCCACTCACCGAGTAGTGTCTGTCTGTCTGTCTTAAGACGTCTTGGTCTTAGTTAGTATTAAATCCCGAACTCCCGAATGTACACGAAATCATTACCTCTCCCTCCTCTCTCTCCTCTCATCTCCTCTCTTCCTAAAAGTTGATTCTATTCCTCTCCTCTCCCCCTCTTCAACAATGACAGCAACAATGTCTCCACCCTTTCAATACGATCTTCCAATGCGCCTACCTCACTCAATAACTACGACATCCCCTCCTAAGCGCCACTTCTCCCATTATCGCCAACCAAAGGTGGCAGATGTTTCTCGTATCCTTGATCCTTCATACATGTCCTCCTCCTCTTCTTCCTCACCAACCTCTGTGTACGCCGACACCGATGGTAATCTCCACGATCCAGACTACCGCCACTTTCCGGTGGTAGCCGCTCTCCCACGCCGTCCCGCTTGGGAGCGTGGTGCTGATGACGACGACGAACTGGATCATGATGATTTCGATGAACGTACCCGCCTTCGTAGTGTCTCTCCTCGCGAGCGACGTCGTGCTCGCTATTCTGCTTATGAGCAGTCTTTACCCCACGCCCGCCGTTCTTTCGAGGAAGTTATCGAGGACCGATCCAGTCAGAGCCGCATCCGTCACAAGTACCGTTCTAGGAGCCACTCTCCGCACCATGAAACCTCTCTAAGAGTGGTTGATGAACCCGACGTCATTCTCCAACCACCTAAGCAAGTGAGATACGTGCCAGTGCGTCAGGAGATACCTGACTGGACGTAAGTACCCCCTTGTCTTATCTTTCTCGATCTCTCCAACCTTATGCGCGATCCCTTTCAGTCCCACCTGTGGTCAGCAATTCCGCCGCCAGTGGCAGGCATTCACTCTCAGCCTTCGTTTCTCCATCTTTCGCGCACAGAGACGGATCAAACGCAAATTTGGCGCTTGACGCTCACACCTATCCAACAATTATCACCTCGACAGGGTCTACTATGACATCGTCTTCTCTGGTTTTCGACCGCGGCTCACTGCCGTGTATCATGGTTGGGCACAACGATTGCACTATAGCATAAGTGCCTGCCGGCATATTGGCATCACCACACCTATTTGTGAAAAGATGCCCGGTCCTGTTTGACCAGTCTTTCCTCTTCTTCCCGCCGCATTGCTTTTTTTATACACCTACCAGCTCCGACCCACTTTCCGTTGACTCCAAGATATGATTCCTCTTTCTTCCCATCTTTATCTCTCAACGGTGTATGTGCTTAGATCTATTTTGCGCGTCGATTGAACCCCCTCCACCCACATCACGACATCACGTTTCTCTCCATGATAGGCATTTATTCACGATATTCACGATATTGTTAAAAGAAGTCGTCTTACACAAATCTTCTTTTTGCGGGGACATGATCAGGGTCCTGTTTCGCTGAGCCAATGAACTAAAAGAGACTATTCGATTTGTTACGAGTTCACGTTGAGATCAATGTCAGTGGTTACTTGTCTACGACATGCCATGTTTAGCGATGGATGACCTGAGGTTGTACCACCGCCGTGAAACGATTGGCCGCTGCACGGTTCGAAATAATCGTGTCTCTCCTGAAAATTGGTTATTGGTTTCGTTGTTGTGAGTAAAATAGGGACAAGTGAGTGGTACGCTGTACCTCCACAGATAGGCTACTGCCGGCAGTGAGTGAGACTTGGCAGGAAGGCATAAAAGGGGGGCATACGTGGCCCGTGCCGTCCTCTGCTGATGAGCCAGTCAGCGCTGTGTGGTCAGGGCGCAGGCCAACCCCCCGATTCTTTTATCGAGGCGGTGTGCCGCGTGTCGCAGGGCGTGCTGCAGGGGGAAGGCCGACAAAACCGGAGGAGGGATCGGATTCGGATTCAGTCAGAAAAAGAAAAAACAGAAAAAGCTGCGATTCCGCTAGTCTCGGCATCGTGGCAGGGCTTGCTGCGAGTTGCTCGCCGCCCGTAAAGTTAACCCCTGGTGACCCCCATCAGCTGTCCCAGGTTGCAGGCATGTACACGAAATCCCCCCAACCAGTTTGCTGCGTGGCGCGCTGCTGCGTACTAACTGCGCGTTTAGAGGTCGGGTTGGTTGCATGTGGTATGTGGCATGTGGCATGGCACTTTTGGAGCATGAGCACCTGCCGGTGCCCAGTGGTTCCACCGAAATCCCCCCAAAAAAAACTACAATAAGATGATTATCAGAGCTAGCTCGCTTTGTATGTATAGGACAATGTCTGAAATAGGTAGGAGGACCCTCTCGGGGTAAATTGCGGGGTCGATTGCGAACAACCCCCCCTTCTCTCCCCCCGATAACTGAACATTGTGTATTGTGATATTGTGGCAATCTCAGTATAACCCCACCAATCCCGGGGGAGACCGCGATGCGCATTTTCTGCCATTTATCATGTGAATCTGCTAATTTGCTTTCGCTTAAAGAGGGGTTACTATTATAACGGAGTTGGATTGAATGCGGAGATCTCTATTCAACAACTCGTTTATTGAGGGGGTGCACATCTCTGTAGGTAGCCCATAATCAGTTATCAAGGATCAGAGTTTTCAGTTTCTTCCTTCAGTCATCAAGTAAGACGGACAGGGGAAAATCGCGACAGTCGCACAGCCTTCACTGATTAAAAATCAAAGGTTTATTTTTAAGAGAGTCTATTTGTGACTCATGAATCCCCTGAACCCACCGATATAATTCTAAAATTCTCATCCAGAAGTTGCGGTACCGTGATGGTGCGGAGATGGATGAGCTCCGGAGCTTTGTCCTCGGAACTTGACAACTGCCCAGATAACGGGTTTGCCCGTCGGACAGACAAGAAAAGGAAGAAAAGAAAAGGTAAGTGGGTGAGGATAATGCGTTCGTGACAAATCACAACACAACCTCTCTCTCTCTCTCTCTCTCTCTTCTGTCCTTCTGTCTTTTGTCTCTGTGGCCATGTGCGAATGAGTCTCTCGAGAACTAGAATATGACCGCAAAAACAACAAAAAATGTTGTTTAATTACTGCCCCAGTGAGGCTCGAACTCACGACCTTCCGATACCGCTGCCCTTAAAGAAAGGATAACAGTCGGACGCTGTAACCAACTCAGCCATGGGGCACACAGTTGAATAACATATTCAAAATATACAAAATATTATAATTGCACTAACGCTTCCCTTTCATCCATCATCTATCAGTTCATCTATCACTTGCGCACTTGCACTTGCAAATGGCTTCGAGTTGCAAAAAAACTGACCGGTTCTGGTTTGACGATGGCTCCGTTATTATCAGTTTAGCACCGTTCATGTATAAAGTGCACCAGTCAATTCTCGATAAGCACTCAACCAAGTTCACAGCATGGCTACTTGATCCTCTGGACCCCGCAACTCTCGCGTTATCGAGGACTATCGAGGACGCACAAATCCCGGTTGTGGCCATTCCGGATGACCTGGGTATCACAATCGAGGACTTTGAGGCCTTGTTAGCGCACTTGTACCATCACTCGTAAGCTCGTTCGTACATGATATCATCCGTGGGTGAACCTGAACCTGACACTGTCCCCACAGTCCACTAAGGCCCGAGAGCTCGTTCCATCAGCTCGCCTCTATCTTGCGAGCATCGTCCCCTCAATTACTTGCTTTTCCTTCAATATTCGAGCTAGCAAATCGTGATCTTGCCGCTCATTTCCCCGGCGGGTCTACCCCTTTCACGCATCTACATCGCACTAAGCATCTAGAGGAAGCGCTTGAACTTGCTTTGCAGTACGACATTAATTTAGAGGTACCGCTATTGTGCAGCAGCTGGAAGACAGGCTTCATTAACACCCCCCCCCTCCCCTTCCCCGGCAGACCAAGAAAGCGTTGGTTTATAGTGTGGCCACATCAACTAATTTCGATCCAAAGGGGGAATATGATACCTCTGATTCCCATATTTACGATGCATCGGACATAGGCGCACCACACCCCGCGCTTTCCCCGCGCACAATTCGCATCTGCCATCGCTTGCTCGCCCTCCTCATTGCAGATTTTACACCCGTTCTATTCACTGTCGGTGCCGCATCGCATATGGCATGCACGGACATTATCGCAGACCGTTGGATGACTGACGTGATCACCCCTGCACTCGCTGATGGTGGAGTAGGGCGCCCACTTGAAACCCTTGCTCGGATCGCGTCTAGGTCCTGGCAAGAAGAGGGCGTGTGTGTTGAATGCGTTGAGAGTAAGAAGCTAGAGTGGGACAAAGGAGCGAAGGACATTTGGGAGAAGGTCGGTTGTTGGGTACAAGAGGCAGAGAAGGAGTTTCGCAGGAGGTAATCGAAGGTGTTTTCCTGTGCAGCTATCTGCCAAAGACGTACGAACCCGTGAATTCTAGAGCCAGTGTCTTACTTACAGCAGGCTCTGACATATTCTCGCTTTATACAATTCCATCCTTCCGAAACTGTGAGATGAGCTCTTCGTCATATCCCAGCTCTCTAAGTACCTGCTCACAGTCAATTCGATACAGTTGAGGAGATTGTGATGCGAGGGCGCACCTCATCAGTATGTTCAGAAAGCCATGGTGGGGGTTTGATCACTGGCATCTTCTTCCCGTTATATGTGACAGCAGGGCCTACTAACTTGATCTTTCCAGCACGCGGGTGCTAAGAAAAACTTAGAGTGTGTGTTTGCAAGGTAGGCTGAATCCTTACTTCGACTTCTACAACCACCCCACGCGCAACGGCTTGAGGGTGCTCAAACGTCTGCTGGATGTTATTGATGGGCCCGAATGGAACACTTGAACCACTCAGTTCAAGTCAGACAACATCCTGGATCAATGCTTACCCGAGTCCATCGAATAATTCAAGCCAATGGTCCAGAGGTTCTTGCATGAGCGTTTCCGTAATAATTTTCACCAGGACCTCACGGTTAGCTACTCTTGCACCATTTGTGCTGAATTTTGGGTCATAACCCAGCTCAGGCCGACGAAGTATTTTTTCCGCAAGAAGTCTGAACTGGAAAAAAACATTTGCATTGAGTGCAATTTGGAAAGCAAAGGGACCGCACCTGTTTATCGTTGCCAGCACCGATCAAAATATACCCATCTTTGCACGGGAACACTTGGTAAGGAACGATTGAGGGATGGGATGTGCCGTGTCTTTGAGCTTCCTTTCCAGCGATGAGATAGTTGGATGCAATGTTCGCAAGGCCAGCGATCTAAAACCCATCAGATCCGGCGTGTGGAGAACACCTTAGCCAAGGATTACGCACTTGCGACTCGAATAAATTACAGTCGATCCAGACACCCTTCCCAGTCTTTTGCCGGGAGATGAGAGCGCCATGACGGCACCGTGGGCATACAAGCCAGTTGAGATGTCAGTCACAGCGACGCCGACTTTGGATGGCGGACGGTCAGGTTCTCCGGTTCTGAGAACTTTGGAATCAGGACACGCGTCATTCAGGTCGTCAAAATGCCTCTGATATTTTACTTACATGTGCATAAGCCCCGCCTCGCCCTCGATTACGACATCATAACCCGACGCTTTTCGATACGGACCTGTTTGTCCATAGCCTGAAGAACACCGATCTTAACGGAAAAGACGCACGGGCGCGCAGGGAGCAGACTACTCACCGGTGATGGACGCATAAATTAATCTATCGTTGATAGCGCTACATTGCGCATAGCCGAGTCCCATGGAATCCAATTTTCCGGGTATGAAGTTCTCCACCAATACGTCGGTTTGAGCGACGAGCTTATGCAATATTTCCAGGCCCTCGGGTCTTTTGAAGTTAACAGTAATGGAGCGCTTGTTTCGGTTAGCTGCGAGAAAATAAGCAGACTCGGGAGGAAGATGGGAAGAGGTTTTTGGCGCATCTTCAGAAAGGGGCGCAGCGGGAGGGTTCCAGGACCCTATCCATGTCAATGAGTGCACTGAGACGAAGGACAAGGCAAATGATGATGCTCAACGGGTATCGTCACCATGATTTATTTGCTCGACCTTTATCACGTCTGCCCCAAGGTCTGCGAGGAGCATCGTTGCCATTGGGCCTGCAAGAACGCGAGTCAAATCAAGGATTCGAATTCCCTTCAGTGGGGGCTCAATTCCTCTGCCATAAGAAGATTTGAACCTGATAGACGAGAAAGCTTTGGGGTGTACTTGTAACCGTAGTAGCAGTAATCGTGACCATAACGGTCTGTGGCAAAGTGCCATTATCTCCTTCAAACCGGGGTCCGAGCCTTAAGTTAAGGCTTCATCCTCATCGCCCACGTACACTCTCCTCTTGTTGTACTTATATGTACCTGCACGACCATCAACTCACGATCTGAGACGCATTTACGACCATTAAGCTGTCATGACCACTACAGACCACTCTTTGATAGAATTGACCGATCTTTTACTATCCACACCTTACCGCCTCGCCTACGCGATCCCCCTTCTCGTCCTATCTACTCTCCTTGCATTTGCCGGTTCTTTCCTTACTCTTGACCGCACGCGATCTTTTCAGCCTCGCAGCAGTGCTTTGCAGGTTCCCGGGTCATTCAACCTTACCAAGAGACCAAAGCGGCTCCACCTTTACCTACAGGGTGGCCTTGGTGGGGTAGCCATCGGGTATTCATTCGGACGTGCGTTTCGTCTCGTTCTGCATTGTATCCTGCTTAAAAAATCGCTGAGGACTGCATAGTTCATTTATCGACGTTTCTCGCGTTGATTGCTCCCAATGAAACGACTTCCACCCCCTTGAGTTCAAAGTCTTTCTTGGCAGTCTGGGTCCTAACCTCCGTTCCATTCTCCATCTTCTCCGGTCTTTTCAGACTCGCCGCATTTGCATTCGTGGGTATTACCGGCGGGTAAATTCATCCAACTTCTCGACATGAGAATGTATCTCATTGATATCCTTCTAGAACTTCACTAGCGCTTGCCCTGTCCATCTCAATTCACCCCAATCTTTTGACACGGCGCATTTTCTTGCATTGCTGGCCCCCATTTGTTGCATTTTGACAGTGCTCCCATCTGCGCGTACTCAACGCAACTCCATTCGCCTCACCGCATGTGCCACGGGGGCGTTCGGCTTGACCATATCCATTTCCCTGCTTGCACACATCCAACCCTGGTCAAACGTCTGGGAGCGCCTTTTTATAGCGGATGGGAATGGTTGGGGTATTGGGATTGAACGAGTCCTCAGTGCTGGCTATTGGTTCATCCTCATAGCTGGTTGCTCTGCAGATTGGGCGTTGAAGAAATTTTGTGGGGGGAATCCCGACGAGGCAAGTTTTTCGCTTGTACCATTACGCTTGTCTTTGACCGCATCGATTTAGGAATGGGACATGTACCTCGTTGAGTATGCCTCTTCACTTCCCACTTCCCGTGACCGGGCGGGGGTCTTCCAGCCGCTTTCATACAGTTTCTGGGAACGACTTTTCCCCCGGACGCAACAGTCCAAGCCATCTGTCGTATCTGACTACTTCCCCCCCCCTGGCGATAAGCATTCTTCCTCTTCGCCATTGTCCTTCGATCATCGTCGTCCAGGCGTCCTTTCAAAGAGGCCAGCTATGCAACAAGCCTTTACCTTTACTGATTCACCTCGTCCCAAGCAAAGTCACCGTCCTCTTTCTCGCCTGCTCGGTTTGAAAAAAGCGGAGAGCCATGGGTACCGCAAACGCGAGGCAGTCAAGTTTGACGCGATAGACCCTGAGGATCTCAGCTCGGACGACGAGGATGACCCGTTGTCTACCCCACCGCCATTGGCGCGTCGTACCTCGACACGTTCCAGTGTGACACTTACGAATGGATCTACTACGGGCTCTCAGCGCCTCTCTCCTGCGAAAGATTCAAAAAAGGCGACCGCGGCGAAGTATGCTGGTTTGGAAGGCAACGACGGCGGTGCAACAGAGTATTCTGACTACGAGGACGTGACCAAAGCACAGCCACACACAGCCGAACAACGCGACTCACCGGGTTGGAAGCCACCGTTTCTCGCGCGGCACGGCTCAAACATTGCAGCCCTGTGGCTCCTGTTGGCGCAGTACCAATGACGCCATCGCTCATCCGTGCAGTGGACCGCATCGCAGCTGCTCAGTCCCAGGCGTATGGCTCTCCTGCCCCCACGGACTCCTCAGTGATGACCCCTGATTTACACGCGAGCACACTTCAACAAGGAAACAACGATGGGAAACTTTCTGGCGTGACGTAACCGATAAGATCGCAGAGGGCACAAACGTGCGGTGACGATTTCTCTGCCTATTTTCTGCCTATTTTTATACTTTTTACGGCTATGTACGACTGTAACGACCCTTATGACCCACGACTTAGGATGTACCCACTGCTGTTTGTCTTAGCTGAAGGATATGAATGGGATTTTATTCCCCTTTGCTCAAACATCGCCAGCATCGCAACGTTAGCCCTCAAACGGGCGCGTTATTTAAGTTTTCAAGTGCAAGGACAGATGTCAGTTCACTATTCACTACAATACTACATCTCTTTTAATCGGCCATAACGCGTGGACCCCCATCACAGTTGTCGAGACGGTCTTTCCGGACTGTCAGCCTACCAAGTCTGGAGGCTAACATGAGGAAGGAAGAGATGATGATACACTTCCCTGAGGTGACTGGCCGGGAGGTTGCGTATTTCCGGTATTATACGATGGTCGTCGAAGAAAATGAGCAGATAAAGCCAGCCCATTGCTAGGGCTGCGCACCGTCCGTTTTACGGTAATGGCCGTCTATTTGACGGTAATAAGACGGGTACAGCCGTTTTACAGTATACGGTAGACTGTATTACTGCCTGAGGCTTAGATAAGCGAAACTACATAGAAAGGTAGTCGTAACTAGTATGCATTAGTTACAGATAAGATAAGAGAATAGCCACTTCAGTTATGATGGTCAAAACTGAAGTGAACTGTGCATGAAATGCATTGTTAAGTACTATAAATGGGTGTGCTATAGTAACAAAGACAGTAATGATTGTGTCTAATCAACAAAGTATTCACAGGAAGGTAAAACACAGTTCAAGTGCTGCTGCACAGCACACAACTCGACTATCAGATCTACTCTGGCAGACCAAAATACACCAATTACAATTAGGCAAAATAAATCAGAAATAAAATAAATATTTGGACTAATTGACAAGCCAGCTTCTCTCACCATCCCCATTTTCCAGTGGTCAGCAACCCATCGAGCATTGTTTGGATTTAATAATTGCTGTTGAGACAGGCCAGTAGCGACCAGATTGTTGGGGGCCAGAGCCGGGCTCCTGGGTGGATTCGATCTATTGATTGTGATAAGATAACACAAGGCGTCAGATAACTGATTCAGAGACAAACAATTCCACATTGCACATACAACACATTCCTTCTGTCTTGTCACATTTAAACAACTATATTTATTCTCCTTATTGTCATGATCATTTGAGCAGTATAAAAGGTCGCTACTCTGTACACATTCAATTCACTTTTAACCACATAAACTGAAGTGAGTATTAGTTAGTTTATCTTATCTCTTATCTTTACCATATTTAGCTAACACTAGGCCCTGGATTGAGTTTTGGTGGCTTAATGACAAGATTAAAAAAGTTCATTCATCAATGCCGTCAACGGCCGTTTTTTTGACGGTTTGGATGGCTTTTTCCGTACCCTTCCACCGTCCGTCTCGATGATTGACTTGAGCTGGTACGGCACGGGTACGGCAACCGTACTACGGACCCGTCCATACCGTGAGGTACGGGTACGGTGCGCAGCTCTACCCATTGCAAGAAGACCACAAAGCAGTATTGTGACTAGTCGAGCGGATACCCTCTCGCAGATAATGCTTTGCTTTTAAAAGAACTTTACATTCAGAGTGATCCCCATGATTTGTCGTCTTTTAGCTTTTGACGTTGTCCACTTGAGCAAATTCTGACGCCCTATGTTGACAACCAACTGGAAGCCTTGGGTTGAGGTTCTTCTTTAATACATCAATCACACTGGAATGAATGTATTTAAGCCATTCATTTAATGAAATGTTGGTTGTCTGTGAGGCCTCACTCGTTTGCCTGTCAACGCGTGATACAATCATGCAGAATTTCACGATACTAACAATTCGGTAAGTCCCCATATCTGAGCTGACAGGTACACAGCCGCCGCCGCCTGATTGATAAAGCGAACAGGAGCAATGGGGGAAGGCTTGACCTAATTAATCGCGTGGAACAAGAAAAAGAGGACATAATATGCGGAAGAACTCAAGTAGTATGATACAAACAGTTTGTAGGGTGGGCTCCGAAAATATACGAGGAAAGGGGAGGTACTCTCCGTCGAGGCTGGTATTAGCAACGTTGGTGCGTGGCCGATGAGAAAATTTATTCTAACTGAGAACTGATTTATGTTACCCTCAGATAGCCCGCCGATCCAGGTTCACGCCCACTTACACGAAAAGCAATGAAGACGTGAAGACGATCGGTGAGGGAAAACATCATATGGTTACGGCCGCCTGACTCGGGATATTCATCGTCAGTCCATCCAAAAGGCCAGGAAGATGATACTCAAGTTCGAATTGCAAGAAATATGAACTAGACAGAAACGGTGAAGACACCTCCGCGAGGGCGTGTCACTTCTATGCACGTGCAAGACTCGGAAAACAAATAGTAGGTACTCAGTATGTCTCAGATAGGGTAAATCAAAGACATATTCGCAACATAGTCCAAGGGATCAGTGCGATAGTTATCGTTACCAATGACGACGGGGAAAAGAGTGCTGTCTTGGAGGACGATTGCTTTAGGATCTCGGCGGTTCCACTGCGGCCACGGGATCCCAAGACCTTTCTTGCTATTCGGGTTCAGGTTACTCGTAAAATGAATCACGTAGTCCATCAGTTCTCCCGGTGTAAGAATGGAATTAATGAGGTCTGTAGCATGAGTCTAAAAGCGAAGTATCAGCTGCCTTGGACACGAAGAGAGTCGGACGGTGCACAGACCGTTCCGAGGACAGGTGTGGATTTGGCACGCTTCCATACTGTGAAGCACATAAGAAACAAGCAACTAATCGGGCAATCGGGTTATTCAGAACATACTAAACGCCCAAGAGTTCTGCTTATCGGCCCTATGCTTCAAGAAGAATCGACGTGGGCCGTGGAACACGAAATCACCTTGAAGGGCGGCAGTACGCTTGTATTGGGCACCTAAGAATGACATTGACGTTCAGCTGCAACGGCCAATGTGGGCGATCATACTGAGTGCATTCTTCAATCCAGTATCGAAGGGACAACCAGCCCTTTGGTCATCTGGGTAATACTTCAAAAGGAGGTCTATCTCCTCGTCTTTAGCTGTAGGCATCATATATAGCTTCAGGTAGTCCTTCAAATCGGCAGTGGTGCTATAGAAATGGTGTGGTTAGAATTAAACTGAAAAATGGGTTAGTGTCCTTACGAGACATTCATCGTGGAGATTGAGAACAAGGACCCCTCATCGTCACAGTTTCCTGACGTACAGATCAACTTCGCTGTGGGATATGACTTGTTCAACATACCTGTAATCAGAGGCACGTTTGATACATGACCGCGTAAAACAGCGTGTTGAGGAGGCTCCGTCAGAAATACCCCATCAACACGAGGAACCCACGCCAGCACAAGTCCCTGCGGAACTATAATTGAGGCAATGGTGATGAAATTGGGTTTCTTACCTGATATGCGAAAAAGTTCGGAGACTCATCCATAGCATGCTTGAACGTATTGTAGGGGATTCTACGTAGGCATTCAAGGGTGTTATTGGAGCCCCGACAGCCGGTCCTCTCAACCATGAAGTCATAATATCGTTGGCCGTTCTCAATATCGCCAACTGGGATCGGTCCACCGGATTGCATGATGGCACCTCGGAATAACCCCTCTTGATTTCCCTTGTTTGCTAGCATATGTAGCGCTACCGAGATAGCACCCGAGCTTTCTCCCCAGCTGCACACAAGTTAGATGATGATTTCTGGTGGGATAGAGGTCACTCACATCGTCACCTTTGAAGGGTCGCCGCCGAACTCTGAAATGTAGGTCTGCACCCACTTCAATGCCAGCCGTTCTAGAAATTCATGTGTAAATTATCTCGAACCTGAAACAGGACATCGGCTCACGATCCTGGAGGCCCAGATTGCCAACCTTCGCCTCTTTCACTTCTTTTCCAGGGAGGAAGCCGAAGGCTAGAAGATTAGACAACTTAGGGGTAATGCGCTAGGAAACACATTTCCAAGCATACCAGAGAGACTATCGAAATGGGTGTCAGACCACTGTCTTCCCGTGTGTATATAAATCTCACCGATGATTCATGCTTACGAAGATAAACGGTTCACCGAGTTCAATCGAACGAGAGACTATGACTCCCCCATTATACCTGCGAATACAAATCTCAGACTGCACCACTGAAACTTCAGAATTGAGACATACGTGGCTGCTCCACCGATTTCAAACCCACCGCCAAATATCCACTGGAATCGGACTTTTCTTGAACAGGACAGCAACGAGCGAGCATGAAAGTACCTACGACAACGACAGGAAGCTTAGTTCCAGGCCTAGTACCGGCAGGCCTCACAACATTTATAGTTAGGCCTAAAGAACGGTTTAGCTCGGAGAGGCTTGAGGGTAGAATATATCCTTACAGTCCTCGTCATCAGGCGTAATACCATCATACAGCTTACCCACAACATTACCAATATCGTGGATTAGCTGAGAGTTTAGTCCATTCGGGAGAGTCAACTGCTGCTGTGGGCAAGATTTGCCGAATTTCTGGGCGTAGTAGATGCCCTCGTATGGTGGGAAGGGCTCTGGCCTCCGTAGGCGCCGCTGACCAGTCCTGTGTAAAAGCTGTCAGGAAATCACCCTTAGAAATAGATAATACCCACGGAGGTTCCGCGAACGGAATTCCTAAGAAGTTATCTGTAGCGCCCTTTTGAAAGCCAACGACGATACCGTCGTCGAGATAAACTTCTGGAGTTATTAATTCCAGCGGGGGATCTGACTTGGTATCAAGACAGATATTATTTGTGGCCAGATGGTGGTTAGAGTCCTGGACTACGAGAGGTTCTATAGGAGAAGCAAGAGCAGAGAGAGCCCACGCGGCTAACAAGGCCAGTGCTGAGCGGTTTGTTAGCATGTCCAGATAGCGGCTTCCAGGAGAGATAAAATGGCCTTGGTTCTAGCTGACTTCATATGAGAGGGATTTTATGCGACGCTGGTTGACAAAATCACGGAGCATCACGATGTGTTCTGAAGGCAACTACACGAAATGAATTAGCGGATAATTCGTTTCATGGAATGACTGGAAACAGGTTTTCTGTCCTGGTTGATTGATTCCATTAGTCTAATGTCTGACATCTGACCCGAGGCGCAGCGATTCCGCTGTCGAGCCGTTCCAGAGGTGGCCTGAGGCAACTTTTTACCGAAGAACCAGACGGGGGGAAGGAGGAGATTCCATTCGTAATGTAATGAATTCAGTATCTTCAGTATCGAGGCATTAGCGATACGAATGTTATTTCCATTCTGGAGGAGCAAGCCTTCCGTTCGAGAAGTCTTTGCTTTCGTGTTTCGGGATCTGTAGTCCATTTCAATGCATGTGCCCATGGCGTGCACTTTTGTGTTTCTCGCAACTTAAGTTAATCAGGGTAGTAGGCGTACTGCTTCTGCTCGCGGGGGGGGGGGGGGGGAATTCCACCCTGAAGGCTCGAGATTGTTGCGAGCTTCGTGATACGGACACTTGGGGCATGCTGAAGGGCCACATTACATGAACAGTGATACCCTCGAGTTTCATGCATGTGATAAAACGATTGCATTAGATGCGACGGACATCCCATGCGAGAGTAAGATGAAAGGTAATCAGACTTAAACATGCGCCAAAGTCTCCCAACTTTGAGCCGCTAATCACACAAAATAACCGGACGTTGTGATAAGTGTATTATGAAATAGAAGTCGTTGTACTTGTCCCGACTAGGGGAGTTTATACGTGAGATGGGTTGTTGTATGACGAAATGATAACTCACCTAAAGAGAAAAACCTCGATGGCAAATCATCACTGGGTCTTCATAAAGTTTTGATCCCGTATTCGCTGTCTGTTCTCCTTCCTCAGACGGCGCTTTTCCGCCGTACCACCGGGCCCGTCATCTGGTAGTTCAGACTTGTCGAGCAACTTCCATAACCAGGGAGGATATTCCTCGTCAGAGAGGGCAAGGACGGGCGGTTGATCTTTGAGGTAATTCAGCCCGACAAGGACCGTGTTTGGAGGACATGAAGACCGTGGGGCTGCGTCTCAGATTTTCTCTGAGTTTGAATAACCAAACATCAATGTTCCACCAACCTGCTGTCGAAGGGCTCCGGTTTTTACTCGTTCTGGTATGGCTTTAGGTGTATTAGACACAACCTTGGACGCATAAAAGCGTACGGGGAAAGTGAGAGGTAGATATCGAGAGACCAACATGAAAGGTGATGCGACGACGGGGCGCGTGCTGCCTAATATAGCATAGCACGTGACAGCCCGACCACAGTATCGATTTATCGACTATCGAATCGACTAAACTACTTCAAAGGGTCCTTCAAAGGGCCCACAAGGCCGCCCACCTCCGCACTGGGGCCTCTTTTTACCGTCCCATGAAGAAGTTCCAATTCTGCGTTGTCAACGTCAATACCTGACAGACCGTGAGAATATGGCCGCCCGGACGGAGGATGGCCATGATTAGGTGGGGTAGCCTCCAGATGTTGTATCCGTGGGGAATAAGAAAAGTGGGTGGGTTTAGAGGTGAGGGAAGGGTAATAGCCTCTATGAGAAGTAGGCTGTGACAATATCAGATGTTGAACTAGCGACGACGTCCTGCCAGTGGTCTGTCGATAGACGACGATGAATCAAGTGTGTCCAGTCCTGGGATAGCACTAACATCGGTAATCCATTGTACGGGTGATAAAAATGGGTGCCGCCCCAAACAGCAGGAGAATAGAATGCCAAGTTTTGGGTTGGTGCTCATCCACATTGCAAGGAACATACCGCGGACATTTCCATTTCAACATCTCTCGGCGATCAGGGCAGACCGCACAACTTGGATGCTCACTTGGGAAGCTTCTAAAGCCATCCTGGCGATCCGATTGGTGGTATATTACCACAGAAGAGAGGGCGAATGTAGGACCAACCGTCCCCGCGTGTGGCAAGCTGAGAGTGGTCAATGAGATCTAAGTAAAATGGATCAATCTCAAGAATGCATAACAATGTTGACAACCTCACCTGAACGGGGGCGTCTAACTGTGACCTTCACAACTTGTGTTGAAGAGAAGGTGAAAGGACCATTCGCGTATCGTACGACCAAGGGCGCTGTTGTGCTCATCCCACCAAGGAGCTTAATGATCCACTGCAGCAAAAGTAAATAAAGGGTAGGGTTCTTTGATGAGCATAGATGGGTCTGAAGTTGTCTGGGGGCTTACCCTTTCATGCACCACACACCTATGAAAAGAGTCGAGCACGTCTTAAAAGGCGACTCAAGGGTAGCGATTCACCACGCAGAGAACACACGCTTGAAACCATCTACTTTTCATAAATTAAAATATATTAAAATTAAATGGGCAGGGGTACGCACGCCAAGATATTAAGTCCCCATCGTGATAACTTTGTGATAATTTATTTATTATTGTTATTTGTTAGGCTACAGCGGTCATGTCTGCTTTGTCCTCGTCCTCGTCCTCGTCCTCCGACTCATCTTCAGATTTCGATTGGTCCCAAGGTAAGTCCCTTCACCTGTCTATTTTCAATAGTGAACCTGATAGTCCGTGCCATTGAGCGCTTTAGAGTACGACATAACCCTCGAACGCATATCTTCCACAGACCTGGTGGAGTGCGGGTTCAATCCCTTCTTCATTTTGGCCTTGCGCATTGACTTCGATTGATCGCAGCGTAGAGTGGCCAAAGCTGCGAAACATCATAAAATATAAAATAAATCAGGTACTGTCACAGGCCCGAGTCAAAGGCACCACCACCCGCAGTCTCATTAGCTCGCAATAGAATATCGCTACTTTTCTCGCTGATGCTCGATCCCTCCAATCATCTTCTATTTACGTTCCACCATTCTCACCACGCCCATCAACGAATGGAGGTTTAAAGTTACCTCCATTCACATCCCGTGAGCGCGATGAATCAAATCCAAACGAAGCTCCTAAAGTCCACTATACGGCCGAGGAGGCTTCCGCAGTGAAGGCGATACTCTACGCGCAGCTAGATGGATTTGATGCGTATGTCTACCACCCACCACCTCCAATGCCGCGACCTCTTTTTAATCGTATCCAGCGCCCCTTTCACGATTCAGCGCGTCGCGGATCTCTGTGCACGGCCTAAAGAGAACTATATAGCACTTGGGAAATATTGCCGCGCGTTGGAGAAAGCGTTGTACGTTACGTCTACATGGGACTCGTTTCCACCTCTGCCATTGCAGCCAAAAGACAGCATGGCCACTGTTGCTGTCCGAGCTGGCCTCTCATCTTCCTCAGCCCCGACAACACCACTTTTTTCACCAATTTCTTTCTTGCACGATGACGCTCGGCGCTCTCACTCGCGTAGCCCACCGCCGTCACCCCTGAACCTTAATGGAACTGAAGCTGGTATTACTCTGGACCCAGACGCGCTGGGTATGGAGCCTAGGGAGTTGGGACTTGTAGACGAACTTGATGACCCAAATCCTGGACACCTCAGCGACCGACCGACGGCATTAACTTCCGTGACAAGCATTGGGGGCAGTTCGGGTGTCATTAGCCTCGAAGATCGATTCGTTCGAGCATCCGACGAAGGAGGAGACCCAGAAATGAAACAGCAGCAGGGGGTTGATGGTTCGATGGGCACAATGCTTGATGAACGAGATGGTGACAAAGAAAATAGAAGTTAGATTCAATGGCTAATTCGAATGTAACATCTACCACGTCTGCCGTGGTGTCAGTTCTTTCGCTAAGCGAACAACTACGGTCGCATACCGTTCCATAAATGATCTTTCTTGGAGGTGTGGGTAGGACGTGGTACCAGCTCTCCCATCATGAGTAGTCGCGTCTAATTTTCTCCAATAAGGCGGATATGCGCAAGCGCATGTCGGGCTGACCACCACCTCGATTACGGTTCTGATGTGATGATTCATGCATTGTAGTGCCTTGACTGGTGATGCGACCATTTGAGCGGTGTAGGTGACCAGACTTGTAATGGTGCAAAGATGCTGGAGAGTACGCCTGCTTCCGGAGATCTCGTAACGTCTCTCCATGTTTTAGTGGATCATGCTCTTGTGCGCCTATTTTTTGCGTTTTCCGCTTGTTTTGTTGTACAGACGGGGTCATCGACACTGAGACGGAGTTATTACCAGTGTTATGTTGTGTTTGAGGGCGACTCTTCTCGCTTTGTGCTTCGTCCACAGATACGTCTCGCCATTGGGAATCAGTGAGAGTATCTGAACCCGAAAAAAACGAAGTGTCGCGTTGGGTAAGGATGCCCTGCCTGCGCTTTTCTACCTTCCACTTGCTTTTAATCTTTTGCTTAAGAACCCATTCCTTTTTCAACTTTTTAGCTTCAAAGGAAAGGAGGACTCATAATCAAAAACCAAGATAGTAAAAGTTATTGAACCTACCTCGCGTTTTTGAGATATAATGAAATGTTGGAGGTTTTATCTTCTTCAGTTTCATCTGGCTGGCGGTGGAGTGGGAGTGGCAGTCAGTTAGATAAGTGAGTTAGATAACCCTTGGCTGACGTAATGTTATTCCTTTGTTGAGTTAAGTTAGCGCCGCCATAAATCCCAGAACGAATGCCCTTTCCTCATTTTCTTCTTGACCACCATCTTGTCTCTCATCAAACAAACAGTTTCATCTCAACTCACTTTCCAACGCCAACGCATATTTTCTCTCATCGCATGAGCGTGCAGAACCTCAACACTTTCGGTTTGTATCTTTATTTTCATCCTTCATATTATCCCACCCATTCGTCACCAGATCCCTTCGCCGACGCAGCCGACCCTCTCGCCGCAGACGAGCCCGGGAGGCAGAGCTATATCCACATCCGCATTCAGCAGCGAAATGGGCGCAAGACTCTGACAACGTTGCAAGGTCTGCCAAAGGGTGAGCGGAGTAATCTCGTTTGCCGAAGTGTTGTGGCGATACCCATGATGCATCTACAGAGTATGACGCTAAGAAGCTCCTGAAGGCTTTCAAGAAGGTGCATACATTCATTTTCACATTTAGTGATCCTCACCACTGAGGTTGATCGACCCATAGGAATTTGCCTGCAACGGCACCCTAGTGGACGACGAAGAGATGGGACAAGTGTTACAGTTGCAGGGCGATCAGCGAGCGAAGATATTTGCTTTCCTCACTGAAAATGGTATATCGCGTTCCTCGATCAAGCTGCACGGGTTCTAAGCGCGGAATCTGGCGGGACAACGCATTTTGCCTTAGTTCCGGCTTAATGTCCTGCGAGACCTCACCTCCGCCACTATATGCACGACGTACTGTACTTCTGCGATGTTCTGTTACTTTTGCGTCACTGTCAGTTTGTTAGTCTGATAGTGTGTACTACTATCTATGAGTCTGGTGCTGTTGTTGTGATTTAGACGTGTTTCGTGTGTCTCAGTGAAACGGTGCAGGCAATGGGAATTAATCATTCTCTATTGTTACAGAACAAGATGAGAGAAGACTTTATTCTCGCCTTACGCACTCGAACAATTAGATCGCGTGCGGGGTGACGCCAGGAAGAGGACACTACCACAAAATCAGATTGGAAAACATCTGGTACTAGATTTTCTAATTCCGTTTCACAGGCGGAGCATGCCACAAACATAACATAAATATGAACTACTTGATCTTATCCAGAGGTCTGTTAAATCCTCCACGCCTAAAAGTAGATGCAGAGTATTAGTGTGACGTAGAGCGGCGGCTACGATGGGAAAAGAAAATACCTGTTCATGTATTGTCTCCATGTTCGCGGCTTCTTGACATTGGTGATGCCCTCTTGGTTTCCCTGGACGTGCTGACCCTGGGAAGTGTTACTAGATGAAGGTAGTGATTGAGACCCCATTACCTTAGTACTTCCAAAACCTGTCACACCCATCATAGCCATTAAGGCCTCCTCATCATCATTCAAAGCATCCATGGCCTCGCCCTCCTCTGCGTCGCTTTCATCAGTCCGTGGTTGAATTCCTTTCTGGGAAGCAGAGTCGACGGCTGCACTAAGAAAGAGCAGACATATCACATTTAAGGCAATCAATCAAAGAAATAGAATAAAGAAAATAACGCACCTTGTGAACCTTTTCTCGTGTCTCGAGGTTCCAAATCGATTCGCACATTCGAGTCACCATCTCTCTCCAGATCACGCTCTGCATCTCGGTTTTTCTCGCCGCCCCTCCTATCTCTATCATATCGATCGCGGTCTTTGTCTTTTTCTCCTTCCTTCCGAGCTGCATCTCGTCCGAGTCTGTCCCTGTCGTCCCTATCTGTCTCTCGTCGCTCTCGTTCATCGCGGCGACGGGTGTCTCGCGGATCCCTGTCACGCCTATCTTCATCCCTATCGCGTCCATATTCACGTCTATCTGTATTTACCATAAATCATTGTCCGTACAATCGAATTAAGTAGGTATGATTGGTGCATACCTGGCCGTCTCGGGTCTGTGCCACCCCGCCTTTGTGGACTGCGCGACCGGCTGCCCCTGCGCCGTGAATAACGATCTCTATCCCTGTCCCTGTCATCTCTCTCCCAACTTCTGTCGCGTCGCCTATAGTCATGTCGAGAAGACATGTGAATGCACAAAGAGCGGGGGTGTATATATATATATGTGTGTGTGTGTGTAATGCGAGGTGTGAGGGGGAGGGTTTAGGTCACATCACGTGAGAATGACCTCCAACGCTGAGGCTAAGGCTGACCGTGGTAGCGTAGCGCGCGCTCTCATGTCTGCCGTTGGTGCAATCCGTGGCTCTGCTGTGGGTATCGCAAAATCCTTGCCGAAAGGCGAGTACAGTCTGTTATAACATATTCTTTCTATTCAAACCTCATTTCCCCAGGTCATTCGAATGTCCATGTCAAACTCACCGGCCTTCCCCGTACCACCACCCCAGCTGATATTACTCGTTTGCTCGGCAGGAACAAAGTTCAGAACATAACGAAAGGTGATCGTGTGTTTCTAGTCGAGATTTCAGCTACTCAGATACCTTCACACAGTTACACTGGAATACCACCGATTTGAGCCTACAGGACGCGCTTTCCTTACACTCACCCAGCCATCTGTCCTCCCAAAGTCTCTGGCTGCCCTCAAGCAACTGAGATATTTCGGGCATCCTCTCACACCCAGGACCACCCCAGTGCCCGCTGAACCTAGAATGCGCTCGCGCGGGTTGAAGGGACGCGAAGAGGCATCGGAGCGTTCAATTGTTTCCGGTAATGGGAGCCAAGGCGGGATCACCGATGGTGGGAGAAGCGTACTGCTTTCAGGCTTGCCTGGGAAGATCTCAACAGAAGGTGTTCGAAAATTTCTAACAAATTATAAGTTGATGGGTGGGCAAGCGGAGGTAGTCAAGTTGGAACCGTGAGTCTGGTTTACCCTTTGGCGATGGGTTTTGTTATCCATTCACCATTCGCCAATGATGTCTCGTCACAGGAACGCGAAGAGTGCGATGACTTCTCGAGTACTTGTCCGACTCTCCAGGACGTCAGAAGCATTCAGACTTGTACGGAACGTGCACATGACAAACTATGAGCCTGGGGTATGGGATGATAGGTATACCATTCGAGCCCAACTCATCCATTGATCTACTTGCGGTCGATTATCCTCTTTCTTTTACAATATACACCGCCTAGACATTCACGGCTCATCTGTGGAAGGACCGCGTCCTGCATAACAAAAGGATGACGGAGAATACATGACCGACCTAAGTAACGTGTACGGGAAGCTACATTCGTCCAGTATCTTCGTCCACTCGGACGCGCTGTCTGGAACTTTCGTCCTCGTCTTCGGGTGACCGGCCGCGTTTAAGGGTTGGTTCCGCGGGGACTGCATTTAATTGCTTCCACTCTTCGCCACCAGCTGCTATGGGGGCACCCTGTTCTGCGTCTGCATAACGCTCTTCAACCTGGCGCCTTCTTTCGATCTCCAATCTCTGAGCCTGAGCACCCCATCCACCTCTGCCAGGGTCATAGTCCTGCCTATGCTCGTCTCGGACCTCAAATGGATCATCCATCGGGTGCCAAATGACCGCGGATGGAAAGGCGTACCTGGCCGCCGCTCTTGCCACGCCCAAACTGCCTGCCTTCTCGATATCCGAGGTCTAAGTCACATCGAATTATACGCTCGTCAAGTTTGGTGCCTGATATATACCGCATACTGGCAAGAGCCTCTGCATGCGTATAAAATTCTACAAAACAGAAACCACAGGGTGTTCTACACAAAAAAACACGTGTTAAGTGAGGTATGATCATGGGAAGAAAGGGGTGGGGGGAAGAGGATAGCATACCGAGTGTGACGGTCGAGTCCCATGATTATGCGTTTAACGCCCCCTCCATCTTCGGGGTTGGCACATTTTGAGAACATATCGTGAATCTGCTCTTCGGTTGTGTAAAAGCTTAAGTTACCAATCTGCAGGAGATAAATGATTGTGAGAGTTAAAGTAATAACTTGAGAACGAAGACGAACATAGAGAGTTGTGGATTTTTGTAGTAGACCATGTTGCTTCTGACGGTCTACCCGTGCTTGTGAATCTTTATAATTTGATGGTTGGTCCAATGGTGTAACGGCGGAGGCCATAACGGACGAAGTGAAGAGGAGAATAGAATCTCATCCAGGGCCAGACAACAACAGAGTTTCTCACGACTCACGACGGGAAGGGACGTGTCCCCCATCCCATCGCCATCGCTTGCGACGCGTCAGCTTCCCTCCTTCACCTTCACTCTCTGTGTACGCATACACTCACACCCACTTATTATGACAGAGGACGCAAAAATGGAGATTCAAAAAGAGGTATTGTTTTTATTATAGATATCATCACTTGTAACTTTAGTTTTGATAAAGGAGTCAGGAACCTACTTTTGATTCTGTAGTTACAGAGAAAACCGCACTTTTCCAGGAGCTGCAGGAGGAGGACTTGTACATCAAGTACAAGAAACTCTCGCGTCACTTAGAACTTCTTGAGATACAGGAAAGCTACATCAAAGATGAACAAGCCAGCCTCAAACGCGAGCTTATTCGTGCTCAAGAGGAAGTCCGGCGCATCCAATCAGTTCCTCTCGTAATTGGTCAATTCCTTGAACCTATTGACCAGCACACTGGCATCGTCGGCTCAACAACTGGTTCGAACTATGTTGTTCGCATTCTCTCAACCCTCGATCGCGAGTTGCTCAAACCGTCATCAAGCGTTGCCTTGCACCGTCATTCCAATGCACTCGTAGACATCCTACCCCCAGAAGCGGACAGCTCGATCGCAATGCTTGGGGCAGAAGAGAAGCCTGATGTAACCTACCAGGATGTCGGAGGAATGGATTCCCAGAAGCAGGAAATACGGGAGGCTGTCGAGTTACCCCTTACCCACTTTGACTTGTACAAAAAGATTGGTATCGACCCTCCTCGCGGTGTTTTACTCTACGGTCCTCCAGGTATGTCTGCTTGGGTTAGCGCATTTCAATCTGTTCGCTGATCAGCGTAGGCACGGGAAAGACTATGCTTGTCAAAGCCGTCGCGCATCACACAACAGCCTCATTCATTCGTGTCGTCGGATCTGAATTCGTGCAAAAGTACCTCGGGGAGGGTCCGCGCATGGTGCGCGATGTGTTCCGGCTCGCGCGTGAAAATTCCCCGGCTATCATTTTCATTGACGAGATTGACGCGATCGCCACAAAACGATTCGACGCGCAAACGGGCGCTGACCGCGAGGTACAACGAATCTTGCTCGAATTGTTGAACCAGATGGATGGCTTTGATCAAGGAAGCAACGTCAAGGTTAGCTTTCTACTCCCTCCGTTGATTACAGAAAGTCATGATATGTGTAGGTCATAATGGCCACTAATCGTCAGGATACCCTGGATCCGGCACTGCTCCGCCCTGGGCGCCTAGACCGCAAGATCGAGTTTCCCCTGCCTTCTCGTCGGGAACGGAGGTTGATTTTCCAAACTGTGACGAGTAAGATGAACCTTGGTCCGGACGTAGATTTGGAGGATTGTGGGGATTTCGTTGCACGTTTTTGTTTACTAGGCTTAACTTCCCTTCACGCTGTCCAGACGTTTCACGACCAGATCGTTTATCCTCTGCAGAGATTACTTCAGTCGTTCAAGCTGCTGGTTTACAAGGTACGCCATCGAATTGCTTGCTCTTCCACGCCTATTGACTAGAATCTGCAGCCGTTCGCAAAAATCGCTACGTCATCCTGCCGATTGATTTCGAGGAAGCTTGGAAAGTGAGTTGCTTTGCCTTTGCTTTTTCCAAGTTGCAAGCACTCTCCTGACGAATTAAATTTTAATTTAAATCTTTCCACCACCCAGCAAACGGTCAAGAGAAATGACGAGACGCATGAATTCTGTACGCACGAGCTTTTACTAGGCTTATACATATTAACCTTTATTTTGTTTATTTGTATCGATAGATCGGTAATGACGTCAGACTGGACTGTAAGCTCATTTTATTGCGTTGTCGACGTGATTCTAACTTCATACAGCTATACACATGTTCTTTAGACACTGACACGATGCGCTCTCTTTTTCGTACATTGTTGCGATGGATAAAGCTAAGTGGAACACGAACGCTCTCTTCACTTTGGCATCTCTTTTGCTTCCCACATAGAGGTGCCCATTCTTGTGAGCAAGATTACATGTTGATTTTTGTCAGCGCCCTTTTTTTGCCTCCTTTACTGCCCGAGAAGAATGAGTGCGAGCTCAGACAGCATAGGCGGTTCACACGTGGGACACACGTACTAGTAAGACTATCTGGGGTGCGCGTATCATCTCAGTTTCCTCTTATTGACCTACATCCACAATGTAGAATGTATGTTATGAATAGATTCGGAAGGTTTCTCTTTAGTTTGGTTCCCTACCGCCTCTTTCGGTCCTACCAGCCCACACGTACGCTCCTTGACACTCTGAACAGCGCTAGATAATACGCGCTTTGTTCTCATTTTATGGGAGCAACAGCAACCAACGCCTTGGTGGTTTCCACCGCTCTTGGTGACCTCCTCATTGTACTAGGTTTTACCAAGAGACTCGATGTGGAATACATGTTTTTTTTGTTGTATACGTCTGAACGCGACTGATAACCCAAATCCTTTTTCCATATCATACATGGTCTACTGTAAGCCCGGCGTGCCAAAGGTGATTCACGCTACTTAGCAGCAGGTTGCCCAAGTTCGCTGGCACGCTCAGTTGCGACTTGAATAGCACGGGCAATCGTGGATCGCACTCGTCCGTCCTCCAAGGCGAGTAGACCCGCGATGGTACAGCCACCAGGAGCTAATTAAATGGGGGTTAGTGAAACACCAGGCATCTAATTCATTGCCCTGACTCACTTGTGACGGAATCTTTGATCTGGGCTGGGTGCGCACCAGGCTGCAAGGCCATACGAGCAGCGCCTTGTAGTGCTGGGCGGGAGTGTCATAGTTAACATAACAGATTATCATTAGAATACGCACTCTGTGCGGCCAGTTCCAGTGCCTCCGCTCGTGGCAAACCCATCATGACACCACCGTCCACCATTGCCTCGAGAAATATACACGCGAATGCGGGGCCAGATCCCGACAGCGCCGTGCACGCATCGAAGTGCTTCTCCTCAAGGAAACGGCAACGCCCGATTGAGGAGAAAATTTGTAAGATAATCATCTCGTTCAGACCCTCCGTGTCTGAATGGGGGAGGGCTGAGACCACTGTCATACCCTCGCGAATCTGTTTAACGTCAGGTCTATGATACACTCCATGGAGGAGAATGGAGACTTACACGACAAGCGGTGTTGGGCATTGCGCGGATGACCGTAGTGCTGGACAGTACCCAGTTGGAGAGTTGCACGATGGTGACACCGGCTAGGATGCTGATGAGCAATTTCCCGGCCAAAGCTTGTTTGATACCATGCTCGTTGAGGATGACGTGGGCTACTTGTGGTTTGCAACTAAAGGGTGTGTCGATTAAAGCATTGTGGGGATAGATGACGTGTTCGCGCATACCACAGTAAGACGACGTCAGACTGCTGCACGGCTGCGACGTTTTGATCGACAAAGATTTCGATGCTCTCTCCTCCTACAAGTGGTTGGAATGTCTCACGCAGGCGCCTCGCGGTCTCTTCGCGCTTTACGCATGCTATAAAACGAGAAGGTAGAGTCGGATCACTCTCGGCAATGTTGACAGGAGTGGAGGTTCCAGGTGTGTGAGAGTCCCACTTAGGCTGGCGTTGGCCGGAACCCAAGCGGTGCAAAGGGCCCTGTGAGTCAAGGCTAGCGAGAACGCCTGACGTTATCGCGATGCCCATTGTTCCACATCCTACAGGTTGTGGTTTATTTTAATCAGTAGAACACACGAAAGACGTTTACAAACCTAATATGCATAGCGTGTAACCCATGTTTATTATGAAATGAAAGTCAAAAAGAGAGAGGTGGTGTCATGTTGTTCAACTAATACGATGATGCGCGTACTCGTCACCGTTGGGTCGACCAAATTCGATGCACTCGTCAAGGCTGCGCTATCTCAGCCTGTACTTAACGTTCTGGTTCAGAAAGGGTACTCTGACATCGTTATTCAATGCGGTAGCTCTCACGTCAATGAATTTGGGTCTTTGGATGTGGAAGGGGATGTTCACAGACATGGCTTAAAAATCAAAGTGTGGAGGTTCAAACCAAGTCTTGACGAGGAATACGACGCCGCCGATCTCGTCATAGGTCATGCAGGTCTGTGCTCCCCATGATTCTCGTTGGCCGGCCACAATATGGCCAATACCAAAGGTTCGAGCACAATTCAGGCTCAGGTACCATACTCGACGTACTCCGAAGGGGCAAACCTCTCATAATTGTGCCCAACCCAACTCTGCTCGACAACCACCAGGAAGACATGGCTCATGCCATGGCAACATTGGGACATGCAAAGGTATCAACAGTCAAGTGAGTGCGTTGGTTGCGATCCGGCGCTATAATGTAAAGAAAATGTGCTAGTGAACTTGCGAAAACCGTCTTGGATCTGGACATATCGAGTCTTGTGCCATTCCCGCCCTTCGAGGGCGTCAAGTTTCGCAGCCTGATGGATCGGGAGATGGGTTTTGATTTATAAATCTTGAGACAAAATCTCCACCTTTCGGTTTTGCTTACTTCCTGTCATCTTCTGTTATAATCCTACATCGCGAGGTTGCTTGACACTTTGCGAGTTTATACAAAACGCAGCAATGTCGTCTTCAACGGAGGTCATCACAACTGTCGTTGACGATGACCCTGCTGCTTACGAGCAGAGATACGTACATGAGGTGTATGACCGAATCGCATACCACTTCTCGTCTACGCGTTACAAGGTAGTAACTTATCCTTCTTTAGTGACTGCTCTGGATTTCTATACCTGTAGCCCTGGCCTCTCGTCTCAAAATTTCTATTCAACATACCCACTGGATGGGTGGGGCTTGATTCAGGGACGGGAAATGGAAAGTATCTTCCCTTGCCCACAGATAATCCAGGAAGAATCTGGACAGTCGGACTCGACCGAAGTCCAAACCTGTTAAGTCTTGCAAGAACCGCGGGTGGTAATGGCGGATACGCGAAGTTGTGAGGGGAGATGTACTAGAGGGAGGATGGCGACGAGGCGCTTTTGTACGCATAGCGTGGTGTGGTTCTTGTGCCTCCGTCTGCTAACGCTAACGCTCTCGCTCGCGACGCGAAATAAGGACTACGCTATCTCAATTGCAACGTTACACCATCTGGCAACAGTCGATCGTCGGGTAACAGTTGTTAAGGTTCGTCCTGGAAATCATCTCGCTCTTGCAATTATCGATATAAATCCCAATCTTAGAGACTTTTCGAGTCCGTCTCCCCGAGACATGGGCGTATTCTAATTTATGTCTGGGCCGTTGACCAGGACGAACACTCAAAAGGATTATCCCCAGAGAGACAATAGAATACGCGAGCATTGACGA
This sequence comes from Multifurca ochricompacta, assembly GCA_022496185.1. NCBI lineage: Eukaryota > Fungi > Basidiomycota > Agaricomycetes > Russulales > Russulaceae > Multifurca > Multifurca ochricompacta. The sequence continues at coordinate 997,912 of WTXG01000003.1, read as the reverse complement.
TCAACAGAGCACAGATGGTCAAGATGTCTTCGTGCCATGGGTCCTTCAGGTTTCTACGGCTACCGATGGTGTGCGCCATGAAGCATCCAGGACTAATGAGGATCGGGATGTCAGGACAGACGCGTTTCTGCGATACTATCACATGTTTCCAAAGGCGAACTTGTCAAATTGGTACAGAAGCTGCTCAACAGATGGGGTTGAAGGTCAGCCCTCGGTTGGCAGAGGCTGAGGGGGTTGAGGAGGCTGAGGGTAAAGAAGGAATTGAAATAATTGCGAGTGGCTGGGAACGATCAAACTATTACATCGAGTTGTGGCGGTGGCAAAAATAAAACAGCAAAGCTTGGGTGTGGGTTATACTCTCGCTGCAGGGCTCGGACTGACGCGCGGATCGTGTAAGGATGATTGGGAGAGTTAAGGTTGGTATACCTATAGAACTTTTCGTTTTACAAAAAAAACAATACGACTCGACGAAACTGGGGTCATTCGCTCGCCGCCATAACTAATGAAGGGAAGATAACCATCAGGGGGCATTTACAAGGGTAAAGGAAAATGTACGCACTTGCGTTGATTAGGTCGCCCCCACTTTCCTTCAATACCCTCACAGCCTTTGTTCGTGAGCAATTGACTTGCGCCATTACGAGTTCGATGTCCTTAGGGTCAACCCCAGTTTCGTCAATAGGCCCGTCGTCTTCGGGTGCCTCAAGTTCAGGGACATCGTCCTCATTATCACCACCTTTGCCAACTTCCGAGTTCTCGAGGGTGGTTGCTTTCCAGCCCCACTCGCTGCCAATTGCTGCGCAGCACTAAGCTGAGCTTGCGCATTCATATCTTCCATCTGCTCAAAGTTACAAGCGTAAGCCTTAAGCAATAAAAATACTGAAACCAACCAGCGAACCTTAGCTTCACCGAACACAATGTATGTGTCACTGTTCTGTGACTTGTACACGTCAGGGGAAGCGATTACGAACAAAAACTGTCAAAAAAATTTGAGGATCATTGTGCAAGAATAAGGACACCTGAACGTACGTTCTTCGGCCGCCGGAGAGTAACGCGAGTTATACCAGGTACCTTCTTGAGTCCCAAGCCCAAGAGGCCTTTCTAGCCTTACGCTCAGAGCGTGACTGAATCTTGTCAAGGGCAGCAGCAGAAGTAGGATCCTCCTCATGATCATGGTCGTGATCGTGATCATGACCCTCATGGTCGGAGTGGTCAGAGGTAACCTCTTCAATGGTGGCAGACATCTGCACACTTGTTAGTTGGTTTCATCGGAACTGTTGGATACGAATCCACCCCATTTAACGAGTTTCTTTGGGTATTCTCTCCAACACGGACTCCCAGAGTGAATTACCCTTACCTTGTTCTAGTTTTATCGATAACCACTGCTGTGCTCGTCGTCGGCGGCGTTGAGATGGGTGATTGGCCGGACCGGGTGGTTTGGCTGACTAAGTGAAGGTGGCTAGTGTCGTGGCCGTGAACGACGCTCAATTGCGATCAAGCGTGCAGATATCTCAGTTGTTGCCAGTGCAATTTCAATTCCAAGAGTGTTGGAAGAATCGTGTGACTACTGGGTCTGTCCCCATATGGGTTAGCTTGTCTGCTCCTTCACACTGGCACTGCTGGGGCTGGGGATCCAGGTGTCAACTCAGTTATCATCATATGGTACCCACGTGACAGATTTTAATGGCATACGACCTGGTATACTTGAACCACTTGAACGCTTGAACCCTTGTCGTCCCTATCCCTGTCTCCCTCTTCCCAAATTTCTCCTTCCATTTTTTCTTTCCACTTTTTCTGAATTATGTCCGGTCACGGTGAACTAGCCCAGTCTACTCTCCTTCAAGGAACTGCTTCAAATATTGCTTATGACCTCGCCCTTCTCCTTTTTCGCGGAATCATCAACTTATTCTTTCGCGAAGTCCGCCCGCGTGGTGCATTCAACATCCCGCTCGATGGTCCTGTGATTTTTGTCGGTGCTCCACATAGTAACCAAGTACGATTGTCGCGCTCAATAGGATAAGACGGTCTGTTTACCCTGTCGAGGCATTGTAGTTCCTCGACCTGTTGCTTGCATTACAGGTCTACCGCGAATCAGGGCGACGCCCCGCTTTTTTGGTTGCTGCAAAGAGCATGCAGCGGAGGGTTGTGGGATTTCTTGCCAAGTCTCTATCAAGCAGTGCGCATATGTCTTACTAGCCTATATTCTCCCCTTTTAACCTCATACTAGTCCCCGTTGCGCGTGCGGCGGACTATGCCAAGGCTGGGACAGGAAAAGTGTATTTGTCGCCAGATGACCCTTGTCTTGTCCTCGGGGAAGGCACCAAGTTCCTTGAGGAGTTGAGACCAAAAATGCAAATCATGCTATCCAAGGCTGTCAATTCTCCTGTTGCTGAAGTCACGCAGGTTATCTCGAATACACAGCTTAGGATCAAAAACGAATTTCACAACGAATCAGAGAAGAGCACAAAACTTGCTCGAGAAAAAGCCGAGGAGGCGAAGTCACAAGGCATTGATGGCCTGAGTTTTAAATTGCTTCCTTATGTCGACCAGAACGAGATGTATCACCATGTCTACCAGCGTTTGCGCGAAGGTGATTGTATCGCGATCTACCCAGAAGGTAGACATTCCCTTCAGATTGTGGCATATTGGGTGTTTACTCGCGACGCAGGTGGTAGCCACGACCGAACAGACCTCCTACCTTTGAAGGCAGGTTTCGCAATGATGGCTTTAGGTGCTATGGCAGGTGACCCTAACGTGAAAGTAAAAATTGTACCGGTTGGACTGTCTTACTTCCATGCCCATCGCTTCCGGTCACGTGCGGTTATCGAGTTCGGCCCTCCTGTAGATGTTGCGCCCGAGCTGGTCGAAAAGTTCAGAATGGGAGGTCCGGGAAAGCGCGACGCGGTATCTAAGCTTCTGGACCAGGTTTATGACGCTCTTAAAGCGGTGACCGTACGCGCACCTGATTATGATACCCTTATGGTACGTTATGTCTTGTGTATTGGTACTTCTATGAGTTGACCCCTTGGAAGCTCATTCAAGCCGCACGACGACTCTACCAACCTCCTGGACAGCACCTCACCCTTGGTCAAGTTGTCGAGTTGAATAAGCACTTTCTACTTGCATACAGCTACTTTAAGGACGAAGTGCGCATCCAAGCGTTGCGCGAAAAGGTCCTAAAGTATAATCGTTTACTCCGGGATTTGGGCTTGCGAGATCATCAGGTATGACTACGCCGACGATTTTACGTTCATAGTTATCAAGAATTTTGGGCTAGGTTCCCAGGGCTCAGAAAGCTAGCTGGAAGACTCTTGGCCTTTTACTTTACCGCATTTTCTCCTACTAGTTTGGACAGTTTTGTCATTGCCAGGAGTAGTCCTGCATGCGCCCATCTTCGTCACAGCATCGATTGTGTCCAAAATCAAGGCCAAGGGTAATGTCCCTGGGATCTGATGTTCTGCCATGTCTCATTTGTATTCAGAGGCTCTCGCGGCGTCAGTTGTGAAGGTAGCGGGACGCGACGTCCTCGCGACGTGGAAGGTTTTGATTTCGCTCGTCATGACACCAGTCCTCTTTGCGTTCTATGCACTCGTTGCAACCTGTGTCGCTGTCAAAGCGGATGCTCCCTTGAAGTGGGTCCTCTGGACGCCCTTCCTCACATTGCTCGCGCTTCCATGCCTCGGCTACGCGGCTCTCAAGTTTGGTGAAGCAGGGATGGACGTGCTCAAGTTTGTCGTTTATTTATCTCATATCAACTAGCCTAATTGCTTCGTAGGTCGTTAGGTCCTCTTATTATCGCCCTCGTCCCAGGAAAACACGGGAACTTGGAATACCTGAAGCGTGTTCGTCAAGAATTGTCGAAGGAGCTTGGTGAAGCTATTGATGAATTCGGTCCCCAGATTTGGGAAGACTTTGACAAGGTATATCGACAAAGTGCAGAGCCGTTTGAAACTCTAATAATATACCTAATAGTACCGCATTCTTGTCCCATCCGCCAGTGTGCCTCCGTCGTCCGGTAAACCTGGGCTATGGCGACGAAAGAGTGGAGTCGGCGCTGTAGATGCGCAAGGAAACCTGTTATCGCACCCTATGGTACGTGCCTATGGTGACCGTGTGATGAGACTCATCATATTATGACAAAGACTTGGCTCGATGAACGTTTGTTTGGCTGGAGTCGCAGTGCCGAGACAAGCCGTGAGGTGAGCCGGGCTGCATCTCCACGAGGTTCAGACGATGAGGACTTTGGGGACTATGATGACCTACTGAAGGTCGCGCAATCGGAAGGGGGAACTTCTAAGGTTCAGAGTAGACGCGGTTCATATGCTGATTTGCAGAAATTGCGTGTGGTAAGAGAGAGAGAGATTGAATTACTATGAATTAAGAATTAAAATATGATCATGAATCACATGATCTTGTCAGTAATAGCTCGCTCTGGCACAACTAATGGACACCCGCCCCGCGCCCACTCATGTCCTCGACAGAAATTTCACGGCAGCTACGTCTCTATCTCGAAGGATCTTCTCAGGCTTTGCCACCTTCAGAGATTTATGCCCTTCTCGATACCTTCGTTTCTGACTGCGATACATCAGAGGACCCTGAGATTTCGGTCCATAACCTCGAGAATGAGCTGCAAGTGATTCGCGATACATTTGATCTCAGCGAATGCGTCCAGACGGAGGCCCTCCTTTCCGTATTACGTCGTCTCGAGCCAGTGCTCTCATCCACATCCCTGATTTCTACCTGGTTTGATCTCGTACTGCGGCCCGCCTTGCGCGAGCCGAAATTATCACACAAAGCAATTGCCCAGGCGAAGGACCTTGTCATCGTGGCGCTCGAAAAGTCCGATAACAGGTTCCCCGAAATACAAGGCGAATTTCGGAGACGCGTATTTGATCTTTATCTTTTGGATGCATTCAATGAAGCCTCTGCTGCAGACGTTCTTGAGTGGGCAGACCTGCCAAAGGATCAGCGTAATCAGCGGAACATATGGAAGGAAAATCTTGAGGATATACTTGTTGTGTTCGGCTTGGACCAGCCCGAGGTACGCTCTCGGTTGCATCAGGTCCAGCTTCCTATGTCAAAATTGGTTTGGCTACGCAGGCCTTCTTGATGCAGGTTTTTCATTGTTTTGCGTCCCCTTCGTCGCGCTTGCAACTGATTGGCCTACTCAACCGCTACACTACGGAGCCACTCTTCGAACAGCATGCATCCGTCTTGGCCACTCACCCTCTTATGTCTTCTACTCTTACCTCGCTTTTGGTCGACAACTCCACAACCGCATGCGCGATTGGCCTTACGACACTCACCAAATTATTACCCATCTTTGCTGTGAAGAATTGTGTCGCACTAAAGGGTATGCTCCCTCAGCTACTTGCAATCCTCGCGCGCATTCTTTGTTGGCGTGAGCGCGGGCCATCCCCATCAGTACACCCCTCTCCCAGACGCTATGTCATCGGATGAAGAACATGGCGGCGTTGAGGGGGAATACCCGGAACAGGTCATTGAGGGCAGTCGTGTTCTTAACACGAACCCAGATCTACAATGGGAACGCCTTGAACTATCATTTGATTCGACGGCAGCACCTGCGCCTTCCCCTCGGCAATACTTCACTTTCCTGTATTACCTCTTTCCTTGCAATCTCATCGCATTTCTGCGCGATCCCGCCGGCTATCTCACCGAGAGGAAAGTTGAAAGAGCGTATGCCGTGGATTGGGAGGACGCACTAGATCCTGAACAGATCAAGACAAAAAGCGAGGTGGATCTTGCTTAATGTCATATGCACAATCAAGTTTATCTAACACTTGTCTATGGCCAGCTCTTGCTCAGGCAGCACGTCACCCACCCACAGATCATGTGGCACAATGCAGAGACCGAAATAAGCGATCTCGAGTTCTTCTCGCAGTATGACACGGATAGAATTGTCGCAGAATGCCTGTTCTCGAGCTTCGAAATTCACATCCGGGATGGCAAGGCGGTGCCGCCTCTAAGATTCTCACCCTCACGGAAACGAAAATAATATCGTGGCACCACGTCATTTTTGGTTGATACCGGTGACCTTGTGTCAGGATCGACGAATTCGACTCCCTCAATGCAGACTGTCGAAATTCGCACTAAACCACGAGTCTCGCTCCAGGATATGGTCAATACATCTATCGCGCTCAAGTCGCACTTGGATGTTGACATTGTCGACACAACACCTATCTGGCCATACGCGCTGTTCTCGTCCGACCCTCGATCGCAGAACCTGGGGAAGCCAGAGCCAGGAAGCAGCGTCGCACAAGCGATTGCCGGACTCCAGCGTGAAGTGTTGCTACTACGAAACGAGTTGAATTTCGAGTCGTGGCTTGCAAGGGAGAATGTGCGACAGATCGGGAGACTGTTTGAGCACAAAATTCGGAGCCGCAACGCCGAGGTAGAAAGACAAAATCTGGTGAGCGCTTTTCCTGACGTTCATCGTCTTCGCCACGCACCCATCACGTTGAAATATAATAGCACAATAAGTTGCGCGAGAATAAATTACTGATCGGCAACCTACAACGAAAGCTTAAAGAACACAGTGAGCAGACGGAGATGACAAAGAAGAAGTACGCAGACTGGAATGCGGAGTTGAGTCGAAAACTGCAAGACTTGAGAGAGCAGAAGCGAAAATGGGTGTCCGAGACCGCTGCGTTACGCTTGGCGGAGAAAGAGCTTCGGGTTTGCACCTTTCTACTGTTGATAGGATTGAGAGTGATTTACAGCGCTCTATAGGCACAATTTGTGGCCCAGGGAAATCTATTGGCCGAGGCAGAACGGCGAGAGTCCCAACTACAGACATCCATCAAGGAGACGGAACATAAGGTCGCTCGACTGAAAGACTACGAGCAACGAATTGAGCAACATACGGCTATGCAAAAACTATGGTAGGACATGAAATTACCTCCATACGCGAACGGTTATTAAAGAATGGTTTCAGGGATGTGGACGTGCAGAAATACAAAGAACAGACTGACATGATGAAAGTTATGCTCAGCAAGTACAAGAAGATGGAACTACAGTTAGGTACATATGAAATGGCCCACAGCGCGATGGAAGAGCAAGCGCGGTGAGATTACCTCACGGGTCGTACGTCAGCATACTAACGAGACAACTCTCCGCCAGAGCGTCACGACGGCAGATCCAGACGATGGAGGCAAACTCAAGCTGATTCCCAGCAAAGCGCCACCTAGGAGGCCAAGGACATCTTCCGCAACCGAATTTTCAAGATTGAAAGAGGAAAATACGAAATTACATGGTGAAAATGTGGAGCTCAAGGACGAGATAGAAGAACTGAAGGCGATGGTTGAGCTGCTTCGAGCGCAAGTGAGCGGACATTCCGGATTGTTGAGCGATCCTACGCGAAGCCCCGTGATGGGTAGCGCGACGGCGGTGCTACGACCTTCACCTTAGGAGGAGAGGGAGAGAAGGTTCTCGAAGGTCGGTGAAGTGGTAGCGTGGGAATAATTTCAAACGAAACTTCGAGAACAAAATTCTTAAATAAATAAATAAAATAATCCTCGTCCTCATCCTCATTCTCATCCTCATCTCCCTTCATCCTCATCAGCCCCCCACCTTGCCTGTTCGTCGTCCGTGAAAAATGTCTGCACCAGAACCGGAGAGCTTTGGCTTCCAAGCTGAGATATCTCAGTTGCTAGACTTGATCATCAGTAAGCACACTGTTATCTATATTCTGTTTATCTAACTAACTCGCTTGATCACTTAGATACCTTTTACTCCAACAAGGAGATTTTCCTTCGTGAACTCATCTCCAACGGTTCTGATGCTCTTGACAAAATTCGCTATTCTTCCCTCACCGATCCCTCCGTTCTCGATTCCGAGAAGGAACTCTTCATCCGCATCATCCCGGACAAAGATAATAAGATCCTTTCTATCCGCGATAGTGGTGTCGGTATGACCAAAGCTGACATGGTTAACAACCTCGGTACCATCGCTAAGTCCGGTACAAAGGTATTATATGTGCACTTTCATCTAACCTCTCCTTCTTACTCACATTGTTCAGGGCTTCATGGAAGCGCTTAGCTCTGGCGCTGATATCTCCATGATTGGCCAGTTTGGTGTCGGCTTCTATTCCGCTTACCTTATTGCGGAGCGCGTTCAAGTCATCTCAAAACATAATGACGACGAACAATACATCTGGGAGTCTGCCGCAGGTGGCACTTTCACCATCACTCTCGACACAATAAACCCACCTCTCGGTCGTGGCACTGAGGTCCGCCTTTACCTCAAGGAAGATCAGACCGAGTACCTCGAAGAGAAACGTATCAAGGATACCGTTAAGAAGCACTCTGAGTTCATTTCCTACCCTATCCAACTCGTTGTCACCAAAGAGGTCGAGAAGGTTCGCTCTATTATCGTTGTCTCCACTATTTCGAACGTTGACATCGGGTCACGCGTTGTAGGAGGTTGAGGATGACGAGGAAGAGGCAGGGGAAGAAGCCAAAGAAGAAGAGGCAAAGTCCAAGGTGGAGGAGGTTGAGGATGAGGACGATGACAAGGACAAGGACAAGAAAAAAAAGACGATCAAGGAACAGAGTAAGGTCAACGAGGAGCTTAATAAGACCAAGCCTATTTGGACTCGTAACCCGAATGACATCACCCAAGAGGAATACGGTTCCTTCTACAAGTCGCTCACCAATGACTGGGAGGACCATCTTGCTGTCAAACATTTCTCCGTTGAGGGTCAACTCGAATTCAAGGCAATTCTCTACGTCCCGAAACGGTACGTCGTCCTGATGCCTTACGCGCCGTTGTCTAACATGTCTGTTTAGCGCGCCATTCGATCTCTTCGAGAGCAAGAAGAAGCGTAATAACATCAAACTCTACGTCCGCCGAGTGTTCATCATGGACGACTGCGAAGACCTCATTCCGGAGTATCTTAACTTCGTCAAAGGCATTGTTGATTCGGAGGATTTGCCACTTAACATTTCACGCGAGACGCTGCAGCAGAACAAGATTCTTAAAGTCATCCGCAAGCACATCGTTAAGAAGTGCCTGGATCTGTTCTCAGAGATCGCGGAGGACAAAGACAACTTACAGAAATTCTACGAGGCATTCGGCAAAAACATCAAGCTCGGGATTCATGAAGACGCTCAGAACCGCAGCAAACTTGCCGAATTTCTACACTTCCACTCGACCAAGGCTGTTGACGATACAATCACTCTTAAAGGTGTGTTTTACACGTCGCGCAGGCGGGTCTTATGCTCATATTTGATCTCCAGACTACATCACACGCATGCCTTCAGGGCAAAAGGCCATTTATTATCTCACTGGTGAATCCCTCGCTGCCATCAAAGACTCTCCTTTCCTGGAAGTCCTTAGGAAAAAGGGCTTCGAGGTTTTATTGCTAGTGGACCCGATCGATGAGTATGCGGTGTCACAACTGAAGGAGTTCGATGGCCACAAGCTTGAATCCGTCTCGAAAGAGGGCTTGGAGCTCGAGGAGACGGATGACGAGAAGAAAGCACGCGAAGAGGAGGCCAAATCTTACGAGGACTTGTGCAAGGTTATCAAGGATGCGCTCGGTGATAAGGTTGAAAAGGTCGTTGTTTCGAACCGCATCTCGGACTCACCTTGCGTCCTGGTTACTGGACAATTTGGTTGGTCATCGAATATGGTGGGTTCTTGTCGCCTATGTATGTACCTTGGAATCTGATGAATTACTTTATCCATAGGAGCGTATCATGAAGGCTCAGGCTCTTCGTGACACTTCAATGTCGTCTTACATGGCATCAAAGAAGACACTGGAGCTGAACCCCAAGCATCCTATTGTCAAGGAGCTCAAGCGTAAAGTCTCCGAGGACAAAGCGGACAAGTCTGTCCGGGATCTCACATATCTCTTGTTCGAGACGGCTCTTCTCACCTCTGGCTTCTCGCTCGAGGAGCCGACATCCTTTGCAAAGCGGATTAATCGCATGATAGCGTAAGTGGTTCACCAACTCTGAATGGCGAAATCTTAATAAGATTGTGATTGAATCAGACTTGGTCTTGACGTTGACGAAGAAGAGGAGTCAGCGCCTGCTGGCGAGGATGCGGCTCCTGCCGCAGCAGAAGGCGCTTCTTCGTCTGCAATGGAAGAGATTGATTAAAAAGTGTGTGGACTTGACGATTTGAAGGGGTTTTGTAAAAAAAAATTAAAAAATATTGTCGTCACTTTCCTCTGTATTACGCTCTCACGTTCATTTTCTTCCCTTTCCCTTAATTTGTTGTCTCTCTACTGCATCATCATCTAACCATCCATCAAAAGTGCATCTTTTTCTTTTTCTCTTAACACGGTGCGATATTCCGAATCTGAGTGACTCACGTCATGATTACACAATCGATCCTCGTACTCGACTCGTACACCGACAGCGACAGCGAAGAGAGAATCTGCTGTACCGAAATGAAAAAAAAATGGCGTCCTCTCTACTGCGTGCATGTAATGGATGCACATGTACTCGCACATGTTATGGATGTACATGTATTCGCACATGTTATGGATGTACATGTATTCGCGCATGTTATGGATGTACATGTATTCGCGCATGTTATGGATGTACATCTATGAGTGCACTAGTCCTGTCACATCTTCATCATTGCGGTGTTATATCGTCCTCTCTACTGCGTGCATATTATGGATGCACATGTACTCGCGCATGTTATGGATGCACATCTTTGAGTGCACTAGTCCTGTCACGTCTTCATCATTGCGGTGTTATATCGTCCTCGGTGCGGGCAACATTTTATGAACTCGGCTTTCAATTTTCCCCGTGTGGGTTGTTGCGAGTAATGCTCATGCGAGTCATTGTTCGCATCGGACAATAACCCAAAGAAGGTGAAAATAGTAGTAGTCTTACTCGGGCGCCCGGGCGGCGCTGTAAAACGAGGCTCAGAGGCGCGCCTTTGTTCGTTATATTTGGTATGCTTTGTCAGCAAAAGACAGGCGGCGAAAACGTGCGCCGTTTTGACATGACATGCGGCATCCTTTCTTTACTTTTACTCATTCTCCTTCATTGTCTTCTCCCCTCCCTCACCCCTCACCCATATAACTCAAGTCCCTCCTTTTCTACCTCTTTACTTCTTATCGACCACACACGCACACCCCGGCTTTAACCAAGTCACTTTGTTAGCAATCAACCGGTCTACTAAGATCCACAATGCCCCCGATTCCCATTATCGCACCACAACCTCGCCGTTTGCTTCCGCAACCGACAATTATTGACCCATCAATGCCAACGTTGCCTATCAACCTCGACGATCCGTTCATCGTTAGTGGTTTTTGTTTTTTTTCCTCTCCTAAACGATTTATAAACTACTCACACTTCCTTGCACAGTGCCACACCGCCGCACCAAAGAATGCCCAGCTTCCTCGCCTCATGTCCCCAATCCGTATCCACAAACGTGTCAAGCGTTCTCTGGTTAGATCTTCAATCGACCATTCGACTTTTCTGATGATTTGACCTTTTTTTCTTTTTTTTTTCAGACATCTCAATCCCCTACGCCTTGCAGTTCCATCAAACGACAAGTGGGCTGTCCTCCACGCACCCCTCGCCGTCGGCGGCACAATATTCGCGCGGAGGCCATCATCGCTCCCCGTGTGATTAACTTTGATTCACTTCCCTGGATTTCCGCTCTCGACGACCCCACCCTTACGTTAGGAAACCCCTGGGACTCCGATCTCTCACAACTTGCATCTGCAGAATATATGCGCGCTCCAGGCCTCGGCCCCGTCCGCCGGCGTAAGTCCATATCCCTCTCGAGAGATCGGGCAGAGCCACTTGTGCCTCTCGTCTCCCCCCCACTGAATGCCACGTCGACGCCTCCACCGCGGTTTTCATCACCATCGAGAGTGCAATTCTTTGGCTTGATGCCGACTATGACACCTGCCCGGCCAGCAATGCATTGACATATCATATCGCGTTGCGTTGCGTTGTCACATTGACCCAACTTAGAAGTCCCCCTTTAATCGCAACCCCTTTTATCACGTCACCATTCCCCTATTCATCTAACGGATTCTCTCATTATCATCCCTCGCCCTCTCGCAATCCGGATTCACCCGTTCCTCTTTCCTGCAACTCAACATCCATCGACTGTGATCCTATCATCGCATTTATCTTACCATCTTTTCACATTTCATTCGTTCTCACGTTTTTTGCGACCAAACAAACGCTTTTCGTACTTGATCGTACAACGCCCATTCAACTTCACGTTCGCTGTTTGTACGTTCGCTCGTTGTGTTGATATTTATTTCGCGCATTGTGTTTTTCCCGGGCTTGGCTGCACGATTTCATCTCTCCCCCCTACTGCATCTATCTATGATGTCCCGAATTCCTCTCTTCATCATTGCGAGTTCCCTTATAAAGTGTACACGTATCAACGCCACTCTTCGCCTTAGGTATTTCTGTACAACTTGTTCCTATACAGTGTGCAATACAGTGTTGTGAAACTATTGTTTGTTTCTCCCCAAGTGTGGAAAACCTCGCTTACCTCGCTTGCTGAGTTGTTACAAGTAAATAAAACAAAATAAAATAAAAGGGAAAAATAAAAATAAACTGCCCCAGTGAGGCTCGAACTCACGACCTTCCGATAAGCTTTCCCTACTATTATTAACAACAAGGATAACAGTCGGACGCTGTAACCAACTCAGCCATGGGGCACATGTTCAATATTTGCATATTAATTATTGACATTCACGAACGACTCATCTACGTGCCCGGCACCTCTCTGAGCTCTGCTTTCTCTACTACTCTCTCCTCTCAAAACAAACGGTTGATAATCTGACACCTGATACCAATACACGCCTACGCCGAACAGAAGGAGCTCGCTTCAGAGACGAACTCCTTCATGTAATCAACCAGCTTGTCCGTATCAGCTTCCGTGACGGCATTATACAGGGACACGCGAATGCCTGTATCGGAATGAGTGCCGTTCAAAATCCGAAGTAACCGCAGTTAACACACCTCCGACCGACCTAAAATCGCCGGTGCAGTGTTCATAATGTTAATGGTCCGGGGCACTGTCATGACTAGCGAATATCTCACCGGTGACCTTTTAAACCTTTCATGCCCACCTTCTCTGCACCCGCAAGGAAGCGTGACTCTGCGCCGCTCCCGAGGACATTGAAGATGACGTTCATCCAGCTGCATGAGCCCGCTTGTACCTTGCCTTGAAAAACCCCACGCTCCTCTCCAGCCCTTACGGCCGCGTATACCTTTTCCGCCTTTCTTCGGCCGAGTGCCTCGAAATACGCCAGGCCGCCTAGTTCCTGCATGCGCTCGAGTACGAGCCCAGTTATGTATATGGGGAGCAACGACGGGGTATTGTACAGACTTCTGCCTTCGGCGAGCGTCTTGTAGGAGAGACACAGCGGAACAGGCGTCGCGCCGAGCTTTGCCGCCGCGTCTACATCGACGAGGCAGTCCTGCCTCACGATAAGGACCGTGAGCCCCGCAGGACCTATGTTCTTCTGCGCTCCTGCAAATATAACGGCGTGCTCGCTGAGATGCGGGATCGGGCGGGACATGAACGAGGACGAGTGGTCCCCTACGAGGGGGAGGAGTCCGCTGCGCTCACGCGGTAGGATCGTGAAGGGGAAGGATGTTTGTGCTGAGGGATCCGGCGAGAACTGGACACCATCGATCGTCTCGTTCTCGCAGTAGTAGATGAGTGCGGATGCAGGCGAGAATGCGTACTCGTCGTGTGGCGGTACATTGTCAAAGGACACCCCGTCCTTGGAGTACTTGCGTGCGTCAAGCGCGATGTTTGCGCGGGCACCACCAAGCCGCTTGGCTTCCAGAAAGGCCTTTTTACTCCACGAGCCAGTGAGGACATAGTCCATGACGCGCTCATCGTCGGTAAGCTCTGGATGGAGCAACTTATGGCGCGCAAGGAGGTTCAACACGACGGCGGAGAACTGCGTAGTTCCACCTCCCTGTGTAAAAAGGATTGAGTGTGTTGGTGGGACATTCAACTGGGATCTAATGAGAGCTTCGACGTTGGAGATAAATGCGACAAACTCCTTTGAGCGATGCGAAATCTCGGCGATGCCGATACCAGTATCCTCGAAGTTGAGCAGCCCTTGGGCGGCTTTCTCGAGTACAGACTGAGGAAGTGTAGAGGGACCAGCTCCAAAGTTGATTACTCGCGAGGTCGTCATCGTATCCGTTTATTTGCAAAGCAAATTGCAATGCGTCGTGGTCGATTGAGAGGGGGTCCAAAGCGCCAAATCCGCATATCTACCCACAACTTCTTCTGTGATGGTGAAGAAAGTGAGCCAAAATAAAAGACTTGCTACTCAGTCTTCAGCTCCCAGAGTTATCATCTTTCCTGAGATTTCAAACAAAGATCGCGTTCAATGTCATACATTTCTGGAGGACCAGATTTTATTACTAGACGTGCGTCTTTTTTTTGCACACTGGTCACTTTTGTGTTCCTCAACGTCGTCTTTTAGAACATTTTTACACCAACAGAGTGCCGGAATTTTGTCGACTTTATTGATAGCCAGCCTCTGGAACTGACTCTACCCAAGAAACGGAGGGGAGGGGAGGCAGATAGGGTCAACTGTAAGCCTTCAAACATTGACTCACTCGTCTCGCCGATGGTGGACGCCTGAGCTCGGCATCGCTACAGACAGAGTTTCCATCTCTTCTCCAGAATTTGCAGATTGCCTATGGGCTATATTGCGTCCCCATCTTCCTTTGTTTCCGTATCCTGCCTCCATGAAGCAGCCAGATAAGGGTACTCGCCCTGCTCATTCACTCAACTCGAACATTCGGCTTTACAAATATACACCATCTCAGCGTTTCAACCCCCACTATGACGATTCTGTGCGCGATGCTAAGACGGGTGCAATCTCGGAATGGACATTACTCATATATCTCACTGGAGTCGAAGATGGTGTGCATGGTGGCCAGGTGCGTATGTCGGGATCTCCTTTCAAGAGCCTCTGCTTAGTATCTGGTAGACCATTTTTTACCCCAGCAGTAAAGCAAAAACCTCGGAAGCCATGATTGTACCGCTAATACGTGGCACGGCCCTTCTTCATAGGTTCGTCTACAACTTGCTCTGCTTTTTGCGCGTCATTTTGTGACACCTGAATTCTTCTCCTAGACATGGTAATGAGTGTCTCCTCCATGAGGGCTCTGAGGTTCGAAATGGCACAAAATACGTCCTTCGCTCAGATGTCATGTTCATAAACTAAGATGCAAACAATACGGCGATACACGGGAGGTAGGGAACTTGCGATCGAGTCTACCTCTTACTTTTCTTTTTTTTTGTTGGCATACCAGCCTGAATCACATCGTCATCCCGATCCCTGACATCTTTATCCTCCCTACCACCTCTTCTCCGCTTCCGATGTCCCTTCCCGCCTTCTTCCCTGAGCTCCGTGGCGGTTAGTCGACACGCTTCCTCTACCCGTTCACGCAACAGTGCTATTTCGTCCTTTTCTGTAGGCCAGAGGTCCATCTTCTTCCCAATTACGGTTTCGATGCGCTGGATTAATTCAACATCGTATTGCGTGACGAGCGTGATAGATTTTCCCGCACGCCCAGCGCGGGCTGTGCGGCCAACCCGGTGGATGTAGTCTTTCGAATGTGTGGGGATATCAAAGTTGATGACGATGTCCACCGTCGGAATGTCGAGACCACTGAGAAGTTTCGTGTTTTTGGTGAACCACACATGGTACATATGCACAGCACGTACCGGCTAGCCACATCTGTGCCACTAAAATCTTTCTGGATCCGCTCTGGAATTTGTTGAGAGAGCCTAAACGCTGACTTTGGCTCAGCTGGCCATGAAGGGGGATTGCTGCGAAGCCCAAATTGCGCAACACAATGGAGAGCCTGATTGAATATTGTATTCCGCATGTCCACTCATCCAAGGTAGACTTACCTCTGAGCATCATGAACTGTCCGGGTAAAGATCATAATAGAATTTTGAGCTAGGGAATTAGCAAGGTAGACGAGATGGACGTCCTTTTGTGACAGGGGTACGAAAAGATAGTACTGCACAAGGTGGACACCGTAGAATACCTGCGGGGTGGTTATCAGATTGTAGAGTATCTATTGCGTGTGCGGTAAGTACCCTTACTTTGTAGATACTTCAACTCGGACAGGGTTTGATAAGCTTGCACGCTGCAATTTGGCAACTTTGGTAGTCATCGTTGCCGAAAATAAATACGTGGTTCGTTCCTTCGGAATAGCTTTGAGAATGCCATCGATATCTGGTCCAAAGTCCATGTCCAAAAGGCGATCTGCCTCGTCTAGGACCTGAGGATAGCTCAGCTAACTGCGCTCGCCGTACGACGAGCTGAGCAAGTACTGCTCACCAGAAATTTGAGACCGCGCAGACTAAACCCCTTCGTATTCTCTAGGTGGTCCTTGAGTCTCCCAGGGGTCGCCACGACGATATGTGGCTTCTTGGCCAGTGCAATTGATTGCGTTACCATATCCATTCCACCTACGAGGACGGTGCAGCGGACGCCCATAGCTGAACCGAGGGCTTCAAATTGCTGGGAGATCTGGTAGGCTAATTCGCGCGTCGGTGCAAGCACGCAAGCAAAGAGACCTTTGGGTTCATCCCAAAGCTTTTGAAGAATGGGTAATGCAAAGGCTGCTGTCTTCCCGGAGCCAGTGGAGGCTACACCGATGATGTCTCGCCCTTCAAGAGCAGGTGGTAGGGCCTCGACTTGAATATCGGTTGGAGTTTTGTAGTCAAGCTGCTCTATTGCCTCCAGAAGAGGGTCTATAAGCCCAAGTGATTTGAAAGATGGGTTTAAATTTTGAAATGAGGTTATTTCCTCCGAGTTTCGCTCTCTAGACAACGACAACGACATCGTGTGTGTTGTGTGTTCCTGGGACCATCTTGGACCTGGTCATTTCCTTACATAATATCTACTTACTCTACTGATAATCCCTCTCCCATTCCAACGATAAATGTACTCCGGCCACCTCTGGGAAGAATGAGTACCTTTTCTGCTCCATGTACCTGGTGTGCCTCGATATTAGGAAGGGATAATGATCCCATAGTCATTTCCCCCGCAGAGGCATGGGGGAAACAACCACTTTGGGTAACGATAGCTCGCCATGATGCAGCGCAATCAGTGTTATCGCCACTGTGTACGTCGACTCGTCCTAAGTAGTTCCATGATCCGTCATTTAGCCTTTCAGCCTTCAAAAGTTGGCCATACAGATGTAAACGTACCTCAGCTTCAAAGTCCCCGCGTTTTCGCCCACTTATGAGCCAGTCTCGCACCATCTCTTGAATGTCAAATCGCATCTGATATGATTTACGACTTGCATGCTGTCTTTTCCCCCAGTGGAAAGAGGTCTTAATTGATAATAAAGCTGGAATAGGTTGCCCGGCGTATAGCGGAGGCATTTGGTCCGAGGACTCTGAGTTTGCTGAAAACAGTGTCGGGATAAGGCGTAACCGCACTGCAGCAAGTATCTAGGTGCACGGCGTCACAAACGCATGAGAACCTAAACTGGGCTAAAGGACGAGCGATTGGGACTTGCATTCATAACTGGTACGTCAACTTGAATGCGAATCTCTCGCCAGGAACCGCTCTTCGCACCCGCAAGTTTACCCTTGGTCAGCATCTGAGGAACAATAAAAGCCCGTCTCTTCAGCGCAGAGTTGTGAACCCACCTCTCCAATCAGGGTTAGGATCTTATTTTGGGCACCCTCCTTATCGAGTGTAGGAACCCGAAGCTCGTCAGTAATGCCCCGATGCGCAACCCAATCTGAGTCACTTTCGAGGGCTCGAATTGTCTGCGCAATCAAGCGACTGCGATCGGGGTCATGTTGAGGATAGTCATCTAAAGCTTCAACGTTTTGCTCGAGATAAGCTTCGATCTCTGGTAGTCAAGGTTAGATACCACATCCAGGGTTGAGATGTCCTCCTACCATCTTGCAACATTCGGTACTTGATACATAGACTCAACGGGTCAAGTACTTGTGCAAGTTAGCCTAGTACGTCTATGATATCGTCCAAGAATCTGACCTTGTCCATGTCGTGAGACAAGTTCAAACAAAAAATGTGCGGGGCGAGTGGGGGTAATTGTCTAATCCACCGTCAGTAGTAGCCGCGATACTGTATTCTGGTGAGACGCACAACAATCTCGCGCATTTGTACGAGTGTATCAAAGATCGAAAGCCCCCCTTTGTCGCCTTGAACACTTTCTAAAGTAGCTGAAGATACGCAAATATAATTTTGCGCAGACGCTGAGATTGTAAACCTCGAAAAGAGCCTTGAAAAAGGTGTGAGAATGCGCGAAACGATTGAAACATTCATATCAGTAACCTCTCGCCTCGGAAGAAATCCTGGACGTTGACGGCAATAGGTAGGGACGCCGGTACTCTGCTGCTCTGTAAAAGACTACGATTGACTGCGGCGTCCTTTCTTGTGTTATACGTCGCAAGCATGGTAATTTGCTATGATACGGACGATGAGCCCAAGTCCGTTCGAGCGGCAGGAAGCTAACCATGGTGTCGTACGCTGAAGCATCACTATGGGGGATTAATACTGAAATTTGGGAATCTTCTGCGAGGTCCGCTATGGAAATACTATCTGTGGCGCATTCGAGGGATGCGGAGGTAGCTGACGGGTAATATTTAATGGTGTGGCTAGTTGTCCATTCTAGAACCCACCATCGCCGTCCACCGTGGACTCTTGGAAGCGGAAAGTGACACCTGGTGGTCCGGTGAGCTGGAGTGTGGCTTTTAATACGTGGTTTCGACCAGAAGAAATGGCCAGAAAAGTCTAGAAGACATGCCCGGTCCGAATTCAACTGCCCAACTCGAGTTCAGAGGGCTCAGCTACGATGGTCGGTGTTCTTACCAGAGCGAGGCTGTCTCAGGCAGACTCCAAAGGCACGTACATCCTTTAAAATCCGGACAAGAGTTGGAACAAAACGCTTTGTCCGCGAAGCCTGAACAGATTTCATCGTGGCTGGCCGGTGATTCCACTTCAAATGGAGATTTGACATTGTCACTTCGGTCTGGTCTAAAATATAGGTCCCCCAGGACGATGACTTGGATGATGTAAGCCATCGAGCCCTGAACAGCTTCGGAGACCACATACTGGGCAAAATAGCTTGAAAGTTGAAGTTCCGGGCTCTATCAATTTCACTTGGGTGCAGAATCGAAGCTGCTCGGACTCTCTACCGGAAAGGCTCACACAAATTTTACTCGCTGGGAGTGGCTTGTAACTGTCATTAGCCAAACCCCCACAAGAGCAAGACCCAGGCTTACGCAAGAGAGCAAGTTGAGCACTGAAACAAATAGGAAATAACCGTCCTCATCCTCCGCAGGCACTACAATTTCATCTAATAACCGAATGGAAAGAGCAGGATGCTCCGGATATGAGAACGCTGATTTAACCAATCAAGTAGACTACCGCACAGGCCAGGGACAAAAGACAACAAACGTTCGTTAAGCTTGTCGACGGCCACCTTTAACGAATCGACCACTTCCGTTATGTACGTTGTACTATTTTCCTGATGCGTCAACGATTCAGAACTCGTGGCGCCTGAGCATAGCTTAAGGTAAGCAAGAGCAATGTTGATCCATTGCTTGTCCTTGTCAGTGCCCGAAAGCGCGTAGACGTTGATTGCTTGCGAAAGCATGTAAGACTCCAACGATGTCCATCCGTGCGGCGCGTAATGAGCTGGAAGTGATGAATATGTCTGAAGCGCAGAGGTCATCCGGTCCTGGCGGCTGGGAATATGGATGGTGAGTTAGGATCGGAACAACAATGGCCGTTACTAACACATCCAATGCTGCTAAGCTGCCATGGAGCCTCAGAGCAAATTTGCGACGTCCAGCCTTTACGTATGTATCGATCGCGCGGTTCGTCAGCTTGGTGTACAGGTCGTAAAATGCGGTCTGATCTGCTGAGCACTTTAAGAGTTCGGAATTGCTGATAATACGTGATTCTCGCTTCGCGTCAACTGGAAGGGCAGGAACACCGGGCGACGACATCGAGAATGGTGGCCTAGATGGCAAAAGGCCTAATTGTATTCCAAACAAGTCCAACTGGATTCTGTCGGCAACCATATGACCTGAGCAAGGAAGAAGCCACACCTGGTTGCGTGCAAGTTCGAGCAACTCGGCCTTGCAGGCATTAAATTGGTTTAGCACAATACCCTCAAGCTTAACGTTTCTCGCCCAGAAATCAGCCTGCTCTATTGCGCTTAGCGCCGAAGAGTACGTCCAGGACTCGATAAAATACGGAGGTAGAATAACCTATGTAGAGAACATGAACCATGAATCAATGGCGTCAAAGCACAATTGACTCACGCTGACTTCACGTAAATGCCGCCCGAAAGAGGTAAGGAACATAGCAACTTTTCTGCAAACATCAGCGACTTTGCCGATCTTCCCAAGGAGGCCACATTGCTTTGCGAGTATGTATATACGGAGGTCAAAGACGGATACAGTATTTGCAACGATTAGGTCACGATATGGCTTTTTGGTGATAGACAGAAGAGGTAGGGAGTCATCTTTTGCACCAGGAATGATGAGGGTGCCGAACCAGGACAAGTTCTTCTCCCTAAGCACATGGGCGAAAGACATTTCCAGTTCATCATAGTAACGTAAAGCATCTTCGAAGAGGTTCATTCCCTCAAATGATGCGGCGAGGCTTTCCTAGACAGACGGGGACATGAGCGAGCGCCGGGAACATGAACTGTGGTATTTCGCACCTTTAAAATGAAAAATGTGCAGAAATTCCATCCAGGCATCGATTGCTGGCCTTCCGATCTCCTGACTTCATCATCCCTCTGAGATACTGCCGTATCAAATGCGGACAAGAGCCCGTCCTTTACCTTTGAAAGCAGCTCGGCCCAGGCTGCGGGGTTGTCCTGTGCTAAAGGCCAGGCCAGCTGCACGCATCTGTAACAAATTGACTTTGGAGCTTTGCAGGCCACAGACTTGCCAATACGTACCTGTCTCGTTTGTCTGTGTTAAATTCGGCTTTTATCTTGTCGAGCACGTTGCCCTTCATTTGGAAGAAGTTCGTTGACACATTACGAGCATCAGACCGGACGACGTGCACGATGATCCATTCCTGGTTTTTGCGATGACTAAGGGATGCTTGCCAGTCTTTTATCTGCTTTCTGGCGGTAGCTTTGTATGCGTCGCTGTCCTACTCGACGAGGGGTAAATCATCAGGGGAATCTATGGTGGTGTGGTTTTACCTCACATATTACGACATAGATATTCAGCAACGGTCTCTCAAGAAGAGAACACGGGACTTGAGAGGTATTCTCATCGCGAATTGTATCGAGAGCTACGAGCTGGAGTTCAAGCTCCTGGATTGTCCTAATGGAAGGACGGGTTTGAGGCTTCCAGTGGATATTCCTGAGTGGTAGCTGACCCAACAATGCATCATAGAGTTGCTTCCACTGGTCCGAAGAAATAAAAGATTGAGGTGCCGAATATGTAACAAGGACACGTTGAGTCGACATTGCAAGACAAGACAAGAACAAGGTAAGTACGATTTCACCGACACCACCCACCACCGGCCACCGACCACTGATGACCACCGACGACTCGTAGACCGAGACCAACCACACCCGGTCCGACTCTCCCGTTCACAATCTCAACCTCAACTTCCAACTCACTCAAGTTCCCCTCTCCCTCTGCCTTCTGCATAACCAAACCAAATTCCACCTAAAAGGATAACGTGGGATGCAAACAGTACCGTAGATGAGAGTCTAGTCGACGGATACACGTTCCACGCATACTCTATGGCCCCCACGACGATAAGCCTACACTACGATTAGAGATGTTCGACCTTAAATTTATCAGCATTTATCACACATACTTGAGAACAATAGGATAGCGCGTCCTCCACGCTAGCAGAGGTACTTGGTAGGCATACCACGAGTAGAATTGATAGTGTAACGAGCGTGCAAACAGTATTCCAATAAGGTTGGACGTGATAGCGATTGTAGTAGCTTCTGTGGTTCGTTTTGAATGATTGAAAGCCCAGTGGACACCTGCACACGTACCATCAGCTGTGACAAGAACTGGGCTACCCGGGCGGCTCGGACGCAGTATAGCCCTATTGAGGATGGCCGTAGCTCCTCCGGCGGCTCGACACCAGCGAAAAAGCCCAAAAGCAACAAGGACCGAGGCATGTCCGACAAGTAATACTCTTGCAAACCGTGGGTCCAGGAATTGGTCCTCTTTCACGAATCTCCAGTTAACAGTCCACTTGTAGAGGAATACGCGCCCAAAGTCAAAAGCATTTTTCACGTATGGCAGCGGGTGCGCCAGAAGAAACGGGTATGCCAGCAGTCCTTGGATCGAGACGATAGTGAAGCAAAGCCGAATCGTGGTGGCCAAGCCACGCTGTTTGACCAGCACAAGAAGAAAGGCAGGGAGGTATAGCAGGACTGACATCTTGACTGAGAGAGCAGCACTGCGATAGGACGTCCGTGGCAGTGCAAGGGAAATACTACTGGTGCTTACCTGAACAGTAACGTGGAAAGATCAGATAGGCCTCGACCAAGTGCCAGGATGGAAAGTTGAGTTAGAATAACTGCCCACACGTCGTTGAACAGGCGCAACACGTAGATTGAGTGAAGTCTCTTGCTTAGTGGCAGTAGAAGTACAATCCCATTGGGAACACCACCTGCCTGGCGATAGATTGCGCAAGAAAGAATCAGAGACATGGAATACAGGAAGGCATAGACCTGCTGAGAAAGTGCTAGGTTTTTGCCTGCATCCGTGAGTCTGTACAAAAACGCGTGGATGTAAACGTGTCCGACAGGGTATCTGCATAAGCAACTTCGTCTCAAACACCTTTCCGCAAAAACATGTAGCAGTCACCTACACTAAGGGTCCGGTTGGACCAGAAATAGCAGAATAGTCCCGCTCGCCATCCAGATACAATTCCACTTGATGCATGTAGGTTTCCCAATCAATTTCTGTATCTGAATTAGGGGCCTGGTGAGAAACATGGGGCTGGGTAGATGAAGGTGATATTCGCACAAGGAACGAACCGGATAATGAGCTGAGTAAGAACTACATCTGCGATGATAACTACACTTGCGAGAGTCCAAAAGATTTCGGGATCGAGAAATAGCCGCTTTAATAGATTCACGGTAGAGGCGACGGTGGTGGATGAAAACCCAAGCCCACAAAATGTCAGGCCAGGACGGCCGGGGGAGGTGTAAGTAGCAGTTGAGCCCCCCAGTTTGACTGACGATTGAAGGAGATGGGATATTGTAAGGAGTGGGGGTGTGTGTTTCCGACCTTCCGACCTCAAACTCGATTCGATATTTCTCACGTTCCACCTTCAACTCACTCCCATCACCGCATGCGGCGTTCTCGCCCACTTCTAGAGGCACATCCTGAATTCCGTCTCATAGAAACACTGGGTTTGAGTCGGGAGTATCGCGTCGAAAGCTGGCATTTGTCACGCGGTAAACATGGACATCTCGTTAGCGGTTTTCCTTGGGTTTCGTGGTTTGATGGGTTCTTAGTGATTTTGAGTGGACTGTTGTGGCCTTCGGTGCGTTCACGCAATGTTTCTTTTGCCACCTGGCGGATCGATAGCTCTCACCAGGTAAAAGGCAATGTGGTTTTGATGATGAGCATGGGGATAGGGCTCTCCCTAGTTGTATATTGGAAAGCCACCCAAGTCCTTTGGGGTACGAGTTGGTAACGACCTGACTGCTGGCTTGGGGCTGATATTCACATCTAGAGTCTGTGCTCGTTCTCCCTCTCTATGGTATCCAACTTGAAACACATCGCGGGTTCCCTTTTCTACCATTATTGGTGTCGAGGAAATTTATACCTTTAACTGAAGTGCAAGACGTCCTGATTAATGAAGGACTACGGAAATGGGACGTGCGATATTATCTTGCCATTCTATTCTGTCCTCAACTAGGGCAACATCGTCTCGAGTTGCCTACGAGGTAACGTTCAGGTTTGTCCATATGTCCGTCGGGAGTTGCTAAGCTCCTTGGCAGAACGTACTTCCTAGTTTTCCAGTGTTAATTGAAGTATATCATGGTGTCCATGAGTGTCTGCATAACGGTGCAGAGGACGTACAGGATATCATAAACTCGTGAAACCATTAAGCGTCAACAACATATGCGAATTAGAATGTAAAATGCGTCAAGACTAAACTGGTTGCCACTTAGTGGGCAGTGCGATGTATTGCACTGTCCTCACTCTCGTATGCGCTCAAAAGCTCATCATATCCTTCGTCATCCCCTTCCTCGGCTGCACTTTCCGCCCGCTTGGCTGACCTACTTTCCGGGGCCTTTCGTGTTCTAGGGGAGTGACTGCTGGGCGAAATTTTTCTAGCGCGAGGCTCAAAGTTGTCCCCATGCGTCTTGCGGCCCTCGCCTGAGAGCTTCCTCGTTCTATGGGGTGATGGGGCAGGGGATATCGATGATGCGGAGGACGCAGAGTTTTCCCCGTTGGTTTCGTGAAAGACAGCTGCACGTGGAGTCAGAGCATTGTCGTGGTCGTCAATGAAGTCTGGAGGAGCTAAAGTGTTCGGACTCGTGTCGACTTCAAGTGACCCAGCCCTGTGAATATATAGTTTTGCAAGGTGTTGTGGGGTGCGTTTGGATCGCAAACGCGGGCTCCGTGGAAGTGCATCCGGCGCGGCAGATGAATCTGACGTGTAATCAACCCGGGAAGGTGGAGGCGTCTTTTTTCGCACTAGTTTCCTCGCTTGACTTGGGGCTTCTAAGACGCGAATACTTGACTCTGAAATAACTACGGAGCCGCCTTGAGAATCGGCGCCGGAGACTCCACTTAGACTCAGGGTGGCAATTGGGAATGGCGGTGTGTGTAGTGGGGGGGAAGCAGGGAGGGTCATAGGAGAATCCAGGGCATCAATCCTACTCCACCCCCGATTGGCTGACCCATCGCTGCGGCCAGAAGGTGAATTCAGCAACAATTCTTGTCCGGAGACTCCTTTTTCTGACGAGGACGACAGGAGGCGACCATGTCCTGTGCGCGCTTGGGGTGCCATAGGCGATACCGACTGGCGATTTAGAGGTACGATTCGACTTTCTATTGTGTCGGACTCCCACTCCGAATGGCTGTCATGGCGTCGAGCCGTTTTCACTATCTCCGATGTGTAGAGGGTGGTGGGTGACATCGAGTTGCCCTTCGGGTGTGCTGGAGGCGTGCGCACAGAAGCTGGAGCCGATCTTGTAAGCAAAGGGGACGAGCTGAGTAGGAGTGGTCGAGGGCCTGATTTTGACGAAGGTTTCAAAGGTGTCGTAACTGCCAGTCCTGCAAGAGATGCAATCGAGTCCCTGATGCTTCTCGCTTGTGTTGAGGGTATGTCGTCGCCCGATTCTGGTGTGGGGGAGGATAGGAGACTTCGTTTGGGTAGTGGAAGTATGCTATCGCGTGGCGGACGGAAATAAGCAGGGCGAGCAGGCGGAGAATATGCTTCCTTGCGAAACGTGTCGGCCACTGATCCCTCACGGTGAACACTGACGACTTTTTGCGAAGACATAGGGCTCGCTGGCTCACTTTCCTGCCTGACCTGTGACGACGGAGCGTTGGGAGAAGAGGGTGACCTAGACCGATTATCCCATGCCTGGAAAGCCTTTACCCTCCAATTGGTGCTGACCTTCGCAAGGGAGGCAGCGGTGTCTGAGTCCCGGATTTTCTCGGCGTAACTCCATAAAGACGAAGCAGCACGCGATGGAGAGGAGGGTGCTGATTGAGGAGGCAGCGGCGATGCAGGTGAGGGGGTGGGAAAGGGTGACGCAGGGGAAGGAGGAAGGGGTGATACTGGAGACGGAGGAACTTCCATAGAACTTTGGTTTGTGACTCCCTGCCAGACAGCGTTGGCCAGCCGTGACGTGAAACTGGGTGTTGACGAGGTAGCATCAACAGTCTCTGTTTCGTCGCCATCCCATGAGCCCTCTTCTGAACCATCAGACATGTCTGGCGAGGATGGCGGGGAGGCTCCTTGATTGGTGAAACCTCTCCAAATTGTGTCACGCAGGCGAGAACCTAACGTAGTGTTAGCCTTTGCCGCCTGTGACTCTTCGTCTCTTCGCCTCCTGAGCTCTACTGCTGTTTGGAGGATACTATCGACGCCCCCGGCTGATTCTAATGGGTACTTTTGGAGAAGACTCATGCCCTCTATGAAGGCATCATTTAGTTCCCATTCTAGCAATGGCGAGGGAGGACCCAGTAACAAGTTCTCCTCAGTCCATAGGCTCGGTGAGTGCCGCCCGGTCTTCCCAAGACTAAATACATCGTCAGAGAGCAGGGCGAATGATTTCTACACGACATACCGAAAAAGCGGTCCCCTCATACGAATTAACATGCTAGTGCAAACATCAAGCAAGGCATCAAGTTTGGGCGATGAATCCCTTGTTGTCATAGGGCAAGCAAATAAAGCATCCCAAATGGACAGTACGGATGGAAGCGGGAGCGTATGTATGAGCAGGGGTGCTAGCCATCGGCTGCACAAGGAGTGGTCAGCGAATTGTTGACACATCAACAGTGCTCGTACTAAGAATAATGCGGCAGTCCTGGGTCAAGGCCTTTCGAGCGCTTAGAGACAGGGAGGTTAATACAACCCATCTACAAATCCCGACCAAACTTACTAGATCTGTGGACAATTCAGGGTCTGCCCACTGAAGCCTATCACCAAAACGGCCCATCCATTCATTTCCACTCTCTTCAGCCTCGAGCTCTGCGAATTCTCCCACCATGGCTTCAAAGAGCCAGAATGTATCTGCCTCAACGTGAGCCACATCAGGCGACTCCACTTCCTGAAGGAGCACAGAATATAGAGGAATGAGCAAGGAAGCCATATGAGGTGAATGGTTGGCTGGATTCAGGCATGAATGAATGTACAAGAGGCGTATGAGGGCGGAAGCATGCTTAGGGTGAGCTCCTCCAATGTTGACAGAGTGCGAAGGAATGAGGGTTTGCGACGGTGCTGAGCCCTCAGCACCCGGGGATGTCACCGAAATTTCTGGAGTCACATCTATCTCGCCTTCCAGACGAATTTCGGGGAGATCTTTGGAATCATCGCTGCATTGGTTGATTGCCTTGAGACGAATGTCCAAATTAGCAGCACAGGAAATTTTGATCTTTGCGTCTGCGAGAGGGTCCAAAGGGCAACTTTCAAAGCTTTCCGGTTCTTCTTCGAGACTAGATAAAAGACTAGCTGGAACGCGGAACAGGTCCTTGATGGCACCGGTAGTGCAGCGTCGAGAGGTGTCAGAGGCGATGTCGGAGGAGGAAGATTGGAAAATGGCTCGAGCAAACGGCCCACAAGGTCCTGCAACAATCATCATCATTGTAAGAACGTCGGTATGAGCAGGATGAAGCGGGTGCGCGGACGTAATAGCTTTCTCTGTGCTTTCGAGCTTCGATGTCCCACGATGCTTTAAGAACCGGTAGCGTGCCTAACAATAGCCTGATCATGTATGTTATTGAGAAGCGCACCATCTCCTCGCAATTCCTTACCTCCAAATCCGAGGCCTCAACCAGGAAGGAGACTCCGGGATACCTGCTGGTGGTTGAGCGGAAGGAAATGTGGAAATGATCAAAATATACCATAAGTACAGAGCTTACTCAAATGAGTGGTATCAACTGCGGGTTTGTCGCCCGACTTGTCCAGGATTTCTGAAAGAGCACCTAGCCTGGAAGCACATCAGAAAGGTTGCAGGATTCACATTGGAATGACTGACACGTCGCTCGGTTGGTATTCTGGGGTCCATTGTATGTTATATGAACGCGCAATGCCCGCAAGGTAAGCACGCATGTCTGCGGCCGAGGCAGGAGGCGCAGACAACGCTTGAACAGCCTTTGACGCGGAGTCAGTCTACACGTAGCCTACCAATTAAGGCCTTTACTGACCCGTTTCGAGACATACTGGTCTTTGTTCGTGTCAGCGGCATGGAGAAAATGCGGCCCCAAGCGAACCCCGAGCAACTCGCGGCAGATCAGCAAGTCTAAAGCCCATGTTCGAGACAAGTTAGAAGCAGAGTCACAGAAATATCGTACCTCTAGAGTCAACGTGTGGTGCAACAAAAATGACGGTCGATGCAGCCTCCACGACCACAGGACTCAAATTGCCACTGCGAAATGCCAAATATGTCTTTTTATATTGCGGCGGGGAATGGCCATGTCCGTACCTTTCCAATTCAGAAAATCGTTCCAGCAGAACGCCGATTTGCATTTCCAGGTTTTCGAACAGATCCCCCATGACTTCATCCTGCATGAGCCTCTGAGCCTTTGAGCGAGCCAACGTTTCACTGCCGTGCTGAAGAAGGATGGAAATATCTTTGCCGATTACCTGGCCCTGCGCGTCTTTGCGGTCCCTAAGCTGGCCCAACCGCTGAGCAGTGAGGCGGAGCTGAGCCTGAATACTATGGTAGCCTCTGAAAGCAGCTTCCAGAGATGCAAAAACCCCACATACCTTTGCCCCCATTGAATCCCAGGTGATCATTCTCGCGATTGCGTGTTGTAAGTGCGGTTGAGACTGAAAGAGCTAGAGGAGGTGCTTTGAAGATAAAAATGCGCATATGCGCATATGATAACGTTGCGGGTTGGCAGTGGAGTTTTGCAGCAAACAACCAGGTCATCACACCAATCACGTGACATTATAATAATAGTATAGGAAGTACACACAGGTAACATCAGAAGAGATGATCAGGCAGCCGCTTTTCTAACCGACTCTTTCGTACAGACACCCTTCGTGAGTTTCTCTCAACGGTACTAGGCATCGGCGACAAAAGATCTTCGGCATGGGGGAGGTGGCCTATAGAGGGGGTCTCTCTAGACTCGGTAACGGGGACACTCCACGAACTAGATTGTATACCCCCTGTTTCCTCATCCACCGATGAGTGTCCACGAGGCTGACTTGCGTAACGCCAGGTGTAAAAGGAAAGACAGACTCCATAAAAGATAACTTTGAAACGGGCATAGTCAGGAAGGAAGAAGAATACGGGCAGTTGTACTCACGAAACGATGGAGGAACCCAGCTCGCCATAATGATATAGACATTGAGGAGCTGACAGACCCCACGATCGTCGGGTGCTTGAACGACTCTAAGGGTGATGCCGTTGTCACTAAAGCATGATGACTCACTGTCATTGGGACACGAAATCGTTGGGGCCCAGATAGCGAAAGACGTAGCAACGCCGATGTGGCAGACCAGCAAGAGGAGGAGACGCGCACCATCAAGCCACGTCCTAAACTTCACGAGTAATCTGGGCGGTTCTCCATCAGACCATGGCAAGCTGAAGAGCAGAGAACACAAACAGGACTGGCAGCAAGATCATCGTAAGGACATCGAGCCCGAGAAAAAGCATAAGGAAGGATCCTATTTTCGCATAAATGAGAAAGGAGTCAGCCAATGTTAGTGAAGCAGTTGCTTACTTTCGGACAAACTGGAGGCATCCCATCGGATGAATAAGAGGCATGACAGTAAGATAACCCAGAGAAGGCAAATGAAAGTCGTCAAGGCTATCAATCAGGAATGAGCGCGGTGCCTCAGGCATGATTGGCAAGGACAGACACACAGAATATGACTAGACGGAGCTTCAGGAATAAATGTGGGTGCTCCATATCGCGTTTATTAGTGCAACAGCTAAGAATGGGATGTAATCCGTAAGGAGCTGACCAGCCAGCGCCGATTAGATGCTACAACCAAGAAAGCCTAGTGAGAACTGAAGGGGGGAGGGGGGGAGGAGGGGGAGGAAAGACATCCTCGGAAGAGCCCTTTGAAGCCGCATTGGAACAATAGATTGTGGCATAATGCATGAAGATGTGGGTTGTGAGTTGAAAAGATATCTGCCTTGGAGGCACGCCAACACAATGGACCCTTTTGTTTACCAAGGTTTATATTCTCTCTTCTTCCTCGCTATGTATTAAGTGCTGCTATGATACGGATTATGAAACTAGGTATCGCCTAGAAACGAAACGAGACAATATGATAATAGCATAAAATGACACTACCAGAAATGTGCTAAGGGACAAAAGGCTTAAGTTAGACTCAGGTGACTGTAACAATCTCTCCCTTTCCATCCTTAAGTATAACTAACTCACAATCCAGCCTCTCACCAGTATCTAGGCATATTATATCAGTAGGGTCGATGGGATTGGTCTTGACCTGTCGCCTTTCCATGAAAGACCGCCCAAGAACAACGTCAAAGTGCGACTCTTCAGAGAGGTAGACAGCGTGCGTAGTCGTCGTCTGGCCGACGGTGATAGGCCACTTTCCGATACTTACAACACATTCAACGAATGGTAATTACTGACGCGAAGACAAAGAAATGAGGGAAAGAACTCACTTGACCAAGCCACTATATCCGTATTGTCCTGGCGCAGCGTCTTGTGGGATGAAGCCGTGCCTCATGGCAAACTTTCGGGCAATATACACGTAACGATACCCAGTTTTGAGTAGCATGCGTACTATATCTTAATTGTCAATCGGCGAAATTCCAAGAAGTTGCGATCCTCATACCATTTTGCACCGGACCAATGCTACCAGTGATGGTACGAACTCCATTGGTCGTATGAAAGTCCTCGAACTCCTTCTTATGTTTTAATGCATCATTGTGAGAGGGGTTGTACTTCTTCTTGCTGCGTGCCGAAGAAGAATCATGTTGGGAGCCGTGATGAATCCCAGTGTGATCAAGACGGAAGAGGTAGAATGATGGATTCCGATATGATGACTGGGATGGCAGAGGCTCGGAGGGATTCCTTAAATAGATAGTCGGAGAATCTGTACTTCCATTTTGCCTCCACTGGAAGATAGTATAATCTGCACCTGTATGGACTTTATCAGGTTCACCGCGGAGACAAAAGGTGGAAGGTACCATCGTCCAGATTCCAGACTGATCCATTCCATTCGTACTTCAACCATCCAGGACCAACTCGTTTTCCGTGATAATCCGTATTCCTCTTTCTGCTGAGCTTGTCAAAGAGCGAAGTGAGGGGGTCGCTTGCGACTAAGAATAAGTGAGCACGGAATTGGAATTGGAAACGACATTTGGGAAATGCATCACACCGGAATGGACTAGAGCTAGGGAAGACGAGGGCGTGTGGACATTGATGACAGGAGGTTTTTCTGAAGTCATTGTGGGTGGGACACGAGAGGGAGGGACGGAGAGATTGAGGGTGAGGTGCGCAGGATGATGTTTTGTTTTGTCAGCAGTCAGTCAGCATTATCTGACGTCACCATTTATTTCAGCCGCGACCAGCCAACCGTAGCGGTGTGCAATTCCCAAATCCATTGCCCGCTGACAGGGCTACGGGGCTACTACTCACTGTGAGACGTTTTGTTTTGTTTTCAATAAATGGCGTTATGGTGGGAAGAGAGCAAGAATCTGGTTCCATTAGCTGATGCCGACGCCTCAAATCGAATTTTAAATTCCGACAAATTTCGTCTACTCTACCTACACCTACTTACAATACCAATACATTTCCTATCCTCACCTAGACGTGGGGTCGCTCCCAAAAACACACCATTTACGAATGTCTGATCCCACTGCTCGAGGGAAAGCTTGGCCTCTCGCGCCTGCTGATTTGAACAACCAGGTCCAGATAACCCCCATCAACGTCGATGATACCATCTGACCATGACTCCCAGATCCTTGATCTCGTGCAACAGGCTTCTACCTACAAGCAACTCAAAAAAGGTGCAAACGAAGGTACACGGTTTGCAGCTCCCTATTAGAGTCAATAAATGAGACGATTTGCTGCAGCAACGAAAAGTCTCAATCGTGGCATCGCAGAGTTCATTATCTTGACGGCTGACACCGAGCCGCTGGAAATTTTGCTCCACCTTCCTTTACTTTGTGAAGAAAAGGTGCGCTTCCTTACCGTGATGATTGGCCTATGTTGCAGACGACTTTTTGTAGAACGTGCCGTACGTCTTCATCGAGTCGAAGGCCGCTCTCGGACGTGCTTGCGGAGTCACTCGGCCTGTCATCGCTGCAAGTGTCACCACGAATGAACAGCGAGAGCTACAAAGCCAGATACAGACAGTCAAAAAAGCCATCGACAAGCTCATGGTCTGACACACCCATTCTTCGTTCGAATTGGCCAATTCAATGCAGTTTAATTCTGGGTCGAAGCTCATGAAATGCCATTACGCCCATCAAGCAGCCACAACAACAATAGTGTACTGATTACGTGTAATGGGCATTGATCAACAGATATAGCATGACATGAATATGCGGGGCTAAAACGATCTGGCTACTTTGGAACGTTCTCACGGGCTTGCTGCCGAACCCTTCGCCTGAGAATGGGGCATCACATTAGCGCGTTTTGATTCTTGACTGTGAACAATGAACATACTCATATGCCACTTTGTCGTTTCTGCCAAAAGGAGGTTGAGCGATGAGTTCTCAAGACACAACGAAAGTACCCACTTGAACATAGTATAAGCCTCGCTCTGAGCCGGATCATTAACGTTTGGATCATTCAGCAGAGCCTGGACACCCAATACAATCTGTGAAAGAGCATTCGCATGCTATTATCTGACTCTTTCCCGAATACCTACCTGTTTGATGGTGATAGCAGGCTTCCATGACTTCTCCTCGTCAAGAATTGATAGCAAACTGTCCCTGAAGGGTATACATTTGGATGAAACAGTGGTGGCACGAATTTACCTGGATGAAAGTGCGAGATCAGTCAGGGAATAATAGTTTGATGGCACACGCACATTTAGGGGGCTTAGACGGATAATCTTTTGTGTAACTTTCAGTGGCATGGCTCGAAATGATCCGAGTTATCTACACACCTTCAGGGAAAGTCATGGTCAATTTGTAAAGCCCACCTTCCCATGGTGTCTAGAGGAAGGATTAACTTGTCAAATAAAGGCGGAAGCGCATATCAACGCCCGCTCACCCCTTCCTTCCCGGGTATGCCAACCTCCCACTCCATTAGATTCATGGACCCATCTGGAGCCTTGATAGGCTTCGCGTAAAATCCCTGTAAAGTAACTGATTTAAGTATAGAGCGCGCTTCTGCGGATAGAGGCGCACAAATGGGTGGTCCTTTCTCCATTGCTTCCTCTCTTCAGCGAGTCTAGGACGACAGATGCCGGACATCGTTGTAAATGGGTTTGTAAATGGTAAATGGAAAGTGTGTAATGACACTGGTCGATGACCTTCGCGCTTAGTCAGCCACTAGGCGACCCCATGGGTCACGGGAACGCTGACGCGGCACCTTGTAACGAAGAACGAAGAACGAAGAACGAAGAACGACTGTTTAACTGACTGCCAACACGCACACGTCGAACGGCACTATGAACTCGTTTGTTAGCAAGTTTTCGACTACAGATGCTAATAGCGAGATAAAGAGAGCCAAAGATCTTGTTGATGAGGGCGATCTCTCAACTGCTATGTGGGGTTCACAAGCTGGATTTGGCCAGTTGGCGAAAGGGCACGCCTTTAATATCCCCGCTGTACTAGATGTGCGTTGTATAGGTCTCCTCTCCCATCGCCAATCATCTCACGCGTGTCATACCTTTATTTTAGCCCTCAGCTTTCTTGAAGCTTCATACCGATGATCACGCTGACCCCAACTGTAAGATCAAGATCCAGCACGGAACTACCACCCTTGCTTTCCGGTTTCAAGGTGGGGTGATCGTAGCTGTAGACTCTCGTGCTACTGCAGGGAGCTACATAGGTAATTCTCATTCCAGTGATGTGATTCGCACTTAATCCCCGCAACAGCGTCCGGAACTGTGAAAAAGGTTATTGAGATCAACCCATACCTTCTTGGGACAATGGCTGGTGGTGCAGGTGCGCCTTCATATGTTTCCCAGGTACTTCTGTGGCTACTGACTTCATGTGCAGCTGATTGTCAGTATTGGGAAACGTATCTGGGTATCCAGTGCCGGTTGCATGAATTGAGGAACAGAGAGAGGATATCCGTTGCAGCTGCTTCCAAATATCTTAGCAACCTCGTCTACAGTTATAAAGGCATGGGCCTTAGCATGGTATGTTTTGTCCCTTTCTCATGCTTATGGAAGGCGCCATGATTTATACCCCTCAGGGTACTATGATCTGTGGTTGGGATAAAACGGGCCCTACTATATTCTATGTTGACTCGGATGGCTCGCGTCTTAAAGGCGACTTGTTCTCTGTGGGTTCAGGTAGTACATTTGCATATGGGGTTCTCGATCAGGGCTACCGGTGGGACTTGACGGATGAGGAGGCTCAAGAGCTTGGACGAAGGAGCATTTACGCCGCTGGTCACCGCGATGCATTCTCTGGTAACACTTGCAACTTGTATCATGTGAAGGAGGATGGTTGGAGGTTCATTGGTACGTTGTCTCTGCTACTGCGATTCCCCACATATCTTCAACTGTTTTTGTTAGGTAATTACGACATTACGAAAATGCATTACGATGGACCTGGTGCGGTTCCTGGTGCACCAAGTGGTGGGTATGGGTATGATGTACGCACTAGTAGTCGCCTTGCTGTGCTCGCATAGATACGATGGAGTTTGGTTTGTAGTGTAGTGTAGTGTAGTGCTAACGCCCAATTATCATAATCATACTTTCCTGATATGGGCGACAGGCGATGCCTACCTACCGATTGTGATTGCAAAGGTATAACATAGCATACAATCATGAAGCACTTTTTTCTCAAGTCCAAATCGCCCAAAGATCCTCTTCCAGCGGTTTCTGCGTCTATTCACGATGAACATGTTAACCACACGACGCCTACTCTTCAGCCAAAGTTCGTTGTACCTCCTGTTCCCCATCCTCGACCATACGACCACATCGCCGTCTTGCCCACTCAAGATGGCCTCCTTCTGAGACCGCACGTAGCTCAACAAAGAGAATTGAGTCATTATGTCCGTATCGCTTGGGGTAAGGTACCCAAGGTTGAGGAACTTCGAGAAGCCGGGCAGAAAGCAGCGGAACCTAGCTGGACGGCAGCCGTAGTTGTTTATGGCATCGTTGGTATTCTTGAGCTGTTCACCGGTAACTCATCTCCAATTTTCTCTCTATTTTTTTTTTAATATATGGCTGTCTGCACAGAATCGTATCTACTCGTCATTACGTCCAAGTTGGATGTCGGCCACAGTGAGTCCTCTTGCTCTGCAGGCTTCATTGCTCTGGTCATATCGGTTCAGTACTTGACAAAAGTCGGAAAATATATGCCGTCAAAGACGTCACAGCTATACCCCTTAATGAGTTTCGACAAGCCGAGTCTATCACCAGCGCCGTCGCGCGGAGTAATGCCGCAATTTCTCGCATGTCCCTGGTTGTGAGCCCGTCCCGAGAACTCCCTCGCGGGGGTGGGGATGATGTCGGAACCCCTGATGAGGTGGGAATTCGTGTCAAATTTGCGGATGAGCACGAAGTCAAGGTGATGACCCCTGTGGTTGTCGACGAGTTCTCCAAGCTCAAGCTTGAAAGGTCACGATCTCCTGCTGCTTCAGTGACCTCCTCTGGTGCTTCCTCTGTATCGTCTGAATTCTCTGTGGCTCCAGTTGCAAAAGCGTTAGCCGATCGCTTGTCGTTCTGGAATAGGCTCCCTAAAAGAAATGATTCCAAGAGTTGTCCTGGAGAGGAGGAGGAAGAAACTCAGCCTTTAGACACTCTCATTCATGAAGGTATGCACGAACCCGAACAAGAACAAGTACTGAGCGAGATTATCGAGACTGCTGCTCCCGAGCCCGCCACCATTAAGGAGAAATACTCCGAACTAGAAGCGAAGATCCTCCGACAGACTGTTAAGGAGTTCGCAAAGGGAGAAATGTATTTCGCTTACGACTTTGGTAATAATCTAATCCATCTCCGTCTCAGTCTTAGTAACTTTGCTCATCAAAGCCGTCCCAGACATAACGCGTTCCTTGCAACACAAGCAGGAGCAGATTGCCAAAACCCAAAAGCAAAATGCTCTACTCACCGAACTAAATGCTCTGGATTCAATGGCCCAGTCCGTCGCTATTGGAGAGAAAGTTGATGTTTTGGCAGAGCCTCTATCTACTCTTCCATTGTGGCGTCGAGTGGATCGGCAGTTCTGGTGGAATGAACATCTTTCCAAACCGTTCATCGATGCCGGAGTACTATTTCATTCCAAGGGCTTGGCTCTTACTTATTTCCGGACTCACTAGCTGCACCCGTACATACTGCCACTCGTACAAGGCTTCTTCCAAGTCTCCTCGTTTGCAGTTCCGCAAGATCCAGAGCCATCAGGATACGGAGACACCACACATGTAGACTATATCATAATGTCTCGACGTTCTCGGGATCGCGCTGGCCTTCGGTATCAACGTCGGGGTGTAGACGATGAAGCTCATGTTGCCAACTTCGTTGAGACAGAAACTATCGCTCGAGTGGATGTACGTAACTCCAAGCAGCTGAGCGACACTGACGCTTGCTTTCTTCTCGCCCTTAGCGCGAGAAAGTCACCAATATCTTCAGCTATGTTCAGATCAGAGGGTCGAGTGAGTTATCCCCCTTACCTTAGGTGAATCAAGCTGTTCACTGTTCATAGTTCCATTGTTTTGGACCCAGTCGAGTGCTGGCCTCAAGCCCCCGCCTCAGCTATCCTCAGGAACAACGCACCAGCAGAACGTGAGGGCGTTAACTCACCATTTCGAGCGGACACTGCGCACATATGGACCCCATGTACGTATCCTGACAACGAGCACCATGCATGAAAATCATCACGAGTTCCCAGACCATCGTAAATTTAGCAGAACAACATGGGAAAGAAGGGGTTATCACTAATGCGTATCGTGAATACATTGAAGAAGTACAGCTGCCAGATGTAAAGTATGTGTTATGGGAACTGCAGTCAGAGTGCACTGATTGTGTAAAAGATACTGCCAATATGATTTCCACGCGGAGACTAAGGGTATGAAGTGCGTCCATTTTGTGGTGTTGTTTGGCAGAGGCCCTCACGTCAGGTAGATACGAGAACATCTCGAAGCTTGTCACTCAGCTTGAACGGCTATTCGAGTCCCAAGGGTGAGTAGAAGACCTAGCATTTAGCCATAATCTACTTAACTACGTCCTTGTACCAGGTTTCTGTGGATATCTGGCCAGCTCATGCTGTCCCAACAGAGAGGCGTGTACCGTGTCAATTGCATTGATTGCTTGGACCGGACAAATGTCGTGCAGGCCAGTAATGTCTGTTGTATCAGCCTTGTTGGGCTCACAAACAATGCAGTCCGCATTTGCTCGGCACGTACTAAATCGGCAGTTGCTCGCTCTTGCTTTGTGGAACCCTTCCGAAAATGGGCGGACGGAAATTGATATTGTCTTCAATGATGGTACGACACTGTATGTTCACGTGTCCATCTGGGTGTTGATCGTATCATTAGTGTGGGCGAACAATGGCGATGCCATCAGTCGATGCTAGTACGTTCAGCCATCCCAGCTTAAAACACATGCTCATCTCAGGAACAGCGCAGGAACGTCGGCCCTTAAGGTAAGTGAAAAATCATCATGGCTTCTTGATAGTTGATCGCCTTTATATAGAGCGACTTCACGAGGTAGTATTATTAGGCGAAACTACTTAAAACGTTTTGAACTCTTTCCACTTGACAGAACGGGGAAGCGTGATCTTGGAGGATTGTTGAATGATGGGATTAACTCGTTAGCGAGGTGACTGATGACCTCTCTTCCTATCGCCATTATTGTGCTCATTTACATGCTTTGTGAAGAATGTACACCTCGACGTTCAGCGACTGGTTTTGTCAAGCTGTCATTGACTATGTGCTTGGCTTCCGCACTCTATCAGTTTTTTCAGAGTTCTTGTTGAAATTACGGTCAACTGATCCGCGCGAACTCATACGTTTGTCGAACATTCGAGCCGACGCTGTCGCAACCTGTGTCTCACGCGTCCTAGAAGAGGGGGAAAAGTTGTTGTCAGGATGGACCTTGTTCTCCCCGACGGCGCTGAACACAAAACTAGGAGAGAAGTTCGAAGAGAAGGTCATGCTCTTGGTCCGTCAATGCGAATGTTTTTTTGCTTCCCTTCCTTGATTCCCGCCTCAGTCCGCTGTCGCTTTATATGTTATAGTAAGCGCCGACTGTTTTTGACTTTCATCACTCAGTCACTTTTTTCCAGAGCTACGACTACAACCTAGAGAAAGTAAAGATTTCGACCCGTATTCCCCTTCATGACGTCGTTTGCATTACCAAAGGTATTCCCGCTCTT
Organism: Multifurca ochricompacta; assembly: GCA_022496185.1. Classification (NCBI taxonomy): domain Eukaryota; kingdom Fungi; phylum Basidiomycota; class Agaricomycetes; order Russulales; family Russulaceae; genus Multifurca; species Multifurca ochricompacta. Next base: position 959,747 of record WTXG01000003.1, on the reverse strand, counting down.
TAATGGATCATTTCGTTCCCACTCACTGCAACACAGGCGCATACATTGTCTCCCCTCTAGAGGAGGCGTCTCGAGATCCCATTCAGAATGCAGGGTTCACTGTTGAGTGGCACAATGGGCGCCAGTTGACACGCCTGACGAGCTATTCTGTGCGCAATAGCATTGAGAACCCATCCTCGCCAGTCAGGCCAACTGAGTCCACGAGCAAGACTAGCAGGTTCATTGGGAGGTCTAGCATCTCTCCCACAAGGCACAACATTCACTCTGCTCGAACCAGCGAATCTCCAAGTCGGTTATCCGCATCTCCTAAATTATTCGATGCGAATAAACCAGCAGTATCAATTCCCGTTCCCACCCAAGTGTCAGCGCCACCCTCGAAGCACCGGCCGCCACCGCTCTCCCGCCTTTCGCGTCTGCTCTCGAGTACCACACCACCGTCCCTAGAGACGACCACAGGCGATAATTCTGGAAGCACGAGTTTCGCCGCGTTCAAGGCGCTCCCAATCGATCCCGCCCGCACACAGCGCGAGGGCAGCACGTTCGTCGAGCCCGCGCTGGACGATCTAGCGGGAGCAAGGACGTGCCGGGAGGCTGTTGATCTTATGGTCGACGCTATCGTGCGTGCGTGTAGGGACGCTGGTGCTGGCATGAACTCTGGCATGAACTCTGGAAAGGGGGATGCTCTACCACTTGTCCGTCAGGATGATATCATCAGGTCTGTGAATGCGCTTCTCCGAATCCCCTCCCCCCCACTTGTTCTTCTGCTGACCATGGTCAATAATGGTGACAATCCAGCCTGGCAGAGGCACGGAAGACGACAACTATGTACGCAAAGATGGAATATGGCGTCAAGAGGTTGTTGTGGCTTGGCGGTTGAAAAAATGACGAGTTCCAACTGCTTCAACTTCAGCCAAGAAGTCCACAAGTAGTAGGGCCCGTATATATAAATTTATAATACATATTGTCCCAGAAACCTAAAGGTATCCTATGATACGCCGATCAAAGCTGTCGCAAGTATACACGACAAAAATAGTATGATATAATGGTAAATGAAGCACGGGGAAGGGCGAAGGGGTATAAATGGGCAGAACCCGTTACAACTTGCGTCCTATTACCCTCCGTCACATAACATGAAATGAATTAGTTACCCAAAAAAAAAGAAAAAGAAAAGATAGGTAGGTAATCAATAGTCCGGAACGTTGAGTCGTAATAAAATCGTGTAGGTTAAGGGAGGTAGTCCAACTGCGTCTTCAACGGTCGGTCGATGTGCTCTCATGTGGTCAGTCCACGTCGAGCTCTTTGAAGGCGCAAAAACCATGCTCAACATTTTGCAGTCGAAAAAACAGAGGCAAGACTCACATGCGCACTACCGGAGCCCTGCGATATCAATGAACTGGGTCTTACGCTTCATCGCTCTCGAATCTGCGCTCTTCCCGAAGTTATCGAACCCGACGCCGATCAGGTCTGTTCGACCATCCGCCGCACGTGACGCTCGCAAAGCATGCGGCCTTCAATTTCCCAATAATCAACGAGCCGTTCGTCGCACCTCCTACCGCTCTCTTCCTCTTCACACTCACAGGTAAGGTGCTCCGGGTGATATCGGTCGCCTGCATGTGACACCGCGCAGGGGCCCTCAATAGGCCGCCCGCAATCCGGTGCAGCACACAGAGAGTTGTTCGCCTCGTGATAGTGATAGTCGCAGAAAGGCTTCCCATCAAAGACATAGAATGTTTTGTCTGGGAAGGGTTTCTGCGATATGGCCGACAGTAAGTAACACGGACATTAGAAAAAGCTGGAGAAAACCTACGTAGCAGGTATGGCAGTTGAAGCAATCACGATGGTACTTCCCTTTGAGTTGGCCGTCTGAGGATGACACCGCCTGCTTCTCTATAGGTAAGTTACAGCGGCGGCACTATGAGGTGATCATGAGCTATCATCATATGAAAAGAAGACAGAGACGAAACACCGTCTCATACCTTCGGCAGATACATATTCTTCCAGCATTTGTCGCACAGCACGCCTCTCCCATTCTCCATGCGGATCCATCTCTTATCTTCAATACCTTTGGAGCACCGCATACACGTCAGTGCCTCCTGGCGGTACCTAACAAGACCGCTCGCACTCGACTCCCCCGACAGTCTCTCCTTCCTCGACATCTCAGAGCTACGGCCAATCGCACCGGAAATTGTGCCTCCTCGTCGGCCAATGACACCCCCCAGTGTGGACGAGTCACGCTGCGTGGGTGACGTCAGAGAACGCATCGGGGGTTTCGATGCCGATGCACAGGTATTGCGGGTGAAGTCGGTGACAGGAGTTCGTCCGTAGAGGTTGGAGAACGTAGGAGTGCAGCCATAGCTATGTCAAAGCCATCTTCCATTGAATTCTGCTCGCCTCGTGGCAGATCGTCGTCAGAGTATGCAGACGATGTAACGGACGGGCTGGCGTGCACTCGGGCTGGGGTGTGACTCATCCCACGCACAATGAGGGCGTCATCATCTGACCCATCGCTTTGGGCGTACGCGAGTCCGCCAAACTCAGATTCTTCGTCTTCCGAAGCCTGCCTGAGGAATGAGGAATTCGCGTCGTCTTGGGTTACAACTTTAATGTTATCTCCAGGTACCACGGCTCTTTTCTGGGAGAATTTCTCGGAAGGAGAGAAGGATGATCTAGTGGGAGAAGTGGGGGTCAAAGGGCCAGATGTGTCAGAGAGCTTAGAATGATTGGATGGCTTGACAGGGAAAGGTATCGACGACGGCTTGACGGTTGCACTGCTTTCACGTCCGTGGGGTGGCAGTGTTGCGGATGGGGTTGGGGAAACCGATGGTGACGGTGGAATGTTTGGAAAGGACCGAAAATCCTGAGAATGATGGGGAGGTGAGTTGGGGAATGCAGAAAGCGAGTAGGGCACGTGTGGCGCTGCTGAGGGAAAAGATGAGGAACATAAGCCACATATTAAAAACATGACGACAGAAGTGGAACCATGAAGCGCCAAGAAGCACGTAGGAAGTAATACATATGAGCGCCTAATATAAAAAAGAGACGTGAAATGAATGACGTACCGGTGGGTGAATACCGAGTATCTAGAGGAGGTGGATTAACTCTCCCGCTACTCGTAGCTTCCGGAGAGGGGGGCGCAGGAACCCAGGAGGCAGGCGCCTCTGATGTGTGTGGATGGAAGTGAAGAATGGGAGAAGTGGCAAACATCGCAGCGCGAGCAGCAGCTGCGAAGCCTCTGCGTCCCACACCAGCCATGCCAGCTACACCGCCCGATTTGGTGTCTATCTCAGGCCCCATGAAGTGATGAGAAGAATAGTTAGACGGAGCAGGAGAAGCAGGAGACCGAGAAGGATGATTTGGGTGGCTAGGGATACGCGCTGCGCGCAGATCATAAGCACTCTGAGGGGCTGGAACTAGAGAAGACTGTGGAACAGAAGGATGACGTTTTGTGGGGGATCGAGCATCGAAAGAAGGTAGGGTGCGTGCGTTTGCGTTCGATTGTATGCGGACGCCGCCAGGTTGGGGATAGGTGGGAACGACATTCCAAGCTACCTCAGGCAGAGACATGCCCCGATTAACGGAAGGAAGGCGGGAAGCAGTTCCGGGGTAGTGGGAAGTTGGTTGACGTGCTGAGGAGGCTGGCGAGAATGGACCCTGTGTTGGAGAGATAGGGATAGGGATTGTCGTCGGGCTGAAGGGACCCGGACTGCGAACACCACCCCTTGAAGGAGCAGGACTTGGAGCACCCCTGGACGGGACGGGACTGGGATTATTTAGAAGGCGGGTTCTGTCATAAAGGCGCAGATCTTGCGGACTTGTGGACGCTTTCTTGGGAGAACGTTTGTCGATAGGCATAGGGCTGTGAAGTGCTAGGTTCGGAATCGGAGATAGGAAGATTGTCTGTAGCGTGAGCTGTGGCGGGGCGGGTTTTAGGTCACGGTCACTATGGATATTAGAAGGGAGGGATGGGGATGAGGGTGAGGGTGGGGACGGGGATGAGGATGTGATGGGTGGGCAGACGTGGTCACTAAGTTTGTCGAATGGGACCGGAAGGTTACAAGAAGAGCATTTTACTGTAGGAAGGACTTGTGATATACGTGAATCTTGTTGGGGAGGATTAGAAGCAAGCTGAGCCATAGTTTAATTAAGAAAATAAAAAGAATGTGAGATGATGAATGAATGAATGAATGAATGAATGAACGGAAAGAATGACGAAGAAGATGAAGATGAAGAAGAACCGAAGTACCGCGTGCAACAAGTCGTCGAAAGTCGAACGAACGAAGGGAAAGTTGAAAGAAAGAAAAATATAGGAAATATGGAAATATATTCTATATGAAAATGAAATGAATTAAACTACCAACTAACTAACAACTAACACTATTAACTTTGAGGAGGAACATCCCGGGTTGTTCGACTTTGATTTTCTGAACTTCCCTCCACAACCTGGCTGGTTCCTGCTCCTGCTCCTGTTCCTGGTTCTGCTCCTGCTCCTGCTCCTGCTCCTGGTTCTGCTCCTGCTCCTGCTCCTACTCCTACTTTTGCTCCTGTTCCTTCACCCGGCTTCTCTGGTCCAACCCCAACTTCACTCCCACCCAATGCCCCCGGCGCAATTCCGCTGCTTCCCAACCTTAAGAAAAACTCGTCCCACTGGCCTGTGAATGTTTTCATTTCAGTAGAATCATTCATCATAGAATACACATACCCCAATCAAACATGCCACCAGGGATACCATCCAACCAGTTGTTGTCTGCCAATGCAAACTGTTCCAGTGCTCTCGTAGATGCAGGGGCAGAGTCCAACAGGTTCATCACATGCACATTTTCACTGCCAGGCATCCCGCCCACGTTCAGCACCGGGTTCACGTTCGCGTTCGCATCCTGCGTTGTGCCGGGTCGTGTTTCGTCCTCATGGTCCTGAGCCTCCGCCAATGGCACACCATCTGCGCCCTGCGTAAGCCTGTCCTCCTCGGACAACATGGACGTGACCTCACCCTCGTCTTCTTCATCGCTGTGACTCTCAATGATCATACCAGGTGCTACTTCTGGGTATGCCCCTTTAACCTTCCCATGCGCAACAAATACACCTCCACCAGGTCGGCTCGGGTCTTTCTCGTATGACAACCCACCAAGAGGGGGCGGCTTCTTGGCCGTCACGTTGCTTGTGGGGTTCAACGCAGGACGCTCCATCTGTAACGGAGGCCCTTGTGTCGCCTCATACAGTAATGCGATGATCTCTGCTGTCTGAATAACATGTCAGGTGATCGCTTATCAAAATGCTAACGAGACCAACTTTCCGCCGCGCTGACATGTGGTCTGGTGAAAGCGACTTTTCCCACCGACGGACACAATCGCGCAACTTTTTAAGTTTCACCGCAGCATGTTGGTCCTGACGACGCGCCCACGTGTGATACTGTTTGATAAGTCAAAATGAGTATTCGGCAAGAGATCGGGGTATGCACTACACGGACCTGGACCAACGCGCAGGAAGTCGCGGCGTATGCTACTAACATCCACACGTCATACGATTTGTCGTTTCGGTCCAGCCAATCGATGGCATCGCCCGTTAATTCAACGAGATTAGTCCAGCTTTCAATGGTGAGGGAAAACTTGAGGTGTTCCGGGCACGAATATGAGATTCGCATGAAGACGCGCCAGAAGATCATTAAAACGCAAGAGTACAGAAGGAAAAGCACGCCTGTCCAGCCGGTGCTCAGAGCCACATGTTAGGCCAAGTGTATACACTACTCGCCTGCAGAAACGGGCGTGTCCGGACCTCGGAATTGTAAACTGGGAGGCAAGTTCTTCTTCCAGTTCTCAATATCCGCAAGTAGTGCGGCAAGCGCCTCGTCGCTTGTGTTCATTAGTCCAGCTGGGCTAAGTTCATCGAATAAGCTTCATGGAAGGGGCCAGCTTTGAAAGGTGGACCATACCTATAGATGGTTTTCAATACTCGGCCAAGGAGAATGCTAAGTCTGACTAATTCGTCCACGTATAGGTCATGAGGCGAGCCAGATGACGGCAATCGGGAATCACAATCATTGACGTCGATCATGTATGGGTGTCCGTATGACAAGCTCACCCTATGATGGATGTCGTGAGCAAAGGAACCAAAAATGCCATGACGTGGGCTAGTGTCACGGGGAAAAATTTTGAAGAGTTACCATCGGTCACTGATGAGACATGCTCCCCATAACCTGCGCCGCATTTCGATACTCTGCTTTACCGCTTCCGCGCGATGGAGACCCAAGTCTTGAGCCTGTAATCCAGCGTAAGCCAATGCGCCCCAGGACTAGGGAAGAGCCGAGGGTCATCATCCATTTCCACGTACCATCCTTATTGCAGTTCCCAATCGGATCCATAGAGCAGACAGAGCATTCGGTACAAACTGTGAGTGACAATCCCCAACCATGCATAGGATCAACAAGCTCTGAACGTTGACGATTGAAGCAGTCGAAAGGACGTCTTCCGCTTTAATGACCGTATTGACGGCATAACGTATTGCGTCGAATACACTCTGGGGTACTTCGCGACGCGCTGCTGCTACAAGGCATATAGAATATAGTAATATAGGCGGAGGCGACGTGTTGGAAAGAAACTCGGCCTGTGTGATGACCGGAAGTGTGGGGGCAATGTCAGTGAAGTAGGCATTAACCAACTTCTCGATAACGTCGCGATCAATGCGCATATCGATGGGTTTCTGCAGGGCAGGTGGCGCATCACCAACGCTTGGCTCTATGACTTGGATGAGGCCGTCACCACTTTGAGATACCTCCCATGTATGATGGTGTCGTGCGTCGTAATTTTCGTATAATCGCGAGGGTATGGTGGCACTGGAATGAAGGAGATGGGCTTCGGACGTCGGTCCTGATTGAAGATCGTATGTCAAGCAAGGTGGATCGATCTAAAAGCTCGAGTCCATACCATAGACTCGTGCATCAGCCGGTCGAGAAGGTTCTGTGAGTGGTGTAGAGGAATCACGTCGCTCTGTATTTTCTAGACGTGCTTTCTCAACTGCTGCTGCTTCTTCCTCTAGTTTTTTCTTCTTGAAGCGGGTTTCTGCGATGGGAAGAAAAAACGTGCACTCGAACCCGTACTGCTTGCAATGTTGGCATAAAGGAGGTTCGGAATCCGGCAAGATGTCACACCTGTTCGATGAAAGTTGGGATCAGCATGCAGATTGAGACCGATATTCGATGAAGGGTAACGTCATGCCGGTGGAATACGAAATGGGACGGATCACTCGAATGGCTGTCGAGAGAAAAGAGCTACGGACCGGATTTTGCGGCTACGGCAGCTATCACACGCCCTTTGCGTTTTGGTACGCTTCTTTGTATCTGGGGGTAGCGGGGTTTGTGTATTAGCCCGTGAACCTGAAACCACCACATTGGTGGTCGAGCCTGACAGCCCTGCAGCTTCTTCCGAACCATCAGGATCTCTTCCTTGGCTCTCATCTGTGGGCTTCCGCTTCCGCTTGCCTGATGACAGCTGACCAAGTGGGACGGGTGATTGATTCGCAGTTGGGGAAGACTGAGAAGAAGTAGAATCATGCGGGACGCTTGGACGCGGAGGCGCATACATCATGATTTGCTGAGGATACGGAGAATAGTGAGGGAAAGGAGGGTGAGAAGGGTACGGCCCATGGTGCACAGGATAAGCATATGGGCCAGGATGGCTCGGTCCAGTAATAGGGCTAGGATTTACGCCGTTGCTGGATTGTCCCGGAGTAGAGGCATGGTGGTGGTAGCCTTGATGTGATTGAAGAAAGGGAGAGCCATTAGATGGGTAGGAAGGGCTCATGACAGGGAACTGAGAAGCCGGAAAGGAGTGCACAAGGGCCGGACGAGAGTCAGGAGGTGACCTCTTAGAAGTGGACCTTTGTGGCTCTTCGCGTGCGTGAGAGAGAAGGGAGGGACGAGAAGCTAAAAGGATGATATGATACGGGGATATGGGGTATGGATATGGGTATGGGAATGGGTATAGGAATGGGAATGAGTATGAGTATGGGAAAGGATTGAGGAATGAGAGAGATTGAAAGTGAGTTGAATGAATTGGTATTGATCGGAGTCAGAACGTACGGAGGTCCGGGGATGGGAGATGGGATGTGACAGTGACAGTAGACTTGGTGGGGCGTTTCCTTGGCTTGTCAGCAGACCGGGATGGCGGTGGCTGCGCTGACTGCGCGTCTCCTTCAAGGTCGGTTCCGTATTCTGGTTCCATTAGTCTAGTCCAGAAAACACACACAGCCCAGTGACGGATCCCAAGAAAATATAAACCAAGTTGTTGTTGTTGTTGTTGTTGTTGTTGTTGTTCCAAGTCGTCGTAAAGCAGCGAGATGCGAGATGTGAGATGCGAGATGAATGAAACAAAACAAACGACCGACAAGACCTTATGTAAGTAAGTAAGAGTAAGTAACCCAATCCTTCACGGAGCAGTGTGGGTCCGGGTCCGTCAGGAGTAGAGCTGTGTGACAATAGTCTTAGCCTAGAATATTGTTGTCTTAATTTAACTATGAGAGAGAGAGAGCAAAAAAATGCACGACTCCGTAGGGAGGGATGACAAAAGGTAAAAAGAAAAGGGAAGGGAGGGGACACGGAGACGAAGACGAAGACGGAGAAGACGGAGACACGGAGACGGAGACGGGGCACGGGCAGAGTGCATACAGGGGTGGGGTGGTTGGTGGGTACAGTACAGTACAATATAATTATTTCATCATCAATCATCATCATCATCATGGGTGATGGGCGGAGGGGCGGAGGCTCGATTTACTTTTTCAAGCGCCGATTTAAAGTTTGATCCCGCGAAAATACGCTGACGTCACAGTCACCTGTTATTACTTGAGCCAATTACTTGTACCACCACACCAACAACCCGGTAACATCACATCACCATCACACTCACACACACACACACACACACATATATGGAGGAGAGAAAGGACACACATACCCCCACACCCACTACCCGCGGGCAGTTTAAATTAGATATTAAAAACATTAAACACGTTAATAAACATATTCCTTCACCTTACCTTCATCAAACTTCTCTGCCAGCCAGTCTGATAGACCACTTGAACCAGCCTCCTTCGAAGAATTAATGTCAAAGTAAAAAGTAAAATATACTCAACGAATGACCATCTAAGTTACCCCGAAATCCCATGCGTATACATAGCTATCAAACATACCGACCCTCTTCCGCCTCATCATGCACGACAAAATCAGCTTGATCCTCAAAACCAGGATTCACCAATCGCTTGTCTTCAGTCGCTACAGCGTGCGGCTCCACCCAAGAAAACCCACCCGGACGACAAAGGACGTCGGCAAGATTCCCCCTCCGGCTCGAATGTGCAAAAGGGTTCGGGGGAGTTGGCCCTGGAGCGATCGACTTGTGCGCGGAATTCCGAATCTACGTAACAATCAACCGAACGTCAATAAAACCATAAATATCAAAAATAGCGCAGGGTAGAGTGATGGGGAATGACAAACAGGGCTGACGGGACAGGTGAGAAATGAAAGTACCATACCTGTTCTATTGTGGTCACATTAAGATAAAGAAGCTAAACTCGGTCAGTAAATACCCGCAGCCAAATCACAAAAGTATTCAAATCGCTCACCCGTACATGGTACATCAGGAGCGCCCCTACCGGCCAGATGACCGTGATTGAGAGACAGAAAGCAATAGCACTCCCAGCACCCTTATCGAGGGCACGGTTAAAGTCGACATGGTCCTCCCGCACCAATAGCGAGAGATGTAAAGCCGAGGTAGCAACCACCAGGCAAAGTGTGAGCGTCTATAGGTTCCTATAAGTCAAGGCAATACTCCCTGGAAAACATTTGACCTACAGCCATCAGGATGAGGCCGAAGAAATTAGTATAATTACGGCGCCCCACACAGTTGTTAACCCATTGACAGTGATGATCACATCCGTCGACACAATTGTCGCACTGTGTGAATGTCCATGATAAGTCCTTCGTTAGTTTCGATCATCGGGAAATAGCGTATACCATCCTGCAGTGGCTTGACCGAGGCGGCCGATATGTGCAGCAAGTGGTGCAATACTTCACCCGCACCCTGAGAATCTCCTGTCAGTATTGAAGATTGATCACCAAACGAAGGCCCTCACACCGCAGAACGGACTTTCAAATCGCGAGGTAATGGGACAGGATCACTACCATCAGAGGGGGCCACAGATGGGTAAGGTGGATTTGGGTCCAGATTTCGTGGGAGAATTCCTGGGTCTTTGAAGGCCTATCAAAAACCTGGTGAGCATGCTGACAAATTAAACGCGACATAGACCGACCGTTGACAACATCAACGAAATTGTCAAGAGACACATATACACACCAACTGCGGCAACGGCGGGGCTTTTGTTATGCCACCACCAAACACATGTTGTCCCAAACCAGACACCTGCAATCCCAAAGACCAACATGAGAGATCCTATGAACGCCCAGGGTTTGTCACCGCCAACTAATAAACGCCCGCGCATGAACCAGCGGTTCGAAGAGGATATCCGTTCATGATTCCGGACATATCGAAAAGACTTTTCGTGTTTTACAGGTACCGAGGAAAGAGGGTGTTCAGACTTGGAGGGCGGGTATGGTATGAATGTGGCTGAAGATTGGTGTCGCAAGTCGAGAGGAACAACGCTTGAAGCTTTGTACTCCTCATCGTAATTTCCTTTGATTTCAAAGGCGGTAGGTCCATCGCCCACGCTCCGTGCAGACGGAGAGTCAGCCATAACAGGTGATTGAGTAGCACTGCCGGGGCCGGACAAAGACCTGCGCATAGACTCCAGACTCAAGCCCTTCCGAAACCGCTCAAAGCTATGGCGCATGCGGGCAGCAGCACCTGCATTGGCCGCGTTCTTTTCAATTGCATTTCTGGCAAGCGACGGCCTGGATCGATGAGTTGCTAGAGAGCCCGAACGGGAGCGAGCGAGGTCACTGAGAGGCAGCAACGGCTCGCGACTTTGTTTCTGATTTCTTATAGGTAACTGGCTCAGTGCATCCTGCATGGAATTGCGTGACGTACGACCGCCACTGACAGGGTATGTATCCGAATGTCCATCCGAGTCATATGGAACGTCATGCGCCAATGGCTGGAGTGCAAACGTTGGTTGAACGGCTTCGCGGCCATGTAAAGGGGAAAGAGCATTTGAAGAAGCTACGGATGAAGGGCGGGATACATCGGAGCCGGACAAAGGCGGCTGATGGGGACGAGAAGGGTGGAAGAATGGTGGAGGGGGAAGAATTCCAGGTGCATGTGTGGAATTCGAAAACGTGAATGCTCTGCGAGATGGGGTGATTGGTTCACCGTCTCCAGAAATTGAGAGGATAGGACGAGAACGGGAAGTGGTGGAGATAGTGGACCCAGAGCGCGCATGCCTAGCTACTGAGTTGGGGATGTCTGCAGCGCGAGGTGTTATTACGCTTTCAAACTTGGTTGAGAGCCCAACAGTGGATAATGACGAGGGGATTTTAGAGGGTCTCTTTGAGACGGGGACATCTGGTGTAGATGGAGAGAAAGGTAAAGAACGCTGTGACGCCATGAAGATGTAAGGGGATGGTCGATGGTGGACGAGATAAATGGTGTTGTTGGCTGCGAGCCACAGAGAGCACTGTGGCACCTCCTGGCGCTAACGGCTAACACCGATTTGTCACACTCTCGGGCCGGCGAATTTTTGTTTTGTTTTGTTTTGGTATGGTATGTTGTACGGTACAGCGGTACAGTACAACGCTACGTAGCAGTACAGAGAGTACGAATCTCACGTTCCTGATTCTGGCTTTTGCTGTGTTCGTGAAACTATCCATTGTCGAATATACGTACTACTCATCTTGGCTTGTTTCAACGCCTCGACATCGTCAGCTACAAGCCGACGAGACCGATGTGAGATGACGTCTATTGCAAACGCTTTCAATGGCGGCAAACCGTTCTCCTCTCGACGTTGGTCCACTTGAACACCAGATGTATATGTAAGCAGGGAAAAAACGAGGCAAAGACAATCAAAGGCCTTACCTGCCTTTCCACCAGACGTTGTTTCCTTACTCACCACAAGGGCTTGGATGTTTGGATCAGTCCCTGCTGGCCCATAAACATCATTGATTGGCACAATGTCGTAGACAAGCGTGGGTTTGAAGAGTTCCATAAAATTTCGGACACCTCGGATCCTCTCGGGTAGACTCTCCACCACTTCCTTGTAGTCCTTTTTCGTCAGGAGCTCATCGTCTGCATGGTTATTATGTGAACAGTCTTTTCGTGACGAATCGGAAACGCACCTGTCACTCCGACAATCACCTTCTCATCCGCAATCCACGCAGCCATGCTGAGCAATATTTTGTGACCGGCGTGTAGGTGATCAAAAGTCCCCCCCAGTGCCACGACGGGATAGGTCGGCGGGTCCAAGCCTGGTGCGGTCGGAGAACCAGGAACGGCTTCGTCGTCCCTGACGTGATCTCCGGGCTTGGACCACGCCATTCGCAAGGACGTCACAGACTGAGGGAGAGGAACCGGTATGCAATCTGGCCACAGTCAACATCTACAGAGTAGTCAAAGGCGAGGAGCGAAACACACCGCCTTCAATTCTGATGACTACTTCAAAGTCCTTTCCGAAATCCTCACTAAGGTCTTCGTCGAATCCCCGCAAAAGAACGTCCACTTGAAGTAAGACCTTGTCCAATTCTTGGGCCACCGCCGTAGCTTGCACGTAAACATACGTTAAAAGTCTTTGAATATCATTCCAGGTCTTCGTATGCGATATCCCAGCTGAACTATCGCTGTGGGCTGAACCGAAACTATCCCTTCGGCTGTGTTTTTCAGGACGACCGGCGAGGGGAGAGCGGGGTCTGCGGCCGGTGTTGAAAAGCCTAGAGAAGAGTATGATGACAAGGCGTTCGCGGACACATCGGGCAGCACCGGCGATAGCCGGTGCGAGAAAGTAGGGTGTGCTCAAGTCATTGACAGTAGCAAGGAGGAGAGCATGTGAAGTAGTCGCGTTAGGGAGGGGCATGTTGGCACCCTGAGTAACCGTCGCCGGAAAGAAAGCTGGGTCTAGCGCTCCTTTGCACAACACAACATTTCTAAAGGCCGATCGAGGGATCTATGTGTCATAGGAGTAATTCGGTTCGCAACCTAACCTAACCTACCCTACCACAGCCACAATCAATGATGTAGGAACGCGCGGGTATTGTTCCGAACCACAGCCACAGTCCAGTCAAAAGTTAGTAATAGTAATAATTACTGTTACTGAGAGTGAGAATGTCGTTACATGGTCATCAGGATATATAGCTATTCATGTCATGTCCGAGTTCGAGGTGATACCCGACTCCGATGCAGGTCCTTAATATCAAAGAATACACTAACTCCAAAACAGAATCCCAAGAGACATGCCCCGGCCGTTGCGACGTTGTAAGCGCTGCACCTGATAAGGAATGAGAATGAGTGCCAGACCTAAGCGAATAGGCAAGTAATTGTGACGCACCATCCGTTAAACCCCCCGGGCGGGCACCTTTCCCGAATCAATATCCATACGAACTCCAGGAACCATAATATAAAACAAATGGTGTCAAAAAAGAGCGTCCATTGGAGCTCTTTTCGAGCTATCCTCCACTGTTCCTCGATAGCAAGGCCCTCGAAAACGCTTCTTCGCTTCAGCCGTCGGCTTGTTCCCAATTGACTGAACGAGGACGTATGTTCATCGGCGTTCGTATGTTCCCCATCATCTTGATCAAGGTGGGGTCCAAACATTGTCGGATCCATGATCAAGTTCACCTGGACGTTCCCTTGCTCTTGCTTGCCTCTTTTCCCACTCTTTTTCTTATCACCTGGTAGCCCCTGAACAGGAAGTACGGTAAGGCCACCCGGGCGATGGTCCCCGTTGCGTCTCTTTAGACGACCCCTACAACAGCAAGGGCGGAACAGGAAGCGGTATAGAGAGAATAGAGCTGTGAGGATGGATAAAGCGTAAAGTGCGAAAGTTTGGGGCTTGGATTGAGGTGGCGGAGAACGAGGGGTTTTGATCCACTGCAGTGCCGTCATCAGCAGTACTCGGTAAGGGAAATTAGAAACACACCAATGCGGCGTAAACTACAGAAACAGCGGACGCGAGAGCCAACAAGATCTCGACTGCCCTCATTGCCGCTCTTTTCTTTGGACCATCTGTAATAAGGCGACCCTCCCCATCCACGCTGCCCACTGGCTCCTCCTTAACTGGGCCTGTTGTGTCCGAGCCAAACTCGTGTTCCAACATGCGAATACGCTCTTCCTTCAGCGCTGGGTCCAGAGGGAAGTCATAGCTAGGAGCATCAGCATCGGACCATGGAACATAGCTCCGAGATGATAAGCTACTGGTTGCAGCATAAAGGTCATACTGGTTACCGGGTGAACCAGTAGCGCGGTAAGAAGGGTCAAAAAAAGATGCCCGGGAGGCTTCAAATTGTGGTTTAGTCTCTGGGGATCCACTATCTTTCGCATACCAGCCACGAGACCAAGCAGGAAATTGTGTGATATCGATCTCGGCGTTAAAAATACCTTCGCGGGAGGTAGCGGCCTCGAGGGGAGGACGTAACAGCGTAGGCGAATGCGTTATACCGCCTGAGGGACTATAGACGGATGACCGTGAATGGGAAGATACGGGTATCGAGGGCGGGAATGGCCTCTGATTGATGTGCCGCCGAGATGATGTACTGTGGAATGTCGGTGTCCCGCGGGAGGAGACGAGAGACGGTGGATGCATCGAAGCATGACTCGAAACAGAAAAAGATCTCGCCGAAAAAGGATGTGGATAATCGTCGTGTAAGTGGTCGCTGGGAAATGGGTGGACATCCAGAATGCGGGCATAATCGGCAAGATCCAATGCCTCTACGGAAGGATCGGTAGCCTCATGTCTTTGTTGCTTATTTATAGCAAAACTCCAGTGGCTATCATTAGCATGGGGTGGGCGAGATGATTGACTTTCGAGAGAGCGAAAAGAAGGAAGAGGATCAGTGGGGTCAGGGGACCAGGGACGTGGGCGAGCGTGTGAAGGTGGTAATGGTGAAAACTCGGAATCATGAACCTGAGAGTACATATATCGTTACTGGGTCGTTAAAATGATCATAAAAGTGAGATCAGTCTGCTCCGTAGATGGAGTTGGAGATAGAGAGAAGTGATGGATGAGAGAGAGAGTCACCTTTAAACACTCTTCTTGCTTGGATCTGATCTGATCTTCTGTCTTCTGGAGGGCTAACCGTAACAGTGACAGTGACAGTGACAGTGACAGTACCGCGCAGTACGTAAGGTCAAGGTTAAATATGGGTTTCTAGCCAAGTCATAAGATCTTTAAGCCCGTCATTGCTGCCGTTTCCACTTTTCTCGTTTTCCAAGTCGACCTTCTCTCCAATGCTTACCCAAGTCCCAATGAATTCGATAACTCCGCCTTCCCACTCAACAAATTTAAACGACTCTCCCGGTGGACCGTTGCAGTCTAGGCCTCCTAGTTCGGAACTATCTTCGCCGTCGGCTCCGAGCTCGTCGATGGCTACACTTCTCGTGTGCGATTGGCGCCGCTTTTCGAGTTCTCGTTCTAGGACATTTCGGACTCGATTTGTTGCAAGTTGTCCTAAGGATGAGGTGCTTGGAACAGTCCCCGACTTGAGCAGGTCGCATTTGTGAGCTAGGATGAGTATGGCAGGAGGGTTCTGTGACGGCAGGATTGTGACAACGGCATGCAGAATTTGATGTAGGTATCTGGAAGTCATAAGTAATCCTGGTAGACACTTGAATGCAGCTTAGCATACTCAGCTACAATAGAACCATTGCGAGATATGCTACTGGCGTCCACAACGAAAACGATAACTTTTGCATCAGGCAGATGCTCGCGGAACTGTGCCCGGATACGAGGATGACCAGGGATATCCACTAAAGTTACGCCTTTCTTGTTTAGTGGGAGAATGCACGTATTTGTCTGTAGCGAGGCGTGGCTTGAGAGTGTCTGGCCGTATACCAACTACAACGAATACCCCAATTAAAAGCATTACCATAAATTGATATTACACGTACCGTTGAAAGAATAGCGGTCTTCCCAGCATCTGATATTCCTACCAACATAATGCTGTTTCCACGAGTATGCGAGCCACGACGAATGAAGTAAAGTACGACTAAGCCACGTATAACATAGCTGAGTGAGTAATTAATAGATTGAATACTTCCTTGGAATCACTCACCCACCATTGTAATAACGACAAGCAAGATAATCGCCAGTGGCTTTGGGACCATCAATGGCAATGATTCCATGACTGTGACTGAAACGATACCGCGTTGGCTGGTCATGACCAACGAATATAAAAAATAAAAAAAATAAAAAAGTAATCATACATATGTTGTCGGACGGGCCGGGAGGTCACCGCAGACTAGACAATGCCAATCGTTGTCGTGCACGACGACCCACCTCGCAAAAGAATTCGCTCTTCATTTACATATGAAAAAACTGGGGATCTAACATACACTAGCATATCAACAGAATCATTTACCTCACGGAGATTATTTGCTCCATTTCGCGCGCTTGGACTCATAACAAATGAAGTACCCTTTGCTCTTCAACTTCGAGCCGTCAACGGCTCGACAGGGGGCCCATGTATGCACGTCTTGACATGTCTGGGAAACTCTTGGGCTCTATGGGAAGGTGAAAGTATGGGCCTCCTTTTCGTCGGTGAGTGAGCGTCCTTGTATCCCTGATTACCAGCAATAACGTCTCTTAACAGGATCAGAAACGCAGGATTTGATTACGGGTCTAGCTTTTGACGGTGATTTCATATGGGCCTCTTCAGGTCCCCATGTAATTAAGTACAGAAGAGGGAAAGAGGTTGGTTTATTCTTGGTCCTTTGGATTTTCTTTCTATCCGCGCTGTGCTCATCTCGAAGGTTTCCCGGTTGACTAACCCCTTGGAAACCCCTGTAACTTCACCTCTCGTGTTTGGCTCTCACCTACTCACTCTGACGGAGGACGGGCGGAATTTACTTACCTGGGATGTCCCGGAGAAAGGTAAAGATATCAAGGTATTCAAGAAGACGCTACTGAAAGCCCGCGAAGTATTGCACAGCCAAATTCAATTTGAGCCGAGTTTCACCGCTGTACACCTGTTACATCCCGCTACGTACTTGAACAAAGTTCTCATTGGAGGCAACGACGGAAGTTTACAGCTGTGGAACATTCGTACTCAGTGCGCACTGCAGTCTATATCTTCACAATAGCTCGTTGAAGCGTCTGCCCTAGGACCTGCGTTCACAAAATACCCTTTTCTCACCTTTCACAATCTTCGCCTAGTAACTCACCTTGCTCCGTGACAGCATTAGCGCAATCTCCTGCCATTGACGTTATAGGCGTTGGCTTTGCATCAGGAGAGATCTCAATCTATGACATACGTGCTGATGAAAAAATGATGCGGATCCTCATGAGGGAGGGCCCAGTTCAGGCCCTCGCCTTCCGAAATGGTATGAAAGATCTCTACCTTGACGACTGTGTAAGCTTTCCGCCTAGCAGATGGGCATCCGGTCCTTGCTTCCGCTTCGGAAGTGGGCCATATATATTTTTGGGATCTCGGTTATGGCGGGCGTTTATTGCATACTGTACGAGGTGCCCACGACGGAAGTATATCTGCACTGGAATGGGTCCCGGGTCAACCATTGCTCATTAGTTCAGGAGATGATAATAGCATCAAGGTTTGTGTGCGAGTTGGAAGACGTCGTGTGTGTCACTGACAAAAATTCGCAAGCAATGGCATTTTGATTCGCAGACCTCGCCACCACGCCTTCTAAAATTCCGATCAGGCCATCAAGCGCCTCCGCACCTTATTCGTTATTACGGTGAAGATGGAAAACAGCTACTTACAGCATCGAGGGATCGTAGCCTTCGATACACATCTGTCGTGCGCGACTCGCGATCATTTGAGTTATCGCAAGGTCAGCATACTTTTTCAGTGATGAAACCCTCTTTTGGCGACCCCCTTCCCCCAGGTTCTTTTACTAAGAAGGCATCGGCCTTATCTATCCCACTCACCTCACTCAAACACCCCCCCATTACGGCGTTGTCGTACTCTACAACGAGATCCAAAGACTGGGATGATATTCTTACAGCACATTCTGATGAGGCTCATGCCAGGACATGGAGCATGTTAAATAAAAGATTAGGCCAGCACGCCCTTGGTGTCGTGGCGAAAACCAAGTCGAACAAACCAGGAACCATCAAGGCAAGCTCCTGTCAGCTTCCTTCTTGGTTCTATGTTCAAAAGAGAGATAGGCTGTCTGTGTCTCTGCTTGTGGCAATTTCGGGCTAGTGAGTTCTTCCACAGGAGCGATTCACCTGTGGAACATGCAATCCGGTGCCTGTCGTAAGTCGTTCAACATCGGGGCCTGTCCAGAAGGGGTTCATGCGAAGTACCGGCCTCCGGGAAAGCAAAGACGCGAAGAGCGCAGTGTCACGGGTCTGGTCATGGATTCGTTGAATCGAATGGTGATTGCTGGCACTCTCGATGGAACTGTTAACGTAGGTGCTCGTGCATTGGTTGCAAATGGGCCTAAATTTTGAGTTCCGCTCCCAACTAGTTTTTTGATTTTCACACAGAGAAACTGGAGTATACATTCGTTATACCCGCTGCTGTTGTCTCTATGACCCTCCAGCGGGACAGTGGTCTACTTGCGGTCACATGTGACGATCTTGCTGTCCGTCTCCTGGATATAGAAACGCGCAGATTAGTCCGTGAGTTTAGTGGATTTGGCGGACGCGTTCTAGATCTTGTGAGTTCTGCTATGCTTAGGCTATTGTTCCGGTCTCATAACTGCCGCACGCGCAGACCTTCTCTCCTGACTCGCGTTGGCTCATAACGACATCTCTGGACTCGATTATCAGGACATTCGATATCCCTTCGGGTCGCCTGATCGATGCTTTTCGAACTGCAAGCATTGCTACTAGCATATCTTTCTCGCCCACCAGCGATTTCTTAGCGACTGCTCACATTAACAGCGTAGGCGTCTACCTGTGGCACGTCCGTTTCGCTACCCCGTAGCATCATCTGATGATACCGTTCCAGGGCGAATCGAGCTCAATACACGGATGTCCCGTTTCGAAGCATTATCGAAGAGGATGTCGAGCGTGTCAACCTACCATCGATGCTCGGTTCTGCCGAAGATGAAGGTTTGTCTAGAGACTCCTGGTGGGTGTTTACAATTAATGTCCCTCCAGCACCAGAGCATATGTCCACCCTCGTTATTCATGATCGGCCGCAAGACATCTTCGGCTCCATGACAGACCCGGATAGCAAGGTCATCACCCTCACGCTTCTACCGCGATCAAGGTGGGAGACACTTCTAAATCTCGATGTGATACAAGTAAGTCCTCCCAGTTTCTTGTCCCATATCCGCACATTCGATTATCGTGGTCAATCAGCACAGGAACAAGCCAAAGGAACCTCCAAAGGCTCCAGAGAAGGCACCTTTTTTCCTCCCCACGCTTCCGGGTGTTGAATCACGATTTGTGGTTCAAGGTAAAGAAATGAAGACGCCTACGCGACAATACGAGAAAAGCGCTGCCAACGCAGAGAGTGTCTTCGTTCAAAAATTATCGCAGGAGCAAAAGGATAGTAATTGTAGGTACTCTGTCCGCTTATGACGGTCGTGAACTCATTTGCTTGTCAGATGAAACATTTTTTGGTTTCGCAAAGTCGCTCTCACCCGCCGGTGTTGATTTGGAAATCCGCTCGCTAGCGACGGTTCAGGATTTTGGTCTTTTCCTGAACGCCCTCTCGCAGCGTCTACATTCTCGTCGTGATTTCGAAGCTGTCCAGACATACCTCAATTTGTTTCTGCGCGCGCACGGCGAAATCCTCGTCTCCAGCCCTGAGTTACGCAGCGATCTTGAAGCCCTGTTGGTATTACAAAGGAAAGAGAGTAGTCGCTTGCTAGATTCTCTCAATTCGTGTTTTGGTACCCTGGCGTTTGTTCGAGACACACTTTAATTATGTCTGCGGTACGGTAAAGTAGAGATTAAAGTTGAAGATGTTCTTTCGAGTTGTGGGACCGGGAGTAGCCGATATTTTGTATCTCATCTCTCATCATCACACCTCACACTCAGACTGTCTTGTCGTCTGTTGTCTGTCTCTATATGAATCAATCAACGCCAATCACCGTTGCTACTGGGACAATAGCATCATGCAAGTTCGTCTTCCTTGTTTCGCGGGAGACCCACACCCTTGCTCATCCCAGCCTTCTCCACAGCCGTCACCGGTGCTCTAATTACTGGTACATATGCCTTGGCTAAGCGGAGAGGACAAGTCGTTGCCAGTATATATGCTACTTCGGCAGCCTTAAATTGCGGGGTTGCCGGGGCTACCTTCTTCAGTGTGTTAACTGCGTGCTCTGCCGTCAGCCGCCTTACTCTTCCCGTAGGTATTCGAGGATATGTTATTGTACCCCTTTTGACCCAAGTGCTGCCATCGAGACTGCATGAACAGAGGGGTGTTCGAAAGACACAGGCGTCACCAGAGCCTCTCCCGAACGGTGCCGTCACCTTGGGGGCGATGAGGTTGCACCACACCCTTGATTCCGCTTTGAGTGGGGGAATAACGGGGGCCGTGTTGAATGCTTGGAAGCGTTCGTCCGTTCGATTCCTTCAACCTGGCTACAGGCTAATTCAGGTGACGCTTCCAGGTGGCGCGCGCGGTACATATCCTGGAATGATGTTCGGATCCGCCTTTTGCGCCCTCGGGCAGTTTCTCCACAATGAGTTGGATGTTCAACGTATAAAATATGTATCTCAAAGGCTCCTCTCTTCCTCTTCCCGACTGCCGTCACCAAGTTTGTCAGGTTTTACTGAGCTTAAACGGCCTTCATTTGACCGGTTGATTGACGTTATCGGTCTCAAATGGCTTCCTGATGAAGAGTATTTGGCTCGATTGAGAGAGGAACGTGCTACATGCCTGCAGAGGATAGCAGAGTTGGAGGCACGAGCAGAGTTTGACAAGGATTCAAAACATCATCCATCGACATGA
Source organism: Multifurca ochricompacta (assembly GCA_022496185.1). Lineage (NCBI taxonomy): Eukaryota > Fungi > Basidiomycota > Agaricomycetes > Russulales > Russulaceae > Multifurca > Multifurca ochricompacta. The sequence goes on along the minus strand of WTXG01000003.1, from coordinate 938,734 downwards.
TGAGATCGAGTATATAATCCGATATGAGATCCCACGTCGTCAGACCGCTTTATCATACTCATACACTTCTGCAGCGCCTTTCCCATCTGCTTTGAGTCCCCCCAGAGTAATGTTCTTACCATGGACAGCCAATGCATTGACCTTTTCAATTGATTGAGTCTTGGTAAGTGAGACCGAGTCGACTCTCCAGTCTCCCGCTTCGCCTTCAATCCGTATTGAATGTTGTGAAATATTACCCAGCAGCGTACTGGTGATGACTGTTGTAGGATTGAGGAAAGCTCTGAACACATGCGGAGTGAGTGCATGCCATGCTTGTCCATGTAAGAGGGCGACGCACAATGCAACGACTGGACCGTCGGCAATTCTCTTAGACAGACTCATGTCTTCGCGCAAGCCTCCCCATTTGCGAGTCCTCTTCACAGAGTTTCTTTTATCCCCACCCAAACCAACCCATAGCTGACCATCTGCGGTGCCTGCAGCAATAGCTCCCGTTGATGAAACGGAGAGGCAGAGTATGAAGGGGGGAGAGAATGACACAGTCGACGACTGCAACAGTGAAGCTAGAAAAGAGGCATGACCATGTACGCGCGGACGACCGACAAGGATGGACCTACTGAGCACTCTTCTTGAAAGTAACATGCCTTGCCTAAAGTCAAAATGAAGCAAGGCGGAGTCATAACCTCCACTGATGATCTCGCTGGGACGGTCAGGTACGAAGTTTGCAGTTGCACAGATCTTAAGAACCTGGTATCAGCACCCGAATCTCGCGCGAACATTTCGACGCTCACGCTACTATGTTGCGTCTTCATTCTCTGAACTATTTTTGTCATTAGATCCACTACACCTACAGTACCACTATCTGTGGTGAACGCAAGAGTCTTCCGATTCTCGCTGATAGATATCTGGTGGTGAGTTTTAAGAATTAATTACTGGGGAAGATGTGCAGCAGCGCGTGCCTCGTTTACCACATCCTCGTCATTCTCACCTACTTGAATGATAGACAATGCATCCCATGGGTCAGAATGAGTTTCTCGGTGTCCAGATTGAATAACTTTACCTGTAAACAGGTCACTGAGCATTCAGCTGCACTCACCCCCATCTTGAGGCGGAAGTGCCTTACTGAACTCCCACAGGCTACCCATATATGGCCGAAACCACTTATACTTGGCATAATGGCGATAACTGATGAGACTTCATGTTCGAGTCCTCGAACGGCCTTGGTAACTTTGATCCCTGGCGGTTGATAGAGCCGAAGGCTCCCATCATCTTGCAAGATCGAGCCAAGTACCTTCTGAATGAGTTGCAAACTCACCAGAACCCAATATCAACATTCCATTATGTGTATATGTCAACGTTGATACATGCGCAGGTATCACTAGAGTATGTTGTAAGGCAAGTGTTGGACTGTGTGCAGTGAGCATGATGCCAGAGTGGTCTTAAGCCGAGTGGTAATCGGATAATTGGGATATCAGAAGAACCTCGAGGAGACATCTGCTCTTGCTGATAGCCATCATGGTCGCAAACGCGTCCACCAAGCTTGCTCCTACATCTCTGGAAGACCTGAAATCCCTCCTAATCGATGATAACAAAGTTAAAGTTGCAGGTCGCGTAGTCGAGCATGCGCTCTCGCTGAAGCCTAACTGACGTTACTACTCTAGGGTTTGATGGTGAGTCCCGAGGCCGAGCGCTTCCCAACCCATGTCTTATTCGGAGCAGTCGATGGGGTTTTACGCGGCAAATTCATGGTGTGCATACACATAGCCTCCATTTACCAACTTGTCTACTTACTGCTCCTTGTAGTCAAAGGAGAAGTTTTTGAGTGCAGCCTCCTCTGATGGTTTCGGCTTCTGCAGCATCATTTTGTATGTCGCCTTCCAGTCGAGCCGCGCTATATTTACAAGGACCATCAGCGGCTGGGATCTGCACGACGCCGTGTATTCAAAAGAACTCCTCATCTCCAACGCGGCCAACGGTTATCGTGACCTCATCGCGACTATCGATCTGTCCACGTACCGCAGAATTCCCTGGGAGAATGACGTTCCATTCTTTCTGGTCTCGTTTTTGGATCCAGAAACGAAGTCACCCGTCAGCGTCTGCCCACGCAGTGTGCTGAAAAAGGTGACGGGAAGGGCAGAGCAGAGCGGGTGGCAATGCCTTGCCGGAGTAGAGTTTGAAGTACGTTTCCCCTGGAGTTTGTACGTTCCGCGACTAAAGCGTGATACAGTATTTTCAATTTAAAGGTTACTTTAACAGAACTGGTTGGGCGATAGCTGAATCACTTTTGCAGAGACACCGCACAGTCTCGCCGAGAAAAAGTTCCGTGATCTACAACCTCTGACTCCCGGGAGTAATTACTTCGTTTATAAGATACAGCGGCGAAATCAAGTTTTAACTAATCTACATTGAGCAGTGCACGGGTATTCGCTTCTCAGAACACAACTGAACAACGATTATTTTCACGACATATTTAACGAAGCAGATAAATTCGAGGTTCACCTCGAAGGCCATCGTGCGTGTCATGATATAACTCACTTATTTCATGTGATGACACCCGAGACAGACACGGAGACCGGCCCAGGAGTTTTCGAGACAGCGCTTGCTTATACCACGGCTCTTCGCATAGCAGACAATGCACTATTATTTAAGTATCTCGTCAAAAGCTTAGGGATGAAGTATGGTATCACGCCAAGCTTCATGGCGAAGCCGTGGGGCAATGTAAGTGTCCTATTCCCTGTGGTCACTCTCATCTCTCATAGTGCCATGGTTGGTTATTCAGCTGCCTGGGTGTAGTGGGTTTGTGCAAAATCGCGCAATTTTGCAGCTATCATTTACTAATTGATGCACTTCAAGTCACATACACGTATCTCTCCGCGATGGTGACGGCAACAACGTCTTCGCTGTCAAATCAGAGGAACTTCGAGGAGGACGTGAACAGGCTGCTTACGACGAACTTAAATATATCAGTCAAACTGCTGAATATTTCCTTGCCGGCGTGTTGAATGGTTTGCCTGACGGTAAGTACGCCATTGGTCTCTGGGATACTAAGTGACACTAAGCTATTTCAAGTCATGCCCACAGTGAGCGCTACACTCTTGTAATTCCTCTCCCCAGGACCTCATGCCTTGATAGCTCGTACCGACCATCAATGGTTACAAGCGTCTTGTTGGTGGCGAAGCCTTTTGGGCTCCGAATGCTGTAACATATGGGTATGATTCGCGTGCTGCGTCGGTGAGGGTCATCTCTCCCCCTTCTGTTCCACCAGCAGCAACGCGCTTCGAGATCCGCGTCACGGGCGCAGATGTAAACCCATTCTTCGCGTTGAGCGCTATCTTCGGGCTTGGTATCAGGGGTATTGAGAAGAAGCTGGCGTTACCCATGGCACCAATGTCACATTTTAGTCTCGAGGATAAGCGGACCGGAAAGGTGCGCTTCCCCGCCAGAATTCCACGAGCGTGCCCAAGTGATGCTATGATTGAAAGATCACCATGTTGCCGCAGTCGTTGGAAGCGGCGACTGAAAAGATGCTTCGACCAGGCAGCATCGCACGCGAGATCTTTGGGGACGACTTCGTGGATCATTTCGGCGGGACGAGAGAACATGAGATCAGGCTTTGGAATGAGGCAGTTACTAATTGGGAAGGTGAGTAATTGAAGATGGAGAATAGTGTCCACAAGCAATTAATCTTATGTTCAGTGGAACGCTACCTAGAGCTGGCTTAGCCCAGCCTGCCTTACCATGGTCCTGTAAGATAGTGTACGTGTCTTTCTATCAAAGTGTAGGTGTCCTCTCGGTCTCACAAGTTCGATATCCTTAGTACCCGTGACTATGCAATAGGTGTCTGAATTGCGCTGGTGACAGCAGCAGAGTTGGTTATGATAGTCGAATTGACATTCGACGCTGCTGAGTCGGGGGGGAGCCGTTCCTTGGTCTCAGTCACATGCCGGACAGTCTCGAACCACTTGAAGAAGTGTGGGACGTCCTGATGCGCATTTGAATCAGTGTCCTGAGTGGTAAACTAAACTTTGGATGCTCACTGCGGAGATAGTGCTCGCCATTGTATTGTCGACGACAAAGGCAGGTATGCGACCACCTGGGCTACTAGAAGTGGCCATGCGCCATTCTGTGTCCCCGTTGGGAAGTTCTTTTATGCTTTCGACGCTGACATAATGGCCCTTAATTCCTTTCTCTTCAAGCCTTGCGAGCTCGGGATCGCTGGTCAGGTCTACAGGGATGCTAATGAATAATCTGGAAGAGAGCGAGTGAGGAAGAGCACAGCAACGTGAATGAGTTGGCGCACCCTGTCCGAGGACTCCTTGGATCATAGTGTGTGACTTGTAAAACGGTGAACACTCGAGGAGAAACACCGACGGATGGGAATTCGTAGTACAACGACCAGATTTCTTGTGTTTCGGAAATCTTCTTAATTAAAGTGACTTTCTTTACAACGTCGATGTACCTATTTATTATCGGTCGTCGGTGCATTCCTCTAGGAGAAGAGGACGTACTGTTTCTCATATTCAGAGTGGTTGTTCCCAATTTTGCTCCAAAATTCGTCGAAAGTTGCCTCCTTCGGTGTGTGTTCACTGACTCTACAGTGCCAAGACGCGCCATCATTGGGTTTCTTCGGTCTGGAATATGTTTGGACAGTGTTCTTTTGATACGTTTTGCCTTTCTTCCAGCTTTGGGAAGCCTCAAGCACTTCGCGTCCCGCTGCGATAACAAGCTCATCGGAGGGCAGTTCTACGTTGTTAATTGAGCAAACCATCGTCTAGCGCGGTTGAACTAACACTGGACGGACCATTGAGTCGGAGCTCATGCGCTATAGTCAAATTGAAACTTGAGGACATTGTAGGGATGGGCAAAGTATGTGAATCACCGCCTCCCCTGAGAACTTTCTTTTATATTCTATGTTATGCGAAATTCCTGCGGGACACCTCGGGAAGTCGCCAAATACGCGGCATCAGGCTGTGACGCTAACAACCGCTCCCGGCTCTCAGGAAATTTTGGGACTCGAGATTATTAATTTTCGCGATGTTAAGAGGCTACACAAGGTGAATTGAATGAATAGTTATGGTCATGCATGGGACGTTGACGGCGATGTGTCCCTCATGGTATAGGATTTAGGTTCACAAGCCCAAAGAAACGACTGCGACCAAGCGCTTGTTCGTCTCGAGGTAGCTTCTCACCCCGATTGAGGACAATGCCAACGAACTTGCGCTCTCCCCGCATCCACTTCTCCTTGTAGAAACGGACGTAACCCGGTACTGTGGCATACAGGGTATGATCACGGCCCATTTTCACCTGGATAGCGGACGACGAAAACCCATTTAGGTTCACTTAGAGTCGTAGTAGATTGTAACCAAGACGCACATGCTGACCAGGGTGAAATTGTGTTCCACGCTGACGGACGATAATGCTCCCAGGTATCACGTATTGGTCTGAGTGACTGAGAGCTTGAATATGTTGCGCGGTGAGAGGAGATAGCTGCGCACCTGAGAACTGTTTAACACCAAGGCGCCTTCCCGGTGAACCACCGTGGTTGCGTACTGAGCCGCCAGCACGTTTGGTGGCAGTACGAACTGAGCCTGAGGAGAAGGTACACTGAGATGGTGATATCCTAATAATGAAAAACAAGCCTAGAGCTAACCCGACACAGAGAAAGGTGAATAGACCACATCCAATGTGCGTAAAAAGGAATATAAAGATAATAAAGACATTGACTGGGTGCTTGTGTGGTGGTGGTGGTGGTGACTCTTGACCCCTTAAATCACCCCTCTTGAGCGTGTCGTCTCGAAGGAGTGCTAGGCGCTTCTGGATATCTCCTCTTTCAAACACTCTTTCATCACCTTCATATCTTCTTCACAATGGTTCTTCTCGTTACCTCTGATAATGAACAGTTCGTGGTCGACAAAGATGTCGCAGAACGTTCCGTGTTGATCAAAAACATGCTTGAAGGTAAATCGTTCTCTCCTATTCATCTCATAGTCCGACATCACACGCGACCTTATAGACGTCGGCGAGAGTGACCAACCGATACCGCTTCCAAACGTCTCATCGAGCGTTTTGAAGAAGGTAAGAATTTACGCACCCCGGATATCGATTCTTTTCATTTTCATGATACAACAATTTCAGGTCCTTGAATACTGCGAGCATCATCGAGGGGAGAGACTTCCAACCACAGATTCCGAGTCACAGGATGAAACCCGCAAGCGCACTACTGATATTAGCGAGTGGGATCAGAAGTTTATTTCCGTTGACCAAGAGATGCTGTTCGAGATTATCTTGGCTGCAAACTATCTCGACATCAAACCTCTTCTGTCAGTGCTTGTAATGAGTAATAGTGTACCATGACACTACTAATATTCTCAATAGTGACGTTGGCTGCAAAACCGTCGCCAACATGATCAAGGGTAAGACGCCTGAAGAGATTAGGAAGCTCTTTAACATTGTAAACGACTTCACCCCCGAGGAAGAGGTAAGGAATCTTGATCTCTGGTTTGACAACGATTGATTGAAACTGCCATATTATAGGCTCAGATCAAGAAGGAGAACGTGAGTAGCTTCTGTCTGCACTTTGATAGTTTTTATATTGCTAACTTTTCTTTCTTTTCATGTCAGGAATGGGCGGAAGATCGTTAGATGAGCTGCGAGACGATTTGCAGAGAGGTGGGATTCGTCCGCATTGTGATTTTCTATACTGTTTTCTATACGCCGGTATCTACAATGTCTTTTCACCTTTTTCTTCCTTTTCATTTCATGAAACCGGCGAAATAATAACTGTGTACGCGTATTCTGCAGCCAGTAGTGGGTGCACCGCCACGTGCGCGCGAGCGAGAGTGTGAGTGTGAGTGAGTGAATGCGTGCGCCCCCATGAACATGTACATGTCTCTCGTCTCGTCTTGTCTGCATGTCCCGTATCCCTGACCTCCCCGGAAACCTCATCTCAAAACATTCGGAACAGGATATCTGGCTCCGAACCCATGTCGCATCTTTGTGCGGTCTTAATCACGACCGGTAATTCACACCCCACCCCCCTCCGTCCTTTTCACCCTTCACTCAACTCATCTGTCGCGCTAGTTTCCCAGGAAGTCAACCCGTCAGCTTCAGCACTAGAGACCTTGAGAGGCTCGAGCATGAGAAGTGAATCCTACTTTTTTAAATTAATCCTTCTCTGTTGTCTAATCATTTACCTAGCTACTGGGTCTGCGAAAAGTCGGACGGTGTCAGAGTACTCCTTGTCATCCTTACTAACCTGGAAACGAGCGAGCAAATAGTATGCATAGTATGCCCATGATATCCCCCTCTTCCTCTTCTGTCTCTCATCCTTTATGTAGGTCGACAGGCATAATGCTTACAGAGAGATCTCTGGCCTGTTCTTTCCCCATTATGAACACCCAGAGCGACCTCTTCGTAGTACTGTGATCGATGCGGAGCTGGTTATCGACGTCGATCCTCGTACAAAGCGTGTATGTTGTGTTTGAGATCCTCCTTCAGGCATTTGAATGAAGGGTTTGTTTCTTGGCAGGAAACCTTACGTCTTCTTTGCTTTGATTGCCTCGTTGCAGACAACCAGAACGTTATGTCCAAAACACTGGACAAAAGATATTGGGTAGGCGGACTGTTTTGTTCTTCGGGCCGAATAGTTTTTGATATAGGCCGTCTCCAGAAATTGAAGGAAGTATTCTTCAAACCATACACGAGAATGCTCCGAGACCATCCGCGCATGGCAGAGAATCGACCTTTTGAGCGAGTTTGATTTTTTGGGTTGCCATTTTTTGTGCTCTGTGCTAAATCCCTCCTAGCATCCAGGTCAAGGAAGTCAACTTCTCGTATTCAATCGACAAGGTCTTTCTCGACATTCCCAATCTCCAGCACGGCAATGACGGGCTGATCTACACTTCGGTATCAACACCCTACGTTTCTGGCACGGATCGCAACATGTTCGCATTTTCCCTCGTGTCGAATGCCCCCTCCCACTCGAACTTGATCTTCCTCTTTAATAGACTCAAATGGAAGCCCCCGTCTGAGAATTCGATCGACTTGAAGCTCATTTTGCGCTTCCCACCTCTCTCTGGGTCACCGGCCCAGCCGGACTTGCACAAGAAACCTGTCTTCGCACTTCACATCTGGTGTGGGGGTGAGGGGGCAAGAGTCAATTATGAGCCCTGGGATACAATGCACATGGATGACGATGAATGGGAAAGGTATGTTGCAGGCCATGAGCAAATATTTGGTTCAGGACACGGATTTAAAGCACATCTCCCCCCAGTCTGAAAGCTAGCGGCGAACAAGTCGACGAACGCATTGTTGAAGTACGGTGGGACGCTGTTGGTGAACATTGGCGCATGATGCGCTTTCGTGATGACAAACCGCAAGGGAATCACCGCTCAGTAGTGGAAAATATTGTCCAAAGCATTGCCGATGGCGTTGAGAAAGATACTGTGGGTGCTCCTCTCGCGAACTCATCAATGTGGCACCTTAATCACTGTCATCCCATTAGCTCCTCGCTCGTTCAACTGCGATAAAAAATGCGTGGAAAACGCGACATGGTCAGCCCATGCAGCAGCAGCCCCCAGCCCATAGGAGCAATGCGCCGCCACCTCCGCCATTTTCCCCTGCATATAATGACCAGTCTCGACACCTACACGAGGAGGACCCACCTCCTTTACAGCTACGTTATGGACCCCTGTCATCGTCACCCTGGAGCAAGGTATCAGGGCCGACAGTCCTAGCGGGAATGTCCCGTTGAGGAAAGCTTGAACTTGAACACGATTCCATCCACTCTCTGGTGGATTGTCCTTCGGTCTTGGGTATCATCGCTGATGAGCTGGGATTTCTTTTTGATATGAAAGCACCTATGCCTTCTTCCTGAGATCTCGTTGGCCTTCCTTGGAAGGAGACGGTTGTAGCTGGTGAATTTCCACTTCTGCCTTGATCTCTTCGGATACGAGCCAGCGCAAGTTTAATCTTGCTCTCGAAGAAAAGACACATCGTATTCTGGAACTAAGTACAGTACAGGGATATCATCACTCTGAAAAGCGGGGACGGCTAGAATACCTTGTTCGGGGTTGTACAAGTTTGCATAATAGCATGATGTTACCCGTGCCAGGTGGTCGAAACAAAAATGCGATGAACACAGTTTCGGTTACGGGTAAAAGAGTGTACTAATACGCCCACACAGATGCAGCGTGGATACCAAAAGTCAGAGATGTGCAGATTCAAGAGTGGAACAACTGTCGTGAACGAGATGTAAGACAGAAGGGGTGTAATATTGTACATGATTCGTGGGAGGGAGACGGATATGGGATGAAACAATCATTCGTCGAAGGAAGTCTAAGTCATAAAAAGCAAGCATGACACCAAGCAAAATTCCGGAGATGCGAGCAAAAAGTGTTAAATAATCGACTAGATGAATGAAAAGAAAGGATGACGAGATAGGAACGACCTTTGTCGCATTATTGAAAGACCGGGATTGTCGTGACGCACCAGTCTGTCGTACTCTTTTGGTGTATATGTTGGAGGGAGGAATTAAAGATGCGCCAAAAAATAGAAACGAAGGGGATTGAAAGCAGGTATCTCGGAAGTTATGTGATGCTCAAGCAAAGAGGTCATCATGATGAATCAAGGGATCAGCCAGGACCCCTTCCTTATACAAACTAAGTTTTCCGGGGAAGACATGTTTTGAGGCGAGTGGAGCAGCGCTATGAGACGCCAGACGCATGCGAAAGAGCGGAATTTCTGGTCCAGGGTCTGCGAAGCCCATGTCTGCGAAGGATAGGCGCTCAAGGGGAGTGCTTAGCACCTCTGGTACCTCTGGGGTAGACTCGAGTGACAAAGCAGATGACTCTGACGTCGTACGTCGAGTAGGAGTGTGGGACAAATGAGACTATGAAACATAGACATAGATAGGAGGGTCAGTACGCATCTCGGCTGGGGTGAATGAGCAGCAGTTAAAGCTACCTGTGGCAAGTTTTGAAGGATTTGGCCGCTCAGTGAACTCTCTGGTTCAACTGGGGTCGAGGAATGCGCAAACTCGACGCTAACGCCCTCGCTGTGATCAGCAGTGACAGGAGGTTGTGGAATGCCAAAACTGAGAGAAGCCAGGACATCATCCTCGCCAACATCCCTCTCCTCATCTTCCTCCTCGTTGCCTTGCTCGCGTTGACCATCGGCAACACGCCACCAGTCAATGTCTGCTAGGACCTTGCGGGTAGACACGTCAGGGCCTGAGGATCTGCGGTAGCCATATGGATGAGGGCGGTAGGAATGTGAGCCAGGAGGGGAGGGGTAAGGCGATATCCTAACGGAGGGAGTAGAGATGGCGCGGCGAAGAGAAGGCATGATGATTTGAGATGAGATGAAAATAAGAAAAGAGAGTTTGAATCCTTATCAGAGAGTCGGTCGAGTCTAACTTTCTCTATCTTGCACCCTTGCACGATGTGATGTGTACTGACTGTAACCTTGGCTTGGCCTCATCTCATTCATTACATGTGTCGTTATCGTGTGTGATCGTGGGTGGCGCCCAACGAGGTGTAGCTTGTCGTTGTCGCCCACTCGTCCACTCCATCTAACACTCATATGGCACTTTCTCAACCGGAAATCATATTCTATGGTCCTCTGATCAATCCGAAATCGGTTTCGTCTTTCCAGGCTTTGCCAAAGTGTCTACTCGCCGTCGGGGCATCTGGGAATATAGATTGGATCGAGGAGCATGTCCACGAGTCGGCTCTCCAGGATGTCCTTGCCCACCGTGGATCGCTCAATGTGTCATTCATTCGCCTCAAGCATGGAGAATTTATACTTCCAGGTTTTGTGGATACCCACACGGTAAGTATGCTTTTCTCTTAATATGTACACCAGCGTGCGCCTGGTTTACTATTTATGGCTCCCAATATGTATGCAGCATGCACCTCAGGCTCCAAACACCGGCAGGTTAGTGTACTGTCTCTCATGGTTTCGTACATGGTTCACACGAGATCAGTGGTCAGCAGTATGAACTCCTTGATTGGTTAAAAGAGAAAACATTCCCCATGGAGGCTCGATTTGTTGACGTAGATTTCGCCCGACGTGCATATGACTTAATCGTCAAGCGAATCATTGATTCTGGGGTACCTCAATGGCCTTCTCTTACTTGATTTCAACTTATTTATTCTAATGTCAGACAACTACTTGTTGCTACTATGGGACTTTACATCTCGAGGCTACCAAGATACTCGCAGATGTCATCAGCAAATGGGGTTAGTTAAGACTTTTTTCTCTCACCTCTAATCTCATCTCCGTCGCGGTCAGGCCAGCGTGCCTTCGTAGGGGTGCGTGGTACCTGTGGTGGCCTTCGCCTTATGGCCATACTAACTACTTTCCGTGGATCCCTAGAAATGTAACATGAACCGCAACTCACAAGACGACTACGTGGAAGCAACTGTTTCCGGTTCTATCAATGCAACACATGCTCTCATCTCTCATATTCGCGCCCTTCCTCCGCCGCGGCTTGTGGAGCCCGTTCTGACACCCCGGTTTGCGATCTCTTGCTCGGGTCCTCTTCTGTCTGCACTTGGGGACATGGCACGCGCCGACCCTTCGCTGCGAATCCAGACGCACATATCTGAGAACCGAAACGAAATTCACACAACACTCAAGTTTTTCCCCGAGGCTACTTCCTACGCCGATGTGTATGACAGGCATGGGCTACTCGGCCCTCGCACAATACTCGCGCATGCGGTTCACCTAGAAGAGGATGAAATTGCATTGGTGAAGGAGAGAAACGCCGGAGTAAGCCATTGCCCGACGAGTAATTTCAACTTGCGCAGTGGGATATGCCCGGTCGGCAAGTTCATCGACCGTGGAATCAAGGTAATTGGTATTTGTTCTGTCAACTTTTAGACCCTAAGGATTGTTGGACACTGCCATAGGTCGGCCTCGGCACAGATGTCTCGGGCGGTTTCTCTCCTTCTATTCTCACTGCTCTCCAGCATGCCTCCATTGCTTCAAAAATTTTGGCTATGCAATCCTCCAATGCGCCTCAGCTACTTCTACATATGCAGACAAACAGCTTCCCCTGTCAGCACTGCTGCATCTCGCGACAGTTGGAGGCGCACAAGTCTGTGGTCTGGAAGACCACATAGGATCGTTCTCCCCAGGAAAGGATTTGACGCCTTGCTAGTCAGCGTTCGTAGCGATACAGGTAACCCAGGGCTATGGAGTGCTGATCTTGACCAAGAACTCCAAGTGGGAGTTGCCGGGGGCAAGGTGCTGGAAGCGTGGCTGGAGCGGTTCTTCTTCACAGGGGATGATCGTAATATAAGGAGGGTTTATGTCCAGGGGCGGTGGATCGGAGGAGCTGAGGGTGAACTTTAGAGAGGCTCTGGGGACGTTAATCATGAGGCGTTATATCCCGAAGAAATATAGCAAATCACAGGAGTCAAGACACAGATTATGATGTATTGTTCTTGAAATCGCCGAATTCCCATTTAAAACAATCCTGGGTGGTCATGCACTGTCAGTTAGCGCAGGTAGATTGGGGTCGCATTGAGTTCTCACTGTGCAATCAACTTCTTCGACTGCCAACGGAACTTCTCGGCCTTCTTCCCACTCCTGGTCTCTCTCCAGGACATGCAAAATGACCTCTTTAATCGGATGGGTCTTCACCGAAACATGCCAACCTAACTTGCCGACGGTGTCATAAATAATGCTTTTGCCTAAATGGCACCGCGTCTCCAAAGCATAACCCCCAGAAGCGCAGGGAGAACCAAAGCCAGTGCAAGTACCTTGCGGTATTGGGTCCGCATTGTGATAGACATGGGTAACTGGTGCGATAGGAAGGCCAGATACGTTCGAGAGAGGGGGGATGGGGAGGTGGAGGCGCTGTGCAGCAAGGCGCTCGCCTGGAGATTCAAAGGCAACAGCGGGGAAGCCGAAAGTTGTACCCAATAGGGATGCAAGCGCGCCACCAAGGGAGTGACCGACGAGCCAAATATTAGCATCCGGGTACATGAGCGTGAGGTTGCTGACCAAGTTCTTCAAGACGTACGAGTCAAGATTAACAATGTCCGCAATGGTATGGTATCAGTACTTACTAAACCAACAGAATAGAATAAACTATCTTCGATAAGCGCTTTAGACAGACAGGTGTTGTCGCAGGTCCAATGTCCAGAAAAGCAGTCGCACACAGTTGAGAAAGCCCATGAGAAATCAACACGGGCACAACAACAAGAGAAGAGGAGGTTGTCGTTAAATTTGTCCTTCTTGGACGTTGGGCCCTGGAGAGTGGTGCCTTTTATGGAAAGAATGGCGGTATTGTTATCAGAAGACAAAAAGACGTGGCCGCGAAAGCCTACGGTAGGATCTTCCCACCCAATAGGAAAGCCCTGGACTGGTGTGATTCAATACGGACGGTCTGGGGATCATGGAGACTTACAACGTTCCAAGCATCATCGATATCATACCAGTTCTTCTGACCAGGAAGAGCGTAGGCGTTGCCGCTGATGCGCGCGAGCTGAGAAAGTGTATGGCTATCCTCAACATCTGGTCCGAGTAACTCGATGGGATTCCATAGTGGGTCTTGAAAATTGTCTAGAGTTATAGGACGGTAAACAGTAGTCGGAACTGCCTTGAGGGTCCACGAGGGTAGGGGTGTATCTGACAGGGACGGGATAGGGTGAAAATGTGCCTGAGCCTGAGCGGAAAGGTGATGATTATAATAATGAACTGGCGCAACTGAGATGGGGACAGAATGAGAGCGGGCAGAGACGATGAGATGAATAACCGAGAATAATGTGAAGACGAGGACCGAAATCATGATTGCGAAGAAGGAGAAGGAGGATAGAGATGGGGATGGGATAGGAACATAATATGAATCAATGGATTGGCCGAGTAGAGGCAATCGAGTGCTAGTAGTAGTTGGTGTGTGTCAATCAACAAATAAACAAAAACAAAAACAAAAAAAATCATATTTAATTCGTTACAGTCACGGTCACGCCTACTCTTTTACAAGCGCCACTTTATAGACAGTACCTCGTTCTTCAGTTGAAGTGAGAAGAACGAGGTGATCAAGTTTCAGCGCAGAGTAAATGTTGGTTAGGTATAAGAACCCACTTTGTCTTATTATTGCATCAGAGTGTGTGTGTCAGACCTCACCTACACTTATATATGTATATATGTATATATTTATATTATAAATTATTTTATATTTATATATGATGAGGTGATGAGGCGGAGGCGAAGAGACGAAGAGACGTGGCTGTGACCAGAACAGATACATACATACATACACACACACAAGTGTACACGACAACCGACACCCGAGCTTTAACTCGAACCGAATACACGAATACACCTTTCCACTGCTACGCTAGGCTGAGAACGTCGACCCATCACGTCTCTTTCTTCACCCAATGTTCATCATCAACTGGTTTTGGGATGTCCTCGCTCAATTAGGTGACTTATCTTCTCCTTCTCCCCCCACTTTTGAACTCACCCCGCTAATTCCTGCAGGTCTCTTGCATAAGAACGCCAAAATACTTTTCCTGGGTTTGGACAACGCAGGGAAGACGGTATGGCATGATAAGCCGTGTTACTTTCACTACTCAGTAAACTAAGTGGCACAGACACTCCTGCACATGCTTAAGAACGATAGATTAGCCACCCTCCAGCCTACTCTTCACCCAAGTCAGTGCATTTACGTCGATTTGTGTTTGTGAATTTGTCTCCTCACCTTATCCTTTCTAAGCTTCGGAGGAGCTTGCAATTGGCAATGTCAAGTTCACCACATATGATTTGGGGGGCCATCAACAAGGTGGGTGCACAGTCTTAATTTCAACAAAACTCTTTCGAACGTATAGATCTCAGCTCGCCGACTCTGGCGTGACTACTTCCCTGAGGTTGACGGGATTGTCTTTCTCGTCGATAGCGCCGACTTTGAGCGCTTCCCAGAGTCAAAGGCTGAACTGGACGCCCTCCTTGCCATCGAACAGCTGGCCAAGGTGCCCTTCCTCATTCTTGGTAATAAAATCGACGCACCCGGCGCAGTGAGTGAGGAAGAGCTTAGACACCATCTAGGCCTGTACCAGACCACCGGGAAGGTACGCGCGTTTTCGCTGTCCGGGATATGTGCGTTCGTTCGCGTTGACTTGTGTCGTCAGGGTAAGGTACCTTTGAGCGATATGCGCCCCATTGAGATCTTCATGTGCTCCGTCGTCCAGAGACAAGGATATGGCGAGGGTCAGTCATTAACCCTCTTCTTCTCCTAATTATTGGTTTAAACTTCATTTCACAGGTTTCCGCTGGGTCTCTCAATACGTATGTTCTATATTGCTTAACGCGTTTGTTCTCTGCTCACTCGTCCAACCCTATAGATCTGAGGGTTGGCTCGGTGCTCCATCACCCTTTTTTTGTTGGAGGAATAGTATTCGTCTCTTACAACTTGTGTGCTCTGATTTTAATGGTCATCCCTTTACTTCTCGTGCCCGTTTTTTTGAGTTGTCAAAGTTTGAAAAATAACATTACGGCCACGTCACTTTCGGCGCTTTTCACCGCCACATAAGCGTTTTCATTTCTCGACGCGGTGCCATGCCATGACGCGCACCCTCTTCCTTACTGCTGCGTTCCGCGTCCCAGTCCCAGAGTTGCCATGACTTTAGTCGTCGTCGGTCATGTTACCAAGTTAAACTTTGTCATTCACGTCATCACCTCAATCAGAGCGCTTGTAGTCTTCTCGATCATTATTCGCGTTACCCTTATCCTCTATAGCGAATGGCATGACGCTCATTCACTCGTCAAGTATACTGATGTCGATTACATGGTATTTACTGACGCGACTTCCTTCATCCTGTCACCTGGTCCGTTGAACCATGCCCAGGGCCCACTTGGGAAATGGTTCAATATCGGAGAGTGAGTAACTTGTATCGTTTACGTCCTACTCAATTCCTCCCACCCTAACGATACCCCGGCTCTCGACGCTCATCGATCATCCCTCAGTCCCTATCGTCGAGAAACCTACCGTTACACCCCGTTGTTAGCAATCCTTCTTGCACCCAACAAGTGGCTGCATAGTTCCTTTGGGAAATATCTTTTTGCGGGATGTGATATCCTGGCAGGAATATTGATGCACAAGCTGCTTGTTTCAGCCATCCTACCGTATGCTCATCCTCGTCTTGAAGGGTGTTTTACGCCCCCCCTTCGTTCTACATCGCAAGCACATGCGAGGTCCCCCAAAGGTCACCCAAAAGCAGGCGGCAGTAGCAAAAATATTGCACCAACTCCTATATCGGATAGCGTATCACGCCGTGCCACCCTCCTGGTGGCCCTCCACCTTTTGAACCCTATTGTGATCGGTATCTCCACCAGAGGGTCTTCGGAGTCAGTGCTATCTCTCCTTGTGCTTCTCACACTCTTTTGCACCTTGCAAGGGTGGTGGGATGTGGCTGCAATCCTTCTCGGACTTAGTACACACTGGAAGATATATCCCGTTATCTACGGTGTGTCGTGCGTTGGTGTCATCGGCACGGAGAATCGACCTGCTGGTGAGAAGACTCGGCCGCGAGGCATGTTCCCAGGAATGATCCAATACATCGATGTCTTTGTGAACGCGAAGACAGTAAGGTTCGCGGTGATCAGCGCCGGAACTTTTCTCGTACTTGGCGTTCTTATGTACTCCATGTAAGTGGACCTCTGGCAACTGGGCGGAATTTCGTTTCTTTTACCGCTGATGGCGTTTTTACTGCATGTGCGTTCTCTTTACCAGCTGGGGCTACCCGTTCCTTCACGAGGCCTATCTGTACCATCTCCACCGGCTTGATCACAGACATAATTTCTCACCGTACTTCTACCAAATTTACCTCACTCATCCAAGCATTCCGACATCTGCCATCAAACAGCTGTCGGTGTGGACAAAGTTCATTCGTTCGCCTTTGACGAGCTTTCTCACCCAGTTATGCCTCTCCCTGGGTTCGGGTCTATTTTTCATTCATTCAAGACAGGATATGGTCATGGGATGGTTCATTCAAACGGCGATATTCGTTATCTTCAATAAAGTTTGCACCTCGCAGGTATTTACCTCTTTGTGACGTGGATTAGTTCGGGTTTTGATAGTCCCTCAACTTCAGTACTTCCTCTGGTATTTGTTATTCCTGCCACTCATCATCCCCCGGCTTTCATTGTCATGGCCCTCCTTTTTCAAGTACTTCGTGTGCTGGATGGGGACACAAGGATTATGGCTCAGCCAGGCCTACAAAGTCGAATTTTTAGGGGAGCCCATTTTCTGCCGTCTATGGGTTTGCAGTATCATCTACGTCGTTGGTCACACTTGGATACTCGCCGGGATCGCCGACAGCTACCGGAGAACGCCCGTAACATATTGACAATTGGTACTTCTCAATGTTTCGATTACATGGCCACATCTTTGACGCTTGCAGCTCTAATGCCACACTGTGGCAGGCCGAGTTTGCCCCTTCACATTGACGCCTATATTTACAAGTCCCAATCCCCTCCTCTTTGATAGTACATGTAGCAGGGACTAGGTGCGGGTGCTTCAATAGCTGTTGCGAATTCTTATGCGGAAGTTCAAGACAACTTGGCTTCGAGTATACTTTTTGTCAGGCCTTCCGCGCCGTCGCGCACCTCTAGGTCCTTGACAATGTCAACCTAAAGAATCAATCGGCAAGTGGGTTGAGTTGGTCGACAAAGTTGGGCTTACAGCGATCTGGAAATCCCGTAAAGCACTTGCATGTAGGGTAAGTAAGCTGATCTCGCATGCTGGGGCCCAGTTGATAAGGACAAGGGGGGACGACGTTCGCCCATCTTTGTGTATGAGGTTATAGGACAGCACGACGTAGCGCGGTGAGGCCACTGGGAGTTCTACTAAAATATATCAGACGAGATCTGGCGTTCTCGCACTTGATACTGAACCCTCTGCTAGTTCTTCGAGAGAGATATTGTCAAATTTATCAACTTCCTCCATGATCAACTTCTGCTTGTTGATCTTGACTACGAGGGCGGCATTGCCCTTGTGACGAGTGAACCTGAACTTGCGAATGGAGTCCTTCAATTCTTGTGGGATGTCTACTGTGTGAGACTAGGACTATTAGGGCGACAGATTGTCAACTAATGATCGAGAGGAGGAACAAACCATGTTGTCCTAGTGCCTAGTGCTAATGAATGAGATAGAGGAAAGAGGGACTGGACTAGGATAGGATAGGTGCAGCCCGATCCACGTGGGCGTGGGATAACACGTTATCCCAATTCCCACCACACAAACACAAAAACCCGAACTGGTACTGAGGTTGAACAACAGGGCACGTATATATCCATCTAAACATTATCCCCCGCTACAAGGGGTGGGGAGGGGTAGGGGTAGGGTAGGGCGATATCCGGGCCAATCTGCCTAGTAGTGTAGTGTCTGTTGACCGTCGACATAGATCCACACTGCGCCACTTAATGATCAGGACATCGGATTCGGATGTACCCTCGGGACGTGGATGGGTGATTATCCATCTACCCTCAACATTTATCGTAACTGTAGAATTTCCGTTCCGTGGCACTATTCCAGCGGCCGGGGACGTTGATATGTGATCCACCGTGACCGTAAACAGAAGTTAGGTAAAGCAAATCACTGTCATTCGCCCAGTCCCGGGTATTATAAAGATTACAAAGCAGAAGATAGGCTCAGATAACTAGTGAGCTAACTAGTGAGAATAAAGAAAAAGTAACTTACACGCTTACGGAACCATTTGCTGGTTTCGACTTCCACCATGCCCAGGCACCAAGGCCTAAGACGAAATTGCCAATGCCAAGCACAGCGTGGCCCGCACCGACGAAAACAAACAACCACCAAACAGAGCCGATGATCCTGTCAAGTGCACGCCCACTATACTTCTTGACCCAAGAAAAGGGATCGGCTTTGGGTATGAAGTTAGCGGGGAGGGAAAGTAAGGGAACAGTGGTGTCCGATAGCAATCCATCAGGCGTCGGCGGAAGAAGTAGGAGTGCCACTATAGGTTTCTAGGGTGGCTATGGGTCATTTTATTCCAGAAAAAGAGGACTGAGGCGTACGTGATCTGAGGTAGTGTATGATGGGATGGAAGTGTACAAGAGATTGGTGATGCTCGTTTCATCTGTAGTATCTGGAGAGTCAGAGTAGGTAGTATACAAAATTCTGTCAGTCCAAGCTGGGGTTCTTCGTTGACTATATTAATACAGAGTGGGGAGTGGATCAGAAAATCACAGTGTAACCGGGGCATTTTACAGGGTTACACGAACCTATACTTGTCCACCTCCCCCACCTTGAATTTATAGCTGCATTTAAAGGTCCAAAAGTCGCCTTCACGAAATCCTTGGAACACTGTGCACTTCCTCCGCTCCTGGAGTAGTTGGTCAAACTCCCTAATTTCTTTTCGCCCTGATAGTGAGTCAAGCGCAGCCTCGACGCGATGGACGTTAGCATGGCCAGTATATGAACTTGTCGGTGGAAGTGCAAGGCGAAAGTTCAAGTCGCCAAAGAAGAATAAATGTGATGTAGAATACATGGTTGTAAATGCTTCCGACTGGGAACCGGGCAGGGGAGGAAAGAGCAGAGAACCAACGATATGATGGTAATCTGCAATCCGGGCGGCTAATTTGCTCTCATGGGGTGTGAGGTGAGCACAGACGAAGCTAAAAATGATTCAGCCAGGCAAGTCAGAGACAGTCTGACAGACTCACGTGTACACTTCCCCTAGGCTACCATCCTTGGCTTGAACTCTAAAGCGCACACCCACGGCTCCCTTGTTGCCCATAAAAGCAGGGCCACAGCCAGTCCATTGGGTTTGGACATCACGGATATGACGAGAAATACCACCGTCAAGGGCATAAACGAGTAACGCGACGCCGACATTTACGACCTTCGCCACAAGAGAATACTGTTCCCCATTGGGAGCGTGAGCCTGTAGTTGAGAGAGGATGAGAGCGTCACGATCTTGGATGACTCGGCTTGAAAGGCCAGCAACTAACCATGTCTGGTGAGACGGGATGAGTGATAGGGGAGTGAGTTAATGGTACACATACGGCCCTGGTGGAGAGGGAGAAGCTCCTGAAAGCCAACCGCGACGATGTCGGGGGCACGAGGCTCACGAGAGAGGAACTTTGAAACTTCGAGGGTAGGAGAAAGCCAATCGACTAAGTCTTGAGGTACGCCATGGAAACCTTGAAGGGCGGTGTTATAGGAAGCGATTTGAACGAGAGTTCTATCCGAGAGGGCAGAGGTGGTAATGGTCATGTTTAAGTGGTTGCGGTTACAGTTACAGTTACAGTTAGTTACAGTTACATTTACAATTACAATTAGTTACAATTACAGTTACAATTACAGTTACGGCACTCAGTTCCTCTTCTTCTTCTTCTTATTCTTCTCAATTCAACGGAACCGGTAGCTTGACAAGTAGCGCTGATGGGTGCATATATGCGTGTGTATTTGCGTGCCTGCGCGGACGACGTCAGTCAGCAGTCCGCTTCAATGTGTTATGACGGAGTGAGGTAGTCTAGTCTAGACCGACCACCGGCACTTGTGGTGGCTCCTTCCCATCACCCATTAAACGCCTCCCCAACGTTTAGCGTTGAGCTCCTTCAACTCTCCCGATTACAATGTCTTCGAAGGCACCAACGTCGAATGGCCCCGCCTTCATCGAGAGGTTTTATGCCTCTAGCTTCTCCTATAACATCTTTCTCGCCGTTTGGGCTACCGCCATCAACACCTTCTTCCGTGAAATCCGCCCAAGAGGCGCATTCAACATTCCTCGTGACGGACCCGTCATATTCGTCGCTGCTCCTCATCACAACCAGGTATAACATCTTGTCACTCTCATCCCAAAGTCCGATCATCTTTCTCTGTCGTAGTTCCTTGACCCCGTCCTTCTTGCGATGGAGGTATACCGTGAGACACAGCGACGCGTTAGCTTCCTTATTGCAGCCAAGAGCATGAAGCGGAAAGCCATCGGTTTCTTTGCTAAACTCATGTGTTGCAGTACGTTCGTTCGCTATCTGTCGCCACATCATGCCCTTTCTTACTGTCGTAAAGTCCCTGTTTCCCGCGCCGCAGATGATGCAAAACCTGGTACAGGGAAAATGCGGCTCTCCCCAGACGATCCCTGTACCGTGTTCGGGGAGGGCACAAAGTTCCTAGCAGAATTCACACCGAAAATGCAAATCATGCTCCCAAGATCGGTTGGTTCCCCTGTGGCTGAGGTCATTCAGGTTATCTCAGACACTGAGTTGAAAATAAAGCGGGAATTCGGAGGTGAGAATGGAAAAGGGACAAGTCGAATTCGGGAAAAGGCAGACGAATTGAAGATTCAGGGTGTTGATGGCCTGGACTTCAAACTCCTACCGTTTGTCGATCAACAAGAAACATTCCGGCATGTCTACCAGCGACTCACAGAAGGGGCGTGCATTGGTATTTTTCCGGAGGGTACGCCTATTAAACAGAACTCCCCAACGGATTGCACTGACCGATTTGATGGTAAAGGTGGCAGCCACGACCGCACTGATCTGCTCCCTTTCAAGGCTGGCGTTTCCATCATGGCACTGGGGGCTATGGCGAACAACCCTAATGTGAAGGTAAAATTGGTACCCGTTGGGCTGTCCTATTTTCACGCCCACCGCTTCCGCTCTCGGGCCGTGATCGAATTTGGACCTGCCCTGGATGTTCCAGAAGAATTCGTCGAGAAGTTTAAACAAGGAGGCCCCGAGAAACGAGAGGCGGTGTCCAAATTTTTGGATTTGGTATATGAGGCCCTTAAAACCGTGACCATACGGGCATCTGATTATGATACTCTCATGGTGGGCTTCATGGGACGTATCAAGTGAATCATCCTAACACTGCTCTCAGCTCATTCAAGCAGCGAGACGGTTGTACCGGCCTCCCGGACACCACTTGACTTTGAGTCAAGTGGTTGAGCTGAACAAACGCTTTTTACACGGCTATAGTGTTTTCAAGGAGGATCCTCGTCTCCAAGCTCTATTAAGCAATGTCCTCAAATACAACCGTCTTCTGTTGGATTTGGGCATTCGGGATCATCAGGTGCGCCTTCACAAGGTGGTTCCAGAGTTCATACCCACCCTTGATTAAAGGTGCCGAGAGCTCAGAGGGCAAGCTGGAAGACGCTCGGGTTGCTGTTATACCGCGCTGGTCTGTTGAGCGTGTGGAGTATCTTCGCTCTTCCGGGCGTGATTTTGAATGGTCCCATTTTCTTGATTGCTTCCATCTTATCAAAAAAAAAAGCTGAAGGTTCGCGGTTTTACGCATTGTGTGACTACTATTTTCTCATTCTGCGACAGAGGCCCTTGCAGCATCAGTCGTGAAAATTCACGGTCGCGATGTTATTGCGTCTTGGAAAGTATTGATATCTCTCGGCGTAACTCCGATACTATACAGTTTCTATGCTATTGTCGCCACTATTATTGCTGTCAAGTCGAATGCCCCATGGAAGTGGAGGCTATTAGCATCACCCCTGACTATGACTGCATTGCCAGCAATCGGGTATGCAGCTTTAAAATTCGGTGAGGCAGGAATCGATGTCTTCAAGTCAGTCCTTGCGACCTTGATCTTTCGGCAACTGACTGTCTGGACAGATCCCTCAGGCCGCTCATCGTGTCGCTCATGCCTGGTCAACATCAGTACCTTGAGCGATTAAAAGTGATGCGCCAAACACTTTCGAATGAATTGATGGACATCATTAATGAATTTGGTCCCAAGCTTTATGATGACTTTGATAAGGCACGTACTTTCGTGGTAGCGTCGGGCCCATCCTGACTTTGATATCGATCAGAATCGAGTTTTATTCCCTTCGTCCAGCGTTCCCACGTCGAGTGGGAAGCCAGGGCTGTGGCAAAGGAAGAGCGGCGCTGCCGCCGGAGAAACCCAAGAGAATCTGCTTGCGCATCCTATGGTACGTATTCATTAGCTACCTTGCGTAAGGGCGCTATCTCTTACGTCTTGTGTTCTGTTCTGTAGAATTGGCTCGATGAGCGTTTGTTCGGATGGAGCCGTAGTGCCGGACGCGGAACAAGTGCATGGGCCGGCTTGCCACCTCTGAGTCGCGATATCAGTCGCACTGCTTCGCCCGAAGCTTCAGATGATGAAGACACAGGGGATTACGACAACGTTCTCAGTGTTCTGCGCTCAGATGATGGACATATTACACCTAATCGTGCACGATCACGAAGTCAGCATGGGTCTTACGCAGACCTACAGAAGCTCCGGATGACTGGAACTCAATGGCAATCGCAATCGCCCAACTGGCCCACCCAACCAGGGTCACCAACGGAGGGTGGCCTCCATAGGCGGGAGCGGAGGGAAAGTTTATCTGATCGCGTTATGGTAGAACGGATCGGTGCGCTAGATCCGCGGGAACATTTCAAGGACTGCACAGATGATATTAACAGTGAAATTCGGAAAAAGAAACCCTCAACGTTGGACGAATGATGATTCGGAAACCGGAAATTGAAACTAAACGCATGCTAGCTAGTGTTACATTGTACATTGTACAGTTAGTCTTGTCTATGTGTACCAGTCCTAGTCCTAGTCCCAGTCCCAGTCCCAGTCCCAGTCCAAGACGAGTCGACGGAGACCCCAGAATCTGAGCACACGGCTTCCATCATTATCTGATCCTGATTTTCAATCGGTCGGTTCATAACCTCCTCATGAGTACAGAACTCCGATGATCATGAGCGCTCACGCTCACACACTCACACACATTTTAAGAATTTGTCCTAAACTCCGATGGGATGTGAAGTGAGTGAAGATAGATGTTAGGGTCCGTGAAGGGGATGGGGATGGGGATGGGGGTGGACGGTGATGGGGATAACAATGGGCACAAGTTCAATGCGCGCTAATACTGCCCAAGACTGCATCTTCCTATATCGGTATCATACGAACAAAGGGGAGGGACAATCGGACGTGGACGTGATTTAATGATTCAAACCCTCGATGTAGTGGCGGGTGAAGGAAACTTCTGTGATGATTCACAACACAACACAAGGTAACTTATCTGATTTATAATTTGTAATCTGCAGACAGGTGCAAATGTAAATAAAGGATGTGATGTGGTGTGCTGTGCTGTTGGTGTGGTGTGGTGTGGTGAAGCGAAGACTGGTCGTTCTATCTGGTGATCTTATGTATGTATGAAGGAAGAAGGAAAGAAGGAAAGAAGGATTAGCAAAACAACAACAACAACAACAACAACAACAATGACAACAATGACAACAAAAAAGAAAGACGTCATATGAGCTGGGCTGTAGCTCTAGCGGCTGAGTTGGTCATGATGAATTTGAACCAAATATGGCCCGAACGATGACCGCCACGATTTATGCCGGGACACCGCGCACCTCCATGAGAAGATTTTGCCTGAGGTAGTGCTTGGAGAATTCCATCCCACAGTTCGTGCACCTTCTCAGCCAGCCATTGCATTAAGTGTAAAGTGTGTGGAAGGCAAGAGGCAGGGAGGGAGAGTGAGGTTGTATCGGATCGGAGGATGTGTCAGCAAGCTCATTCTGGTCAACTCAACCCCGGGGGGGTGGGGGGTGAGAGGGGGGGGAAGGGAGCAGTAAGACGTACTTGAGGTCATCAATTTCATTGAAAAACTGCAAGTACGGGCGAAGGACCCTCCACCTTGAGATGTGTGCAAACGACGGTCGAGTATCAGTATATGCAGCCTACCTGTATGTGAGTGCAACCCCCTTGCTGGGCCTTCCAGTTACCCAGAGCAGTCTTGCCAAGATCCATACAGCGTATCTCTCGCTTTTCCCAAAAGAAAACATCAGTGGGCCCGTTATCGTCTCAAATCAAACACATTAGCCAACGAACCGTGGTCGCAGGATACCCTCCGGAGGCGCTAAACACATATCAATGGCGTAATCTAATCATGAAGTTGGCCTTCGTCACCGAAACTCACGGTATATGTTCGGTAATGACATATATTGGTCTACCGTATTTGGATCCGCATTGTTCAATGAGAAGGTATGGCTCAGTCGAAGTCATGAAAAAAATAATATGTGGTATGCTCCAAGTGGCGGTAGCGCTCTAACAACATCGGGACGGCGTGATCGATTGGGACGGGACGATATACTACTAGTTCCTTCTCACCACCACCATCACCACCACCACCTTAATGGTTATAGCTACGACCAGCTTCACACGCGATACACTCAACACATGGTCTACCACCCATGCACGTGGCATGTTATCGCTTCGCTTCACTACGAGCACACAAAACTTGTACAGCAACTAGGTTGATACAAGACCTATTAAGGTAGATGCCTGCTCGTTATTCGAACAGGCTATATCGCTACAAATCTCGTGGCTTTCCGGCGGTTAGAACTTCTACACCCGTTTCTGTGATCCTGGAAGCAGATTCAGTCAATACGGATGTTTAGAATAGGTGACACGCCTACAGCAACGTTTCTTCGAACTGGGCACTTCTCTTTCCATCTACTGTTGTAGCCGTCCAATTATCGGGCCAGTGAACCTCATCCCAGTTACCCCCAAGGTTTATCATCTATGGCTGGAATGTTAGGCAATATAACTATGTTCGCAGTGACACTGTGTTTCTAACCGGCTCAATCGTGAAACACTGTGAAGTCCATTAACAACTACCACTACTCCTTTGCGTAGCACGTAATCACCCACCATGCCCGGTTTCATGGTTCCGACTGCCTTGTTCTTTGCGTAATGGGGAACGTTGGGAGCGCAGTGGAAAAGATCATTGATCCCGTGCCCAGTGTACGTCCGAACAGACGAGCATCCACTCGCTCGAGCGATGGGTTCACTTGGGATGGCCCCGTTAACATTCAATCTCGTGCGGCCTTAACTTACGCACTCACATGACCTTTCCGATATCTCTAATCAGTGCACCGGGCTTGCAAATCTTGATTGATTCGTCAAGACATTTTCTCGCAGTCCGAATGAGTCGTTCTGAGTCTTCATCTATTTTTCCCACAGGATATGTCTCATTCAAATCGCCGTGGAAGCCTGATATCTCGGACGTCATTTCATGCTCTAAAATAACAGGTATTGTCTTACCATCATGGTACAATGTTACGTCTTGGGAGATAAAAATGAAGAACCAAAAATGTCATGCGTGCAATGCCACGTACCTATGTTGATGATGTCGCCTTCTTGAAGCTTCCTCTGGTCGGGAATCCCATGACAAATGACCTCGTTAATCGAACTGTGCTGAGAATCAGATTGAATATTGTGTTGTGGGCGAGGAAGTACTCACGTACAAACCGATTTAGGAAAGCGTCGGTAATTCAAAGGGGAAGGGTAGGCGTTGCGCTGTATGCATGCTTGGTGCACAATGGCATCTATGTAATCCGTTGTGATCCCGGGGCGGATGTGCGATGCGGCAATGTCGAGAACTTCTCGAGCCAGCTGCAAGATGAAAATCGTTAGGCTGGGGAACGTCTGAATCTCACGGACGGTAATGCCGTGTCTGCGGATAACAGGGACACCCATACCCTACAAACAGTTCGCATCTTTTCCTGCTCCTCCGTACTCAAAACGCGAGGGGGCTGGCCCGCACGTCTACTTTCAGAAACAGGAATTCCTAAACAATTACTCATCATCAGAATGTAAATTAGGAGGAAAAAGGGCTGGAGAACCATCTTCAGCATAATCAGGTCGGAGAATATGATCAGGTATGACTCTCGCGGGAGAAAGAGGATATACGGGACGCAAAGGACCAGAGAAACCAAAGTTGAGGAATGGATTAAATGTGCCATCTACTAGCAGTGTCAGATGATAAGCATCGTGATTAAGCTGAGAATACACTTTTGTCGACAGATGCGCCGTCAGACAAAGCTTGACGCGGAGCCGCAATCTCGTGAATAACTTTGTGCGTTTTCTGCAACCCGAACTTAACAAGTGTTGATGCTCGAAATTACTAGCCTCACTGACCCCTGCAGGAACGATGGAAGACTCGAGTGAGCTCCGAGAGAATCGAAATGAAATTCGAATTAGACTCACATCCAGCTTTGAAACATTCCTGGCCACAAAAAAAGGAACCTTTTATTCCGAGCCTGCGGGACATCTGAGAATTGAATAGGCTGAGGCATTGAGATGAAAGCACACTTTTGACAAGTGGGGCACTCAAGTCGCGAGGGAGGATTACCATTCAGACAATTTGAGCTTTGACAGAGGATTTCTGTGGCACTCATGAAAGAAAAACGGAATTGTAGTTGCAATTGCGGTTGCTGTTGCGGTTGCGGTTGTGGTTAAGGATGATTTGCAGTTGCAGTTGTTGCAATTGCATTGCAAGAGCAAGAGAGATGATGACGGAACCCTCACTCACGGGGTTATCGGCCCGGAGTTACGGTTACCGGTTACGCTACGCTACAGAAGCGAAGCAGAAGAAAAGAAGACATGGAAGCGATGAGCATAATGGTGGTGGTTCAACGGTAGCAAGTAACGGTTTTATGAAAATGTGAATTACCATGAATTGAGAAGAAAAAGAAGAAGAAGAAGAAGAAGAAAAGATATTATAAAAGTAGAAGGAAAATTTGTTGTAATACAAAGCATAAAGAGAAGACAAATACGGGAAACGCGCTAGCGATACCTACATATTAAAAACACAAAACAAAGACGTGATTAAAATGAAATAGGTAATGCGACAAAGGGGGATGCAAACTATACACGGATAACAAAAATTGGTGAGCACAGCAAAGTAAATGAGCATGAGCATGGGCGGCCTCTAGCGCTACTATATGAAGTTAGAGGAACAAGGAATACGAGGATGAAAGATTAAAGGATGAACCATATAGAGGAAAAGGCAGCAGTCAATATAACGGAAAGCAGTGCTGTGTAACAGCAACGGAAGGTGGATCATAGAAGCCCTGAGGAGTCGCCTCGTGGAAAAGACGCGTTGGCCCCATTTTGATACCATACAAGTCAGCCTGTCAACGCCTCGCGGACATGGACGACAAGGGTTTGGACGCTACTCAGGCTCACCGAATGTGTTCGAGCTTAAAGGAGGAACGTTTATCACCGGCAGCACGGAATAGCGCACGATAGTGTGGAACTCCGAATATTCTGACTAGTTCAGCCTCGTGTGCGGCGACCCACTCAACGGGAGGAAGCCCGCGAATGGTGCGGTATGTACCCTCGCCTGAAACGTACTCCTCTTTGATTAGAAGGAAGACACCAGTAAGAAGGCATTGAAGGAGGTAGAGCAGATCCGCTATAGGGGGAACGGAGTGTCGGAGATAGGGAAAGGCGGCACCATGAAAGACCATCTCCCACTGCACACGTCTGTCTGGGCTGAAGAGGGACGACGCGTGCATAGGAGCTTGAAGGCGGAAATTGGGAGACCGGGGAAGAGTTGAAGGAGGTTGACATTCGATAGAGAAGAGCATGCGGTCGTCGAGAGGAAGTACATCCCGCCATCCGTAATGCTGGACGAGTTGGTTACGAATAGATTGTAGCCACCTACGGGCACGGGCATAGTTGACGCCAATAACGTCTGCACTAATTAGTGGTATACCCGTCCTCCTGGACCATTCATGCATGTTGGGTACATCACTCGAAAATACAACTTCTGGGGGAGACGAAACCATTAAGAGTTGTTAGAAAAGGCGGGGAAAGGGGGCGAGGGAGGAGTATTGGCTGCTATGTTGGGAAGGGTGTAAGAGGAGGTCCAAAATTTATATGTATGGGAGGAGGATGGGTTACAGGAGGAATCAAAGCGTGGCGACCGAAGAAGCGTGAGAGGGCTTAAAAGAGTTGAAAAGGCGGAAAGAGGAACGGACACGCCTCTGAGGGCAGGATGATGGCAAAAAAAAAGTGCAAAGTGTTGAACTAGAGTCGGATTATATGAAGAGGAGGGAGGAGACAAGCATAATCTTTCGAGAGAAATGGAACAAGATATTAAGCGTGTTGAGAGGAGCGGGGCGGACGGTAGCAACCGGTTGTGGCAAGACGGCATCTGAGGCGTCTGGATGTGACCGACACGGAACGTGTTTCGACGACGGCGTTCCTTTCTTTTTTTTTTATTTTCGTATTTTCGTAGTAAATTCGCCGCCCTGACTGGCTAAGCCAGGTTAGTACACACATACAAACATACATACACATGTACAAATAGATATTTTAGTGTAGCGCTTAAGTGACGTCTGACGTCACCCGTGTGAATGGGTGGGTTCATTCCGGCCCGGTGGCTATCCGCCATCTCTGCCATCCGCCATCCTCCACCTCTCCACCTCCACCGCCACCGTATCCTACCGCATCCTACCGCATTCACTCATCCACTCATTACCATCGCGAACTTCCCGACTCTTAAAGAAACATGACCGCTCTCTATTCAGATTCAGATGCCATCTCTTTTGAAAGCAACAACCTGATTACTGTTCAACATAAGTTTGATGTCTATGAAGCCTACCAACGTGCCTTAGCTGATGAAGACGTAAGTGACAAGTTGTTCTGAGATGATGAACCATGCTCTCATCCAGATGACCAGATTTCCCCTCCCTTAGCAGCGATCCTGTCTCTCACGGAGCTAGTTACACGTTCTGATGGTAACGCTAAACATCCTATATCCCTGTTGGCACCTTACACGCTCAACCTCAGCGGGTACCATGTTCGAACTTGTTCAGGCTCTCAATGACGGTGCCGAAACTCTTAAAAAGCGTGTACCAAATCCAATAGGCCTGACTGCTGGCTGCGAGCTCTTCATTGGATTCGTGACGTTGTTTCCACATGAATCAGTGGTGAGTCAATCCACCAAGCAAATGAAATCATCTGCCTCATGACCATATGGAAGAGTTTTTCCGAGCTCAAGAGGGAGATTGTCCGCCAGGGAAAAACCTACACATTTCATGCTGTCAACTTTCGCGCCAAGATAGCTGAGCTTACGCTTGGATTTATTAAGGATGACTCCGTGGTATGCCCTCGCGTTGATTGGCACATCGATATCACTGAGAAGCCTCAGATACTCACACACTCTTATTCGAGAGTTGTCACGCAGGCCCTTCTGCACGCGCATACGCGCAAGCGTATCTCTGTTTATGTAACAGAAGCTCGACCGCGCGGCCTTGGGTGCGCAGGCTCCACTCCTATGCCTCCTTTGAACACCCGTATACCTACGCCCTAATAGTCTCAAGACTTACGACATTCTAACAGCCGTCGGCATTCCTTGCACTGTGGTGCTTGATTCTGCCGTCGCTTACGTCATGGACAAAGTCGATTTCGTTCTCGTTGGTTCCGAAGCGGTTGTCGAAAGTGGTGGTTTAATCAATGCAGTCGGGAGCAACCAAATGGCCATCATCGCAAAAGCAGAGAACAAACCGTTCTATGCACTGGCGGAGAGGTACTTCCTACTTGGCGTCATCCTCTGCAGTGGACTGACAAGGCGACCAGCTACAAGTTCCATCGGTTGTTCCCTCTATCACAATATGACCTACCGACGCATAATTCCGGAATTCTTTCCTTTCCTCATCCAAAGAACCCTCATTCCAAGGAACGTATGCAAATATCTGTACAATCCACGGAGAATTGTGATCCATCCACTGTCTCCAACGACCATACGACGATGTCTGCGCCGCTATCTACGTTATCGTCACAAAGAACGATGACCTCGGAGCAGATGAGCAGAAACCCTGACGTCGATTACACTAGGTTTGGCTTGCTCTTCCCTTCTGACTCTCCCGCCCCCTGACGATTATCATTCAAAGACCAGACTTGATCTCACTTGTGTTTTCGGATGTGGGTGTTTTGACGCCCGAGGGAGTTAGTCAATATCTGGTAGGAATGTTCGCGGGCCTATAGTTGTTTTTCGATATTTCTCCTGTGACTAATACTCATCGAAATCACTTTAAATTTTGCTATCTAAAACTTAATCACGGGCTTTGGCCCTGCTCGGGCACACGCCACCAATCCCAACTAAGGTGCGAGTATCATCCGTTGGATTCGCTAACAGCTAATCGCGTTTGACGATGCGTGAGCCCAAGTTGGGGGTACAAGTTGCCTATCTGTGCATGCCCTTTCTTACAAATACCAACCTTCTGGCCAACCAGCGCTATCGAGCTCTTTGAATGCTCCGCCCGGAGAGATGCGGGAGGGTGCAAGTTTTGGGCTTTTAAGGACAGAGGAATAATCCGTCATCTCCAAGAACGTGTTTTATGTGTGATGACATGCTGGCAGGGGTAATGCGGCAGTGCGCTTATCTGTGCCTGGTCATCATTGGACATGACAACACCGAAGCACTTCTGACCCAAGTCACATCGTCCTCATGTAGTTCCGAGAGACCCTGCAGCCATTGGCACACCTAACGGAGACACAAGTGAGAGCGCTATCAGGAACGCATGTTTGCCTCGTGAAGATATAGATACCCAATCTTCGGCTCGTTGCCGCACTTGAATAGCCTTTTGGCGAATCGGTGGCATTCACGGATGCAGATGTAAAGATGCCGCATCTACCAAAGCCTGAGATCCCCGTCACGGCGGAGCACTTCAGATTACTGGTTACGACACCGTCGATTAGCCAGAAAAGCCTTGTAATCGAAGAGCATGATACTATCTAATGCGCCCGAGACTTAGTTGACTGTCTACTGCCTGGTGCCAACCTCTCGGTAGGATTTGTCTGGAGATTTAAGGCATCTGTAGTCGTTGAAGGGGAGCATCATCCACTTTCTCCAAGATGTGCTATTGGAGGAGGTGAGCAACAGTTCTACTTGACTTCCTCGACTGTTCTTACAAGAAAGGGCCACTGCAGAGTAACCAATACCTACTTGCGTTGCAGACATGAAGTACAATTGGTGATTTTGATTGTTGCCACTTTCTTTTCTAGTTGTTGTCTGATTTTTTAAAATTTTGACAGCCGGAGGAAGAAGTGAGCGTTGCGTTGTGAAGACGATTTCATGACAAAGTCAACCGCTTCTTAGATTCGGTGCGAAAGTCGTTGGTGCAGATTTAGCCTGGCGCACCCGCCGGATTGCGTTCCTCCGCAATGTCAACGAACTTGTAATCAATTGTGAGTCTGAGAGTCTGAGTCTGATGGCCAAGTGATCCGTAACTGATCTAAGTATCATTTTCCCAGCAGGTCATTCCCTCAGTTGTACAGTGTGTTGTATGATATGCATTCGTACAAGCAGAGAGAACTGACAGCACCGGCTCGTAGATCCGCAAATCGATAACTGGTGCCAGGGATGTTGGGAGAGCGGCTTAGCCCGTCGTTAACCGCTCGCGCTGGTGTGGATGTGAGTGGGACAATCTTGCTTGGTGAGGTTTGGTGAGGTCACATCTCTGGCTAACTCCGTTCAGTTGCTGAACCACCAACAACTTCCCGTAATCACCGAAAGAAGACTGGGATAGTGTCATGGTCTGGTTATTTTTTGTAAATACTGAGGTTTGAGGACAGATGGGATCGATATAGAGAATCATGTGAACTCATAGGACTGGCAAATGACTAAACGACTGGCCACGCATTAAACACGACCTATTGAGGCGATCAAAGATAAATTCATGTAGATATGAACAAACGACCGATCGTGGAGAAATGCCTTTTCTTTTCTTTTCTTTCACCTTCCTTCATTTACGTTTTACGGAGTAAGGAGGTGTTTCAAGTACCATATTTCCTTATCCCTGATAAGAAAACAGTGACCAGCGACCGAGTCTCTGGTGACAAACAGAGACTCGGACTCGGATTCCGGCTGGGCTGCGGCGGAAAGGGAAGGGGAGGGAAGAGAAGGGGGAAGGGAAGAGAAGGGAAGGAGGAAGGGAAGGGAAGGGAAGGGCAAGGGGGAATGGGCATGGGGCAGAGCAGGGGCAGGGTTGCGTTTGTGTGGTTGTATGTTTATGTATTTGTTCGTGTATTGGAAAGCACGTGGGCATGGTCATCTATATACAAGTGTCGGGCTCTGGCTCTGGCTCTGGCTCTGGGGAGGGGATTATGTTTGGATGATGCTGGCAAATGCAAAATGCAAGATGCAAACTACTCCAGACTCGACCATGCGCTCTCAATGGCTTTTCGCAATATCTTCTCTATCTTGCACCCCGACTGCCAAAGATAGATCACTACATGAGGAGATGTATGATAGGTCCAGAGGTATCGAATTCCTCTATCGTCTAGGAACATCGATTGGCCTGTTCGTGACGCTCAACTTCACTCCCTTCTCATAAATAAATACTCAACCCTTGTCTCTCAGCCATTCCCCTGGTTTATTCACTGCCGCGACTTGGTTTCATCGCTTCTTTATGCGGTATTCTATGCTTGATTATCATAGACAAGTCAGTCGGTCCTCGCGTCAGAGCCGCCCTGCACTGATTTGCCTCTAATACATTATTAGACCATCGCAGCTGCGTGCATATTCCTTGCCACAAAGACGGAAGAGTGTGGAAGGAAACTCAGAGACGTAGCTAGGGTATGCCAATCCAAGGCAAAGGGAATAGACGTTCGTGACATTCCCGAAAGCGGTCCGGTTCGTGTCCATAATTTTCCCTCAATCTACGCTAGGTCGAACCACTTTTTCCCCTCATAGGAAATCGAGGAAGTCTCGAGCCAAATTCTTGCCGCCGAGGAGATTCTTTTAGAGGCGCTTTGCTTCGACTTCATCGTCGACAGCCCACATGCCGACCTAATCGATTTGTTCGACGCGCGTGACGTGGGAGATCGATTTCAAGATTACGCCTGGAGCATCGCACACGACTCGTCAGTCTCGTTCACACTTCATGCTGTGTTTTAGCTGTGACCCTCCGACTCTCAGGTACCGCACTCCGCTTTGCGTACTTTACCCACCGAAGATTATTGCCACTGCTTGTTATATTCTTTCTCAACGTATTGTCGATGGACCACATTCATTGTCCTTGGATGCTCGCGTGTCGCCATCGGCTCCCTCAGCATCATTACCCACGCCTCCAACACATAAGCCTTCTTCACCCGACGCATCGCGCTTCGCGATAGAGTTCTTTGGTCTCGATGAGAGCGAACTTCTATCTGCTGCGGGTCCGTATGTAGTGGCTCCTCTTGCTTATCATTAACTGAAAGTATAACATAGGTGCTTTGGCGATTCTCCTCAATTTTTATGAGTACCAAGCAGCTCTCGGCTTGGCAAATTACCTTGACTTGATAACAGATGTGAGTTTCCGGTCCCCATGACATCGCAATACATTCGTTCATCATCTGCCCAAAGGTACAACCGCCAACTGCTACATCGTACCAGATGCGATTATACCCGTCCTCCGCTGATCCCGCTGAATTTGGTCTGACTGCTGCCCAATCACAACTATCTATCTTACAAAATAGCACCCCAGTCTCAGCTCATAGCGGGAGCAGAACGCCAGCTCGGACCAACTCTACTGAGGAAGTCTTTGAGAAGTAATCCTAGTCCGTTTAGCTTGCATGTATCGACGCATTCTTTGTACCTATTATTTACAGCTCGGCTAAAAATTAGATCTAACTCTCGGGTTCAAATAAGTTATGTTATCTATACTCGAGTCATCACACAGCCCACAATGGGGGCTGGTGCCTGTCGAAGTGGTAGAGGTACAGGATTGATCCAGTTGCCGGCCCTGATGGTTGACGCGGAGAATGACGACCACTGGCTGGTTGCGTCACTCGCGGCGTCTTCGTTTAAGGTACACTCGCTAGTGATGTCTCCCTCCCGAGCTTCTTCACACGCGCTGAGCCAGTCGCGTGGGTCGTAGCTTCGACGAGCTTTTGATGG
Organism: Multifurca ochricompacta; assembly: GCA_022496185.1. Classification (NCBI taxonomy): domain Eukaryota; kingdom Fungi; phylum Basidiomycota; class Agaricomycetes; order Russulales; family Russulaceae; genus Multifurca; species Multifurca ochricompacta. The sequence continues at coordinate 904,064 of WTXG01000003.1, read as the reverse complement.
ACGGTAGGTAATCGTCCTGTCTGAGTCAGCGTGCGATATGTCGCTCTCGGCCGCAAAACTAAACCCGGATTGCAGATCTGGGCAGGTCATTCAGTTATATAGTCGAGAATGGCATGAAAAGGACGAGTTATATCCGACTAGACCTCACCATCGTTCTTTCTTTCCCAAAAAGATTCCGAGTCCGATTGGTCACAACGGGTGTCATAGACGGTGACGAGTCCTCTGTCTAATGTTTGGGGGATCAGACCTCGTTTAATGTGCGTTTCAGGGACCTACTCAAGAGGTTTATCAGTCGAGTAAATACAACGCAAGAGCGGCCTGGGGATTCTTTGCCATGACATCATAGACCACAGAAGGGCACTCCTCCGATGGGAGGATGCGCTCGTTACCCACCTCAGGACGGCTGTATGTACCGGGCTCGTTCATGGAGGATGATAACCAGTATAGCAGGTATTGGAGTATTGTCGGTTTCAGGTCGGCGTACGTCTGAACTTTCCCCACGAAGGCCGTACTCCAACCTAGGACAACAGTGATGCATCGAATGATTTAACTGTGGCATGTAAATGCTTTGGTTACATACCTTTTGAGAATACCCCGAACACCCAGCCGTAGTAATTGGTCACAACGAAATATGGGCTATCCCTACTTAAACAGATGTCGTAGAGCTGTAGTAGTGCGCATTCAGGGAAGTAAGACGTATACTGAAAACGAATAGACTAACCTTTCCCCATATGCGTTCGTCGTCATTGAACCTGGCACGCCTGCTTTCGTTGAAGAGCGGAAACTTTACAGGAGGATTAGCATGCAAATACCTCACCAGTAAGCCCCGATCTTACCTCCTTGCATGCAGCAAAGCATTGCAGATCTGTTGGAGTCAGTGTCCATGGAGGCATCGCCATAACTATGACAGTTGTCTTCCGCCCACTGGTGCTAGGGACACAAGGCTCCAACTCCCATGCGTAATACTTGAAGTGTGCGTCATCCATATCACCATTCTGGCAGACAAAGGACCAGGGTCGCGACTTGGGATGTACAAGATGCATGGCACGCTCTGTTGTTTGTAAAGGTAAATAGACGAGCCAGGACGCAAAGCTGTGTAGGAATTCAGAATTTAAACCTAGTCAAAAGTGCAAGAGATGTCGCACCGATCAAGGTCGGTCGGGGGAATCATGGGAGGTTGTGGAATATCAAAAGTTGGATTACAAGGTATACGAATAGCAATTCCTGTCTCGGAATTACAATCACCCTCCTCCAAAGGGTGATCTGGGACCACATGGCCTGAGTCTGGAGTTACGCTCTTTTGTGAGCAAATCGCCAGAAGTGGGTGGAGATGGACGCATACAGTTTGGCACCTCGACTTCTACATCGATTCCAAGACCTTGGGACACCAACTCTAAGCGTCTATATCTTTCCGGTCGAGTGCTTAAGCCTATGTTATGGCTTCGGTGTCCGGAAGGTGGCAGTCGAGGGGCATTACGGGGCATCTTCATCAGTGGAAGTACAGCCTGAGAGAGGTAAAACCTGAGGTTTTCTGTTGCTGGTACGCCGATGTCTCCCGGGATTCCCATTTTTTGTACGACGAATAAGTGAAGAGCGATATTGCTCGAGATCAAATCCAATTGAACCAACTTTTATACTTGACGTATTTCATCCAGCAGAGCACAAGGGGTCGGCCAATAAAAAATGGTGACCAAATGGCAGACTTGAAATACAATGAAAGGTAGCATTTGGAGAATAAAGTAGCATTAGACAAAGGAGTTATAGTTAAGCGAGATGAAGAATAAGAAGGTACATATATATACATATACATGTACATAAGTTATACATACATACACCACAACAATGAATAAACATAAACATATATCTAAGTCGATGTCGATGTTCATTATGGCAAACGGTATCGTATCGTAAAGCATAAATATAAATTTACTTGTACCTTGACCACCACGAGAGGTGGCCTGAGTTAATGTCGTGAATCTGCTCTCGTTCTCACTATCCCCATACAGTCCGACAGTCAGGACATCGCGTTGGGCTAAGCCGGATTGGGTTAAGGATAGGAAGATCCATCCTCCGTTTGCACCTACAAGTCCTTCTTGACATACAATCTACCAACTTCAAATCAGGCAAATGGGCCACAACTTGTGTCCCCAAACGTACCAAAAGGGTGACGACAGCTAAACAGACAAACATGGCGCATACAGTCTTGGCGGCGCGTAGACATGGCCTTGAAATGCCGACACCTTTGGTGGAATCGACCGTCGACGATCTAGAGTCAGCACTCAGCATATCGCAAGCAAGTTAAAAAAAAAAAAGGTCCCACGTTATAACACATGACAATGTTTGCTATTCGGTCAGTTAGATTTGTCGCACTGGACGAGTATTGAACGCGGTGAGTTGCTTGTCGTCTTAGCATCTCCGAGCTATATAAAGTATGTGCTCAGGAATCCGCGGGAAGGGAGAACCACAGCCAAGGGGAAATAAGCACCACATGTGAGCGCACATGCCGTTTACCGCCAGGACATCGCCAGCTCGCAGAGCATTCAGCAGCCGAGATTTTAATCATCGCGGACATCGGATGGGGGGCACTCTCGGAAATTTTCTTTTCTGAGTCCAGTAGCAAACCGGCACGTGCAGCCGCATGAAGGTGATCGACAATTCAGTAAACGTAGCTCTACCCTGTTCTGCACCACATCCTGGTGGCAGCGCCGAAGACAGCCAGACAAAGTTTATGCATCGGTCACCGACCGAGAAAACTTGGGGTGAAGGATCGGGAAGCGAAATTGGCTTGCAATCCACCCCTCCTGGTGGGCAATCAAATGAAACGGCAAATTACTCCCGATGTCCCATTCAGCGTGTGTCACACGAGGCGCCTGAGGATGACGTGCGTTCGTTGGGGAGCTGATGGTGTTTAAGATAATGGTGGAACGGCCAGCATGCGCGCAAGAACGGAAATCATAGAACCTGTCCAGTACAATAGTACAACCTCAAAGGAGCAAGGACGGGGTATAATTGTGTTGAGGATACATGCAGCATGGCATCTGGACCACGAGATATGAGACGTGCCAGGAAAAGGGGGAACCAGGTGTCGCTTAAAGGCAGACACCCATTCGCCGTTTCCTGAGAAATCTCGTTATGCATGTTTCGTGTGAGTCTTTGCATCAAGTGATCGCGACCACGAAGGAGGTGCGCGCTAGCTTTCCCGGGTAATTAGCAAAGTGAAGAGACACACGTCGAGGCGTGCTCAGTAGTTCGAGATCGCGCAGGTTCCTGTCCATGGTGGATTGTGCTTACGAGGGCCATAAGGATTCATTTTACGCGACCGTTCGGAGCAAGAAGACGTATTTGGCGCAGCGCGCAGCATTGGGAATTGGGTGATAAAGCGGGGGAAAGGTACGGCAGAACAACTAAAGGGTAAGCTATATCTATGCGCCTCGAGCACGAATCTTGTTCACTAGTTGAACCTTTTTCCGCACCTGGGAAGCGTTGATCAAGATACGTCACATCATAAAGGACTTGCTAATACCTCGTGTGCAAACCTCTTCCTCCAGCGCTCGCTGCTCAATCTCCTCCGCTTATAACCTTTCTTTTCATGTCGTGCAGCTAGCCTAAGTTCTGGGACAACCCTGTTCCTCTGTAAGGTGTACTGTAGCTTGTTCAGAATGTCGGCAACGTTTCCACCTTTCACCTCAAAACTCCTCCCTGAAGTCGTATATGAGAAAATCGTGGATTCGACGATTGATTGTAATGATTTTACCGGCATAGGGACCCTTGAGTGGTGTTGGATTTGCCATCCTGCTGCGACTCAGCATAGCCCACCTATCCTCTGGTGTCATGAGGGATCCCCTCGGCTTCACGTCTATTGCTTTGTTGTATATGTCGTTCAAATGACTCCAGTTCGCCGATTGAGACTGACTTGACCAAGAATGGGCACGAAAGAAAGTGGAGAAATGTGAAGCGCTAAGGAAGGACGGTAGCCATGGTACAAGTGGACGGTATTTACTGAGACTGGTAGATGTGTGGTGAGCCAGTTGGGACAACATTGTAGAGTAGAGTAGAGAGAGAGAAACCGTCACTGTCACAGCTGCAGTTATGTCAGGATGAGTTAACGGTAAAAACCGGTCCGAGGAACCGCCTACCATGTCCTCGTCGGAGGTCATCCTCGAAGAATTCGAGGTATAGTAAAACAGTGCCATTGTAACCTTTCCAGCTGAAATATCGATATATTTAGGTTCTCGAATCAATTTATGCAGATGAGCTTATAAGTCCGTATTTTACGTTTGTCATGACTCTGCCCACTGAGGTCACCTCCTAAGAGCTGTCCGAAAGGGATATAAGAATCGATGTTGAACCGGATAGCCTTGAGGAAGGGGAGGAGTCTCGTACGTCTCATCGACAACTGTGAAAAACGAACGCCTGATTCAATGGCCGTTCTCCAGTCAGACTGGCCCTGACAGTGCACTATACCGACAATTATCCTGATGTACTACCTGAACTATCCTTAGATCCTATAGAAGGGGAGGCGGATGCGGACGAGATAAATTCGTTGCTTGATAGCGCTCAAGCCCTCGTAAGTATGCTAGCCCAAGCCTGAATACAATGCCTTGAGCTGATACGGGAATGCATAGGGCCAGGAAAATATAGGGATGGCGATGACCTTCACTATTGTCTCGCATCTCAGAGAGCAGCTATCATCGCTTATCCGGACTAGATCAGAACGTAGAAAGAAAGAAGAGTTGGAATCAGAACGAAAAGCATCAGAGGCAGGCCAGCATCCTTGAAGTGATTCACTGACTCAATTCATCCATCATGACAGGAAGAAGAGGCCCGCACTCGGGGCACACCAGTGACAGTACAAGCGTTCAATGAGTGGAAGGTTACATTTGAGAGGGAAATATCCCTTCGAAAGATGCGCGAAGAAGAAGAAAAGTTCAAGGCTATGACCGCGAAGGAGAGGGAAGAATACAGAAGGGCAGCCACTCGACTGACAGGTGAGCACGCGTAATCTCCTTCGGTTGTAGTTGGAATCTTCCACCCTTTCAGGACGTCAGCTCTTTGAGCGCGATAAAAACCTTGCCACCTCGGATGCTCCTTTGCTAGAAGAGGGAACCGTCTCTGTCGATGTCAGTTTGTACGAAAGGGCGACAACAAAAGAGGACGATGAAGAGGATCGGCTTGAGTTTAGCGACAGCGATTGAGTGCAACGTCGCTCTGCTTCAGAGGAAGAAACGATCGACGTGTATCAAAGTACATACTCCCCCTCTCCCCCATGCACTGTATGTATCAACTCGGAAAATCCAGAACATTTACAAGTCAGTAAGTACATACCGTGTCCACTCCGCAAGATCGTCATTGTTGACACCCGATGTCCCTTTGTCTTCCTCTGAGTCCCGATCCCGATTGTAGAGGACCTCAGCTGTCAGTTGTCACATTCTGCCACTCGACCTAAGCTATTCTTGCGGAAGTGCCTCTGACGAGTCCACAGGCAATTTCAAACATCACTTGCGAATCACCCACGGCTTTTTTGGACACTTAGCGATTCATTGTCCTTCGTGTCGGCTGCAATGGGCCCGTGGATTAAATTTCTCCCCACGTTCACTGCAGGAGACGCTTGTGATGGGTGTAGCGATTATAAACGCTTTCAGGGTATCGGCAAAGAGAAATAGAGGATGCGCGGCATCAGCATGGACTTGACAACCGAAAAGGTTGACCAGATATGACTACCGGACCATTTTATTTTGGCATTGAAAAATAGGGGCGACGCCTTTACGGCGTCTCTCGGGAGCGGCCACTAGGAGAAGTCAGCTCTATGGATAGTGGAGAGCCCCCCAACCCCTCGTTTATTGGAGAGCCAGACACCCGCGGCTGTCGTAGTAGACGTCTCAATCGACGAGGCTCTTCAGAGTATCAAGATATGCCTTTCGCACCAAACAGGTACTACATTTACCTCCTGCTTCCGTCCATTCCCTCGTACGTGGCAACCACAGTCTGGCACTCGTTTGTCCCTATGCCTGGACTCGCCAGTCTATGAGTTCCGGGCGTTCCCCTCTTTGACTTTAGGCATAGGGTCAGGTCAGCTTCATATTGTTCGTCGAGTGCCGTTGCACTCACCACTGATAGGAACAAACGCTACTGCTGCCGTTGAAACGATGGTAATACGGGAATGCCAGTGCCTGCTGACATCGGACATGATTTAAGTGCTTAGGTGCATTTTCGTCATCACTGCCCTTCCGTACTGCGTGGTATGCACATTGCAACTATTACGTCTGAAGGGAATCATCATAGCATAGTGTTTCTACTATTCGTACACTTAGTCAAGAGATTTACTCTCCTTACGTAGCGTTTTGTCAATGTTGAGCATCCTTCTGCCAATAACACCTCGAAACTGGTTACGACGTCTTCCGCTTTCCGCTTTTGAAGGCAAGACGACGATTAGCTCTAGGGAAAATTAAAGCCATCACTGTTTTCATGGAACTCTCAAACTCTTTGAAGGCGAAGCCCTTATGTCCCTGAGAGCTTCTACGGGAGGTTGCATACTTGGCCGTACTGGAGCGTCAGTAAAATGCGATAGTTGGTTGCAATCAACTCTACTAACATAGTAGCAAGCAAGGAATTCCGTCATCCGTCATCTATCATTTAGAACGAGAGAAGACACCACTGCGCTGCTAATCACAGACCAGCAAGCACGCCCTTTTGCCTCCTGCCTGTCTCTATCCTGCCACCGTGCCCGATGTCTTTACAACCGAGGTGTTCCCTTCGACTCTCCACTAACCATCCGTCCACTACTTCTATGCCACGTACAGCCAGTTGGGGGACCTCAATTATTTCGGCTGTTGCCTTGAACCACTCGAGGGCCGGCTGCCGTATCCACCGTACTGCTTTTCCCGTCGTTTCGAACCAGCCCATGTGTCCCCCACCGCGTGTGACCACTAGAATTACCCACTTGTTGTCAGTTTCATGTATGGGAATATGCTTCACGATGGGGTCGTCGTCCGAGTTGACCGCGAGGAACGGTATACGCACATCACCAAGCACCTGGTGGGATGAGGCATGCGTGTAGTAATCATGCGCGTTCGCGAACGGAAATGGCGGGGATGTGCCACCCGCGTGTACAGTAATTAGATTATCAAACTGTACCAGTGTGACGGATTTACGGGAGAAGAGCTCCGGAAGAGACTGCGCGAGCCGTGAGTCAGGAAAAAATCTCATAATGGAATCTGTGTGCTTTGAGACGAGGCGTCTTAGGTTGTTGCCCATTCCTTTTGCATAGGTGTTTCGGTGAAACCAATCACCATCTAGGCTGCAGGGGGCGTGAGTAGGAGTCACATGTGACCAAATAAGCAGGAATAGAATCACGCTTCTCCATTTGCAGTAAGATCCCATGGCTGGAAGGGGCCCTCAATGAATGATCTGGATTCGAGGTTGAGAGGCTTACACATGCGAGTACGCAAGCTGAGACCAGCCTGCATTTATTTCCCTCTTCTGCGACATATCGTGTCAAGACGTTAGCACCCAGGGAAAACCCAAGGCCCAGAAGTGGGGCCTGAGGATAGCGGTGTGAAATATAGAGCAAGGCTTGTCGAATATCGTCTGTGTGGCAGGACGAATATAGCTGCGGGCTGGTGAGTGGGACTCCTGCGCCTAATACCCCGCTTAAGTGATGTTCATTGAGCTTGTGCGACTAAATTGAGGTCGTACACCCACGGAAATTGACGACTACTGCTCGATATCCGAGGCCACCCTGGTCGATTGGTGTTACCGCAGGGGCAAGAATGGCACGGACGTAGGATTCTTGTGAACCTAAGAAAAGGAGGTCAGACCCAACAGCCAGCGGAAAAGTAATGATATAGGTGCAGACCACCAGAGAGGCCGTGCAAAACCACGACAACAGGCGTTTCTTCTGGAAAGACATGTTCTGACGCAGGTGGAGTGAAGTCGATGCCTCTGTTATGTCTGTGAGTGTAGCTCGGTTAGAAAGAATGAGAGGCGCTGACAATGTTCCACCATCTTTAAGGCGGAGTAGCCGTCTGATATGATTATACATATAACACCACATGTCACGTCATACCCGAAAATCGCTCACCTGTCATATACAAGCGGGTCAACGTTGGAAAAATTACCGAAGACGGCATATAGAGTCTGTAGATGTCCACTGTGTCAAGTGAGAAAACGAGGAGAGGAGAGCTGGGGATGAACTCGCTTGAATAACCACCAAGCTGGATGGAAATCCGATAAAAGGCTTGGGCAGTTTGACTCGAGCAAGGCGCGAAGGGAAGTGTTCTGAGAAGCGGCGGGCTGCCTAAGTGGGACATAAGCCGGCGTTGAGGAGAAAAAGGCCTTTGAACTGGCCCGAGAACCCATAGTACCGAGAGCGCAGCCCATGAAGATTAATTATGAAGAAAGAAGAAAGAGAAGGAGGGGGGTGTTCACTTCACTTCACCGCCGCTGCCGCCGCCGCATATTCTATATTCCATTCCATTCCATATCATATCCCTATCTGGGTGTGAGGGGACATCTCAGACCAGACCGACGGGACCGGGACCATAGTGACCTGACCCAGGGATGAATCACGTGATTGAACGCGTTGAAAATGTAATGTTTGTGTGGTCGTGTGTGGGCTACATGAGGTACTCTCCTCCTCCTCCTCCCCTATTCATGTCTTCTTCTAACCTCGCTGAATCAATCCCATCATCACTTGTCTCTTCACCATCTACTGATGATAACGATGATGTCAATAATACAGCAGCTCGCGTATATTTTGGTCCCATCAAGTCTCCCGAGAAGATTCTCATCGCCGAGACCGCTCAGAGACAAGACAACCTATCCTCTTTATCCATCCATCCTTCTCCGCGTCCATCTGCCCTAATAATTTCACATCAATCCATTTCTTCTTCTTTAGAGGAGGAGAAGGCGGTCAGTGCAATATTTAGAGAAGAATCGATGCCCAGGACCCCTCTAGTTTTCACGACTGCCGCTCCCGCCGATGAGAGTTTACAGGACGGTAAGGACGCTTGTCACTTGGGGTTACCGCTTTCAGATCAGAAATGATCCTTTCAGAAATCGAGTTGGAACCTTCCTCTGCTTTAGCCACCAAGATTTCTCGGGCATGCGACAACCCCTCACCTCCTCCTCAGATACAATCATTCATTCAAACGCACGACAATTCACCTTTCCCGACCCACTCAGACCAGTCCTTTCTCTCTACCCCAGCTACCTTCCAGGCCTCCAACTCCGTTATTGCAGATGGGTCATCGTCTAGTGCTCCCCGTCCCTCTCCCCCACCACCTCCTCGTGAACGATCCCCGTTTTTCAGCTGTGGGCCAGCCACTTTTCCGCACGCCAACGTCTCCATGGACCTGATAATATTTGATGATGGCAACATCCTAGACATCCCAAGACCCTCGGTGAGTCACCAGGTTTCAATGACTATAACCAATCACCCTAACCAATCTTACATAGCCTGTTGCGGGGCCCTTTCCTGACCTTCTTGCCCCCACCCCGTTAAAAAGGCCAGCCCTCTCTTCTTTCTTGGGAGGTATAAATTCCACTTCGCAGTCTACACTGTCCGATACACGGACCCGTTCGCTCTATGAACAGTTGAATGAAGGACAGGAGCAAAATAACACTACTTCCATCAGGGTTATACCCGCGTCAAATCCACCTGCCTTGGAGTCACCCACCCAACTTCGCCATTCTCCTTGCGCCTCAAATACCGGTTTCCCTGCCATAAATCCTGTTCAGGGCAACTCTATCTCGCTTCATGAAGCTGGGGCTTTGGATACGCATTTGCCGCAACCTGATGCACCTTCTTCCCGAAAAAACACAGCTGATATTGTAGCCGAGGAAACATGGTCCCCTAGTCGGCCCGAAACTTTATCTCCTGTCTCAGATGGTGTTCTCAATGATTTACTGACCACCCCTGAGACCATCACAACCCCACCCCTACACCAAATCCCCGTACTCACATCTGTTTTTCCTACCAATCAGCCACCTCACGACCGACCATGCACACCTGAGCGTCAATCATCCCCAGTGCAACAAAGTAGTCCTGTGGCCATTCACAACGTCCAACGACCGCCTCCTGAACGTAGTCCTTGGCGTAGCTACATTGCAAGTACCGGATCACCAACCAAATTTGCTTTTAAACACACGCTTCATGATCCCGATCGCACCCCTGCGCGGAGGATACCCATAAAAGAAGCTATTGCACAAGGGTCGGCGTCACCCAAGAAGGATAGCTCTTTCGGCCCATCTACCGGCCTATTTGGGCGGCCTGTCTTTACGCGCTATATTCGCACTCCTACTCGACGATCTCCATCTGATGCGGCAAACGACGCTATGGTGGCTTCTCCCAAGAGGGTACGCAGTGGGTCAGAGGAGCCTCAAGTCTCGAGGAGGCCTCCCCATTTTTCACGGCCTTTCCTGAGGTCCGCTTCGGATTCAGAGATATTCAGCCCTTCTAAGCCAAGGGGAATTCCGACTTTTTCTATCGTTCCTAGTGGCGACGGAGGTCCACCCTGCACTATCCCAGAGGAGCCTGCACTGAATTCGCCAATGAAGTTGGTCCACCTGAGCCCGCAGTTACGATCCGAATCGCGACAGCCGTCGTCTGTGGCTGGAAGTAGAATACCGAGAATCGGTGTGAAACTATACGCTCGGCCACATAAAGAGAGGCAGCAAGCAAAGGGAAAGGAGCCTGGGCACAAACTCTTGTTTATGACAAGACGCTCGACTTCTGGTTCGGCTCCGGTGAGTTGGTCAGAATTTGTGAAGACGGTTGTATGTCTAACGGTTGGAAGACAAAACCGGTGCGGCTTGTGAAAAGTGTAAATGTCGCGGGAAGCGGAAGCAGCTTTGAAGACCTTGCAGTTCCAGGTTCTGGTACCGTGAATTCCGGTGTTCTATCTAATTCTCAGACGCACATAACCACTGCTCAGCTGTCCCCGTCCCTGAAGCGGAAACGTTCACCAGAGGAGATATCTTCACCTATAACTGCTCACCCCGCGTTCGCACGCCGTGTAGCATCTGTGTCAAAGCCGCAGCAGACTACGTCACCCGTGCCTCCGATTCCGCCAATAGAATCGGGCGAATTGGTGAAGAAAGCCAGAGTAAGCCACGTCAGAAAGGTTGGGGGAGACACCACCTCGCGAAAATGCGCAACGCGCAGCCCGGATACTCAAGCTTCCGCAGATGAGGCTGGCAGAACTGGAGAGACATGTCCCATCTCCCCTTCTTTAGGGTCTCAACCGCCCCCCTTATCTCTCACCCTATCACCAGCATTTCAGAGCGCTCCCGGTTCTACTTCTCCCGACGTCCCAGCCGACCCCGCAACACCACCGGAGATTCCGCCTATCCCATTCGAATTCAATGGGAGTTCTTCGAACAAGGGTTCATCATCGAATACTACGCGCGCCACACGCTCACGTCGAGTTCCGCAGCCTCCAAGCGATATATTCGGTGTCGTCCGGCCACTACCGCAACACCGATGGCGCCCCACAGAGACACCAACGGAGGGCACATTCCCGTCTATGAGCGCTGTTGCACTCAAAGCTCTGACTACGTCAAATACCGCGAGGAATCAACAGAATCTTGTCGCAATACTCGAAACAGAGGTCATCCGCAAGCCAGGAAACCGCCCTGGGAGTCCTACAACAAGGGCCAAGACAATAGACGAGAAGAGGAAGCTTGAACAGGACAAGGGAAGAAAAGAGCGCGCCGAGCGCCGAGCGCGGCGTGCCTCCTCGCCCCTAGACGATTCAAGTCTGACGAGCGAGGATGAGAACTTATCACTGGGGCCTAACCACAGACTGCTGCGGCATCGACGTGGACCAGGGGATGAGGAAGAATATGAGAGTCCAGAAAGAGCGGGACAGTCGGCGAAGAGAGCGCACACGTGCGAAGCAGGCGAGCCCGGCAAGAAGGTTGAGGTGAAGACGGTTAGATGGGATCATGGTCTGTTTACAACGGTCTACTTCGACGGCCTACCGTTGCAATCGCGGACGTGCGACAAACCACAAATACCAGTAGCATGCTCCAGAGGAGCACTGGCTAGGTCGGCCAAGGTAACTAACGAGGCACTCCATCCGATATTTTGGTCAAGCTCGTTGATATGACCTTGCAGGCTCTGCGTTTGGACAGCCTTGGTAATGTGGTCAATGTCACATCGCCAATGAAGGACCTCGTGCAGGAGAATGTCATCATCAAAAAGTTTGTTTACGATGATGATGCTGAGGCAGCTAAATTTGATGTGCCCAAGTCTTCATCTAAGGGGAAAGGCAAGAAATCGAAGGGGTAGATCTATCTTCGCTCTTACTGTTGCTTTGATTTATTGTTCCGGGTGATGAACCGTTTTTGTATACAAGTAGAGATATCACCAGCTATTATAAACCAGTTGGTGAAGGCGTCACTTGGATGACCCCCCGCGGAACGCTAGTGTTGGGCTGGCCTGGTTTACTGGAAGGACGTAGAGCTCGGCGATGTTGACATGTGGCGGGCGGGTCGCTGCCCAGACAATCTCCTCTGCAATATCCTCTGCCGTCACTAGAGACCAATGAGCGAAATATTAAAGGAAGGAAGATGTCACCCACATGGCTGTAGGCCATCGTACACCTTGTCCGCTGCAGATTTATCCCCGCGAAAACGTACGGTGGAGAACTCAGTCTCAACCATCCCTATTTAAGGCAGAACCAAGGGCATGAAATGATAAATGCAGGGGCAACGCAGGCAAGGAAGGCGGAGAATGCCACGAACCAGGCTGAATTTCGGTCACGCGGATAGGCGTGTTGACTACCTCGCGTAAAAGCGAGCCCGTGAATGCGCGCACCGCAGCCTTCGTTGCGCAGTATACGCCGCCACCCGTGTATGACTCCCGACCCGCGATTGAACCCAAATTGATGACATGACCGGCGTTGCGGTCTTTGAAGTCTATCGCGCGGGTTGGGGAGAAGGCTCGCTCTTAGTTATCTCGACATGCCGCCCCCGCCCAGACGGTTTCGAAGAGGATGGGACGGACCTTTAACAAGCAACTGGGTGAGGGAAATGAGGCCGAGGACGTTCGTCGCAAACATCGCATCAATGTCACTATCCAAGATATCACCGACACGGTCAACGCCGTGTGCAGACCCGGCATTATTGACTACCCGCAAGGTAAACCACGGCAGCGATCAAAACTTGTCAGCCTCACCGCATCTCTCACCCAGAGGATACAAAATATGCACCGAGTATATCGACGTTGCGGAGCTCCTGTGGAATCTTGGACCATAGAGCTGCGACTTGGGCTCTGTCCGACACGTCGAGCTGAACAGTCACGATCCGAACATCTTGTTGTACGCCGGAGGCCTTGTGCGCTGCGCTCGCAGCCTCTGCGACTTTCTCTAGTTGATCGACTCGGCGCGCAAGGAGAATCAGGTTGGAGCCTCCCTAGATTAAACAAGATCCACGTTAGTGGTCGCCGTTAGTAACGTGGCCAGGAATCCAATTAGAAACTCTATCACCTTTGCAAACAGTATGGCAGTAGCCTGACGAAAAAAAGGGGGTGTGATTGTCAGAGAGAGACGATAGATCAGTGTGCGTGTATCCAAAAGGCGTACCGCGCCGATTCCGGCACTAGCGCCAGTGATGAGAACGGTTTTGCCGAGCAACCTGGATGCGTTGAAAATTGACATAGTCAGGCAGAGAGGATGAGAAGGGACTTGGGTGTTCGAAGGAGATGCACGATAGGAACTTCGATAACAACCGACAGGATTTTGATAATCGGAGAACCCGCCTATCGTCTATCTACAGCCTGAGCAACTTCACACGTCGATTCCTTTCTTTTTTAATTAAAATAATAAAAATGACCACGCCCGCGTCCGACTCTGATCTAAGTCTAGCTAATCATGGCGAGCGACGATGGAAAACATTGTTGGGGTGGTTGAAAGGACACGGTATGTTGGTCGATGAGGATCATTTACTCGTTCGGCCCAAGCAACTCGCTGGTACGGGTCGGCAGTCTACTAAACTGCAACTCCTTCTCCTCCGCGAGTCCATCAAATTTTGACATATCGTTCTGCAGGTGCCGGAAACGGATTGTTCGCTATCGTTGACATCCCAGTTCGTGCCCGATTAAGAACATTTTCACGCGATAATAATCTGTTTTGTAGCGCCTGACTCCACTTTTTACACTACCTAGCAAAACAAAAATCAATGCGGAGACCTTGAGGCATTATCCCCACTCCAAACGACTGGCAGCAACTCAGCTCATCTCCTTACACCTGCTGCTCTACAAACCCGCATCCGGATGCGAATCTGATGACCCTAATTTCGGACCATATATCTCTATCCTGCCACGAGACTTTGGCGGTCACCCGCTGACGTGGATTGTATACCGGACTCTGGGTGTGGAATCCTACGAAGGGCAGAAACTTTTGCATTTATTACCGCCTTCGGTACTAGCAGAGCTTCTTCTACTCGAGAAACGCTTTTGGAAAGATTGGGAAGCTGTCCGCCAATACCTGGTGCGGTTGGCGCGCTCTTCGATCTTCAAGTTTATTTAAATGACCTTGGGTAAGGATGATTGGCCTGAACTATCTTCAGCGCGCCACCGGACGCTCGTGCAGTCAGAGTTGATCTTGGACTTTGTGTGGGCATGGCTCAACGGTAGGGAAGGCCGACTCGTTTGCAATAGAAATTACTTTCGATTGATATCCTCGCAGTGAATACTCGCTGCTTATACGACGATCTCGGGCTAGACGAGGTCGACAACATGAGCCTATGCCCCGTGTTCGATTTTGCGAATCACGTGTGGACGCGGCCTACGATGAAGCCAGTACGTGCGGCTGAATCAGAGATCTGGCAAGTCGAAGGACGTTCGCCTGGCGGGGGAGGCAACTCAGACCTCGTGTTTGCTTCATGCGACACAGGCGTTACCCGCGATCAGGAGGTGACGTTGAGGTACGGTTGGCATCCAAACCGGACTCTTTTCGTAGAGTATGGATTTACGAATGCGATCACCTCGGAGGAGGTCATGTCCGGAATGTACCCTGGGGAAGTGAACATTCAAGATATTGTCACTAGCTTGTTGGACCGTCAAGGCGAGACTGGAGCATTCGTGAAGAGAACCCTTGAAAGGGAAGGGTATTGGGGGTAAATGATCGATTCTCCGGAGTTTGGAATGAGTGCTGACATGCTAAAGAAGGAACTGGACGATGCATTGCTCTCCACAGCCAGCCCATGCATCGTTCCGTCTCATTACAGCGCTGAGGCTGTACCACAGTTTTACATCAAGTAAAGTGAGGTCAGAAGAAGAGATGAAAGCAGCCTCGAGGCGATGGCAAGATACCATAATGGGACACAAGGAAATTGTATCGGAAGAGAATGAGAAGGCTTGTAACAAGACCATAAGTGAAATATGTGAGATGGTGATGAAGAGGGCGAAGAGTGGAATAAAAGCTGTAAAGGAGGAAAGATCACACTCACACTCACACTCACACTCATACTCATACTCACTCTCATTACTCTCATTACTTTGGTCAGAGGAACTTTGGGTTAGTGAAGCCGTAGCTATGAATTATTATGTAATATAATGGGAACGGAGAGGGTCCTCGGCTGACTTCCCTTACATTGCCCGAGCTTGCCCTTGCTCTTGCCCTTGCCCTTGCGCCCTCGCCTTGCCTCTTATCAACTTCATTTTCATCTTCTTCTCAAACAAATGGCTGTGGAACCATTCCTGGGAACACGCGCCCAGAGGTTCTTCATCGCAACAAGTTCGTTTCCATTTCATTTACTTACCTTTTCTTTTTTTTTTTTTCGCTGACTTGTCCTTGTCATATAATCAGTATCAATTCGTAAGGGACTTCGTAATAGACACTTAAGAATCATGTTTTTTTATATCAATCTTAGAGGCTGTCGCCGTCCTCGCCATCATATCTCTCGTGTTTCGCTTGGTTCGTTGTTCCTTCGTTATCACCATGGTCATATCTGACTTCAAATCAGGTTGCGGAACATGTCGACCTCAACAAACCCAATTACAAGGTATGTACCACTCACTACAACAAGGAAATTCATCATTTTGGGCCTGACTTTGTACAGACTATTCCATGTTATCTCGCCTTATTTGTCCTTGCTGAGTGAGCCTTGCTTCAAGCCCTCAGAGCCATTCACCCCTCACATCAGAGCAGGATATTTGAGCTGCTGATGGCCTTTGATGCCCTCCGCTTGCGGAACGTGATTCAGCTTGCCGGAATTCTCAGTATGTCTTTCTCTACGCTCCCCTTGATCGTATGCTACGAACTCAAGGTACCTGCTGGTTCAGTGTTCCATGTAGCGCTTGTCGTCTTCGCTGCAATTCAAGTCCATGAGACCAGGGCGGCCTTGGTGCGGACCCCCAATTGTGACGGTAGCGTCAATTATGTCGTGCGTCAAACCCGTAGTTCTTTCCGTGATTTTTTCAACGTTCTGCTCCATTCTCTAGACCTGCGGTGGCCGAGGCACTCTCTACAGGAAGGTGGAGCATCTCCTCATCGTCGTCCCGTGTGTCATCGCGGCCGCATGGTTCATCATGATCTTTTTCGTGAGAGCGCTTTACTATGAATTTGGGTAAGATGCTAGCATCTTATTCCAGATTCACCACTGATACAGTTCAGCTGGGCAATCTTTCGGATCGTGGGAGCAAACCCTGCTATGAAGAGTAAGTGTTTTGTATATGACCACTCGTAGCCTGTGCTGAGGACCAAATACTAAGCGATGTACCAGTTCTATCAAGTCTTGATTTGCCTCCTCAAATTCGACTTTTTTGCCTTCACCGGTGTCACCATTCAAGTACGCTGCCTTTCATATACGTTACTGCGCAACCTCACCCAGCCTGTCACCAATAGCTTCTCATCGTCGTCCTCTCTAGAAATTCGGCAGAGTTTGGCCTGACAATAGCTGCGATTCCCGTAGTCCTGATGTTTCTGATTGGATGCGGTATCGCAGTTAAGCGCGAGATCAAGTGGTGTGTATGCTTAGACGATTGTCGTTCCCTCTCTGACATGGCGCTTCTCCGGAGGTTGATGACGTTTTCGTTGTTTTTGATGTTGGCATCAGAGACGTACTGTGAGTGGTCTTATTTTCTCATGACCTGCTGCGGCGACTTAACTCCTACATAGTCAGTATGTAGTTTCGTTTGGCCTGATTGATGATTCGCTCTTATGTGTTCCAGTTTACAAACTGGTTCGTTTCTATGAACCAGGTTCCGAGGAGCAATACGAAACAACACGGGCAACGTTGACTGTATTCAGTGAGTACTTGATGTTGTGCAGTCTTATTTGTTTTTTAATACCCGGCAGCAATTGTGTCCATACTTTTGCTGCTCACGACATTTGGCGTCGGCCTTCGATGTTTCTACGACTTTGAAAAGGGATTGTATGAGTCTAAAACTTCCGGTCAGTTGATCCCGAGCTGTCTGTCTTTCCACTGGCATGTCTTAAAGTTTCGTGCTGAATATGCGACGCAGATACCCTCCTCCTCCAACCGAAGCGAGTGGCCAGGTCTAACAATCCTGGGGAGAAGCCCAATGCTCTTGGCCAGCCATTGGAGCCACGGATGTCGATTGAGTAATAATATATCAGGTTTCTCATTTGGATGGATCAACTGCTGTGATTGTCTGGCCTGAGCAGATAGTGCTCAGCTACCTTGACCGTTCATTTTCTATATCACAGGCTGGAATGTACGCAACTCCTCTTACTTTACTTTATGGAAGGAGCTATGGACGGACATGCACTCACCATACTATCGATATATTTTTCTCATTCATTTTCTTTCTTTCTTTTCATTTTCATTTTCATTTTCATTTTCTTTGACGTTGACATGATGTGACACGACCATCTCGGTCACGGTCACACGAATTTAATTTATTCACACGTGATCTGTGACCATACGCGTTAATGAATCTTGTGTTCGGGTGGGTGTTCTGTTTACACTCTCATCAATCATATGGACTCAAAGAATCCCACTTCTCTCTTTTTTAGCGAGGATGAAGTAGATCTGTACGCAGTTCTCGGTGTCGAATCCACCGCAACAGAAGAAATCATAAAAAGGGCCTATCGCAAATCAGCCCTCATCTGCCACCCTGACAAACATGCATCCTCCACCGAGGAGGCCAAGCTAGCTGCATCTCGAAAATTCCAACAAGTAGGCTTCGCATATGCCGTACTCAGTGATAAGAAGCGCCGTGCAAAGTATGATGCCACTGGTAGCACAGAGGAAACCCTTGAGCTGGCTGGGGGAGAGGACGGTTGGGAGGCATACTTTGAAGCACTGTTTGAGAATGTCACAAGAGAACGGTTAGATCAAGTGAAGAAGGAATACCAAGGTGAGGACTCCAACCCGTTGTTTATCGACTGATGTTTGATGGTTGGATAGGTTCACGCGAGGAGATCAATGATGTGAAGGCTGCATACGAAAGGACCGGGGGTTTTTTAGGTGACATCATGAATCATATTCCCCACTCCACGCACGACGACGAAGCGCGTTTTGTGGTCGTCATCTCCGACCTGATCGCAAAGGGAGAGCTCTCTGCGACGGCTGCGTGGAATAAGAGCTCGAAGGATGAAAAGGCAAAGCTCGTACGCAAGAAGCAGGCCGACAAAGAGGCGGAAGAAGCTGAGGAGCTCGCCAAGGAGCTAGGCGTCTGGGATGAGTTCTATGGACGCGGCAAGGCAGGCCCTCGTAAGGGTAAAGGCAAGAAGAAGGCAGAGCAGGAGGGAGAGGAACAGGATCATTCAGCGCTACAAGCCCTCATACTAAAGAAGCGGCAAAACGCCGGTGCTTTCCTAGATAGCCTCGCGGCAAAGTATGCAGATCCTAAACCGCGTACAAAGGGAAAACGGAAGAATGATCCAGTTGCCGGAGAGGTCGAGGGGTCACGCAAGAAAAGGAAGCGTGATGCGGACCCTACGTCTGGAGACATTGACGATGAAGAATTCGCGAACTTTCAACAAGAGTTATTCAGAGACAACGTTGCGGAAGCTGGAAAAAAATCGACCAGGCAGAACAAACGAACCGAACATGGACGCAAGTCCTGACCCTGGTCGGTTCATTTACTTGATGATTCTGTCGTGTATACCCCGTGGCTAGTGACTAACAGTTCTTTTACATATACGCATGTAAGCATATCTATGGTATAAGCAATCCAAATATCTTCCCAAAATGTCCCAGTGCCAAGTGATATGCGAGTCTATAGGCGATGAACCTAGACATATCGCACGCCATCAATGCCGAGAGACCGTCTTGCTTGAATAATGGCGGCCATCTCCTTGATGGACTCCTCCAGAATAACTATATTGTCTAATAGCCGCGATAAGGTCACGGTCTTTGGACTCTGCGCCGGTTCCTCCAATCGCGAGCCCGACCCAGCCATGTTCCGTGACTTTTCCTCCCAACCCGAGGAAAAAACGTCCTCTTCTTCTGCTGAGAATTTGAGAGGGCGTGCTGGTATCCAGGGACCTTCTGACGGGCTAGGTGCTTCGAAGGGTTCAACTGTGATGGCGCCGGTATATTGGTAATGGGAACCAAATGGACTGGCCGCCAGATTCTTGGAAGAAGCTGACCCTGATTCCACCATTACTTGTGTCGTCTTCAAGGGTTCAGACTTCGGTTTTCTTGGTTTTAGAAAGGAAACGAGTGATGCAGATTTCCTGGGGGCCGACTTCGGTGAACTTCCCGAAACTGGGGAAGTGGCAGGGACGGGAGGATGGAAGATTCCACTACCAGTGTCTTCAAGGTCAAGCGCCAGTGTGAGTGCATCAGTCAGGTTTTCAGAAAACAGGAGACCTTGTCGCCGCTCAAGAAGGTACTTCTCGATATTTTCAACACTATGACGATACCGTTCGACTTGTGTTACTAGGCTTTGGAATATGGCAAGGATAACAGGTCGGGATCCATCATCCTGGCTGGGCGCAGGTAGTGTTGATTCTGATGCCAACATCTCTTCGATCCGGTAATCTGCGGACTTGTCATCACCATCTTCCTGTGTGCCAGAGCCAGAGTCGCCCGCTAGGGGTTGGATTGTGCTGGAAGCATTGTGTAGCTGGCCGAACGTCAGCCACCCATCAAGTGAACGGAAAGGATCATGAGCCAGTGAAGCTAGCACGCCTGTTAGCGCGACATTGAATTCTGGGGAATTGGAAAATAGCTTGCGGAGCCACTCCAGAATAGAAGAAAGGATAGGATCGTTCGGATCGAGCTGGTGCTTCATCTGAGCTTGCACATCTTTCGGAATGGCGGTCAATGAGAAGGAACTATGGTTCTGTATCGCTTGGATCGCGTCTCCGAGGTATCTATCATAGCCAGTACTGAAGCTATCGCTCGGCTGTATGGGGTCCAAACGAGTCACGAGCTTTAAGTAAAGGTCCATCTCGCGTTCGTGGGTAGAGTAAGTTATCCTCGGCTGTACATAACCAGGGTCTAGTAGGGATGCCTCCAGTGTCTCTCCTGGGTAGACGAAATCATCGTTATCAGATAGGGCATCATTCAAAGCTGGTTCGGGGAAGCTTGTTGCCCTTGGATCACGAGCAACGATCAACAACTTGTCTGCACAGAGGGGACTGTAGTAGAGCAGCAATGTGTTGAGAAGCTGCGAGGCTGCCGCGGCTGTATATCGGTCTTTGGAACGTAGATTGGAGATGAGGAGATCTTTGAGTGTGAATCGACCGAGGCTAGTAAAGTAGCCTGATTGTTTCGTAGACTCTGGAGCCTCCAGCTCCAGCAATATCATAGCACTACTTCGCCGTCGACGCAGCTTGCTTTGAGTATCAGAATCCTGCGTCTTGATGTCCCCACCGGATCCCAGGGTCAGCATGCTTTGTGGCCGAAGCCGTGATTTTGGCACGTCGTCATTATCTCGCTCACGAGAAAGTTGACCAGGAGGTCAGTAAATTGTCCCCTTTCCAAGGTTCGAATCATGATTTCGATATATGACATGACAGCAACGGCGCTTCCGTCTGCATCCGAGCACTCCAGGATGGAAGGATACAGGACGTTTTCAAGAAATGTTTGGCGAATGGCTTCTAAGATAGAATTTACAACGGCCGTGCCACGAGTGTCGAAGGCCGAAGACCGGACTCCGAATTCTCTTGGAGGGTATTGCGCCGAAAAATGTCCTCGAGAAACTCAAGGAGTTTTAAGAAATGATCCAGGCGCGACTTAAAGTCTGTGGCTCGCGAGTCCTCCATTCCGAGCGCGCGGTTCTTCTCTCGAATTGCCGCTTGAGATTTAGCTTCCTTGTCATCTACAGAGTGACCACCAAGGATCATGCTTGTACCTCTACTGTCGTCAGTGATAGCCGGTGCGTGAACTTCAAGTTTGGAGGGTAATTGTGAGTAGACAGCTCCGAGACCTGCTCCAAGAACATCAGAAAAGTCCCCATCCAGGATATATTCAGCCAAAGAGAGCGCAGCGTCGGAGATTGGGTCTGCTTACCCGTCGCTGAAGCCGATTCCGATAGTATGGACTCGTCTTTGGAAAGACGATGCTCCTGATCACCTGGTGACATAGCTACGTCCATGAGGAATAAGAGCCCAGCTCGCGCGAAATCACCGATTTGACCTTCCCGGTGCACAAACCGGAGAAGATAGTTGAACAAAAGGAATTCGTATTCTGACTTCTTGGTATGTGCGGGCACCTCTGGTGTTTCGGCATTGGAATCACCTCGGCCGACGACTGTCTCCGATTGACGCTCTCGTGGTTTACTGTCGCTGGCGTGGTCAACAGCGTCCTCTTCTTCCTCTTCCTCTTCTTCCTCCACCGCAAATAGTGGTTCCGAATGATGCCCGTGTTTGTCATGTAAAAAGATCATTAGAAGCTCGCGAAAGGTCCGGATGCGGCTACATAGGATACATAGAAGGTTTACAACTACGTTTTCAATTCAGAGAGATGCAAATACCAAGGCGGGTAGGAACTTACGATCTTCCTCGTACTCGGATGGCGACCTTCGAACGATGCTCTTGGCAGCGCCCATCACTTTGCGGTTTTGATTATCCAGTTGCTCCTGGATGTCGTCACCCGCACAATTCCTCAACAACCTGAGGACAGCCTTATGAATAACAGAATGGACCAAAAACTGTTCGTCCATAGAATGACCATGTTTTGAACAGCGCGTAGGACTTCCGCCTGGATTCCAGACGGGCGGTCTGTTTCACTTAGTCGGACGAGAGTTCCGAGAACATCTAGATAGCTTAAGCAGACAAGTGTGAGGAAAGCAGATGAGAGCACACCATTCTTTAATAGGTACTCCAGGCAGATACCCGTTCCTCTTCGAGAGGGGGTTAATAGAAGATGGGTAAGAATGAAACGCACAGACCCCTCCTCTGTCCTCGTAGATTCGAGCACAAGTAAGTCCACCATGACCTTCAGGTTAACTGGCACGTCAGTTGATGCGATACCCCTTGAAAGCTGCCGTTCATCTGGGTGCAAAGAGTATTCTAATGTGAACATGAAAAACGATGTCAAACTAGAAACGTGATGGCGTGTACCTTTACAGAGGTCCACGACCTATGAAATTCCGTTGCATTATCCTGAACTGGTTTGGGACCTGACTGATTATTACCAGACCGAAGGAATTTCGAAAAGTAGTCCATCTAATGGAGCACCGGGGAACGATTGTCAAGGCAAGGTAAGAAGACAAGTCGCCCTAATGACAACAGCCACATATAATGGACCCCCGCTGACATGCCATGTCATGAACGCAACATGCAACATGCAATTGATCAATAGACCGATATCTGTACTCTAACTTCCAACTACTAAGCTCTTATTGAAGGATGGATTGAACAAGAAGCCCTTATGTGTACACAAAGCAAATGAATGTTATACAAGGGTCCACCCCGACCCCAGAATGTTCATCAAGCCTAGTTGTACGACTAGCGACAAACAAGATTAGCGGTCAGCAGATTAGATATTCTGACAGATCGTGCAATGAAAGGTAATCTGATTTCGGAATAGTGCAGCTATAAATCGTCAATTAGTGGCAAACATCGTTTCTCAGCAGGTCAAATGCTTACGCAGGACGATCAAGGATGCCAATAGAGCAACCACAATGATGTAGAGAATCGTGTACTTGAAGACCTGTGACCAAGGGATCAACGATGCGAAGATCAGTAATCATTAATATTTACTTACAATCCAGCGCCTCTGACGTTTTTGCTTTGTGGAGAACAACGGGGGACGAATCTGCTTTGAGGGTCGAAGCCAAACTGAAATTTCATCAGTAGAGAGAAAAATGATAATGGATATGATCTCACAGAGCATCGTCGAGTGCAACCGGTCGAAGAAGGGGATTAGGGTCGGTGGTGTCAAGATGATCAAGAGAATGTGGCCAAGTAAGAAATCAGAGGACCACAGCGACATTTCCACAATCTTCACAATGAACTCGCGGGCGGGCTGAGACATCGCAGAACTGCCGAGGCCACGACCGTACCATTTCCCGGTCCACCATGCTCGATTGGTCTCATCATGTTTAAACTCGCGGGACAGAAAGACTCCTATGAGGATCTTTTGAATGGCCCTTTGAATGGCAATGATTGTTATAACACCCAATACGGCGTGGGATGCATCCCAGAGTTCAAGGAACCACTGTATAGATAAAAAATAAGGATGTCGCTGCGGTGCATGTACGGGGGGACACATACGAAGAACTCAAAAAATGCTATAATGCCAACGAGCGCCATGAGGTGAGCGATCGCCGCAATCACGGAGCCGAATTTTGCCCATGAAACCATCAAGGGACCTAAGAACAGAGAAATGAAGAAGAATACCAGTAAGACGGTGGCGTTCCACACGATAGGCCCAACGGCGACGATGGCAATCCGGATAAGAGGGCTCGGCGGCTGATTCCCATCACGGTCAGGGAAAGACTTGACGAACATATATGCAACGATGAACAACACCGCGAAACAAACTGGCCAGATAATCTCTGACAACACCACGGCCCTCCAAGGCGCACGAGGGACATCGCCTGACAGTTTCTCTGATGGATGCCCCAGTTTCTTCTTCTTGTAACCCGTAATCATAGTTCGCGATAGACGGCAGTACCCATACCAGCTACTAGCTTTGGTCCGTGAGTTACCACGGGACATCCAACGCAGAAACTCCCGGTAATCGATGATGAAGTCGGTAAAGGAGAACTGATGAGGGTTAAAGATGAATGGAGCGATGCAGAGTGAAAGAACGGAAAACCAGAAGTAGATCAAGTGAGGGATCCATATAGACAACGTGGCATAGAGCAGAAAGAGTAAGTTGCGCATGCCCATGTAGATGCTCGGTCCAGCGAAGCGAGAGTAGAGGATAGTGAATGAGATACGAGTCGTCGCGAATCCACGGCCTGTAGCGATGTACCGCGCACCACCAAAAGTTAAGTTACTGAGGATGGCCTGTGAGTAAATCTGGGTGGAAAAAACCTCAAAGATCGGTGACAGGGACAGGAAGTGTTTCCCAAGACGAATCAACGCCATTCCCGTGCCCCTCTCTACGAGCTCTGAGGATAAGGGATTACTCTTAGATACATACGATGGTACTGGTAGCAAAAATACTGACCTTGTAGGAATAGAGGAAGAAACGCGACTATGAATACCAGGAAGATGGAGATGATGCACCGTCTGACCCAGTCAAATACAGGAATAAGGTTGTAGCACCCTCCCTGGCCTCCGAGCACGTTCCCTTGTGAATCCACTTTGCAGATGGCGAGTTGCTTGTTTAATATGCCAATGAAGACCACTGGAGAGAAATGAATCTTCAAGTAAATCATGGAATGAGAATTACTTACGGGTAACCATGAAGACTTGGATCGAGTAGATAACCAAAATATTGTTGATGTGGAATCCGGGGTGGCCGTAATAAAAGGTCAAGAAACGATCTATCGGCAGTTGTGTGCCCAGGTAATAGTATTCCCGGCTAAGCATTTGTTCACCCATGCCAGTACCAATCTTCGTCTGAAATTAAGGATCGTCCCGAAGCCGAGATCACGTCCCTTGCCGCATTGATAATATTCAGAATGCTTAATACGACCACCTCGGCCGAAGGCGTTCATACCAGCAAAAATATCTTCGTTCAGATGTAAACCCTTCTGAGCCTTGGAGACACCGCCACGAGTAGTCATGAAGGTTGCATTTAGGAAGTCTGGATGTCCGTAGTGGAGCTTGCCCCCGATCCAAGCCAATGCGCGAGCCGTCATGGTGCCAAACGTCTGTTCTTTTCCTGCAGCAATATCTCCGAGGACGCCAATATTTTCTGAGAAAATGTACTCGCGAGTACCAACAATCGCCACAGGTGCCCTTTTGAACTCCTTGTGACCCCATTGTGCGTATGGACTTTGACTGGATATGGAATATTCCTCGAACTCACCCAGGATATTTCGAATCTTGAGGCATTCCTCGAGGTAATTGTCCTGATTTGCGTCAATGAGCTGAAGATACTCCCCACGGTAGAAGACAATTGCGTGGTTCTGATTATCAGACTTGCCGTCTCCGAGAATAGGGTTTCCCGGGAGCTCAATACGGAACTTGGGACGTCTTTTGCCAGTCACCTCATCAATTTCGGAATGACCATCAATCAACACGGAGTACAACTTCGGGTCAGATCCCTTTGCACCAGGTTCCTCGTCGAGATAGGCGATCTGGAGGTCAGGATAGGCACGGAGGAGGAACTCAGCATTTTCGCGCTCTTCCTTGTTGAATTTAGCAAAGCGCTGCATGGAAATGACAAATTTAAACTTGCGCCTTGCCATCCGCTCCAGCTCGCGCTCAAGACGATCCGTGTTACCGCTAAACATTTGAACAACGTCAGGATTCTCGACCCGATATAGAAGTTTGATCGCTTTCGAGTAATTCATCATGCCAGAGACCGTACGGTAAAGTGTCTGAGCCCTGAGTGACGCCCAGATTCGCGTACGGAGAGTATATTCGGGTGATGCTGTCTTGAAGCCGATGCAGTAGAATGGCAAATCATCCGACTTGCTAATGCCTTTCTCGTCGTCCTCTGGATGCTCTTCCGCGAGAATTTTGGTGTCTTTGACAAAATTGTCCCATTCAACGGGGTGGAGCTGCTTGAGATACTCGAGCTGCGTAACGCGTGTGTTATGATCTTCTTCCCTGATGATCTCACGCAAACTCAACAGAATCTTCTCCGAGTAGTGTGGAACCAGGACAGTAAACGTGGGCATGGCATCAACGGGAAGTGGCTCCGGGATAGCAGTCGTAAGGGAAGACGCGAAGAACGAGATGCGCCTCTCGGCCTCTCCACCAGCGGGGAAAAAGTTGCCTTTGAAACCATTGCCGTCATTGTTGGTAAAAAATGGCGGAGCACGAAGGGTACGACGACCGTCAGGACCGTCGGTCTGATGGTACAGCAACCGCTGGACGTTGTCGATGGACAGCAGGTGCTCGCGATACATGGAGATAATGATCGCGTTCCATATTTGCGAGACAAGCACTTTTGGCTTGTACTTGACTTCCATTTCAGCCGTTGCCAGTAGCTTAGCATAGATGCGCTTCGGAAGGCGAGTATACACGTCTTTCCAGGGAGTCCAGATCGAAAGACCCAAGCCAAATGAACGTCCGATGGAGAAGACAACGATCCAGATAATGTACCACAGATATGTGTCTAGGAAAAACAGCACCAGATCCATAACGTACATGATGGCGAGTGTGAAGTTGATCTGATTTGAGCAAAGGATACTCCCAAGTAGTCTGTCGTTGCAACCTTGCACGGTGGTCCTCGCCATGACAGCGATGGGACTACTGAATGAAGACGAGAGGAAAAAGTATGACTCCGTAAACTTGCAACAAAAGATCAGGAGCCAGAGAGACACTGAAGCCAGCCGCGCACTTCGTGGCAAGTCGGGATAAGAAGCAGTGAATGTTTGTGAGGCCATGTACTTCCGCGACTTGCCCGCAACACGGTCACCAAACATGCGACCAGAAGGTATGATACCGAACGCGAGGGTGACGACAACAGATACGCAGAATTGGGCAACGCCAAGATAAAGAGGGAACTGTGATTTGGTGGGTAAACCATCTACTTTGGCAATGTAAACCGTTGGGCCGGCGGTGATTGCAAGGATGACGAGCAGAAAGGCAAAGCGGGTCGTAAGATGAGAGGCATTGTTCCAAGTTGTGGGGATATAGAAGAACTCAGCCAGAGTTGCTAGGAGCATGATACTTGTCGAGACGGCTCCGCCAAGAGCCGTTGCGGACCAGGTCATAGGTGCAGATGGGAATTGTTTATCGTGCGGCGCGTATACCCTAGGTGAATTGAATGCGGTGTAGAACCAATATACTGCAACGTGCAGAATCCAGACACGATTGAAATTGACAAGAAGGTGAGCTGTAGATCGCTTTTCGTAATAAGTTTTGAAGAAAACACGTTCCCACTCGATGCGGCTGAATTTCATGAAGCGCTGCGCTGGAGGAACGTCAACAAGACGCGTCTAGGGGAGATAAATTAGTAGGTGGATGGTATGTGAATCATGAACATACGTTGTCCTGTAGTACAATGCGCGCGAGGCCCTCAGGATACCAGAACAATTGATTGACATCGTCATAGCCAATAATCCGATCGTGGTCCTTCTCCCTTCTCACAAACTTGCCATCCACGGCCTCATAACCTTGATCCCGCATGAATCGGTAGAGAGGTTGATAACCGTCTCCAGATAGACCCCTTCTGGAACAGGTTCTGTTCTGTTCTGACATTCAGGACTTCGGTAGTAGTCGTCGGCACATTTAAATATGAAGCACAGGCACTCTGGTACGAAGCGAACATTGCCAGCTTCACCCCAGCATAGCAGGTATAGGCCAGCTGTCGGAGGCGGTCATATTGACTCATATTGTTCATCGCATTCCGCCACCGGTTGAGAGCATTGTCCAACGACTTCGCCCCCGCAGATTTGCAGTGCCACCACGGACACTCTTCAGGCGCTGAAGTCCCGGGTTTTGTGATTGACCGACAGCGTCATCTAGGTTCAGCTGGGCGGCGAAGTACCACTTGCGGTAATTAGCGTGCTGGCCACCAATGTAGTCCGCGTGTAGGGTCAAAAGCGCTTGACCTGGAGACATCCGCGAAGCCCGAGAATCGAGTAAATGCATGAGGAAGTCGAACTAGTACGGAACCGTCAACAACGAGCAAAGTGATTCTTATCACTAACGAACCTGGTTGCGCATAGAGTCGCGCTGAAAGCCAAACTTCTGCGTGAGGTCAAGGAAAATGTCCTCAATCTCCTCGTAGGATATAGGTATTTGTTTATCCGCAGACCAAGCTGGATAGGGATCCGCATAACCTGCTGGGCCTGGCTGTAGGGTGCCACTTATATGAGAGTTGACAGACGAAGCATAGCGCCTTGCATGGCCATCATCGGAATCTGTGACACATATGTGAGTATTGCATTGAAATGATCAAGAAAGATGACGGGGGCATGGACAAGACCTCAAAATTTATTAGGTTTATCGGAGAGGTAAAGAGGGAGAGGTATCTCGATGCGAGATCACGACGGGGACAGAATCGCGTCGAGAGAAAAAATGACGAATATAATGGATGGAGAGTGGCACTTACTGTAAGAGTCGTACTGGCCAGAGTGGTCGTAATATGGAGAACCCCCGGTAAGATGCGCTGTACTTTCATTCCGCGAGCCATACTGGTCACTGATGTCCGACTCGGCATCGTAATCACGCCCACGTTGCTGATACTGTTGAGGATATTGTTGCGGCTGTGGGGGATTAGCAAAAGGATTTCTAGGATCGGGCTGTTCGTAACCAGGACGCGCAGCCATGGTATAGTGAGAAGATCAGCAAATAAAATATGAGAATGGTATAGAAGAGGACGGCGTGAAGAATAAAAAAAGAGTGAAACGTCGACAACGGACGACGGAGAGAGCGGTTTGCTGTGTGCTTGAAGAGAGAGAATTGCAGAGTGAAGAAGACAAAGAGACAAAAATCGGTGACCTTGACCTTGACCTTTCGACGACTCCACCAGTCACGTGTCATCGACACAACGAAAACCGAACGCGGTTGACACGGTGACGCGGAGTCGCGGAGTCGCGGAGTAACGCGGGTCATGGCCAAACGTATCATACTCTGGCACAGCGAACGTACATTGTCTACTGATGATGCAGGTCTCACCATATTTAACTCAATTAACCCTCCTAATACTTACTTCCAACCGGTCCTTACTATGATTTAGGACTGTCAGGGAATTATTCCCCTGAACCTCTTCATCACGTTCCTCCACTCTCTTACTTTTGCATCAAGCGCCTCGTTGAAGCTACAGAACAGATTCATCGTTATGGCCCACCACGCCCATACCGCTCCCCGGCGTCGCCTAACGACCCAGATATACTTCGAGCTCTCATCCCGTATATCAATCGACAAGGCCACTTCGACCTGAGTAAAGTGGATCCCCGCTTGTGGGCTGTCGTCGTTCAGGTATATACAGACCTTCCGAATAATCTTCGAACGTACCGTACAGCGCTGTCTGACAAGTACATCGATTCACTGCAACGCATCCCAGCGACTGAACACTTCTCTCTCCTCACCGTGTTAGAACTCCCAGGATGCTATCATCTTGATGACAACACAATAATTCATTTGTCGACTCTTCGTACTCTTTGTGCCCTTGATGTTAGTTGTTCTGCTCTCTCTGCCAAGGAATACGACGGCTCTCTGGGACCTTGAGGTGGGGTGAAGATGGTATTGATATTGCAAATAAAAGGCGTGGCCCCTGGCAGCTACGTATCTTGAGTCTCCGTAATTGTAAACGGGTCACCAATTCCATCTATCAATATTAGAGAGGTTCATGCTTCTTGCTGCAGTGGGTAAGGCTCATACATGCATGCCGTTAAATTTTGGCCCTGAGAAGTCTTTCATTCAGATCTCCGTGGCACGGGGTGCACCTGGGACCGCAAAGTTATCCCCCCATCTTTCACTCCAGCAATGGAAAAGCGGCTATTCCATCCCACGAGTCCACTGAAAGCGCTGTTGCTGCTGTCATCCTCCGTAGATCTCCTTCCTTCCAGCAACTCTAATTTCTTGCATATCGACCATTTGACACACGCGACTCGCGAGCACGGTCGAGGTTTTGAAAACCCGCCAGGGGGCCTAAGCTGCGTCCTGCCAGCCAATCCAAAGACGGGAATGCCAGCACATCACAAGGCCAGCCGTGCCTCCAACCCCGCTTCTCTTCCACTCGAGTGGCCGGTCAGTTTCTCGAGGCCACCCGGTCCGTGCCTAGCGGATGAAGCAAGTCAGAGTTCATCATCAGCAGTAGCAGATACAGAGACACCGGTCCTACGCACAATGAACTCTGCTCTTGCGGCCGAATCTAATGCCCCTACTGCCCAATACAAAGCTAGCATGTACTACTTGCGGAGATCAACAAGCACTGGTTCGTCGAGGACATACCCCCCGGAACACATGCTACAGTGGGGTCAAGAGTTACTGATGCTCTATCGAGAACCGCCACCATGGAGTCAGGCGCAGCTTTCCCCCGTCGTGTTGAAGGTTGCGCCAAAATCGCGAGGCTTTGAAGGACTGTTCACGGTTAAACGAACAGATGAGAAAATCACGAGAGGTGTAAAAAAGATGCAAGACATGCTGGTAGAGCGGCATCGCCCTGTGCAGACGGAGATTGACAACTCCCGTGATAATTTGAAGGCGTCAGCTAGACTTTTTACAAAAAGGAACCCCTTTTCCTCATCCCTTGGAGGATTATCGGTACATGTGCATAAGGCTAATGAAATGACTCCAGCTCCTTCGTTACATACCAGTGCAGCTCCTAAGAGCGTCATGGTTGCCCCTCCCAAGTCTTTAGGATCTCTGAAGCCAATCTCCAGCCTCCCCGTGCCTATACCTCCTGGTCCCGTTAGGTCAGCAGCGAATAACGGAGGACACGGAGGACAGAACCCTCGGCTCGCCCAATACGGCCCTCGATCAGGCCACGACACGAGCCGGAATCGCAAATCAATTTCTCCGATCGACGACTCTCACGACCAGAAGGGGGACATAATGGTGGCAGCTGCTGGAAATTCTGAGCGAGCCCAAGCCGATCCTGCAGCTAAAAAAAGGTCCAGAGCCGAAGCCTCAACAGTCGGAAGAAAAAGGCAGAAATATGAGAATGAGATGAGAATGAGAAGTTTGACTGGTCCTCTTTGAGTGTGCCTCGATAACATGACCCTGTGTACCCAGTACCCAGTATTGATCACGAGTGCCACTGAATAGCGGACCGGGTTGTGTTCAAGTTGCCCCCGAACTGTCCTTCCTAACCTGTTCACCGTTATCCATCGTAAACTACCTAAAATCAACGAAAAGGGAAACATATTCGTTGACATCTCTCGGGAACTCGTTCTATGTTCTTTGAATCACGGACAACCGGGAAATTTCCCTCGCGCGTTCTGCGCATCTGCCGACGCGCCATGTCGACAATGCCACGACCATACAGGTTTCACGTCTGTGCAAACTGGCTATCCGCACCACCAGAACATGGTGCTAAAAGGCGAAACGCGCCATTTCCAGCTGATGGTACCATTGGTGTATGGAGAGACCTTTCGCTCACTTGGCCCAGACGTGGCTTCAGTGACACCCCAGGGGAAGACTTCTTTTATGTTCAAGAGGTGCGTCCACCTATAGGCTTGTCCTCAGAGCTCCTCAATCTCCCTCTATGTAGATGCGAAACCAGTCGGTAGGTGAGCTCAGTGGTTTGCCTTGTTGAATTATGTTCACGCGCTATCACTCATCAGGGCATTTCCTTTGGAGTAGCTGACGGGGTCGGGGGATGGGCTTCAAGCGGCGTTGACCCCTCCTTGTTTTCACAAGCTTTGATGTACCATTCACATCGATATGCCAAAATTGGGTGGCCAGGCGAACCAGAGGTTGATACTACACAAGATTATGAGGATCGAGAAGCTGTAGAAGGATGGGAGTTACACCCTCGAGAGTGCCTTAAATTGGCATATCAAGCTACTTTGAGAGAACGAGGTGTTATAGCAGGTGCGCAAAGGACTTCGTGACTTGATAGTTTAGAACCTGCTCATCCTCTGTTTCATAAAAGGTTCCAGTACCGCTTGTCTCATCAACCTCAACGCATCCTCCGGTCTTTTACGCGCCGCAAAGTATGCCCCCCGAGTCATCTGCTTGCTTTATCAACGCTGACGATGTACTTTCCTACGCAAGTTTGGGCGACAGTGGTTTTATGATTATTCGCTCCTCTACCGTGTTTCATAGACAAAGAGCCCAAACTCATTTCTTCAATTGTCCCAGGTGAGTCCAACCTTAACCTGTATGATTCTGATCGACAGATCTATTCGCACTAGGCAGCTCGCTAAGATCCCAAGTGTCATCGGGAAACTATCCGGTGAGGTTACGGATTCGCCAGAGGACGCCGACGTGTATGAAACAAAACTTCGAGACGGTGACTTAGTCATTGCTTATGTGAGTAAATTTTAGCACTTCTCTCTTCCACGCGGTTGACGTTTTCTTTTAGACTGATGGGTTGTCGGACAATGTCTTCAATCATGAAATTACCTCCATCTGTAGTCTCGTCTTTCGATCTGGCGGGTCCGAGGATGCACAGGTAAAACTAATCACTGACCGCATTATTGAATACGCTCGTGCATGCATGTACAACGAGAAGCGAACCAGCCCATTCGAGAGTAAGTCCCAAATATGACCACCTTATGGTAACCGGTCTGATCTCGCGTCTTTCCAGAGGCGGCATCCATGAGTGGAAAGCTTTTCACTGGCGGTGTAAGTCCGAATCCAAGTCTCGTATTCCCTCCGACGACTTATTGATTATCGCGGACTGCTGACACCCGACTTCTATTAACTGAAGAAACTCGACGAGTGCGTTTCCAAATATGTCCCCAGATGACCTCCTGACAATTATCTTAGCGTTACGCTCGTCGTTGCCCTCGTGCGCGAAATGATATAAACCTTTACTTGTACGGGCCCTGAGGGGGTCCGGGATCTACTGGCTGATACTGGCCTGCCTTCCACTTAACACTGCGATATAATACATACCCTCAGAAGTCGCTGGACTTCCATTTATTCATCCCAGTAGCGTACATCATAGAAGACTACAATCAACCCACGAATCACTTGTTATAGAAACTATACTTTGCGTTCGATGAAACTCTGAATAACACCCGCAGGGGTAAGAGGGTAATCTTTGAGGACAACTTCACCGTTTTGTAAAAAGGTGTTCGGTTGGACAAAGAGCTTCCGGGGCTATTCGGAAGCAACATTTAAAAGATAATAACGCAATTATAAGTTCACTCACAGTTTTCTTCTTTAAGACGATGTCACGGATATTGTTGTTCCAACCAGGTAATGGGGTAGTCAATCGCGTGTAGAATTGGCGAGCACCAGCTCCATCTGCGGTGCTCTTCCGTACCTGCAGGTCGACAAGGAGCTTGCCGACAACCTCTTTACCATGCAAAAGCACTTTCTCACGGTCAACCTGATGGACATATGAGTGGTTCCTTCTACTCCAATGGCTATCACATACTCGGATGTACAAGTCCTCCAGGATACCATTAGCGCCGCGAACCTCCTCAAGCCTAGCAATTCCGCCATTGATGAGATGTTGAGTGATGCCAAGGCTGCAACAAGAGCGAAAAAAGAAAGGACATTGCACGTTAGGAAGCCTTCGATAAATGTAAGAGTGACGGACCGGGCTTGCATGTGTGCTTGTCCATGCTTTCCTGTCATAGGATCGTAGAACTCTAGTCCCCGTAGGCCGGCGCGGGCCATTGAAAGGAAAGTGATGTACTGTATGTCGTCCACGTCCTTCTTATCCGTGATCTGTCGTGATCCATGAAAAATGTCGCAGTGATGGATCTCAAATAGAACTGAAAACTATTTACCTCGAACACTCTGAGAATGTCAGTGTTACTGATAACTGTGGGACGGCAGCGTTGAAACGTGGTGAAATTGCGACTGCGAAAGCTGCTCACGGAAGAGCGAGACCGTCTCCGCTCGGCATTCCTCCATAGAAGAAGACACCTCTCCGAGTACGGAACCCGGGGTTTGTCCTGGTTTGTACCAAGATGAACTCCATTCCTGATTCAGAGTTGGAAGCTTATAAAATGATGAACGACTCACACCGGTTCGCCAGTAAGGGGGTTGATCACCTTCCCGAAGGGTTAGTAAGGCTGGATGGGAGCTGGACTGGTGGCCATACCTTCTCTGGGTCGAAATTTTTCTTGCCATCGGCTTCTTCCTTGAATAGCTTTCCCGAGCCGTGACCTAGCAATTCGTGGTTCGCAACCTGTACCTCAAAAGATTTTGTTTCCCATTTCTTGTAGAGGGCGACGTCGTCAGGATGGATGAAGGGAAATTCGTCTAGTAATTTATCACGACCAACTCAAGGCCAATTCATGCTTTCGTACCAGGAGACTTTGCGCCTAATATGTTGGCAAGTGAGACGTTCTTGAAACCGTCTGATTCCCGAATCTCGTAGTAGTTCTGAGAGAAGAGTTGTCGAAGCGTGCCGAGAGACACCAAGGCAAACCGCTTACCGGAATCTAGAGGCGCTCTTCCAATTCTTACTAACTTCAAACAGAGAGCGGTACTTACATTGATGCCGGCCGGTATGCCTCAAAATGGTTGCCTCGTTCTGAGTTTGATTAACATGGTACGAAGGGACGACGTACCACCAGTGGCAAATGACAGAACTTCAAGAGCAGTAAAGTCCGGTTTCTTGAAAACGTCGACCTCAAAGTCTTTTCCCCAAGGTAGGTCTTCTATAAGCTTTGGAGCATCGTTCACAAGTGTCTCGTATTTCGCGCTGAGTTCCTTATTCACAACGGCCGTGAAGCCTGACCAAGGATAAGTAAGAGTCAGCAACAGACCACGAATACTACTTCACCTTCCCATTCGCACGACCCCCGTACGGATCCACATAGGTCTCGATAAACCCAATGTAGCTTTCTACGACTGGGCCGACGTCCTTTACCCAGTTTCTGGAACCCTGCTTGTGTTCTCGATGGACCCGCTCCGGAATCTGAACGGGACAAAAGGTGAGCTTAGAGTGTCCCAGATTACAGCAAGCCGGGGCGCACGACGCGATGTAATCTTCAATCATGGCACTCTGGTGCTTGTTGGCAGCGTGGTCCTTCGCCTAGATAGTACTTCGTAACAACAACGAGTGCGGGGGCGCATTAAATGTCAGCGCACCTCAGTAAGGGCTTTCACGACACGGGACAAAGGCCCGGCAAAGTCGCCATACCTAACGGTTAGTTTGGCATCGCCCCCTTTGAGTGAAAAGTCGTGCACCGCATCTGGTCGGGTGTCTACTGAAGCAACCAGGATGACGAAATCCTTCGGACTGTTTTTTCGGACACTGTATAAAAAAGACCTGTGTAGAATGGATCACAGCGTCGGGGGGCAGTAGGCGCATACCGAGTATTGAGTATATCTATCCCTATCTTCTCAGCAGCGGCCTGAACCGCGACAACTTCGTCGTCCGTGATGGAATCTCCAAGGTAATAGTTGCTGACTTGGCCAAGACTTCGCTTGCCAATGAAGAGACTGGCCTCGGGCTCCAAAGCATAGACGTGTTCTTTCAACTGTAAAAGGTGGCATAGAGGTTCAAATAAGAATAAGTGCCGCGGGAGGAGTTACCGGATGATTTCATACTTCATTCCAGAGCGGAATAGCATTTGCAGCGTTAGGTGAATTCTCGATAACCGCAGAGAGCTTCTCTTGTGGTACACGTGGGATGAATTTAGTAAAACCGAAGCTTTTATAATTCGCAAGGTTGGACAGCGCCTACGCATTGACAATGAGCACCGTTACTCATAGTCCGAAGTTGAACAATAAGTGGTTACTTGGCTGGCAAACTCAAGAACACGCTCCCACTCGTCTGTCGAGAGACCAGATTTATCTCTCAGTGCGTTGATGTCAGTGATTGTCCCATTCTCGCTGAACGTAAGGATCAAGAGATCATATAGCTTCTCGGTGAAGGGAGTCCACTGTCCTAAGATGATGCGAGCACCTGCCCAGGAAGCCTCCGATAGATGATGGGCATAGTTTTTCTCCCTAGAACTATGATGATTTTAAGGGCATTGGAAAGGTAAGAGAAAACGATGATCAGCATGGTCCTGGGTAAGATCAAGAAGGTGACAGCTTAAACCACCTACCTCAGTTGTGCGAAAGTGTGAGCCACCTGAAGGCTGACTATTGGCGCATTGCGATCTGTGAGGAAACGCTCAGCAGATAAAGCGGCTGTAAGAGACATTGGGGTCGGTGGTAGTTGACGACGTGGAAGATAGTTCATCAATAGCGAATCGAATCGAAATATCAATCAAATCAATCTCAATCTCTCAATCTCAATCTCATCATCATCGGCCGCAGAAACAAGACCGCGGATCTCAACACCGGGGTTGACACATGTACATGTGGTATGAGCGGTGAGCGGTGAGTCCTCCTCCTGTCTACTACTTTCGACTTTCACCAATAGCCTTCTTCATATGTAGAGCCTCTCGAACGCGATTATAACTCCCCCACAGGGCCTTCCATTCCACCTCCAAAATCCCCTCTCCCGCCTTAACATTCCCATGCACCCCATTTGGGGTCACACCAGCCCATCCCAAAGCACGCTCATAGCAATCGAGAGATGCTTGCAAGGATTTAATATCTCCCTTCCCTTCATGCAGCACCCCCAAGAGATTCCAAGCTTCCGTAGCGGAACGGCGTGCATCTCGAAGCAAGCTCTTGGCAGGTTTTCTCATGGACGGGGACTTTGAGTATTCGGGAAGAAGGGGCGCATCTGGACTAGGGGGGTGTGCAATTTTGGAACCTGGTGCCTTTGGATGAACGAGGGGAAGTCCGGCTAGTGCAAAAGCAATTTGTTCGGACGACTGGGCGGCCTGCGATAGCCACTTCATTGATTGGGCTGGTGGATTTTTTAACGCATATAGAACTTCTGCTAAGTGAACTGATATTAACGAGGAACGGTGAAGGATGTACAACGCATGAAGTGCTTGCGGCGAGGATGCAGGTGAAGGGGAGGAGTCAAGAGATCGGACTGAGCGAAGGAGGTCAAGTGCAGATTCTTCTAATGCTTGCGCCTGGCGCAGCTGTCCAGACATTGCATAGAATGCGGAGAGAGAAACGAGAGCAGAAGCAAGGGTGCGTTGGCCGGCAGGCGAGGGCGGAGGGGACGAGGGGACCGCGGGAAGAGGGAGGGCTGTTTGTGCGAATTCTCCTCCGGAGGGGGTTGTCATTTGAATGCAACGAGCCCACCATGCGAGCGCATTGTCCGAGTCACCGAGCCGGAAGTTGAGGTCTCCCAATTTCAGCGCTATACGTGACGCAAGTGGACCTTTGGCAGGCAATCGACCCCATAAGCGTTGGAGGTCGGACCGTGCTTCAGTCAAACCCGCTTTAGTCCCCATGCGTTCTGATATGTCAGCGCGACGAATGACGATGTCGGTGACCGTCTGAGGGCGTAAGAGACCGGCTGACTCTTTCGGGAGGGCGATATCGAGCACACCGTCAAGAAAATTGCGAGCGGTCTCCAAACGCCTCTCAATGGGCGCGAGGTCATCGAGGGTGCCAAATCTGTTGAAGGGAGGGTTGACTTGTTTTAAGGTTCCTGGAGAGGTCCAATGATGTTCCAACCATGCACTACGAATACCGAATCTCGCCATGAAACCCAAGGATGGGTCAGTGCCTCCCATTTCAGATTGGCCCCATCGTTCGGCTTCTACATCCCACTCCCACTTGACGCAATTTGGGTCTGATTCAGTAGCGAATTCAACTTTCTCGATCCAAAGGTGGGTCCCTGCAACAGCAGAGAGCAGGGTAATGCCAGCTGCTGAAAAAGCGACGAAGCACCATTTAGCGTAGCGGTTGAAGAAAGTGAAGGGCTGTCGTGTGTGTGCTGTATGAAGTTGACCACTGAGAT
Organism: Multifurca ochricompacta; assembly: GCA_022496185.1. NCBI lineage: Eukaryota > Fungi > Basidiomycota > Agaricomycetes > Russulales > Russulaceae > Multifurca > Multifurca ochricompacta. The sequence continues at coordinate 866,162 of WTXG01000003.1, read as the reverse complement.
CTCGTTTCGACTGGTTCCTGAACCAAGGGGATGTTGTTGTTAGATTGGAATAATGACGCGAAGGCGAAAAAAGGGATAGAGGAGGGAATGTTTGTTGGGGTATTCGCCGCCGCCACATGATGAGTGATGAGATGACGACAAAACGGAGTGTCGGAGTGTCGGACCGCCGACAAGACAACGGCCGCCAGCAGCCGCGATCATTTAAATGATGCTATTTTATTTTATTTATTTTTCACTTTCACCATCCACCCAACCCCACTATTCACCAACCACCATCTCATCTCATCGCATCACCCGTCACTCATTTCCTGGGTCTCTGGGTCGAGAGTCGATCATGGGTGTGGTGCGCCCAACGCTTAGCGTGTATGGTTCGAATGCCGTGTTGAACTGGCCAAACCGATCGACTATTGAATCGAATTGAATTGAATTGAATTAAAATTGTTGGGTTGTTGGTTGTCCTCCCTCTTCTTTAAAGAGGAGCCGTCCGTTTCGTTTCCTTCGCTTTTTAGGTTTTCCCTTTCCCTTCCTTCCTTCGTCATCGTCGTCGTCGTTGTTGTTATTGGGTGTCATCAACGTTCGACGAGGAGAGTCATGATGCCTTCTCTTTCCTTCTGGCTCCTCTCGCTTTTGAGTACATCTTCTTCTGTGTTCGCCTCCCCCACACGAACGCTCCCTAGGAACAGTGGTTCTCCTTTCGTCACGGCTTCTCCTGGCGGTTTGGTTGCTAATGGCTCGTAAGTTTTGTCTCCCATTCAAACTTCCTTATATATTTGACCTCCCCTCCCCTTCTCCCCGTTCCCAGCAAGTTTTCCTTCATTGGTACCAATGCTTATTGGCTACCATACCTCAATTCTGACGATGACATTTCAAATACCCTTGCCAACATGTCCGCCTCTGGTATCAATGTGGTCAGGACTTGGGCATTTAACGGTACGACCTAATCCTTCCCCCTCAACCTCTTATTATCTCTTTTCCCTCTTTTTTTCTTATTCCTAGTTCATGCAGACGTTACGACAATTCCCGAAGCGGGTAGTTGGCTGCAACTCATTGCAAACGGGACCGCGACGATCAACACCGGCCCCAATGGCCTCCAGCGGTTGGACAAGCTTGTTGAACTTGCTGCGCAGCAAAACATTCATGTCATTCTCTCCTTAACCAACAACTGGAACCCCACTGCGGATCTGTCAGCGTCTCACTCTCCCGTACGCCGTAATGAGGTGTCCCCTACACCCTTCCCACGCAATTTCCTTTCCAACGACTACGGTCAGTTGTCACGTTCGTCCAATTACATCCACTTACTAGTCAAACTTTCAATGTTAGGTGGCATGGATGCTTACGTTCGGGAGTTCAGTGACACAAAGGCCCATGATGAATTCTACACCGACCAGACCATCCGGAAGTTCTTCGAGCAGTATATCCAGGCTGTTGTCTCGCGCTTCGTCAATAATCCTCGCGTTCTTGCATGGGAGCTAGCTAATGATCCTCGCTGCAACTCGACCCTTCCCTCTTCGGAATCCTGCAACACGAACACCATCACTCGATGGCACGCAGATATAGCGAAATTCATCCGCTCCATCGATCCCAATCATCTTATTTCCTCGGGGTACATCTCCATATTCTTCTCATTCGGTCCATATAGCTTCTGACTTCCGACTGACCTAGAAATCACGGCTTCTTCTGTCCTTCATGCCCGAAATTATTCTTCAATCCATTGCCTCCCCCTCAGCCGTCGTCCGCTCCTGGAGGCACTCGTAAGCGCACGGCTGGCGGTATAACCCCCTCCAAACTTCTCCGAATGATCACCGAGGAAAGGCGTGCTGCGCCTCGTGCATTGGACTCTCGTGATGGCGTGAAAATTCGTGGTCGTTGGATGGCATCTCGTATGTACCCCTCACACCACCCTCCACCCTCCCCCTTCCCCATTCCCACAGCCCCTTTGTCTAATGCTAAGTGATCCCCATAGCGGAGGCGAAGAGGCAGACTAGCGGCGTTGGCCCTGCATTCGACGGGTCCTTTGGTGTGGACAGCCTAGATATTCTGAGCATTCCAAATATCGATTTTGGTTCCTTCCAATTGTTCCCCGACCAGAATAGCTATGGGACCATCGCGACACAGTTCACACCTCCAAGCGTCAATCTCAACGAAACAGTACAACAAGGTATTGCATGGATTCAGGCCCAAGCTGCATCTGCTAAAGCGTGAGTAATTTCCTCTACTACCTATCAAGCCGTTCAATGTCGGCTCTACTTTGTGTAGTGTCGACAAGCCATTGGCGCTCATCGGGTTTGGTCTTGTTACCCAAGTCAACCTGCAATCTTTCGTACCTTTCAACGCTACTTCCCCTGTTGTGACACCTCCACCGCAGAATCAAAAGCGTAAGTCCGTAGCTACACTGTCTTTGATTGCCTTTCGTCGCCCGATGGAGTCGATATCTTTTTCTCTTGCAGGCCAGAGTCTCGGTACGTTCGGTACGGGTGTCACTGATCAACAACGTGACTCCGCGTATGCGTCATGGCTACAAGGTTGGTGTTTGTGCCAGAAAGAACGCGAGTTGCTGATGATTTTGTAACCCCTACAGCTGGCATTCAAGCTGGCCTCAGTGGACTAAGTCAATACCAGGTCGGTGACATAACATAAGTTTGGCCACGAGATTTGACGCCATTCTATTATCATCATAGTGGTCTTCGCAAAACCTGCAGCCTGCAAATGGAACATTCGTGCAGAGTTCGAGCGGAGCAGGAACACTGGGTGTTTCCCCCAACGATGGTTATGGAATTATTGGGTGCGTCATCACCTAAGAATGCGCAGCATGAATATGGACTCAGCTAACCATATTGCGCACCGCAGAACTGATCAGGCTGGTGTGCAGCAAATTTTGAAAAACGCGAGGCAAAACCTCGTGTGAATGTGCCCCAGGAGATACCACTTCTGACTTTCTTTGGATGACCCTTTCAGACAGACATTTTATGTTCGGTTGGATATTGCGATATATCTCATCTCCTTCCCTCACTTCATGGCGACAAACGGACGTTCCATTTGACGAATTGCCTTGACGTTTTTTTTTCTTTTGATTGTCCTCCCGCTAGGGAGATACGAGTTGAACAGACACTTACGAACAGTAAATCTAATGGACTTCGGACACTTACTTTCGTAGTACTTACCTCACAATACCTGTGAATGTAACAACGGTTGGTTTTTATACGAGAATGAGGGCGGTGTGTTTGGTGGGGCGGTGGGCTCCATCGATAAATGCCTCTGTCATTCCAGGATGGCCCATTGCACAGACTGGACGGCCACGTTCAATCGTGTGAACTGCTCAATAAAATACGCCTTACTGCCCATCTCACTTGACGGCCGTGAGTCCTCCCTCCCTTTCCCGATAGCTTCTACAGCACTAATAACAGCGGTGAGGGCGCGAGCAAATCCATCGCGCCCTTCGTCTAGATGAGATGGGACATCCGGGGTATCATATATCTGTGTGGCCAGTTCGTCAACGGCAGCTACGAGTGGGGGGGCCGAATCCAGCAAGTCGTCAAACAGGACATTTGGTGGTGATGCCTGGCCCGATGAGCGTAAAGGAAGCAGGAGGGTACTGCAAATATCATTAAAGAGTGCCGATGTTCGCTGCACGACAACCAAAATCTGACAGAAAGTAGGGGGTACCGTCAAAGGGGTTGGGTATGGGAAGGGCAGAGAGTGCGCACTCTCTTTGCGAGTTCTATCTGCTCTGGGCTCTGCTTGTCTGAGCCGCCAAGATCGAGCTCGGGATCACCCCAACCGTCGTCAAAGCCATCGTCATCGGGGTGATCTGAAGGGAAGGCCTCGATCTCAAGCATTTTTTCTGCATCGGCAATGATATCGGAATGCTCGCGCCAACGTTTTCGGACGGCTATTAGATTGGATGTGGAGAGTCCTTGGGGTTGGTCAGCCTTGGCTTGTGTGATGAGCTCGTGAACTATGGCCGTTTTGGAAAGATATGTTTCTTTTTCAGGAACAGAGTCACCATCGTTGTTCGCGAGGCTGATGAGGAGGGAGTGGTGTGCGTGTACAAGGTCTTGAAGAGCGGTGAGTATGCTCTTTGCTGTGGAATGTACTTCGGCTGTGAGAGCGCGACCATGGACATTGGGAAGAAAATATGATGCGTTAGAGGCGAGGGTAGATGAATGGATTATTAAGTCCTTGAGAGGAGTGATAGCAGCAGAATAGGTAGGATTTGAGGGATTAAGGGCGATGGAGAGTTTAGTTGTGTTTGAATAAAGGACGGAAAGAAGAGAGATAAAATCAAAACGCAGAGTTGAAAGTTGGGTCTTGTTTAAATTTGAGATTGTATTGGTTTTGATTTTGATAGAATTGATAGAATTTGTGCAAGTCTGAGAGAGTAAAGTGAGTAAAGAACGTACGTCGGCGGTGGTGGTAGAGGAGGAAGACATGAGACGCGCGAGGGTTAAGCCTCTCACCCTCACCGTCATCCTCACTACTCTCATTTTCATTCTCTCAACCTCAACCCCTCAACTCTCAACGCTTCGGCCATGTTGAGGTTCAGACTGTCTACTGTACCTTCGGTGATACAGTATCAGTTCAGAGCTTCATATGGTCATAAAACTCGTACAATCTCCTATTTGCTTTCTTATTCTCATGTTACCCGTTCTTCTTTTCCACTTCATCCATTTCAGCTCTCACACAACTTATCTCGTACCATCTCTTTCGGCTCAATATTCTCATCAAAACCTTCTCCAACTCCCTCACCCCATGCGGTAGCTCATGTAGCAAGGATAGAAGCAGGCGCGAATGCACACCCTTATGACGTTGAAAGACAACTCGTCCTCTTTCAGGCTCTCTCTGACACCAATATCCAGCCTGGATACGAGCTCATAATCAACAGATGGGAGAGGATGACTGAATTTGTTCGTTCGTTCTCCCGCCTTTCTATACTCGTCGGAATATTCTCGTTGACCCACCATCCCGCTAATCTTCAGGACCCTACTTCACCTCTCCTCCACTCAGACAAAGCTTTTGAATATTATCTCCAGGCTCTTCTCAAAACGAGCAAGGAGGCTTCCATAAACCCTGCAGTGCGCAGGCGTGAATCTCTTCTTGCTGCTCACCCTCTCACTTCTCCGTCACCCGTTCTCGCACCTCAAGCGGAACACTCCGAAGTCCCTTCGGCAACAGAACAACAGTCAGTACCGTCGACGTCCATTCCTACTACTTCTCGCAGTCAACATATTGCGTCTTCCGTCATTGCGGGTTCGGGCGTCGAACTTCCTTCTCCCTCCGCACCTGGGTTGGGCTCCCCGGATCAGCCGCTGTCTGCGGATATGGCCAAGCTTCTCGCAGCTCTCGGTGCCGGCCAGGGTGCCAGTGGGAATCCAGTCCATGTCATAATCAAAGAACGTGAGTGGTTTAATAGGCTATCATTCTATATGACCCTTAACCTCCCCCCTCTGGTGGCAGGTAAAGGCGCGTGGATCCCAAGCTTTGCCCGCTTCTTGGTCTTTGCTGGCATTGCCACTTTTTGTACGTGATTCCTATCTGCCTGCACGGCCATCCATTCAGAATATCTACAGTCATCCTTACCATACTTTCCGTCCTGGTCGAGAACTCTGGGCTTGTCAAAGCTGCTCCCCGCCAATCCGAATTCGAACCCCATGAATCGAGCAAACCTGTTCGATTCAGTGACGTGCACGGTGTCGACGAGGCCAAGGAGGAGCTTAAAGACGTCGTCGCGTTTCTGAAGGACCCATCGAGGTTCGCTGAGCTCGGTGGGAAACTTCCAAAGGGCGTACTTCTCACTGGTGAACCCGGTACCGGCAAGACCATGCTCGCGAGAGCTGTTGCTGGCGAGGCTGGTGTTCCGTTCCTTTTGCGTCAGGGTGAGCATCTACACCCCTCGATGTAAATTAGTATCCTGACAAGATAAAGCTCCGAGTTTGACGAGATGTTTGTGGGCGTCGGTGCCAAACGCGTGCGCGAACTTTTCGCGACTGCGAGGAAGAAACAGCCTGCAATAATATTCATTGATGAGCTCGATGCTGTCGGCGGCAAGCGCAGCGCTCGTGACCAGCAGTACATGAAGCAGACCCTTAATCAGTTGCTCGTGGAGATGGACGGATTCTTGCAGGATGAAGGAGTTATTGTCATTGCTGCCACTAACTTCCCTGAGTCCCTCGACGAGTGCGTACTCTACCCATATCTATTTAGTCCACCTCGAGGACCCTGACGATGGGCTTGAAGAGCGCTCGTTCGACCAGGACGTTTCGATAGACACATTGCCGTCCCGCTACCTGATATTCGTGGACGTGCTCAGATTCTGGTTCATCATATGAAGGAAATCGTTGTTGGTTCTGATGTCGATCCCATGATTTTAGCACGGGGTACTCCAGGCTTCTCTGGCGCTGACCTACAGAACATGGTCAAGTACGTTTGACGATTATTTATTGCGTCTTCTATGATTCACAGTCGGCCAATTAGCCAAGCTGCCATTCAGGCTTCCAAAGAGCAGTGCAAGGCAGTTGCACTAAAACACTTGGAATGGGCCAAAGTCTCCATCGTTTCTGCATTGTAACTGCATTATGAACTGACGCATGGTCGTACACGCAGGATCGCATCGTCATGGGGGCGGAACGGCGTAGTTCGTACATCGACGAGAAAGTCAAGCGTCTCACCGCATATCACGAAGGTGGTCATGCCCTCACAGCTCTCTATACCGAAGGTGCGATGCCTTTGCACAAGGTGACTTGTATGCCTCGCGGACACGCACTTGGAGTTGTACGTCTCACCTGCACCCCCATGTCTCCTGTCCAAGATGCTGACGCGAGTTGTCGTCGAACAGACATCCCAATTACCAAAAGACGATAGACTGATGATCACGCAGAAGGAATTTTTGGCCGATATAGATGTTGCACTTGGCGGTCGTGTTGCAGAAGAACTCATCTTTGGTGCTGAGAATGTCACGAGTGGAGCTTCGTCTGATTTGCGGAAGGCGACCGCCACTGCAACTCGGATGGTAAAGGTAAGAGTACACATCTATATATGTCGCAGTGGCCACACGAAGATGCTTGGAATTGGTCGTAGAATTGGGGATATTCAGAGAAGATTGGTCCAGTATATCTTAGCGACCGAGAAGAGGGCATCTCCGCAAGCAAACGTGAGGAGGTGGAGAGCGAAGTACGGAGGTGAGGGCCATTGGCATTAGTTCCCAAGTAATCCTGGTTGATGATTATTCCTCGAACAGATTGCTACAAACTGGCCAAGCCAGGGTATTTGCTCTTCTCCGATCAAAGCAACAAGAGCTGCATCGGGTGCGTGTACTTTGTCTACATAACTAATTCACTCACTCGAGTACACGTGTACAGCTTGCACTCGCACTCATTGAGCACGAAACACTTGACATGGAAGAGGTGAAGAAGGTGATCCGGGGAGAGTCCATACGAAATATCAAAGACGTCATTAGCGAGGATTTGTCCCGTTTAGGTGTACCTGCCCCCGAGCCACCGTCGGCAGCAAGCGCGTCGTAGCGTTCAGTTTATTGCAATTGCATAGCGCATTAGCATATAGATTCATTGCTTCTGGCCTGTCTTCTGTAGCATATCTTGAGTACCTCCTACCTGGGTTCAGTACGGACTTGAATCGTGTACATCCGTGAGGACGAGACGTCCAAATTACTGGATGTGGCCTCATAATAGTCACATGAGATAGCACGGGAAGGTTCGCACCAAGCCTGTACTGATTTTTGTGAAATCAGCAGCGGCTTCTTCGAGCACCTTTGAATGAGGATTTGAGCTTTCAACGAAGATGTTGAACCGGTAGATGCAGCTGCTAGAAGACAAGTGAACTTAGCTATGTATCTAAGGAGGATAGAAAATTCCACGCAAAGACAGAACAGGCCATCACCCGGGGGCGGGGCGGAGGGATGAGTAGCTTCCTTGCGTAGTATGTAGTATGGTAGTATGAATAATTATATTATATTATATATGAGGTAGTACGTACGCGTGTAAGGTACATACAACTAGGGGAGCGGATGTTTCATGTTACCGGTTACCAGCTACCAGTTACCGGTTACCGATGCCGATAAAAGGGAATCGAACCGCCTTTCGGTAACCTCGATCTCGATCTCAAACGATGCGCTAAAAGACCCTTTCCCAGCCCCCACCCAGTTCCCTCCTCGCCTCGCGCGTCTTCCCTTCCCTTCCTTTCCCTTCCTTTCCCTTCCCTTCCATCCCTCCCCCTCACTCTTCCCGCCTGCCTCCGTCCACCGACGAAAACCGTTACCTCCGCCGACAAGACTCAGGTCCTCTTTTGTCCCGTGTCTGTCCCCGTCTCACGCCCGTCAGCCAACCAATATCAAATAGATCAAATGTGTCATAGACATCTCACTTTTAAAACGAGTTCCCTTTGCGGTCATTTAATCTTCACTGAAGGACGCGACGTCGATTGTCAAGAAACTGGATGTTATATTAGTTCTCTGCATCCTCGTAATTGTGCCGCCATCTCTGGCCGGGCACGTTGTCAGTGTCGCAGATATTATACGTGGGTTTGCCCTTTTTTTCCCTTTTTCCTTTTTCCTTTCCTTCATCATTATTATTGTTTTCATACCTCTACACTACTTACATGCCATTTACTTCTTTATCATTCCTCATCATCATTACGCCAGCCGACCGGAACGTGTTATCGAACAAAACGAGGTATTATTTTATATACAACCAACTTGTCATGCGATCGTTAATTTCAATTAAATTCCGTATTAGTCACTACCGACCAAATGCCCCGGTTGTTCCTCTCGGTCGACGACATAACTTGATCGATGTCCGTCATCATCTCATCGTGCACCCCCCAACTTCCCATTTCCCCCTTACGTTGTAGCGCACACGTAGACCATCTTCTTACCATGAACTCTGTGTACTATTATATGTCCAGGTTAACCCCCTCCAGCACCCGATCTGAAAACCCGCCGTCATCGTAGTACTCGTCGTCATCGTCATCTTCATCCATTGGTATACCTGATCCCTCTCTCTGGTCCCCCTGGTCGCCCTGACTCTTAGCTTGCAATGGCTTCGCTTTCGCTGCCACATTTTGCTCCGCCTCGGTTTGCCGCTGTGCCGCTTGTGCCTTCTCAACATCTTCCACCGTCCACAATGATACTCCAGTCGAGTTCTCACCCGCATTTTGTGAAATGGTGCGCATGAAAAGTTTCGAGAGTGTCAAAGCCATGTCCGTCGAGAGGTTCGCTGCTGTTTCGGTTATATACTGATTGATCCACCGTGGCAGCTTTGCCCGTTTATCTGCTCGCGCGAAGCGCTAAAGATAGTGCCCACAGAGAGTGTGAGAATGTATATATATCCAATACTCGGACGTAGTGACAAATGTTCATCGACGAACCTTATCCGCAAAGACCATGAGACCCCAGTCGGTCTTCCCTCGCAGTGCACGACCGACGCACTGGGCTGCGTTTCGAATCGCGTCAAAGCCCAGGAATTCGGACTCGCGTATTCGATAAGCGTCACGTAGGTACTCCAGACGCGCCTTCAAAATCCGACTCTCTGTGTACTGGTATGGCACGCTAACATATGAGAAGACGAGAAAGAAACAGTTAGGTCGTGCAGATCACGTGAGCTCAACAACCTACCCGAACATGATCACAGCTCGGCCATAATTGTGATCAAAATCAATTCCTTCTGATACCTTCCCCCTTGCAACGGACAAAAGAACAGCACCTCGACCATTGTCACATGCCTGGTTGCGAATGAGTACGTGGTTAGGGCACTGACAGCACGTACCCTCCGATAATTCTCGAGTGCGATGCTCGTCTCGTTTGCATCAGGCGTCTCAACGAATATAAGTTTATGCTTCCATACTTCATTTAAGATACCCTATCAGAATGTGACTGGTCATACCAACAATGGCATATGACAGATTGTGTCGCGAGTGCGTACCATGTCATTCCAGGCTGCAACGATGGACTCCATGTAAAGGTAGCTGGGGAAGAAAGCGACGACACCATCAGGCACAATCTTGCTGTATTCCACCAATATAGTTCCGAAATTTCGAACGACAGCGGGGTCATTTCGCACCTCGAAGCGAGAGCTGATAGCGACTTGGTCACTGCCTCGGGTTATGACCTGAGTTCCACAGTCACTTACTTGCAGTCAGCCTGGAACGAGGGGGCTGAACTCACAAGCGGTAGAAATGCATTACGTGTCAGAGTCATGGCATACGTCTCTTGGACTACAGGAGTAAACTGCAGCATTTTTGGATACATGTCAAGCGGTGAAATTGTCCCGGATGTGATGACAACGCTGCTGAAGCGCTCAAATACTGGTTTGATAGCAATAGCGGGGTCCATGCAGCTGATGTGACGGTTGAACACATGGCTACAAACTTAGGAGTCTCGTAACATAGACGTACACAAAGTGGAACACCGGGTTTGGCACTGTAGCATTATCTGTTTCAAACGGTTCAAGAATAGGAGAAATCCTAAAGGTAATATTGTCAGTTTTTACGTAGGAAGATGGTTAGAATCATAAACTCTGGGAACCTTTTTCATAAGTTGAGACAAGCGTCGCAAAGTTTGCGACTTTTTGCAACGACGAATATTCGTCCAGTCGATTGAGTTCGAGGGTTCGAACTAGAGATTGCAACCGTTCTGCACAGAATCTGTTTGTTAGGGGTGTCATTCGACGATGTAGCTACGTGTAAATACGAATGACGAGCTTACCGGAGCGGCCTCCTTTCAATATAAGTGATATCCTTCAGATGTTGAAGAAACGATAACGGCGTCTCAGCAACAACGTGTAATACGCGCATGCGAGTCTAAAAGGGCATTAGTCTATAAACAACCCTCATGTCAGATTGAGATGGAACGTCGTAACCTTAAGATATTCAACAAGCCGTTTGAGGAATGCTACAAAGTGTTCCGCCTTTCGGATGTTCCCAGGAACAGCCTCCTTAAGGAGGTCTTCAGGGAGAGCTGCAATACGACTCAGTCAACTTGCGGTTGTGTATGGTGCTCTAGACAAACCTGGGTTGCTCGTGAAGGCGTCCTCGTCAGATACAGCCTCCTGTAAGCCTTCTACAAGCTTGGCATACTCGTCCTGTAACTTTGACGCATCTGTCTTCTTGATCCTGGAATGCCAATTAGTATATCCCACGTTGACGTAGGATCGAGGGACTTGCTCATCAATCTTATCTGCGAGCTTATCCACGCTCCGAGCTGCCGCGTCAAGCATTGGCCGAGTCAAGTCGATACTCAACGACTCGATGCACACGTTATCTAAGTTGGTTGATACTCAAACATAGGAATGGCATACAGAGTCCTCATCTCTCACCTATGTTATGTGCTTCATCGAATACAACAATTGAATCTTTTGACATCTCCTTGGAGACTTGCTCTGCCACTTTTGGGTCGAGAAGGTAATGGAAGGAGTAAATGATGACATCCACAAAAGGCATCTTGGTACCATGAATCAGCCCAATAACACGAGAAAGGGGGGTGCAAGCGAACCGAACGTCGAATGGTGAAATAAGGGCAGGTTGCAGTATCCCGCCCATGCTGTAATATGTCAGCCAAAGTCCAGATGCCGGGAGCCAGAAGGTTCTCATTGGGAATGTCATTCATGTTCTTCCGGCACATTTTCAGTGACAACATAATACAGAGCTATCGAAAAGATACTCACTTCGTGAAAGTCGCATACTTCGATTGACCCTGGCTCTGCTCTGGCCTCGTTCGCCACGACAGAATTCGTGAGGTCCCGACATCGAGCATCCACCACCTTCCCTTTCTTCTCCTTCGACACCTTAGAAGATAGGTCACAAATTGCACAATTTGTCGGCAGTGCTTCATACTTCAGGGTGTATGCATAAGTTCTTGCGGCTGGTTAATCCTAGGCCTATGAATGCCTTTTCCTTCGCTCGTTGCTCTTCTGTCTCCGCTACTGATATGCGGTATTCCATCAACCGTTTTAGCTCAGAAAGGGCCTTCTCAATCTCGGGGACTGTTCGAGAGCAGTAGATAAGCTTGCGCTTTACGGGGAAGAACTAGAGATCAAGGGCAGTCTGAAGCACATGACTCAAGGGAAACAAGTAGTACCTGTTGATATGATATGATTAAGGACAGCAGAGACACCGTCTTCCCCGTTCCCGAAGGCATTTCGAGCACACAATGTCCCTGTCCCATGACAAGAGTAAAGGATCACCAGTAAAGCGCAGCCCACGATCACGCACCGTTGCATCTAAAGTTCGTTTCAGGTCACACATGTACGCATATTGTTCTGTAAGGCAGTGAGTACAGGGGTATTGTAGAAATTCTATGCGAGTCAGCAGAATGACGCACCAGGATATATTCGGTCATAAGGGAAGATTATCTGCCAGCACTTGTTATTGAGGGTTTTTCAAGGGAAAGAAAGGGGACAACAAACGGGGAGATCATCAATGAAGAACTTCATGACCCAACTTTGCAGCACACAGGGCTCGTCGACAACAACTGAATCATCAAAGCAATGTACATTGACCACGGACGGCGCGTTGCGCGCCGTGGTCACGTGAAATTATGGCGACTATACGAAGATACGAAAGATACGAAAACAAGACATCTACTACTAACATATAAGTCTAACCGACTAAAGAAAGTTTCTCTACGTGTAGTTCAAAGTTAGTCGAGCATCTAGTCAGCGCGGTCAGTTGATATCTTTACCAAAAGGTGGCCAGGTCATGTCCGAGGGTTCCTCGAAAGTGAGATCACCAATGTCGTCCGGGGTGGACTCTGCGGTACGAATTTGTACGTTCTTGGGTAAACTTCTGGGCACTTTGAAGCTCGGGCTCGTCATTGCGTGAGGATCTAAAACTATTGTCAACTTGTGATTGATAGAGTGCTCGCGTACAGTGCGCGCTTCGCTCCACGAAAGTAATGCTTCGACATCCAAGGATTTCGGACGCATGAGACGGAACACGGATAGTGCCGGAAGGATATCTGGACTCCTGACATCTCGACACAGCATTAGAAGGCCTTCCACAACATTGGAGACGTCCATATTGGCGAGGCAGAACTCTTCCAGAGCCGCCAAACGCCCAAATAGACACCTCCACCCATCGGCATGGAACGATTGGGGGGTTTTCCCCAGGCTAATGGACAGCACCCGTATTTGTGTGCAGGGAATAGAGCGCAGAAAGCTGTTGAGTGCAGCGTCTGGCCACACGTCATGAGGGTCTGAGCCTCGCAGGCGATATGACGTGGAGACACCGGAGTAGCGGGAGGTGGCACTATACCGGACAGAACACTCCCCGAAGACTCCATGTCGTCTCTGAGGGAGAGCTTCTCAACGATCCCAAATGTCGGCAGGAGGTGAACATCCTCTGGGAAAGGAGACGGCAAAAGCTCGTCCAGATGAGATGGGTCCATGTCACGATGTGCGCGAATGGAGCACTGCTGGGGGAGTCGAAGGTGAGATAGCACCCGTGACGCCAACGCTCTCTCTGTCAAAGTTGAAACAAAACAGAGAAGTCGCATATGGGATAAATAGATAGGAGGACGACTGTCTGAAGTATGGATGGAGGGGCCCGCGTCGTCCAGTAGGAGCTCTTCAAGGAAAGGGTTTGCCTCAGGAAGTCGAGGAATTCGGTCATGGAAGGCCTCTTTTCATATTGGGATTGTGAACTTAAGGCTAAGTGAGTTAAGCAACCAAAGACGTGCCCAGGATATGGCGAGAATGATTCAACTTGAAGGTGCGTTACACGTGATATATCGCCACCAAAGATCAATGGAAGAACGGGAGAGTCGTAAGAACCCCACATTGCGGTGCACAGGCGAAGGCTTTTCAACCTAGGGGCCAGAAATCCGCACGTGGACAGGAGAAAGCGCGGAACGTCGTATGACGAGCACTTGAATGGGACGAAGACCGATACGTTTTCAATTCGAGATGAATATGGCAAGAAAAAATGGCATATTTGTTCTCCTCGAAAAAGTGTCGAAATAATAATGCTGAGAGGTGCGTCCTTTGACCTCTCTAAACAGAGCGTAGCGAGCTGAAAATCGTGAATGGCACCTCCCCGGAGATGAATTGTAGTCCATAGTGCCGGAAATCCGAGGGCCGTTTGGCGCCAGTGATGGCAAACTAAGGAAAGCGTGATGATGCAGCGCGCCGGGTGAGCCTCTGCTCCCGTCATACTTGCTAGCTTGAAAATATATGCAAGAATTTCAATGGGAATTCTATTGATTGTAGCTTCGGTGTTCTGCCGACGGGCTAGAAACATTTGCAGGCGAGGGAGGAGTGCGGCTAGTTTTCGGACCTCGCCCTGATGGGGAAAACATCAGTAACGTATGTTAATGTGCAGAAGCTGAGACAACCAACATTAATTGATTCCGCACTTTCGCTGAAGACATGTTTCATCAGCTGTTCACGTCTCGCCAGGAAGGATTCCTTGCACAGACTTACTTCGCAGATCCGGAACTATCCAAGGAAAGGTCATTGTCAAATTTTGCTATTAGCGCCTCTAGCAGTAACGAGGTACTGACGTTAGACAAAAAAGCTGGGGATGTCATGGTAAAAATTCAGCTAGGCGCTTAATTGACACACAAGCTACATTCATATTTATACTCCCTCCAGTCCTTTTGATTCCCGCAGCGTTTATGGTTGGCTCCGAGATTACCGCTTCCCGCGCATGTCCACTAGGGTCACAAAAAATAAGACTCGCTTGACTTACGGGGGCTAAGTGCATCTAAAATCCCGTAAGCCGTCCTCATTGCCCGGGTATAATAAGGGGCACGCTTGTAGCGATTTGCAACCACCGGGGATGGAGACACTATCGAAATGATGCCATCAGGCATCATTTGTTGGCTGGAGGACAGGCTTTGTTGGTCTGAAAGGGAAAGAAACCGTGCTATCGCTAGCCATGAAGGTGTTTCATTCCGCGTGAATGGATTGCCTCGAGGCGAGAACCAAAACCTGGCCATTCAAAGAAATTACGACCTGCCAATTGCCGATAAAATGTCGGGTAGAATGCAAGATATGATCCAGGTAAACCTACAGGATCGCAGCTAAGCTTCAGGAACCTCTCCAATCTCGTTTCCCTTTGTAGAAACCTCTCCCTGCTTTGTTCGTTCTCGCTCTCGCCGACGCTCATCTTTCTCACGTTCCTGCCTGAAGGCAACGGCAAGAATGTTAGGCCAGAGCGCTCCACTGCGACGAGCTTGCAAGCGTTCCACGAAAGACGTGATCTTGTCGTGTTGGGTGCGTAAGTCAAAGACACGTTCCTGAGTTAAGACAGGGTGAGAATGAGGAGGATAAAAGGCCCAAACAAGGGTGAGCTTACGGCATCAACAGCGCGCCGTGCACGATCCTCCTCCCGCATTCTATCCAACTCTCCTCGTCGTTCTTCCTTCTCTTTCAGGTTGAGACCCGCACGTGGGGTGGAGCCGCCGGACTGGGGACTGCATGAAACCTCAAAAGTACGAGCGTGATGATAACGAACATACTTGTTTAAAAAGCGATTCGTATACACTCTTGTCATTCAAGTTGACCTCTTGTTGATTATTGACTCGTTTGGGTCTTTTTAACGCTGATAACGCGTCCACTGTGTCTTTGTCTTTCTGCACGAGACCGGGGCCACCCTTCACTTCGGGAGGCTTGGAGCCAGATTTCCCTAGTGCTAAGTGCGTCAGGGTGCCATTTGAAGGAGGAACCGTGCCAGATTTGTTCTTCTTGATGGGAGGTAATCGCCTTTTCTTGAATGGGGGAAGAGGAACTGGTGTGGACTCCTCTTTAACAGCCTCTGATGTGGCTATGGTGGTGGTGGAAGGGTTAGTTGGTGCCTCAGCATCTGGCGCAAGCACAACATCGGCTTCCTCTTCTGGTTCGTCTGCCGCAGACAAAACATCATCCCTGGGGCGCTTTGATCCGCCAGGCTGGTTGCGATCCCTTGCCCTCGCAAGATTGGGTTTATGTTCGTCTTGTATTGAAGTATCTTCATTTTCAGCCGAATTCTTCACCTTTGGTGCAAACTTTCGCTTCGGTTTGGTTTCTGAGTGTGGAGGAGATGGTTCATAATCATCCTCTTCCGAGTCCGTCGTTACTCGTCTTCTGTTAGACTTGCGACGTAAATTAGAGGGTTCTGAGGCCTGTAATGATGACCTATAAATATGTATGTGATTTTAAAATAAAAAATGTGATACCGCCGAGTTCGTAGTACTCTTCTTGGGTATCTTAATGACGAGGGACATGATAGATTGGATTGTACTGTACTGGTCACGCCACGCAGAGAATAGCGTGACAAAGCGCCTGTCACACGAGATGGGGTTGGTTAATTTGATACACAAATACACAAATTCAAAACCAAACATCCATCCAACAACAAGACAAATGCTACTGAGTCGCAGTCGCCCTTTATACCGTTTCACTTTCAATGGCTGGATCTCTACATCACCTTCAATTCGTAAATTCACAAATACTCCTTCAAGTATTCGAGTCCTCGAGGAAACTTATCCTACCGACGACTACACGAATCTGACACCGTCCATACTTTCGAAACTCTCTAGACGTCTGCATGCACAAAAGGGACATCCGATTAGTACACTGCGCAGTCTCGTAGAGAGCCACTTTCCGGACTTTTCACACCTCTCTTCTCTCTCTCCCGTCGTGACCCCTTACCAGAACTTTGACTCTCTCTCTTTTCCAGCCGACCATCCGGGACGAGCAAAGACAGACTCTTACTACATAAACAAAAATGCAATGCTTCGCACTCACACATCAGCCCATGAGGTCGAAATATTTTCCAGAGGAATAGAGCGCTGGTTACTCACCGCGGATGTGTACCGACGCGACGAAATAGACGCGTCGCATTATCCCGTCTTCCATCAAATGGAAGGAGCGAAAATATTCGATACTGACGCGTCAAGCATCGAACGAGTTGAGCGAGAATGCCAATTGCTTGAGCGCCAGTTGGCCGCATCTAACATTGCCATTGAAGACGTTCAGCATATGTCGGAGACCAACCCAGCACAGACTTCACATGATATGCGTAGTTCGGAGGTTACGGCAAAAAATCTAAAGCTTTGCCTGAATAGTTTGCTGTATAAACTATTCGCTGGGGTTGCTGGTGCCACCAAGGATGACCCTCTTCGTGTCAGATGGATAGAAGCCTACTTCCCGTTCACGAGCCCCAGTTTCGAGGTCGAGGTTTTCTTCCGCGGCAAATGGCTTGAGATTCTTGGTTGTGGTGTCGTTCTGCAATCAACACTCGACCGTGCAGGTACACCATAATTAATTGCGGCAGGTACGCCACTCAGAACCAAACCATTGTCATTGGCAGGTGTCGCGAACAAAATGGGTTGGGCATTTGGCCTCGGGCTTGAGCGTATCGCTATGATTCTCTATTCCATCCCCGATATCCGGTTGTTCTGGTCTGAAGATGCACGGTTTCTCTCTCAATTTACCCATGGAAAAATCGACGCATTCAAGCCATACTCCAGGTATCCCCCCAGCCATAGAGACATCAGTTTTTGGAAGTCAAGTAGCGATATGCACGACAACGACCTCTATGATGTTATTAGGGACGTTGCTGGGGATCTGGTTGAAGATGTTGCTATTGTATGTTACCTTTATTCAAATGCGATGACGCTCTCACATCTGCCATAAAGATTGACAGGTTCACACACCAGAAAACGCAACGTCACAGTCTGACCGTCCGGGTCATATATCGCTCGTTTGATAGGTGAACACGACACTTTGGGGAACTCGAAACCCGTTCTCATGCCTTACTTTTACAGATCATTGGTGAACGAAGAGGTTAACGTGCTGCAGAACCGGGTAGTTTCTCGCCTAAGGGAACGATTGGGAGTTGAGATTCGATAATTATTAGTGCGATAATATGAAGGTGCCAGAGGAGTATACCCCTTGATCTACGGCGTGAACGTGCCAGTCTATGTTTCTCATAAGGAGATCATACGTCACAGGTAATCATGACATGTCCTGAGCGACTCCAACTTGTGCTGCGCGCAGAACTCGGTCCTTGATTGTATAACCAATCTTTTGACAGTCAATGACTGTCCCAGGCTCTTTATCCGGTACTGGCGCCTGGTATAACGCTTCGTGCTTATTGGGGTCGAATTTGTCACCTGTGGGGTCGAAGGGTTTAACGTGATACTTGAACAGCGTCTGCAATAAGAGACGCTGCGTCATTTCAACGCCATGGTGCAACTCTTGCAAGTACGCAGATGGTGTTTTTTCATCCAGTGAAGGCGGCTGGGCTGAATCTGACGAGCTCGTGCCTGCTGGGGATGTGAGAACGAATGGAGGTACTGATTTGAGTGCAAGGGATAGCACATCAACAATTTCGAGGAGGTCTCCAGCAAAACGAGTGATGGCAAAGTCTCGCGTTTGCTCCTTCTCACGGGCCGCATTTCGCTGGAGATTCAAGAAGTCGGCTTGGAGGTATCGTAGCCGGCCCTGGTTATTAGGGTAGGTCAGAAAAAGCCGCTGTATTAATGAGGCGGTAGGATGGGTATACCGTTAGGTCCAAAACTTCATCCTCCTTGGTCCCCAGTTTGGTCTCGAGCTCTGACAACTGAGTCTGCTCTCCTTTGTCCTCAGGTTTCTTTTTTGCATTTCCAGAGTGGTCCGAAGGTTCTTTTGCTTGCTCCGATGCTGTACCCGAATAAGTTCGAGAGACTATTGCAGCTCTCCGATGGGCAGGGTAGTATGAACGAGTGACGAGGAGTGGGGATATTGATGATGTGGCGGACCGGAGAAGGTTCAGAGCAGCGCGACTCATTATTAAAGAGAAAAGAAGAACGAAGAAGTTTAATGGAGTGTAAAATCGAGGTATTAAGAACAGAGACAAAGCCGCGTCAATGCTAAGCTGAATGAAAGCTGAGCAGGTGAGCTGAAGCTCTGAAACTTGGTCGTCGCTTCGGTTGTCGGTCGCGTGAGACACGTGCCTTACGTTGACCTTACGACGACTAATAAATAAAAATAAAAATAAAATAAAAACACAAATAAATGAAGAAAATTGAATTGCATCAAAAAAATGAATGAAATGTTGAAACTGTAACTTGTAACTGCTCTCTGTCTCTGAAGAACTGAACTGTTCTGTTGAACATGCCATTGCCATTGCCGTTGAACCCTCCTTTCTTTGGTTGTGTCCCGTGCTCGTGATGACTGTGCGCCGCCTAAAACAATTACAGCGATTCTTATCGCACTCACCCCGACGACAATCGTTAACGTCAATGGCCACAGCAACCGCTAATTATACTTGTTCAGCAAAAGTTATTGACGGTGCCGCTATCGCAAAGTCATTATTTTTACTCACTGAAGCGACAATCGACTAACATCGTTCACAACCCTACAGGTCTATTCGCGATGAGGTTTCTCAAAGAATCAATGCATTCAAGTCTAGATATCCCCGCTTTCAGCCACAATTAACCATAGTACAGGCGGGCACGCGACCCGATTCAAATGTTTATGTCCGCATGAAGATCAAGGCCGCCGAGGAGGTTGGCATTCTATACAAACATATCACCCTGCCAGTAGAAGCCACTCTAGACGAAATTGTGGACGTCGTAAAGTCACTTAATAGCGATGATGCAGTCAGTGGGATCCTGGTCCAGCTCCCCCTAGGTGATCACATCGGTGCTGACGGGGAGCGCATTGTTACCGAAGCTGTCAGTCCGGAGAAGGATGTGGATGGGTAAGCCCAGTCGTTACCCATCATAGGTTTTATTCGCCTTTTGAGTTGTAACACAGATTCCATGCTTATAACATAGGCCACCTGGCTTCTCGTGCTTCCTTGCCCTTGTTTACACCCTGTACGCCGACTGGAGTTATTCGCCTTCTCGAGTCGACAGGCATCTCTATATCCGGAGCCAATGCCGTTGTACTCGGTCGAAGCGATATCGTTGGAAGTCCAGTTTCCGTAATGTTGCGCAACAAAGACGCAACTGTTACACAGTGCCACAGTAAATCCAAGAACCTCCCAGAGATCGTAAGCAGTCACTCGTCTTGAAAACGAAAGCGGCAACTTGTTGACTTTTCCTTTTGAAATCATATAGGTGAAGAATGCAGATATTATCGTTTCCGCTATCGGTCAACCCGAGTTTGTACAGGGATCCTGGATCAAGCCCGGCGCAGTAGTAATTGATGTTGGTACGAATTATATCCCAGGTATGCTAACCTCGTCATTGTTCTCCTACTTCTCACTTCGTCTCCAGACCCAACCAAAAAGTCCGGCCAACGCCTGGTAGGAGATGTCGACTTCGCCTCCGCGAGCAACGTGGCATCTTACATTACACCCGTCCCGGGTGGCGTCGGCCCCATGACTGTAGCGCAACTCATGTCCAACACACTCAAGTCGGCGGAGCGTCTTTGGGAGGACGCCCGGTCCCGGAAAGTAAAACCACTCAAGCTGCGCCTCAAAGAGAAGGTTCCGAGTGACATCGAGATTGCAATGGAGCAGACACCAAAACCAGTTCTACAGCTTGCTCGGGAAGTGGGCCTACTTCCAGATGAGCTCGAGAGCTACGGGAAGTACAAGGGAAAAGTTGACCTAAGCGTCTTGGAACGCCTGCAACATAGAAAGAACGGAAAATATGTCCTCATTTCCGGCATCACCCCCACCCCTCTTGGGGAGGGCAAATCCACAACGACCATTGGCTTGGCCCAAGCAATAGGCGCTCATTTATGTCGCCCTGCGTTTGCCTGTGTACGCCAGCCCAGCCAGGGTCCAACCTTTGGAATAAAGGGCGGTGCAGCTGGTGGCGGCTACAGCCAGGTTATTCCCATGGACGAAGTCAGTCATATATAGTTCACAACCCCGTTTCCGTTCTGAGTGATCCCAGTTTAATCTCCATCTGACTGGCGATATTCATGCTGTGACAGCAGCAAACAATCTACTGGGTACGGGTCTTTGTTATCGGGCGTTATCTCTATCTCAACGTCCTTTCAGCTGCGGCACTCGACGCTCGGATGTTTCACGAGGCAACGCAGTCAGACAAAGCCTTATACAGTCGGCTGGTGCCGGTCAAGAAAGGCAAACGCGAGTTCGCGCCGCTCATGCTTAAACGCCTGCAAAAGCTTGGCATTAACAAGACGGACCCCAACGATCTTACTCCGGAGGAGATCAAACGCTTCGCTCGTCTGGACGTGGATCCGCTGACCATCACTTGGAATCGCGTCGTGGACACTAACGATCGCTTCCTTCGAAAGATCGCCATCGGTTTGGGTGACGCCGAAAAGGGTCATCAGCGCGAGACTGGTTTTGATATTGCCGTCGCAAGCGAATGTATGGCTGTACTGGCCCTGACCACAAGTCTACAAGACATGCGTGAGCGTCTGGGCGCGATGGTAGTTGCGACGAGTAAGCATGGCGACGCCATCACGGCCGATGACCTCGGAGTTGGCGGTGCACTCGCTGTTCTTTTGAAGGACGCTATCAAACCCAATCTCATGCAGACGCTTGAGGGCACGCCTGTCTTTGTGCATGCCGGGCCCTTCGCCAACATTGCTCACGGGAACTCATCCATCCTGGCGGACCGTGTCGCGCTCAAGCTCGTGGGCTCAGAAGAGGGTGACCCACCCGGGCACGTTGGATATGTCCTGACAGAAGGCGGCTTTGGCGCTGACATGGGCATGGAAAAATTCTGCAATATCAAGTGCCGGGTGAGCGGATTGACTCCAGACGCTGTTGTCATCGTCGCGACCACACGTGCGCTGAAAATGCACGGGGGAGGACCTGAGGTCACCCCGGGAAAGCCCCTCGCGGATACATACACAAGGGAAGATCTGGTCACGCTCAATGAAGGCACGAAGAATCTGGTCAGACATATTCAAAACTCCAAGAAATTTGGTTTGAAGGTGGTGGTGGCCGTCAACCGGTTTGCGTACGGCATTGATATCTGATACTCCGTGGAACAGAGTTAAGTGACGGTATCATAGGTCCGATACTCCCGCAGAACTTCAGCTCATCCGGGAGCAAGCACTGGCTGGTGGCGCAGATGCTGCTGTGGTGAGCAATCATTGGGCTGAAGGTGGAGTTGGTGCGCGGGAACTGGCAGAAGCACTAGTTGCTGCCTGCGAGAGCAAATCACAGTTCAAATTTCTCTACGGCCTAAACCTCCCCATTGAAGAAAAAATCACCATCATTTCTAGGGAGATTTATGGTGCAGACGGCATAGAGTTGAGTGACCTCGCCAAGCAGCAAATTGAAACCTACACCCGGCAAGGATACGGCAATCTTCCTAGTTCGTCTATTCGTCCGCTACAGTGCGCGAGTGCGCTTTGACTTTGGGACTGACAAGCCGAGTAGTCTGCATGGCGAAAACGCAATATTCGTTCTCCCACGATCCGAAATTGAAAAATGCTCCAACTGGTTGGTCTTGGCTTTATTTCTTGGTTCATCTCCTTCTCACATAAGTGGGTTCTTACAGGGTTTGTTGTTCCGATTCGTTCCGTGAGACTCTCAGCGGGGGCTGGCTTCCTGTACCCCCTTCTAGGAGACATGCAAACAATGCCTGGTCTCGGAACCCGGCCAGGTGTGTGCTGCAACCTATGAGCGGATTTACGATTACCTTACGTGAGGTTTTTAAGGGTTTTGGGAAGTTGGTCTCGATCTAGAGACTGAGCGGGTGGTTGGCCTGTTCTGATCGTGCCCATCATGATGAACATATTTAAGGTAGTCTCACCAGATCTTCCTCACCAACCAAGAGGCATTCAACCAGAAATTCGCAGCTCCAATGTATGGCGTCGCTGATCGTAGTGTCGGACTCAGTTAGGAAAGGTACTACTGTCGTTCGACGCACGAGGATTACAGTAAAGTATATCTGTTGTATATATTTCAATTACCACCAATTACCCTACCACCCGGAAGCCGCGCCTTCATGACAGCCTGCGCAGGTGAAACCTCAGAGAGTTGATCGGGAATTGGGCTAGGTGCAAGGTTACCGCCCTGACGATCAAGCGTGATGACATTGCTGGACGCGTTAACCTGCCGCGTGTATGTATGGCCCGTGGTGTCGACGTAGTCGAAGGTGTTGTTACTTGTCCCATTGGAACCAGTGTTGCCTGTCGGTGCGAGGTGGAACGAGCCCCCCGAGAGCTGGCGCTCGGCAATGGTGGAACCTAAGATGAACGGAGCAGGACGGAGGATGCGGTCGTACGAGTGGTCGACAGCCACAGAGACTTAGAGATAGTGAGCCCCCGAAACTACCTCAGTGCGGGGGAGGGAGGAAACACTCACAGTTTGAGCCATCCGGTGACGTGATGGCGAAGTTGATGACGAGTGGATACACGAAAGTATCCTGCAGCGCTATCTCGCCATTATGTCTCGACAAGACCTGACCAGAAGCGGTCTGGAAGACATTCTGTATCGTTGATATTAATTTTCATGTCCCGAGTCATTAGAATTGAACCAGGACGGACCTGTACAGTGGTGTTTTGTAGATAGTCCTGCACGTTCTCATATTGCAGTGCCTGTGTGAACACCACCTCTGTTCGCGCGCCGCTCCCACCAATAATCTCTGCCTCGATGTGCACACTATGCGAGGCGCTGACTGTGATGTGTACATCTTCGCCATTTACAGACCCCGAGGCACTGGACGTAGCAAAATTGGACGCTTCATACCGTGTGATCCGCCCTGTGGTAGGTCTGGACGACGAGTCAAGCCTTACTTGCAGAAGACCTGAAACAAACCAATTTTGGTCGATGCGGTGATCGGGCTCAGCAGAGGCAACATCGAGAGAGATGTTGTGCGGCTTTCCATCGGTGAGAATCGGGATAAAAGGGGTGAGGTCGAGATGGTAAGTCGGCAGGTCGATTGCACCGTAGGATGTGATAGGTCTGCAACCCTTTTCAGGCTAGCTGAAAAATGGGGGTACAATGATAAAAGCCTACCTCCACGCAGTGGGAACAATGCCTCCAGTGAATATGACAGCATAAGGAAAGGCGACCCCAGCAACTTGTCCGTCCACCAGGACACGGACCTCGCGGAACGGGCCGTTACCGAATGTTGTTCCTGCGGGGAGGTCGCCGAGAAATTGGTTCGGGACGTTGAAGTACTAATCTCATTGGAAGCAGCGATGACGGTCAGACAGGATTCAGAGAGGCAGGCAACTTACCCAGAACTCCTCATTGCCGTTCCCGGATGCTTGCAGCTCAGCGTAAGCTGCCACGGCATTTCGAGGGAGCGTGACATTAAGCTGGAGTCGATGAGACCGTCTGTTCTGCTGCTGTAACAGTAGAGGATATAGGACTGACCGAAAACCCGGGGGGGACGGAAGCATCGTTCCCCGTATCGTTCGCAAGGTCGTGAGCGGAACAATCAAGTCTGAGCGCGGCGCGGGTGGGTGCTCTTGCGAGGACGCGAAATATGTCGCTTCAAGCGTCGCTGTGGCACATCTCTGTCTTATCAGATTGTAGGTAGGAAAGAAGAACGTACTGGCGTATTCACCATCGAGGCCGGGTTCGATGAGGTTATCAAGCTGCAAGATGAAGGTACCGGGCTTGGAGAACAGCGGAATAAAGCGCGTCACATCTTTGAGGTATGTCCAGATTATCCCATCGCCTCTGACCGGTTCTGGCGTCGAAGTTCGCCAGACTGTCGACGTTACCCCTTCTCGTCAAAACATTAAACTACATGACAGAGGGCTGCAGACAGACTTTCGACGTTTTGGAAGGTAACGATCCCGAGACGGTCAAATTGCGTCCCGTTGCTCGTGACGGTAAAGTTCAGGCTGATGCCCGCCCAAGAACCGGGGACACCACAATCTGTGGGGGGTCTATAAGTGGGGTATTAGTGGCGATAAGAGGGAGGCACAATGCTCACGAACGTTAACTGAACCACCTCGGGGCTAAGCCTCAAAATCAGCATATGCACGCTGCAAGAGAGTGGGCATGAAAGCGCACGCTCCGAACGAGAACGCAAAAGTGCGCCTAACGACAGACCATAGTGAGTACGGATACAACCGGAGTAGAGGAAAGTACCCTCACTTAAGGATGAGCACGGTGCATCGTGTTGCATCCTGTGGCAGGGGAGGCGGTTGGGCAACTTGGAAGTCGACTAGACGGGCGCCGTGTACGTTACTTGCTAATAAGGACAGGATAAAAAGCCAGCTCGGCAGGAGCAAGATAGAGTGAAACATAGTGACCAGAGCGAGTGCAGCACAAGGTAGCTAAGGCCAACATCCTTGGGCAGGACCATGGACCACTATAAATTAATGGGAAAAAAAAAGGGGGGGGGGACAGAACACATGGAAAAGAGAATTAGCCGTTATATGAATGGCAACGCCAAGTGTCGGTTCCTATTCCACATGGAAACGCCAGCACTTCGCACGGCTGTGGGTGTGGGTGAGAATGTACTTGGCCTATGGAGGCCGTAAGTTGCGTCAGACATACAGATGGAAGGCCGACGACAAAGTGATAAAGTTCTCTGCCAAGCCATGAGCTAAGGACAGAGACAAACATAAGGGTAGCCAATACTAATCGTACGGGTTATTAATAATGTGAGAGTTGTAGTTGTAGAGATCCCCGGTCATACGAAACTGCATTCTATCAACACTCGGATTCTGATCTTAGAATCGATGATCGAAGATGGTGTCGTCGTCCGCTCGCGCGGCACCAGTACCCTGCGAAACTTCTCGTCTTGCACTGCCACCGTAGTGACCGCCTTCAGGATCCTCGGGGACTTGACCGGTGGATTCACTGGCTCGCGAATAAGTGGACTCGTCGTCGGCGACAGCAGAGCGATTAGCACGGTTCTTTTTCCGCCGTCGTGTTGAGTCTCCAGAAATTGAATACGCATCCTCAGTACGCGCAAATCTATCCTTCTTCACTTTCTTTTTCTTCTTGGGCGCGCTGGAGGCGATCACAGGGCTCACAGCTGTGTCATCAAAGTTTGCGGGATAATGCCAGCGGTGAGGGCGGCTTTCACTGGTTCCGTTGCTCTGCCCATAATAATGCTCTTCTTGTGGGTTCCATAGCTCACCGTTGCCGGCGCTGCCACGGGTAGGACCGGCAGACTCGGAAGATAAGGAGACGCTGGAAGCTCCTGGATTCTGACCGTCTTCCAAAGCCTGATCCTCAAGGGCGGAGCGGGGTAGACGTTCTTCGTAGCGGCTAGCCCATTGTGAGCGGCGTTCCTTACGTTTGATGGTAGAAGTATCAACAAGACCGTAACGCTGGGCCCATTTTGGAGTGCGGCGATGATTCTTGTTGTTTCGAATGTTCTGAATGTAGAAGTTGTGGACGTGGCCTAAAGCGTGAGGATAGGGATGGAAACGAGGATGAGGATGAAGATTAGGATGAATGAAAAAAGAAGACATGAGTGGAGTGACAGACCGGGAATATAACCAGCTATGGTTAGGAAGAGATTAAGCCAAAAATCGCCTCCGATACCGAAACGGGCTGCGACGCTGTGAACATGTTGTAAGAGAAGGGAGATGGGGATGAATATAATCGAACCGAGAGGGGGGAATAAAGTTCCAAGGATGAATAAAACGACGTTGTAGCCATGATGCCTCTTTGGCTTGATCTTTGGCATTTATAGCAATAAGAAAGCAAAAGGATGTGGTAGTCTGCTTGACCGGGAGAAGGAGGGAAGAAAGGGAGAGTAGGAGGAGTAGGAGTAGGAGTAGGAGTAAGAGTAGGAGTGTTGTGGCCCGGCCCTGGCCCTGGCCCTGGCGTTAGGGCCCTGCGCTCGCATGGCACTGGGTCACGGGTCACGTGTTATGGTCACGGGTGAACCAAAACAGCCCGGATCCGGATAAACCGGACCGTGAGTGAGGTTGATCCATCCAACCATCGCTGATGCTGATGGATGTTGGATGTTGTTCAAGTTGAGTGAGAAGTGAAGTGAGAGTGAACATCTGCGACGACTCAGCCATGGATACACAAACACATTCACCCGTCCTCGCTCTTTCAGATGTCGTTCACGATTCACCTTCTTCCCAATCTCCATTCCCATATCAGTCTTCACCTTCCCCACATTCACCTTCCACTACCTCCCCATCTATCCTCTTCACTCCATCAAGGGCACAGAATGGCCACCCTCACCTTAATTTCCTTCCTACAAGCCAAGATAATGATTCTGACCTCAACGTTGATCTTCTAGAGCGTGAACTCAACACTCTCTTAAATCAAAACGCGTCCGTTACCCACTCATCTGGCAACGCGTATCATCATCATGAGGGACATGAGCACGACATACCCTCAACAGGGCATTCCCCCAGAGCCGTGCATCAGTCTCTGCGGCAACAAACACTCCCCATTTCTGACCTTGACTTTAACGATCTCGCTGCTATGCTTCAGGCTGTTGCAGCAGAGGAGAATGCCAGCAAGGACAAAACTCGCGCTGCCCCCGCCTTCCACTCACTTACCGTTGATGACCCTCCTGGCATTACTTCACCCAGAATCAATGGCACCCAAACCGCCCTTTCTGACCACTCTCGATTCCTCTACGGTTCGGACACTCACAGCGACAACCAAGACGGAGACACTCCTGGCCCACGCAAGCGCCAACGTCTGGGTTCGGACCAAGACGAATTGCCCCCTACTTCCGGTGTACATAATGATTTTAGTGATATCTCGGATATTCTGAATCACCTAGTACACTTCGAACATTCACATGCGCCTTTAAGCGCCGAGCAGGATGCCCGAGAAGCAGACGATATCGTGGAGCAAGTGATACAGTCCCCCTCTGGTGCAGATTCTCCTATTATGGGTTCCAACCAACCCAGATGTACTGTGCGGCAACCGGAGCACCAACAGCAGAAGCAACACTCCCCCGTACCGACCCTCCCCACAGCGCATGATGATGATCCCTCCCTTACGGCGTTCCATAACGTGCGAGCGTCCGATTTCTCGCCGCTATCTCAAGCTTCAACACTCAATAGTCGGATCAAGAGAACGGAGCTAACTCCAAGTGTTACACCACTCACAGTTGGCAAAAAGCAGCCCCATGCGTGTGAGGAGTGCCGCAAGAGGTTCACGAGGCGCAGTGATCTGCTCCGGCACATGCGTATACACACTGGAGAGCGGCCATTCGTATGCACTCGAGAAGGTTGTGGGAAGACGTTTATTCAGGTATTCCCTAATACTTTACTTTTGTACCAAGCCCCATGCGGACTAATGCAAACACACACTATTGTATAGCGCTCGGCGCTGCACGTGCACATGAGGGTACACACGGGGGAGAAACCGCACTGCTGCGAATATCCGGGATGTAACAAAACGTTCGGTGACTCGAGCTCCCTCGCGCGGCACCGAAGAACGCACACCGGCAAACGCCCGTACAAGTGCGAGGACCCGATTTGCGAAAAGACGTTCACAAGGCGGACGACGCTGACTGCACACATGCGCTCCCACGACCCCCATTGGGAGCCAGATCCCAATATGTGCGTTCTCGTCGTCCGTATTCATGTTGGCTCACTTTAATGATTCCTTGTACGTAGTAAATATGATTTCAAGCCCAAGAAGCGGAAACGCATCGAAACTGGGAATCATGAAGGGTCCTCCGAGGATGATGACTTGGAGGAGTCTGTGCGCACGATATCTGCGCTGTTACAAGGCGCAGAAGGAAGCATCGCGATATTGCCCTCGCATATACTCGCTGTGGGGGCGAATAACAATCGTACCCCATCGGATCGAGGTATGACTGACGTCGAAGAGCACGAGTTGGGGTCGCGAGTGGCCAACATCAATGTGCGGACATTAGATAACGCAATGGTGGAGGATGGGGAGGATGAGGAGATTGATGAGCTTGTGGACGAGTTAGAAGGTGATGGAGAAGATGACGGAGGTGGAGCAGCAGCAGGTGGTGGGGGAAGTAGGAGATGTTGTGAGTTTTAAAGGCTGGGGCGAGGAGGAAGAAAGCGACCCATTCCCTGTGCCATTGAGGCCACGGAAAGGTCAGGAGGAGGAGACAACAAGCGATGAAGTCTAATGCACCGAATCGGGCTGCTGTGGATTTGATTGATTACTAACCCTAACCTTTTTTTTCTATTGGCGCGCGACGGACGTGACAGTTTTGCGCCAGCTCATCGGACCGGGAAAAGCGGAATCACGGAAGCGGAAGAACAGCACTCCTTTTCAGCCCGCAGGAACGGGACGGGACGGGACGGGGCGGGGCGGGGTGAGGCGGGGTGAGGCGGACGCCCACATTCTTGCCGAATCTTTCTTTAATCTTCAATCATTGTCTTTTCAACCACCATCCCACCATCATGTCCTCTGAATTCCAACCTCCCAGTACGGAGATCATCACTCTCACTCGGTGCGTTTGGAGTCCTTCCTTTTCAGGGGGAATTTACCTACCTTGACCTTGTCCCTTCCTAG
The DNA here is from genome assembly GCA_022496185.1 of Multifurca ochricompacta. Lineage (NCBI taxonomy): Eukaryota > Fungi > Basidiomycota > Agaricomycetes > Russulales > Russulaceae > Multifurca > Multifurca ochricompacta. The sequence goes on along the minus strand of WTXG01000003.1, from coordinate 836,858 downwards.
GCATGTTCTCGCTGAGCAGTTCCGTCTTGGTGTTGCCGCAACTGGCGATCTTACTCTCCTTCTTAATGCCATCCAACTCACTTCCAAGTTCATTGCTACCAATGTGCGCCGGGCGCGCCTGATCAACCTGTTGGTTTCTCCCCCATCTGCTCCGTTGCACCCATAACTAACTCACGACCAGAGTTGGCTTGGCTGGCGACACGAATGTGCAAGGAGAAGAGCAGAAAAAGCTTGACGTACTTTCGAATGATATCATGGTGAACGCCTTGCGTGCCTCGGGCAAGACTGCCGTGCTTGTATCGGAAGAACTCGACGAGGCTGTCATCATCGAGGATAGATACAAGGGAAAGTATTGTGTCGTATTTGATCCACTCGATGGAAGTAGCAACATTGACGCCGGTGTTAACATCGGCACGATCTTTGGAGTGTATCAGATCGTAAGATCACCCTTACTTGGAGACCGCATATGCGCTGTGCTCAGTTCGTATTTTGGATTGTAGCGCCCAGAATCTCAGGGCACAATTGAGGACGTCTTGAGGCCTGGTAGTGAAATGGTTGCCGCAGGCTACACGATGTGGGCTTCTCTAGATCATGCATGACTGGCCTCATCTGATTAATCTCTTCCAGGTACGGTTCTTCTGCAAACCTTGTCCTCTCCACTGGCAATGGTGTCAACGGTTACACGCTCGACGCCTCACTCGGCGAGTTCGTGCTCACTCACCCCGATATTAAGATTCCACCGCGTGGCAAAATTTACTCGTTCAATGAGGGAAATTCGCTGTATTTCCACACTCCCACCATCAACTATCTTAATAGCATCAAGTATCCGACTGCCGGAAAATCTCCTTACTCCGCGCGATACATCGGGAGTATGGTCGCTGACGTACATCGAACGCTACTCTATGGTGGCGTCTTCGGGTATCCAGATGACAAGAAGAGCAAGAAGGGCAAGCTTAGGCTGCTTTATGAAGCATTCCCAATGGCCTTTTTGACCGAGCAGGTATGTAGCCTGAGCGTTCGCTTTGGTGAGGCGTCATTTATACTCCATAGGCCGGGGGGACAGCAACGACAGGTACTAAGCGCATCCTTGACATTGTGCCAACCAGCATTCACGAGCGGACCGGTGTGTACTTGGGTAGCAGGGATGACGTGGAGGAGGTGATCAAATTTTATGAGGCGGAGGCGAAGTCGGCGTGACACCGACTTACCCTTGGTGCATTGAATTCAATGAGAAGCTCAACAAACGCCTGTGCAGCGTCCCCTTATATTGTGTTGTATTACGAAGTTGAAAGCTGTCGCTTAGAACTAAGTTACTATTGGGGAAGACAAAATCCAGGTTCGATCAATATGGACATCGTTATCTTATCACATCATCAACGTGTGTGATCGACAATCTCAGCCTCGTTGGTCATGACACAAGCATCCCTCCTTACTGGGTAGATCCGTGGGGACACAAACTAAGCAAAGGAGGTCAGGTGGTCTTCTCCAGAGAGGGGGGGGATATGGTACCTTCGCGTCATACTCGTGCAACACCTCAGCGGCGATGATTGCGCGGTCTTTAAGCAGCGCCTCGTACGTTGTCGTTAGGACTCGTACCTAGTAGGACGAGATGATGGATCCACGTTTATGATATTTAGAGAAGGAAGACGGCGGCGAACCTGGAAACTAACGCCCAGCATAATGGCGGCCATCATAATCCAATTCCCTGCGTTCCACAACATCCACAGAAATACGTGGATGGGCGAGTAGACACAGAAGAGCATAAGTTCCCCCTCGCTTGGCGTCCATACTTCGAGTTCCTGTACGCGGGGACCCCCGAATGCGCTGCTACCCGAAGAGGAGGACGGGCTAATGCCAAGCAAGAAGCGCCAAAATGCGAGGAATGTATTCCACGAATGTATGCGCAGGCGGGTTGCGAGCGAGGGTGGGTCCGTTGATGTCGAAACAAAGCGGGCGTGTGGGGACGCGACGGGGTCAGGCTGGAGGTGGAGATGGTAGAGCTTGGTGTGAGTGAACAGGAAAAGCGTGTTTAGGGATGCAGTGACGATGAGGAGACATGTCATAGGCACTGTCTAGTTTTATTTTATGTGGATGCCTCAGCCAATGCATGGGGCGCGTAAAATCGCGGGAGCGACGCACCCAGTCGAACCATGCAACGTTGTTGTCTTCGCGGTACATGTCTTCCCAACCAATATCCGAGTCTGGAATAGATCGAATCTGGGTGATACGTATGCAGAAATGTATAATGTGTAATATGCCACCGATGAGGTACGCCGATATCTTAGGTGGGGGAAGTGGCACATTATTCGGGAAGATGGATATCTCGAAAGCAACCCGAGACGGTAAAGAGACCAGTCTAACGCCCGAGTTAGCTAGACACTCATGAGTAGAAAAACAGGATGAATAACTTTTCATAAAAACTCTTCTTGCGCACAGCACGCTGAGTCGGTGTGCCCTTTCCATTCGGTGTGCCCATGTCGCTCTTCCGTGCATTTCGACGCTTGGGCCCAAGGGGAAAATAGGGTGGGTCGCGCAGGCCACGCACTGCCTCCCAGTCGAAGGGTAAACTTGCAGAGATCGAGGGAGACTCAAGTGGGGATCGAGCAATTGGGTAGGACGCGCGTGCCCTGGGGGTGACGGGGAGGGGCAGTCCAGAAGTTAGAGTGGAAGATGTAGTTGTAGAATTAATTATACGATGACTCGAAGAGGTAGACGAGCGCCTTGGGGATGCCATAGCATTAGCCTGAGCAAGACGACGGAGGTCCATTGTGAGCACTGACTTGCAGGCACGCGATTGCTTGAGACAGAACTTGAGACTGACTGACTGAGAGCCTCGCGTCTTTCCACGTGACTTGGCCTTTAGAAGAATAGTGAGGCGGCCACGCGAGGGCCACGAGGCGTCAAATTGTTTTGTTGTTTGTACACCATTACATAATACACACAAAAGACCTAAACTAGAAATACATTTCGAGCTCAAGTTGAACATTGACCCCCATTTATTTCTTTCCTCCTTCTCTTCCCCGTACATCCATCATCTCTCACCTTTTGTCCGTCAGGGACTTTTATATTCCTTGCATATAAGCATATCTATCCAACCAACCTTTTTTTTTTTGTTTTCTTACAAACATAACTTCCACGGAGCGCGCTCGCACTTCAACATCCTTGTCGCCCTCGAATTCGATCAGCGTCAGGATGGCCCAACCTTCTTCTTCCCATCGTGACCGTGACAGGGAGGGACACTCTCATCGTTCCGAACGGTCCACCCATCATCGTCATCACAGAACTATTTCTTCCACCACCCTTCTACTTGTCCTCTCACTCATCCTCGCTGTCCTTGCAGTCATGCTCTCTCTTCCAAGTCAAACCTCCTCCAGTGGCACTAGTACCCCTGGAGACCCTGCTACTCAAGGGGTCTGGAGTGTGCTCACACCTAAGCGGTCCCAAGCTCTCATCGCTCGTGAGAGTAACATCGCAGTACGTGAAGCGGATGTTGCCCGTCGTGAAGCCGAAATCCTCGCTGGTGCCCCTGGTGGTGTGATTGGACCAGGTCCACTCGCTCCAACGTCCTGTCCTCCTTGCGTAGCGCAGGCGACCTTTGAACCTCCTCCTATTCAGACGGTGATCAAAGAGGTCGTTCAGGAAAAAGATCTTACCCCTCCAGGATGGTGGAAGGAAAGTAACGTACGATTTGATGACATTCTTGACCGCGAGCTCAAAATTGCCGAACGTGAGCGCGAGATCAGTCGCCGTGAGGAGACCGTCAACCGTCGCGAGCATGATGCATCTCGTCGTGAGGCTTGGATCATGGAACAACTGGCGTAAGTTGTTCACTTGCGATCCGTAGGTTGTAGCTAACCCCCGGCTTAGCGCTCTTGGTGGCGAATCTGCAGTTGAAGAAGAATATGTTTACGAACCAGTTGGAGCCAAACGCAGACCATCCAAGGTACCACCGCCTCTCTACCGCCGTCCCGAGCTCTGAGACGAAGGAGTTTCTGGATTCGTCTCGTTTCCCACTTCAGTCAGTTGAAGTCTCTGTGATATCCTTCCTTCCACACTCCTTCGTCCGGGCTTGGGGGACAACGGTTTTTCATCTCTCTTTTGTCCCCCTCGTTCCCTGTAGCCTTGGAGCCAGTTGTTTGCATTTACGACGCGTCGTCTCGCGTCACCGGAATCAATCTTACTCGATCAGGTCAGACCGAGAGACGCGTCCACACGTGACATGCCGGGTCATCTCGTGCTGTTGTTCTGATTTGATTGCTTGCTTGGGGCTCCAGGGCTACACTCCCTGTCATACAGCTCAGGAAATGTTTTCGCTGACACACGTCCATTTTTACCTTTAGGAAATCCCTCCCGTCATAATTACAGAAATTGAAACTGCAACACGTACCGTAACTCAAGTTCACATTGAAACCCAGTTCGTTCCGAATGAAACCGTCGCCATCCCTCCACCTGCAAATACTCGTCGCGTCGCCAATCCTACTCCCTCCCCGTACACAACTTCGTTCTCTACTATGTTGCCAAGGACAACTTCGGTTGAAGTGGTCATTGAACATGAAGAAACAGTTGTGCGCGAGGAGCCTGTCGAAGTGGAGGAGGTTATCGAAGAGCCGAGGAGGCGTGTGATTCGCAAGTCGCCCACTCCTCCAGCTTATCCCCCTGCTGCGTATAGACCAGCACCGCAGCGCTGGTGGTAAGTATTGTGCGTGGTGGTTGGTAAATTCACTTTGACGATCATGAAACCGAATCTGGGCTTGTATTGACTATTTGACTATTCTGTTTTTTTTTTGCTACATACTTTTCTATTGTCTATTGTTGCTGCTTGCGGCACCTTGGTATATCGTCGAGCTTTACCTGGTCATTTTGACGTTCCTCCTATCAACTAATCTGCGATACCTACCTTTTCTCTTTTACTGACGTTCACGAACCCTGAAATGAAAGGTTGCTTGCCACGTGCCATGCTAATGAAATGAATGGGGTGATCACGTGAGTCGATTAGTTTGTTCATATTTGGTTACCTTCGCGTCACGCGTTTAAGCTTAAGGCGGGGTTCAGGCGAGGGTCTAATAAACCTTCCTCGAACGTGCAACCAGTTCATCACTCACGCGCCTCCATCCCCAAAACTCACATGGCCGCAGTCCTTCACGAACAATCCTCTGTTCCAGGTTCCCATACCGTAACCTCGCCTCCACTCAACAACTCGTCCCATTTTTCCGCTTTTTCGCCTTTTGCGAATGCGTACTCCCGGTTCTCCAGCTGGCGCGCAGCGCTCAGTCTCCCGAACCCTGGCACCGTCGAGAACTTGCAAAAAGAGGTTAAGAGTGAGCTTATATCCATCCGTAACTTGCTCGAGGACGCTCATGAAAGCTGTACAGCGACCCACCTGACCAATTTCATCTTTGATGGCGCGCGAGCTGATCTTATGAAGGGATTGTCAATGGACCCAGCTTTCCAGGTCACTCATTCCTTTCAACTGGCCTCACAATCTGCCCCCCCAACTTACTCATTTGGCGCACTGTTCGCAAATGCCAAGGTAGGGTCCTGGAACGTCAAACCATGTCCAATTTTGGTGTTTTTTTTTTTTTACACTAACCTTACTTCCAAAGGTCCTTCTTCAAGGTAATGTTGACCACGAGGGCAACGTCTCCGGACGTTTCCAGCAAAATTGGTCAACGTCAAATATCTCAAAAGTACAGGCACAGGTATGCTACCGCACGCGTGTTCTCTGACGAGCCGCTAGTGACACCCTGTCTTAGCTGGGGATGCAGCCCGGTCATACAATGATACAACTGGAACACGATTACTCGGGTCTAGACTACACTTTGAATGCCAAGGTCATCAACCCGTCGCCCTTGGACGGTTCTGGCATCTACGTTGGAAGCTACCTTCAGTCCATCTCGAAAAGCCTCGCGCTGGGCATTGAGACGCTCTACCAACGAGCTGCGCTCGACCAGGCAGAAATGACTTCATCGTACTTAGCCAAGTTGATGGGCTCTGATGGAAAGTGGATCGCGACGGCTCAGTTCCAGCCCATTGGTGTGCTCCAGGCGACCTATTGGCACAAGCTGAGCGAAAAGGTAGAAGCGGCTGCTGACTTGCAGGTGATTGCCGCACCTATGCGTCGCGACGCAATTGCTACTGTTGGCGCAAAGTATGACCTACGTATGTCAACGTTCCGGGCGCAGCTAGACTCAACGGGTAAAGTGTCGGCTTTGCTGGAGCAACGGTTTGCACCTAGCTTCGCGTTCACAGTCGCCGGGGAGATAGACCACTTCAAAGTACGTCCAGTTATACCCTTCTCACTTATTTCGCCGCGTTGTTGATCACTTTTTTATCCCTTAGAATGCAGCGAAAATCGGCGTCGGGGTGATGATCGAGAGTACAAGCTTGACACCTGAAGAGATGGGAATGGTGCCACCGCCGGGGCAACCCCATTTTTAGGGACATTTACTATTTTCCAATATACTAGACTAATGCATAGCTATGGGCGTGGTCGCCGGTTGAACATTGGTAGGTAGCCGTGGGGTTTGCCACTGTTTAGCGTGAGCGTGCGTGAGAGAAATGAGTTGTCAAGAAGGGTCACTTTTCCGCGTCCGTCGACTTCGTGACAGCATTCTCTTGAAATTATTGTATGGCGCCCTTGGTTGCTGTGAAGAATCTCTCTTGTGTTTGGCCCGAAGGCGATCCTATCTTTGTAAATGTCACCTTTAATGTGAATCCAGGGGACATCATCGTCTTACAGGCACGCAGCGGTGCTGGGTGAGCCCGCTTTCAAAGCTCATCCTGTCGATACTCATCAGCGCGATTTCTTGTAGTAAAACAACCCTCTTGAAGTGCTTGGCCCATCTTAATCTTTACCACGGAACCGTAGAATTCAGGGGAAAGTGAGTTGTGTTCATTCCCCCCGTCTTCCTTGTGCTTGAGTCTTAAGTCTTTCTCTGTTCTGGGACGATAGAACTCCCAAATCTCATGGTACGCAGGCCGTAAGATGGCACCCAAAGTACCCTTCCGTGAAAGTCATGATATAGGTGTTCCTAAGTACAGAACATACGTTCAGTACATCCCTCAACGACCTTCACTGTTGCCTGGCACACCACGGGATCTAATCGAGACGCTTTCCACGTTCCATTCGCGGCTCACCCCGGAACACTTTGCAGGAGACCTGCATCGCGCTATGAAATTGGCGGAGCGATGGGGTATCGCGATGGAGCTATGGGACAGGCCATGGGGCTTACTCAGTGGTGGGGAGGCTCAACGATTATCGCTCGCGATCCCATACGGGCTCAACCGCGCCGAGGTGTTGCTTCTTGATGGTGCGTATGTACTACGACGATGTGTACTAGCTTATTTACAACCGGGATGCCAAGAACCTACGTCTGCGCTTGACCCTACGAGCTCCGCAACAATAGAGAAGACGCTCGTTGAGGAGGTCAGGGCAGCAGATTCTGCCCTCAAAGCCATCGTTTGGATCACTCATTCAGAGGAGCAAGCAGCGCGCGTTGGCACGCGGTTTCTGCATCTCACGCCTACCGGCATTCAAGAAGAGTACACCAACGAAGTGTAGGAAGTGGGCCGGGCTTGGCTTTTTGGGACCTAGAGATGTATCGTTAGACAAACGCAACCAACATCATTCTTGTTCACGAGCCAGTCAGCCGTCGGGCTTTCCCCCTTGGCCTGATGAAACAGAGACACTTATAGCGTAGCTGTGTGCAGGTTCTAATTCGGTGGGTGTATTTGAACGTGCATAGATAGATATACACGTAAAATGAACACCAAGTTGTTGGACCTTTAGCTCAATCGGTAGAGCTTTGTACTTATGAGGTTATCTTAGCCTAGACATGCAAGGGTCCCGAGTTCGATTCTCGGAAGGTCCACTTTTTAGTATCTCTTATGGGTGGGATGGTGTGGATGGATCCTTTACACACACACACACACACACACACACAGCTCAACTGTTGCAATTTACCACCATATGCACAGAGACACCGATAGGCTTCGATCTCATTTTTTTGACCCCCACAGGTTTGAAAAACGCTACAATAAGAGTGTCCACCCGGGTGAGAAAAAACCTAACTTGAACCATCCCTGTCACTGACGTCTGCTCTCGTTGCAGCAGCAGTCAACGCTTGATGAGCATCTTCGGGGTGGCGTTCAATCCATGTTTCCATCAGCTGAGTCAGTCTGGAGCTCTGCTCAAGCTTGTCTCTGAGCTTTTCATAAAGTTCCATATCGCGGGCCTTCGCGATGCGTTCGATCTCCGTACGGGTCTCTGCAACAATAGGAAGAATCTGCTCGTGAACCTGTTTTATGATGGATCCTTTGATGGCCTCCATAAAGGGTCCAGGAAGCGGCGTCGGTAGTGATGGTGGGAGCGACCGCTTCGTCTGTGCTACCAAAGCGCTCTGTAGAGCCCTAGCCTCCTCCTGGAGGCGTGCAATCGCTTCGGCATTATCTTGATCCGCCTTTACGAGCTGGAGGCAGCTTGAATTCGTAAGAAGGTATGAAGGACTTAGTGAAAGCAGCGCACCTGAGTGAGAATTTTTTCGCCTGTAGTGTCCTCCTGTCTGAACAGGTCATTGTCTCGCTGGATCGTGTCTAACCGCGGGATAAGTTCCGCCATCTCCTGAGCAAGTTCAGTTATCTCCTTGTCAGCCTGTGCGAAGCTCTCATTGAACATTTGAATCGTCTGGCTAGTCTGAGGACCGAGCTGAACGTCCAACAAAGCCGAGACATCTGCACTCCGCGCAATCTCCTCGATTTTCTCTTCCATTTTGACTTCAAGCTGCTCCACGATATTGCGTGAGTGTTGAGCTATGTCGTTCTCAACCTCCTGCAGGTGATCTTCAATCTCGCGGATGGTATCCTTGATAGCGTCGACATCTTCGCGAACATCCGACGGTGGTGCGTCATTACTACCATCGACGGACAGGCGTCGTCGCTTTTTGGAGCGGATATCTCCATCACCGCTGTGTCCGGCCGTTATATCTTCGCCAACACCTGGCAGACTTGCGCTGCGGTGACCGGAGTGCTGCTCATACAGGCTCTCAAGTCGCTTGTATAGTTGCCCAACGCTGTCTGCTAAATTTCCGAGCATCGTTCTTGCCTCCTTCAACTTTGCCTCCATATCTCCAACCCTTTGCGAAGGAACGGAGGGCCAGAAGTCTGTCTCAGACAGCCGGCTAATGGCATTGTTCAGGGAAGCTTTTTTTCTCTCATAAGTGGTCTCAGCGTTTGCAAGGCTAGCCTGGAAGGCAGCTTTGATATCCGGAGGGAGTGTGTCGAATGCAGGCGACTGAACTTGTCGTCGACGTGACGTCATGTCTTTCTCCAGCTTCCCAAGGTCCATATACTCTTGAGTGGCATCTGCCATCAACCTGAGGAAAGATGAATGTGTCGTTAGATGTGATTATACCGAGCTTACATGACGCGTTTCTCCCACACAGCCTGTCGTTGCTCGGTTGTCAACCCATCGTTGGATGTCGCCAGGATCTGCGGGGGGGGCGGGAGAACCTCCTGGAATGGCTGTGAGGTTACTTTTACAGGATCGGAAGATGAAGGGAGGGTGGGGGTAGTTGTCGTGGCACCGGAAGACATAGTCATAACTGGAGCCGTGGCAGAGGGGAGGGAAGTTGGTTTTGCTTCCTGTTCAGAAGGTCGATCGAGGGTGCCCTTACGCAATGCAGCAAGATTTGACGGGCCACCGGAGACCTGGTCTGGTTGACGGTCTGAATTATGGTGCTTGGAGGTAGGAAGATAATCGAGTGAGGGTGAGCGACGAGGAAGAGGCCGGGCGTCACGGATGACGTGACTGGGAGACGAAGGGTCGTGGTGAGAGCGATTGCCATGACGGTAGCGGCGCGGTGGGCTGTCATCATAATTCCGGCGGGGACTTTGTGAACTTGTTGAAGGACTGCGACGCCGTCGTTTGGGGCTCAAAGCCCTACGTTGACGACCGATTGAGACTGACCGCCTCCTTTCAGACTCATGCCTGTAGTAGTAAGGTGGAGGAGAACGTCGAGGCGAAGATTCACCACCAGATCTTTTGTTATCTCCAAAGATGACACTATCGCTTACCACTCCATTCCATTCGGAGTCGGATGGGTGAATGAAATGACAAGTGGCAGCAGTGCGCGGGCAGCCGTATTCCCCGTTCTTATGGACTCGGTTGCCCTGGATGTCGAAAAACTAATATCCAAATGGCGTGAGTGTGAGGAGTCTGAAGGGTAAAAGCATTAGACGACGACGACAACGACGACGACGAACATGACAGAGACGAGTCTTCGGAGGTCCGAGGCCGGGCATTTTGGATTATTTCTTCTTCTTCTTCTTCTTCTTATTCTTCTTACTGGTGCCACTGGTGGGAGTATAAGATCAGAGGTGGTAAAGTATTTTTGCAGACAGTCAAATCATGCCTCTAATCCGTCGCAATGTACTACTCATAGTTTTACTAACCATCCTCCTCCTCTCATTGGCACGTATCTACACTTTGACAACAAAACAGAGCCCAGCTAACTCACTCAGGTGATCCTCCGTACACTGACCAACACTTCCAAGTCCAGCCGCGATCTTACTCTGACTTTGACCAGAAGTCATCTGGCCAATGCCACCCTTCTTGTTGTGTGCCAAGAGTCTGACCTCGCAGCTATTCTCAACACCATGCAACAAATAGAGGACAGATTTAACAAGCGGGCCAGATATCCCTGGACTTTTCTGAGCGATCAATCATTCTCTCAAGATTTCAGAGCGTACATCCCATCCTGTCTTTTACAGACGTTACCTGATTTGTTGTACAACCAAGTCGTACCTCAGCAATGACGGATTCCCCAACCGTGTTCGACGTTATCCCAGCGGAACACTGGGGTCCCCCTGCATGGATAAACAGCACGAGGGCGGAGCAGGTACGTGAGAACATGAAGCTACTGAGGATCCCCCAAGGAGGTACTGTAGTGGCTTGGCACCATTCAGTCTATACACCTGCTCATGGCCTAGAGAACCAACTAGACAGCATACGGTAAGTGCACACCTGTCTCCAGATCAATGCCCTTTTGAAATTTCACTTCATGCAGCTTTAGGAACTTGAGTAGATTCAACGCCGGTGTAGGTTCATATATGCTTTACTCAATCGTACGTTGAAGCCGTCCACAGTTTTTAGCCAAACAGGAGATCCTCCGATCCCGCAGGTATTATTGGCGCATTCAGTTGGTTCATTCTTCCCAGCCAATAAGATGTGCTTTGACTAAAATCTTCAAGACCCGGGGCGCAGTATTTCTGTGATTTTCTGGAGGACCCATTCCAAGTTATGCGAGATGAAGGCAAAATATATGGTACTTCTCCCCTTAATTGGACGTCGTGACACGCTCTATGTCGCTTCTGAAGCTTTCAATTTGGCCCCATTTGAAATGGACCAGACTGTCTCTACTTTGTGGGAAACCGTGTATGGTATGCTCACAATGCTGCTCGGTCACTTCTTCATGCCTGTGTTCTGAGTGATCAAAGATTTCATCCAAGAACACAATCTCCACCTTCACACAGGAAGCAACTTGGCACGTTTCGTAACAAAAGACGATAGCTACACCCTGTGCTATTGTACGTACATGGTCCGATGGACTCTCCGGCTCAAAGCTCAGGGTGCTCTAGATGATAACAATTTCGAAGTTGTTGACATGGACTTCCTGAGAAGCTCCACGTACTCAACATTCTTCGACTATCTCGACAAGAAAGGGGGTATATTTTACGAGGTACGCGGAGCTACGCTTTCGAGTGTCATACCCCATACAAGTCTTGGCACCGGACTAAACGAATTGTATAGCGATGGGGCAGTGGGCCGATATTGAGCATCGCCTTGTCTTTGTTTCTACCTAAAGAGAAGCTGTCCTTCCAACAAAACATCGGCTACCGTTTTGGTGATATGCAACACTGCCCAAATGGCAATGCATACACAACTGGTCGCTGCGCATGTGATCCCAAGGATAATTTTGGTGAGAGCTGTCCTCTTCTTGTAATAACAGTAATACACAAACGGCGTATTACCAGATTTTGACCAACGCTCTTGTCTTGGGAGGTGGCATGAACTGTAGGTTCGTATCAGTGATTTAGGGGATGGCATAGCCGCCTGGCTCTACCTTCATTGTTGACCGTCGCGATCTCACGATGACGCTCCTGGATGCTCTACGCATTACGTCGTGATATGTTTATGTCAGCGTGGCAGGTCGCAAGGTCGCAATGATTTATTATAATAATTTCGATGTTCATGGTACGGTTGCAACGGTTGCAAAGGGGCATGTTGGACTCTGAATGAAAAGAAGAGCCAAGTTACACCCATTTCCCACACCCACACATACCACCACACCGTTTGGGTTCGAATCAGATAAATGAAATACTGCCCTCTTAACTGTCATTATACCTCCCCGCAGAGGGTACATCGGAAGACACTACGATGCGGCTTGCATCACGGGTCGCTGTTGCTGTCATAGTTCTCCTTGTGAGTTGACGGGGTATTGCGTCTTGCGCAACGTGTGAGTGCGATTACACCAGAGCTGATGAGAATACTATAAGACACTATTGTACCTTATGCTCGCTCTCGCTCTCCCTTCTCGCTCGCTTGCCAGAAAGTTTTTTCCTATCCCCAACTCTTCGAATACGGATCACCTGGAACGCCCATGGCTTTCACCTAACGGCGGACCGCTCGTGAACGCGACTTTCGTCGTGCTATGTCGCAATTCGGAGCTAGCTGGTATTTTGCGGAGCGTGCAACAGATGGAGGACCGATTTAACCGACGATACGGTTACCCATGGGTATTTCTGAATGATGAACCCTTTACGCAAGAATTTCAGGAGTGAGTGCCGTACACATAAAGTGGAATCCTGAGCTAAACATTGTGCAACAGGCGCGTGAGTATCCAGATAGGTGCACCAGTATCTTTTGGTACAATACCACATGAGCACTGGGTTCAGCCAGAGTGGATAGACGAAGAAAAGGTTACCGAGGCCCGGAAACGGATGGGCATGGATACAGAACACCCAGTCCCCTACGGTGGTATGCGATCTTTTTGTTTTCGTTTTGTGAGCTCTTTCTTCCGTTTCCGACGCAATGTGACATCTCAGGGAGCCTCGAGTGAGTTGTGCCACTTTCACCGGGGTTGGTAATAGTTCTGAACCCAACAGATACCGCAACATGTGTCGTTTCAACTCTGGTGTAAGGACTCATTCAAGCAGTTGCTTCTCTCGACGTATTTATTTTGTGCAGTTCTTCTATCGACACGAATTGTTGAATCCTTACAAGTATTACTGGCGGGTGGAGTGAGTGTGATACAGCCTGACTTCCGTGGCTCTAGAATACTCCTGACATCGTGAAATAGACCTGGTGTCAAATTTTTTTGCGACCTTGACTATGACCCGTTTGCATTCATGGAACACAACAATAAAACATATGGTATCGAGAATACCACATCGAATTTGGGAGCCATGCCGTCTATTTACTCGACCTTCTAGGATTCAACATTGGTCTTTATGAATATAAATTCACAATATTGACATTGTGGGAACAGTAAAAGGTGAGTGAGGTTGCAAATCCTTGGCTGCGTAGATTTCACCAAAGTGCAGATTTTATGGAGGAGAATCCCGAATTGATACCCAACGATAATATGATGGGTTTTATCTCGGACGATGCAGGACAAACGTATAACCTTTGCCACTGTGTGTATTCTTGTTTCTGGTCCCAGACCTGTCCGGCAGTCATTTGACTGGTCGTAGTCTGGAGTAACTTCGAGATCGGTGACATGGATTTCTGGCGAGGGGACGCTTACGGAAAGTTTTTCGACCACTTGGATAGGAAAGGAGGTTTCTACTACGAGGTTAGCAGGTTCAGTTGTCCCGCTCGATGATTGTTTTACAGGTGCCATGGTAGCGATGGGGGGATGCGCCAGTTCACAGTATCGCCGCTTCGATATTTTTGCGAAAGGAACAAACGCATTTCTTCAGCGACATCGGATACAGGCATGAACCATTCCAGATTTGTCCGGACGGTGAAACTTGGAAGAAAGGACGATGTAGTTGTGATCCCAAGGATAATGTTGGTATGTTTTATTTTATTTTATTTTATATCTGCATTTGCATGGATGAATGAGCGACTGAGCGACACGACAAAGATATCTCGTGTATTTCAAGATGGATGGGAGAGTTTGTTTAGCGCGCTAGTTTAAAATTTAAAATTTAAAATTAAATATAATAGATATTCTTCTTGGCTACGGCTACGTTCCTTTTCATTAACCTCCCGGGTTCATTTTCAACTTGCGTCGTTTTCAAGATGATGATCAAACCCTGGCGGTACCTGATCCTTGTCCTCCTCACTCTCGTGTGTCTCATGGCTACAGTACCTTGACAACCCTTTCTTACTAATCTTCAGCTTGGGCTTCATTTCGCCCTCACCGTGTCCCATGAAGCCTATGGCAATGCTACATCCTTCTCTCGCCTCTTTCCTACCAGTAAAACACCTTCGTCACAAAGTGAGATTCCAGAGCAGTACCACTGGCCGGATAATACTACCTTCGTGCTCGATCGTCGAGCCAATGCAACAATGGTCATGCTTGCGCGCAATGGTGATCTCCAGGGAGTAGTACGGAGCATCAAACAGATGGAAGACCGTTTCAACAAACGCTTTCGCTATCCCTATGTCTTCCTCAACGATGAGCTATTCACGGATCAGTTTAAAGAGTGCGTGACCACGTTTATGTGGACCTACCCCTACTCACTATCATTGTAACTCAACGGCAGGAGGGTGACAGAACTAACCGACGCACCCGTCGAGTTCGGACTTATTCCCTCGGAGCATTGGCACCAACCCGAGTGGATTGATGAAGAGAAGGCGTCTGCAGCACGAGAGGCGATGGAGAAGAATAACGTGATCTACGGAGGTATGTACAACCTATCCCCAACAGAGACTGAAACTTACCCTTGTGCAGGTAGTCTACCGTAAGTATGGAGTTTCGCTGGTGCAGCCGTCAGTACTGACCAGTATTAACCGGATGAAGGTACCGGAACATGTGTCGCTTCAATTCGGGTGTAAGCGACTTCCTCCGTCTTTTCAGACCCTCAGACCTACTTCCCGCCAGTTCTTCTTCAGACATGAACTTTTAGCCAAGTACAAATACTACTGGCGAGTGGAGTAAACTACGTGCCCTGGCTACGGCGTGCTTCCTCTGATAGCCTTTGCCCTAAGGCCCGATGTCACCTTTTTTTGCGACCTTGACTTCGACCCATTCATCTTCATGCAGGACCATGACAAGGTTTACGGTGCGCATAAGTGCACGTTCCTTCTTTCCCTTCTGAGCGTGCGCAGGTTTTACCATCGCCCTTCCCGAGTATGGCGAGACAATAGAAACCTTATGGAAGACTGTTAGAGGTACTGTAGTTTCCCTCACACAAGAGGCCACCCCTTAATGCCCCTTTCGTGCTTTTTTAGAGTTCATGGAACAGAATCCCGACTTCGTCGCTCCAAATAATGGAATGGGATTCCTCTCTGATGACGGTGGGCTCAATTATAACAGATGTCATTGTGCGCATCATGCACCCCCTTCATTTCCTATTCCCTGCTGACTGTACTCAGTTTGGAGCAATTTCGAGATCGCAAGTCTCGACTTCTGGCGCAGCGAACCGTACATGAAATTCTTCGACCACCTTGACAACGCTGGTGGATTCTACTACGAACGCTGGGGCGATGCGCCTGTGCACTCCATAGGAGCGGCCTTGTTGGCGCCGAAGGACAAGTTGCACTTCTTCCGCGAAATAGGCTACCGTCATGAGCCATTCCAACACTGCCCAATGAGCGAAGCGCATAGACGAGGTAAATGTTGGTGCGATTCTCAGATGGACAATTTTGGTGAGTTATATCGCTCCCTGGTCCACGCCACGATCTGACTTTTGTGTGTGAATAGATTATCACTGGTATTCGTGCTTGCCCAAGTACGACCGCCTTCTGGAATAGTTCAGAGTACGCGTCCTTGGCTACCCTTGTTGCACTATCTACAGTTTATTTGATGCATTAAACAATTATCTGAGGGTACTCGTATAAATAGTTTCCTGAAATGATATTCGCGAAGGCTGCGTTGTATAATTGAGCCGCTAAGGACAATGACGACGAGATTATAAGATAGACTGGGAATAGTACTGATACTGCGGGGATAGTAAGATTCAAATCCCACGACCAATTGAGACTACAGCGCTTACTGAATCATACAACCGTGTCCAGGTTGAGCCGAGCGACGTGTCGATGAGCTTATCGACGTGTTCTGCCACAAGCGAATGCGTAAGAGCTTGCTGGAAGCGTTCCCGCAACTGCGCAGCAGTCTGGTCTCCGGACGCTGCAAAGCATGGAAGAGTGGAATCTTCGGTCGCTTCCTGGTGAGCATCATATTCAAAGCGCACAAGTCGATGCACCATACCTTTCTGCATGAGCTCCACCATAGTAACGACCCTATCGCAGTGCTTTCGTGCAGCCTCAAATCCCTCGTGAAATAACTTTCGAAATTCTCGCAGCGGTTCGCCATCTGTTCCACCTAATATCTCAACGTACTCTAAAGGAGCTTGAATGGAGCCGCCTCGAACCCAATGTTCCCCGGTGAGTTAGAAAGCATGAACCCAAAGTCAATATGAATCAAATGACCATCACGATCCAATAGTATGTTGCCATTGTGGCGGTCTTTGATCTGGAGTAGATAAGTGATTACGGAATATCCAGCTAGCGATTTCGCAAAATTTCGCTGAGCACGGGCAAATTTTGCAGAAGATGGGTCCCCATAAGTCTAAGAGAACATGAGCAGGAGTCTGGATATTGGGTGGGAACACACATTCTTGAAGTAATCCATAAGGGAGACATGCCCCAGTCTTCCTTCTGCTAATCGTCGTGCGTACTCGGCCTTTTTGATGGAGTGTATGGATACCGCATCCGTGATGGTTTCAACAAGGCCAGATGATCCCCCAGTAATGAGGATACGGAAGCTTGAAAAAGAAGTTAGACCCAACTATAGCAAGGAAAAAGAAGGCACAGAAGTAGCCTACTGTCGTGCCCAACATTGACAATTTTCCTCTTTCCATATACGCTTGAACTCTTGAACGAGCTGGACCGCAAGTTGCTCTTGACGAGATCACCACCGGTCTTGACGATCACTGACAAGCAGTCCCAATTGGCTTACAGAGAGCATAAGCATTTCCCAGCCAGATGAAACGATGGAGACCTGCCTAAATGCCCGTATGGGGATTCCTGCCGTACTCGGCTCTTTTTTGCTGCCCAGCTCTCGCTAAATACAACCGCAGAGGGGTCTATCTTGTTCAACTCGCGTCGTATGATACCTTCATCCTCCATTGTATTCGTCATTGTTACACCTAATTTCATGGCACCGCTGTCGCGGTTCTCCCGCATACGCTGCACACGCTCCTCCTCGAGTGCTAACATCTCATTCATAATGCGACTACGAATTGCTGCCGCCTCTGATGGTTGAAGTTTCATGCGTTGCGGGTGCGATGCGGATTGTTCTTGAGAAACCCCAACAAGAGATGGGTGTAAGGGGCCGCCTTCGCGGGCAGTTGGAGTTTGCGGGGCCACAACAGTAAACCATGAAGACCCAGGTAGCCATTTCGATGGCCCTCCAGGCGTGTTCGGTGAGCGTTCTTGGGTGCCCGATGCAAGGCTGACGTGCTCCCACACGAGACTGGCGTTCAGCTGAGAAAGCATCACAGCAGCAGTGCGCATTCGCTCAGAATAGTCCTCCAAGGTTAGGTTCTGGCTCTGACTCGAGCGGGGCTGTACGACCTGCTGGTACCCGGATTTGATTGTTGATGATCGTAGGTCGAAACGGCAAGCCCAGGGCCACTTTGTTCAGGGGATGGTGTAGCTGGTTGTGATGATGAGCGGGACCAGGCAGCCAAATCAAGATCCTTGTTTTTTGGTGTTGGGCGGAGAACGATAGAGTCGGAGATATCGAGGGGCCTTGACCTCAGAGACTCCTCATCCCCGTAAAGCTGTTCAATGAGGTCGATTTCCTCTTCCTCTTCACTAGACGGCACTAGCGGTACAGGCTCCGTAGCTGCTACAGCAGAAACTGATGTAAACGTTCCACTTTGCATCTCGGGGGTGTCTTTACCGAGCACTGCATCGGATACATTTACCCGAAAGGAGGGTTGATCCTGGCCGACGAAGGTAGACGAAAAGGGAATGAGGTCTTTGGAAGTCCCTTTTTTCTCGCTCTCCTTGGCCACAATCTTCTGTAAAATGGACTTATTGTGACGGTTGTTTGGGTCGAAATCAAGATCGCCATGGATAATTTCGACCACTAATAAGTAAGGGGCACGCTCTGCCGAGTTCAACACAACGCATTCACCGGGTGGTATTCGAACAATGCGGTGATGAGGTGAAGGGATAGATTGAGGTGACGAAGCCTCGTCAGCACTGGAGCACCATAATGGCATACAAACCTAGAGGCAATGAGCCTTAGCACCAGAATCGACGCCGTATCGCTTACCTCGGCAGGTAGTCGGTGGTTCAGGGCTGTCAACTCGGCACGCAAGGCACTCACTCGGGCAGGCCTCGGAACTACCACGACTCTGTTGGAAATACTCTCCAGGTTCAATATAAATTGAACCTGTGGTCCAAATATGAATATTGCGCCACAGTAGAAAAGTACCACGGACCTCCGACCGACAAAAATGACTCCGCAAGAGGTGAATCTGTGACTCAAAGTCATACCTATTCAACAAAATATCCATGGCGTTCAGAGAACTTGGGCGGTGAATTGCTTGATGGAGGGTAAAAATGGGACGGATTGCGTCACGGCTGGAGAAGGAACAGGATCTAGTTGCCCTAGGGGATCGTCTGAGAATCTGGGCAGCGGTTCCTCCTTTCGAGGAAGAGAAAGACTAGGGCTAGTGCGCACTGCACGAATCATCTCGCTCTGTTGCCTGCCACCTGTAGCTCTCCCCTCGACGTTTGCTCCTTCGAAGAGCGCGGGTGAGCGGTCGGGAATTTCTGCATCCTCCACGTCCTCCAGGGCACTGTCGGCTTCATCGTCCTCGGTATACTGTTCATACGATGACGCAACTCTCCCCCGCACCAAGACATCTTCATGGCGTTCCAAGCTTTTGAGATCCGAACCTTGCTTATCTACCCGCCCCTGCTCGACGGAAATCTCTCCAACGATTTCGAAAGGGAAGGAAGGCCAGGTGAGCTGGCAAAGACCATGCTCATGCCAATTAACGCCGGGTACAGATGGGGCTTCACCCGCTTCCGCGAGAACCGCGGTAAAGACGGCGAGGAGAGGCCCGGATATGCAGAAGTCGTAGGTGGAGGGATATCACCAAATATCAGTTCATGGCACATGAGCAATATCCGTTGGCATATTAAGAACGAATCAGGGTTGTGGTGGGTGCTTGGGAAATCCCTCAGCGACGCTTGCATGAACCATAAAGTCTACGCTGGTGAAAAGGTCATACAACTGTCATAACAATCGAACTACACACAAGCATGGCTATGTGAGTCGACTTGCGGGAAATGTCCATGACAAAACACTCGAGTGCCCGAGATTGAGATGGCCTGGAGACAAGCAGATGACTGAGACGGGGTGTCAAAACGAGTTCAAGTGTGTTTGCAACGAACATCTGTGTTCACCATATGAAACCCCAGACGTCCCGAAGTTCATCAATAGTGAATTCCCTGAGTCGACGAGTGAGATAATACGTGATCCCGATGTTATCAGAATAAAGCATGAGATAACGCAAGGCTACATGTACCGAGAAGAAAGAAGGAGAGAGAAATAAACGGAGAAGGAGAGCATGGGACATGGTGATGATGAGCAAAAGTGGCTTTAGCGTAGTGTGTGACCGCTCGTGTCCGCTTCGTGTCAGTGTCCGCGCCGCGTCCGTGTCGTGTCTCGGTTGTCTGACCGCCACGTCCTAGTTCCTTCGTTACCATGTTATTCAACTCGCTATTCTTTCTTTTACTCGCTCTTCCAACTGTCGTTCTTGCCTCAAAGGACAGCATTCATACACAGCTCGTTAAACTAGCGGCTGAAAACAACGGTGTTATCAAACTTGATCCCAAGACATACGACTTGCTCTCTTCACCCAAACGCGATTGGTCAGCCTCTATTCACTTTACTGCTCTCGACAAAAGGCGGAAATGCACCCCATGCAAGTAAGCTGCATTTCATGTTTTAAATATGCCTGAAATTCATCGAGTATATGCAGAGAGTTTGAGCCGTCCTGGGTAGCTGTAGCCAAAGCATGGTCAAGGGTGTCATCATCCGAACGCGACTCGCACTTCTTCGCTACTCTTGACTTTGATAACGGTCAAGCTATCTTCCAGAAGGTGATTTTTTTTTTAACCTACGAAAGGCTAGGCTCATTGGGCAACCAGCTTGGCATCCAGTCCGCTCCTGTCGTCTTGAACTTCCCTCCAGCAGCAGGTCCTCGCAAGTCAGCCAAACCTGACTCTCCTATTACTCACGATTTTTCTTCGTAAGTGGGCCGATAGTTGGCTTACTATTTCAATTCAACCGGTTTTGACAGCGGGTTCGATGCTCAACCCCTCGCTGAGCAGCTGTCTGCGTTCACTCCCGTACCTATACCATTCCGAGCTCCTATCAACTGGGCTATGTGGGGTACTGTGACCTTCTTCGTTCTGTCCGGTGCCTTGTCCATTCGATTCCTCACTCCTATTCTCCGTAACGCTGGACCTGGGCTGCCGTCACGGTTCTCACTACCTTGATTATGACATCGGGTCATATGTTCACTCGCATCCGCGGCATGCCCACTACTGCCCCGGACGGCTCATGGATTTCACCCGGTTTCCAGAGCCAATACGGCCAAGAAACCACTGTTATCGCAAGCCTCTGTGCGTAGCCATTCCTTGGTGTATAAAAGGCATTGATCATATTCCTTTAGATGGTCTGCTGTCAGCTTCATTCCTCATGCTCACGCTCGTGGCACCCCTTCAAGCTTCGCCCGCCAGACAGCGCACTCAAATATATTTGTGGTCAGGAGTAGTGTTCATTCTTTTTTCAGTACTCGTGTCATTCTTCCGACTGAAGAACAGAGGTGCGACACATTTCTTGCTTCCAGCATGTCGATCTAACGTCACTCTGAAACTAGGTTATCCGTTTAAACTTATACTGTAACTAGCTGCTTCAAATCTAATAAAAGACAATCCCTATGGTCGCATGAATGAGTGCATAAAATACGATGTAAAAAGTTTCGTAATGCATGAATTAACTCAGGGGAGTGCACGCGGGTACCTAAGCATTGCGAAAAACAAGGCGCTTACAACTGATGCGACGAACGATGCAAAGTTCAACTGTAATGGGGTCAACTGGTGCAATTAAAAAAATACTTTAACTTTCCACCGTGGGCTGTTGGAAGACGTCCACATAGCGACTGCGGAGGTTGCGCTTCGCTGCTTGCGACCGTGGTCGACTGGGTGGAGGAGTCGGCGAACCAGAAGGGCCTGGTGGGGGGGAATCCGTCGTGCGGGAACTAGGAGAGGGCACGTTATTCGTGGTCTCCTCTCCTGTTAGCGCTAAGGTAGACCGGGGGCGGGGGACGGCGCGCTTAGGAGGCGATGCAGTGAGATCAATGGCTGAAGCTACGCGCGCAGGTGGAGGGGGTAGGGAGGTCCCATTTGATATCCTTAGGGTAGGATGACCGGGAGATGTAGTTTGTGCCCGAGGTGGAGGGGGAGGTACCGCAGGATGTGGGGTCTTAGCATCAGCCTACAAATACATTGAGACCCAATGACACCAGGGCATCTACTATTAAAACTCACCTTCTTATTCACCCAGCGCTTAAGCTCTTTGTCATATACGAAGCTGCTTTCCTCTCCAAGCGTGGCTTTGACTGGGCCACTTGATCCTTCTCTATTCCACCAACGGCCGAACCAACTGGAGGATTGCTGACTCGGCTTCGACTCTTCGGTAAATAGGTAAGCAATGACCAATAACCAACAATAGAATAACGGCATCACCTGATTGCGACCGTGCTATTGCTTGTACTGTTTTTGTATCAGGTACCGAGTTGTCACTGGTCCCAGAATCATTTGACTGGGCTTTACGCTTGCCAGAGGAATTTCCCAAGCCGAGATCGCCGTCATCATCGTGTATCACAAAGGCTGAGAATGCGTCGGAACACCAGAAGCAGGGATCGCTGGCATTGGGGGTGCATCCATCAATGATACGAAACCTGACTGTGGAGACGGTCGGTCATTGGGGAACGTAGTAACTGTCGGAGTTGCGGTGGTGGAATCTTCTGCGCTCGAGGAACCCCACCACGTGCCTGTGTTGAGGTCAGGACTCGATAATTCGTCCTCTGGCCGCTGATAGACAGAATATGTAGTGTTCGCTTGAGGATACCCGCTATGATTCAAGCCTACTCGAGAGAAGTGCGTCGTGGCGGCATTAGCAGATGCGATACGGGGAGCTGGAGACGAATTTCGATGAGTTGGTCGGTATTCCATTGCTGACGATGCGCGATCAATCTGAACTTGTGGATTGAGGCGAATGGCCTGTGCAGATCCTGTTCTCCGGGGAAACTTACTCTCTACATCCGCTAGTACGTTGTGATTCACGATAGTTGGTTGAGGGGAGGAGGCTTTTGAAGTGGTAGATGAAGAGATAGTGCTATAATGAGAGAACGGTCCAGCGAATGCCTTGTTCTCATGGGGAGTCGTATCGCCATTTGCAGTGGGCGACTCATCGCCACCAGCAACAAGCTCCGTAAGGCGGCCCCCAAGCCAGTTGCCAAAGCTATCGAGGCTAGGACGTGCCATCTTGCCACTGATCCACGAGCCCGTCTTGTCCAAATGCGGTGCACCAACTAGTCTATCACTAAGCTCTTTTAATTGTTCGGATAGCTCCGGGTGGGATACTGTGTGAACTCGACCTAGACATGTCGTGATGGCCTCGCAGTACCTAGGACATTTGAGTCTTTCTGCAAAAAAGTGGTTATGGTACCAACCTAGTCGCAGCCACTATGTAGCCCATCTCTGCTAAACTTGCTGCGCGAACTAGTTTGTAGGCTTGCAAGTGAGGTAGTCCATTGAATGGGTCTTGGCTCTTCGACGGTGATGCCAATGAAAGTGCGAATTCGACGATCTCTGAAAGTACGATTGCGTCGTCGCTCACATGGAAATTCGCCGGACCACGTGATCCAATCAGTGTAACCCGGCCGGGCGAACCTATCGTCCCAAGTACTGCGCTCTGAGGAGCGAGTAGGTAACTAGGAGTAGGTTGGTTATATAGTCAAATTTTCAGCAGGGACACGTACCACGCATGTGCAGCTTCTGCCCAGTGATTTGCTAGAAGACAGTCCCCTAGAGCCAGAAGTGCCGCAGAACATTCAGAGATAGAAGGGCCGGGAATGAGCATGGCGGCAGTGTCTGGCCATCTATCTAGCACGTCCTCTGGAACGGGCACTGTAGTGGCATGCGAAGGGAAACTCGGAGATATCGGGGTGACGTGAGATACGGGAGGAATCTGGAGCATTTCACCGGATTTGCTCAGAGGCATGAGCGGAACGAGTGCTTGTACTGTTCGCGCGACGTGATCAATGAACCAGAGCACACAAGGATTAGACCACACACGCACTAGATGCAGCACCTTGGCCAGAGTACAGGCTATATGCAACTTTCAGAGGCTCTCGACCTGTCCCTATTGAAGTCGTGTCTCGATGAATAGAACCGGGAGCGTCGGTGACAATCTGGGAGCTCAACTCGGTGCGGATGAACTCATTGACGACTTCCTTCCAGGATTCTCTGTCGATGCTACTTGCAATAATCATCGCATGGGCCCACAGTCGTTCGTCCAGTGCGTAATGATAAGCAGCTCTACGTTCCCCTCGAGCTAGATGCTCTTGTATCTTATCGAGGGCCGAGGACCTGACAGTCTGGACGGATAGAACACGATCATGAGTGTCGAAAGTAGATAGGCCAAGTGACGGGACTGCAGCGCCGTCAATACCATACAAGGACATCTTCGGAGATGTTGTCGACTGCTCTAGAGTGGAAGCATCGCCAATTCGGGGGACAAGAATGGCTCGGACAGAAGCTTCTACCTGAGGACTAGGTGACATTGACTTCAAAATTTACAATCACTTTGAATTAGTTTGAGACACCTCACCTGCCAGACAGATGGCCATCGTGTTCCAAGAGGACCTTCAACAACTTCACTAGTACGTGTTTCCCTTCTGCTTGCCTGCGTTCAGGGCTCCTTGGACTGAGATATCCCAGTCCGCGAAAAATCTCTTCCGCGCGCTCCTCTATATATTTGATAGCTTTTGCCTTGTTATTCTTGGACTGTGTTGCAGCAGCAGCACGCACTAAGCCTGTGGGTGATCCGGGATCGCCGAATAAAGGTCCAGGAAACGAAGTCGATATGTGATCCAGTGCAGACTCTGGAATCACAGCATGCAAAGGTCGCATTTGGATGCCAGTTGTCTGCCTCGAGGAAAGAGCTATGTCGAATCCAGTGTTCAATGTGTTTGAACCATGGAAACAAAGTACCAGTTTTCCTCCAAACCCGAAGCTGACTACAGATGCACGGCTTGAAGTTCTACCTAGAGGGTCATTGCTACCTAGCAGCGATGGGGATGGCGCATACGGCGCATGGGTCTGGACTGGGAAAACTAGGGTTTGACCGTGGGATCGGTCAGTGTCGTGAAGGGGCATACGCGAAGACTGATGCAACGACGCCGATAAAGACGCTTCAGGTGGGTTCTGGCTACGGCGTGAGGGAGCATAAGGGTCCGAGGCAACTGAGGAATGAGAAGAGAGAAGGGAACTTTCAGACGTGGAGCGATCCCTGGTCGTCATCGCGGCGGCCTCTATGCTACGAGAAGGAGCATAGGGATCACGCGAGGGACATAAGGGGATTTCCACGACCTAATAGAAGCGGGGGAAGAGACTCTGGAGGTTACAGGCCTGGACTCTGTAGAGGTCCCTGCAAAGACAGGTTCATCGGAGACAGGGACGTCTGACGCGAATCCAGCAGCAAGGTCAGATGGCGGGGGGGAGACCAAATCGCGGCTCCTTAACGATTGAATGCTACGCACAGATGAACTGCCGGGGGACTGTGTCCTTTCAAGGGCGGATGTATAGCTAGACAGCTCTTGGCTGGCCGGAAGCATGGGGACGGGCGGTGAGCGAGAGGCTTCTAGAGAGTCGCTGCTGTTGGTGGTTCGATGATGAATGAACCCACCCTCCGTTTCCGGATAATCGTGTTGGTTCGTAGACATCGGAATGTCAGCGCCATGTCCACGTTCGGTGACCCCATACGCTTCCCAGGTCCGAATCTACGGCCCTCCACTTGGCGTAAGGGGTAGGTTTCATTCTCACGTGAGACTGCGACCGGGTAACCAGGCCTATTGGTCAAAAGGTTCTCCGAAACAGAGTTGATGCTGGGGACGCCATGCGGATAGCCGCGGTCAAAGGTATTACGGCGGGAATGAAGTGACTCTGATTCCGGCGAGATAGAATAAGGAGACCTGCCGACAAAATGGCCTGAGTGAGAAGATGACCCGGGAACGATACGCGAATGGGGTACGCGTTGAGGCGGTGATACTTCATTAACCAGGTGGGCAGTAGATGGAGGGTGCATGGCAGGCAGAAGGGGGGGGACATGAGCTTGGCTGGTGAACCTGTCTACTGAAGGTAATGAACCGGCATTCGAATTATATCCAACATGCCTCGCCTCCTGTGCCGTATAGGCCTGCGTTGCACCAACGGGTGATAACATCCGGGACGATCCTGAAGCCCCAGAAAAGTGTCTAGAGGGTTTGGGAGGCGGGATGGGGGGATCATACGCATTGGACGTTTTGGGACGATACAATGCGGCAACCCGAGAAGGGTCGAGGGTGCTATCCTTGGAACCTATTGATGTGTGGACGGTTTGGGGAGGGAGTGAACTAGACGGTGCCGAATATGGTTGATATCCCGACTGTAGAACCGAAAGGCCGTTGTTAGTTACCGGCTGGTACGCCGAATAGGCAGTAGTGTGGTCAAGAGGAGACGACACGGATGGTTTAGAGTATACGTGAGGGTCACCGCCGTTGGATGGTAGATATGCTCCAGGTCTATACGGATCGGATACAGGCTGTGCGTGGGCATCACGCGCATGCAAGGCGGACGAAGGGTCATCATCAAGCAAACCGTTACTGGATTGCAAAACAAGGGGCCGCTCAAGCGATGCCTGCTCAATACTCGGCTCGTATTGCTGTTGCACCTGATGGGCATCGTCAACTGCGTTTCAAGTTCGCACCCGAGGTGAGACCAAAGCCATTTGAAAGTAAAGGCCACTCACCGTCGTATGACGCCATATACTGCGAATTTTCACTCCCGCGGGAGTTCCATTGCTGGCGGTTAGTCAAGCCTCTCGGCGTTGATACCCCGTAATGTGACTGAGAGTTGGGATGACCGCTACTATCGTTGTCACCACTTCGCCAGTCATATTCAGGGTGTAACGAATCGTGAGCTTGGTGGTGACTGGATGGGACACTGAGCCAATCGCTCCCAGGATTAAGTTCTCGTTCCCCCAGAGGTGGGGGTTCATTGGAAAGTAAAGTGGTGCTCTCGGTGAGGTCGTCGCCGCCATGGGCGACAATACTTCCGAATGGATCAGAAGTGGTGTCAGCCGGGCCAAAGAGGGAGGCGGCTTCTTCCATGGCGGTTTTTTTACTGATAGACGTGCAGAAACCACAAACACGAGAGCGGTGATGAGAGCGCAGAGAGAAAACCGACTCCGAGTTGAAGAAGTAAGTATGAACACAGTGGCGCTCACTCGACCACTGGCACGCTCCACGTCGTCAGTCGACTCAATCAATAATAATATTATAATTGATTCAATTAACTTAATTTGTTTACTCCGATTTGTTCGGTCATACATAACCCAAATAACTGAGCTGAAGATACTCTCCGCTCTCGCTCGAACCAGCTTGATCACGATTTCAGTGCAATATTCGGTTTAAACTACTAAAGACTTGAACCAATGCTAGATTGTGGTACGCAACTGTATGAGGCGAAGCAATGAACGACGAGGGTGTAGTGGATAACTAGGTCAGTAGTTGATTATATAATAGCAGGGGCTCCGTGAAGGATGCCTGGACGAGACAATCAATGTGGTAAGTACGAGAGGCTGTAGCTGTCAGAACGGTTAAGGTAGGTATGGGTTGTAACATATCTGACATGAAGCTTATTAATATGCAAAGCAATACTCGTGAATGGTATATACCGAGTCGACAGGTGCGTTGCAGAATGAACACAAAGCGATGAAACAGACCATGATGAAAAGAATTTGTGACTTCATTCAAGACAGAGTTTCCCCTGCCTGTGTCAAAAGACGTTCAACTATGAACAAAGAGATAGTGGCACGTTAGCATTGAGCTCAATGGGGACTTAGGCGTGAGCACTTACTGGAGAGCAGGTGTTTGCTATAGGCACTAGATACCTTCGCATGCTGACCAGCTGAGGTTTGATCCGGCTGGTCAATTCACGTTTCTGCTCCTGGTCTGCAACAGAAACTGCGCGTTGCAAAACGTAGTCTTGGATAACGGCTTAGCGAAGAGGTAATTAAGAAATGCCTCAAGTATTGCTTACTCGCATACTGATCCTTCATCATAGTAGCAACCGGGCTCACGCCATCTTGCTTAGACGTCATCATTTCTTGTATGAGAGCCCGGCGGCTTTCCACGTCAGCAGTAAGTAGAGCCTTCTCACATACATTCGAAGCGAACTTGTGACGTGACATGTGAAGCATCTGCCCTCGAAGTTTGGCAATAACAAGCGCTCTATCATGCTGTTTGCCATATTCGAGAACATATTGCACTACATAATTCTGAAGAGAAGTAAGTAGCCCATACAAGGTCACATCATCCAACAACGCACCCCAAATTGATCTTGCATGAGGTTGATAATGTATTTATGGAGTTCGTCCATAAGTGGCCTAGTCTGTTCTTCTCCCAAGTGCTCGAAACATCTCTGAAGAACGCGACACCCGTAGGGATGAGTTGAAAGCTCAAAAACGCTGCCCTTGAAAGCTGAAATGAAGCTTAGACGATCAGCCGGTACCCGTTCAATCAGCTTTTGCACGACCTGATTGCATAGTTAGAAAGAGGGTATTATGTTAAAGTAAGACAAACATGGTTGCCATTTGCGTCTTTGACGCATTTCAGTACGTGCGGCTCCAATTCTTTAACAATGGCGATTTGTTGTTCAGGAAGGATATATTCGATTGCCTGCAACACGCTCAGTGATCGACATGACAAACTAGTCATCAATGTTACCTTTTGGACGACACGACAGGCATACATCTGCACGGACAACTGCGCAATATGTGGCTCAATTGCACTGGCTAGCATAGTCTTATGGACTTGAGTACCATGCTCAAAAAGCTTTTGTATGACCTAATGACCAGGTCAGAAGAGTAACAAAAGGCACGAGCGTATTGACTGACGTAGTTGCCAAAGACGTCTTGGACAAGCTGTAAGGTATTGTCGGGAACGATTTCATCAAAAATCATTTGCTTCTCCTCGCTTGAGGCCGTCTCAATTTTTTGTTGAATGAATCGTGAACCGTGTTGATCACCGCTAAACTCCACGATTTGTCCATAGATGTCCTGGCGAGTAGCATGACCTTTAAAATCAAAGAATGAGTGATGACGGAGTCACTCACACAGAGCTCCCATTTGCGTGACCGGTTAGTGCGAAATTCTTCCAGAATGGGGCTACGAAGCGCAATAGTATCACTGTCCCGACGACGGGTGAATTGAGTCCCATGATTGTAAAAGTGCATCGCATGTGGACCAAGGCTTGCGTAAACAGCACCTGATGTGCCAGGATGAATTCCAGGATGAGGAGCACCATACTCTATATGCGTGGCATATAGATGTGGTGAACCGGCATACTGATGGGGAGATGGTGAAGACCTAATTGAACCATAGCCTAGCCCATGAGGGGTAATCTATCGGAAATAACAAGATCAGCCTGATGTCCGAAAAATGTAGGGAGCAACCAAACCCGCCTGTAACTCTCTTTTATGGTCACCCACTATTGGGGGTACGTGAACAGTAATGTGAGGGGAGAGTAACGGCGAATGGCCAGCATGATATAATGTGTGTTGTGAAGGATAATAGAATTGGGACCCTGGAGGTCTGGGAGGTCCCGCGTAGTCGTAGAACATACCAGGCTGCTATAAATATGTGAATATGCTTCTGAACGCCCACGAGAATAAACTTACCGGGGGATACATGTTTGCCGGTAATGCACTCGGGGTGACGGGGACGGCGCATATACGGATGGATCTGACAGAAGTCGTTCAGAGTGCATTTCTACGAGAAGCCAAGACGCTAACCAGTAGGAGTTCCCGGATAATAAGGAGCATATTCAGGTGGTGGGAAGGCGGTGTAAGGTCCTCGAGGTTGCAGCGGTACAGTGCGAACCTGAGATAAACCATTGGGGGCACCAGACGGAACATGGTTTCCATTACGATAAGGAGGATTTTGCTGTGAAAGAGATGCGTCGTCCTCAACAGCCATACCACGAATACCCAGAGCCAAGTTGTCTACAACCGAGGGACTGCGGCTCGTCTCATATCCCATGGGATGACTCTGAACTACTTGTTGCGACGAAAACGAGGTGCAGAAAAGGTTGCAGGTTGCGGAGAGGAATACCGTGGAGCGGTAGCGGGGTCCTTGTTCAGGTTAACGTCAAAACGTTGAGGAGAAAAAGTAGGCTTAGTCCCTCCAAGCGGCTGATCGTCCTAAATATGCGGGCAATATTATGTCATATAACTCAATGCAATGCATTAATCCAGTTTTTTTTTTATTAACTCACGGTACGTGGAGAGAAGGTGACTCCCTGTACGACGCTGACCTGTCTTGACCGGCCCTGGTGGATAGATTAGTGGGTCTCCAAAAGCAGACATGAGGTGGGTTTTTTGACGCTATGCCGCTCTTCGAAAGACTTACCAATGAGAACTCGCCTGCATCATCATCCGCCCATGCCCCGTTACTGGAGCGCCATCCTTCAGACATATTGGGACGAAACGGTACCTCGCCTTGATTTGAGAGATGGTCGGTAGTTGCTGGGGCTGAGCTTGCCGAGACATTACGCTGGGGAGATGGAGTCGCGCCTCCCCACACCTGGTCCTTGGTGAGTGGGTGGAAGGTAAGCAGTGAGTCTGAGTCAAACATACCTGCCAACCAGAACTAAGACTTGAGTTTGGTAAGGTGCCAGGGGTGCCCATGCCGACAGCAAAGGTGCTGCTTGTTGTAGGCGGAGCGATTCTCCGCTGAGACTGAGCCTGCATGATAACGAGAGGGTAGAAGAAAAAAAAAGCAAGACTCGTAAAAGAGGTCGCCTCAACGCGACAGAAGTACATACATTGCTTGGTGAGCTCATTGGCGAGTGCGTACCGGACAGTGACGACGAGCTCGAGGGTTTTTTGGAAACATCATTGGCGTTTTGGGACATGAATAGCGGTGGAGTTATCTGACACGGAGAAGTGCAATGTTTCAACAAGCACGCCTGAGACACCAAATGTGGTTAAAGACTCACTCAGTAAGGGGAAAGTAAAATCGCAATGTCGAAAACAACCGAGGGCAAGAAAAGTAGCTGTAGGCAGTAGAATTAGCAGCGTGAAGACCTGGGCCTGTGAGCGAGCGGTGGGTGGCAAATTATGCAAACGATGTATAATGACACAAAGCACGATGAGTTGTCGCCATCCAGACGGAGACAGGAAGTAAAATGACAAAGTGATACTCACTTTGCCTAATTGCAGAGTGGGATGAGTATGCTGCAGCGAGCGGAGGTCAAGGTAGCACGGGCGGGGAGGTTGAAGAGGCAAGGAGGGAAAGACGCCCTCAAGGACGCGACGAACGGGGAACGGGAATTGGTTCCGGCGCTCAACGCACGGAGGAAATTGAATTTCGGAAGAAGAAAATGATGAATGAAGGTGACGCTTCGGCGACCAGTACTATTTGGTCCCGGCAGAAATTGACGAAATGTGCTTGACAAACGAGTGAGGGGGGGGTGGGTAGGTGTGAAGCGCACGGAGCGGAGCGGCATTTAGCCATTAGCATTACAAACTACGTACAAAAGCTGGCGTAGCGTTGTTTGCCACTCTAGGTGAAGTAAGTAAGGGCGCATTTCATGCATAGTTCATCACGGCTAGACTGGGTGTTGGCAGGGGAAAAGGTCCCATCCGTCCGTCCTCGTCGTCAAAGTTAAATGTTGGTTGTTGATGGAAATTTACCTTTATCAACCAGACCAGAACTGAGCCAACTATTCGGTCAGTCCTTTCCTATCTTTTCTTTTTTTTTCTCCTTCCGAGAGGTCCGGACTGCCAATTGCTATTGCCCATTGCCATTGCCATTGCCATTGCCTCAGTCAGTTAGTTATCGCCTTCGCCCTTAGCCTTTATAACCTATGTACGTCTTAAGGCACGTTTTCTCAGGGCCCTGCTTTAAAGCTTAAATTGCAAGTGTCTGATGTTTTTCTGTTCTGTCTTTTTATTTTTATTTTTATTTTTTTAAAATCGTCACCCGCGGGTATGACTCAAGAGGTAAGGCCAAAAGTCTCTAACCCCATCATTATTATAATGTGCCGCTGTCGCTGTCGCTGTCACGTTTTGCTCCTCCTCTATTTCAGGACTCCGTAGTCCGTAGCTTAGGCTCAGCCTAACCGCTTAGGGTTGATGTTCAATAACTAAAAAATATAATTAAATAAATAAAAATGAATTTTAACCCCGCGGAGTGTCCGGACGCGCACTGCTTTCGGATTCGGTGATCCAATGATGATGAGGTCTATGCATGCATTGGGACGTATGTGTCCAAGTTGGTGGATGTAATGTATGACGAGTGATAGGAACATACAAACAACTAGCGTCGGGTATAACAGTAAAACATGAGAGAACTAAATGAATGATATACACCCATTCACATTCACCGAGACTGGAAGAACCATGACGCGCGCTTGCCTGTAGGCACAGTGTGTGTATGTGAATGTGAATGTTGAATTGAAACGGAAACGGAGAAAAATGCTACACGTGGGGCTTACCTCCACTACAAAAAAACGTGTAGCACCAGTTAAGCACAGCCTCAACAAAAAAAAAAGACAAAAAAAAAAGGGCTGACCTTTCCTCATTTTGGATCCTAGAGAGTGGGTTTGTGGAAACAGCCATACCAGTAGGTGCTTGAATAGTGGCACTAGGCACAACCCCGCCACCACCACCGCGCAGAGGTTTGGCAATCCTACCTGCAAAGCTGAGTGGAGAAGGGACCGCGGCTTTTTGTGCTGAGCATTAAAATCTCAGATGGGGTGGGACTAGGCCAGTGAATATACACCACCTCTTGCTTGATCTAATCGGTCCTTGACCGCCTGAAGTTGAGCTTCAAATTTCTGATTCTGTAGGGCAAGTCGACGATCAGCGTCTTGAAGTAATACTTCAAGATTCTGTATTCGCTCATTTCTTGCGAGCAGCTTTCGTTCCGCAATTCCAGCTTCCTTCTTGAGAGCAGAATTTTGATCGACGAGCTAGTATAAAACATGTCATAGGTCATAATAAATCATTGGCTCACGTGGAGACCATTGTCATACCTGCTTCTGGACCAGCGTCAATTGCTCAAGATTTCGCTCCAAGAACGCCATCTTCTTCTGTTGCGCCTTTGAATTACTGTTTCGGATCACATTGTTGTATTGCTCTTTGATCTCATCCAGCTGAATCTCGAGCTCGACAACCTTTTCACAACGGTTCTGCAGATCACGCATGAGGGATTTTTTTACGCCGTCAAATTCCGCGAGTTGGACATTGATGGCTTTTCGCGTTCGTTCAAGATCCTGGGCACTCTCTGCCAAGTTCTTACCGCCTTCGATCCCAGCGGACGTGACAGCGAAAGCACGCTAGAAAGGAGCCAGAAGAAGGTTCATGGCTTTCGCAAGAGTTAACCAAAACCAACCTTGAGCTCTTCATTAACGCTCTTCAGGCTGTCAATAGAGGCATTCAAGCTCCGGACCTCACTGCTCTTCACATCTACTTGCTGCTTTAGATCGGCGACCTCACTTTGGTGGGCCTCACGCCTTGCGGCATACTGAGCTTCCAATTTATTCTACGAGTGCATCAGTGAATCCAAGTTCATAAGGACAGTGAATGCAGGTGACTTCACCTTCAGCTCGGCAGTCGACCGCGCGATGTCTGCATTACTAGCTTCCTCATCATGAATGATCTTCTCTAAATAAACGATGAATCAATGTACCAGAACGGGATAGCCAGTCGGTACCTAGCAGCTCTTCATACTCTGCTTCCAGGGTGCTGAGACGGCTCTCCAGCTCGTCCTTCCGTCGCGTGATAAGGTCGCTCTCGTCTTGCTTCTGGCGAAGACGGTCTACCGATTCCCGGACAAGGGACTGACTCTCCGCAAGCTGCCGACGAATTTGCGTGGCCTCTTCGAACGTTAATGATGGGGCTTTTGAATCCGACTCGATGGCCTCGAGCTTGGCAATGATCTGACGCAATTGTTCATCTTTCTCAGAGAAGGCTCCCTGCTAGAAGAAACCAATATTTGGGATCACTTGTCAGTATGTTCAGCCACAGATCGGGGACGTTATTCTTGCCATATCAAACTGTGCCATCATAAGAGCCATCTTCTCTTGTTTCTTCCTTTCCTTGTCTTCGGCGGAGGGATCCTTCTGAGAGGACTTCAATTCTGTAATGGTCCGCTTGAGTTCCTCGAGCTCATTCCGGGCATCTGCGCTCTGCTCTTTAAGAATGTCAACAGTGATAACACCCTCTTTGTTGTCAAACTCAAGTTTCTCGACTTGAAGGCGGAGCTCGTTCAATTGAACAGACATCGCTTTGTTTTCCTGTGATGCAAACAAGACCAGTTAGCCCACGATATGACTCTAGAGCCCGGGGGCTCACTTTTGAGGATGCTGCTTCTTGCTCCTTAAGGAAGGCCAATCTTCCTTCAGCTCTTTGACAAGTTTTCAGCAGCCACAAGCGCTCCCTCGCGCTCAGCTAATTGATCACTAAGCTCATTCTCGCGCTTTAAGAATTCCTCTCTCTCGTCCTTATCTAGCCCTATCACAGTGGGAGTCTGTGGTCGACTATCCAAATCCTTTAGACCCTCCAAAGCAGGATTAATAGGCGTAGCACTACGCGTCGTAGAAGGTGTTGGTGAGGTAGGCGTCTTCTTTGGCGTCGTAGCCGAGCCCGCCTTGTCTCCAGTAGTCGGAGCGTACTCTGACGGATCAACGGTTCCCCCAGCGCGCCATATGGCGAGTTCAGCTTCGAGAGCAGCGATTTGCTTCTGATATGAGGCGTTAGATATTTGTGCCTTCTGAAGGAGAGTTTTGAGCTCGAGTGGTGAAAGCTCCGCATTAACACGGGCAGTATTCTTGATTGACTTTGCACGGATTCCAAAGCGAAGTGTAGACAGTGTCTCAGCCTCATTGAAGGAGGCAGGTGAACAATTGATAATTAGCGTGGTGCGTGAGTTACCACCGAGGGATTCTTGCAAGATGCGGGTAAGTTTGGAGTCACGATAAGGTATATGTTTCGCCTTGAAGACATCCCAAGTCCTCAATGAGAGTCTTGGTCATTGCGAGAGAAGACAGACCTTTTCAGTGAGGGCATTAATCACCATCCCGAGAGCGGAAAGCGACTTATTGATCTTCTTGGCCTCCTCGAGAGTCTGTCCGGAAGCACCAGTCTTGCCAACCTTCTCAGAGCCTGCTAGGTCTACCAGGTATAAGTTACCAGTCTTCTGGGCCCCAGTTTCGGTGTTCCTCTGGCTGATTGTAATGAGGAAGATAGAGTGAGAGCGCGAACTTTCAGCGTTCATATCTAGAAGGTTCCTTTAAATTCGTGCCGACATTGAAGAGACAGCAACTTACTCGTAGATGTGACAACACGAGCAGCGCCTCCCTGTCTCATGATCTCATAGACCTCACGAGCACTACTGACGTAGTAGTCGGAGAGATTCTTCACGTATACACCTTTTGATTTCTCCTCATGTACCTGGAGATTATCATTTTGGGCTGAATTGGAGAAACTCAGCGCAGAGATCAGGGAATTTTTTGACCACACCTACGTTGCAGCAAGTCTCTAACACGTTCCAGGTATATCTCCATGTAGGATACCTTCACGAAATATTCTAAATGTGCGTCCGACTCTACGATGGACTGAAATATCTGCTCGGTGATACGGGGAATAATTCCCTTCAGTTCTTCTGAGTCTATGTCGGCACCCTTGAATTCCTTTAGCTATATTTTCTGGTCTGATGTAGCAGGGAACGCACCATCATTGTAAAGGTCTTCCCGCTGCCCGTTTGCCCGTAGGCAAAGACTGTTCCATTATAGCCATCAAGCACATCTAAGAAACACGATAAGGTACGCTAAGAAGGTGCTGATACCGGAGGACCGATAAAAGGAAGACGGCCTCAGTGTCAGATACACACCCTTGACAATGCTATAAAGATGGGATAGTAACTAAAAGTGACAGAGTGGAGAAGCATAGAGAACTCGCTCTTTTACACCATAGTCGAAGACTTCGTACTGATTCGTGCCCATAGGGAATACTCTGTCGAAAGTGAACCCATCCTTCTCAGGCCCTGAACTGACTTGAGCAGAACGAAGCTGAACTGTCTGCAGGTTGTCATCAAAAGAGACAATAATTTCGCTTCCTTCTCTTATTTCTAATGCGTTTGGCGGTCGGAATCTATCAGAAGGGGACAGATTCAGGACGTGGAGATCGTGAGTAGATATAAAGTCTGAAGTGGACGCAGGTTGACGCACCGGCAGATGACCTTGATGTTATTGGAGGACATGATTAAAGGTGAGATAATATGAGTGAGCGACGAAGGGAAAATGAATGCGCGGGTGAACGAGCCAAGAGGGTTGCTGGAATCTAAGGCTTGCACGAGCAGGTCGTCGCGACCACAATTGGCAGTTTATGGAAAAATTGACTTTGATTTAATGATTGTGCGTGGAAGACAAAAATGTAACCATTCTAATTTTACAGTAAGAAGATATGATATGTAGTGTTCGAAGTTAGAATACAGCATAGAGCGGCGGATAGACCGTTTTTCACTCCTCGTCGCTCCCAACAGAAGGTGGGCCAGCAGGCCGTGCTCGACTTGATGATGTCGTAGGGCGTCGTTGTGCTCGCCGCTCCTCCTCTTTCGCAGCGTAATCTGCGGCATCTATCCATTCCGAGTAAATATCTATGGGCTCCGTCAAATCTAGGGTTGGATACTGTAAGTTCCACTAGACCATGGATATGATACTCTCGTGCAGCACGTACGATTGACTTTGCTTTGAAAGCTCTGACCACACACCTTGCAAATAAGCTGAGCAACACCTTCTTTTCTGTCCAGTTTGACAGTCACAGAGTTGTCGTGGTGACAGAATAGGCAGGTAAACGTGGTATCTGTAAACTGTTCAAGGGAATTCAAAGCACGAGATATGGAAGAATAACCCAACCTAGGGGATCCCTCTTTCGCGTCTGGGCAGGTTTTCTTGAAGATTTTTTGCGCTTTCCCATTGATATCAGATGGTAAATGTCAAGGTCGTAAGTTCGGTGGTCGGGGGAATGGAACCGTGCCACACGATCACATGACATCCTCCGATCACTATTTCAGCACGTGATTAGACGCGTTGTTGGCGTTGTTGGCGTTGTTGACATGAACAACGTTGTGTGGTCACAGTAACGTTCGCTTCCACCTATATTTCTACTATGGCGACCCGTCGGACTGTACCTAATCGCAATCGACTTCAAGCAGGAGGGTCAGCTCCGCCATTGCAAACCTTGTCACGACCGAGGGCTGCCATGGCCAAAATGCGTTCTGTAACCACCACCTCTCCAGAAGATGAGCCTGAGCCGCCATTAGTATCTTCTTCTGTCTCTTCCTCCTCTCAGCTTAAACCTGCAGTAAGGGCACATGCACCCCTTCAACCTCAGGAAGAATCTGAAACAAACATTCAAGTTGTCGTGCGATGTAGGCGTCGTTCGGACAAGGAGATCCAGGAGAATTCTCCGATCATAGTTAGCACTGAGGGAGCTCGGAGTTGTGCAGTTTCAATAGAAACGGCTGCCCCAGTCTCGAGTTTAGGTGTTGTGATGTTCCCCCCAACGAGGACATATCCTTTCGACGTTGTCTTCGGACCAGAGGCCGACCAGTCTGTGATTTACCAAGACGTCGTTCATCCGATGTTGGAGGAAGTCTTGCTGGGATACAACTGCACACTCTTTGCTTATGGGCAAACGGGAACCGGGAAAACGTAGGTCAAGTCGTGCCAGTCGCCTGAATGGAAAGATCATCTGTTGATCAGGTATACCATGCAAGGTGATCTCGGAACGACACCCCTGGGTAATCCCGTTGCTGCTGCGGGGATGATCCCTCGGGTACTTTTTCGACTTTTTAATCAGCTAGAAGAGTCTACCGTTGACTATAGCGTCAAAATATCATATATCGAACTCTATAACGAGGAGCTTCGTGACCTCCTCGCGTCGGATCTCGCGGCACCTGCTGGAAGCAGTCAGCCAATGGGCATGGGATCCGGGAATCCTCGGGATGCTGTAGCTAACTCCTGCGGGCTCAAGATATTTGACGACTCGAGCAAACGCGGCGTGCTCATTCATGGCTTGGAGGAATTTTCTGTCAAAAGTGCGTTAGATGCGTTGGCACTTCTCGTCAAAGGCAGCGACCGCCGCCAAATCGCCGCCACCAAATTCAATGACCACTCTAGTCGATCCCACTCAATCTTTTCTATCACTGTGCACACGAAGGAAATCTCAACGATGGGGGATGACCTACTTCGAGTCGGAAAGTTGAATCTTGTCGACCTTGCGGGTTCTGAAAATATCGGCCGCTCTGGGGCTGAAAACAAGAGAGCTCGCGAGGCTGGCATGATTAATCAAAGTTTATTGACTCTGGGTCGTGTCATTAATGCTCTTGTGGAAAAATCGTCACACATTCCATACCGGTGTGTAATATTCCTACGGCACCAAATATTCAACGTTTTGATCGTTTGCAGGGAGTCCAAGCTCACAAGACTCTTGCAAGATTCTCTTGGTGGTCGAACAAAGACAAGCATTATCGCCACCATCTCACCCGCGCGTTCTAATATGGAAGAAACACTGTCGACGCTCGACTATGCTATTCGAGCGAAGTCCATCCGTAACCGCCCCGAGATCAACCAGCGAATGACACGAAACTCCTTGCTCAAAGAGTACGTCGCAGAAATTGAACACCTAAAGGCGGATCTCCTGGCAGCGCGCGAAAAGAATGGCATTTTTTTCTCCGAAGACACGTGGAATCAGATGAACCTGGAACACGAGCTCGCACGGACGGCTCTAGGGGAGACTAAGCGTCAAGTTGAGATTGTCGAAAGACAACTGAAAAACGTACAGGAGGAATACCAGGAAAGTATGAACCTGCTTACAAAGCGGGACAGTGAACTCAAAGAGGTGAAGGAGGGACTCTCGGAGACCATCTGCGTCTTGACGACAACGAAAAACAAGTTGCAAGCAACGAAAAGCGCCTTGGAGGAAGAGGTGATTGTTCGAGAGTCCTATCAAACTACAGAGGCTACCTTAGATGAGGTGGCGCGGCGACTCAAGCAGACGGCTCAAGAAAGCTTAGGTGATCTGAACGCGATGTTTGCCAAGTTATGTGCGCATAGTTCAATACTTCCGCCTTCACAGAATCTCACAACGCTATTTAGCGCGAAAAACCGAAGCGCTCAGTACGAACGTGGAAACCGTCCTCAGCATTGGAAAACTCCTAACGTCGGAGACGCAGAGGTTCTCGGCTGAGTTAGACGTTTTCATCAAAAATACCGTACAAGGCCTAGCCAAGCTGTGCTCGGACGAAGAGCAACACCAAGCTAAGGAGCTTGAGAACCTCGCTGGTCTCACAGGGAGAATAAATGACCAAATCCAGCGGGTACAGGATGTAATTGCATTGATTCACGCAAAGGATATGCTGTCCGGTGAGGCCTTGCGGAATGCGCAGGCGGCGGTGAAGGAGGCACATGATAGCATTCGTGCTGTGTTCTCCTCCTGGTCAGACAAACTCGAGCAATCCACATTGTCCCTGCGCATTGACTTGGAGAATTCTTCATCTAACGGCTTCCAAGCAGTGCGTATGGTATCATCTCCTTATGTAAAACATGTGGTGAAGTGTCCACAGGTTGAAGCAGCCGTTAATACGATGGCGGCTCTCATTCAAAGCGTCATCCACGAGACTCAGGAGTATGTGACCGCAGAACGCAAGCACAGCGCAGAAGCCAAATCAATGACAGAGAGCCAAGCTGAGGAACAGATCCGCCACCTCAGGGAGCAAAATGCCCAGTTGACTCGCTTATTGCAACAAGAGAAGCTGAAGTCGGAGCGGATGAAGAACGACCTTGTGGAACGAGTCTCAGGCGTCCTTAACGAATTCACTGCTGAGAAGGACAGAAGTTTGGAGGAAGTTTTCGCCAAAATAAAGGAAGAAAATAGCCGAGTAGAAAGCAGTTTGAATGGCTTGACAAGTGAATACTCGCAGAAAGTTGAGGGCGTAATGGCGCGCAGTCAAGAATTAGGCACCTTTCTCGAAAAGAAGAGTGAACAGTCCAAGCGTCTTCGAGATGGCACGTTCAAGGTGACTCCAGTCACCCCACTTCAGCACAGTGATTGACAATGTCACTCAGTCCCTCGGCAGTGTGAGTGACGGAGTCCTCGAAGGTTTGTCGAATATGCAGAGCCTTGTCACAACATCCCTGTCAACGCAATCCGCCGAAATAATACGGCAAACTCATGTACTAAACTCAACAAGCACAGACGGTAGGCATCATTCTTAGTCGGGAAATCATGCTGACACTTCATCAGCACTCGAACGTCATGCCCGAGCAAAAAGGGCTAGGATTGACGCTATCGATGGCCTTGGCGCAGATATCCAAGCTGAATCCCGGTATCTTCAGCGCGCT
Source organism: Multifurca ochricompacta (assembly GCA_022496185.1). Classification (NCBI taxonomy): domain Eukaryota; kingdom Fungi; phylum Basidiomycota; class Agaricomycetes; order Russulales; family Russulaceae; genus Multifurca; species Multifurca ochricompacta. The sequence continues at coordinate 796,868 of WTXG01000003.1, read as the reverse complement.
TTTGCTGCTATGTCAAAGTCCGTGGAGGCAAAAGCGTCTAAAGTAACCACAGAGGTTGGCTCCCTACTTGCTGCTTTGCGCACGTCTTTGACCTGTCGATCATAGACTTCGAAATTTGCTAGATCAACTCAAGTCTATCAAAAATCTGCCTCTGACCACTTAGTTTCCATCCGCAAGATGACTGGTTCGTTAATAGAACAAGGCAGTCGGGAGGACCTACCCACTGGTACCACTCCCCGAAAGCGCATCTGGCAGTACACCGATGATTGGGAACTGACCAAAGACCGTGACACCATTATTCGGGACTGGCAGCAGAGAGCTGTGCTGTCGGAAGATGACGAAACCGACCTGCGACGGTACCCTCCGGCGCCCTCTTCAGATAGCATAAAAGAACCCCCTTTGTCGTCGAAGACGAATGCTACACAGCCTGCTGACACCCCAGAACAACCAGATCCGTTGCCTCCGCCCTATCTTGAAGCTGACCTAGAAGAACCACCTACGTCTAATTTTATCCTACCGTTAGTCCCGTCGACCGTGCCAACTGTTACGCTCCCTGTGGTGGTTTGTAATCCGACGACGACAAAAGTGACAAAAGCGAAGATAGGAAAATTAGGTTCTGATGTTGTTCCCGCTATGGGTACTCTCACAGAACGCTCGACGAATTTGATATTTGGTAGAGGGGCTCGAAGAGCGCGGTGAAGTTTGGAGACTCAAACGGTGCATTGCGTGTATATGTACAAGTCTACAGGTCATCAAGTGTAAGGCTAAATTATTATTTTTTTGGATTATGTATGCGATGCGATAAAAAGATGAGAGGTTGAGGTTATCAGTCCGTCTGTGCACTCCGCTCTCGCACTCTCTCACTCTGTTTCGTGCCTCCAGTTCGATGGATGGGCCGGAGGACACAGACACACTCCTTGCTTTATTGTGCAGCCTCTTGCCGGATAATGTCGTACCTTCACAGCAGGCCCTCCTTGAGGCGTTGCTTCAGGCCGAAGGTAATGTGAAAATAGCAGCAGAGACCTTGTCGAAACAGCGTTCAAGTGACAGTAGCAAACGCAAAAGGCACGCTGGCCTTGATGACTGGTTGACGCGCTCTGTTTCTCCTCACAACGTCGAGGGTCAATCCTTTCTGCCAAGCTCTGCTACTCGGGCGCAGAGCCAGCTCGAGTCAGAATCACTAAATAAGAAGCCGCGTTCTGGAGATGGTGTATTCACCATAAGGAGAGACTCATTACCCCAGTCAAGGCCAGTCAAACCCGTGAAGAACCTGCTAGACGTTCTCCGCCACCCCCTAGTTCCGTGGCCAGTATCCCCCGTCTTCCCCCACTGATGCTTAGCAGTCCATCGCTCGTGGCACAGCACACACCATGCACACTGCATCTCGGCGTACTGCCTTCGGAGCTTGCGTCTCGCCTTTTCTACACCATGCTCTATGAGGCGCAAGATTGGTCGAGAAACCAGTGGTGGTTGTTTGGTCGGTTGGTTGAAAGCCCTCACCGCTCTTCTTTGTATATTCGACACCCTGTCGACGGGAGCAACGAGGCTTCATGGCAGGGGATAACGCGCGCATGGTGGGGCATAGTGGCAGCTCTGTTTCTCTTACGCTTATATTCGGCGCTCCGTCAGGTACAATGGCCGGCAAAGTGAAACCCTGAAGGAATTCCCCTCGCCCATGGAGGAAGCTTGCAGGATCATTGAGAAGACTGTCAATGTTGAGATGCGCAAGCGCAGACGATCTCCTCTGGAATGGGGTGGTGATCCTGACGATCCTGACGGACAGAAATTTACATGGCGAGCTAATTTCGCGGCCGCAAACTGTTATGAGGGGGCCAAGGAAGGAGTCGGGTTCCATTCTGATCGTTTGACTAGCATAGGTCCCTATCCAACTATCGCAAGTCTGAGTCTAGGTGGGTGAAGCCCCAGTACCCCCGGAAGATAGTGTGATGACTGTTACAGGAACCCGGAGAGTTTTTCGCCTTCGAGAGGTCATCGCGCTCGATGAAATCGGACAGAGAACTCCCAAAACGTTTGATATCACTCTTCCGCATAACTCTGTTGGTATATTCACTTTTTTACTCCAATCCGACTCGTTCACAAACGTCTCTCTTCCAGCTTTGCATAATGCACGCGTCTACGCAGGAGTGTTTTAAGCACTCTATACCCCCGCGGAGTACAATTGACCGCTTTCACCCACCGCACCCTCCTCCCGCTGACCTACCAGAACTCGCGTCCGATCCGGGAAATTGTCGCATTAACGTCACTTTCCGATTTTTCCGGCCAGATTTTCACCCAGACACCATTCCGCGCTGTAAGTGCGGTGAGATGACGACACTGCGGCCAGACATGAAAGGGCGACAGCGCAAAGTGGGGGGGAGTGTCAAGGAGAGATCCGAATCCACTGGGGGGGACACCATGGGTTACTGGTGGACCTGCACGGCCGGGGATCAGAATGAAGGGAAGGGTTGTGGATTCTGGAAAGTGGTGGATGTAAAAGCTGAAGGTAGAGGACCGTTTGTGTCAGATTATAATAATAAATTGTAGCCATTTTATTATGTTATTTCTCGCTCATTCCATTCTTTCATCTGATCTGACGTTCAGAACGGAACGTACATTAAACTGATGACTACCACCGCTCGCACCGCAACGATTTATCGCAAAACCAACGAAACAGAGATCGATGTTTTTATCAACCTTGACTGCCAACCAGGCTCAACGTTCGAACAAATCATCGAGATCTCGACAGGAATTGGTTTTCTTGATCATGTAGGCCCACCACCCAACCTACAACTTTTTATAGTTACTGTGGTCATTCATAGATGTACCAAGCTCTTGCAAAGCACAGCGGCATGTCCCTCACACTGAAAGCCAAAGGTGACCTTTGGATAGACGATCACCACACAGCCGATAAGTCACTGTCACTCTGCTCGCCCAACACAGCACGAATGGGAGCCCTCATCCCTACTTGCGCTCACACAGGACACGGCGATTGCGCTTGGCACTGCATTCAAGCAGGCACTAGGTGAAGTCAGGGGTATTCGTCGGTATGGGACGGGCTTCGCCCCACTCGACGAGGCAAGTTTCTATGCTTGCCCCCGCCCTCCCCTCCCCTTGGTATTGACATCACATTGATCCGGTGACAGGCTCTTTCGCGTGCAGTTATTGACATTTGCTCTCGTCCTTACTGCGTGACCGACCTGGGCATCAAGCGTGAGAAGATTGGTGACCTCTCTGCAGAGATGTTGCCCCACATATTCTATTCGTTCGCCATGGCGTCTGGCTGCACGCTACACGTAGACGTCTTGCGAGGCCAAAACGACCACCATAGGTATGCTATACAGACAGCTGGAAACCTTGTTTAGGTGCATGTGCATGAAATCACGTTCACAGAGCAGAATCAGCTTTTAAGGCCCTCGCTCTAGCCATTCGTCAAGCTGTCGAACACACCGGGGGAATCGATGTCCCCAGTACAAAAGGCGTATTATAGCACCACGATTAGTGAGGATCAATACCCATCGAGGTCGTGGTACATTAAAATTTAAATGACTTTCTCTGGGCGTAATAACGACGGCCTGGGGGGGTGAATGTTATGTATGTTATATGTTATGACAGCAGGTGATGCCAGTGACCGTGTCCCGCCTCCCCCAAATGACCACTACCATAGAAGGCATCGTTTCTCCGTAGGCGGATTAAGCTGGAAAAATGCTATGTGAACGCGGTTCGACGATGAATTATCACGTAACATACCTTCGCTCTCGGAGAGCAATTGAAGGCCCTTGCAAATTCTGGGACGTTGTGCAGAGTTCCGTCTACGCGGAATTGGGCAGGAGAGTGCGGATCCGTGCGGACTCGTTGAACCAAAGCTTCGGGTTTGATGTTCTCCGCCCAGATACGACCAAAGGCGATGAAGAAAAGTTGATCCCTACGCACGAATATAAGAGTCGGTGTACATGAAGTGGGCAGGCAAAGGAGTACCTCGTATAGTTGAGACCGGGTAGGAGATATTCATTCCCTGCTTTGAAAGAATCGTCGTATTGAGCTTTCCACGCACGATAAGCTTGAATAATGCCTGAGTCGCCGATGTTCTCCCCAGATGTCCTGAAATTCGGTCAGTCGTTGCCCTCGCTATAATCATTCACGTTCGCACAGGTTACCCTATGAGGAACTCAAGTTAGTGGACCTGAGTTGAGCCGAATGATTGAAGGCCTACGTTTACGTGGACTTTGCCACCGTGCCCGTCCTCAACGGTGTAAGCTAAAATTTAGGCATTGAAGTGGCTGGAGGAAGAATCAACAAACCGGAAGCGCACCGGAATATTGTCTTTCAAGGCAGTCCTGTCTTTCTTTGAATCTTTCGCTCGTTGCATTGGTCCACCACTCTTCAAGCTTGCCCTCCTGATTATACAACCGCCCAGCAGAATCAAAGGCGTGCTTATGAAAAGAACCATCGATAGATTGTCATCTGACATCGCGAGCCAGGACGCACAGTTAACTCGTGAGAGGCAACCTGACCGAAAGCTCCATAATTGAGGTACGGGGGCCAATCTTTGTTGAAGAATGGTGGCCGCAAAATCCCAGCGGGGAACACGATCTGAAAGACTTACTTATACAGAGAAGTGCCGGTGCCGGTACACCTACCTCATTAGCCGGGGGATTAAAATAAGCATTCACAGTTGCTGGTGTCATCTCCCACGCATCCAGGTCGCGACGCTTTCCCAGTTGCTGCCACTCTTTGTAAACATCGCTCGCACTATGATATAGGATCAATGAAAAATCAGTAGTCAGACATTGGCACTAGACCTCGCGCTGAGCATATTGTTGAAGTATCCAAACTTGCCAATCTTGACGAGAGCGTAATACCGCAGAAGCGATTGGGAGCTCAATGTGTTGGGGGAAACAGGGTAGCCAACCTTCACGCGGATCGCATCGGCCTGGAAACTCGGGTCACAAAAATGCGCGTGCAACACCCATGTTAGGGGGAATAACCTTCTCTGCGGCTGCGACGGCAGAATCCTTGTCCATCCAAGATATGTGAGGTAAAGACTCCTTGAAGGCTTTCACAATGTCTACGCAAAATGAATTTCAAGCTGAAACCGATGAATGGCGAGCGAGGTCGCACCAGTGATGACCTTGGTACCCTTCTCCTTGGAGTCACCTGCGAAAGTTTCATTCACAAAGTATCTCCCCGTTGCGAATCCAAGAGCCTGGTCCACGCTGTTGACGCAGTACTCCGCACGGTCTCCAACAGCACCGGGTTTTATACCTTGCAAAACCTCTTGCAGATTCCTTACGGCCTTCCATGATTCAGTGGAAGTTCCGAGGCGGGGTGCTAACGCTAAAGCGGCACGAGTTACGAGGTATGCCTCGAGTACATCCGTGTCGGTGTCATTGAGAATGGAGGTTAGCGAGCGAGTGTACGCCGGGTATGTCACAATAACTTCTGTGGGGTAATTGCGCGGGGTGAAGGTCGCAAAGTAATTCGGGAAATTGACCTGTGTCACGGTCTCGGTGATGTTGGATATAGGAACCTTATTGTAGGTGTATAACGGGTCCTGATACAAAATGTCTCTGTGCAGCCATTAGTATATGGGATGATCTTGCTAGAAACAAGCTGACAAGTCTAGACTTGCCCGTGCAAGCTTCCATTCAAATCTGACCACTTCCCCAGCAAGCTCTGTCGCATTTTTTCGGCGGTGTTCAGGGCTGTCATCACCATCACCGTCGTCGTCGCCCCATGGGGGCCAAGGCCAAGGGGGCCAAACGTTGACAGCATCCTCGTTATTGACCAAAACCTGAGACATGTGCCTGTTCTCCTCCTCTCCATAATGAGGGGAGAGAAGGTGCTCCAGAACGCTTTCGTAAACCTTACGCATCGTCTGGTCCTCGAAGTATTCCTAAGTCTTGTTTGTAAAAGAGTTCGCGATCAGACGGGTGGAAGTGGGCCATACCTTCGAAGGAAGGCCAAGTCTAGGCTGCTGAAACCAGAGAATCATGAAGTTGGGGTCAACGGCAGCATCACCTTCAACACCGAATTCAAAGAGGGCGGGGACACCTGTGTGAGGATGTGAGTGGATGCAATGACATTGGTTGTCAGCAATGTCACAGAACCTCTTGAGTGCAAGAACGCCAGAGCAGCAGTCAACCCTTCTTGCTGGTTGTTGCTGCCCTTAGCGTTGGCAATTTCAGTGGATTGACCACGATAGAGCTTCTGAATGCGACCGACGAAGTCATTCAGAGGGCCCTCGCCTAGCTGATCCAACGTGTCCTCGTCCATACAAGAGTAGTATAAGTTGCGTAACTTGGTGAGGAGTTGCTTATCAGCGGATTCCTTGAGAGAAGCAATAGCTATGGAACCGTTGAAATTGAGGATGTCCCTGACAATCTGCTGGTTTTCCTGGAAGAGAAGATTGAAATTGCCGAAGCGACCTTTGTCGGAGGGGAGAGGGTGAGCCTTGCGCCAGCCCCCAGCTAAGTTGGGGCGTGAGATGAGACGACCAAAGATCGGAAGGCCTTATGATACCCACTGGCGTATTCGTAAAAGTTCTCACAAGGGTCCTGAGAGGTGTCCAACGACGACAAGATAGCCGCAGAAAGCACAACGCATTCTGGTGTAAAGCATTCTTTCTGCAAAGTCGTTAAAGAAAATAGCTGGTTAACAAGAGAATGGGACACTTGCCTCTTCTGGGGGACTTGAAGGACCAGGTGCAGGCGCACGCGTTACAGTGGTCACTGAGGTGGTCGTGACCGTGGCTGTAGTAATCGAAGGAACGGTGACGATACTCGTGAATGTGCTAGGAGGATGTTTTCCTCCTGGGGTACCCGGCTCAATGTTAAGCTTGTGCTGGGAGCCAATGAACAAGCCAATGAAGATTGAGCTGAGGAGAAGGAAGACCAAAAGGAGTATGAGCAATATCTTGTTGAGAGTGGTGAGTGGGTTTTGAAGAATGGAGCCGAGTCTATCGGTTATAGAGGGAGCAGGAGATGGATGAGGACCACCATTTCCAAGGTTATCCTGAAGAAGTGGGGCAGACTCTAGATGATGTTAGTTTTAATGGTGAGTTCAGTTACGATAAATGTAATAATTGCCTTCATCTGTAGATGGTCTTGCCTGCCTTTGAGGCATGGCGAGAACCTTTCTTCAGCTTCAAGGAAAGAGTAGAGATAGAAAGAATGAGAATGAGAAAAACGACGACGTGGGGCGTGTGTATGCGCCTGATGGACTTGGTGCGTCTTGAACACGCTCATGAAGGCAGGGGCAGGGGCAGGGACTTGGCGGAACCACGTGCACTTGGTTGCACTTTGGCTGGCTGGCTGGTAGGCTCTCATTCGTGTCATGCTCATCATCTTGAGCTCAAGTTAAGAGAAATGATACTCACTCTTCGTTCTCGCCTCACCGCCGTATGTTTCATCAATACCAAAAACTCTACTCGTCAAATCGTACCGCGTTCTCTTCGTACTATATCGTTGTTGAATTTTTTTAAAAAGGAACCGCTAAACCAAAAACCCCAGCCTACCCTGAATCAGGATAATCTCTTTCATCCTTTCTCCAAGTCTCCCTTCCCTGCAATAATTGCTCGAGGAGAGGCTATTAAATCTTTGGCATCATGTCCCGTCTGTGCGTCTCATCATGACCATACGCACGCTCACACCAAGGCCCAACCTCGAGCCATCGCTTTCCAATGCCCCGATTGTGGGTGGCCAACTCACTGCACGGAGGAGCATTGGCTTGCCGACAATGATCACGCAAAGTACTGCTCCCGTCTCCGTGAGGTGAATGAAGATGAGCACGACCTTCGGAGCGGTCGAAGGTTGCGAGAATTTGAGTTGCCAGGTGCGTCATTCTCGCGTCTCAGAGCCCGGCCACATATCTTCCTTCTCCAAGGGCAGGCCCACAGGATACGGAATCTGCCATATCTTTCTCTAATTGGGATGTGTTCTGGTATACGCGTAATTACCCATCTATGGACACGGAGCGATCACGAAGACACGCCAGCAAGCTACTCACATATCCTATAACCATCGGGTCTGTCATACACCAATACAGCCCGTTGACGCTTGGAAACCAGAGGCTTACTCCAGAAGGCAGTCGGTCATTAGCGGGTGCGTCACCGGCTGTGTGGCAGTCAATGATTTACATATGCGCCGCCAGCTTTGCGATCGACATTACACGGTACAACGGGAACACCCGAGACAGAAGAAGCTTCCATAGACAAACCTCAGATGCGGATATTCATCCTTGGTGCACGAGCGGAATCCTCCTTACCACCCCACGTTTGGGAACAGCTCACGCTTTTGTTCCCAGCCGCACTCTTTCATCTCTACTTCATCGGGCCTCAAGTTTCCCTACCAAAGCCTCCAGCCACGCCCACTAGTGACCCCATATCAGGGACCGCGACTCAGTCAACTAGCGTTTCTCCGAGCTCTCAAGTGGAAGCCTCAGAGTCGAAGTCGGAGTCGCCCTTATCTGCCAAGTCTGAGGAGGAAGAACCGGTATATCTGCCTAACGTGTATGAGCCCCCAACCCCTGCGCCCATTGCGCGACATAAGCGTACCCGATCGTCGATTGAACGCTATGGAGTACCATCGTATACGATACCTTACACCCCGCAGTTGACGATCACCGGGATGCGGTGCAATTACCACGAAGTACACGCGCAATTCCAGGATACGTTTGATCCGTATACCGACCTCTTTTTCGTGTTCTCTCCTGGCTTTGGCTTTCCATCTCCGACCTCGATCTCCGATGTTACTGGGGAACCTCTCTTACAGATTGAGTCTTCAACAGAATGGGGACCTGTCCTCCCGCTTCTGTTAGCTACTAAATGCCCTGTTTTTGTGACTGGGTTCTCCCCTACTGATGTTGAACGCGACGTCACGTCATTGTCGATCGCGCCAGGAGTGGCGGGTGAATTTGATTGGGTGATCACGCCAGGGGAGAATGCGTTTGGCAGTGAAAAATGGGAGGTTGCAGACTTTGATCCAAGGGTGATGGTCAAGGCGAACTGGGGAATTTGGGGCATTCGCGGAAAACGAAGAGATGTGCGTGAGGTGTGGGAATCAAATATTATTTAAATTTTAATAATCATAATATTGATTTGTTTTTTTATTACCATTGATCACGTGAGAAACGCGTCTTTTGTTTGTTTTTATTTCTTATTTCTTATTTTTGTTTATTTGTTATAACCGCAACCAGCCAGCCATCGCGCTCGCGGGACATTGCTGTTAGTCTTCAATGGTTTTCATCCCACCACCTCACCTGGCATCGGCATCTCGCCCATCTTATGCCGAAGCCTATAATAACATCCTTGCAGCCATAGAAGATCACCACTTTCAGCCGCTTCTTCGGTTATCATTCTCGTAGCACCGGATGTTGACGCGCTTTGCGCGGCCAAGATGTTCGCAGAGCTTTTAAGCAGGACGATGTTATGCACCGTATCACACCTTTATCTGGAATCGCAGATCTCGAACGTATGCGTGATGAACTCATAACTTACGCAGAAGTACATCACATCATTCCATTCTCATTCTTCTTGGACTGAACAACGTGTCCCCAGCTTCATACCCTCATTCTCTTAAATATCGGCTCCATCCTCGACTTGCCCTCATCGGAGTGGTTCGGTGACTTCCCTCCCAAAGTTCATGTGCACGTCATCGACTCAGGCCGGCCACAGAACTTGTCCAGTCTGTTTGGCGAGAGCGATGGGGGAGAACGGATTATTGTGTGGGATGATGGGGGAGCAGAGCATCTTAGTGAGGAGCGGAAGGCCTGGGAGACACTTAATGTGAGATTTACGCCCTGATGAGCCCGCGCCTGCGCTGACGATGCCCCCCTCCCCAAGGATGACCCTGAACCGGATTCAGATGAGAGTTCCGACGACGACGTAACCGAAAACTCCGCAGATGAAAGTGTGAAAAGTCCCTCGCGTAAGCGGAGATCCCTTAGTGAAGACAATAGGAGTCCAAATAAACGCAGACGTCTGGATGATAATGTGAGGGTTCCCCTTTCGGTCACTCTTAAATCCTGACAGCACTCACAGCGACATCTACGCGTGTCAAGAGAACAGCGTGACCAGTACTATGCCCTGGTGGATAAGTACTATATGTCCGGAACATGGTATGGGCGGAGCACTGCAGGCATCGTTTACATCCTCGCCACTACACTAGAGCGCGTTGACAATGATCTTCTCTGGTATGCACCATGTATTCTGCCTGATTTCCGGTGATACTCACCAATCAAGGCTCGCCATCCTTGGCCTTACGAACCAGTACACCCGATGTCGAATATCACGTTCGAGTACGACAAGTATCATTCCATCTATTACGATGAAGTTTCCCGTCTCAACCCTCCCCCGCCTGTGAGTGATGTATACGGCTTGGCCGCATTGAGCGCGGACGATATGTCACTGCGCACGACGGATGAACTCCGTTTTGAGTTATTCAGACACTGGACACTGTACGATGCAATGTTTCACTCCAGCTATGTTGCAGGAAAGCTGGGAATCTGGAAGGAACAAGGTCGAAAAAGACTAACTGGTCTTCTTGCAAAAATGGGGTAGTGTACACGCACACCTGCGGTGCCTCTCCTACTGATAGATATCACAGGTTTTCCATCCCTCAGACTCAACAGTTGTATGCGCACATGGACATGGACTTGAAGCGTCAGCTTCGTGACAAGCTTGATGCTATTGCTCCGGAGTACGGCATGATTGAGCTTACCTATCCTTCCTTTGTGCGCTGCTACGGCTACCATATGCAGCCACTATCTGCTGCCGATGCCGTGGATGTGCTCAACGCACTCTTGGACGCAGCCAACGGCGTACGGATTGAAGTTGGAGTTGACGGCGCGCGACATGGGGGCGAATGGTTTGGAAGCGGGCATGTATGGCGTGCTGCCGGACGCTGGAGTGCCTCGGAAGCTAAGGAGAAGCAAACGTGCGTGGTCGCAGTCAGGGAGAAGAGCACGTGGAAGAGGCAGAAGAGGAGCACGAGTCCTGGCTCGTGCGGAACTTTTGGAATGCATTTGACGCGCTTGAGGAGTACGTCCGGATGCTATGGTACGCCCCACAAGCTGATACCTGGATTTGCAGTGTCACCCGCCTGCGCGAAGCAATCGGCCTGGCAAAGTCCGTCCACCAAGCGATAATCCGGACAGGCTCCTCTATCATTGATAAGAATGACCTTCGCATGATTAAAGGTCATCGCGTTGTGCAGCTCAAACAAGGTCCAGATCTTGCCTTGTTTACGCGCCCAGGTGTCCTCTTCCGTCTCGGCCTCTGGCTTACGGAAGCGCTACGTGATCGGGTCAGCGGGGTTAGTATCAGCAGACGAAACAGAAAAAAGAGCTTACCTCTGATTCTGGCGTGCTTGGACGAGCGAGAGCGGACGTACCTTGTAATCGGCTTTAATGAAAGCCTTGATTTCGGTGACATCAGGAAAAAGTAGGTTTTTGGCTTGGATAGAGTGTATGAACCACTGACCGTAGCCCAGTGAGTTTGGTTTGACTTTCCTCGACGCGAAGGAGGATTCCGGTGCACGGACCCGGCATAGTTCGTTCGACACAAATATATTAGAAGTCAACGAGGCAGATTTTGAGAAGTTTATTGCAGAGGTCTATAAGGCAAAGGACAAGTACTAATACTGCTATACCGCGCGCGATTTGTTTTCTTGTACTTGTATCCATCCGACTCCTGGCGATTCATGCTGATACTTGTTAGTCGATTACAAACATCGTGGAAAAAGGTTTTCAATCTGGCGAGCTCTGACTGAGGTGCCAAAAGCCCATCCCGTGTCTGCTCACGGATTGGGCTGAGATTGCTGAATTGCAGGAAATACCAAGACACGCACCCTCCCTCAGAATGCCTGGAGAAGTAGTCAAAGTCCACGTTCACTGCCATTGCCAATACGAGCTGCGATCAAAATGAGCCACAAAACCCAGAATGAAGAAGAGAAGCCTCACTGCTCTTTGTTGAAGCGACAACTCCGGCGTGACGTAGGGTTCTCTCGATGTGTTGTCTTCCGGAGATGATGGCAAAGGAGTGAAATTCACAGTATATTGTCCTACGGATGGTCAGACAGCGGCTCTTGTATAATAGTTTCTTGGCTTGCCCGTATCAGTGAAAATCTCGCGTCCAAAGCCGCGGAATGCGCGACTGATACTTGCCAATTCTTCACCATGGGAGCCGCGTACGGTGAAATGCCATGCCCAGAAGCCTTCGTCGATCTTGGCAAATTGTGCAAAGCGGTCTGGCTCTGGCTCACTAGGGTTCGACAATATACGTTCTAGGGTGACTCTATCAGGAAGGTTACGGTTCGGGAAGTGTGGAATAGAGCGTGTACTAGTTGAGCCTACCTGAGAAAAGATCGTAGCGCCGCCGCCATAAATGCCATCGTTGCTGAGCTTCACCAAAGGTATCTAGGACGGGTTCGCCAGTGGTGGTGTGCTCGTGCCAGTCCTTCAGTCTCTGAACATGCATACGGGAATTTATCCACGCAAATGGCCTCCGGATCTGGAACGCTGAGATGAATGCATATTGAAGCAACTTAAACAGTCTCGTACCCAAAGGACGGGTTTGCCCTCATGGTCCATGATTACGGCACGAAATGGTCGATGTGTTCGAAGGATTTGGCGGGAAAAAGATGCCAACAAACCACGAGGTTCCTCGGCAATAAATCCCAGAGTCTCGCCGACCTCATTGGCTGCCCGATTATCAGTGAACAAGTAAAAAAGACAACTTAAAAAAGTGACACCAACAGATGACATATTTGTTAGTTTGTTCAAAGCCTATGAATATGTTGAGCATTTCAAGTTGTCTGTGCCGGGGAACGATAAAGCGGAGTTTACTGAGACCTGGTGGAAAACGGATGATAACTTGCGAACTGACCTGGTCACAACTAGGCTGTTGTTCTGGAGGAGCCTCTTGAGGCCAAGCTCTGGGTTTGAGACAGGAGGACGTTTATTCTCTTCCGGGAGAGTGGAATGGGGTGTATCAAAGCCGTCAAAGCCAAAAGAGCTTTCATGTTTCTGGGAGTTAGGATGTTCGGTTGCACTTGCCGATGGATGGACGCGCTGGGTTACTGCGGGTGTACGTTGCCTGATCCTTCCTCCACTGGGTAACCTTCTTTGAGGGAATCTAGACAACGCAAAAAATCTGATAAATTGTAATTTTAAAGGAACTGGCAACCCGTTTAGCTTGAGCTTGAGCATGAGCATGATGAGCACGAGTAAAGTAGAACCATTAGCACAACAGCAAAAGGTAAGCTACACCGGGCCGGTTAAGATACTCGCGTACTTCCCCTTCCCCTCCTTCTCCCCTACTACTTACTCTCCCCTCCCCATACCCTTTAATGCAAGGTCGTTCGCGACATGTTCTCCCCCGGCTTAAGAATTACATAGGTCTTACAACTGCCACAATTGCTACCAAATCAGCTGTACGTTCGGGTATAGTTGCCTCGCTAATCCCTATATATATTGACTACCATTCGTCCATAGCCGCTACCAATGCGCAACCTCGCGACTCCGCCAACTCTTTCTAATAATACGTCACCTCTCAATCTTGAAAAGTGGGGGGTTCCAGAGGGTCTCTCCAAGCCCTTTCCTGACACTCGTTTTTCTTCGACCCCGGGAACGTCGGGTTCCGCACTCAAGGAAAGACGCGCTCAGGGTCTGGCTGGTGTGATTCAATCCGACGTTTGCAAGGCAGGCACAGCGACCGTACTAATATTTCGCTCGCGGGAACCTCGAGTAACGTAAGATGGAAGAAGCCTTCCCCTTTCCCTATTCCTTCAGAATCCGAACCAGCCCCTCTTTCCTCGCGTGCCAACACTCCGACCGGGATCTTTCTTTCCCAAAACCAAAATAATGCCGCCCGCCCAAGACGAGACACCTATAATAGAACCCGCCACTCAGGCGGCCCTCGTACCACCCTGCGAGAGTCGTTTGCTGAAAAGGGAAGCCTGGAGATTGAACCATCGTGCTTAGACTATGTTCACGAGGAGCTAAGGGGGAGCAAATCAAGACGCCCCAAGGCCACTCGAGAGCCCCTCTGGCGGACATTTAGGGACGACAAGTCGCCTTCTCGAAATTCTAGCTATGGCACACCCACAAAGTCTTTTGCACAAAATGTCAAGCCCAAGAATAAATCCAGCGTTCCGAAGGAGACGAAACCCGAGGTTTTTATTCCCAGCATTATCTCCGTAGGAAACCTTGCTAGAGTTCTCGGTGTTTCTCTGGGTGGGTCATGCATCGTACAGAAATGTTTCGAATATTCATTGCGTTGTTGTTTAGGTAGACTTCAGGCGAAGATGCGGGTAGCCGGAATGGTGGATGAGGCTTCTTATGATCACGGTATCTTAGTCCGTATAGTCTCTGAGCCTGTCGTTAACCTTTGTTTCTAGTCCTGACCTCAGAGTATGCTGTCCTTCTAGCCGAGGAATTCAATTGCAACCCTGTCGTCAACGATGAAGCCGCGTTCGATCTTTATCCTCCGTAAGACCCCCGTAAAGGATCACTCAACGCATGACCCTGATTTACACTATGCGCTGTGTAGACCTCCCTGCGTGGGCGCCGCGAGATTGCCCTTGAGACCACCTGTTGTGACTATTATGGGGCACGTTGATCATGGAAAGACAACGCTATTGGACACTCTTCGTTCTGCTTCAGTGGCAAAAGGAGAGGCAGGGGGCATCACACAGCACATCGGTGCCTTCTCTGTTCCCATTCCTAGCAGCGCCGGGGGCAACCTTCAGAAGATAACATTCTTAGATACTCCCGGGCACGCAGCATTCTCCGCGATGCGCGCCAGAGGCGCTGATGTGACCGATATTGTTGTCCTGGTAGTGGCTGCAGACGATGGCGTCCGTCCGCAGACCAAGGAGGTCATACAACTCGTTCAGAGGGACGCAGGCGTCCAGCTTATAGTAGCCATCAACAAAATAGACAAGCCTGGGATCAATATTGTGAGCCTTCGTCTACGTATCTGCCCCCTTTTGACGTCCCCTGCAGAATAACGTTCACAATGCCCTCTTAGTCGAGGGCGTTCAGCTTGAGGTGATGGGTGGGGACGTCCCTTCGGTGGAAATTTCTGGTTTAACTGGTCAAGGCCTTGACCAGCTCATGGAGACTATATCTGCCGTTGCAGAGATGCAGGACCTACGCGCAGACCAGTTCGGCCAGGCATACGGTCGTATTATCGAGTCAAATCTACAAAAGGGACTTGGGTAGGCATCAATCTACTACATCTTCAGTGACTTCTTAATTCTTGGGTTTAGGCCTGTTTCCACGATCCTCGTACTTCGTGGCTCGCTTAAATCTGGTGTCCATTTGATCGCTGGCACAGCCCATGCTAAAGTCCGCATCATGACCGACTCAACAGGCTCGCCGGTAAGGACAGCGGGTCCTGGCACGGCAGTTACCGTATCGGGATGGAAGGAGCTTCCAGGTGTAGGTGATGAAGTTCTCGAAGGTTCAGAGCAGGACGTCAAGAAGGCGGTGGCTAACCGACAGCGCAAAGCGAAGGAACAAGCCATGATGATAGATGTAGACGCAATTAATATTCAGCGCCGACTCGACCGTGAGCAGAGGGTTCGTGAAGAAGACGACCATCGTGAAGTCGCACTCAAAGCAGAGAAAACACAGGAGCTTAGACTGGTCATCAAAGCGGACGTGAGTGGGAGTGTTGAGGCTCTAACTAGTGCCTTGCAGTGCATTGGAAACGAGAACGCCCGTGTCAAGATTATTTTCACCGGTGTCGGCGAAATCACTGAATCGGACATTCTCCTTGCAAAGACCTCTGGAAGTGAGACAGCTTCAGCTGGTGTTCCGAAAAAATCTCTCATTGGATTGTATCTTTAGGCGTGCTCATCGCCTTCTCGGTTCCAGTCCCTCGAAGCTCCGCTGTGGCTGCTGGCGCACACGGCATCCCTATATACTCGTCTAAAATTATTTATCAAGTCATAGAGGACGTCAGACAGCGTGTTGCCAACTTACTTCCCCCAATCTATGAGAAGCATATCTCAGGGGAAGCATGCGTCCTTCAATTATTCGATATAAAGCTCCCTGGCGGACGCACCAAAACTATTGCCGGCTGCCGCGTCACGAAAGGTGTCGTTGAGAAAAGCAAAAAAGTACAAGTAGTTCGGAAAGGAGAGGTTATTCATCAAGGTAGGGAACCACATGGAAGCTCGGGACTGTACGCCTCGCCGCTAAACCATTGCCATCAGGTCGATTAGACACCCTGAGGCATCTGAAAATTGATATCACCGAGGCGTCCAAGGGAACTGAATGTGGCGCTAGCCTAGAGTCATTTGGTGAACTCAGAAAAGACGATGTCATTCAGGTATATAGCGACATAGAACTTCCTAGAGTATTATAGACGACAACCCTACATGCAGTATCTTCCGCCGCTGTCTTTTTCGTTTCCGATGGATCCCCAGGGGTATCCAGAGGTTTATCTAAGGTACATGATTGCGACTATTTTGTTCATCCAAGATGAACTGTTTTGCGCCAACCGTTCCTGTACGCCCGCTCACCCCGAATGTGAAACTTATGGGTCCTACATCACGGTCAGTCCTTTCTAACAATGTCCAGCTCCTTCCGTCAAGCTTTTTCAGTTTAACTTCAACCTGAAAGTTTCTGAGTAGATTGAATATTGGGATTATATACCCCAACTCTACCTTGGTGCCAAAAATTGTAAAGGACGACGCAGATGGCTCCACAGGTCCGAAAAGGTGCACCGATTGAGTGAACCGCTTCGGCCCTGGTAGATAAAGGTCAAAATGTATCTGAACAAGTGAGCTCGATGTTTGAAGTTGAACGGATTGCCGTGTGGACTGTTACCTCGTTTTCTTCAATTTTAATGGTGCTCCGCTCCTTATCTGCTTGTTTGGCAAAAACCGTGACATGCACCGTACTTGGCGTCTGATAATGATCAATCCGACAGCCCACAGCCTCCTCTGCCTGCTGCAAAGCGCATAGACAAAGCGCCAGAAAACCGTCAATGCTGTACGATTCGACTGACGGATCACGTACGTCTCCCTTCGACTTGCGCACAAATAAATGCCGTCCTTCTGTGCACCCTTCAATTTTGAGGAATTCATCAAATTCGAGTACACGGCGTTTACAGCAGAGGTAACCCTGAATCGGGCGACCGCCATCAGTGATTTGACTTCTTGGACATAAATCCAAAATATCGAAAACAACCTTGCTCCCCTCGTGAAAAATGGGCTGTCACACAGTACCTCTTAGTGCATAAAGGTATGCATGAAACAGGGCATTCTCACCACACCGGGGTGAAAGACACATTTTGTACCTGGTCCGTCACCGATCCGGTTTTCCTCATCGCTCACGAAAGTTACTTTGCACCCCGCTCGCTTGCAAGTGGCACCTTGAGGGACGACAACATTCAAGTCGTCCTCGTCCTCTTCAGCTCGCTTGCTTGGCGCTGGTGGCGCGACGGGAATGGTCATGGCGCGCTCGGTCGGTTTTTGGGGCAGGGTGAAAGCAGAAGACGTTGTGTATACCTCTTTCCCATTCGTTGACTCGGTCATGGTAATGGACCTATTTGGAATCGAGGCCACGCCTGAGGTTTCGACTTTGGTGGCTTCTGTAGAATGCACACCGCGCGTGCAACCCTGTACGAATAATAGTTGATACCCATAAATGATGAGTGCGTTGATTTAGCGTTCACTTACGGCGATGGTCATAAACTCGTCAAAATCTAAAACGGGTTTATTAACTGTGTTGCAACAAGACCACGACTTTAAGCCTTCATGGAAAATCTATCATCTAAGATGGTCAGGTGAGGTTAGGGAGATGTTAGGGACTCACGGGAGCGCCAGGATGGTAAATGCAAACTTCCTCTGTGTTATTTTCAGGATCAAACTCTTTGCCACAACCCTTGCGAGTGCATCGAGGCATATTTTTGTTCTAAATTTTCGATACGCGTATAATACGATCAACTCTGAATGTGGTGTGATGATGTTGTAGATGATAAGAAGAAGAATAAGGTGGTCCATTGCTTCCTGAAGGACCGGATCTTTACGGGCCGGTCTAAGGGACAATAACAAATAACATAGGCTAGCGGCGAGCACTAGGATCATCATCTAGGAATCTAGGAACTAGTAGGAATTGGGGAACTTGGGGAACTAGAGACTAGGATATTCCAGGTCCGAATGCCTCCCAGACCAGGAATCCGACACCCCAGGGACCTACACGTCCTAATGTTCGTGCTACAGCGAGCAACCTTTGCCTCCCCCGACTATTGACCATCCTATCTTCCTGGTTTGCGGTATTCCGGAAGAATGAGAGTAGCCCATCATCATGTACTTTCTGTGCCAAGATGTTAATAAGACAACCCCTTGGTCTATGAGCGGTGGCAGATCGAGCCCGGTCGAGGTGAGCTAGCTTTCGAGCAACATCCCATGGCCGACAAACAATCTCGTACGCCAGTCCTGCTGCAACCCCACCCGCGACCAAAGAAACACCGTGAACTATACGAGGTAAGTTTCGTTGCACGGTGGTCGGTTGGCCATTGGCCACCTTAAAAGGTTGCACGAGGCCCAGCGAGAAGACTTTCAGCTCTGTAGCTACACGGCGAGTCACGTCAAAAATTGCGAAAAATACCGAAAACCCTGCGCGTGAACATGAATATGTGATAATGCTTAGAAAAACACAAGCGCCAAACTCACCACAGACGTCTTTAGCGAGCCCCCAACCCCACCCGCTCCACCCGCGTCCTGCCATATCGCGAACCTCCTTCATCCAGCTTCGGACTTGTCTTATTTCGTGTAAACTTCCCTTTGCATTGGACCGATTTGGCACTGTTCCGCGAAGTACTTCCTTCCACGCGTGAGACCAACCACCCACAGTACCACCCTCGATAGCCAAGCGAACATTCTCAGCGGGAGCAGCCACGACGGCCTGGGCACCACCAGCGATAGCACCAGAGATTGCGGCAATAGTAATCGGGTGAGCCTCTAAGGCAACGTTACTACTCAAGGCTGAGGAACACTCTGAGTAAGCGGTCCATAGGACGGTGCCCAGTACTGCATTGACGAAAAGAGGTGGGACGAAGTGCTTTGGAATAACAAGGACCTTAAAGGAGACGGTAAACAGAGAGGATAAAAATCTATTCGTTCTTTGTACCCACTCCCTCGGTTTGTATAAGCCGCTTGATGAAATTTGGTGATAAGGATGCCCCATCACTGGTAGCGAGTCCTCTTAATGATTGCCATCCACTAACTTGATTTGTGAGTTGAATCTCGGCGAGAAAGCTGATATGGTAGATGTGAAACTGCCTACTTTTTGAAGGTCTGAAAAGCCTCACTGGTCTGGAAAAATATAAGGCAGCACCACGCGTCAATGTTCGCGCGAGAGCAGCGTAGGCCGAATTGGCCTTCTCCGGGTCCAGGTCCTCTGGCTGGGCTGGGTCATCTTGGCTCATCTGCGGGACTAGGAGCGACTAGGGACAATCGACAATTGTCACGGGGATGATGGTGATGAAGTTCTCCGATAGCCTTGTGCACGCACGCGTAACCAGGTACACCTTACTCACACATTACACATTAAGCGATTTCAGCTTCGGTGACCCACCTCGTACCACCCACTCACTCGATCCATGAGCATGGGCATGAGCATGAGCATGAGCATGAGCCATGAAGGGACAATGAACCGGTTCAGGTTCCGCACGTACGCGTACCTTAGATCACCCTGACGAACGCGACAGGATGTACTTGGCTCAGGCCCATCAAAGCCTCCGCAACCCGTATTATCCATTTTATCATGCAACGTATCTATCGTCCCGTCTTTCGCCTTAACAATTCAGCCACGCAATCCTATAGCACACTCCCTTCCTTGCCTTCTGACTTTTCGTGGCTTCCACGCTTCTTCGACCTTTCTGAACAGCACTCACTCCTCTCTGCCGCCCTTCGAAAGCTAGATGAGGCAGAACCAAGGGCATTGCGTAAACGACGCCGCGACTTTCTCGCGTCTTATCAACTGGATCAAAACCGAGATACCGGAGATCTGAAAAATGTTTTCCTTCCTGATGAATTTTATCATTTCGAAGAGGTTTGCACTCTCGGCCTCTGGAATCCGCCCTTACTTCCGTTTACAGGGTCATTATGATGGCGTCATCAAGCGTTTCCGGGAAATGCGCCTCTCCAACTGGGATGACGAGAAAGACCCCATCCTAAGGTCCGCCCTTGGTCGCCTGGGGACACTCTACCCAAGTCGAGGTGGTATTCAGACACACTTGTTGCATTTAGCCTCCAACGGCGAAATACATCCGCACATCGACAACATCGGCGCGAGTGGGTCTTGGATACTCGGCATCAGCCTAGGTTCGGAGAGGGTTTTGCGGATGGAATCCGTAGAAGACGACATCAGGGGCATGCAGAAACACACATTCGACGTCTTGCTACCGTCGGGTAGTGTGTACATTCAAAAGTGAGAGAAATCATCAATGTGAAGGCCTTGTTGATCAAGTACTGGTACTGTAGGGATGCTGTTCGCTACCATTACAAGCACTCGATACTTCATACAAAGTCCGCATTGAAAGAAGGGATGCCTAACGGGCAGCGCTTGAGCATAATGATCAGAGTGCGTTTCTAATAATCAACTGTTTCCAGGGAATTTTACAATGCTGCATCCCGAAGGATTGCCTCCCTCCCTTTGTGTAACGAATGGAGACCGATGGCGAACATTTACACATGTAAATACCAAAAACCCTATCATTAATCATATACTGCTAGTCCCGGAGACTTTACCCGACGCATGAGACCCTTGACGGCGATTCTCGAACTGATGGGTGCCGACTGCCAGGCGAGGTACAAAATAGGATACAAACCGACAGTGTAGACAAATTTTGGATGCCTAAGAAGATCAAGCCATGGTTGGGTGCGGGATCAATCTTAAGGAACACATACCGCGATTGCACCACACGTCGTAGGATGGTGATTAAGAAGCTCTCCTCCACTATAAGTTGCCTGGATATCTTCTGGATTAACGTATCAACCGCACCCTGCACATCTTCCCGCATATACATGAGAGGGAATCAGAGAGTGGGAAGAATATGGGGCGTCTACCAATGGACTGAGAGAAACGCCTGCTGTAGGCAAATATGACTCGTATCTAATGTGACAAATAAGTCAGATTCTTACATACCTAACATTACGGTGGCTTTCTGGCGACTCGTCACCCAAGTGTTCTGCTAATGGGCCGAAGTATATTGAGGATACGCGAATTCCCTGGAACTCTAGTATCTCGGCCAAATTTTCAGCGGCGGCAGTTCGACTTGCCCGGGACAGTAACGCGAGGGGAGAGTCTATTTCAAACCATGAGGAGACATCAACTGGCGAATTGGATCCATGGCACCAACAGTCCGTAAAGTTGGATAGTATGATTAATCGTCCCGAGGCTTCTGCGAGCAGGTTCTTGTAGTCGTGAGCCATTAGTACGGGTTCTGTAACTTCATCGAGCACGCTATTTCTCCATGCATCTTCTCCAACGTGGCTCTCGTTGGGCACATCGGCATCGTCTGTCGCATCGGGCGTGTTTATAAATGGGGGTCTTGCGCCGGGCAGCGGTGTGGAGTTGTGCGAGATGATGAGCGCTACGAGGTGAAGGTCATAAGCGTTACAGTACGCTCGGACGGTCTCGTGCACTGTTTCACGCTGAGATCGAGACCAGACATTCAACTGCATCGGCGCTATTAGACCCCATGGGATGGACTGTGACCTTTCTTTCCTGTTATGCCAGATATAGAGAAGCTTTTGGAAGGACGGCGTTTTAGTTGGTAAGATAAGTCAGTGAGTGAGGAAAGTGGATCCATTGATCTTACCGAAGCCACGTCCCTGGGCCTTTGGTGGCCTAAATCGCCGCGACGATTAGGACATAATGCAAAGACAGTATAGCCCAGCTCAGAGAACCGAAGCGCCGCGTTCCTTCCCACACCTGACTCAAAGGTACGGGTGGATATTTAATAATTCGATCGAAGAAATGATGGATGTACCTTCCTGGGCTCCGAGGATGAGAATGGCACATTTTTCTGTTGGAAGGGATGAACGAGGAGGGAGACCAGAGGAATCGGAGGCTAGCTCGAAGAAAATTGAGGAGATATCTTGAAATACGGAAAGGAGGGCGGAGATCACGGCTAAGAAAAAAGAGATAGTTAACTGAACTACCGAGAAGGTGATATGAAGGATGGTCAAAAAAAAGTAGTGCATCATCGTCATCCATATCATCATCATCCTTGCAGCAGCAAGCAAGCAACCCTGCGCTCGTGACACAGGACGATAGGACGACATCAGCCGCCGTTGCCTTAAAAGGCGCAACACGTGGTTCGATTTGATTCGATTTGATTCGATTCGATTTGATTTATTAATTCGATTTGATTTGATATGATATATATATGAAATATCCTTATATGGACCCCATCAACATAACATAACATAACATAACATAATATAATATAAATAATATAATATATATCATATCATATCATATACATACACAAATCACAATCAACCTCCAATCACTCACACATTTACATTCACTTACACACTCACACTCACATTCATACATTCACAACTCATCTCCTCGACACCTCAACCCTCACCTCTAAACTAAAACTTACGTATCGGAGATTGAAGCGCTTATTCAATTTCAATCTAATCCCCCCCCCCCTCCTCTCACTGTCAGTTACGTGCTAGTGCCAAGTGTTGCGCATGTGCCGTGTTCGTGTGTTTGTGTTGTGTTCATGTTCGTGTTCGTCGTGTCCGAAGGCGCGTGTGCGCAATAATTCACAAATTACCCTTACCCCCTTGCCCCCCCACCCACTTCCTTCCTCGCCTTCGCTGTTCTTCCCCTCGCCCCTCGGTCCTTCTTGGAAGCTGCAGCCGCAGTTTCATGATGCCGTACTTTCACTTTTGTAACTAAGGTTAGTTAAGGATTAACACGCATACGCATACGCTCCATTTGAATTTCAAATCATTACGTGTTCTTGGCGAAGCGAACTCCTAAGCGTCAGAACAAAAACGGGATTTCATCGTGGCGTGGGTAGAGTAAAGAGAGAGAGATGAAGAGAGAGTAGAGTAGAGTGGAGTAGAGTAGAGTAGAGTAGAGTGAAGTGGAGTGGAGTGTAGAGGATCTCTCGTGAATCTTGCTTTCACTCAACTTATGGTTTATACTGTACCCGTACCGTTTTCATCGTTCATCGTTCATTGTTCATTTCGATTTCGATCCCATTACTCAAATTACCCAACCACCCAACCAATTATCAACTCATAGTTGTAAAAAAAAAACATCACTAGCGTGAACCCCTTAGTCCTAGTCCATAACTCATTAGCCCTTATCTTATACTTCCAGTGACAGTGAAGCCAAGCCAAGCCATAATCATAAACAAACAAAAAAAAAATGAAGTGGCTTCCGAGCTCAGTTGCTGTATTGCGTTGCTCCCAGATAGAAAAAGAGAGAATCGTGGCTGTACGGTATTGGCGTCCTACCGGACATGGTTCGTGGGTCACGCACTCCGCACTCCGTGTCCATCGTGTGGACGAGACTGACATCGCGACCCCAATTCTTTTCTTCATCGAGCCAACTCTAGACTTGGCTCTTGGCGACTCATGGGCGTGGGCAATCCCAATTCCTTTTTCCTCAAGGGAGTACCCGTCCACTTCGTCCAGTCCATTCTTCTTCTTTACACACTCAGTTGACGTCATGTCTTCTCTTCTTCAACGCCACCGCGCGTCATCCATCTGAACTGAACTAGAATTATTCTTTCATTCATATTTTACAATCGAGGTCTATGGAATCGTGACATAAGTTATGTGCTGCGATCTATGCGAATAAATATGAATATGCCTCTTGCAATATATCTAAATGTCCTAAAAATGCGAGTACGAGTACGAGTACGAGAGTACGATACATACGAGTCCTTTCAAATATTAGATACATCATCAATCCGGGATCAGAATCCAACCACGCTGCATTCATTCAGCAACGGTTCAACAGAACACTGTGGGCTTCATTTGCGCGTTATCCCGCCAACTGTACGTGATCTATTCTGGGATTACAAAACTCAAAATTAACCCTTGCTAGCCAAGAAGAAATGAGATAACGCTGGTCACGTACGGGAGTGTTACCGTCGAAGGTTGCCCGTCCTCCACTTGAATTACAACAACTTGGGAACTCTAATTACAAATCATTGAGCATTGGATGACCAAGTGCCAGTCCGTTCGAGAACGCACGTCACTCAATACATTGATAGCTCTCACCGTCCCATGCTTGAGTTGCCCCCGAGTATCCCACCATCTGACACGGCTGCTGATCTTTGCTATCGCTGTCAGAATTCTGCAACGCGTGGAAGAAAAAAAAAGAAAAAAATTCCAAGCCCACCTGGAGCGGGGGGTTCATAGCCGAAACAGAAGAGTACAATAGTTGTGAGAGGGCTCCAAGGCCTAAAGACTAGGCCAGCTCCGAACCTCTTTTATAAAGAACGAAACCGACTGCGTCAAAGAAGTGCAATGCGCAACGCACGATCGTGTGTCACTCCCACAGAGTACCACGCCTCTGGCATTCAAGGGGGGAAGGGGTGAGTCAATGTCAGAAGGTGTGTATGAAAGGACCTCGAGCCTGATCAGTTGAGAAGGACTGGGATAGTTTCATCACATCTGAGTGAGGGATTGTGTCAGGAAGAAACAGTCGACAACCGTTTATTGCTAAACTGTGATCACTAGAATGAGCTATGATTTCCATGGTACGGCGGGAGGGCGAAATATCGGATCCGGGTAAAGTCGAGGCCTTCGAAGCGTGGATTGGGGACCAGGGCCAATGTAATACTGCATGGTGCGTGGCGAGAATGAAAGTCATTGCCGAAAGCGAAAAGGGCTGCCGGAGGGGAATAACGAGAAATTCCTAAGAAAGAATAGAAGCAGGCACCGTTACCAGATACACGTAATTCTAACGCGAGGCCAACAAAAAAGCCACGCGCATCCGTACCATCCAGGATCAGCCGGTGGCTTCGGGGGGACAATGTCATTAGATCGAGTTTTTGCGAGAGTAGAAACATAGCATACTTTCACAGAAGATGGCGAGTAAAAGGCGTCGAGGATCTGGTGCATGGTTGGAGCATGGTTGGAATTTCTGTAGCACGCGGTCATGCACGAAAGGCAGAGCACGATCGGAAATGGAGAAAAACGACCACATCCAGTGCATACAGACCCGCAGAGTGTATGAAGATGAAGATGAAGATGAAGATGAAGATGAAGATTGAAGATTGAAGATTGAAGATGAAGATGAGAAGAACAAAAACATATATATAATAATAATAATATATAATATATAATAAATGCCCTAAGCTAAACCAAGTTGAGCAGTTCGGTCGATTCCATTTACGGTGGCCAACCCATACATACCTTTGTTTGTTTCTTTGCCTCTTTCTCATCATCATCTCTCATTTCTTCCCTACGAGCAGTCTGCAAGCCCTCTTGAAGACTTTGATCAGCACGACAACGGCCCACACAAGGCACGACTTATTCAAATCACATTTTTCAACGTGGTAGCAGAACAGCTCACAATAACGAAACAACAAACGGTATCCTGGCACCCCCTATTTGCTAAGAGTTTATCATATCCGCGCCATGCCTAACCAGCCTGTGGCCCCTGCTCCTGCCCGACATGACATGTCAGTTATACTTGTCACTGGTTCATACGACCATGAAATACGCTTCTGGGAAGCCTGGAGTGGTATATGCTCTCGAACCATCGCTCGTTCCGGGGAGTCAGGGGTGAAGTATCGTCTCCTATCCAGGCATTCTTCTGCTCTCACCTTCAAGTCATGACCATTCACACAGCAAGTAAATCGTCTCGCAATCTCTCCAGAGTGTGTCCGCGTGTACCCCGGTCTTCATCCGGTGGCCTGATCTGGTGCTCTACAGCAAGCGTTTGTTGGCTGCCGCAATCCATAAGAAAGTCAACGTATACGAGATTGCTAGCTCCTCATCTACTCCAGTAATTGAATTTTCGATTATTCCCACTCACACACACACCCCTCAAGCAAGGAAATATAGGTTATCACTTTTGAAGGTCACACGTCTAATGTCACATCGGTCTCATTTCATAGTCAGGGAAAGTGGTTGGTTACGGGAAGTGAAGACGGGACCATAAAAATATGGGATTTGCGGTAAGCCCAGAGATGTATTCTATCATTCTTGAAGATGAATTCTTTCCCAGGAATACACATTTGCATCGCAATTATAACAACGAAGCATCAGGTTGCTCTTACGTCCCTCGCGTATTGCCATGATCATGACTCAGACTACCGATCCACTCAGTCAATGATGTTTGTGTCCATCCAAACCAAGGGGAGCTCATTTCGTGCGACCAAGCAGGACGAATCAAGCAATGGGATTTGTCTGAGAACATCTGTACCCACGAACTGGTTCGGGTTTATCATTCCTTCCATGTATCCCATAACCTGATTGAAACGGGCCTCAGACACCTGCTGGGGACGTCCCAATTCGATCTGTGACGTTGGCGTCAGATGGGTCTTGCTTAGTTGCTGGTAATAACAAGGTGACGGACGGCGTAAGACCAACATGAACCGAGTTTATATGGATTATCGGTTTTTCTACCAGGGCAAGTGCTACGTATGGAAGATCAACGAAGAAGGCATGGGTTTACCCCGCTTCCAAGCTGTCACAAAATTTCAGGCGCATAATAAGTATTTGACGCGCTGTCTTCTCAGCCCCGATGTTAAGTTTGTGACCTTCTCTGCTTTGTCGCGACTTGTAGTCTGAGATTAGGCAGATATCTTGCCACTTGCTCGGCGGATACTACAGTGAAGATCTGGTCGATATCTTCTAATTACGAGTTCAAACTCGAGAAGGTTTTGCAAGGGCACCAGCGTTGGGTATGGGATTGCGCATTCAGCGCTGACTCGGCGTACCTTGTGACTGGTGCGACGGGCCCTGAATTATCATTGAAATGCACTTCTTCTGATACGCCACAAGCGTCTTCTGACCACACTGCACGTCTATGGGAGATGTCATCCGGGGAGACGGTCAGACAATACAATGGGCACCATAAAGGTGAGTTCTGTGAGCCCCCTAAAGGAATTGGATTTTAAATCCTGTTAGCTGCAGTTTGTTGTGCTCTGCACGACGGTGCTGGTTAAGGACAAATGGCAAGGAACGTGCGTCGTATGTATCTGCCTGTGTCTGTCCATGGCGTTGGCGTTATACAGGTCAGCGTTTGTGTTGTAGGAAAAAAAGGAAAAGGTAATACGGCCATGCCGCTGAGATAGAAAAGATAGAAAAAAAGATTGGTGTGTGAGTGTTGATTGGTTAAGGATGGATAACGGAAACGGAAACGGAAAACCCCACATCCCGTCTCCGCTCCGACAGTACGTCAAATAGTGCACTTGCCTCCCACATTCTTCCCCTTTCCTTTCCTTGCCTGCCAGTGTCAGTCTCTTTTCTTCTTCAGCAGCAGAGAGGTTTACAGTTCTCCTTATGCCCCATTCTCCTCATTCCGACATCCTTCCTGATCCGTTTATCCCCTTTGTTGAGGCATTCGCCCCTCAGTCTTCTATCGACAGTTTTCATGTCGTACTGCGCGACCCTTCCTCGTGGGCTGGTGCAACGCCTGCCAGTCAAGGTCTTTATATGAATGAGCTCGAGAAAGATGCTTGCGGTGTCGGCTTCATCTGCCAAATCAAAGGTGAACAGAGTCACAAGATTGTCTCAGATGCCAGGCAGTTACTCTGCGCCATGACACACCGAGGCGCCACGGGCGCCGACAGTCGTGATGGTGATGGTGCTGGCGTGATGACCGGTATCCCTCATGCGTTCTTTAAGCGTGAGGCAGAGAGAGACCTTGGCCCCGCCTTACCAGAGCCTGGCGAATACGCCGTCGGTAACGTCTTCTTCAAAGCCAACGATCCAGCATTGGTGCAGAAGCATCAGTCTGTCTTCACTAGGATTGCCGGTGACCTCGGCCTCAGAGTCCTAGGTTGGCGTGAGGTACCCACCGATGGTTCCATTCTTGGGCCTGCCGCCAGCAGCACCGAACCCGTCATTCTTCAACCTTTTGTTGTTCTCCATTCTCACTATGGAGATGGAAATGTCAGTCAAGGGGGCCCATTTGACGAAAAATACTTCGAGAGGCAACTTTACGTCCTCCGCAAATACGCAACGCACAGCATGTTTGTGATTTTCTATCTCTGTGCAACGGCCTGAGCTCAACATATCGGACTTGCCCGTATAAAGTTCGCTTACGAAAGTTTTTTATGTCTGCTCCTTGTCGTCCAAGAACATCGTCTATAAGGGACAACTGTCACCTCCCCAAGTGTACAATTACTACCATGATCTCAACCACGTCTTATACTGTTCGCACTTCACCCTGGTGCATTCCCGGTTTTCGACAAACACTTTCCCGAGCTGGGATCGTGCCCAACCTATGAGATGGGCAGCACATAATGGTAAGTGATAGATTCTTTTCGCCTCTTCCCAGAAATGGCTCGCGCGTTGACTCGCTCGTTTCCAAGGCGAGATCAACACAGTCCGAGGGAACAAGAACTGGATGCATGCCCGAGAAGGCGTTCTACATTCCGCCCATTTCGGAGATCAGCTTGATCTTCTGTATCCTATCATCGAAGGGGGAGGTTCGGACTCTGCTGCTTTTGACAACGTTTTAGAGTTGCTTGTAGTCAACGGCGTTGTCACACTTCCTGAGGCCATCATGATGCTCATTCCCGAAGCTTGGCAAGGTAATGACAACATGGATCCGGAGAAGCGTGCATTCTATAATTGGGCGGCTTGCCTTCAAGAGCCCTGGGATGGTCCGGCACTGTTCACCTTCTCGGATGGCCGCTATTGCGGTGCTAACCTGGATAGGAATGGCCTACGTCCATGCCGTTTTGTCGTCACAAGCGATGATATTATGGTCTGCGCTTCCGAAGTTGGGGCTCTGTACATCCCTCCTGAGAAGGTTGTCTCGAAGGGCCGCCTGAAACCGGGTCGAATGCTTCTTGTCGACACTGTCGAAGGCCGCGTCGTTGATGACAAGGAGCTCAAGATGAATACAGCGAGAAAGCAGAACTTCGCTTCGTGGCTAGAGAGCAATGTACTCCAGGTTCCCAACATCATAAAACGTGTCACGCGCACTCAGTCGGTTGATGCAAGCGTGGATGATGCACCGCTGAGGACTGATGCCCGTCTGGTAGCTTTTGGCTTCACTGTGGAACAGCTGAACCTTCTTATGCTTCCCATGATCACCACCGGAAAGGAAGCATTAGGCTCTATGGGAAACGATGCACCTCTGGCGGTCATGGCAACTCAACCTCGCATCATCTACGATTACTTTCGTCAACTGTTTGCTCAAGTTACCAATCCCCCTATTGACCCTATCCGAGAGAGTATTGTCATGTCTCTGGAGACTTATGTCGGGCCTGAAGGAAATATCTTGGAGATGAAACCAGAGCAATGCCATCGCATCCTTCTACCCTCCCCGGTGCTTTCGATTGAAGAGATGAATGCCATGAAGACTCTCAAGTCTGCATATACCACCTGGCCCTCCCGCACTATTGACCTTACCTTCCCGAAGGATGAAGGTGTTCCCGGTTACAAACGTGCGCTGGAGCGGGTGTGCAGCGAGGCTACGCAGGCCATTGAAGACGGTATGAAGGTCATCATCCTCTCGGACCGAGAGACCTCCCCTACCCGCGTGCCTTTATCCACTCTCGTCGCTTGTGGGGGAGTACACCATCATCTGGTTCTTCAGAAGAAGCGGGCAAAAATTGCGCTTATGATCGAAACGGCGGAAGCCAGGGAGGTCCATCATGTCTGTGTACTCGTCGGATACGGGGCGGATGCCATTTGTCCATGGCTTATGATGGAAACCATACACAAGGTTGCACGGGAAGGCTTGTGAGATATTCCTCGATTTAATGCTCGTCTCTCCTGTTTCCTAACGCCTTCTTACGGGTAGGGTGAAGAACGACATGACTGTGAGCGAAGTCATGAAGAAATATCGATCCTCGCTGGACAACGGCATCCTCAAGGTCATGTCAAAAATGGGCATTTCGACCCTCCAATCATACAAGGGTGCTCAAATTTTTGAAGCGTTGGGGCTGCATAGCGAAGTTATCGATCGTTGCTTCGTCGGCACAGCCAGTCGTATTCAAGGAACAACTTTTGACCTGCTTGCCATGGATGCATTTGAGCTCCATGAACGTGGTTGGCCGTCTCGCGAGACCTTGATTCCTCCTGGGATGCCAGAGTCTGGGGAATATCATTGGCGCGATGGTGGGGAACCTCATATCAACGACCCAGAAGGTATTGCCAATCTACAAGACGCCGTCCACGAGAAAAATCGAAAGGCGTATGATGCTTATGCCCGAAATGCCAACGGCCAGGCAAGGGTCATTCAACTTCGTGGCCTGATGGAATTTTGCTATGAGAACGCAACGCCCATTCCCATTGACCAGGTGGAGCCCTGGAATGAAATCGTTCGCCGTTTTGTGACTGGGGCCATGTCTTATGGCTCAATCTCTATGGAGGCTCATTCAACTCTTGCAATTGCCATGAATCGACTCGGCGGCAAGTCGAATACCGGTGAGGGCGGAGAGGATGCCGAGCGATCGCTTATATTAAGTAACGGGGACACAATGCGTTCCGCTATCAAGCAGGTGGCATCTGGTCGCTTTGGGGTAACGTCGAATTACCTTGCGGACGCAGACGAGTTGCAAATAAAAATGGCACAAGGCGCGAAGCCTGGTGAAGGTGGTGAACTTCCCGGTCACAAAGTGTCTAGTTCGATAGCCCGTACGCGTCATTCCACCGCCGGTGTCGGCCTCATCTCCCCGCCGCCTCATCATGACATCTACTCCATCGAGGACCTCAAGCAACTCATTTACGATCTGAAATGCTCCAATCCGCGGGGTCGCGTATCCGTCAAGTTGGTGTCTGAAGTTGGTGTGGGCATCGTCGCGAGTGGCGTCGTGAAGGCAAAGGCGGATCACATTCTCATCTCGGGACATGACGGAGGAACGGGAGCATCACGCTGGACGGGTATTAAGAACGCGGGACTTCCCTGGGAACTCGGTCTGGCTGAGACTCATCAGACGCTCGTTTTGAACGATCTTCGCGGTCGTGTGACCTTGCAATCCGACGGGCAGTTACGAACTGGCCGCGACGTTGCCATTGCTTGCTTGCTCGGGGCCGAGGAATGGGGTTTTGCGACTGCACCGTTGCTTGCTATGGGATGCATCATGATGAGGAAATGTCACCGTAAGTCTAATATTCCTTTTCTTATTAAGGATTTTAGATTTTCAAAACCTTCTGCGAATGTAGTTAATACCTGCCCGGTTGGCATCGCCACACAGGACCCACAATTACGCGCGAAATTTGCTGGGCAGCCGGAGCATGTCATCAATTTCTTTTACTACCTTGCAGAAGAGCTCCGTGGATACATGGCGAAGCTTGGGTTCCGGACTATTAACGAGATGGTGGGACGGGCTGATATGCTCAGAGTGGCTGAGAGTCTTCGCACTCCAAAGACAAAGCATCTCGATCTGTCAGCCATATTGAAACCTGCATGGCAGATGCGCCCCGGGGCTGCGACTTATCGCGTTCGGCAGCAAGATCACAAACTCTATATTCGTCTCGACAATAAATTCATTGATGAGTCGGAACCTGCACTTACGAAAGGGCTCCCCGTTCACATCGAATGTGACGTGATCAACACTGACCGTGCCCTTGGAAGTACTCTTTCCTACCGTGTGTCCAAGCTTTACGGGGAAGAAGGACTTCCAAAGGATACGATCCACATTAGCATGAAAGGATCTGCAGGGCAATCTTGCGGAGCGTTCCTTGCCCCAGGCATAACAATCGAACTTGAAGGCGATGCCAATGATTACGTGGGAAAGGGCCTTTCGGGAGGTCGGCTTATCGTATATCCTCCCCGCCAGGCCCAGTTCAAGGCGGAGGAGAATGTCATCATTGGAAACGTCTGCCTTTACGGTGCCACCTCGGGTGAAGCGTTCATCCGAGGAATTGCTGCGGAGCGGTTTGCTGTACGAAATTCTGGAGCTAACGCCGTCGTTGAGGGCACTGGTGATCATGGGTGCGAGTACATGACAGGCGGGAGAGTCGTCGTTCTCGGCACAACGGGGCGCAACTTTGCTGCAGGGATGAGCGGTGGAATTGCGTACGTGTTGGATACCGCTCACACGTTTGCATCGAAGGTCAATATGGAAATGGTCGAGCTCGGGAAGGTTACCGAGCCCCGCGAGATTGCTGAACTTCGTAGCCTCATCGAAGACCATCGTCATTATACAAGTTCCGAAGTTGCCGATCGTGTTCTACGCGATTTCCACCACCTGCTGCCGCTCTTCGTCCGCGTCATGCCCTTCGACTATAAGCGTGTACTGGAAGAGCAAGTGGCGAAAGCCAAGGAAGATAAGTTGCGCCAGAGCGTTATCGATCTTGTGCCATCACGAACCGCGAGTCAAGTCGATCTCGCTTCTGAAGGTCTCGAAGATATCCTTACCCCGAAAGAGCCTCAACTTACGTTGGTAACGCCCATCAGGCGTCATGAACCATCGGTTGTTGATCTTGAAGATTCGATGGCTGATGAGGCCTCGACGAAACAGCGCCTGCACAAGTTAGACAAGATGCGCGGATTTATGAAGTACAAGCGCCTGGGAGAAGCGTACAGGCCCCCCCGAAAACGCACCAAAGACTGGAGGGAGATCTCGAGCCGCTTAACAGAAAGCGAATTGAAATATCAATCTGCGCGTTGCATGGACTGCGGCGTACCCTTTTGTCAGTCAGACACGGGCTGCCCGATTTCAAATATCATTCCGAAATGGAATGATCTCGTTTTCAAGGGGCAGTGGCAGGATGCATTAAATCGTCTGTTGCTGACAAATAACTTCCCTGAGTTTACGGGCAGGGTGTGTCCTGCGCCGTGTGAGGGAGCTTGTGTACTGGGGATCAACGAACAGCCTGTTGGCATCAAATCTATTGAATGTGCAATCATTGACAAGGTTACTTATTCGTCTTCTTCGCGTAGCCTACTTCCCTGATTTCATTTATTCAGGGCTTTGAGATGGGTTGGATGGCTCCTAATCCGCCAACGTTCAGTACGGGAAGAAGGGTTGCCATTATCGGTTCTGGTCCAGCAGGTCTTGCATGTGCGGACCAATTGAACAAAGCAGGGCACAAGGTCACAGTTTACGATCGTAACGATCGCATGGGTGGACTCCTCATGTATGGAATTCCCAAGTACGTGTCGTTTACTATCAAACGGGGAGTGAGATGCTCAAAATCTCCCACGTCTAGCATGAAGCTTGACAAGTCCATCGTGCAACGCCGCCTAGACCTCATGGCTGCAGAGGGTGTGGTAAGGCTCGTGCATTCCATGATTCAGGGACACCAAACCTTCTACCTTGCAGGTGTTTGTGCCGAACGCACATGTTGGAGCAGACACTGACATTCACGAAATCCGTGCCAATAACGACGCGGTAGTTTTATGTACTGGTGCTACATGGCCTCGGGATTTGAAAATACCAGGTCGTGACGCAGATGGCATCCACTTCGCGATGGAATATTTACAAGTCAGTTCTACTCCACTCTGCTCATGCGTTTCGTACGGCGTTGACCGAAATTATTATTATTATTTCGTCATGATTAGTTGAACACCGCTTCACTTCTGGACTCGGAGCTCCAGGATGGCAAGTACATAAACGCAAAGGGCAAGGACGTTATCGTCATCGGAGGCGGTGATACGGGAAATGACTGTATAGGGACAGCCATGCGGCATGGCGCGAAGTCGGTCACAAACTTTGAGCTGCTTCCTCAACCGCCCGCATCACGTGGACGCGACAACCCCTGGCCCCAATGGCCTCGGTGCGTCTGAATACTTTACGCGAGCGATAACACCGAGAAGCTAAGGCCGATCTAGCATTTTCCGCACAGATTATGGGCACACAGAAGTTGCTGCGCACTTCGGCAATGGTTAATTCTCTCTTAAGATTTGCACTATGTCGTTGCTGAAGAGTGTCGCTGACAGACCCCCGAGAATATTGTATCTCAACGAAGAAGTTCGTTGTTGATGACGAGGGTAAATTGCAGGGTCTCAATACTGGTAGGCGCTCACTTCATATTTCCTCCCCTGGGATCTTATTTATTTTTGTAGTCCGTGTCGAATGGACGAGGGACAGCAGCGGACGTTGGAAGATGGAAGAAGTGCCCGGTTCGGAGAAATACTTCCCTGCGCAGTTTGTGTTCCTCGCCCTCGGTTTCTTGGGCCCACAGTCAGAGGTTATCGAGGCACTTGGAGTGACGCAAGACGCACGTTCGAACATACAGACACCGAACAAGAGATACTCGACTAATGTGGACGGTGTATTCGCGGCGGGGGATTGTCGTCGTGGACAGTCATTGATTGTTTGGGGTATAAAGTGAGAAGTGCTTGGCACGCCATGTGTGCACTGAGCCTGACTACATCAATACCATCACAGCGAGGGGCGCGGTGCCGCAGCCGAAGTTGACATGTGGCTCATGAACAATACCCGGCTTCCAGCGGCTGGAGGCATCAAGACCAGAGTGAGTTGTTTCAGCTAGCTGTTCTTCTAACAAGACCGGCAGTCTCATTGGTTGATTTCTACAGCATTTCATCCTGCCACCAAGTAATGTTCCTAACCAAGGCCAAACCGTGATATCTGTCGCCGCATAAGTTGTATCATGAATGCACTTAGATTTTCCGAGTTTTCTCTTTTTCTCTGTCAGGTTCAGCCTTGGATGTAACAACGCTCTGTATCCGTCAAATCAGTTCAATGTACGAAGTATCTACCAGTGGTCAAAAAATTATGAATATAACCTTGTTTCGTTACCCTGTGAAGTGTTGCCGTTATGCTGGCTAGGCAGTCAAAACGATTTATTGAATCAACAAAAAAAGTCCTCCATTCTGAAGAGACAGCTGAGACGGAACACACTTCTATTCTTGGTATATACGAGCACCGCCCCTGCCCCATTTTTCCATTAGTGCCTTCCCAGAGGCAGTGGGCTGGGTGAATGCAACCTCACCACGATGAGGATCTAGGGGACAAGCGTGCACAAAAGTCGCCGCTGCTGCATCGAGCAGGCGGAGAGCGATGTCGCGCCGTCGATACGCAGAGGGTACAAACAACCGTGGAATGCCCATCGGCGTTGAGAGAGGTTCCGGTTTGCAAAACAGACTAGAACTGGGATCCACCGAGACCAGACGGGCTGTAGGAGGTGGTATGGGGTTCACACTTGAAGATGTATTCGTGGGATGTCCTTGAACCTCGGCCGGGGAGGCGACAGCCATAGCAGTAGAGATATGGGTGGCAATTGCACAACCGGCAATGGTTTCGCAAGAGAGCGATCTCTTTGATGGAAGAAGGAAAAGATAAACCTTGGAGGTACGAAGGACATCACGAGTAAGTGGAGGCGAGGAAAGGTGCAAGGATATTGTCTGCAGAAGCGCGGCCAGCTTATGAAGCAATCATTCGATCTGACTGTCAGATGAGGTTGTCGTCAAGATCATTGGAGCCATACCTTTGAGCCGATCTTTCCGCTAGCGTCCGCGTTGATGGATATTATCCTGCCTGAATTTCCGTCCTTGAGCTTCACACCGGTGGCGACCTCGCAAACCTGAGCTTCTACGGCTGTTCTTTCTTCATCTCGACGCCATTGCATACCCCTCTGAACTCTTGCACAATGAGAACTATGCAAAGTCTCATCCTCCGGTGCACCTTTTGTGTAGGTAAGATCGCAGAGAGGACATGTACGTAGGACGGACGAATCGAGGGTAAAATGGAGCTGAGTGAGATTTTTGGGAGCGCGATCTTCTTTACTCTTGTACTTGTGCTTTTTCTTGTGTTTAGTGGCTGGAGTAGAACTAGAAGTAGAAGTTGTAGTGCGGGCGCGTTTGAGGTGTTGTGGCGTGTTGTGGAAAGATAGGCGTTCAGAAAGAGGACGCTTTCTTGAAATCTTTTGAGAAGATGAATCAAAAGGAGATGAAGAGCGCATCTGTAGGCGAGAAGAGCGAGAACTGGTATAAGTTCTCATCATGTCAAGAGTCAAGTCAAGTGAGTTCGCCCACCCACGCGACGACCGACGGGTGATGAACGCGATTGATCACGTGTTTAAACAAACAAGCCTGGATCTGGGTCTCTCTGCTCTGCTCTGGTCTCTGGTCTCTCTCACACTTACAATCATGTCTCGGCCCCTCCTTCTCCTTCATAATATTCGATTACTTCTAACTTGTTTCTCGATCACTGCAAATGCGTGTGTCCCCTTGATTTCTCTCCTATATCTCTTTCGACTCTCATTCTTCATCTTCTAGTCTGCTTGCTGGTGGAATCTTCACCTTCCCCCTTCTCTCACCAGCCCTCGCTTTTCACCTCAAACTCACACAGCCACAGCTGACCACCATCGCACTTCTGTGAGACCTCCAACTTTTCAGCTTTACCCTTTTTCTCTGAAACCATCTTAGTGGCATGATGGGTCAATATCCATTCGCCGCTTTTGTTGGCAAAATCATCGATGAACACGGTCCTTGGGCATGCTCCTTGATCGCCTCCTTCCTGTTTTCCACGGGTTTCGCTCTCTTTGCTGCCGAGATCGCAAAGACGCCCGACGACATTAGGGGACCTTCCAAGTCTTCTTTCAGAACCCTCGCCGCCTGTTTCTTCATGATTGGACTTGGAACGGTCTCCTCGTATGTTTCAACATAGACCATGTCTGCTCTTATTCTTACGTCCTGTACGGGAAAAAGCTATTTTTCGGCTCTTTTCGCTGCCTCTAGAACTTTCCCTCGATATCTTGGTGCTGCATCAGGGATAACCATGGCTCTCTTTGGCTTGTCTCCGTTATTTCTTTCTCTCCTGGCATCTAGGTACTTCACTGACTCATCCACCGGCTTGAGCGTCACCAATTTTTTAATTTTCTTGTCCCTTGCTTCTGGCATCATCCATCTTGTTGGTGCCTTCAACCTGCGCTTACTCAAACCTGAGCATGAAGCCGAGTCGACATCTGAGATTACTCCTACCAGCGATGATACAGCGCGATTGACCGACGAACGCCAACCCCTTCTCCCCAATAAGATCTCTCAGTTGGACGTACGGGTCATGTCCGTTGGCGAGAGCACCTCCGTCGTACAGCTGTTCAAAGATTCTCACTTCTGGTTTCTGGCTTTCATAGCCCTAATTATACTTGGTTCAGTAAGTCGCTGCTGTGCTTATGCAATATATATGTCCCGTGACCAGTCATCTAACAGTGTGAAATGATCATCTCAAATATTGGAACTATCGTACTTTCTCTTCATTCAGAGTCCACTTCTGGTGTTGTGGAGCCTTGTCTTCCTCTGCGGAAATTGCAACTGCAACTCAAGTACGCCTCATTTCTATTTCCAACACACTGTCGCGCCTTCTTTCGGGTCCTCTTGCGGACTTCATAGCACCTGTCGCATCCGATATGCATGACGATGGACCACAATTTCCACGAAGATATCGCGTTAGTAGAGTTGCGCTTTTGTCTGGCATACCTCTTCTCCTAGTGGGCACATTTGTCTATATGGAACTGTCTGTCAGAACCTCAGATGACCTCTGGATACTGAGGTATGTTTCCTTGAACCTTTCGTGTTCACGCATTGTTTGTTTGATACTTTGTCTAGCATTGGCACTGGTGCTGCTTATGGCACGACATTTACCATTTTGTGCGTAGTGGCTTGTGCTCGTTTCTTTCCTTGAAGCTTGGACATTCACAGCTCGGCCCTCACTTAGACCCAGCATTGTATCTTCCATTTGGGGGAGCAGGAACTTTGGGCGCAACTTTGGCGTCCTTACTTACGCCCCCTTTTTTGGAACCCC
Organism: Multifurca ochricompacta; assembly: GCA_022496185.1. Classification (NCBI taxonomy): domain Eukaryota; kingdom Fungi; phylum Basidiomycota; class Agaricomycetes; order Russulales; family Russulaceae; genus Multifurca; species Multifurca ochricompacta. The sequence continues at coordinate 758,974 of WTXG01000003.1, read as the reverse complement.
TCTTTTTTCGTACTTGTACGCATTCGTCTCCGCTCACAACAATGTCGGTGATGGTATTTGCACTGGTGTCACATGCTGGAGCCTCACATTTTGGGTGAGCACGGGGGCATCCCTTCTGTCTTGCGTGGCAAGCACTATATTATGGCGACGGTGGAAAGGACTGGTCTAGATGGGATTCATTGACAAATCTCAGCGACTGGGTATCTTATAGACCCCGTTCCCTCTTTTCACAATATCGTTACTTTACGTTCATTTTATAGTATAGACTTCTGACCCCTCCAAATTCATTTGTATCATGTAAGACCCGTTTTAGTTCTCTTTCTCTGTAATGATACTGGTACAACGTGGGACCACACCACGACCACGCCAGCAAACGCGTAGCATTTCAGAACTGTAGGGACCCCTGTACCAGTACTAACCGAAATTATGATCTCGGACTCATTAAACACGACTCGAGCGCCGAGTTTCGGTGACAGAAAGGGAAACTAATCGCAGAGGTGTCAACCCTTGACCAATTATAAGGACCTATGGCCAGTGGCCAGTGGCAAGCTCGCATGGATGTGCAGTCTAGGGCATCCCTATGTATGTAGTTTCCATTCTGATCACCTTAAGTATCATATCACTGGGACATGATGCGGCTTGCTCTTCGTGTGCGATTGTGCGTCCGTTTTCCACCAGGTTGGGTCCACCGTGCATCCTCATTTCCTCCATTTAGCAGCCCCTACAGGCTGATCGTGAATAGTGAATGAAAGAAGCGCTGTTTGAGGAGATATTAAGTGAAGTCCTTCGAGCTGTGGGCCTCTGCGTATATGAACACGCATCGAGGATTGGCCCTCTCTGCTACCTTGAGAGGTAAAATTAAACGAAGTGCTTGTGGATATATTAGCTGTGAGCTGTGAGCTATTAAGCAAGCGATAGCGATCAACTTACCTGTGTCACTGGACAACGCGAAAAAAAAAACGCGAGATAGGAGTTTTGTTTTCGTTCTCTCTTCCTCTTCTCTCACTCACTTATCTTCATATTACCATGTCAAACCAATCAAAGAAACAAAAATTATGGGGTGGTCGTTTCACAGGAGATACAGATCCATTGTGAATTACATTCCTCATTACTCTATCCATGAGTCAAATGTACTGACCGTCTCGGTCGATCAAGGATGCACGCCTTTAATCAATCATTGGAATACGATCAAAGGATGTATGCCGCAGACATACGTGGTTCGATCGCATATGCCAAGTCATTGACTCTTGTCGGCATTCTGAACAAAGATGAGGAAGCCGAGATCACCCAAGGTCTCATCGCCGTAGGGAAGGAATGGGAAAATGGCCAAGTCAATCTGCCTCATCTCCTCACCGTGCTGCGCTTTGTTTGCTCATCCTAAGCAGTTTCAGGTTCAACCTGACGACGAGGACATCCACACCGCGAACGAACGTCGTTTAAGCGAACTGATAGGCCCTTTAGGAGGGAAGTTGCATACCGGTCGTTCAAGAAATGACCAGGTCGCGACAGATATGCGCATCTGGCTCCTAGAACAAGTCAAGGATATAGAAACTAGTTTGGTCGCATTGATACAGGTCATGGCCGACCGTGCCGACAAGGAAAAGGATTATCTCATGCCTGGATACACGCACCTCCAGGTATCATCCATCTCCTACTCCTATCATATATGAACGAATGGCTAATCGATCGACGATGCTATTGCTATTGCATAGCGTGGCCAACCAATTCGCTGGTCCCACCTCCTCCTGTCCCATGCCTTCTCTTTCTGCTCGGATCTCGAGAGGCTTCGCCAGCTTATGCCCCGTATTTCCATCCTGCCACTAGGCTCAGGTGCACTTGCTGGCAACCCCTTCGCCGTTGATCGTCACTTCCTTGCCAAGGAGCTCGGATTCCGACACCTTGCCGAGAACAGTCTATGGGGCGTGGGCGACCGTGACTTTGTCATCGAATTTATGATGTGGGCCAGTCTGACAACAACTCACTTGAGTCGCATATCTGAAGACTTCATCATTTATTCAACGGCCGAGTTCGGCTTCGTTACTTTGAGTGATGCGTACAGGTTTGTTCTCGTCTTGTCAAATGTGAGCTAATGGCTGACCAGCGGCGAGCTATAACCAGCACCGGTTCGAGTATAATGCCTCAAAAGAAAAACCCGGACTCGTTAGAATTGCTCCGCGGGAAGTCTGGCCGTGTATTCGGAAATGTCAGTGTTCCTTACTCACGCTTGTAACATGAATATGTTAAGAGCAGAGCAGATGGCAGGATTTCTTATGACCTACAAAGGCTTACCTTCTACGTATAACAAAGATCTGCAAGAAGACAAGGAACCCTTATTCGACACAGTGGACACGATCTCGGCATGCCTTCGTATTGCTAATGGTGTCGTTGGGACATTGGACGCAAGTTAATCAGACCACTCTAGTGCGGTCATGCACTGATGAATTTTCAGGTGCACCCCGAAAAGATGAGACAGGCGCTCACCATGGACGTCTTGGCAACTGACTTGGCCGACTATCTTGTGCGCAAAGGGGTGGGCTGATTTGTCTATGTTCTGTTGCAGAGTGTTTTGACGCGCCACGTAGGTTCCGTTTAGAGAAACACATCACATATCTGGGCGCGCAGTCGCTCTCGCAGAATCGCGTAAATGTCAACTAAACGAGCTCACGGTCGCTGACTACAAAAGTCTTCACGCTGACTTCGGTGACGATATCCATGAGGTGTTCGACTTTGAAGCGAGCGTAGAGAGGCGGCAGGCTGTTGGCGGGCCTAGCCGTGTGATGATAGACAGACAGGTTGCAGTGTTACGGGAGAGACTCAGTGGATAGATAATAGATAACCGAAATGTACATGGGAATAACAAACAACAGTGTTCCGTTCCTCTGTAACACCGGAGCGGGTTTGGCCGGTTCGTGCTGCTGTGCAAACGGCGACTTGGCGACCGGCGACTGGCGACCGACTACAATCAGACCAGCCACCTAATTCTCTTCCTTCCCACAACCTCCCCCCCCTGTCCTTCTTCTTCATTACCGTTATATTCCCTTCTAACATTGACTGTTACCTCATCACATCTTCATACAATGGCTAGAGACCGACTTGCGGCAATGAGAGTGAGTCAATCTATTGTTATTCGACCATATTGGGCTTATATTGATGGTGACTCTTCAGGCTCAACAGACGGCGGGCGACTATTCCAGCAAGTATGTCTCGATTGTGTTGCTTAATCAGGGGTTCAGTCTAAGCGATCATGCAGTAATTCTTATCCTACACAACGCTCCGGCCATGATGGAGGGTACCCCCGCCGACAGAATCCATACGCCCAGCAAGATGAGAACCCTAGTTATGAGATGTCCGATGTGAATCCCAGTACTGCGCATCTCACCACGAGCATGGTCGCGGATACTATGGCCGCTTTCTATGACGAGGTGTGCCCTTCCTCGAATGGGATGAATAATTGTCTGGGCTGACGTGTTCCTTTATTTTGCATAGATTTCGTCCATCCAAGAGAGCATCAAGCTCTTTAACGACAATATTTCGAGGATATCAGATCTACATGCGCGATCGCTCAATAACACCGACGATGCTACAGCCATGCGAAACACGGAACAGCTGGAAGAACTCGTCAATGAGACAAGTGCCCTCAGTTCGACTCTCAAACGAAGAATTAAGGGTTTGGAGCGCCAGGGCGGATCTGCGAGGGAAGCACAGATCAAGAGGCAGCAGGTCAGTACGGGATCAATTTTCCTGCGTCGCCTTCTTACATTTGGTGTTGATCGTGGTAATCACCAGACCGCTTTAGTCAAGTCAAAATTTGTAGAGGCCATTCAAAACTATCAGCAAGTAGAACAGCAATACAGGCAGAAGTACAAGCAGAGGATGGAGCGCCAGTTCAAGATCGGTGCGTTTTCATCGAGTGGGGTTTGTAACTGTAACCTAAGACCCAGGTCGCACTATCAGTCAAGCCTGACGCGACACCAGAAGAAGTGCGTGCTGTTGTCGAGGACAATCAAGGCGGACAAATTTTCTCACAAGCCGTAAGCTTTGGCCCGCTTAATTTACCAAGCGTGCCCTTGACTTTTATTAGCTCATGAACTCGAACAGGTATGGCGAGTCTCGCGCCGCTTACCGTGAGGTGCAAGAGCGCCATGAAGATATCAAGCGCATCGAACGGACTATTGCAGAGCTCGCGCAGCTGTTTAATGACGTCCGTCCTTTATCATACATCAAGCGATGGCTTATCTGACTATACCTTGACCACCAGATGAGCATTATGGTTGAGCAACAGGATGAGGCCATCGATAACATCCAGGCCCAGGCCATGGAGGTTGAAAAGGACGTCGAAACTGGGTGGGTTGCGTTGAAATCCGTTTCTTGACTACTATGTCCTTATTGCCTTTGGCAGTCTCGGCTACACAGAAAAGGCTGTCGGCTCTGCACGGGCTGCACGTAGGAAACGTTGGATTTGCTTCATTATTTTCCTCATCGTTCTAGCTATTGTTGGTATTGTCGTGGGAATTCAAGTCGCGAACCACAAGAAGTAAAACAAAACATATGCTACTCGCGGTTTTGTTTTTGTTACATGCTGGAGTTATCTCTACAGCCATGTATTTGGGTTCTTGATGAAATTCCAGCAGCGATTTATTTAACTTTTAACTCGTTCGGCCGCCTCTTGTTAAATTTCATTTTTATTTTTTATGCCTCTTTGGACACTACCGATTTACACTCAGATAGTTAGTCTGTTCTCAATTCGCTCCAAACATACGATACCCGTTCTGTTATAGCATCATGGGTGTGACTAGTGCGATACGGGAACGGGCTGCTCACCCGTATCCGAAACGGCGGACATGGGGAAAGCTCGAGAATGATAATACCATACAAATGAATATATTTGTCAGAGATACGAATACGAACAAGAGTGACCTTGAACATCGCTTGTTTGCCGAAAAGTAAAAGGGTGGGGGTGAGGGTAATAGCAGTTAGCAGTGTAACAGTAACAGTATCAGTAGCAGTAGAGTAGTTCCGCGCTCGCGGTATTTTATTATATTTTATTATTATAATTATTATAATTATTTTCTTTGCCCCGCCCCGGAAGTTGCCATGTGCGACCTTCGATCTCAGATCCCCCCTATGCTGCTGACGCGTCCCCCTCCCCCCCCCTTCATCCCACTCCTATAAATCGAGCCCTCCTCCTCCTTTATCTTGAAACATCGCCCCCATATACTTTCATCTTCCTGCACACCAAGCCTCTGCATCCTCTGGACCCAACCCGTTTATCTCAAGGTTTCCCCTACCCGTCTTAACATGCCAGCTAAGAAGCGTTGTCAATTTCATGGCGAGCAGCAGTGTAACCAAGCTGCTTTACGCATCATCGGTAACTGTCCCCATTGCCGCTCTGATTTCTGCGGAATTGTGCGTTTAAAACTAGTTTATTCATCTGCTTACACTAATAATATCCCTCTGGGTTGGGTAGCATCGGTTACCGGAGCATCATGCATGCAATCACCTCGAGGATTGTCGACAACAAGCCTTCAACCGAAACAAGATCAAGTTGGAGAGCGAGCGGACCGTGGCTTCCAAATTGGCAACCGCATGATTGCATTCTGGTCGCCTCTCGTCCTGAGCTTACCCCTCATCCTTTTTTCTCCCCATCCTTTCATCATGCGGCATCAATAGTCTTTCTTTATGCAACTCATCGTCAAATGGATACGATGTTTCCCTTTCTTCATCAGTTGTCGACATAATACGCTTTTTTTTTCCACCCATATCAACTCACGGACATCTAGGATACTATCTATCTTTCCCCATTAATTTTTGCCCCGCACTTCTATCATCCTCGGGCATTCTATCTTGTAGATTACCAGCGTCGTTTTGTATTGAACCCTCAATGACCATGGGCTTTTTATGATCGTGGCACGCCACATGCTCACTCAGAAAGTGCGGTGCGGAAACGGATAGCCGTCATCTCACCCTTGGAAGGTTACGTGTACGTGTCTGCGGCCAACATTATTTTCCTACGCTGTGTTATTTCGCCATTGCGGTGCTTGAGTGGGTGTTATTTGTTGTGTTGGGGTCTGGGGTGGGTGAGGTAAAGGGCTGGGCGCTACCTCAATCAATACAAAAATCGAATCTAAAATGTTATCCTGATCATCCAGGTCATCCAGGTCATCCAGCCCAGCACACCAGCCTAAGCGTCCCATCCCGGTTCCAACCTCAGCTCAGCCTCAGCCAGGTCCTCTTACCACTATCACGTGTGACGGAGCCGTCTCAAATAGTGCCCACCTCTCCGGTTTTAATTCAATTTCTTACCACTCACCATCACTTCTAGCTAATATGGCCAGCAGATTGCAACAGATCGCGCGACATATCCTCCCGCAACCAACTATGACAGCAGGTATGGGTTAATCAAAAAAGTTGTCTCACGACGTACGCTCATAATTGACAGAAACATGGCATAATGTGCCACTCGCTCCGCCCGATAGGTGCGCGTATTGGTACAGCGAACTGAATAGAGGACGCTCACCCGTAGCGGCAGCATCTTCAAGTTAACCGCAGCCTTTAAAGCGGATACTTACCCGCAGAAGGTCAACCTCGGCGTCGGGGCTTACCGTGACGACGACAATAAGCCATGGGTACTGCCCGTCGTCAAGAAGGTGTGCACTTTTCAATAATAATCCCCACATGCCATTTTCCATGCCAACAATGCTGCAGGCGTCGCAAATCCTTTTGAATGACCGTTCACTCGATCACGAGTACCTTCCCATCACTGGCCTTCCCGAGTTTGTTTCCTCCGCGGCACGCTTGATCTTAGGAGAAAATTCCCCTGCCATTGCCGAGAATCGTGTTGTCAGCGTGCAAACTATCTCGGGGACTGGGGCAAACCATCTAGCCGCACTATTCTTGAGTAGATATTATCAATTTAATGGCGACAAAGTGGTCTACCTTAGCGACCCAACTTGGGGTACGTGTCGCCAATTTAGAATTTTCCCAGGGATACTGGATACCAACCCTACGCCCTTGCAGTGAATCACTTTGCCATCTTCAACAATGTTGGCATCAACCCGCTTTTGTACCCTTATTACGACCCAAAACGATTGGGCTCGATTTTGCTGGTTTTGTTGCGAAGCTAGAAAGTGCCCCGGAGCGCTCAGTATTCTTACTGCATGCCTGTGCGCACAATCCCACGGGTGTTGACCCCACGAAAGAGCAATGGGAGACAATTGCGGATGTCATCCTTGCGAGGAAGCACTACGCTTTCTTTGACACGGCATATCAAGGCTTTGCCAGTGGTGACTTGGACCGGGACGCCGCGGCAGTAAGGTACTTTGTGTCCCGTGGCGTACCCTTACTCGTCTGCCAGGTGTGTGTGTCTGTGGAAAGACAGGGCATCCTCGACGTCGGGACCTACTCATTGGTTGCTTGTAGAGCTTTGCCAAGAACGCGGGCCTCTACGGCGAACGTGTTGGTGCCCTTCACCTCGTATCGCCGAATAAGGAGACTGCGGACCGTGTCCGTAGTCAGTTGTCTGTATTGCAGAGGAGCGAGATCTCAAATCCTCCGTCGTATGGCGCCCGTGTGGTGAGCAGCGATGGCGCCGAACTATAGAGCTTTGTATTAACCAGATATTGATGTCATCAAGGTTGCATTGATTCTGAATAACCCGGAGTTGTTTGAAGAGTGGAAAGCGGATATCCGGACAATGGCTGGCCGGATTATCAAGATGCGTGAGGAGTTATACCGCCTGCTCACTGAGAAATTGAAGACGCCTGGAAACTGGGACCACATAATCAATCAAATTGGAATGTTCAGGCGCGTAGACCGATTTGATTTTGGGTTTAAAAAAAGTGTGGTTCTGAGCTGACATTGTATTGTAGTTTTACTGGAATTACCCCAGCGCAATCTAAGGTGTTGACTGACGACGCGCATGTCTATTTGACCGTGAACGGACGTATTTCGATGGCTGGGCTGAACAGTAAAAATATCCGGTATTTTGCGGAAGCACTTGACCGAGTAGTTCGAACCGTTTGAGGTTGTTGCCTGTGTTGTACAGCAGCTAGAAGCTAAAATAAAAAAGGATGAGTGTGTGTGTGTTGTGTTTAGCAGCGCATTGTCCACTACCACACGAACACACTGGTCTTATTCTTCCTCAAATCTCAAATTTAAGCCAGGTCACACACATTAAAGCTAATAAACCACAAACCACATTGAGAAGACGAAGACGACATAAAGAGCGATCCGTTCTATACGCCATGGCTCATTCACTATGTCGTCCCGCCTTCTGCTTATTAAGAGTCCCTTCCTTCTTGTCCGATTTGTCCTTTTTTGTCAGTGGCGCCTCTGCATTCTCACGTGACTACCTACTCATTAACTTAACTTCTTTCAGCTCTACTAATTTATGCAAATTTGACTGCGCTGGTTTTCGCAGCTTGGAATGTGGGTGCGAGCAGGGCAGCTGGAGTTCATGGTGAGCTTCATTCTTGATTCATTCCCCTCTCGTTGACTCATAATGGGGGGGGGTATCGTTAGTAGACGGGGCGTCTGCCCTCCTCATTTTCATCGGCATTGCGACATCTCTTTGTATCGCTATGTGCGTAGTCCCTACTTCACCCCGACTTTGATCGCCTGTTCATGGTAAACCCGCACGCAGGGCTTTGGCAGACATGAAATTCTCATCGTTCTCGACTTCAATGATGGGTTTTGAGTGTACCTGGACTGGCATTTTCACTTCGTTGCAGATTGGTAAAGCTACCTTCCCCTCTTCTTAGCTCTTGCTGAAGCCAGGGCCGGAAACAACAGCGGCTAGCATCATTACGACGATGAGTGGTCCCCCTGAATTCTGTGAAATGAAGGCGCCACTTTCAATCTGTGCCTCAACTACCATCCTAGTTCCTATATCTTGGCTGGCTGCCACCTTGTGTGGGTATTATAACTTTCTCCTGTATGGATGTCGGACTCGCGCTGACCCTCATTATCGATCCAGTGTTAGGTTATTTTATAGCAATCTCGACGCTATGCATCACGCACCTGCGCTTATATCCCGCCGTGTGGTTGACCTCCATCTATAATATCGCGTGGTTCACGGGCGAGGCAGGAGACAGGCGTAACTCGACTTCTCACCTTCGTTACGCACTCAGCACCCCTGATCCAATACATCTATTCATTCCTTCCCGTCGCCATTCAACCTCTTCAGTACCCCGAGACGTGGAGAATCAAGTCCCAGTTGGTCCTAATCACGAGAAGTCACTGCCGTCACCGGGATCATCGAATTTCTGGTGGGGACGCCTTCTCCCCGGTCGTGCTGGTAGGGATCATCCTTTTGGCTTTCGTCGAGCGAGAGGACCTGAGTACCAGTGGTGGGAGAATGGAGGAAATGAAGACCAGGGTGCCGGCGAGGAAACGCTACACAAATATCCTCCGTTCCCTCCGGTCACAGAAGTGTTGAATGAAGATGAACCTATCCCGTTAGGTGAACGATCGCAGTGGGTGTGTGCCGCACAGGCTCCTGGACCATACACTCCTCGATTCCGTAGTGCGACCAAGAGGTGATCGCATTCCAGGTTGCAGATCCCACCCCTACAACGCATTGATCGCTTTGTAGCGTTACATAATAGTGGACCATGTAAAGATATGATATGTGAATAAATAAACGCTTTAAATAAATGCTAAGAGGAACGAGAACACTATCTGATCTGCAGAGAGGATTGGAAAGGGAGGCAGAGTGGCAGCCTTATTGGTCGGCAGGGAATCCTTGAGACTCGAGCCACGCAACTCTCTCGCGAAGCCGTTGATTGTCGTCCTGAGCTCTGGCAAGTGCAAAGCGAGATTCTTCCAGCTCGGTTTTCACCTTAGCTAGTTCCGTGTATGTGTCTTCATCCATTTCTCCAGTACCGACCGCGACACCTGCAGAGGGGAAGCATTGGTTTCAACTGGGCCGAGGGAAAAGCAGCTGCTTACCCCCCACCAACTTCAACAATCGCCAAAGACGTAGAACAATAAGTAACCCAGCGAGTTCGCGCTCCTTTCCTCGTAGAACGACCTCGAGGACGAAAGTTGTTACAATAATGAGAGCGTCAAAGAGGTGAAGAGATGCATGCGGAACATGCCCGTGAGGATTATAGAAGGAGAATCCGAGAGACCAGAGTGTGAGAGGTATTTCAACAAGGAAGAGGGTGGTAATGGTGGTAGAAATCAGGGAAAGCACCTCCAGCCAGAGCGGGGCACCGGGGGTTCCAGAGGTTTCACAATCAGGAGTTAAAAGGGTATATGCGAGATCCGCTAGAACGCATGCGGCATCTATAACGATCTATAGAGATGCGTGTGGTGAATTGAATGGACTATGAGGAAAGGGAAGACGAACAAGGGTGATAACGAGCTTGTGAACGAAGGGGGACTCTAAGGCTTTAGAGATGCGATTACGCCAAGGGGAGAGCGGTTCTCCTTGTTGTAGAAGTGGTATTCGTTCTTCGTCGTCTGACATCGAGGAAGACTGGTTCTCCTTCGTCTTCGTCTTCGTCTTCGTCGTCGACTGACACAGGAAGAGAGGGGGTGGATCACGTGGATGACTGCATCAACGAATCAACGCGCGCGCGCGTCCAACGCCAACGACGTGTAGTAACGTTCACAGCCCTCTCTTGATCTCCCAAGCACGTTTTTCCCTCAATCTGCAAAAAGTAAGTGCGCGCCCATTCAATTCTACGCACAGCGTTGACAGTGTTGCGCCCAGAAATAGATTGGCATCTCTGTTACAGTTACAACAAGCGCTCCGTCCGTCACTGATTTTCACAGCCGTCGGCGATGACAGGGTTGCCCAAAAGGACATGCACTTACAACCTCTTGGAATGCCCCGCACTTCTTCTTTCGTTCCCCTCACTGGCTGGCTCAGTTTTGCGCTTCAACTTGGTCTCTGAACGTACTCCGTACTTTCAAGATCCAAGGCGCGCGGTCTCGCCTTGCTTTTGTTTCTTCTTTTTTCTTTTTCTCTTTTTCACATTCGTTTTCATTTCATCATGAATGCTTGGACATTTTTTCGCAGAGCGAGGATTATTTTGCTTTGTAAGTATCACCCATCTCGGTCTCTTTCAGATAACTCACCTATCTCTTCCATAGCTTTTCTAGTTATGAGTTGTCTCGCATGGACCACACTCTTGACTGTATTCCTAGTCCACGAGTGGTCTTATTTTTCCCATTTCCAAAGTGCGCCAGTCTTGAATATGTGTACGCATATACCCTACTGACGGTTTGGTCAGGGGTCGTGATTATCAGCTTACTGTCACTCTACGGATTCACTGCAATCCTCCTGTATTTGATGTGAGACTGGCGAACCCTAGCAATAGCCCCATTTTGACATCATATCCAGGGTTGTTGTACACTTCCGTCTTTGGTGGGACATGGCACGCATGTTTACGCTTCTTATCATACACGCCGGTGAGTCATCAACAACTGGAAAGACGGGAAGCGTTGTAACTTGTTAAGTAGGGGGTTCCGTGGCGTTCACGCTTTACAATCCTAGCTTTCCTTGTCGCGGTTTCAGTGAGTGGATCAGCTTTTTTTTTGGTTGTTTGCACTCGTTGAACTTAGCCTAAGGTACGGAAACAGTTTGTAGAGAGCTTGTACATGTTATCTTTATTGGATGCTGGGCCTTCTGTGGGATCAGTAAGACCGATTGCTCTGCTTGGGTACACAACAGGCGGCGCTAACCCTTTTAATTTCTACAGTTCTCTGCTTTGTCGTCGCTCTTGGCATAATGGCTTTTCTCCCTCGACCAGTTGAGTCTCTGTCGGGAAAGGGGGAGACTGAACTGCCTCCCAGTCCTGCTCGTTCAAAGCGGGAAGTATCTTTAACGAACAGCGCCCTTCATCCCTTTATTCTATTGACTCCCGGAAGGGACTACTCAATTACGACAAATCCCCAGAGGAGTTCCTTTCTCCGCCTCATGCACTTATCTTGGCAAACGGAGATTCCGAAGAGACTGGTACTGTCGGACCACCTCCTTTGTGGCAGGGCTTTCAGGCCCAAAATAATACTCCAAGGAAGCCTGCCAGCGTTCTTTCCGGACCTCGTCGAGCCGACTCGCCTTATCTTAATCCTTTTCGTGATCCCTCACCCCCACCCACATCCATCCATTCATCGGCGCCAATGACCAGAACTGGCACTGGAGGAAACCGGTCCCCCTCTCTACTTCCCGATATAACTCACCCCCGTCTGGAACTACGCCTTACGGTGACCGCGCCGCTGTATCTACGACAACACTCGGAGATGATTTGCAACCATGGCAGATACGTTCAGATCGTGCGCAAACGGCGGCATCCAGTTTATTTTCATTTCACTCCGCCACTGGGAGTATCCATTCCACATGGAGTGCACCGACTCCACACATTCTCCCCCCCCCAGTCCTCACCCCAGGCATTGTGCATTCTCGAGGGCCCAATGCAGTCCTTCGGTCGCAAGATCCCTCATTGGCATACAATGCACCATTCAGGGCCCTGGAATTGAACGCGTCTGCTCTCAAGCGAAATTTCTCCGAACCCAGTAGGACTGTCCAACGTTATGGCGGACGTTCAGCCCATCGGTCGTACATTTTACCAGTCACAGAGAACCCCTTTCAGCAGAGAGGCAGTGATGGAGAGGTGCTGGGTCAAGCGCGGTGGCAACAACTAGTACTGAATGCGGCAGCAAACCCTTAGAGATTTGCGTGCGCTTCTGAAGGTACGAGGACAGTGAGAAAGCTCCCACGTTACCCATTGTGTCTAGAGTTTCTGAATGATCCGTTTTCTCGGTTCAAGTACGATAATCGTCCTAGTCCTGTGTATATTAGCTCGGGGTTTCTCGTGTTCCCTTTGCTTCTGGTGCATTTCGATGCATGACGCATGATTATCTGTACGACAGTTTCATGTGGCCCCATGAAAATACTGCGCTCTCCACATGCATCCTCAGCTATCTATGTAAAGTGCACACGCATGCGTAGCGCATGACCGACGGTGCAACACCTCTTCCGTACCTTGAGCGATCCGTTCTGAAAAATATATAAGACTCTATGCAGCAGCCCAGAGGACTCGGAAGGTCAACAACACCTTTGCACCGAAATGATCTACGTCTCTCTAGTCACACTTTCCATGGGATTGTTGGCGGTGGCACAGCCGCTCCGGCGAGCGTTGCCGGCCCCAGTTGACGTCGCGACAGCAAAGATATATCTCAGCGAACGTGCGGTTTTGTTGATAGAGAACCCTTGAAATAAACTTAATTTACGAGCTCCTTCCAGTGACAGTGGCGGTGGACTCGAACGTGCCAGCATACGCCAGGGACTTGTTCAAGACCTGGGACATCAGTCAGTAGATCGGGGATTCGATGCTACCGCAGACTGACCGACCGCATGATTGCATCATCAGTTTCTGGCAACTGTAATACGAGGGAAGGTGAGCGGTTTCCTTCCGCGAAAGCCGTCTGGTCCTAACGAACGCAGTCGTTCTCATCAGAGATGGAACCAATGTCGTCACGGACAGCACGTGCAGTGTAGTTTCGGGAAACTGGGTATCGCCATATGACGGCCTTCCGACGACTCTCTCGAGCAGTCTTGATATCGATCACCTCGTTCCGCTCAAAGAGGTGAGCCCAGTTGAAAAAAATATTATAGTGCTCGAGAAGGGTGAAACTGTCCGCCTAGGCATGGGTATCTGGCGCAAGGAACTGGACACCTGCCCAGCGGGAGGCATTTGCTAACGACCTGACAAGGCCGCAGTTGGTTGCAATCACGAATACCGTGAATGAATCCAAAGGTAAGTGATACTTGAGGTGACACATGGTTGAGAGCGTCACACCGTGTTTGGGCTAGGTGACAGGGACCCTGCACTGTGGATGCCCCCACTAGCGAGCTTTTATTGCGAATACATACAGGCATGGATAACCGTAAAGCAATTTTACAGCCTGACTATCGACAGCGCAGAGCAAGCAGCCTTGACGACGTTTATAAACCAGTGTTGAAGTGAAGAGGAGCTGAATGTACTTACGATCAGTAGTGGAGTGTAACAAATGTGACTGCATATCGTGTGATGCGTGAGACTTTGTATAAGTGTTACCCATGACATTCCATCTCCTTTCACGCCAGACAACCTCTGGCAGGGCTTTCTCTTTCTTTCACCATAGCTCAGTACGGGCGACACACACTCACTGGAGAGCCCCATCTATCTTTACTACACTCCGGGCACATTATTATTCCTCGAATAAGTATGCGATAGTCAGACGGCGAACGACAGGTGCCACAGGATGGACAAGGATGAGTACTGGCCTTGCTGGCGCTGGCCTAGGACTTTCGTTCTACGTGAACTTCCAGAAACTTAATTGCGAGTGTGAGTTTACAATCTCACTTGAGTAATTGATCTTGTGTATTAAGAATCAGTATAGCTCGCTCTGACCTCCCTCAGCCTCGTTCAACGGGGGTGCCGAGGTCGTCGGACCCGGCGCCCCTCCCCCCTCCTCCCCAATCTAGTGTCAATATGTACGAGCTTACATTTGGAACCGTTTGTGGCGTTTGTGCAGGTGTTTTTGTCAAGAAAGGGGCCAAATTTCTCGCATTTCTTTCCGGTGGGGTCTTTGTTCTATTGCAGGTAAGCCCCACATGTCCGATAGGGTTCCTATTAGTGAAAATAACGGGCTGCGCTCACCCGAATGTATAATTAGTATCTTGGGTCTACGTCAATAATCAAAATAGACTGGTCAAGGGCAGCTGGTCGCTTCGAGAATCTGACCTATACTGTGGATGCTAATGGGGTTAGGCGGGCTCCAAGTATTTATTCACTGTGCAGACGGCTGGTAGACTTTTTAACGGCTGATTTCCAACCGAGGGCGTCCTTCGTTGTAGGTTTTGTCCTGGGTTTAAGAATTGGTTAGGGTTAGGGTTACCATAAAGGTTGTACGTGATCACGTGCAAATTTACTTCTTTGGCCGCGAGAGCGAGCGAGAAAAAAACGGGAAAAAAAGAATAAAACGAGAACGAGAACACGACATCAAAAAACCATGGGAAGACGCGCTAAGAACAAACAAGGTGATCCCGAATCTCTTCAAGAGTATAAAGATCATGTCTCTCCCAAACGTTTTGGGAAGCGCAAGGCGGAAAAAGGCATTGATCAGAAACGACTCGCGAAGAAGGTCAAGGACTCTCTTCAGCCTACCCAACGGCACATGATATCTGGAAAAACGAGAGGGTCAATGAAATTGAAGGATCAAAGAGTGAATGGGCTGCGGGACGAGACTTCGCGGGATGGTGGCGAGGACGATAATACGAGCGAACGATGGGAGGATGTCAACGACGAGAAGGATACCCTCCCGACCGAAACTAGGTGCGAGATCCTGAGTGCAAACAGAGCGCCTTCGACCCTCATTGATTTCGAATTGTAAAGATCGTTGTTTCAGGACAGCGATGCTTCCGCGGAATCTAATGCGATGTCAGATTCAGATATAGGTGACGACGAAGATGAGGATGCGCCTATTACAGCGTCGAATTTCGAAGCGCGGTCTCTTGCACTCGATGCTATGGCCGCTCGCGAAGCACAGCTGGATGCTCAAGAACTTCAATTAGTTGGCCAGGCAGACGTAGATGAGTTCGAGGGCGCTGAAGACATGGACAACGACGAAGAGGAGGTGGACGCGCCTGAGGCGGTGGGTGCTATTTTACCGACCGCAGAGGAACGCGAGGACGAGAAGAGGGTTGGCGGTCCGGAGGTTCACGTCGTTCAAAAACGGATGCGCGAGTGCGTCAGGATATTGAAAAGATGGAAGGTTTATGGTGTCAAGTCAGGCAGGTTCGTAATCTATCATATCCTGGACACTTGTTTTTTGAAGGTGGGATTCAACCGGACAGGGCTCGATCTGAATTTCTAGAGCAGCTCGTGTTGGATATTGCCAATTATTACGGGTACAACGTTTTCCTCGCAGAGAAGTTGTTCCAACTTTTTCCTGTGACAGAGGCGCGTTCATCAGAACCTTATGAAGTAGGGTGTATGCGCTGACGACCCGGCCAGGCAATCGAGTTCTTCGATGCAAACGAAGTTCCTCGTCCGGTCACTATTAGGACGAACTCTCTTCGCACCAGACGTCGAGATCTGGCGCAGGCACTGATCAATCGCGGTGTCAATTTAGAGCCAATAGGCAAGTGGACCAACGTCGGTCTTCAGGTATACGAGAGCAGCGTGCCAATTGGTACGCTAGCAGTAATTGTCATTTTTTTCTTCAGCTAAATGATCCATTCTGTAGGGGCGACACCAGAATACCTTGCCGGGCACTACATGCTGCAAGCGGCGTCATCATTCCTACCAGTTATTGCACTTTCGCCGCAGCCTCATGAGCGCGTGCTTGACATGGCGTCCTCTCCAGGAGGCAAAACAACTCACATGGCTGCGCTCATGCAAAACACTGGGATTATCTTTGCCAACGACGCTAACAAAGCTCGCACGAAGAGCCTTACAGCCAACGTTCACCGGCTAGGATGCAAGAATGTTGTGGTATGCTCTTATGACGGACGCGAATTTCCCAAGGTCATGGGCGGATTTGATCGTGTGTTGCTCGATGCGCCATGCAGCGGGACGGGTGTTATCAGCAAGGATGCAAGCGTCAAAACCAACAAGGTACGTCACAGGGCGCCGACTGCGCTTTTTTAATTGAATCACTAATGACAAACTGGCGTCTATTACAACTAATCACTTCAATGGCGGCACCAGACGGAGAGGGATTTTACACTGTTGTCACACCTGCAGAAACAGCTCATCCTGTGTGGCATTGACAGCGTCAATCCAGCTTCGAGAACGGGAGGATATTTGGTCTATTCAACTTGCTCAGTCGCTGTCGATGAGAACGAAGCCGTTGTTGACTATGCGCTCCGAAAGCGGCCAAATGTCCACCTAGTGGATACTGGACTTGAATTTGGGCGTTCGGGTTACACAAGTTATCGCGGCAAGTCCTTCCATGCAAGCGTCAAATTGACGCGACGGTTCTACCCTCATGTGCACAACGTGGACGGTTTCTTTGTGGCAAAATTCAAGATAATGAAGCGCGCGAAGAAAGAAAAGGGGGAAGACGAAGTGAAACAGGGTGTTGTAATGGACGAGGATGGACCACAGGAGGAGATCCGGTTTGATGAAATGGGGGATGGACAATATATTCAAGGTAAGTCGTGCGAGTCTTGGTGGGCGACATTTCCAGTTCGTGGCTGAAAGCATTGACAGAGGCCAAACGAAGGCGATTAAAGGCGAGAGGCCTCCGTGTGCCACCTCGGAGTCACGCCGCTGGAGCGGCTGCATAGGTTTATGCGCCAGTTCTATCCTTCTCAAAAATAGCGTTACCTAATTCTCCCGAGGCCATGTGACCTCCGGGGTACAGCTATCGTCCTGACATCTGCAATGACTGCGATGCCGACTTCGTGAGATGAAATGGAAGAGCAAGCCGAAGCAGGTTTAGTTACCATAATCGATGGGCTGAGGTCACGAAAGCAAAGCCTGAGACGTCAATCTGGTTAGACGTCAAACAAACGGACCTGACTTCCCAGTTCACCGCAACTCGCCTAGCGCTCATAGTGATCCCATCGATTACCTTGGCTTTCGTTGGGTATCGTGAACTGTCAATGGCGCTGATAGCCAACAAAATGTGCCTACTTTTGAGTGGCCAACACATATCGATCATACACAAAACTTAGAAGCGAAGGGTTCGTAGGTCGTGAAAGGAGAAATGTACTGATTCATCTGTGTTCTGGGTATCGTCTGCAAAGTCTTTGAAGTGCTTGGAGAACTCGCATTTGGATGATATCACTGAGGAATCCCGAAAGAGATACTAGTACTATTGGAGATATGGATGGACACTCCACGAGTGGGGAATTCGTTGATGAGAATACGCAGAAAAAGCCGAGGGAAACGCATTCAGAAAATTTGGAAGTATGGTGAGTGAGTCGTAGGAGCATGTGCCAGCGCCGGTGGAAGGGGTTCATATACGTACAGTAGATAGATCTCCTCGGTCTCACGTAGCACCGGCAGCATTGGCATGAGCGTGAGAATAGAAGGTTGAATGATAGCCGGGTTACGAGTTGGACATGGACAAAGTGGACAAGTGAAATGGGCCTCGGCGTACTAGGTAAATGATGTACATAGTCATAGTACTAGCATAGCATAGTATAGCATAGTATAGCATAGTATAACATAGCATAGCATAGCATTTCCATTAGATATATATACAGCAAGCACTACCAAGTAGTATTTCTATTTGTATCTCATCTGATCTTTGACAGCATGTCGCGTCGCGAAGGTTTGGTTTCGAAGCGAAACCGGTCGACGGGGTCGAGGCAACGACAACGCGTGATCGAGCGTTCTTTTTATTTTTTCTGTGACACCGCCGACTGCCGACCATTGTTCGTTTGTTTGAAACAAACAAACAAATAACAATAACAACAACAACAACAACAATAAAAAAAAAAATAAAAAAATAAAAAAAATAAAACCCTGTCCCCCAAGTTAGGAAAAGGGGATGATAAAGGGTGGGAGAAAGGGTTAAAAAGGAAAATGAAACCAATAAAAAAAACAAGGAAAGTTCGGATCAAGAAAAATAAAATTTATTAAATTAAAAGAAGATGTACGTTAGCCTAATTTGGTTTGTAGGGAAGGATATGACATGACATAAATAGAGTTCTGGTCACTTTTGTTTGGTTGACGCGGGCGGAGCCAAACACGAATAAGAAGGGAGCGGAGCTCTCTCTCCAACCATATCTCTCTTCTCTCTTTCTTCCTCCCCCCTCTCTTCTTTCCTCTCCTCTTCTCTCATCGAGCGAGCTCTTCCCTTCTCTCTCTCATATATAATTCTTTCCCGTTAGTGTGCTTTCTTTTTTCTTTTTCTTTTTCGCTGATCGCCGTCGCATCAGTTCCCATTTACCTCTATTATTGTAATGTCTGCCTCTGAAGTCGTTGCCACTCCTGCCGCTCCCGTTGAGGAGGTTACGCCTGCTGAGCCTGCCCCCGCTCCGGAATCTTCCGCCCCCGTTGTAGAGCCTCCTAAAGTTGAGGAGGCAGTCCCAGTTATTGTAAGTTCTTTTCTGCTCATCTCATCCCCCCACCCCCTGACATCATATAAGGAGGCTGCCAAAGAAGAACCGGCTCAGGTAAGTTTTGTACCCTGAGTTTTAGTCACAGTCGGATAGCAATCTCATGTCTTCTTATAGGAAAGTACTGCCGAACCGGCTGCGAGCGCAGAACCTGCCACAGAGGCCACCGCTATAACTGAAGAGACTAAACCCGTACGTGCTTGTGCCTTAAGTAATCGAATCGTCAACTCATGGGATGGAACTGTTAGGCTGAGGTTTCTCCTGCGGACGCCAAGAAGGAAGATCATCCTAAGAGCCCTTCCCTCCTTTCTAAACTTCTCGCCCCTTTCAAAAACGTAGAGAAGAAGGTGAAGGTGCCCAAGAGTCCTAAGAAAGAGAAAAAGGAAGATGTCAAGGTATGGACATTTTGGTCATCCCCTATTTTTATCTAACGCTCGTTCTCATAGGTTGAGGCTCCTGCCCCTGAGGAGCCCCCTAAGACCGAGGAGACGCCCGCAGCTGAAGCACCCAAGACTGAAGAGGCTCCTGCTGAGTCTGCGAAAGAGACGTACGTTTTTATCTTTTTTTATTTATTTATTTACGGCAAGGAGGCGATTTCGTTCTTTGTTTCTCACGGACTGTTTAGTGCCCCCCCGGCTACGGAGACCGCACCTGTTGAGACCGCTATCGAACCAGTGGCTACCGAGGTAGAGGTATCCAAGGAAGATGTTGTACGTGTCAAACATTAGATTGCGTGAACTTATTTTCATGATTTAACAGAAAGAGGAGAAGAAGATTGAGAAGAAGGACGCCAAGCAGACCGCTGTGAAGGTTGGGCGTCGATTGTCTTCACGTGTGGGGGAGTTTTTCAAACCTAAGAAAACTGAGACGGCCACTCCGGCTAAGGTGGATGAAAACCCTCCAAAGATCGAGGAGCCTGCTCCTGTTGCTCCACTGGAGAACCCTGCCACCGCTACTTCTACAGGGCCTATTGTCGAGGAACCGTCCGCTCCAGTTGAGGAACTCAAGGCAGAAGCGCCTCCCGCTACTCCCATAGTGGCTGCAGCGGCGTGAGGCTGAATGTCGGAGTATTTATCATTGAATGACCATCATGACTGGCAAGATCTGGCCCACTTCTCATCTTCTAACCATCTTTATGCCTTTCTTTCTGGATATTCACGCCTTTTTCTCTTGTTCATTCTGCTCCTATATTTTTGCATAATTTACCGTCGGATCTCGGTCTGTCGTGGCCTCGTGCTATGATGTGTCCTCGACTAGATTCGTCCCAACCTACGTCACTAATACCGGTTACCGATCCTGATACCCTCTTTCTTTTGTTACTTTTACCCGTTGAGGTGCCTCTTTCTTTTCCATGCATTTTCTTGTTTAAAGGCTCATTGCAAGAAATATGTTTTTTTCACCACTCCCTTTGAAGAAGTTTGTTGTTTTTTTTTTGCTGTTCTCACTCTCACTGCCACTGCCTGCGTGTGCGTGTGAATGTGGTGGTGCACGTGATTTGAAATACTCTCAAATCTTGTGTACAAGCGTTCCTGAACCTGACGACCCTGAGTATATGCGTCTATATCATGCCCATACCTTCAAAGCCATCATCAACAAGTAAGGTGAATTTAGAGGATGAAGACGCTGAAGTGCTTCAGGCCGTTATCCTCGCGGACAGTTTTAATAAGCGATTCAAGCCCTTAACTGTTGACCGACCCAAGGTTATTTATCTTGCGTACCTCCTCCATGCAGCCTCTTAACGAGTCGGCCAGTGTCTACTCCCCATTTGTAATGCATCATTGTTGGACTGGACGCTAGAGGGCCTTGCGCTTGCAGGCGTACAGGAAGTTTTTGTCATTTGTCGCTCGCATGCCGAGCAAGTGAAAGCAGCAATTCAGTAAGTTGACAACTCTTATGGTTTTTTCTTATCCGTAATTTCATTCACAGAAATTCTAAATGGTCACATCCATCGACTGGCCTAAAGATTGTACCCGTTATGACGGCCAAGGAGACATTCTCACCGGGAGATGCCATGCGCGACATCTACACTCACGGGATTATCACCAGTGACTTTGTCCTTGTGTTTGGAGATCTGGTTAGCAACATTCGCATAGATGAGGTTGTCCGGGCACACAAGGATCGGCGGAAAACCAATAAAGATGCAATTATGACCATGGTCGTCAAACAAAGTGGAACAACACATCGGACAAGGTGAGTGACAGCCCTCCACAACATCAGGATCTTGGGTCTCGACGATCACTTTGAGGCCCAAGGGCGATTCGGCGGTGTTCGTGCTCGATCGGGATACCTCAGAGTGTCTGCACTATGAACCAGCCTCGGGTTATCCCCCAAAAACGTTGGCTAAGATCCCCCGAGATATCTTTGATGGTCACCCCAATATTGAGATTCGGAATGACCTACTCGATTGTTCAATAGATATCTGCGCTTTAGAGGCAGGCCACCAATCTCTGAAGGTCTCTAACAGCTAAAATTATGGCTTTTGCAGGTGCCATCGCTATTCCAAGACAACTTTGATTACGGTGACATCAAGCGGGACTTCGTGCACGGTGTACTTGCTTCGGATCTACTCATGAAAAATATATACTGTTATATTGCGAAAGAAGGTTACGCTGCGCGGGTTCAAGATACGCGTAGTTACGATGCCATTACGTTCGTATTTACTCTCGCTTCCGTGGGCTTTTCACCTCTGACATGCCCGCTCAGTAAGGATATCCTTTCCCGGTGGACATTCCCACTGGTACCTGACAACAATCACCCGAATGGACACGCTTACGATCACTTGCGCGGAAACAAATACATTCCCAAAGACAACTCAGTCGTTCTCTCGCGGTTAGTGCCTGAGCTCGTCTTCAATTACCCTCCGGCTCGCCTGACGGGGTTCTCAGGACATGCAAGATTGGCAATAATACATTACTAGGACCCTCGACCCAAGTGCGCGATGATGCACAAGTCATTGCCTCAACCATTGGGGCTCGCTGTTCCATCGGAACTGGGACTGTACTGCGTAATGCATACATATTCGACGATGTGGTGATAGCCGCAAATTGCGTTCTTGAGAGCTGTCTAATTGGCGCGGGGGTGTGGGTGGGCGAGGGCAGCCGTATAGGGCGGGGGTCCCTGGTGGCGGACGGCGTCAAGCTTGGGCCAGGAACGGTTCTCTTGCCATTTGAGAGGGTATCAAGGCGAAAGAAAAAACCACTCCTATGATTGGGGAATTCATAGGAGACGAGAGCGATGAAGGCGATGTCGACTCAGAACTTGAGCAAGCCGAGCAATGTGTGCCTTTTCGCCTCATGTTCTTCCATCCAAAATACTGAGCGTGTCGCTCTGATATGCAGGCCAACCCTCCCTTTCTCAAAGCCTGGGTCCTAACTCAGACGCCTTCGTGTGGCCCCGAAGAGTCGCGCAGAGGAATGGCGAAGATAGACACGAGAACGAATTGGAGAGCTTCGACAACAGGCGGTTTATGCGATTAGGTATGTCCCCCTCCCCTCCCCCTTCACTGGCGATGTGTCTGGTCTATATATGGAGTCACTTGACAGGCGACGACTTCGCTGATCTTGACCTATCTGATCCTGGCTCCGTCACATCTGAAGATGAAGGATCATCTGAATCGGACGGCGACACTGTCCCGCAAAACGCCACTGTATTTTCATCTGCTACATCCCTTCCGTCAGCTCCAGCTGTTAAGGCTGTATCCGCTGGCGAGCAAGAGTTTCAGACGGAAGTCCGTCTGTCACTCGATCGGGCTTTTTCAGAGGGCCATTCACTTGACAACGCCAGTGTTGAACTCAAGACCCTACGTATGGCGAGCAACGTGCCTCTGCGTCGCGTGCGTGAGGCCGTTGTGGCCGGTATCGTGGAAAATATACCTCTCGTCGAAGGCGCCGTGCCTCAGCGTGCGCAGATCAAGAAGTGGGTAGATCGATGGGGTGACTTGATCAACCTTATTGGAGGGGTGGATGGAGTGGAAACCGTCTCTATCTTACAGGTACGCTCTCCGTTTCTGAACTGAACAACAACCACCAGAGTCCACAACTTTTGCACGTGCACCAACAGCACCACTGCGCATCCTCGACGCGCTTTCACTTGTTTGGCCAGATACTTGCAGCCCTTTATCAGAATGATATTGTTGAGGAAGACGACATCCGCAATTGGCACGTCCAGCCAGAAGCCAAGGGAGAAGGCATTAAGAATAGCGATTTATTAGAGAAGGTGCAGAAGACATGGATCGTTGGGGCGCGTATGATCCATCAATTAAATGAACAGGAGAGTGACGAGGATGATGATAGCAATGACGCCGAATCAGAAGGTGGAGATAGTGACTGAGAATGAAGGAGGTCGCTTTGGTGTTGTACGATTCGCGGACAACTTGCGAACTAGACTTCATGCAGGAAATGCAATAACACACCTTTTTCATACGGTGAACCTGGGTATTCGATTATAGATAACAAATATGAAGGTCACAATCACTCAGAAGTTACAAATGAAGAAAATGAAACAGGAACAATGCGACGGTCGTTCAATCTCAATCTCAATATTTGAGGATGATGTATAATGCTATAAAGTGGAACATGTCGTGAGATGGGGAAATGTCGAGACATGTAAGCGCAGGCGCCTACCGTGAATTATACCGGGGCTTAGGGATGAAAAGATGTGCGTCAACAACAGCTTAAAGGAGAAAGGAGTAAGAGGATGAATGCATACATGTAACCCAAGATCGTCTGTCAGTGTTCGGGTGGGAAAAGGTTAGTAGTTCGGACGGACGGGACGGGTTTCGACGAATGGACACATACGAGGAGAATGTTGATCAACTAAATAGAACGGAAACAATCAAAATCAAAAACAGACGGGACGGAAAGGAAAAGTCCGTACAAAGTCAGCATTACACCCACGCTCCAAAAATACTCCTACTGGAGGGACGAAGATGGCAAAGCTAAAAGGGGGTTGAGAAAAAAAGTGCAAGTTGGAAGGAGAGAAAAAACTGACAAGATCTGTAGGAAAGTAGCAAAGGTGGTAAGTAAGAAATAAAGCACTGATAAATAAAAGAGGAAACACACTTTGCAGATATCCGAGCCGGTAACAGCCATTGACAGTCGTAGAAGAGAAGAGAGAGGAGAGGAGTGGAGAGGGAATAAAGCAAGTTGTCAATCAATTACTCTTATATATAGATTATATATTATATATTATATATATATACTTACTCCTCTTGGTGATGTGATTCCAGGCTGTGACGTCACGAGAAGATCACGTGTGTTACGACATCCACTCCACTTCACTCACAATTTTCACATAATTTTTCACATACTCTCACATAGTCACTCACTCTCTCACATTCTCACATTCACACTCGCAACTCACACTCGCACTCGTACTCGTACTCACCACCAACACCAACACATCTCCACCTCCACCACCACTTCGATAAGACATGAACGTATTCTGGGACATACCTTACACATTTTCCCCCATTACACATCCTTTGCATCGATTTGATTTGTTCGTCCCTCATCGGCCTCCCCAACGGCCTGTCGCTCCACTCATTTGCTTCGTACATGGCGGTGCTTGGCGTTCGTAAGTCTGGGCTATGTACCGTCTAAATATAAGATGACACATACGGTTTCGTTATTACGGCTCTTCTCTTCTCTCAGTGAAGATAAGGAGGAGTACAGTGACCTCGCCCGCAGCCTTGCCGTTCACACGTCCTTCCCAGTTGTCGTGCCGAATTATCAGCTGACCAAACCAGATCATAAAGTGCAGCATCCCGCACACGCGCAGGACATACTCCAATTGCTCACCTTCCTTCTTTCTTGGTCCGGCCCTCCAGAATGCCAAGTCATCCCTTATGACCCCCACCGGATTTTCCTTATGGGTCACAGCTGCAGCGCGCATATGCTAGCCAGTATATTGCTCAAATCGTTGGAAACGTCCCTTGTTCCTTCTTCAGCGCTCTTGCAAGCGGTCAAGGGCGTCATATTTTCTGAAGGTATCTACGACATCGATACCTTACTCCACTCCTTTCCGACTTACCGAGACTGGTTTATCGTCAACACATTTGGCGATTTGCCAACCTATGCTCAATATTCTGTCACAAAAGCGCCCCTGCGTGATGGCACAAATCATATTCGTTGGATCCTTATTCATTCCAGAGGAGACACTCTAGTAGACAAGCGTCAGAGTCAGGCCATGTACGAGCACTTGGTATCCTTTCACAAGGAGAGTTTTCTGGAAGTTGGTCAAGTGTCGAAAAATTGGGAGGATCTAGGTGAAGAACACAACGCAATTCTTCAGTCAGAGAAATTCATTCAATTGTGGGAGACTTTATACTTTCTGTTTCAGTCGAATACTCGTCCGGTTGAGACACTACCAGATCACGTCTTTATTTATCCAGCGCCTTGAGAACTTCATCCAAATACTTCGCTGCACTCTCACAATCCTGGACAGTGTTGTACAAGGCCATAGGAGCTAGCCTGATGACATTAGGGCGTCTGTCGTCTGTAATGACACCGTACTTGCGAAGGCCGTCGTGAACTTTCATCATGAGCTCCGCATCCGACGAAAAAAACAAAAGGGAGAGCTGTGAACCGCGAGAGCCCGCAGCGGAAGGCGTAATGACGGTGAAAGCAGGACGGTGGTATTGACCGGCCTCCACTGAGCTGGTACACAAGGGCAATCTTATGGCGGCCTCATCGGGGGGAACGAAATAAGCCGATCGGCCCAGGAGCCTTTCAAGATGAGCTGTCAGTTCCACAGAACGCACACGTAAACGTTCCATCATCCCGGCTTCTTTGAATACCTGGAGGGAACCAAGCAGAGAGGCGACCGCAAGGATAGACGGGTTCGACATCTGTAAGCCTTGCGCACCTTGTATAGGGGAGAAAGTCGGTGGCATGAGGAAACGTGTGGCGGGATCGTGACCCCACCAGCCTGCGTATCTTCAATCGAGACACGTCAGCATACGGACCCGGTCGGCGCGTTAGATACCCAGGAAATGAAATATGAGAAAACACGGTGTGGCAGGGCAGGGGGATCGGTGAAGTGTGTCGGAGAAGGCGTGGAGCTACCGCACCTAGGCTTTTCATGATTCCACTTTTCGTGAACAAACAGGCCGGCAATACCTCCAGGCCCTGAATTTAGGTACTTATAACTGCACCATACTGCCCAGTCGACGTCCCAATCGTGAAGAGACAGAGGGACATTTCCGATCGCGTGGGCAAGGTCCCATCCACAGATGCAACCCTGTGTGTAACACCGATTAGTAAAACCCAAATGTAAAAAGCGCCGAAGGGCGATATGACTATAAAAAATGACCCCCCCCCCCCCGGACATTGCCCCGTAAAGGTTCGTGGATACTTCTCCGGACACCAGGGTAAGACCCCAGCAAGGACAGGAAAAGCTCACCTGGGCTTTAGCTGCCTTAGTGATCGACTGCATCGGGAACCACTGTCCCGTGTAATACTGCACACCGCTGAAAATGACAAGAGCGATAGAAGACCCTTGTTCTTCTATGACTTCCAAAATATCTTCTTCTCGAAGGTAGAATTCCCCTTGACGGGGGAACATCTCGATGATGGAATCTTCAGGATTAAACCCGTGTAGCTGCACCTGAGACGCGAAAGCGTACTATAGCCAAGTGCGGCGTTGAGAAGGGTGGTGAAACAAGTTATTAGGTGATTAAAGTGGGAGGGGACCCACTTGATCGGACGGGAAAGCTTTGGCTTCGCAAAGTAGCTTGTACCGTTCGGGCGTTGGTTTATAGAATGTATTCATCATGAGATGTAGATTGGCAGTTAGAGTGCCCATGCAGGCAACCTCAGCCTCGCGGGCACCTTTCGCCGAGAGGAGAGGGTAAGTTAAA
Source organism: Multifurca ochricompacta (assembly GCA_022496185.1). NCBI lineage: Eukaryota > Fungi > Basidiomycota > Agaricomycetes > Russulales > Russulaceae > Multifurca > Multifurca ochricompacta. The sequence goes on along the minus strand of WTXG01000003.1, from coordinate 732,050 downwards.
CAGGGTACAGGCGTCGCAAGATAAGTCTTTGATCTCTCTACCTAAAAGCTCAGCAAGAAGGGGGTTGACGTGGTTAGTGATGTTCATCCATTCCCTTCCATGTGGATGATCGTGATGGCCCTGAACAGCCCTGAGAACGTGAAAAATGGCGGTCAACACATGCTCGGAGAAATGAATTCGGGTCGCCTAGGGTGCTTTCCTGGAACCCCAGACACGAAATTCCTCCTGGACGAGCGCTTCTGCAGACTTCGGAAGAAGGCCCAAAGAATTACCACATAGATAAGTGCAAGGTTCTTCGCCTGCGGGTTCAGAGCGCCTCAGTGGGCGTCTGATTTTACAGGGTGCGGAAGCAAATCAGAATGTTGGAAGCGTACACACTTTTAACAAGTGATGCACCGACGTCGCTATTGGATGGAATGACAAAATGGCGACGAAAGGGGGCATCGAGGAGAGATTGCATTTTAAAAACGATGAAGTGAGTGTCGTTGTGGTGGGTAGGTGGGAAGGGATAAGGATGAATGGGTGAATATATGCGTGTGCGTGAGTGTTTGCTTCTTCGGGCTTCGGCAGTTCGCGAATCGCAAGCAGAGGACAGGACAGGATGGCGTAAGTGCAAGTGTAAGAAGTACAAGAGCGAGTTGCAAGCAAATTTTACTACTCCGACGTTCCATTCGGTCTATTAGTGAATAAGGAGTCGTCTACAGCAAGTAGCTACAGCTACAGCTACAGCTACAGCTACAGCTACAGCGACTACAGTATAGTAGCCCAGTAGCCCACGGCTACACGGCGGCATTGGCCTATTGGCCTGTCTGTGTACCTTTGTTTGTGGCTGCTTGTGGCCATTGGCCATGACTATGGACGGGTACGGGACGTTAACATTGAGCGTTGAGAGATTGGAAAGGGAGATTGGTATGCGATGAGTGATGACTACGCCCCGCCAACTTTACTTTTACTTTTAAAACAATTTACACTTACACTCCCACCCCCAATCCCCAACCTCCACTCCCATTCCCACTATGACTAGAAAACTTGTTGTAGTTGGTGCTGGCCCAGTTGGTTGTCTCGCCGCCGTTTCTTTTGCAAAGATGGGTTGGTCAGTGGATATTTATGAAACCCGTCCTGGTATATGCTCCTTTCATCTTGGAAGTTGTGCTTTTTTTTTTCATAAAGTCGACGCTAGATATGCGCTTGCCTTCTTCACAAGCAGCCGCCCAGCAGCGATCGATTAACCTCGCCATCTCTTCTCGTGGAATAGCTGCCATGCAAGCAATTGATTCCGCCGCGGCCTCTCGCTTCCTCGACAACGTTATTCCCATGCGTGGCCGAATGATTCATGACTCCGATGGTAATTTAGACAGTCAACCCTACGACAGGAATGGCCAGGTGTGTACCATTTTCCTACTCCATATATTATCCATATTCATGCCCTTGTACCTTCTTTGTCTCACCCCCTGAATTTCCTTATACTTGAAAAGTGCATTAATTCCATTGACCGTGCCCTTCTCAACCTGGGACTTCTCGACGAAGCGCTCGCTGTCAATTCTGTCCACGTCTTTTTCCAACATAAGATTGTGTCCATAAATTTCCAAGGGCGCGTGATATCGATCCTGGACGTTGGTACGGGCAAAGAATTCGAAAGGGGCTTCGACCTATGTATCGGCGCCGACGGCAGTTATTCTATTGTAAGACGTCAGCTGATGAGGGTCATCCGGTGCGTACCTCTCTCGCTTAGAAGCGTGTTGGGTTATGACCGTAACGCGTTTCCTTCCTCTGCAGCATGGATTTTCAGCAGGAATACATACCTCATGAATACATTGAATTAAAAATACCGGCAGGGCGAGATAATTGCAATAACCCATATTTCCTCCTTGATCCCAATCACCTACATATCTGGCCAAGGCACTCTTTCATGCTTATAGCATTGCCTAACAAAGTCAGTTACCTTCCTTCACATGTCCGTCGGATTCTTATCTGCAACGCACGCTGAGCCTCATACAGGATAAATCATTTACTTGCACATTATTCGCTCCAACAACCGAGTTCGAGAAGCTCTCCTGCGATGACCAGGTTCTTTCGTGGTTTATGGCACACTTTTCTGACGCTCTGGAGCTCATAGGGACAGAGGGTCTATTAAATTCATTCCAGCGGAACCCGCGGAATCCCCTTATTTCTATCAAAGTATGGCGCTTTCATCTGCGTCTGCGTCTGTTTCTTTGGTATATATACGAAAGAATTTTTATTTCCTTTTCAGGCAAAACCATACCATTACAAGGATCGGGCAATAATCTTAGGGGACGCAGCGCACTCTATGGTCCCTTTCTATGGTCAAGGCTTGAATTGTGGTCTTGAGGACGTCCGCATCCTCACAGCATTACTTCACGAAGCAGGGGTTGATCCCACGACGGCCCAAGATCCTGATTCTTTTGATCTTCGACTTGCGGGAGCCCTATCCCGGTATTCTGAGTCGAGGCACGGGGACCTCGTTGCGATCAATGACCTGGCAATGAATAACTAGTGAGTGTTATTCTGGCGCTGACCTTGTTCTGATGCAAAACGAAATACTTCAGCGAGGAGATGCGTCACTCGGTGACAACACTGGCTCACAGGTTGCGAAGGGTGGTTGACAACCTCCTTTTCTCATTGACCTCTCGCACGCCTGTCACATTGGCGAGTCTAGGCACCTTTCCTGCGGGTGTGACCTTCCCGTCTAGAACACCTCAAGGATGGGTACCATTGTACACGATGGTGACGTTTCGCCCGGATATCAGCTATTCATCTGCGAAACGCAAAGCAACTGAACAGTCTCGTGTGATAGCTAACGTAGGAATTGTTGGATCGGTGGCACTTGGCATTGTGAGTGCGGGCGTAGCATGGATGGCGTTTTTTCATCGAACGCGAAGTTATTCGTAGAAGCACGTCAGTAGTCATCATTACATTATCATTAAAAGCCTGGTAGTGAGAGCTCTATAGAATAGTAGAGAGAGGGAGAGAAGAGAGAGAGAGAGATAGGGGCCTCAACCGCATTGTTTTGTGTGTATTTCCGGGAATATGGCCCCATAATCGAAATTTTCGGATATTCGTGCAGGGACCAGAAGTGCTTGTTTTGCGCGGTGATTGAGAAACCATTTATAAATAAATAATATAATATAAATAAAAAGTGTTTTATTTTATTTTATTTTATTTTTATTTTTATTTTATTTTATTTTGTTTTAATTTCGATTTAATTTAATTTAGTTTTTTTTTTCTCTCCTTCTTAGCGCGAGCGAGCGAATGAGATGAATCGTTAGTGATAACGAACATCGTTTCGTCACATATGCTCAGGCAAGCATTCTCAACCTTGACTTGACATTCAATCATACAAGAATCAGCTATGAAAACACCGTGTCCACCGGGAACCTAATGCTACGGGGAGGGCAGTACAAGTGGAAGGGTGCGTGGAAATAGATACTACCAGACAAGTGCAACAATAAAGAGTCCAAGGAACAAAGGCAAAAAGCCTCAAGAAATAATGGGTATTGTTCTGCGTGGTCGTGAGGCGCAAGCATCGTCGCATCAACGCGGCGGAGGACGTTCCATAAACGTATACAATACATCCAATCAAAATATTATTTCAGGCGGCGTTCTTCGGGGGCCTGCCCCGCTTTCGCTTGACCGGGGAGTCGGAGGTGCCCCCCTGACCGACATCCTCGTGGGCAGAGATAGGCTTGGGGTTTTTTGGTGGCCTTCCTCTCTTGCGTTTCGCAGGTGGTTCACCGGTCGCAACCTCCTCTTGAAGATTCTTTGGCTGAGGGATCATAAAGATGAGAGGATAAATGAGAGTGATGGGTTCCAAGCATAAACATACTTTAGGAGGTCTCCCCCTTTTCCTTTTCTCTCCAGCCGCTGAGGCAAGTTCGGACGCGGAGGCGGCTGTGCCCGCAGCGTTCTTCTTATTTTTGCTGCCCTTGGGACGACCGCGACCTCGTTTCGCGGGTGTGGTTGCGACACCTAAAACAGGAAGAAGGATACTGTCAGGGCACGAAACGGGATAGGACGCGCCTTATCGATCGTAGCAGAGTAAATGCGCGAATGAAAGGGGAACTGACCCGAGTCTGAATTCCCCGCCAGATGGGTACCATCTTCGAACTCGTCGGGACGTTGGGGATCATCATAGGTGTCGTCAATAGGAGAGTTAGACATGGTGGTTGGGAAAAGAGGGTAGGTAGGGGGATTGTTGAAGGGAGGCGACGGGTTATAACGATTATTTTGCCATAACTGAATAGAGTTCTTTTCGCGTGCATTTTTATTGCTTTAGATAATGTTCTTCTTGAGAGAGCGTTCTGTGTCGGGCTGGCGGAGGGCCCTGGAACCGTAGAATACGTAATTAATTTAATTGGGGGAAGGTGGACTGGGTCCATATCAATGGAAAATGCCGTTTCCGGGGGAAGAAAGCACCCAGAGGACGTTTCCCGTTCGTCCCACCGTGGTGCCATAAGTGAAAATTCCGCAATATCCCCGGTTTTTTTTTTAAAGATCAATGGGAAAATTAAATTAAAAACAAATAAAATAAAATAAAATAAAATAAAATAAAAGAGCCGTCCGTCTTTTGGGATGCGACCGTTGCCTGCCCTGGCCATGTGCTTTATCCTAACTACACTGACCCAATCGTCGCGGAGACCGAACGGCCATTCCCGGAGTTATACTGTCGGAAATCTAATCTCTCTCTCTCTCCTCTTCCGCGCCACAAAGTCCAGGGACCCGGACCGGACTTCGCCACGTGGCTACTCGTCCGTCTCTCCGTCCATCCGTCTCTCTCCCTCTCCTCTCCTCTCCTTACCTCACCTCGCCGCCGACTTACCTTACCTTTAAAAATGCTCTCTCAACCGATTCTCTTTTTTTCCCTTATCCTTTTTGGCCATCAACTTGTACTTTCCCACTTACTTCACTCTTTACCAGATGATCTTTATGCCTTTCCAAAATACCGAATTACTTTCCTCAATGGCTTGCCTCTTCTGAATGAAACCGCCGAACGTTGGCTTCGTGAAGGTCTACGTGGGGGCGAAGCTGAATTTTTCGACCATCCCACTCCATGGCATGATCGTTTTCCGTTCAAACATATCGACGCTGGAGAGGGCACAAATGTATGCATCCAACCATCCCTTCCTGGTCTATTCACATCAATCAAACCCCTCTTAAGCAGGCGGTGATCGAATATATCCCCGATTATACCATCGAACTGATGAAGATGGGTCCTCGTGACACATATATTTGTTTCATACCGCCTTCAAGCAAGCAGGGCTCGCCGCATCCAGAGGAAACTATCACAGAAGTCACCGCCTCTCGCAGCTGGTTGCTTCTGCAACCGTTGGATGGAACTTGCCTCTACGTACGTGGCCTTTTCTTTCTTCTGGTCGTATAACCAACCCGCTGCTCTCTAAGCATCGTCAAGGATGGTTTACTTATGCATACTGCCACAATTCTCACGTCCGGCAATTCCGAGAAATGATTCGCCCGCGTCCGGTGACCCCAGGTATGCTTCCAGGTTTAGTCAAATCAAAATCATAATCCCGTTCCCTCAACAAATCTCAGGAAAAGCTTATGAAATTGAGGAGGATCCCGACGTGAGTGCTTCCTTTCCCCCGTCCTTCACTCCTACCATTGTCACATCCGCTTCTCCTAGTGGGAAGCCTACGATCTCGGTCGGGCACCGAATTCCGGCACTGGTGCAGACCTGAGCAGGGCAGATCATGACGCCCTCGCAGCAAACCTCGAATTGGCGCGTGGTGCAGGCTCGCGGTACCTCGTTCAACGATGGGGCGACGGTTCCATATGCGATAGGACTGGCAAGCGACGCGAGATCGAGGTCCAGGTAAGCTTTTCGTAGCCTCCTCCCTCAAGAGGGTGTGGCTCACCTTTTGCGTGCGAATTTGCCACTACTTTTCCTGCCTTAGTTCCACTGTTCCATGACAATGACAGACAGCATAATGTTTGTCAAAGAGACAAAGACATGTCACTACGTCCTTGTGATCAACACACCGCGTCTTTGCGGCGAACCCGGATTTAAATCGCGGATTGATCAACGAGACGAGGCCCTGATCCGCTGTCGCCAGGTCGTAGATGCTACTACGCTTGCCAACCTGGATAGCACCCTCCCAGAAGCTGACCATCCTCTCCGTCAGCGGCGGGCACCCGTCACCAGCCCCCCGCCACCCATAGACGCAGCTGAGGCTCCGTCCGGAGGAACTGATGGTGGTGACGCATCCCATGAGCCCCTCGCAAAAGGGACGAGTGCGTTGGACCATCAGGACCTGCTACGCCGTGCACTCGAAGCTATCCTGCACAAGACCGGTAATCCCCCAGTCGATGGCTCCGGTGCGGGCACCACGCCACGCGTCGTGGTGGAGGACGTCGGTGACGGCGAGGTGATGATTGAGTTTATCAGCGAGGTAGAACTAAACGATGAAGCTGATCTTGAACAATTGATCGACTCCAAGACGTTCGAGGACGCGTTGCGCGCGGCGGGTTTTGATGTTCGCGATCAAGAGGTTGAGGTCGAAGTGGAAGCGGAACGCGAGGAGGGAAGAAGGGCAGGCGGACACGTAATGCCAAAGGTCGCCGGAAAGGGGATGCGCACCCCAATAAGGACGAGTTATAAAGGTCTGTAGCACTTCATAGGCGCGCCGAAGATTGGGTTACATTTGTATGTGTCACTATAGCCTCTGACTACCCAGAGACACGCATAGTGGACGCTGCTCTAAAAACCCCGGCATTGGGAAGTTAAAACTCGACTACAAACAGCTTCTAATTGCCTCATTAGCTTCCAAGATGTAATCACTCCAGAGATTTGTGCAGTTAAATGCGATTACAAAGAGGAGCGTTGACTCTAGCAGTAGTGATAGATAAAGGTCGGGACATACACATGTAGAAAAACGGTCCAAGATGTGGAGATCGTGTACCCCACACGAAAGGGGGAGCGGCAAACGTAGATCCAGTTCGAGAGTTGGCGCATCCCCAACACAGCAGAGACCGGGGAGACATGCAAGCGAACAGCGATGGCACATGGCGTACAGACGATAAAATGGTGTGTAATGAGCACATGGAAAAGAAAGTAAGTGAGCGAGTGAAAAAAACGAAAGGGTGAGGATGCAATAAAAAAGTAAATGTAAAGGCTGCGTTTGCGTGCATGTGGGGACATCCCCTCTGTACTAGAAAAACCGTCGTTTGTGTGGCTTCTCTTCTACGGTCACTTTGATGTGCGCGTGTTCCGGCGTTACCCTTGGCGTTGAACACGTCTTTATGCTCTTGAGCCATGCATCACCATCATCCTCCTCCTCCACAGCCAAGTCGTGGTCCTGACACATCCCAGGCGGTGTGTCGATGCCACGAGATGATGAATTACCACCGTGGCGGTGGCATCCGCAAAGTAGTCCGGAGGTCTTGCCACGACCCTTAAGAAGATCTGTAAGGGTGCAGCGCGCGTCGGGCTCAACGAACAACATGCGCCGAATGGCCGGCCGTGTCTCGCGTGGAAGCAGGAGAAAGATGGATTCCGCGCTACCAACACCGTTGTGAGTCGCAACTGAGGCCGAACTGTCCGCACGAGGTCGGTGGGTAGGTACTCTCTTAGCTGGGGTAGGAGTAGACTCTTTCTTAATGACGTCCTTAGGACTTGGGTCATTGGAATCCCCTTCAGATTTGAGGACCTCTTCCAGCCTGTTCGCCTCACTTGCATAATGGTCTACCTCTAATCGCTCCAAGGAAATAGGCGATATCGGCCCATGGAATGTAGACGCACGAGTTCGGGTTGAATTCGCCGTTGGTGGTTTCAGCGTCGGCGTCGGCATGTCGTCCGTGACTACGTCGACCGTCGTTGGTGACCTCGGTGTACGGCCAGCAAGCATGGGTGTGCGTAACCCCTGATATGTTGGGCTGAGCGCCGGTGAGGACGGTAGGGACTCCGTCGATGCCCCCGGGCATGCGAACATCTGTACGGAGGCATCAAGTTGCGGGGGACTGTCTGAACGGGGAATACGGCCATTCGCAAGGACGGGGAGAGTTGTCACCGAGAAGGAGCGAGGACCCCCAGAAACCCCGGGAAGGAAACGAGCCAAAGGGGCATTTTGACTGGCATCATCAGAAGATCCCGACTCCCCTGACGCATGAGTACACAACGTAAAATCTGTATCGAGGCTGTCTGGAATGGAGCTTGTTTCAAATGCGCTCAAAACAGTCTCGCCGTCGGTGGAAGAAGCATTACTACTGGTCTGGCTGTCTTGAGAAGGACTGCTAGAGCCGTTCAAGGAGGTAGAATTATTCGGATCAGCAGGTGCAGTAGCGGATTTGCGTGGAGTCTGTGGACGCGATACACGCAGGGAATCACCTCCGGGGGGCATTGTGTTATTCCGAAGTTTATCAGACGACGGAGTGATTCGGGGGACCGACTTCTGAGACAACTCCGGGTGGGAGTTGACAAAAGCACGGAAGCTCGGATCAGCCTTAGCGTCGGGGATCTTCCACGGGAAACGGCGAAGAATCATGCACATGAAGATAATGGCGACACTCCAAACGTCGGTCTTGCGTGGGTCATAATTTTCCTGCGTGATGACTTCCGGTGCCAGGTACGGGTCGGAACCAACGATGCCGGTAGCTTTCTGGTGGGCTTTTCCGGGGTAATGAAAGACAGTGGCCGTGCCAAAGTCGATGAGCTTAACGACATTATTCGTAGTCATGACGCAATTGTCGAGTTTGAGATCGCGGTGGGCGAGTCCCATCTCGTGCAAATACTCGACGCCATCACAGATTTGCCTAAACACGCAATAAATCTCGGGACGGCACATCCTGCCGGACATGACCACGCTGAACAGATCGTATGGTGCATATTCCATGACCTATATTGGGCAGGTGGAGGAGACTGAGATGGAAGCGCACTTGAGGTTGATAAAGTGACTTACTTCGTAATAGTGCCCGTGGTCGCAAACGATATCGACGGTCTCGATTATATTGGGGTGCTTAAGTGTTGAACCGACGCAAAATTCTGCAGTGACTTTCTTCTGGTACTCCTTCTCAGACTCACCGATGCGCCTCGGCCTGAATTCTTTGACGGCAAAAATGTGACCGCCATTCTTATTGCTGGCCTTGATGAGACGCACTGTACCACCTGCACCAGAGCCAAGAACGCGACCCCATTTACCATACTTCTTGGTGAGATGAGCTTGAGTAGCCTCGGAAAGGGAATTGATGGGATGTGTGCGATTGGGGGTACTGAAACCAGAACTGCGCGAGCTAGAATGATGCGTATGATGTGAATCAGGAGCAGGCGATCGAGATCGTTGGCCGCCCGAGCGAGAGGAATGAGAGGGTGACGGAGATCGGTTCGTGGACTGATGATCCTTCGTGGATTTAGATGGTTTATCTTTCCGCATAAACGCCGCAAGTTTGTGCTCCTTATGGCCCTTCCCTTCTAGGATTTGGGGATGAGCGAATGAGTCTGAAGTTTGATTCGATCTGGGTGGGCTGGGAGGCTCTGTGGGTGGCAATGCTGATGGGGTGTTCGCACCGTTCGTGGAGGCGCTAGATTCAACGCTGGGACCACGGAGGGAGTCAACGGGAAGGTGATGAGACTCTACAGGAGTATGTATGGTAATCTCCACTTGACCCGCCGCAGAAGAGGGGCCAGAGGGAAGTGTAGATGAGTGATGATGACTGTGATGATGGGGTATATGATTGTTTAAGAAACGCTTGAGATCGTGAAGTGGGCCTGAGAAATGTTTGGGGGCCTTGACAGTAGAGGGGGGTTGGAACTGCTGGGCTGGAGAACGCTCCGGAGAGTGAGACTGAGATGCAGAGGTGGGAGTGTTTGGTGCAACGGCATTGGAGAGGAAGGTGACGGAACGGCGGCGAGAGATGAAACCGAGCTTGGAAGTCATGGTTGGATGCTCTAGAGTGGGGGAGCCTGGCTGGGAAGGACTACCTCTATGCTTTAAGAAGGAAGGTGTCCTGGAGGGACGAGTTGAAGGAGCCTAGAAGAAAAGATGGTGAGAAATGTGGTTGGCGGATTATGACGAGAGAGAGTGGGGGGGGATAAGGACGGGAAAGTAATGTTACCTGCTCCGAGTTTGGAAGGATTGTGGAAGACGACTGCGATGGACATTCGGACTGAACGATGGAGGATGTATCGCCATCCAATGGAGATGATGATAAGGAATTATTGGCATCAACGGAAGAGGATATCCCTAGAGGCTCTTGGCCGATATGATGTGAAGTTGAAGAGAATAAATGCGTATCAGGAAGACGGTCATGCTCAATAGAGTGATTAGACAACATGGCCCCCTTGGTCGAGTGAGTATGAAGCGAGATGAAGTGGATGGGAAGGATAGAGGATGAAGTGGTAGTAGTTGAAGAAGAGAAGGAAGAAGAAGGAAAGGGAAAGAAGGGTGGGTTGGGGAGGGGGGGGGAGGGGGGTGGGGACGGCAAAGGTAGAGGTCATTAATGCCATAAGCCATAATTAATTATAAATCATTTACTACTCCGAGTACTCTCACATACACTTGATTATTTATTTTTATTATTATTTATTTATTATTTATTTTGTGGGTATCTAATCGCTCTTATTTTATTCCGCTCCGCCTCCGACCGACCAACCGATCATAATGCGCGCTCTTGGCTCTTCTTGGTCTCTTGGTCTCTTGGTTCTCTTGGTCGGCCGATTGATTTCTATATTCGATTCTGTTCCACTACCCCACTCTTACTTACGTTATAAATTAAGTTAACTTAATCCCCACTCATTCTACCTTTGCCGACTTCCGCATGTTTCTACGCCCCCCCCCCCCGTCCCCGTCCCCGTCCCCGTCCCTCGCCCCTCACCAAACACCCTCCCTCCCTTCCCTCTCTAAATCCCCCTTCTCTACTTATACGCAATTGACTACTAACTTATACTAATTCTAACCCTCATCTTTCCTTCCTTTTGATCGCATAGCAACATTTGTACCTGCCATCTATGACTGCATCCGCGCACATGTTTTCGGGTGTGGGTGTGGACGACATGACGCACTGCCGAGCCCAGCTTATATAGCCACCTGAGCCAGCCTATCCTTCTTGCCGGGATCCCAATTTGATTAGGTGCGCAGCACACCGCGCTTAATCGCCCCCCAAATCTCCCTATCCTATATCTTATTAAGTGTTCGCGCCTGTGCCCGCGCCTGTGCCCACTCTTCACCTCTCCCACCGCACCGCAACATAATAATAATAATAATAATAATAATAATAATAATAATAAGTATTATTATTATTATTAAAAGGCAAGAACCTGAATTCTCCCACCGCATTGCTTCTGTTGGCAGCAGCGCCCTGTCCTCTAACAACTCGCCGCTCACATGCCACTGATCGCTTGTCCACCTTTGACGCCCTGGACTTTTGGCGTCCTGGGTATGGGCCTTGACTCGTGACTATTTGCCCCTTGGAGCCTCAATTCTGCACACCAATGACCCTTTTATTTATTTTTAGCTCTCACCACAGACTAGTCCTGATCCTTGTTCATGTGTATGTGCAAAACCATCCCCGCACTGCACTCCTCTATGTGGCTCCCCATCACCACCGTAACCCTTCAATCCAGAGCGGTGTTTTTTTTTTTTGATGGGGAGGGAAGCTGTGCCATCCCGCTACACCCAGACAAAGCGCACCACGTGTATCTCAGGCGCCTCGCTTGTTGGGTGTTCTGTCCATCACTCTCTGCCATGCGTCCGTATTATATCTCAGTGGATAAACGCTTGCTCTTTTTTGTACGTTGCAGATCGGACGGCCACGCAGCTATTGTATTACCGTTATAAATGCTTTGTGCTTCTTCATGGTCCCTCGTCTACAAGATCCGAAAGTGCGCAACGTGGGCATGTTGAAAGCTCGAGAGTATAACCAAATCATTATCAAATTTTGAGATACCAAGCATGAGTTATCATGCCTGTGGCATGATGGTACGCGCGTTTACCCATCACACCATCACAAAAGGGCATACCTACCCCGGTTTCTAATAATTGTGCAACCCCCACATATTTCCTTCCTTATCAGAACTATCTGTTGGTTGGGTCGTAGAGCAACACCTCAAAGTGTGCGCACGCAACGAACGCGCAACGGGCGGCCTCATAATCACCCGTTGCTGGACACTCACCCCGGAGCCCGAGGCGCGTGAGATGTTAAAAAAGACTGGACTGGATATCTTTGGATTATATAAGCTGAGATGGGTTTATATGGTTGATGCGCACGTTGATGGATCCTGCAGGAGACCCACTGCCCTTTCCTAAATTCAATTATAAGGGAATATAGTAGTGTTTCCAAAAAAAGGAGATTTGATGGATGAATGATGGATGCAAAAAGAAAAAAAGGCCGAATCGCAGACAGAAATGTTGACTATACCGCCATACCGCCAAAGACTCGGTGAAACAAGAACATCACCATCATCACCTTCATCATCATCATCATCTTCATCATCATCATTATCATCATTATCATCATCATTTTATCCGTATCTGTATCACGCCCTCCCACCCCGACCCCCTTCGATCCCAGGAAATGTTGATTTAGCTTAGTGCATAGCAGGCCATCCAAGGGAATATTGTTATTATCTGTGACCGCCTTTCTTTTCTTCCGGCTTCCGGTTCCGGTTTCATTCTTCATTTTCGTTCATCGTTGGCCTGTGTCATTCACCCCTCTTACAGCTTGTGCAGCGGCTGCGGGCTCAAGAACTGTGCGGAACTACGATATACTTTTTGTTTTTCTCTTTCTTTGCGAGCTCGGGACAATGGGACACCGAACCGGTATTAGACTGATCTCTTACTATGTCCGTCCATGTATTGTACAGGTGAATGCCATGCTACCTGCTTCATTTCACCTTCCTGCTCGTTCGGGTAGGTAGAATTATGCAGACCTATTGTTTTATTATTTATTCGCACTTCTCGCTTCGGACAAGAGAATGGGCACATTCACCTGTCCTGTCTTGCCTTGTCGTTGTCGGGACTAAGGTCCAATCAATCATGATATCTATGACGTGATCACTCTCGCTATCAAATCAAACCGGGTTGATTGAAGCCGCACAATACACATAAAATGTAAATGCAGCTGTAACTACGTCAGCAGGGCACTTAAACCGGTCGACCTCACGCACACGCTATTTGAAACGTCCCACTCGTAGCGAGAGGTGGATGCGTCTGTGCGCCTGCGGAAATACCGAACGTCCAATTGCTAGACTCCGAGGCTCCACTCGTCTTGCCTATCCTTGATCCTCGGCGTCTCGCTTTCGTTTCATCTCTCGAGACACCTTATGCTGCGCGGACTCGTGTCGCGCAAGTTCCGCGGGCACCTTCGACACTGGGCTCTTTGATATTTCTAAAGCACATGGTCCTCAGCATTCTCAGTTCACCCAATAGGATGGTTCAACGTCAGCTTACCTTGCTTTAGGTCATACCTACAAAGCAAGAAGAAAAAAAAAGTATCAACCCCGCTCATCTGAGATAGGAACAAGACAACGTACATTACTTCGTCATCGTCATTGGTTAAGAACGTGATTGCTGTTCCCTGTTTACCAGCACGCCCAGTGCGGCCTGAAACACAGCTGAGTCACAACACGGACAGAATGTCAAAGATATCGATATCAACAAACCTATGCGATGTACATAAGCCTCGATTGTGCTGGCCATCTGGAAATTAATAACAAGTGAAACGTCTTGTACGTCGATACCGCGTCCAGCGAGGTCTGTCGCAACCAGAACGTCGGCAGCACCAGAGCGCAGTGACTGTAGAGATGCCTCTCGTTGCTCCTGATTCTTGCCAGAATGCAAGGTGGCAGCGCTCCACTATGCGAAAACACCAAGTCAGCATTTTGAAAACCACCATTTTGAGCCTAAACTCACTCCAGCACGAGTGAGGTCCTTGGCTACCATGTCCGCGGTCTTCTTCTGGTTGACAAAAACGATAATAGGTGCCTGGTACTGGCCGCTGTTGAGGATTTCCAGAAGACGCTGTCTATGAAGAGAATCAACCTCCAACTTGAGCTAAATGCCAACCGAACAACGCACTTCTTTTTCTCTTCTCCGATTATAAAATCGACGCGCTGTTCAACAGTATCAACAGCTCTGCCGGCTTCACCAATTGTGATGATTGCCGGGCGCTTCAGATACTTCCTTGCGAGCCTTTCAACAGGGGGTGGCATAGTCGCAGAGAAGAGCGTGGTCACTCGTGTGCGACCCTTCTTCACAAGGGTCTCACCATCAACATCCATCTGCTCGCTCTGATCTTCTCCTTCCATAGTCTCCGAGGGTAGTTGGTCGAGGATGAAGGTCAAGTCAGCCTCGAAACCCAAGTGGACCATGCGGTCAGCCTCATCCATGACGACATATCGGCATTGGGATAGCACGAGGACGTGCCGCTCAAGGACATCCTTTAGACGACCAGGGGTGGCAATTATGATCTCCGCACCCTCGCGAAGATTAAATTGTTGCTCTTCCACAGCTCTCTGCAATATATGAGTACAGCGCAGTAAGAAGGGCTAAAAACATACCCCTCCAACGATAGAGACACAACGAAAACCGAGTGGTGTGGCGAACTTTCGCGCCTCTGATTCGATCTGCTGCGCCAGCTCGCGAGTAGGAGCTAAGACAAGTCCGTAAGGACCCAAGTGTCTGTTTTCCTCGGTAAATGGAGGCATGTTCGAGATAAAAGTAAGCATGGGGATCACAAAAGCCGCAGTTTTTCCGGAACCTGGAATCAGGTCAGCATCTCGTTTTACATGTACATGCAAGGATAAAGGCGGACCTGTTTCTGCAATCCCGATGATATCTCGGTTCTGTAAGCCGATAGGAATGGCCTGGCGTTGTATAGGGGAAGGCTCTTTGTAGCCAATCTGGTCTATGACGGTAAGGATCTGTTTGGGAATGGAAGATTCTCCCCATCCACGCAATGGATGCGGGATATTACCACCTGTATTCGGATCAGTGGGGTAATAAGGGAGTAATGAGAAGTCAGTTGACCTCTTGCCGCGATGCTGAAATCCTCGCGGAAGATGCGCCAATCGCGCTCCTTCATCTCATCTAAAGCTTTGTCTGTCCAATGGCGATCATCGTAACCGTGTTTTGCGGCCTTTCTCCGTTCCATGGCGTCAGCAAGTTGGGTATCTGACTTGGTGCCAGTTCTGCCTCCTCCATCGTCCATACCTGCAATGTGTCCGCGTCCGAACATGACTTGTGCTCCCTGCCGCTGAACTCCAATATTCGCAGAAGGGTCCGCGGAGAAAGTGTCCTCCTGTTCGTCCCAATCAAAGACAAACTTGCGGTCGTTCATCTTGCGAATCTTGCGCTTCTTCTTATCAACGCCGAGATATCGCGAGCGTAGCGCAGCAAGGTCTTCTTCTGTCATCGTGGGGGTAGAGGCGGAATCGGGTCCCGGAGTTGGCGAGTTGGATACCGGAACGGATTGAGGACCACCTGTTGAAGACGTGGAGGTGTTGGCAGCAGCCTTAACCCGCTCTGCGCGAGGTTCGGTAGGGACATTGCCATACCCTAAACGTCTGTCGTCAGCTGGGCGCCTGTCGCGGTAGTCTCTACGACCAGTTCCCCGGCCGCGGTCACGACTGCGGTCATGATGGTCATCATCTGTTGGAAGAACGACTAGCGAGTTGGCACAACAGACGAGAAGAAGAAAGTACAGACATCTTGAATTATTATTCGTCGCATACCTGCTCTCTCTCTCTTGCCTTCGAATAGTTTCTGCTTCGCGCTCTAGCTGTTCTCTATTATTCCGATTTTCCTCGTCCCTTTTCTTCTCTCCCTGTATCTCTTGAGCTCTTCTAGCAATGGCAATCTTTGCGCGTTCCTCCTTCGACAGGAATCTGGGCTACAAAAGAACAATATAAGATGACCACAAGGGTTCCATAGGGTTACTCACCCTAGCTGCAGCTTCTCGCTCTTCTTTCTGCTTCTGGAGTAAAAATTCGATGGATAGCGGTTCAGCTCCGGGCGCCATTGTAGCTATCCTACCTGGGGTAATGATTGGGTTGGAAATGAGCGATTGTGAACTCGGAACTCGAGAACACGCGCGAAAGAAACGTCGACAAGCAAGCAAGACGTGATTACGTAATCAGGCACGATAAGGGTTAAGTAATAGTAATGATTAATATTATTATGTAGCGCGCTGGCGCTGGCACCGGAAGGAAGGTCGAGTAGGCAACACCGGAATCCTCACCAATGGAGTATATCCTTCATCATGAAAACTATTCTGGATTAAACATAATGCATGGACAGCGTGCATACCCGTCTTCCAAACTAGCGCCCCTTGGGAACGAGGGAAACGCGATAAATGCTAGAGCTGGACATTCTTGAGCTTCAGTCGCCATATCTCCACGCCATCCCAGTCTTCCATTCTCCATTTCAAGCCCCCATTCTCCATCGCCTTGGATACTTTCCTATGGGGAATTCGGGTCACGGTAAAACCCCAAACCCTTTTGGCTTCGGAAAGAGCACGGTCAATCACTGCGGGGTCACGACGTTCAATACACAGATATACTGGTGGAGACCTGGAAACAGTCGCAGCGTTGTAGAGGGCACGGAGCAGCGGTTGGATAAGCTCAACGTCGTAGATAGTATCTGAAGATATTATCAAGTCAAAAGGGGGTTGCAGAGAGGCATCATTAGCCTGTGTCTCGGTGGCCAAGGGGGTGTAAGTCGTAGTGGTAGCGACGGCAACGGGATTCATCCAATCCCATGATGCGGGTGGGACAAGCCAATCTAGTTCTCTAACTTCAATGGTACTGTGATTGCAAGTGGTTCTGGAGCGGTTCGATACTATGTTTGGTAACAGCACGGAAGAGATGGTGTGACTAGTATCAGTGGCAAGAACGTCCCAACCAAGAGAGTTCATGGCAAGGCTATATATATCTGAGGATGTAAAAAGATAAGAAAGAAAGAAAAGACTGACGCGATGAGACCAATACCACTGCCAAGCTCAAGGAGACGAGGACGACTGTGAAAAGGGGACTGGTGAATTGATTTGTGAACTGTCGCGAGGTAAAGAGAAAGACATTGAGCGCCAAGCCAGAGGGAAGTTCCTGTCGATCTACTGTCTTGTTGTTGTGTTAGAATAAAAAGGTGATGATTCAAGAAATGATAATTGAGTAATTGAATATGTTTTGTGTAATGAGCAGGAGCAGGAGCGGGAGAAAAGCATTCGCGGTCAGTCATCATTAACCTTGCCCTGCCTTGCCTCGAGGCAACCGGCGTGAACATTCTTTTTCTATTCTCTTCGAGGTTTCTTCCCTTCCCTACTTTACCTCTCTACATCCAATCCATCACTTTTGTACTTTTATCATTCTTCTTTAACCATTTCCCATCACACACGTCCTTTTCTATTGGCGACCTTCCCATGAAAGCTCTTTTTAATCGATTCAACAGAGGCCTCTCCAAGGATAAGGCAAAGGAACCTAAGGATTCAGACTTATTCTCTCCTTCGACTTCCTCCTACCAGAAGGAAAAACTTCCTCAGCTACCACCCCTTAGAGAATGGCCTCCGTCTCCATTTGAACAGCCTCAGCGTTCGGTCGGTACACCAACCTCAATCGCGTCATTCAAACCCCTTCCTGAACTTTCCTCTCGCCCCCTTCCTCCTATCGAGGATACTCCCCACCCGCTTACGGACTACAACCCCATATCTGTGAGCCATTCAAGAGGTCCCCTCTCCGATGTCGCAGAAGAGGATTCCGTCGATACCGCTGTTGTTACTCGCATTGCATCCCCCCGCGCTGACCAGGACTCTGCTGGGCGTAGTTCGCGCAAGGCTGCGAATGGGAGTATAAACACGACTAATGGGCATAACGATGTGCAAAAGAAAGTCGCCTTTCTCTCCCCTCCTCCGACCCCGTCGAGCCTCGGCGCAGACCGTCCTTTACCAGACGACGCGTCTGCCCCAAACAAGAGTACGGTGGTACGCTCCCAGCCAGCACACCTCAAAGATCCCCGTGGCTCGACGTCTACTGCTGCATCCGGGTCTCGCACGGATGTGGGTTCAAGCAAGAGTAGCACCCAGCAGACGGTCAAAGCTACATCAACACGTTCAGCTACTTCTCCCTATCCAATAAAGCCAGGTTATGGAGACGGCGCTTCTATCCATCAATCTCTCCGTTCTGGCACTCCTTTCTCTCAGAAATCGACTGGTAGTGTCTTGCCTCCAGCTTCTTGGAGTGAAGGTGCAGAAGAGGATCTGGTAACTCATCTCGGACCTCGTGAACGGACGCGACAAGAGGTACTATGGGAGATTGTTGCGAGCGAAGAAAGGTGATTAGATTGAGTAAACGTCTTTCCGTTATTTATTTCCACCAACAACCTTCAGATATGTAGCCGAACTGCTCAAGATGAAGGAAACCTTTACAGTCCCTCTACTTCACCCGTATGCAACGTCTCCAATAGCGTCTCCTACGATGCCAGAGTATGATGAGATGTCACGACTCGAAACTCCTCTAGAGTCCCTCGAACATCTACCCATTGCTTCCCGTTTCTCTCTCCACTCGGCTTTCGGTCGGACACGCCCATGCCCACGCCCACGCCCACGCCCAACGCTATCGATCACGCATCTCGGAGAGAGGAAAAGGAGGCCCCAAACATGGATAGTGACTCTCTTAATTCGGATTTTGAAGATGACAATGACAGAATGGGCAAGGGTTTTTCCGAATCCCGTCGTTTTAACAACAAACATAATCATCCCCGTTCACCTTACGGTACTTCTCGGACCGGGTCTGGCAAAAATACCTCCGTCCCGTTCCCCTCCCGCTCTCATCAATCTCTTCCCCCGCCTCCCCGCCCAAACCCCAATGCGGCCTCCACTCAGTCTTAGGTCGCCAATCTTTCGTAGGACCCTCTGCAGATAAGGACCGCGATCGGGATCGCAAGTCGACCTCTACTAATCCAAGCGCACGAGGGATGCTACGCAAGTCCAGAAAAAGCCTGACCAAAGCGGATCTAATCGCCAATGGCGGTGTAGCCCCGCATCAATTGCCGGATGACTTGAGGCAGTGCCTCGAGGTCATCGAGGATAGTATCCTTGCGGGGCATCTCAAACTCAGTGAGGGGCTCCGGAAACGATATGATGAGCAATATCCCCTTGTCCGGTCCTTGGCAGACGTCTTCGTGGCAAATGTGAGATCGTCTTCATCCATCCTTTATTTTCACCTGTCACAACTTTATTTGATTCTAGTCGCACATCCTCCGGGGTTATGCGGACTATGTTCTACATTTAGAACGAGCCCTCGAGCAAGCCAATGACGCAATTTCAACCAGCAACTCAACCAAACGTCCAAAGAATAAGGACGCGGACGAATGGCTCAAAGTCTGCGTCTTCCTGCGCAAACTTGAAAGCGATGCTCAAGATCGCGGGGAAACGGGATTAGCTATCTCTTTATCAAAGCCTTTCCAGCGCCTGCTCAAGTACCCGTTACTCTTTCAAAACCTTCTTTTCCACACGGATCCGTCCACCTTTGAATATGAAAGTACCCTTCAGATGGTTGCAGAGGTCGAGAATATTGTTCGTAGCATCGAGGATGAAAAGATTCAAAAAGAAGAACGCGACAAGACGCGGGATATCCTCGCGCGGATTGAGGGTTTGGACAAAGTAAAGCAACTTGCTGCCCCCAAGCCATCTCGTGTTCTGGTGGAGGAGCGAATCCTTACTCCCAGAGAATCAAGTGATGTGTCAAAGCCTTCGTCACCGCCCCCAGCTGGGACCACCAAGGGTGTCAGAGGGAAGACGTCCTTCAAACGTTTGAGCGATGTGCTGCAGACCAGTGGAGGTGGTGTTGGTGGGAAGAAAGATATGTGGCTAGTCGTCTTCAATGACGTTGTGCTGCGTTGTCAACGCACTGGGACAACTTCTCTCCCTTTGGGAAGTGCTCATGCTTCAAGGGCGAACTCCCTACCTGAGCTTCAAGGCAAGTCAAAATATGCAACTACAGGCCGCCGAAACTCAGTCGCGCGACCACGGAATCTATATAAGTTCATCAAGGCAAGCTCATGTTCCCGTTCTGATGACGGATATATCTGACAGCATTTCCCTTAGATCGAAAACTGGGCTATCGGCAACGTCGTTCAACCTCGTGAAGGCGTTGTATCAATGGAAGAGTATGTACTATCCAGACATTGCATCATAGAAGAGGTCTCACTTAATGGATCTTATATAGTGTGGTTCGTTCAAGAGCTCAAATCCATTCTGCTGTTCAGCCCAGGGTCGTGCCTATGCCCGATGATGACGAGGATGGTGGGGGCGATTCCGACGACTCGGATCGCAAGAGCAAAATGAGTTTCTCCTATTGGGGAGCAGATAAGATTACTCTCCAAAAACCCATGGTCAAACATCGAGCAATTCCGGGAGGGCTGGTCACTAGACGTACGGGGCCCACCATACCTACGGGCTACTCTAGGGAGTCTTCAGCGAATGCCAAATTCGGTAGCCGCCTTGTGTCGGCGTCGGCCGACTCCTCAGCAAGTACTGCCCGTCCATCTAGCCGTAGAACCGTTACCACGCCAACGGGGCGCCGCCTAGCCGCATCAGATGAGGGGCACTCTGTCAAAGTGACTGTTACCCGACCAGCGTGGGACGGAAGTACGCGCACCCCCGTCACCTCCGTTCAATCGACGAAACGGTCTCGCAATACCTCGCAAAATAGTGCTGCCACCCGTACTACGATAACCCCTTCCAATAAGGTCCTCGCTTCACCTGCCCCGTCTGAGGACTCTGGAGTTGGACTCTATCGCCAGATGATGGCGAATGACCCGTCATTAAACAACGGCTAGACTCAACATACATTCTGTCCCTTTACCTTTAATTCTCTTTGGCGACTCCTTCATTTAAGATACCAACTCATTATGTTATTTGGAACGATACTCTGGGTCTCCATTCCTCTACCTCAACGTTTTTGCATGCTGCTTACCTTTTTTTTTTGCTTTCATTGTGCCCTGAGTACCCTTCCCTTTCGCGATACCGTTGCCATATCCAAGTTTTCAGCTCCTCAGTTCAAAGGAACCTCGTTTCTTTCATCCACTGATACCTGCACTCATTTAGCCAATGAACGGTTTCCACGCCGCCATACAGCCCCTCTTTTAGAATCTCATTGCCTTGTTTGCTTCTTAATCTATACATGGCTAGAACTTGTATCACCATTATGCTGCTTTTAAATCTATCACACCATTTTTCTTCATTCATACGCTGCACTGTGGATACTAACGCTCCTCCCACTTGGGTCCTTCGCGCAGCCCCAGTCTCCGCGCGGGATCCACCTGTATCAAGCATCAGCCAAGGATCTGGTTTTTGGGAGAAATAGTACGCACCGAACGGCTGTTTTTGCTGCGGTCTCCGAAAGGAACAAATCTATGGGAGAAAACTATGACAAACTGAGCGTGGATGACCGTAAACTATCTCACTGTCGAAGATATCACGGATGTAGTAAGCTTCTTTGGTATCTGGGGTGTTTTCTGGCCAACGCTCAGCACGTTTCTCAAATATTTCGTCTGGGATGGTCTTCTCAGCGTGGTCTTTCAACCTGATAGATGTCATCAATGCGTCGCACGTGCGACAAATGGTCATTGGGGATCGTACCCATCTATCCAGGAGTAGCCAACGCCATCTGAAAACTGTTCCTTTTGCCTCCACAAAATCGAACGAGGAAGGTACGGCTACGGAGATAATCAGCGTGATAAGCAATGATAGACGTTCTGCGATATGACCTTGCCGTCAGGTGCTACATCAAATGCCTTGCGAAGGATGTACTTCTCCATCCTTGGATAGCCGTCCTCGTCGAGTTGCTGAGAAGTGCCTTTGCCGAACATCTTATCTTCAGGTCTGACATTCATTGCGACTTCCAAGAACGCCTTGTCCAAAAAGGGAACGCGGGCTTCAAGACCCCAAGCCATTGTAGATCTTCAAAACGTCAGAGGGAAGTACCGTATCGAGTCGTAGTACTCACTTGTTTGCGCGCAGACAATCAGCTGTATGCAAATCCTTCACTCTACGGACGCATTCCTGATGGAAAGAACCCGCATCAGGAGCGGCATGGAAATAGAGATAACCTGTATAGGTTCAGCTTCAGGAGATAAGCTCCTGATGCGGAAAAAATCACCTCCAAAAATCTCATCACTGCCCTCGCCGCTTAGGACCATCTTGACACCCATTGCCTTGATCTTGCGACTGAGAAGGTACATCGGCGTGCTCGCCCTCACGGTGGTCACGTCATAGGTTTCCAAGTGATATATTACATCTGGGACAGCATCCAATCCTTCCTGAACAGTGAACACGTATTCGTGGTGTGCGGTGCCCAAGTAGTGAGCTGCTTTACGGGCAGCAAGGAGATCTGGGGAATGCTCCAAGCCAATTGAAAACGAGTGTAGCCTTGGCCAAGAGGTGATCGTTTCTGCGTGGAGAAAAGTTTAGTGACGAACGAAAGGAGGGTGATTGCACCCACCATCTTCGGGCAATCCGGAATGCGGACCTCTAGGAGGTGTCGCGAGGCCGGTGTCAACTTGAGTCAACCGCCTCTGCCTGGCCTCGAATAGAGCCTGGGATACTCTCTCAGTCTCTCTAGCTGCGACGGCTGCAATGATGCTACTATCCAAGCCGCCGCTGAGAAGAACACCGTAAGGAACTTCAGACATTAGGCGCTTTTTCACGGCAGTCTCAAGAGTTTCTCTGATTAACTTGAGATCGGCTGTCTGAGAGGGAATTAAAACGTCTTTGTTGCCAGAGTCAGAGTCACCATCCCACCAAGAGGGCATGTAGTAGCGGATTAAGGAGCCGTCGCGGCTATCGAATACATGGCCAGGGGGGAATGCAATGATCTTGTCGCATTCTTCGACCAGGCACTTGAGCTCTGAGGCGAAAAAAACCGCTCCAGGACGTCTCGAGGACCAGCCCTGATACAGTGTCGTGATCCCAATAGGGTCACGGGCAGCTATAATTCTGGAAGGCTCGACGGACTCGTCAAGCAACACAAAAGAGAACATCCCATCAAGAAGATGACAAAGATCCTTGTCGTGTTTCCGATACTTGAGGACAGCAGAAAATTATTCTTTAGTTGTAGAGACCACACAGTGTACACACCAGAGGGATGATAACCTCGCAGTCCGAGTGCGTCTTGAACTTATAGCCGGGGGTACAAGCAGCTCGCAATTTGATGTGATTGTAGATCTCACCATTCACGGCGAGAATGAGCTTCCCATCCTCACTGACGAGGGGCTGTGCGCCAGTATCTAAACTCAAAATTGTCTATGAAGAGACGAGGTGAGGTCTGATTGGGAATATGCTCACCAACGCCAACGATTGCAAGACGCTCATGAACGAGCACGGTGCGTTGACCGACGTAGCAACCAGACCAATCGGGGCCACGATGACGCTGTTTCTTGGAAAGAGCGATGAATCTGGACCTATCAGCAGCAGGTCTTTCGAGGTCATGCGCAGCAAAAATACCACACATGTTGCCAAGCAAGAAGAAGAGAAGAAGGTTGTTGATTATAAGGGAGCTAGATAGGTTGAGGTTGATAATGATAATGATAAGATAATAAGATAATAAGATAATCAGCACGAGGAGGAGGAGGTAGGAGGTAGGAGGCAACTGAGGCGAACTTGTCAAACAAAACGAGCAAATTCTCACGCTCACGGTTGGTCGCATCCGCAGCCTCAGCCTCCGTCTTTCATCCCTTTCTCTCCCTCCGACCCGCTCCGTTTCAATCCCCACTCGCTCGCTTTATCTCCTTTGCAGCAGACGCCGTTCTGTAATTATTGCTTCTGAGCATTCAGACTCAAAGCAATGGCACGCGATCGGCTTGCTGCCCTGCGGGTTCGTCTTTCAATTCCATCCTTAGACCTCTGATATATTCATAATCCAACGCTTTCCCACTCCCAGGCACAGAGACAAGGGGGTCCCCAGAGCCCACCAATGCTACCGGAGAATATGAGATGGCCGGTCTTCAGACCCAGGACCACATCACGAACGGGAATGGGACTAGCTCTGCCGACGGAATGACAAGATTCTACAGCCAGGTCCGCAGAGAACCAATCATTATCAGAATATATTTTTATGCACTCGCTCCTAACAAAAGATATCCAACATTCAAGACGAGCTTCGACGCTTTGATGCGAACGTGTCGAGGATTTCTGACTTGCATTCTCGTTCTCTGAACAACACGGATGAGGCACTTTCACAGCAGAATGCTGCCGCCTTGGACGATCTTGTAGCAGAGACCAGGTCTCTGAGCAATCAAATCAAGAACGAAATTCAAGAGTTGGAGAAGGAGCCTGTACCCCCTGGGCAAGATGCGAGGATACGAAGGAACCAGGCGAGTTAACATCCCATAAGGGTATAGACACTCGCTCAGATATGCCATCACAGACTTCCCTTGTCCGTTCAAAGTTCATCGAGGCTTTGCAGAATTATCAGCAGGTAGAACAGCAATATCGCACTCGATACCGTCAGCGGGTCGAGCGCCAGTTTAAAATTGGCAAGTCGTTTGGCTTGTAATGTTTTTCTCAGCTACCTACTCAAGCCTTGTATCGACAGTAAAGCCGGATGCCACACCGGACGAAATTACTGCAGTTGTCCGAAGTGATCAAGGGGCTGGTGGCCAGATATTTGCCCAGGCTGTGGGTTTAACACCCTCCCAATTAAGCTGCCCATTGAATGAAACATACTTTTAGCTCACATCTTCCACACGATATGGGGAGTCGCGAGCTGCATATCGTGAAGTTCAAGAACGGCATGAGGATATTCGAAAGATCGAACGCACGCTCGCTGAGCTGGCACAAATGTTTATTGATGTGAGAATGCTTTCTTCAATCGCACCCACCAAACCCTCTACTTACTGTCAGTACAGATGGACGTCCTCGTCGCGCAACAGGACGACACGATCAACGCTATTGAGACGTCCGCCGCTCAGGTTGAAGGAGATACGGAAGCCGGGTATGTTAAGAAGCCCCCCTCTACCCTCCGCTATCTTTTTGACTTAGTGGAATTGCAGCCTTGTACAGACAGAAAAAGCCGTGAAACATGCTCGATCGGCTCGCCGAAAACGCTGGATATGTTTCTTCATATTCCTCATTATCCTGGCCATTGTCGGCGTCGCGGTCGGGGTCACTGTTGGAAAGCATTAGACGCCTATTTGTGACTTGGACATTGGATAGTCACCAGACACCAGATTACGGTTTGCTTTATGTTTTATGATTTTGGCTCGTATCTACGCAAGCGGGTTGTTATACACCACACCTGCGCATTCTACCTAATTCGTTTACCCAGTCCGCTCGGTTCGTGTCCATGTTCGTGCCTCATTCCTTCCTCCTTTCCCTTCTTCCTTACGTGCGCTCAATGTGTCCGAGTTGTCCGAGAAATTGAGAAATACAGTTCAACCGCCCATAAGCCTTGGCGCTGGCGTTAAAGCGTCGTCACGCGGACACAAACCTTGACCGTCACGCGTGCAATCATTCCTCTGCCCCCCTGTAACTCGTACCCGTACCCTATCATGTCCGTTAAAAATCCAGCACATCGTCGCAAAGGCGGCTCCGTCGAAGTTGTGGATTCAAAATATGCTGTTGACCTAGCTACCCAGCAATCGTACTCAGAAAACATATTTCTTTTCGTGCCTAACCTTATTGGTTAGTTCTCTCGATGGCACTCCTTTTTTTGCACTGCTCAACGGTAATTTAGGCTATAGTCGTATCGTCCTCGCAGGTTTAGCTCTTCACTACATGAGCTATCATCCAAAGTATTGCACACTGCTCTATGGCATATCCTGTTTGTTGGACGCGGTGGATGGGCAAGCTGCAAGAGCCCTTGGCCAGACCTCCAAGTTCGGCGCTGTCCTAGACATGGTAACAGACAGGTACGACATATGTCATTTTCATCGCCCCTACTTCTAGTAGAGTTGATTGTTTGTTCAAGGTGTACTACATCGTGCCTCCTATGTTACTTGTCATCAGCATATCCAGCCTACGCTCTCTTCTTCCAGTTCTTGATATCCTTGGACTTCGCGAGCCATTACATGCACATGTACAGGCAAGTAAGCCCCATTGTCTCTTTATATCGTAGACTGAGACTTGTGTCTGCCTAGCTCCCTTGTTACAGGGTCGCGGAGTCACAAACTGGTCACGAGCGATGTCAGTAGAATCTTGTGGTATTATTACAATGATTCGGTGAGGTGTAATGGAAGGTTGTATCATTGAATGCTAACAAAGGACATTGCAGCGGACACTCTTTTTGATATGCGCGGGAAATGAGTTGTTCTTTGTTTCCCTGTATCTCATGAAATGGGTTAAAGCACCTATTGGACTCACACACCCATTGCTCGCGCGATTGACATGGCCAGAAGTTGTTGCTCTCACATCGTTCTGGGTTTTCCTTGCCAAGAACATCATCAACTTCGTTCAGTTGTGGAAAGCTTCGAAGATCCTGGTTGGAGTCGACCTCGCAGAGAGGGCACAGGCACGAGAAGCCAATCCGAGGTCAAAGGCAAAGTGAAATTGTGTTATGTTAAAATAGATACCATTCATTTGTTCACTCGGTATACGCTACGCTATTGCCCATGAGCTGTAATGCTGATTTCTTTACCTTTACTTTTACTATGAAATTATCCATTATCCTTTTTTTCTTTTATTTTTTTTTTATCATATCATGACATGACATAACACATTTATGATTTGATGTTGCACGTCCTAAGCGGATGACTTGAGCTTGTTCGGCTTGCATGCGTTCACACATCCTCCTTCGCAGAGCTTGTCTGTCTACGAAGACATCCTCAGTCTCAACTCGCGCTCTTCTATCATATTCTGGTCCTGCGCGTTACCCAAGGAATGGCCTACATTCTACCCCAGCTAGGAGCGATCGCGTCGCTAGACGGGCTTCCACATCCTCACCCAACTCACCTGAGACTGACCCTACGCCATCCCCTAGCACACCTAGCCCTCCAACAAGAGGGCTTGCTAGTTCCAATGGAAAAGATGAATCAGGCATTTCAGCGCCGATACTGCAGGTTTCCAATGAACAGGGCTTCTTTTGGTCATATCAATCTCTGTCTGAATCTGAGTCCTCTACGCTGCCACCGCCGGAAGTGTTTGAAGAGGTTCTGAATAACGTCTACCTTTCTCTACACCCACAAGCACAGCATAAAGCTACGTATTCCACTCCAAGCGGTCCGCCCATAGAGCCTACCCTTGCTCTCTATTGCCCGATCGAAGGGGAAACTACGTTATCGACGATACTGTGCGAGAGCTTGCTCGTAGGACAGGCTCAGACGTAGTCGTGCTGGACGCAGTACACATGGCAGCTGGAGAGTGGGGTCAATTTGGACAGGGTACGTGCGCCTGCCGTCTTAAGACAATTTTTTATCTGACACCCACGACGTCGTATCTCTCTTTTGGCCTTCAGCGGCATCACTCATAGAACTCCCACAAAACCCACTTCACTTCCCTTCTCAAATCACTACTTCTCTACCTCAGTCAGCTGTGGCATATGATGACGGCGATGATGGAGAGTCACCGAGCCCATTTTTTTCTCCAGCTCATATGACATTGCAGCTTGTAGTACCATCGCAGGCATCTCGAATGTCGGGGAATGCCTCGTCGAAAGGTAGCATGGTCAAGGCTAAGACCTTCTTCGAGATGTGCATTAATATGCAGGCTCCTGATACAGGAAGCTCCGGCGCTACCCTGAGGCCGCGTCTCATATATGTTCGCGACTTTCCAGTACTCTCGTCGTCGTGGGCATCTTTACATCCAGCTCTGCTCCCCGCAGTCCGCCAGCGACGCCAAGGTGCCTTGTCGCGATCAAATTCTCCTGTGGTCAATCCAACAATAATCATATTCGGCATCACCCCTTCCATCTTTCCACCGCCTTCGACACCTTCATCACCGCCCAGTCCACAGGGCATAATGAATGTGTTGGCAAGCCGCAGCGGCCAAGCTACTCCAAGCGTCGCGGCATCAAGACCCGGGAAGTCAGATTGGGGTGAGGAGGACCACGCGGAGAAGGCCCGAGAATGGCGCCTGCGTGAGCGTTTGCGGAAATGGGAGCGTGGTGATCAGGCTCTACAATCTGAATTACCCAAGCTTCTGACAGGGCCCGCTGTCGAGGATGAGTCGGGCTCTTCCGGTCAGCCCAATGTCGTGCTCGTCGGCGGCCCTGGCGGGGCAAGCCCACTTTCTTCGTTCCTTGGTCCGTTACTCGGTAGTGCATCCCGACCCAGTTTGCATTCGGCGAGTTCGGGATCCCCGACAACCTCAGGGTTTCTGCGTACCTCGGTACTGGTACCTGCTTCTCGGTCCCTGTCCCGCGAGAGAATCTCTAGGATAAGCCGACGAAGGGAAATTAACGAGTTGACCATGCGGATGGCGATCGGAGCGGTTGGGGGATTGCTTGAGACGCGCAGCGCCGCTTCTGTTTTCCCCCCATCCTCTGAGCTTGCGCCTGCCCTCCTGAGCATGCTGGGGCAAGGGATGCGACAAATTCTTTGAAAATGTGGGATGACTGGGGGAACAGAATAGAGGCTTGGGTACCGGTAAAACAAATTGCCGACCAGGCAGTTGGTCGTGTCGTGTCGTCTTCTCTACACCGCGGGGAGCGCAGCAGGCCAACACTTTCAGCGACCCCTGTTTCATGGGTACATGTCTCCAGTGCGTGGGCAGATCAAAGGGCCTCGCGTGATCTCAGAAAGGAGTGGATGCAACAATCCTCCAACAGACCGGCAGGGTATGACCAACAAGAGAAGGATGGAGATTTCGAAAGTGACACGCATGTGGATGACATTATCGAAGCAGTAAAACACGACCCGTACTTGGATGGGCATGAACAGAGGCTCCTTGGGTGCATTGTAGATTCCGGTAAGTTTGACAAAGCAAGGCAATCGCCCACCCAATGCGTTACTGAAAATAGCCTGCAGCGTCAATGCCCACCTCATTTGCGCAGGTCCACCTTCCTGCACATACGATTGACTCCGTGCGGACTATAGTTTCGTTGCCTCTGTTGCATCCTACAGCGTTTCAACAAGGGATCCTTAAAGAGCATAGTATGGCGGGGTGCCTGTTATTTGGTCCACCTGGCACCGGCAAAACCCTAGTCGTCCGAGCCCTTGCAAAGGAGGCTGGGTGTCGCATGCTTGCAATCTCTCCCTCGGATGTTATGGATATGGTATGATTGAGGTTCTTCTTGTTTGGGTGTAGCTCACGTTGAGTCTTCAAAAAGTACGTGGGGGAGGGAGAAAAGCTAGTCGTTCTGTGTTTCTCTGGCCAGAAGGCTAGCACCCTGTGTCGTTTTCATCGACGAAATCGACGCCCTTTTCGGTGCTCGTTCATCTTCACGCGACACGGGCGGTGGGTTTGTGCATCGTGGTGTCATCACCGAATTCATGCAGGAAATGGACGGCTTGAAGACATCCAATACGGACAACGTAATTGTGATAGGCGCGACTAACCGGCCATTCGATCTGGACGATGCCGTCTTGAGACGCCTCCCTCGGAGGCTTCTAGTAGACCTACCTGGGGAGAGTGAACGTGAAGGTCAGTGTTGGTCATGAGGTCTTATCCTCGTGTTCTGACCAGGCTGCCAGAAATTTTGAAGATCCTCCTCCGGGACGAGACCCTGTCTCCGGATGTCAACTTGAAAACTCTTGCCCAGCTCACCTCCACATTTTCTGGGTCTGATCTGAAGCGTAAGCTATCACTTTTTAGTTACGTCTTGTCTCAGTTGCGACCTTTCATTCCCTCAGACGTTTGTGTATCTGCGGCGCTCGACGCAGTCAAGGAAAATGTTTCTGTACCTTGGATCGTTGAAAGAAATGAAGATGTCTCTAAGGAAGACAAGTTGGAGACGAGAAACGCAGATAGGGATGGTGAGGCCCAGACAGCGGAAGACTCGATGTTGGCCCCACAAAGACGCATCCTTCGACCTCATAATTTTACGAAGGCTCTTAAGGAGATAACACCCTCTGCATCTGAGTCTCTGGGAACGTTGGCCGATCTTCGTAGATGGAATGACGAGTTTGGAGAAGGCCGAAAGCGGAAGAAACAGGTCTGGGGGAAGGACCGATTCGGTTTCACAAAGCAGTGGGACATGGGGGGGGAGGATGGCAGGGTTGCTCCTTTAACACTGGAAAGTGACCAACCTGATACAACATCCACGGGGTAGATTACCCGCATTAATATTAAGCCGTAAAGGGCGCATAGATAATCGTGTCGGAGGAAAGTACCAAATACCATGTAGCTTTCTGAGACGAAGATAGTCAGTCAGCCATGCCGCCCTTTTCCCCGCCTCCTTGCCTGGGGAAGTTCCTTGTCCTCGTCGGCATCCATCGGGATATGGGGGGTACTGAAGAAGACCATCAACTAGGAACAACCTCGTATGTGGATGACGGCGCTACCTGGCGCTTGCGGAGCGCTGCTGGTTTCGACGTGTTGGTACTTGAGAGGACTCTGCATAGTCTGGCATGGTGCAATCTGCCTCACTCCGCTCGTCCTCGCTTTCCGTCATGCTTCTTCGCGTCCGGCGTGGCCATTCGTCTCTAGGCGCAGCTGCTTCGCCGATGGGAATTACATTATCATTTCCAGCTCTACCCCAGTCCTCGCCGCAGGCGGGGCATTTCCATTGGACCTACGATACCTGTCGTAGCAGGCGCTGTGCATTCGCACTCTGCAGTTAGCCCTGGGACAGGCGTGACCGCGCGTAAGAATCTATTGGGCGGGCGCTGAGATGTAGCTCATTGCTGAAAGCAGGGAAGCAGTCAGACCCACTTCAAAGCAGATGGTGCAATCCAGACCTCTTCTGGGTAGGTTGACTTAGATATGGCTGCAACTCTACAACGCGCGCGGAGACAAGGAAAACGACCCTTTCTGTGAGGTGGTCAATGTGGTACCCATGTGTTTGCGAAGGGACTGACTTGCTCTTCAGTAGCCAGCCCTTTGCTACAAAGCTAGCTAGAATGCTCTCTGCTTGCGCTTTGGTCATCGGTGATGTTAGCGAGTTTACTTCGCGGAGTGCAGCCAGAGAGGAAACAGAGTATGAACTATTCGGAGCAAGCATGATTTGTTCAACCTGTCGGGTCCAAATGAGAGAAAGGTCAACCCCGACCCCGATGAAAGCATAAGTGGGCATACAAGTGCCCTGAAGTAAGATATCTCGAGTGGAGAATAATCACTCGCAATACGAGCAATCTCATCATCCCTTCGATTGACCTAGGCCGTCATCGTTTATCAAAAACTTGACGTGGTAATGGATTGTGACAGAGAACATTACCAGGGCGTACGTTTCCCTCCCAGTGACTTCGTTGCGTATTCGGGAAAGCTCCAAGTCCAAAGGATCGAGGGATTTATTAAGGCTGGCTAAGAAGTTGCTCCAACCATCCACCTCGTTTGCGTTTATCTGAAGAGTGTCATCCACAGCTGTCGGTTTTCCGCTTAGCTTAGGGAACTATACTGGTAGCTATTAAATGGGTTGGGTTACCTTTAACAGCTTCAACAGATTGCTTCCATAGCACTTTCGCAAGATCGGCTGAGAGTACTCTACGGGAAATAACTGACTGGAGGAAGAGGCGTTGTACGTCGTTTGCTGAGACCATTAATGAATGATACTAAAGAAGAAAACACCACGTTGACTACTGACTGCACTCAACAGTTACATGTTCACGTAAAGACCCATTCATTCCATCCATAATTTTATCTCAATCTTAAGGCTTAAGGCTTGGGCACACGAAGCGTTTTACTTACCATCATCGCAGCCCATGCCCCAAATATGAGGCTCACGACATGGAAATCACCGTGTCCTCCCGACTTTCCCCATACAGTCATGACCCCACCAGGAAGGCCTTCCTTTCCCTCAATCCACCCGTTCTTAACCCAATAAGACAGCAGCCCAACCAACGCTAACGATGATGGGATAGGCAATCCCTCAAAGTAGCGTGCCTTTCCTGATGCGTCCTTTGGCACTAGTGCCACAGTTGCATTGAACCTTGCAAGACGTGCAAGTCCACAGCAAATGAAGCACGTCAAGGCGACAGTGTCGAGGGTTGTCCGAAGGCCAACAACAAAGGCGAGAACCGCAGGCGCTACTCCGAACGATATCTGTAACAAAACCATATCAGGAATTATGAGTGAAATGAATGCGCCAATGGACACACCAAGTCCGCTAGGGAGTCAAGCTCCTGGCCTAGCATGCTACTCGACTTCCTCCAACGGGCGACCTTCCCGTCAAAGAAGTCAAATATTAAACCCCCTAGTGGGAAGAGAAGGGCGTTCCGAAGGTAATATTCATCGTGGGTTAGGAGATAGTTTGCGGAAGAGAACAGAGAGAATGAGCCGCAGAAGCCATTCATGATCGTTACGAGGTCAGCCAGTCGAAAATTCCTAGAGGCCTGTCAGTATGAAAAATGAGGGAATGACAAGTGCCAGTGCCATTGCTAGTGCCATGACAATCCTGGCCCCACCTGACGAGCGAGAAATGGCCTTCGGTGTCGATGTATTGTTGTAATGGGAGTGCTACATGATTATCGTCATCCACTTTTGGGTTTGATTGTGACTGCAGGGGGTCCTTTCGCTTTCGCTGTATCATGATGTTCGTAAAGCGTTGGGCGTTGTTTAGCGCACACGACAATTATACGCGACACGACAATATATAAAAGCCTTTGCACAGCTTACATAAACCTTGGCACACCAACTATAACATAACGATATCACCTCCATCTACCTCCATTTTGATACTATTCGTCGTCGTCGATGTTGACGCACATTCTAGTGCTCTGCTGGCTTCCGCGTATTGATTGGGGTGCGTGACAGTTTCCCCAGATCCGATGCCATTTCCCTTCCGAACATTTTGGGTCGCGTGCGTGATCTCGTACACTCTTGTGCACGCGACATGGTAAGCTTCAGTTCTGACTGTGTGCATGATCTCGGGAAGGTCAGCCTCAGTCAACCCTTGTGAGGAATACATCGATAACAAAGCCATTTGGAGATTGTCATGGGAAAAGTGGCGATACGGACATCCGTGAGAGTCCGTGGGGCCAGGCTGATCGTTCATAAGAATCTGTTGGCAGCTGACGTGACGACAAGTCAGAACGGGTTGATCTCAGCACAACCGGTAGAGTATACCTTTTCGCAGGGTAGTTCGCTCGTCTACCTTCTAGACCGTACGAATGTCGGATGTTATATTTATAACGTTTGATGAACTGGTCGTCGGTGTGTCCACTGAAGGATTTGCGCCAGAAAATCAGGGCCTCTTCGATAGGTAGTCCCAAAACCTGTAAACCAAGTTGTAGCTAGCTCCGGTCTTCCAACAACAGAGGCACCACCTTCAAAAATAGTCCATATTGTAGGCGCCCGAAGTGCTTTAGATGGTGAGTCCGCTTGAGGTTTTCATGGAGGTTTCGCATGCACATAGGGAAGTGCTTATGTGCGAGTCATCTACCATCTCAGCTCGAACTCCCTCAGCAGTGCCCTCGCTGGTACCCCACTCCGAACCAACTCCAGCAATGAACCTTGCGATAGGTTGGCAAGAATTGGCTCCAGCCGGGTGTCCTCATCCATCCGGGGTAGTGCCTTCGCTGTCATCTATTCCCCACCATTATTTAGTTTAACTTTCGTTTGTATGGAATTGTAGATTACCTCCAACGCTTGCTCCAATCGGGTTTGGAACTCCTGGAACACTATGCTCGACTGTTCCCTG
This sequence comes from Multifurca ochricompacta, assembly GCA_022496185.1. Lineage (NCBI taxonomy): Eukaryota > Fungi > Basidiomycota > Agaricomycetes > Russulales > Russulaceae > Multifurca > Multifurca ochricompacta. The sequence goes on along the minus strand of WTXG01000003.1, from coordinate 698,365 downwards.
CTGGGAACGTAGGCCCAGCCATCTTTGAGAAAAACTCTCCTCTTTTCTACGAGGTCAGGAACGCGAGTCCATCTAACCTGTGGGATGCCTGTCATTATTAAGACGATAGGGTGATTGTCGACGCATTCACCTTGAAATACTGTTCCTTTCATCCGCATCGGGAACCACTGCTTTGAGCTGCAATTCGTGTGTCGCTTTTATATCGTCATCTACCTGAAATGTCAACGTCAGGCGTGATAGACGACCCTAGACTCAAGATATGGAACTGGCCTGAATCCAATCGAAATCCTTAGATTCATGAAACCCTTTTCGTTCCGAGATTGTCGCATTCAGGTAGCGAACCCGGAAGAGAGTTGTCTCTGCTTTCACAAATCGCCGTCTGAGTTCCTCCCTGCAAGAGACACTGTTAACAGCAAGTCGAGACGGGGATGGACATACGTTTGACAAAAAGCTAGCCTAAGAACGAAGTGTCCAGTTATGTCCTTCCTCCTCTGGCTATCCCTATCCTTGGTGATCGCAGAATTATGGTCCAATGGGACGTGCTTTTCACACTGAAGGTTCGTTATTTCTCTGAGTTCATCGAATGGCCTGTTGCGCGCATAGCATGACTCGATTTCTGCCAAGACATGAAGTCGGTTTATGGCGCAAGTTTCAAACTCTTCGATAGTGATATCTTCGGTTGGTGGTCGATCATATCTGTGTTATGGGGAGGGTATTCAGCAAGCAGTCGCACAGCAGGAGTCGAGATTGCCTCACAAACTAAGTCTGTGGGGGTATCTCAGCCGCGAATGCGTTTCAACTTCAACATCTAATTTCCTACTGCCTTTCTGCATTATTTCATAAATTTATGATGAAAGTAGGGTAATCGTGCAAAGCGACTGTCGTGTCTAGTTAGCCTGCCTGTGAGCAATGCGGCTACGTTACGTCACGTGTTGGGTGCGATGCGAGCAATCGAGAAATGGACAATATAAATGTAATACACCGTTCGGCAGTTATAAATACAACGTTACAAATACGAAGGGTTGCGAAAGGTACGTATATACGACATGACAGCAGGCGCACAGCAAGATAGAGGGACGAATGGGAAAAAGTGCAAACATCGTGATAGAATCCATGTAACTTCAACTACGGGTTTTCTCGCGAGCCCGGGTGGCATAATTAAACCTATGACGTTCTGCTTGGGGGTGGTCTTCATAACTTTCGAAATGCACACCAGGGCGATGCCGCCGCACGTTCCCTCGCTGCAATGCCTCTGCTTCTTCTTTATTCCTCCAAGCAAACGTTGCTTGCTGGGGGTCTCGTTGAGGTGGGAGCAGTTTTGGTGTAGGGCTTCGGGTAGAATTTGCGGGAGAAGTTAGCACGGTACTCGCCTATGAGACATTAACGTCAACGCTTATACGAAACGAAACTGAGGGACATACACCAGCATTCGTTCCATCAACAGCCTCCGCCGATGCACCGGACATAGTGCGATACCGCTTCGACATGATTCGAAATGATGCGAACGCATTGGGGGCGGAACTGATTTTTTCCTCCAACACAGCGGTGGACACGGGCATAGGAGCCCGCTGTGCCGGTGGTGGCGCTGGCGCGGCAACAGCGGGAGCTGGTGTGTGGGTTGCAGCAGTGGTTTTCAGTTTTTTCAGCTTTGAAGGTGCCGTCCAACTTTGGAATCTGAGTCATACTGCAAAGGTGCAGGGGGCTTCGATGAAGCTAGCTTGGTCGAAATGGATTGAGCACGAGGGTCAAGAGCCTCAGCTTCATGAGGGTTCCGCTTTTGAGCCGAGGACTTAGAACGGAACAACCCAAGGCCTTGGAAGAAACCGCTCTTCTTCTTTGGCTCTTGATAGGACTGCGTGGACATCACCGGCGCTATTGGTTCATCCGAAACGATGGGTAGCTTGGTGGACACCGCAAGCGACGATGGCGTATTTAATTCAGACTCCTGCGATGGAGACGGTATCGTGTTCCTTTGCTGTCTGATACTTGGGGCCGGAGTATATCCGGACACCGGAATTCGAGCGGACAGAGGGTCCCCCGTGGCTTGGGTTGTGGGATACGAACGAACCGGGGTTGGTGATATGGGGACGGATACCCTCGGGGTGGGCTGGGTTTGTGACCGAGCATGTGGGAGAGGTGCAAGTGAAGAAACAGGTGCTATGGGTGCGGAGGCGCTATGATAATGGCGAGCGTTGGTCTGGCGTGCAGCAGACGATCCGTGGGAGTGAAGGGCGGGATGAGCGTAGCGATCGCCCAGGCTGTCAGCCAATACCTGGACAGGTTGCTGACCATTATGGGTCCCTGCACGTGGCACCACGGCCTGTGGATGTGCGGCTGGCGACATTGGCAGCAGTGACATCGATCCTTGAGAGGATGGTGTTTGTCCTAATAAGGTCGTAGAACCGGTTTCATGTGAAGGTGTCCTGGTCGTGATGTGTGCTGCAACGGGAGGCGTCGGTCCTTGCGATGGTGCAACGGCCTGCGAGCGAGATCGAGGGGACGGGTTCCCAGACTTGAATTTAGGCGACGGATTATTCGGTGGTGCATTAGCTACAGGGAGATTATTGATCGCGGAGCTTGCTTCTACATGAGTGCGAGGTGACGAGGACGGGTATATGAGTGTGGCAGGGTATTGTGATGAATTCGGGTTTTGGTTTAGCGTGTTGTATAATCCAGGCCGAGAAGGGTCATGTGCGTGCAATAGATCAGGATTAGTGAGAGGCTGTGGCGGAGGGGTTGCGTGGTTATAGGCTGCGATGGAGGTTTGGGGGGTGTCCCTTGGTTCACAGGACGGGGATGTAGACTTGGGGACGCCTTAGTCGACCTGGGAGTGCGCTCACTAGAAGGCACAGCACTAACAACCAAGCGTGCAGTGCTGTCCTGATAATGACCATGTCGGTCCCACTGTTCGGCTATTTCCCTCGAGGGTTGTGTGTCTTGAGGGCGCTCTCCCTGAATTGGATGCCGATGATATGTGTCCGTGTTATCTTCTCGGACCGGAAACGCAGCTGCTAAGTCAGGCGCAATCGGCCTTGATAGTGATGGAGCAACATGGGATGGTTGAGTGTTGGTGTACCCCACGAGTGCAGATGGATGCCTCGGATGTTTTGAGCCGTTCACATCTTGACCCGTGGATGAAGCGCCTTGTGGAGATGCCCGTTGTCCACCCCCAACTGCGGGTAAAGGTACAGTGTAAGAGTGGACAAGTGGAATAGGTGGACGACTGTTCGCCGGAAAGGAAGTGTTCTCTTGATGGCTTGAAGATCCATGGTGGGCCGAACGGGCCGGCGTTGGATGCCGCTGCGTCTCGACTGGAGCAACAAGGGATGTTAAGGAGGCAGGAAAAACAACGGGGGAAGGCACCATAGCGGGACGAGGTGGTGGTGACATGGGCTGAGGCTCCGTTGACCATTGCGCTGATTGTAACCATGGCTGGGGCGAAGAAACATGGGTAGATAGGTTTTGGCTAGGAACATCGAGCTGTACACTTGCTACTGGGCGAGGTAAGCCACGGGGCTGCTTGTCATGAGACTGCGGCTGCTGTAGTACTTGCACTGTCGGCAGAGTTTGACGAGCAACCGCATCTTTAACAGCAGGCGCTACGGCTGGAAGCGTGGCACGCCGAGCACCAAATTCTTGCAGGTAGTCCGCAGGACCTTCGCCAGCTCTGATGCTGACAACTTGAGGGATAGAATCTGAATTATCACTACGCATCAGTGGGGGAGGTGCGGCACGAGAGATGACCTGAGTCGCATTTTGGTTTGCAGTATGAGTATCCATAGACTTAGAATGGGTGTTGGATGTCTCCCGATGAAATAGCCAGCCACCCAATGGGCCTTTAGACTGCTTCTGGGGTGCGTGTTCATATGCTTTACTGAGTGTATCGAAGATATGACGAACCTCTGACTTATGAGGGCCTTTATCAAGGGGTGGTTGTGCGTACTGCGTGGGGGGTGGCTTGGAAATCGAATCAGGGGCAAGACTGGTGCGATGACCACCAGATGTTCTGGGACGTTCTATTGATCGGCCACTCTCAATAGTTTTAGAACGCTGATGGAGTGTTCAATTTAGCCAATGATACTGATATCAAGACAACTCACATGGTCTCTTCTCGATGCATGCTCGCTATCGCTTGCTGAGACAGCATAGCCAGGTGGGTATGGGACCGTTAAATTTTGGGATGGTGAACTTCTGTGAGGCTTCGCACTGGACCTCTCGTTCGAAGCACTTAGCATCCCATGAGGGGGTTGCACAGAAGTTGTTGCTCTTCGAGACTCATTCAAATTCACTGGAGTATTATTCTCTGATTGAGCTGTTGGAACTTGTGCAGAATTGGCAGGATGTATTGACTGGCGTAGGACGGTCGGCACGACAGCCTACGACAATCCCGCGTCAGGTGAGGTGAGTTTGCGGAACAGAATCGATGCTCACAGCCGTGGACGGATAGTCCCTCTGGTGACGCCTGGGTCTGACCGAACCTTGGGGCTTCATCAATGAGTTGTCGGATTCGTCAGAATCCTTGACACGCGTAAGCCTTGGGTCCCTGCCCAGAGGCGCAGCAGGTACTAAGCCATCCCTGGCTTCATGCCGCCTCTCCTGATCTCGGGTGGTTTTCTGGGCATACTCGTCATGGGGTTGCTCCTCCTCCTTACGTCTTTCCCTCTCACGCCGTCGTTCTTCTTTATAGCGCCGTCTCTCTTCCTCGTGCCTGGGGTCTCGTTCTCGCTGGTCTCGAAGAGTCTGCACCTGGGCTCGCTCTGCGCGCCCCCTTTCTTTGGATCTGAAGATTGCTTTTGGATCATCGTCCTTCACCTTATTTCTGCTTTTTTCCTTATCTTTTTCTCTACTCTCTGGACTTACTTTTTTAAGAAAGGATGAGGAGAGAGGCCAGATAGAGGTAGTTTGAGGTTCAGCGCTTTCAGAAGCCCCGTTCAAAAGTTTGCGATGGCGATGGCGAAAATTCTTATGATGGTCGTCGGTATGGCGAATTGGATCTGAAGACGGGACAGGGGATTTTTCCGTAGCCACCACAGCCCGAATCGACGCGGCTCGGGGATCATGAGTGGATACCAGATGCCTCTCATTAAGATGAGTCTCTTGAGGCAGAGGTGTGCTGGGAAGCGGTAATTTCTGCGACACGTACGATGAATGTCCCTGGGAAGGCTGTGAGTGTGTGTTATGGGATGGCTTGTTGGCTGTAGCCAAAGATGTAGTGCCTGTCGGATGCTTGGGTGCAAGGGTTTGTGACGATGAGGATGGAAGAGGTCCATCGGAGACGTAACCGCGGGTTGAGCGTAGCCTCGCATCTTCCCTGGCGGTGGTACGACTTTCCGAGTTCTTGTTGTGATGAAAGGAAGAGGAAGAAAGGTGCTTGTGTCTCGAACGATCGGTTTCTTGGCTCAAAGATACTGTGGTATTAGGTTTCCAAAGTTTATAGGTATTCATAGTCAAATGAGCAAACGAATCCTTAGCTCTCGAAAAGAGAGTATAATTGAGGAGACGAAGGCCTTTGCGGCCCCAGGACTTGGGTACTTGAAATGTGCACCGTCGCGAGACCAAATCGGAAAGGGTTGAGCACGTCGGACGACCGACATGAGGTGCGACTAAGACCGGCGCTACCCTTTGGGCATTGGCATGGCACAGCACAACAAACACAACACTCTTCATTTGTCTCAATCTCTAAATAGCGTATGCGTATGCGATGCGTGGTATTGCATGTGTGTGCCAAAATAACCTACTCAGGACAAACCAACTACTGTTCATCCCATAAGTCAAAAAGGCGTGCCAAAAGGAAAAGCCTCGACTCGTCAAGCTCCAGAACGGAGAAAGAGAAAGAGCGAGTTTCCATATGGCTCATTTTTACACGGTTTTGACTCACTACCGACAGTGAGCAGCGTTAAAGCTGATTAGGGGTCAACATGGATCCCCTCTGTCGAGATGGTTTAAGGACCGTGTAAATAATAATAGTTTAATAATTACTGTAGAGTAGAAATTTCATTGAAGAGAGAAAGAGAAATGTGGTGCGACACGAAAACAAAAACAACAAAAAGCTATATAAGCTATATAAAAAAATAATATATATATATACGGCACCTTCCGGGTGTGTATGCGGCTGCTGCTCTGCCTGCGGCGACTCTGCGCTCTGCGATTAATACGTTCACGATCTCACTGCGACTGCGTCACTTTATTTTGCGCGTCCACTCTCTTTCCTTGCGACACGCTTTCCGCCGTCAATCATTCTCTTTATTGTATCAATAAACTTCTTCTCAAATAAAGTGTTCAACTACACCATCTGAGCATGGTGTGCCGAGGGTACCTCTAAGTGATAACTTGCGGAATTACTGACCTTGTTCTCTCGTGTCATAGAGCGACATGGAGACACTGGACGAGAAGGCCAACGGCGCTCCTCCAATGGATATTGACGAACCGGTCTCTGTCAGAGATCGTGCGTAATTGATGCCTTTGTGTATTTATTATCTTTCATTATCGCTTCCACAGATGAAGCCTTCGCTGCCAAGAATATGCCAGATCTGGGCCATGATGTCAAGGAATTTAAGGTCTTTACATGGAAACTTACTGGCTGGAAAAAGCTCGATAAAAAGCTCACCAGCTCAGAATTCGACTGTGGCGGGCATCGCTGGTGAGCAACTACCCCGCCTTTGTTACCAATCCCGTCTTTGACTCAGGATTGGCGAAGGCGCATATTACTCTTTCCTTTCGGCAACTCAAATGCCCCTCCGAACGACACGGTCTCTGTCTACCTTGATTATGCTGATCCTAAACGAGCCCCCGAAGGCTGGCACGCTTGCGCCCAGTTTGCCCTAGTCATTTCTAATCCTCATGATCCTACCATATACACCGTCAGCCGTACGTGCTTTGCTGAATTCAAAGACTATAATTTGATTCAGCACCTTTCCCATTTGTAGACGCACACCACCGCTTTATCGCTGAAGAATGCGACTGGGGCTTCACCCGGTTTAGCGAGCTGCGCAAGCTATTCACCATCCAGGAAGGTCACAGTAGGCCGACGATTGAGGACGAATGTGCTGACGTTTCAGTGTTCGTCCGTGTGCTGGAAGACCCGACAGGGGTTCTATGGCACAACTTCGTCAAGTAGGAACTTCCGGGTACATTACCTTCCCGATTACTAATTCTCTACTTCAATTCCTCCAGCTATGACTCGAAGAAAGAGACAGGCTATGTTGGCCTGAAAAATCAAGGAGCAACATGCTACATGAACTCCCTGCTCCAGTCTCTTTTCTGCACGCGATATTTCCGCAAGGTGACGCTCATGATACGCGACTAGCTGGATTATATGTGTTCATTTCCCTCTAGGCTGTTTATGAGATTCCTACAGAGGAAGAGCGTCCAACCGAGAGCGTCGCTTTGGCCCTTCAGCGCGTCTTCTACCATTTGCAAACATCAGATCAGCCTGTGGGTGAGTTGTTTTATTCCCGGTTGTCGTTGTCTGTCACTACTTATTTTCGTTGCAGGCACTACGGAATTAACTAAATCGTTTGGGTGGACTTCCTTGGACTCTTTCTTGCAGCATGACGTGCAAGAGTTTAATCGTGTCTTGCAGGATAAGCTCGAATCTAAGATGAAGGTGCACCCGACCAGTATCTCAAAGAATCTGCCACTGATATCCATCAGGGTACGAAAGCGGAGGGTGCTATCGCTAAACTTTTCGTCGGGAAGATGAAAAGTTATATTAAATGTGTCAACGTGGATTTTGAGTCTTCGCGAATTGAGGAATTCAATGGTATGTCGTACCAATTAAGTGGATTTGGCCACTCATAGGCCGAGCTTGCAGACTTGCAATTGAATGTCAAAGGAATGAAGAATCTTTACGACTCGTTTCGAGATTATGTTGCGGTCGAGACACTTAACGGCGAGAACAAGTACCAAGCAGAAGGGTACGGTCTACAAGACGCGAAAAAGGGAATTATCTTCCAGTCTTTCCCCCCTGTTCTTCACCTTCAGCTTAAACGTTTCGAGTACGATGTTCAGCGGGACGCCATGGTCAAGGTAAGCTTCACGGCTAATGCGAGACTCACCACAGTCAACGAGTAATTCACAGATCAATGATCGGCATGAATTTCCCTTTGAGATTGACCTAAGCGAATTTTTGGATGAGACGGCCGACAGATCAAAGCCATGGGTCTACAAACTGCATGGTGTTCTCGTTCACTCTGGAGATCTCCACGGTGGTCATTACTTCGCTTGTATTAAGCCTGATGCTGCTAGCCGGTGGCTCAAGTTCGATGATGACCGAGTCACGCCCGTGACTGATCGCGAGGTGCTTGAGGAGAACTACGGGGGGGAGATTCTGAACGGTGTGCCTCCCACATTGCAGCGCAACCAGGTTCGTTCAATGAAGAGGTTTTCCAACGCATACATGTTGGTGTACATCCGCGAGGCGGTTATGGACGAAGTATTACCGCCGTTCAAGGAAGAAGACACGCCAGCACATCTCAGTAAGCGACACTGTCCTCTGTGCTTCTATCACTGACGACGTCATATCAGAGAGGCGCCTGGATGAGGAGCGTCTGCAAGTCGAAGCAAAGCGCCGGGAGCGCGAAGAGCAGCATCTCTTTCTCACGGCGAAGGTAAGCTACATTTAACCGTTTCGAAGTGTTTTCACATACTCACTTGGACGCAGGTCATCACCGATGAGACTTTCTCTCATCATGAGGGCTTTGACCTTGCAAGTTTTGACGAGAAAAACTGGCCTCCGTCAGAACTTCCAACATTTCGTGTACTCAAGACCGAGACCTACAATGTTTTCAAGGCGCGGGTAGCCCAGCATTTCAATTACCCCGAAAATCAAATTCGATTGTGGGTTTTGGTCAACCGACAAAACAAGACTGTTCGTCCGGACACTCACATACCAGAAAATGAACCCACTCTTAGTGTGTTATGCCGCGATTATATGCAGTTGCCTCTCTGACTTGGTGTGAAGCGGTTGATGTCATCCGCAACAATATGGCCGCAAGGCAGACAGACCTCCGACTATATTTGGATGTGATTCCCGATCTGAGCAAGGTACATCTACCATCTACGACTTCGCTCTTTCTCATACCTCTGCGCAGCCAGAGCTTCCTCAAGGAACAATTATGGTGTTCCTGAAGCACTTTGATACATCAAAGCAAACGCTACATGGGATTGGCAAATGCTACGCGCAACGCAACGCCAAAATTGGCGACCTTGTCCCTACTATCAATGAGAGGATGCGATGGACTCCGGGGACACCGCTAAAACTCTATGAAGAAATTAAACCAGGAATGATTGAGCTCATGAAACCCAAACTTACGTTTTCCCAGAGTGAAATTCAGGATGGTGACGTGATCTGCTTCCAAGTGGATCTCTCAGAGAAAGAGTGGGTGTTTTACATTGTCCACCGCGGACCGACTAATGGTTTCCAGGATTCATGATCTCGAGATTCAGGGACTTTACTCAAATCCCATCCAGTTTTATGACTTCTTGCAGAACCGCGTCATGATCGTCTTCCGCCCCAAGATTGATTCGGACCATGATGCTCCTGAATTCAGTCTGGTGCTTAGCAAAAAGCAGACATACGACACGGTGCTCCTATCCTGTTGTTTGCAGCCGAATTATATTAACTCATCAGCATATTGCTATTCCTGTAGATGGCTGTCAAGGTTGCTGAATATCTTCGTCATGATCCAATAAAGCTTCGATTCACAACAACGCATGCATCAAATGCGTCGCCCAAGGCGATTTGAAGCGATCGCTGAACCAGAGCATCGCTGAGATTATCTCACCATCCTATACAAGCCCCTCCACTACTGTCATCTTATATGAGAAACTTGACGTCAGCATCGTGGAACTTGAGACCAAGAGGAGCCTCAAAGTGATCTGGACAGGGATTCACAATAGGGAGGAATCGACGCACACCTTCCTTCTCCCTAAAACGAGTATGGTACACGAACTCGCAGACCACCTGTCTAAACAGGTGACGTTGTCAACGAACGGGCAAGGCTCTGGTAAGATTCGAGTGTTTGAGGTGTCGAAGGACGGCAAAACGCAAAAGGAATTTACTGGGTCAGAGATGATAGGCAACATACCTGACCCAGTAGAGCTCTACGCCGAGGTAAGGAGGCTGTTGTGCTGCCTGCTTTTGGCTCAAACTTCGTTTTTAGGAAATTCCATGGGAGGAGCTTGAAGCGGATGACGCCGACAAGGTGATCAGTGTATTCCATTTCTCGAAGGAGGTCCAGCGAACACACGGGGTTCCCTTTAAGTTTGTTGTCAAACCGGTAACGTTCTCAAAGTTTGGGGATAAAACATTGTGTTGAGATGGGAACAGGGTGAACGGTTCGCAGATACGAAGAAGCGACTCCAAGCTCGGATCGGCGCATCAGACAAAGACTTTGCGCGATTCCGATTCGCGCTAATCCAGGCAGTAACATTCAAGCAGCCATCATACATAGAGGACGGTGAGCTACCACCCGAACTACTCTCATGGCCAATTTCTTGACTTTAACTGCAATAGACGATAATATCTATGAACACAAATTCGCGCCGGAAGATGTCCTGGGGTTAGATCACGTCGATAAATCCGGGAAGACGCGGACTGGGACGGGAGAGAAGGCAATTGTCATTCGTGGGTAGGGGGACTGCTGTTTCCTCCGCCCCACTTTCTTTGGCACTTGTTACTTTTGACATTGCGTTTTTGACTTCACGATCATGTTCATTCCTGCCATAGCATCGTCCCTCAACGCCAGTATGAAGATTACGACTTGGATAACTGCACGAAACAGAAAGGTGCACATAAATACTGTAGAATAGGAATTATTTTCGCTTCTTCAACTTTCTGGCAGACTGGATGAATAGCAATGAGCATCCTAAGGACTAATGTAAAAAGTAAGAGCAACACTTGCCCGAGGTGTGCGTGGATTAGCTTCGCTCCCACTGGAAATGCCATCTGCATCAGGGCTAGGTCCGGGCGGCGCGAGAGACGGTGGGGATTTCGGTGATCCAGAAGGCTTTGGAGATGCAGGCCCGTTAGACAAGGGAGTAGGGGTGGCGGGCGCCTGCACGCCAGGTGGCCTCTTGCCATATTTTACTTCTGAAAGTTGGTCAATAAGATAGAAGGTATGAATCAAATAACATAATGGATACCGTTCCGTGAGCGCTCAAAGGGTATCTGTTCAACTATTGCCCGGGTCTTCTCATTGGCAAGCATCTCGCTAGCGGTCTGGAAAAGCACATGGCCCCATCCTTCGACAAACGAATTAGCCTCGGCATGCACCTCGACGATTTCGGCTTCAAGTTCCTTTTCTGCAGCAAGAAGACTATTCCAGAGGTCATCGCCAACAGATCCCTTCTGTAATAGATTTTGGAGTGCTTGTTTGTCTTCACGTAAACGAAGGATGCGCTGGACATCTGCGACGGCCCGCCGGACAAGAGCGGCCTTGAGTAAAGGATCGGAAGTATGGGGGTCCGTACGTTGAAGGAGTGTGACATAAGTGTCTCTCTCGTGGTGTCTCGGGAAGTAAGACTCGATTTGTTTGTCTGAAGAGGGCGTAAGCTTTCAGAGGCGGACAAGTTTTTGGGCCAAAGAAAATGGCGTACTTGCGCTACGTTTCCTATAAAAATGACCGAAAATGAACAGACCACCAAATACGACGAGAACGTAGAATACGGGGACAAGCACGGAGGCCATAACAAGCCACCGATGATTATTAGAAATCCAGAATGGAATCGAGGTCGCAAGGTCGTTAAGTCGCAAGTCGGTGAAACGTGTTCCGTTTACACTTATTTGTTCGCAGTGATCCAACGGGCGCTCCGTTGTCCGTGATGTCCGTTTCCTTCAGAGGCTTTGTAACCATTAACCATGTTCCGTTCTCCTGCCTTTTGCTTAAAGCCCTCAAAATTCATCCTATCTCACAAAGGTTTGCCTCTACAAAAGTAAGCTTACAACCACATCTACACGCTTTCCTAATCTGATGAGTACCATAGACTTTGAAAGAAACTCTTCAAGAGGTCATCCCCGCTAAGCAGGAACAATTCAAAAGATTGGTCTGGCTATAGTCTTATTCAACCTTAGGATGACTCTCATCAATTTATTAGAAATCAGAGCACTCACAGAAAGTCATTGGCGACATCAAAATTGAGAATGTTATTGGGGGTATGCGTGGGTTGAAAAGCATGTTGTGGGAGGCGTCGGTGCTAGACCCGAACGAGGTGCTTCTTTTTCGACTAGTCTTCGATTCTCATGCCCAATCCATACGCCCAGGGTATACGTTTCCATGGGTTGAGCATCCCCGATTGTCAGCGCCAACTTCCTCCGGCACCAGGTGGCAAAGAGATCATAGCTGAGAGTATGCTCTGGTTGCTTCTTACGGGTAATGTTCCCACCGAAGCGGAAACGCGTAAGCTCTCGCTTGAGCTCGCTGAGAATGGAGACCTCCCGGCCTACGTAGAGAAGCTTATCGACGGGTAGGAGCTCCTCCTTGTTCTGCGTCCATCCGAAACCCCGACCATGAACAGGCTCTCTCCTTCTATGCACCCGATGACACAGCTTGCCATCGGTGTCGCCGCGCTTAACCATGACAGCGTGTTCCAAAAGGCATATGAATCGGGAATAAAGAAGACTGATTATTGGACGTACACGCTAGAGGATTGCCTTTCTCTCATTGCGCGTCTCCCAGCCCTTGCAGCGCGCATTTATAGGAATGTGTATAAACAAGGGGCTACCGCGCCGCCAATCAACAAAGACTTGGACCTTGTCGGCAATTATACGGCGCTCATGGGATATGGCGCGAACAAAGACTTGACAGAGTATCTTCGGTTGTACATCTCCATTCACGGTGATCATGAAGGCGGAAATGCTTCCGCACACACTGCACGTACGCCTTCGTGGTGATGCTAATCTCTCTTTCTTGCTGAGTAGCCCTTCGCAGATCTCGTAGGTTCAACGTTGGCTGATCCATACCTTGCATATTCTGCTGCTCTTTTCGCCCTGGCTGGGCCACTACACGGGTGAGTTGTCACCTCTCTTTGCTTGCAGTGGACGCGCCCCGAGCTCTGCTTTCTCAGCCTTGCCAATCAGGAAGTCTTGCGTTGGCAATTAGCAATGCAGAAAGAGCTTGGCGACAATACAACGCACGAAAACATCAAGGACTATCTCTGGAAGACGCTGAAGAGCGGACAGGTTGTTCCTGGGTTAGTCATCGATCCTCTTTAAAAGTGTTTGCAATGAACATCGTTAGGTATGGGCATGGTGTTTTGCGGAAGTCCGACCCGCGCTTCATCGCACTTCAGGAGTTTTGTGACAGTCGACCAGAGCTACTTAAGAGCCCCACGATTCAGCTTGTTAAAAAGGTGTGGGCAATTCCCCATGAATCATTGCGATTGTCGCTGACATTCATCGTGGTTGAGACCTACGAAGTTGCCCCTGGTGTCCTTACCGAACACGGGAAGGTTAGCGAACTAGCTTCTAAGACATTTACCACGAGGGTCCGCACGTTACTAATTTGTGGTCTACTAGACAAAGAACCCATGGCCTAACGTCGACGCCACGTCTGGTTCGTTCACCCGTGTACGCACTCCCGCTCGTTTTCTGACCAACATCTGCCTGTAGGATGCGTCCTTTATCATTACGGCCTTACGGAATTCAAGGTATTGGGATGTCCGCCTCCAAAACCGTAGGCGGCAGCTAATCAATTACCCATTTTTCCTTGTGCAAGTATTACACTGTAATCTTCGGTGTTTCCCGCGGTACGTGATATTGTTGTGACCACGCCATGCATAAAAAGTTGATGCTCACCTGTGCAGCGTTGGGTGCGTTGACCCAACTTGTCTGGGCACGAGGTGCGTTACGTCGACCTAGGAAGTCGAAAATTCAACCCAATGTTATTTTAGCGCTCGGCCTGCCATTGGAGCGACCAAAGTGTAAGTGTCTTGTGGTGATATGATGGCTGGAAATGTAATATTTTTGCAGCCGTATCCATGGACACCCTTCAGGCGATAGTCGGCAAAAATGCTTAATAAGAAACAAGGCGGGCACAGCTCGAGCTGTCGGCAGGTTTATACCGCTAACGGAGAACATGTTTGGCTGCTTTTAAAGATGTGCTGTCTAGAATATGGATTGCCGAGGTGTTCGCTGCTTGTAGCTATTGAGACACCGCCAACTGCCAAGGAATCAGAGACAGATGATACAGACGAATTCCACATGAGCCAATTGCAATAATCAAACAACAGAAAACCATCGACAAAAACGAACCGAATAGAAGGAGTAGGAAAAGTCGAGTTAAGAAGAGGGCAGCAAGTAAGAACTAACGAGGGGGACCCAAAAAAAAAGACCTAGCTCGAGAATGTCCGGGTGGCCGAACCAAGTACTAAAACCTTCGGGCAGCCTGCTGAGCTTGTTGTGGTGGAGGTGGACGGCTTGTGGGACCCATATTGGGCGCAACAGACACGCTTTGACGAGGCCCGAGTTGTCCAGAGATAGGCATGTAGCCTTGGAGAGGGGGTTGACCTTGTGCACGCTGGGCAGGGTAACCTTGGGGGGGGCGGTTCTGTGGTGGTGACATACTCGCTTGAGCTGGAGGTGGGCCGCGTTGAGGCAACTGCTGTTGCTGAGGCGTGGGCCCAGGGTCACGTAGGGAGACGGGTGCTGGACGGCTATTCGGGCCGGAGCCAGGAATGCCACAGGTGCAGTCACAGGAGCAGGAGGATTCTTCTCAGCGGCTTTGATAATTTCATCGCTGCAAGGAAGTCAGGTGAGTGGGCAAGACGAGGGTACAGGAAGTGTGGGATAAGCTCACTCCAGAAGGTTCAACGCTGCACAGAGGACGACCCATTCTACACAGTCCTCATTACCCTCACCGAGCGTCTGCCACACGGCCTTCTCCTCTGGAGATTTACCCGAAATGGTGATGCGTGTACCACCACCGTTGGGGCCAGGAGGATTTTTCTGAATTTTGCCGAACTCGATGCGCTTCGGGGGTATGTTATGGCCAGCATAAGCAAAGTAAAACATGCTCCAAAAGGCGGCATTTGGGTTAGGCTTGGATATTTGGAAAAGTGGGAGGTCTGGTGAGTCGGGAGATGGAAGAGCGAGCTTGTAAATGGGAGAAATGACACCAGTATTGGTGATGGACCATTTAAGGTTGCGTGAAGCCTCGCAGCGCACTACGCGAGAAGAAGTGCCGCCGTGGCCAGAATTATGCCCAGGATCCGAGGCTGATGCCTTAACTGTAGGATTATTGGCGCGAGGGGGGAAGAGCTTTGCAACGCATAGGTCGCCTTGGGGAGATGGGGTCAAGAGATAGTTTTCCGAATTCTACGAGAGATATAAGGGTGAGAAGTAGGGAGGTAGAAGGGGGTAGTAATTCGTACGAAATTTGTATGCAAATAGGAATATAGGATGTTGGACGGCTGACCTGGGGAAAGAAGATATGATAAGAAGAAAGATGTGTGGATAATGAGAAGAGATTACCATGAGGGGTTACGATGAGAGTTGGGAGATGATTAGGTATTGGCGGGTGTGTAGGGGAAGTATAGACAGAATAGATTGCTGCCATCGTGGTGATTGGGTGAGTAGGTAGGTGTAAGTGGTGATGTTGTGAGTGTGTGTGCGAGCGTGAGTTGACAACGACAACGAAATGAGGATATGAGGAAAGAGGAAGGAGATGAGATGAGAATTGTTGTGTCACACGTGTGACAAAGTTACCATTCCCCATTTTCATCGATTCGATTCGATTTCGATACTTTATTCATTCAACAACAACTCAACTCATTCATTCACAACAAATCATGAAAAGTTTCAAAAAATCTTTAGTAATATTTCATTTCTCTCATACCCTTCCTTCTCTTTCTCTTATACTTATTCTTTCTTCAGCTTCGTGGCAAAGATTCAAGTTCTTCAAAAAATAAACCCAGTCAACAACCTTCAACACCTTCCTCCACTTCCTCTACATTACCACCTCAATCCTCTACGTCCGTTCAAACTTCCCTTTCAAATAATTCTGGTCACAATGGAAGCAATTACCCCCTTCCCTCGCAGCCACCCCTACAATCCTCTCGTTCTTCTGTTCAAGCCCCTCCCTCCCAGGACCGTAGACTAACCATCGACAGAGCACCAGCTGCACCGCCCATCGTCGTCGTCAGTCCAGATAACTCTGATCAGTCCTCACGGAACAGTGGTGGTTATGGCTCTCCCGAGCGTCTTTCTATCGGCCTTGAACCAGGAGGGTCTGCTACCCCCCCTCGAACCAGTCCTCTGAATCGTCTCAGAGGGCCCAAGGATACCATCCCGATTGTCGGTAAGCCTCCGAGAAAACAGAGGAGTAGTCGCTTTGTCGTCACAGAGAAAGCCGAAATTGAACGGCTCCCTCCCTTTATGGGTCTGTTCTATTGCTTCTCCACTTCTTATACAGTCATCTCATCAACACCTCAGAAACACCCCCAAGCGAGCGTCCCCAACTTTTCATCAAAAAGTTACACCAGTGTCATGTCCTCTTTGACTTCAACGACGCTAGCTCCGAGCTCAAAGGCAAGCAAATCAAAGCCCAGACCCTGCACGAAATGTTAGAGTACATCACCACGCAGCGTGGCGTTATTTCTGAAAATATATACCCCGAGGTGGTCAAGATGGTTAGCTTCACTTTTCTTTCATTTGGTCTCCTTCACTGAATACTCCGCCTAGTTTGCTACCAACCTTTTCCGCTCCATACCCCCCCCTGTAAATCCAACTGGTGACGCGTTCGACCCAGAAGAAGATGAGCCTGTGCTTGAACTCGCCTGGCCTCACTTGAAGATCGTCTATGAGTTCTTCCTTCGCTTTGTCGAGAGCCCAGATTTCAACACAAACCTTGCCAAACGCTACATCGACCAGTCTTTTGTTTTGAATCTGCTCGAGCTCTTTGACTCGGAGGACCCCCGCGAGCGCGACTTCTTGAAGACGACCTTACACCGGATATACGGCAAATTTCTCAACCTTCGTGCTCCCATTAGGCGTTCTATCAACAATGTGTTCTACCACTTCATCTATGAGACTGAACGACATAATGGCATTGCCGAACTCCTCGAGATTCTGGGATCCATTATCAACGGCTTCGCGTTACCGCTAAAGGAGGAGCACAAGACATTTTTGATGCGCGTGCTCATCCCCCTTCACAAAGTCAAGAGTCTTTCAATGTATCATCCACAACTTGCATATTGTGTCGTTCAGTTTCTGGAAAAGGACGGCTCTCTGGCGCAAGAGGTCGTTCTTGGGCTCCTTAAGTATTGGCCAAAAGTGAATTCTCCCAAGGAGGTGATGTTCCTGAGCGAAGTGGAGGAGATCCTAGACGTGATCGATCCGGCTGAGTTTCAGAAGATCCAGGAGCCCCTGTTCCAACAGCTTGCACGGTGCATCAACAGCCAACACTTCCAAGTGGCAGAGCGCGCACTATACTATTGGAATAACGAATACATCGTCAACTTGATGAGTGACAACATGGCAGTAATTCTGCCGATTGTGTTCCCCGCTCTATACCAGAACTCAAAATCACATTGGAACCGGTGGGCGCAGTCCTTGCCATCGTCTCTGGTTTGACTTACTAGATATCCCAGGACAATACACGGAATGGTGTATAATGCCCTCAAGCTCTTCATGGAACTCAATCCAGACCTGTTCGATGAAACGATGCAGCAATACAAGCAACGGAGGATCGAGTATGTCATATGTTGAACTTCGCCGCCGTCATATCTCATAACGCTTCGCAGCGAGCGGCAACAAGCCGTGGAGCGATACGAAAGCTGGAAGAGAATTCGGGCAGCGGCAATTCAGAATGCGAACGGCCATCTGCCCGAGGGCTTTGCTGAAGATGAGCCACAACCTCCTCCGCCACCGTCGCCGGACGATGGTGACATTGTTGATCTGGCAATGGATCTAAATGCCGTATCTATTGACGGTGACGTGCCTCACGAGCTGGACGATAGTGGAATTGAGAGAATACCGACTGCAGATCCTGGATTGGATGTGAGTGGAAGGATCCAGAAAGGCGTCTCTCCGTGGGGCTAACACATCTTTGCAGCGACCCCTTCCGGAAGTTGGGACTAGCTTGGAACAGTCTTCTCTGGGAAGCGGGACGCATGTACGTAGGAGAAGTGTATTACCAGGCAAGTGAAAAAGAAAGCAAGAAAGATGTCTGAATTGAAGAAAACTGACGAGCGAGCGAACAGTTGACCCTACTGTGCTACGAGATTTGCAAGCCCACCGTAGCCTAGATGACGGACTTGGGTCACGGGAAGGATAGGTTAGGGTTAGGGTCAGTGTCTACACAGTATCGAGTCGCTCGAGTGAGAGTAGTATAGCTTAGCTTAGCTAAGCGAAATGAAGTACCTTGTGGAAGGCTCTGGAATGCTATCGAACGAAAAGGATGCTTTGTATCGATATAAAAACCTTGGGAACGGCAGTTTCCCACTTTTCATTCATTCACATTCACCACTCACTCACTCGACATCATTTTGACAATTTAAATTAACGATGACCTCCACCTCCACTTCCACCTCCAAAGCTGTTGGTATCGATCTTGGCACAACCTATTCGTGAGCGTCTCTTCCCCCTTGATCTTCTCTGTGTGTATATATGCGCCTCGTCTCGTCTAACGTTACTCTTGCCATTATTAGCTGCGTTGGTGTCTGGCAAAACGATCGCGTTGAAATCATCGCCAATGACCAGGGTAATCGTACAACCCCATCATACGTTTCTTTCTCAGAAAATGAGCGTTTGATCGGCGATGCTGCGAAGAATCAGGTCGCGATGAACCCACACAACACGTGCGTACATCACATCTCACAAATCTTATCATCACTCTACATTATCTTACCTCGCTTTTAGTGTCTTCGACGCTAAGCGTCTTATTGGCCGTAAATTCGACGAACCCGAGGTGCAGGCGGATCTCAAGCATTTCCCCTTCACGGTCTTCAATAAGTCCGGAAAGCCCTATATTCGCGTCCAGTACCGTGGCGAGGATAAAGAATTCGTAAGTAGTGGATTGATCGCAACTATAAACGTGTTTTGATCTATTACTAATACCCTTTTATATAGTCGCCTGAGGAAGTCTCATCTATGGTTCTTTTGAAAATGAAGGAGACCGCGGAATCTTATCTCGGTGGTACCATTCAGAATGCAGTCGTAACCGTTCCGGCATACTTCAACGACTCGCAACGTCAAGCTACGAAGGACGCCGGAGTTATTTCCGGTCTTAACGTTCTTCGTATCATCAACGAGCCCACTGCTGCTGCCATTGCGTATGGTCTCGACAAAAAGGTTTCTGGTGAACGGAACGTTCTCATCTTCGATTTGGGTGGTGGAACTTTTGATGTCTCTCTTCTGACCATTGAGGAGGGCATCTTCGAGGTCAAAGCTACCGCTGGTGACACTCATCTCGGTGGTGAAGACTTTGATAACCGCCTTGTCAATCACTTCGTCCAGGAGTTCAAGCGCAAGTTCAAGAAGGACTTATCCTCTAACCCTCGTGCCCTGCGTCGCCTCCGAACTGCTTGTGAGCGCGCTAAGCGTACACTTTCTTCTGCCACCAACACAACTCTTGAGATCGACTCACTCTATGAGGGCATCGATTTTTACACCTCTCTTACTCGCGCGCGCTTTGAGAGCTGTGCCAGGATCTTTTCCGTAGTACTTTGGAGCCTGTTGAAAAGGTCCTTCGTGATTCAAAGATTGACAAGACTAATGTACACGAGATTGTCCTCGTCGGTGGTTCTACTCGCATTCCTCGTATCGTCAAACTAGTGTCCGACTTCTTCAATGGCAAGGAGCCAACAAGAGCATTAATCCGGACGAGGCCGTTGCATATGGAGCAGCCGTTCAGGCTGCCATCCTTTCGGGTGATACATCAGAGAAGACCCAGGATCTCCTCCTCCTTGACGTCGCTCCTTTGTCGCTCGGGTAAGCCACTTGTAGACCCATGTATACTCCTTTGCTAAGCACATGACGTCCCAGTATCGAGACTGCCGGTGGTGTCATGACCGCGCTCATCAAGCGCAACACAACAGTCCCCACGAAGAAGTCGGAGATATTCTCTACGTATTCAGACAACCAACCGGGTGTGCTTATCCAGGTCTATGAGGGTGAGCGTGCACGGACAAAAGACAACAACCTCCTCGGCAAGTTCGAGCTCTCCGGCATTCCGCCAGCTCCTCGTGGCGTTCCTCAAGTCGAGGTCACTTTCGATATCGATGCGAATGGTATCTTGAATGTTTCGGCGGCTGACAAGACGACTGGTAAGTCGAATCGCATCACGATTACCAACGACAAGGGCCGTTTGTCGAAGGAGGAGATTGAGCGCATGGTCAATGATGCTGAGAAGTACAAGGGTAAGTACCATGAGCGAGTTCTCTATTGATGGAATGTTGTTTAACGCATTAACTCCAGCCGAGGATGAAGCTGCTGCGGCTCGCGTTAGTGCGAAAAATAGTCTCGAGTCATACTCATACAACCTCCGCAACTCATTGTCCGATGAGAAGCTCTCTGGCAAGTTCGACGCGGCGGATAAAGCGAAGCTGGAGACCGCGGTCAACGAGGCCATCTCCTGGCTCGATGCCTCACAAGAGGCATCCACCGAAGAGTACAACGAAAAGCAGAAGGAACTCGAGGCTATCGCCAATCCCATTATGCAGAAATTGTATTCTCAGGCAGGCGCGGCAGGAGGCTTCCCTGGTGGCGGCTTCCCTGGTGGGGCTCCAGGCGGTGGTGCACCAGGAGGCTTCCCAGGCGCAGGTGGCGAGGACGGTCCTAGTGTGGAGGAAGTCGATTAAGTGGGGGATCATTAGTTCGTTGTATCCATTTCCAGTTTTTGGACTTGCTATCATCATCAAAAGTAATGGCGCTGGTGTAAGGTAGCTCCTGCATATGTCTAGAATCTCATCATATCATTGCATTTCATTTTCCTTTTTCACTTTAGCCTCAGTCGAAAAGGACGAGGATCACAAGAAATATCTTCGTATTTCTTGCCGTACTATTAAATTTCAAGACTCCGGCCTTTACAGAACTTCCTGAACTTCCTGCGACAGGGCGGGACAATTTTTTGGCCCCCCTGCATAATGCATCGTGAGTCAGGTTTAGATGTTGAAGGGCAGGCTACTTTTAAACTCACCCTTTTCAACAACAGAATGAGCGCTCGCAAACCCATCGAGGTTCGGATTGCCTAGGTGTGAGATTTGATAAGCGGGGCTGTAGACGAGGTATTGGCAACGTACTCATTGTTCATGGTTGTCAACGTAGACGGGTTGATGTTCAACAAAAAGAAGCCTCTGAACGATTCTTCGCTCCATTGCAGGTCTATATTGTTAGCGACGAGCACCCGCGAGATGGCATTGGCGGTTTCTGGCGTGATACCCTGGTCGAATAAGGGACTTGAGGTAACTGCTGTGCCAGCAAACTCCACGCCTAGTCCACCCCTCCCGTTACTGGATCGTAGATTGCGTCTGCTTAGTCACCAAACTATTATCGGGAGACGAAAGCAAATTTCACTTTGTAGTATCATTGGGATCTAAAACAATGGGTACTGGTGGGTCGGGAAAGGAACAGGACAGAGGGGGACAACACTCACGGGCGAGGTCGGAGAGAGGGGACAATTAGCATGGCTATCGCTAGAGAGGATAATCGTGTTGTCTGTCTTGTTGCGTTCAATGTGGTCGAGTATGCGCGTCCTCGAGGCACGGTAGCCATCCCAAGCATCCCTAAGATGGTAGTCACCGTGAGGCCGATCATAGGAAGTCTGTTCATCTCACGTACCAGATCGACTGTGTGAGGACAAAATTGTATATTCGATTTATACTCGCCATTCAAGCAGGTGTAAAAGACGTACAAGCACCATTCGCTTCGAGCTAAGAGAACACTATGTTCCGCAGTCCCATTAATAAGAATAAGCATGACATCCTGAAGGCAGAGAAGGCGTTTACCCTATCACTCGCCGGACTGCGCCACGCTGCTTGGATTCAGAAAGGGTGTTGAAAAACCCTGCAGTGGGTATTAGTTTTGTAGAAGAGGACACGCCCTCAACAGACTAACAAATTTCTTGAGTAAATCCCATCATGGACCGATCTGGGAAGGACAAGATCGTGTTAACGACTGTAAGAATCCAAGGGGATCAAGACAAACGGTGTCCTGGTGCTCTTCCTTGAACGCTCACATCCTGCATAACAGTTAACGAATTGATTTTAAGGGGGCTCCTGCGGGCGAGGATGATACACACCTGTATTATAATATACCTGTCCATATTAATTAAACAAGCGAACGCATCAACTCGCATCTGTATGGTCGTGATCATAATTTCCTGGATTGCATTAAAAGGAAGAAGCTCTGACTGGAAATCAAACTCACGAGTGTCCAATATAGTCAAATCCTAAGATGAGGGTTGGCCTAAAGCTTCGTAGGATCACTGGCATACATACCAAGAGCTTGCCTATCTGAAAATTTCTCCAGATGCGAAGCTTGTCGTCTACGTCGACCTGTCTGATTGGCATCCACTCATGGTAAGCCCGGACGACAGCCAACTCTCTGTCAGTGAGGCAGGCTTGAGACGGGGAGAAGGAACAACCCGCAGCAGTGTTATTGGAATCTGCAGTTCCCGCCTTCCACGAATTGTCGACAACCTGAGTGCACTCTTTACGATCGATTTTGGACCCTCAACTTAATTGACTTACTTCGTGGTCGTCCTGGAAGTCCGAAATCAGGACCAGCAGGATATGTGCACAGTCATTCATGGCGGATATTCACCCTAAATCCAATATGTCACTTGCGGATAAGGTTTGGGCGAACTCACCAAATAGTGATCCATGGCGTGGTTTGATGAGAAAATTGGAGATTGGTGTCAGTCCTATACTGGGCCAGGCGCTGATGATAATCGAAAATAGTTGCCAGCTCACGACCTAGTACGGCCCTGCCAATTGGAGCTCTGTGATGTTGTTAGTCGAAACGCTAGACATTGTGATAAGATTGTTACCCATTCCCAATTGGCTCGTATATCTATGGGGGCGGTCAATGAACATGAGAGCCCCACAAGCTCTGTGCACACTCACATAGTTACCGAGGTGGATGAATATGTCAGCTGAAGCGTTGTGAGCTGCAAAACCGTAAGCGTTGAAATAGCCTATCTTTAATTAGTGTGAATGACAACAAGGCAGGGGCGTGAGGGTACCTGCTTGATACTGAAAGCAGGAGAAAACGGCAATGGACAAAGTTTTCCCCCATTCACCTTGCTCGCCGGAGCTTGACACGAGTTAGCCGCAAGCCCAAAAACGGAATGCCTGCCACGCACCGTCTGGCCTGGAAATCGTTCTTGTCACACCAACAGGGCTAGTACTCCTGGAGTTTGCACAATCGGTGAAGAAACTCCAGTACTTTTTGTCGGGTTTCAAGCCTGTGGCTTCCACTTTGACGGTGAAATCGACGTCGTAAGAAGTAAATGCTTCTCCCGAGCCGACAGGATGACCAGAGAGCACAGGAGAGGTGAATACTTTGAATGACACGCAGACTAGAACACTTTGATCCAGGACAGAGAATGAACTATTAACGACACTCGTTGGGACAGCGCGGGTCCATAACAAAACAGAGTCGTCAAAGGGGTAACCCTGGTTAACGTTACATTACCGCGCCGCTAGTACCAGTGATGCCATGTAGTTCGCGTCAAAATAACCAGAATGCGTAAAAGTCAGCCCTCCAGTCAAATAAAGGGCTCTGAGAAATAGTGAGCGCTGTTGGTGGTGGTGATGATGGCGGTGGTGGTGGCACGCACGTTACTGAAGTCGCCACCATAGGAAGATGGATAATGCTCGTCATTAAAAACCGCAACATCCCCAAGCTGTCTTTTCGCGTATCCAACGAAACGGGCGTGTCTATCCCCAACGTCCCTGGAAAACTGTGAAATACCTCAGCTTTATGTAGGCACAAATCAAATTACCGAAGACCAGTCACTTCAGGAAGGTTCACTAAATGGAGAACGGTAGACCAAGTTGCTATCCAAAAGCTTTGTGGCGTAAGCGACCGAAGAGAGTACGAGTAAAAGTAACATTGGCCATCTTGCCCACAATTTGAAAAATGATGGGAAAGCCCTTTTTATGGATTCTGTATTCGGTATGTGGGTAGCTGCACCTGCAATGGTTACAGTTATGCGGTTGGTTTACTGCACCATATGCCCCCATAGCGCCGAACGCATTGAGGACGGCATTTTGATAAACGTTCGATACCTAATTGGATTTCACGCGCAAAGGCCCGGGCGTAACTGAAGATGACGATTGTTCCTCGTGGCCTGCATGGCAATATGGGAAATGAGAGTATCTATTATTATTATAACTCACTGAACGCTACGTCGTCAAACTCAGCCTGACTAATTTTACCCTGCTTTAGTTTCTTCGCTAACCTTTGCTCTTCAGCCAACGATGTCCAATCGTCCTCAATCTGATTCCTTTTAAGGGCTGGTTGCCGTCGCTCTACCAGTGCAGATGTCATCCATTCTTTCTTTCGTGCCCTTTGCACGCGTCTTTTCTCCTTGGCGTCCTTCTTCGCGAGCTTCTTGCTCCAGGGAATACCACCTTTCTTGTTAGTTGAGGACGAGGAGGATGCCTTCGAGTCACTGCTTTGTTGGACCTTCGCTGTCGCGGACTTAATCTCTTTGCATCTTGAGCTTCATCAGCATACGAATAGGTATCCCACTGAACAAAGCGTAATTAGCCAAGCTTATGACCAAGTTTAGACTTTGCCATCTTACCACAATATCCGCGTCATGCCAGCGTGATGTCTCTATGCCTTTCAATTCCGGCATCCGCGGAAGACGGAGAAGCCCAAAGCCCTCGGCAACACCAGCAAGATCAAGGTTTTTCAATCGGAATATAAAAGAGGCTTCGTGTTTACTATAAGCCCGGACGAAAGAGACAAAAGCTTTCGTTGCCTGAAAGGTTTCGGTGGTTAGGCGGAACGTGCTGATAAAAGAAAGAGAACGAAATAAACCATATCGTGAAGGGCCCGGTCTCGTAATACGTATTCCCGTATGTGGTAAGATATGTAGAGACAGCCTGAGCTTCTGCCTCGTCGCTGGAAACAATTACTATGCCATCCTCGCTCAAGCGCTCATGACGTTTAACAGGTATCTTACGAACGGAAAGGAAATCTAGAGATCGAACATATCAGAAAGCCTGTATCACACTCTAGGTATATGCGTGCTTCACCAAGATATCGGTGTTCTTGTCCCGCCAGAAGAACCCAAGCCCGGCCATGCTTTCCGGCACGCGCAGTGCGACCACATCTGTGGGAAAATGCCTTGGCATCCGTGGGCGGATCAAACTGCACGACAACATCCACATCTGGGATATCCAATCCTCGGGCAGCGACATCAGTAGCCAAGAGTAGTGAAGGTGCGGTGACAGTCGAATTTGAATTAATGAATGAATCCAATGTTCGCGTTCGCGCGGAAGGGTGGAGATGACCGTGAAGTGAGAAAAGCTGGGCGCTTTCCATCAGAAACAACGGTAGAATCTGCAACATTAAGTATGGGATAGTGACTGAAGTGAAGGAAATTACGCACTTTATAGAAGTAGTCAACAGATGCGCCAGTCGCAAAATATAGAATGAATCGAGTCGATTGATACTGCCGTGTCTCGTGCAGAATGATGCGTGTGAGTTGGACCAATTTCTCGGAAGGATAGCACATGAGACCAGATATCGTCAAACTATCACACGGGAAACCGTGAATAAAGTCTTGCCAATCAATACGCTACGCTGGACGTACCCCGGGGGAATCCGGCGCTCACTTAAGACATTTCTCGGCCCTGCGAGCACATCACCGGCAGCCACTGGTCGCTTGGACTGCACTTTGACAACAATGCGAGCGGGGTTCCGGAGGCCAGCTCTCATCAGTTCAGACATTGCGTCGGCATCTGTCATTGTTGCACTGAATAGGCCGGTCCTCCTTTGCTTGGGTAGCCGAGATAGAATCCTTGTTAGGCTCTGTTGGAAACCTAGATCAAGTAGTCTGGAGGGCTCGGGTTGTCGAATGAGTGATATGCCGTGTATAAAATATATGTACCCTACCGATCAGCTTCGTCAAGAACTAGCATTTCTAACTCCTTCGTGCTGATAAATGCCTTCCCTTTACCAAGTAGAAACTCTTCCACGCGGCCAGGAGTTCCAATTATTATGTCCGAACCCTTCATGAGGAAGCGTTCTACATCCTGTGTAGGAGAGGATTGAGATGAAGATACCAGGAGAAGAGCAGGAGACAGGCAGTGATTTGAAGAAGTCGAGGTGTCAGGAGCGTATGCCCAGGTTGAGATGACAAAAAGGTAGTAACGACAGAGTGTATCTGTGATGCTAATTCCCTAATTATCCTCAATTCTGAGCAACTCAGAAAGATGCG
The DNA here is from genome assembly GCA_022496185.1 of Multifurca ochricompacta. NCBI lineage: Eukaryota > Fungi > Basidiomycota > Agaricomycetes > Russulales > Russulaceae > Multifurca > Multifurca ochricompacta. The sequence continues at coordinate 671,972 of WTXG01000003.1, read as the reverse complement.
ATAGGAAAGAAAAAACCACCTTGTTGGACTAATGATCAAAGCACCAATTTCATCCCGGTTAAATTTTCTCTCCCTCCTGATGATACGCTCAAGAATTGGTATCACGAATGCCAGGGTCTTCCCTGATCCTGTCACAGCTTCTACTACCACATCCTTGTTTTGCATGAATAAGGGGATTGCAGAGGCTTGAACAGGAGTCATTTGTGTATGACCCATTGAGTGAATCACTTCAAGGCTAATTAAATGCGTAAGGGAACGAGGTAGTCATAGTCATAATTGCTCACACCCATGCGGTCAAGGGTATAGGTAAGGAATGCCATGATCCAGCGTATGCAGACGACATTGAAAACATGAGGAGAGCTGGGGGATGAAACTCCGGCCCGCGTATACGCACAACATCATAATCATCCCACCCCCATCCCTCATCCTCCATCCTCCATCCTCCATCCCCCATCTCCTATCCCATCCCATCATTCTCACTCGTTCTCACTCGCCTACTTGAGTCGTGATGGTGTCAGGGGGTGTAGATGCTCAACTCTCACACCGCCGAATGCCTTCGTCACCTACCTTCACGACTTCTCTAAACCATATTCACATCTCTGAAGCTTTACTAAAATCTGAAGACAACGGAGCTACTTTGGACTTCAGTCATAAGGGTTTGTCGGACGTGGGTGAATATGGTGCAGAACAACTTGCTGCCATTGGTCGTGAAGATTCGATGGAGGACGAGTGTTCCGTGCTGAGGTATGCCCTGCCTTTACCTGCATGTCGCAGACACAACTTCACAGACATCTTTCCTCTCCCCCTGGCCTGGCTGACAGGGTTACATTAGCCTCTAATCGTCTAGCCACGCTACCTATGGCTCTTGCGCTTTTGTCCCGCCTTCGTTATCTCAACTTGAAAAACAATTGCCTGGCCGTGTTCCCTGATGTCGTAAGCCTATTTGTCGCCTGCTTAGCATGTTGTCATGTTGTCAACCCACGATTGATATTGACATTGTACACTTTCAAGCTCACTGTCATGCCTTCCCTTGAGATTTTAGACATTGGCCGCAATAAGATCAAGAGACTACCTACACAACCCGGATCCCTAATTAACCTCCGGGTATGGATACCTGCTGTATCACTCCTACATATGTCTTTACGTCTCCTTCAATGTCCCAGGTATTCTCATTCTACAAGAACAAAATCACGAGATTACCTTCTTACTTAATTAAGTTTACTCGTCTCTCTATCATGCGAGCGGAGCAAAATCCCTGGGAATGGCCCCCCAAGAGCCTTATGGAAACACAGCCCACGACCAAGGACTTCATCAAAACAGTTCAACATTGGATCAGAGACAATACTTCCTCCGAATATCGCAAGTTATCAGCTGACTCTACCCTGCGTGATGAACTAGGACAAGAGTCGCGACGGTAAGGTCTGTTGTCACTATCAGGCAACCATGCTTACTTCTCTTAGAACTAACTTCGTAATATCCGGGAGTCAAGAAATCGACGTTCACAACAGGCCAGCCCTCCATACACGGTCATTCTCTATCTCGTCGACCGATTCTATTAATTTAGAGACTCCTGGGCCAGAGCCATCTGAACCCGTGTCTTCCCGTTCAGGACCACCTCCCCTCCTACCTCTGGATCCTCTTTCTCTCAGTGATTCGCCACCATCTCGTTCACCAGATACATACTTACCGACTCCCGAAGAATTCATCGATTCATCCACCGATGATGACATTCTGAAGCCCATTTCTGACACCCTCGCTCATGGCCGCACCGTATCTTATGCCGGGTCTAGTCAAGTTTCCGGACGTGCAAATTTATTCTCTAAAAAGAGTCTGCCTGATCTGAGGCACATCAAACTTCCGCCGAGCCAGGAAAGACCTGCTAGATCACCTGTCTTTTCGTCCATTGATCAGCTGCGACAAGGCTCTTCTGGCTCCTCTGATAGTGCGCCCATCACTACACGCCGGGATCAGGCGTCCTTGAACGGAGACATTGCTTCCTCACCCGTCTCTCCGAGCCGTCCAGCCCCTGCTATGGATGGCGAACGGCATTCATATTTCCGCCGTTTCTCTATCTTGCAATCGACAGCCATTTCCAAGACGATCCCCGATTCCCTTCTTCGGTTTGTGGACGCGGCCCGCGGAATATTGTTTGCCGTGTCCCAGATTTACCAGGCTCTTCAACATTATACGGTATATTCCATCGACGAGCGGATGGCGTCAGTCTTGTTGAAAGTACTCGACCCTGCCAGCAGTTATATAACCCAGCTGATCAACGCGTTGGACCGCTTTGATTCAATGAGCCGTCGGACGTTTCCAACACCATTGGTCTGTAGGTCCATAATTGAAAGTTGTAAGGACAATTTGGCTGTCTTTGGGAAAGCTGTTGGGGTTCTTGCCCTTCAGCTGAAAGTGCTGGCTACTCAAGACGACGTTCGATACACGAGACAAATGTTACTAGTACTTTACGGCGCCACCGCAGAAATCTCCAATGCATGGCAGTCTATGATTCCGCACCTTGAGACTGTTGAGCCTCTGCTTCGGGACCATCGGCCTCCACCTGTGACGAAGGCGCGTCCGGGCGGTCAAAGCTCAGCTCATCCTACATCACCAAGTACCACGCCAGTCCCCCCGTCCCCTTTCCCCTCCTTCCCCCCTCGACCTACTTTCGTCCCTCCTGGCAGTCCAGGACCTGCGGAGCGAACTCATATCGCTCGGCGACATGCGGGATCTTTCAGCTCCAAGGATGTGGAGATTGGACGATTTATGGCCTCTTCTGATGAACCTACTATTATGCAAAAAGGCGTCGCATCAGGTACTGCTGCAGAAACCCCGATACCTCGCGTCACTCGCCGTCACCCTGGTTTGCTACCCCTCTACAGTGGCTCATCCCTAGGAACGAGCCTTCGAAATGGTTCACAATCTCATGATGCTCATTCAAGGCAGGGATCTCTGTCCTCTCTAGTGGAATCACCGGCGAGTTCCTCGCCATCCGTCACGGGGAAACTGCCAGTGGATATCCCAACTACACTTGATAGTCTGGTGGATAAGGAGGCTATTGATGCCATGAGCAAGGCGGTAGAGGCCGCACCACCTGTATGGACGATGATGGATAGCATTCTTGTCGATATACCTGAAAACCGGGAAGATATCAAGGAGACGCTCGTCAAAGCCCAGAATGTGACAAAGCAGTTAAAAACCGACATCTCATCGCTGCAGGACGGCACATATGTCGACAGGACATCCGTCCGAAATGATGCGCGCCTCTTCGTCAAGGTGAGTTTGATTAACTTGTTCATGCGCTTGGAAAGCTCAATCTTCTCGCCCAATGTTTCAGCTCGTAGTTCACCTCTCAACGAACGTGAAGTCATATGTTGATTCACATCCTTTGTCTGCCGCCCTCCGGGCCAACATGGTCAAACTCACTAACGCGACCGAAGAGTTTGTCATCTTACTTCACGTATCCTCGTTTTCCAACGCCTCAACACCTCGACCACACACTCCTCTGGTTAATGGGCTCTCCAGCAATAGTGCTGTAGTTGGGGCTGCCTCTGAAGACACACAACTTGGTGAGAATCTCACACGGTCGCGCAGCGCGCTTGCCGCTATGTCAAGAAACATGAGATCCCCCGCTAGAGAAGTGCCGCATAGCGCATTACCACAGCAGGTGTTTCGAATCCCACAAGTTCCACTTCGGCCCAAGAACACAACCACAGAAGACGCTCTGGACGGTGTCTGACAGCCGCCCTTCTTGGCTGGTGCACCCCGCACCAGCGGCTACCTCGATTACCCCCATGACATGACATGGCATGCCTGTCGGTCCGCCTCGTTTAACTTTGTCATCCGTTGTGGCTTGGCTGTCCCGGCAATTTCCTGCTGACTGCGATCGCGTGACTGACAATCCACCCTCGCATGGTGCCATTTAAACTGCAGATACGGAACTGAAATCATCGTGAACATGTGAGGTTATCAGCCCTTCAATTAGTCAACTTTTTTGACTGCCCGTCCGCGGGCGAGGACTTGCGTCCACCTTTATGCGTACCCCCAACGAGTTTGTCGATCTCCGCACGAATCTCGTGCAAATTATTTTTCAAAATCTTTGCATCTTCAAACTTGCGGTGAGCCTTAGCTTCCTCAACAAAGGATTCCAGAAGGGCTTCTTGCTCGAGCAGGGGTTGAAGGGCATGTGCAAGCTCAGAGTGTGGATCAACGGCGGGGTCATCTGCTGGAGTAGCCTGCGAAGATGTTGACTTGGAAAGCTTCGGGAGCGACTATCGCAGCTCACGTTAACGAGATAAAAGTGGCCTAGTTCTGGTACTCACCTGCAACGGGAACATATGTTTTTGTAAAAAATTATTAGCTCTGGCAAGCACAGCAGCCAGGACTCTGTCCTGGGAACTTCCAGGCCCTGAAGTAGGAAGCCCCCGAATTCGCTTGGCGAGAGCATCATATTGAGAAAAAGCATCCAACAATCGCTTCCTCGCAGCGGATGCTTCCAAGGTGGGGCGGTTGTCGTCGGAACTAAAAAGGATGATCACACGGGTTGTCAAAGGGTACAGACGCAGGACTCACGTGAGAGTCAGGAGGAGCTCTTGAAATTGAGGCAAAGCGTCTTCTATCTCTTTCTCTAAATTTATAAACACGTCATAGAGCTTTGAGAACATCGGTGATCTTATTCTGTCCTGCGCGTACTGCTTGCGTCTGAGTAATATATGTAGAAAGTCAATTCGTGTTACTACAAGGGACGAGATATCTCACAATAACACCGGGCGGCAGTCAAGGCAAATCCTCACCCCTCTCAGGAATTTCTCATCAGGGTTGGTTCCGTTTCTATTTGCGTCATATCCTGCGGAACTAAGCGTTCGTCGCCGGACACCGTAGTCGACGCCTTCTCCAACCTCTTCTATCTGCCCCGTTTTCGGGTCAACTACAAAAAGTAGCGAACAAGTGACAGGACGTTGGGGGTGCTTCACGGGTAAGGAGCATATAATATTTCCGCACAGGCGACAATGGTGCTTGCGATTTGTTATGGGATGAAACGACGCTCTAATAAGGACAGCTTAATGATATGGCAGGCTAAGAGAGCACAACCCAACGCACGCGCATAAAGGACATTGGGAGACGTCAGCGTCACTCTGCCAGGGCGTAATATTCTGTTCTGCGGCTGCCCAGAGAATGAGCATAAGTCATCTCATTTCAAGGCACAATACAAACCTCGAACGTCAGCCCTGCTTCCAGGGGTGACTTGACTCTGAATCACACCTCGCCAAAGATCGCTTGGTCCCATGTTTCTGATGTTTAGCTCCCAGATCGAAGGCATCCTCTTCATCTGCTTTGGCTGCGCAGTTGCTATTTTATCTGCACTCTCCCCAAAGTGAAGATTTGTCAGCTTCTCAAGTCGGCGATCCAGGCGCGTTTTCTCAATACGTCCGATGTCGCGGCGAAATCGGCGCCTCTCAAGAAATTCGTCTGTGAGAGTTCGATACACACCTTTAGGCTGGAACCCTGGGCGGTATGGTGCTGGAAACCGCACAGGTGTAGCGGTGGCTGTCGATGACGGCGAGGGTGATGTGATAGGTGAGGAAGTAGCAGGAGTATGCGATGGGGACGACGACGGGGTCCTCTGCGCGGGGACTAGTACCCCTGCAGGTGGAAGATTATCTACAACTGTGCCGGTCGTTGCGCGTCGATCTGATTGACTCGCATCGCTTTGAGTTTGAGTGCTTACCGCAGCCCTGCCAACGGGCACATCCTGGGATGGCTCTGCCTGAGGTGAGGTACTAAGAAGGGTGACGGTGGACAGGCGGCGGTGGGATGTAAGCCCGCTGTTTGGATCAAGGTGCCGGAGGGGAAGGGATGCCGTACGCGAATTATTTCCCGGGTTCAGAGGAGAGGGGATTACAGGAGCCAGTGCAGCACGTGAGGGGATGCGACGGAACGTCGAGTTCCTCCGAGTGGTCATTGAAGTTGTGGGTGAGGTAGAGCTCGAGGACATTGTAGGTTTCGTATTTGATATTGCTACAGAGGAAGCTGGAGGCGATGCAGTCACAGTGAGGGGCTGAGGAGGCGGACGGCTAGCTGTCTCCTGCGATGATGCCTCATGCGCGGGGTCAGACGACGTAGATATTGGCACTAAGGTCGAAGGAGATGAAACTGAGGGTAATCTTATGGTGTGCAAGTCATCGGAGACACTGCCTTGGGCTTCTTCAGAAGGATGTCGCGGGTGTTGAGGTTGAACTTGAACGGGAGGAGAGTCATGTACAGAAGATGGGCGGGGTGGTGAGGGAGAGGGCGAGAGAATTAACTTATTATTAGAGAGAGTACGAGAATGTCTCTTTGACTTTTTGCTAATAAATAATAAACGAATTCAGGAAATGACACAAGGGCGTACCTTGTAGGCCTGGTAGGGGATGTTCATGATGGACGATGAATATATGGATGGACGGATGGTCAAAGGTTGGGGTCGAGTTAGCATTCAGTTTCATTTCCTTCTCGTTCTCGTCATGTCCGCCACTTCTGGTATCGCCGTATCACCAGAGTTAGCTTCCACCTTTGCGGATGCCGTCTCTTCACTGAGTATTCGCTTTCTCAAGATTTCCATTCGAAATGGTCTGCACTTTAACCAGTCATCATCTTATGAGCTCATAATTCAATCTCTTAGAGGCTCTTGTCACCGATATCACCATCCCACCATCATCAACGTTCGAGAACGACTTGAATCGTTTACAATCATTATTAGATGATGACGTCCCAGCATATGTCCTCGTCCGCCTTGATGACCCACCTTCTGCATGGCTTGCTGTCCATTATGTTCCCGATACCGCTAAAATTAGAGACAAGGTACCTGCCAATAGCAACACCGATCTCCACTCTCCTCACGACTTGTCAGATGCTTTACGCTTCGACACGAAATGCTGTGACCAAGAGTTTGGGTGCGACACTTTTTGTGGATACTATTTTCGCTACATCCAAGGGGGACCTGACCCCCGCGGGATATGCTGCGCATAAACGCCATCTCGCTGCCCCCAAGCCAATGAGTGTTAGGGAGAAGGAGATGGCCGATATCAAAGCGGCTGAGCGAGATGCTGGAGGCGCTCCTTTTCGTATCAATGCCGCCAGACAGAGTCCCTTTGGAACTGGTGTCGGCTTAAAGTGGTCGAGCGATGTGGAATCGGCCGTCCGCAACCTCGCAGATGTGACTGAAGATCATGTAGTAACTATCGTAAGCCCCCTCGATATGCCTCTCATCACCTCGCTGGCTTCAACACTTCGCACCGCAGACTATTGATCCTCCCACCGAGACCTTGATACTAGGTGAGATGACCGCCACAGCGGCAGATGAACTTGGGAGCAAGATACCCTCATCTGATCCATGTGAGAAATGAGGTACACTCAGTCTTTCTTTTGTCACTGACACTTGGGGGCCCCAGCATTCGCATTCTTTTCCTGGTCTGAATCCACTTCTGAGAGACGTATTAGTGAATTACCGTTTTTTTCTGAAACGCTAGCCCAACTAACTCTGAGCAGTCTTCATATACTCCTGCCCATCCACGTCTCCGGTGAAGCATCGAATGCTGTATTCTTCCGGTTCGTCCTCTGTCTATCAGACAGCGAAGTCTCTCCTCCCATCCCTCTTGCTGGTACCGCGTAAGGTGGAGACGTCTGATCCTCATGAGTTGGGCGCATCCTTTTTGCGCGCTGAGCTTGGTCAACGCAATGACCTCAATCGGGTGGAGACGGCGAACAATGCGGGAATTCCGGAAGAAGCTTTTGCCAGACCGAGGGGACCACCGAAGAGGCGCTAGATGACAGTAGGATATAATTATATGATAGTGTAGAGGCAAAGTACGGTGGTTGAATATTGATGCGCCTTTCAACAACATAAATATCGAGTCATCATCTAATTATCGAACATCGAACATGCTCTCTAGGACACTACTTCCTCGTCCCAACTCGCGCGCACGTTTTCCAGCCGTTTACACTCACATCGTTCATGCACATACAAACTCTCATCTTCCGAGGAAGAAAAAGGTTTACGACTCGCCCGACGAGGCCATCAGGGAAGTCAAGTCCGGGGACGTGCTGCTCAGTGGAGGCATGTCTCTCAGTCTGTTAGCAACCCCTAATTCTGAATGTCATATCCAGGCTTTGGCCTCTGCGGAACACCAGGTGGGCTACCCACTTCCACATCGGGCTTCACGTAGTTGTACTTGAACTCGAAGCTACTTCACAGATACCTTGATCGGTTCACTTGCTGCGAGGGGAGACGTGCGCAGCTTGACCGCTGTATCTAATAATGCTGGCTCGGGACAGTTTGGACTTGGTATGTTCTCGGCTCTTGATAATCTGCTCGCGCTGAGAGGCACGATTCACAGGAAAGTTGCTCCATACGGGGCAGATCGACAAAATGATATCGTCATATATCGGAGTGTTGGTATCACTTGTCTACCCTCCTAGATCAACTCTGTGATCTCTTTTACTTAGGAACAAGCACTTTGAGCAACTCTATCTTCAGGGAAAGATCTCCTTGGAGCTCGTGCCTCAGGGTACTCTCGCTGAACGCCTGCGCGCGCATGCCGCAGGAATACCTGCAATTTTCACCCCCACCGGCGCTTCAACTGCGGTAGAGGAGGGTTCAATACCTATTCGCTACTATGAAGGCGGAGCATCCAAAGGCATCAAAATTCCTGGCCACAAGAAGGAATTTCGCGAGTTCAATGGGCGAAGATATATTCTTGAACCTGCCATTGCTGGAGATGTTGCCTTTGTGAGAGCATGGAAGGTGGATGAAGTAGGAAATACGGTGTTCAGGTCCGTTCTGCAATCGAGCCTGTCCTGCACGTCTTAAATGAAGCTCTCGTCAGGTACGCTGCTAACAACTTCAGCAGCGTTATGGCAAAGAACGCAAAGCTTACTATCGTCGAGGTGAGCATTATTATCGAAGTTCCGTGTGCAATCTCACGGGTTTCCTCATGCTAGGCAGAGAATATTGTCCCAGTTGGCTCAATCTCCCCAAACGCTATCCATCTACCTGGCATCTACGTCGATCGCATCGTTCAGGCGACCGTAGAAAAGCGGATAGATATTTTAACCCTCGCCCAGCCTGTGTCAGAGAACCAAGAGGAAAGCAATCTCGCTGTTCTTGACATTCGTCACCGGATTGCGCGGCGCGCAGCAAAGGAACTTCAAGATGGTTTCCACGTGAACTTAGGAATCGGCATACCAACCCTTGTTCCCGAACATCTCCCCCCTAATGTAAAGGTGTGGTTACAAAGTGAAAATGGAATTCTTGGTATGGGGCCATACCCAAGCAAGGAGCAGCTCGACGCGTACGGACACTCCCCATATTTTACTCCGCATATGTTGAATTTGCATAATCAGGGACATTATCAATGCTGGAAAGGAGACTGTTACTTTATTGCCTGGGGCATCAGTATTCGGTGGGTAAGGATCACTCGGTGATGACTGGATCGTTAAAGTCAAGGTTGGCAGACACCAGCGAGTCTTTTGCAATGATACGAGGTGGACATATTGACGTCGCCGTCCTTGGAGTGAGTGTACAATCCAACCAAACCGTCATCGCAGTCGTTTATTGAACTTCCCAGGCGATGCAAGTATCGCAGGTTGGGGACATCGCGAATTTCATGGTTCCAGGAAAGCTTGTCAAAGGTGACTTGCTACTTATGAAACACCGGCCATCACCTTACAAGTTAATATAGGAATCGGTGGTGCCATGGATCTAGTCTCGAACCCTGATAATACCAAAGTCATCGTCGTGATGGAGCACTGTGCGAAAGACGGTAGCCCAAAGATTCTGAAGGACTGTACGCTCCCTTTGACCGGTGCCCGGGCCGTCAGCCAGATTATCACTGAGCTTGGCGCTTTCGATGTCGATCGTCGACACGGGGAGCTCACGCTGATTGATCTGGCTGAAGGTGTCACTGTGGAGGAAGTGAAGGCCAAGACAGGGTGCGAATTCCGAGTTAGAAGCCAGTTGGGTCGGCTGTGATTATTGTATTTTACTATTGTATAATTTGTATAATCTTTTTGAGCAAAGCAAATGCAAATGGCATGCCCCCGGTCAGGGCCTGGCCCATCTATCATGACACGCAGGATGCAGGCAACCGTCGTAGTCCAGCTGACATGTATCCATCATGGCTCGCATCATCGCCGTCTTCCGTGGAACTACCACGATTGACACCATTCTCAAGGGGGTGAGCGTTCGCACTCCGTCACACTCTCCCTGTCGTATTAGGATTTGGCTTACACGGGACGCCAGAACCTATTATAACGGCATTGGAAGCGAGGCTCTCGGCCCGACAGCTGTGTCGAATAATGTGGGGTCAGGAGGGCGTGAGTTGACTTGGGAAAAGCTTAACACAAATGACTGATGATATCGCATTTAGGAAGGTGTAACATGTATTTACTCCCACCAGGAAAACAAACAGCGGTGGAGGGGGGCAAGATCTTGATTTGTTTCAAGCCCAGCGGTGAACAAGCGAGAGTCGAGAAGCCAGGGAATCGAAGGACCAAGGACGGAAAGGTCGCGTTTGTGTACGCGTGGAAGGCAGATAAGCATCATGAAATCTTTCTTGTTATCCCTGTGGCACCGAGGGGAGGTTCTCATTCAGTGATATTGCCAACAATTTTGATGCGACGATGGCAAAGGGACGCTAACTTGACAATTGTAGAGGTTCGCTTGGCTTGGGTTCATTTGTGAGATTGTCGTGCCCGTTGGAAGTCGCTGGCTTGCCCACACTCCCCAGTGGTCGCCTCTTGCTGATACGAGTAGGGCATCTTGACCTGGCCATCTTATGTGTCAAAAACTAGCATCGACAACTATGCGATCCCTGGAAAAATGGTGAAGGAGGTCTGGTCGTGCTTTACTTGCTTTTTTGAATCTTTGACCAATGGCCATGGACTTGGTCCCAGCCCAGAGAAGGAGGCGAGAATTATTGTTGTTATGCAACACCGCGCCAATGATGACACACACAAGATAAAAATAGTGTGTGACAGGCGTTAGTGCAGTAGGGTATTTAGGACGGGAAGATTAAAGCTTATGTTCGAAGAGGTGAAGATGAGGACTGAAACTGTTTAAATGTGTGAAGGTATGAGTATGAGATGAATGAGTGAAAAGGAAAGGAAAGCAGTTTAATAGAGCACGAGCACGAGACAAGTGTGAGGGCCACACCCACGATAAGCGTTGAGAGGGTAGCTTTGTCCTACCTTCCTCTCCTCCCTCATCCCATGAGTTGGTTCGCCTCCCTCTTTTCTTCAAAGTCTTCTGCGCAAGGAAGGCGCAAGGTTCTCTCCTCCACTCAAGAAGCTTTTTCACTTCCCTCCCCCGTTTTTGCGCCAAATGGACTATACACCGCAGATTTATCGCTTGGAACTCCAGACCCAGAATCAGCCGGGGCCCCTTCATTTACATACCCCCCGCAGTCCAATGGAACACAGTACGGATACATTTCGAACGGGTGTGCCAACTTTCAACATTCTCTTACCTTCTTCTGACTTCAACACCACTCACCAGAACGTCTTCCAGTTCACAACCCACTTCCCTACTACCCCTTCATAATGCACCACACTCCCCTCCTCCTCAATACCCATCTCTCGAAAAGACCTGGACTCGGATTCGAACTTGGTTGTCTGTCGAGTACCCCGAGTTGGGTGACACGCTCAACTACGGTATTCTTCCACAAGACCTCGCAAACATAGAGATGCAGTTCGGTTTCTCTCTTCCTCAAGTTATCCGTGAATCTTACCTTATGGTCGATGGCCAAGAACCCGAGTCGTCAGCTGGTTGCTCCGAGGGCCTCTTTTTCGGGTTGCACCTTCTCCCCCTCGATGAGGTACTTGATGAGTGGAGGTTCTGGCGTGAAGTCGATGATGACCCGAACACTGGGGCACATCCACAGTTGCGTGAGGTTATGCAGTCTGTGCCACCGGGTTGGATTCGCAAGGAATACTCTCAGCGCGGGTGGATACCCCTTTTATCTGACAAGACAGGGAATTACGTCGGAGTTGATCTTAATCCTGGGGAAACGGGTTCTGTTGGCCAAGTTATCGTATTCGGCCGCGACTTCGACACCAAGGTTGTCCTCTGGAGAGGCGATGGCCCTGCCGGGTGGGCCCGTTGGTTGGCCAGCTTTGCGGAGGAGCTCGAATCCGGAGAAGGGTTTGAACTCGGTATCTCGAACGAGAGCGAAGGAAGTGAGGACGATGTCGGTTATGAGGGTTATTTCTTTGACGGGTCTGGGCGGGGGTCTGGTGAGGGAACTGGTGGGACGGCGGCGGGCGGTATGCGCCTTATAGGTGAGTATCGAGGTTGGACAACGCTGGAGGCCTGGGCGGATAGAAGTGTGCGCAAGTGGCAGGAAGCGGGTCTAGTCCCTAATCCTCCAGCAGGGGGGGAGAAGGAGAAGGTATGTACTTCATCCTGCTCGAGTCGGTTTGTACTTTCCTCTCGCTCGTATCTATAGGCACCGGAGAAAGTTGGCCTCGGCGTTTTGGATCTTGCGAACACCACTGCAAGTTCTGGTGCCGAGGTACCCATCCCTGTCTTCGTAGATGTCGGCAACACAGCGCCTTCCCAACCTAACGGACAAAGCACTATCGACTCTTCGGGACCTCTGTCAAAAGAACCCGTCCCCATCATTTCTGTTACAAAACCTCCTGCTCCTCTCCCAGTAGACCTTCCAACTCACGATGATATCACGCCTCCCAGTCCCGATTCTGAGCCATCACATCCGGATGATCTAGAGAGTGGAGGTTCTCTGATGCAGGAAGTGGGCCAACATTCAATGACAGGCTCTGGGCTTTCAAATCTAGGACAACGAGGTGTATCCATTGCTCAAAAGCTGACTCAAAGAGCAGCTAATCTGTCGTCTGGAGACCCAACCTCTTCCATGTCAACCTCACGCGTGCCCACCACATCCTTGTCTGGGGTTTCCGACCTACTGGATGATTCTGCGCCTGTGCTGGCCGCGTCACCAATGAAACCTTCTCCACCAGCAGGATCATCACCCCAAGCGATATCACCACCTCTCCTGGTTCCCATTGATAGTTCGCCTAAAAAAGGTGACGGTTCCGATTTTGGGGATGGGGGATTGACCACCACCATCAGATTGGTTGGTATTGGAGGTGAAGTTGGACTTGCACGTGGTCAATTGGAATCAGATCACGCTAGTAGGGGTCATGTCCAAGCTGAACTTTCCCCCAGCAATTCTTCCTCTTCGGATGAATACTACGTCCCAGATAGTCGTGATTCCTATGGGGAACGGTCGCCAGTGAATGACCTACGGGAAGGGCAACCGGTGAATTGAAAGAGGCCGTTTTGAGATAAAGGAGATAGGTGACATTGACATGACTCTGGTGATCGCGTGTGCTGGCCACTATTTATTCGTCCGTCCATTGACTAGTACATTGCATGCTAATCATCCCAATCCATCCATGTAGTACGATGCTTTCATCAGTTCAACTGATAAGATAAGATAAGATACCCTGTGTGCACGTGCACGTTTGTTTAATTATCGGGCCGCTTTCCCGTTATTAGATAATATGTTTACTTTTTCTGTGTTTGTTTATTGAAGGTTTGAGAGGTTTCTTCTTTCTTCCTCTCATGTCTTCTCCACCATCACAAGATCTAGTCGATAATACTCTCGAGGGACGTCTGGCACAACTTGAGTAAGCCTTACATCCTTACTTCCCTTTAATAATAATCGTAAGCTCTCCATCCCAGTGAAATAACGCGTCGCAGAAATGATTATCTCCGTGAAATGTTCCTCTTGCTACAGAGACGGAACCACGTTGAGTTGGTTCTAACCGCGGATAGCCACGATGACCATGCCCTCGAAGAGTTTATGGACAGATTCAATCTCTCTAAGCCGTGCGTTCTCTCTTCATTCTCTCTCCCCCCCCCCCCCCCCTTTCTCCTTTGCCCACAACGTTGTATTTCAAGTCAGGGAATCGGAAGTATTGAACAACTCGCCGACAATGAATTTTCACCTTCTCCCTCTCGTTCGATTAGCCCGAAAACAACCCCCGCCTCTGAAATTCGTCGATCAGTGCCTCTTGGCTCACCCATATCTGATGTACTCACATCCCCCTCGCCGGTACCATTAGACACGGAAATAGACTCTGTACCTGCAGAAGACAGTTCGCCCAACCTTGGCGATTCACGCCCCTCATCACCAGATGTATCCATAAGGGTAACTGAAGACCTATCCTTTAAACGTCCCCCCAACGAGGTGCCGCTACCCTCATCACTGGGCGACTCCGTCCTTCCTATGGACCCCCCTGTGGTGCCACCTATCGCCTCATCCGAGAGCGCGTGCGCAGACATTGAAGTGGACATTCCCCAGCCTGAAAAGTTGAGCGCCCCGGAAGGTACAGAGGAACCGAGTGGCTCAGTTTTCCCCTTGGAAGTTGGCCCGATCCAGCTGGAGAGTGAAATAGATGAGCAATTAAGTCCCGAGGCTGAGGCATTAGCATCCTCCGTGATTGCGGAAGAAGTCACTGCTCAAGAGGAAATGGACGTCGATGTTGTGGTTGAGTCACACACTGAAGACGACGAACCTACTGTACCTACTCCTGAAAGGGAGCAGAGTGCAGCACCACTAGCATCACCAGCTTTTCATATTGAAATACAACCTTCAGCGTCGCCGTCACCCGCTCCCGTTCCTGTCCCTATTGTTGCCCTGCCGCCCTCTGCATTTATTCTTCCTCCGAAGCCATCTACTGAAGTTTTTATTCCTGTTGCCCTCACCCCCATCGGGGAGTCACCACAATATGTGGTTGATCTAGCCAACCCAGAGAGCCTGTCCCCGCCCAGGAACGAGTGGCTGAATCCCGAATTTTCGTTAAATCGCAACTACACGCTCCCGCCCGCAAAAACTCTCCCTGTCGACCAGCAGCGGAGATTGAAGCTCGGGAAAAGCCAGCGCAAGAAGGAAAAAGAGAAGGATAAGGGAATGGAAGCTCGCAAGGATGGCGCAGAGGATTGGACATCATTAGGTGTTAACAAATGGGGTGTAACAATCAAGACGAACCCTTTGTGGAAGAGGGTATCTCGTGCTACAAAAACAATGAGTACACGGGATTGGAACGTGAGTATCGTCTTACACTGATTAGCATTGTCCCGCATGACCGTTTAGGTGGCTTTCAATGAACTTCGCCTCGTTCGAGTGTTGGAACGCATAGAACAGCTTAAGGAAACAGGAAAATGGAGCTACCGACAGCCTAAGAAGCAGCGTGGAGTTGGAAGCGTATTCAAAACACATTGGGATTATCTTTTGGACGAGATGGTCGGGTGCTATCACTTATTCCAGAAAATTATTTCTAAATCAAAGGGCCCCGTAGCACTGGATGCGCACTGACTTTCGAGAAGAGCGCAGGTGGAAGATTGCTGTTGCATACAGGCTTTCTACCGCTGTACTCGAATGGCATAGTGCTGGCGACCGGGAGACAAGGAAGGAAAGGGGCATTGTCGTGGACTGGAATCGGCCGATCCATGACGAGTCACGAGACATCCACGACGTGGAAATGATCATAGAACACGGCCAGGGCTTAGAGGAAGAGACGCAGGAGGATTCCGACGAGAGGCCCTTTTCAGTCGCTCTCATCTCCGCGGATTATGGCTCTGAAGACAGCGACGACGAACAGGAACTGGAGAAACAAGAAGTGGCTGATGCTCTCGAACCTCGTGCGGCGTTGGAAGAAGTCCTCGGACATGCGGAGCGCAGCGAGTCAACCCAACCTGAAAGTGAGATACGACCCAAGGAAGAAGATGTGGATGACTCGTCGATGCTGCAATCGGTGCAACTGGCCGCAACTGCCATGGCCATTGACCCTAAGCAGAATGAGAACCCTGGACATTTGTCTGACAATGTAGCTTATTCGAGCGAAACAGCTCAACCTGATCTTCACGTTGGGCTAAAATCGACGTCGGACGATCCTATTCTTAGGTCGGACGTCACTCCCGAGTCTGTGGCTGGACAACCAATATCAACGTTGACCAAACCTTCGAGACCGAGTGCTTATTCACCTCTTCGTGGTCATATTGCATACTATGATTACGACAAGCTCGTGCTCGACTTTGATGACCTTCATATCCACAAACCCCGTGATGCTGCTTCCGACGACGCGTCCTATGATGCCCATGTATTCACCGCTGACATACTGCAAATATTTCCCGAAATGCCGTTCACATTCATTGAACCTCCGCCCTTAACAGCACCATCGACTCTACAGTCTGAGGGAAAGAAAAAATCCGAAAAGCGCGACCGAGATGACCCTCATAAACGTCCCGATCTTACTACCCACAGCAAAATGGCAGCCATGGGTTCTTTTATGCGCGCACGACCGACGCTGTTAGCCGCTTTGAACCCTGCAGTGCGTTGGGACAAGGATCACTGGACAAGCTTCGACGACGCTCCCATTAAACCCGACTTTGACGCGTTTCACAAAACCTCCGACGATACTACGAACAGTACGTTTATTCTATGTAATAGGTCCAGCGTACCTAATTCATGGTACAAGGTCTATTCGATGGGGGCAAAAATCTGCTCATTTCGGATGATGATATCATTCTGCCCAACACACCACGAGATTCACTTAGGCGTGCAGCTGCAGATGCTCTCTGGACCAATCAAGATGACTTCCTACTAAAGCGTTTGGTTGAGAAATATCCTAAAAATTGGGGTCTCATAGCCGACTTGTTCAACTCGTCACGTGGCGCAATCGTTATGGAGAAGCGTGCTGACTGGGAGTGTAAAGAGCGTTACAGATCACGGTGGTTGGGTAAAGAGCGGAGCGACAGAGACTTTGCTCAGCTGGTACCCCCTGTTCAAGATGGGCCCTCGTCGTCCACTTCGACTCGACCCACCCAATCACAAATAACAACAAGAAAGCGTATGGCTAGTGTCAGCTCCTCAGGGGTCACTACGGCACCAGTACCATCCACCAACTTCGAGCCACGGAAGCGACGTAGGCACGTCCTGATGTTCGAAACTATTCGAAGGGTCTCTAAGAAGCGGGAGGCCACTCAAAAAGCTGCTTGTGAGTGCTTACCATTTCCTGGTCACGTTTGGCTACCGCTTAACGCCCGCACAGCCAACCCTCGGAAGCCTTCGCAAGTCCATGACACGCACGGGCAGTTCTCCAAACTACCCAAACTCAGCCCCGCAGAACTGAGTCGCATGAAGGCCGAGAAAGAAGCCCAGGAGATGCTCACCCGACGACGAGCAGAGGAAGCTCAACGACAGCAGATGCTCCAACGCATGGGAAATGGTGCACCGGGACAATCCCATGTGCGTAGTAGTGCTCGTTCCACTGTCACGCTAACGACCGTCCCCAGACTCAAGCACAAGGTCAAGGGCAGGGGCAGCCCGCGCAACAACCAGTCCAAAATAACAATGCTCCAAGGGCTCAACTGAATGGCCAGGCCGTGCCACAAATACGCACACAAGTCAATATCTCACAGCAACAACGAATACCGGCGGCCAATGCTGCCCGCGTGCCCCCTCAACAGATGTTGCAAGTGCAGGCCGCGCAGCAGAGGGTTCTGGCAGCCGCGAATGCGAATATGAACGCCGCTGGCCCCAACATTAATGCCCCCCATCTCTCTCCAGGTTTCACTCAACGGGCGCCGATATCGTCTCCTGTCATCCCTCACTCCTCCCCTCCGCGAACATCGACAACCCCGAACCCTCCTCGCCCAAGTTCGGCCTCACAGCATCCAGGACTTGCTCAACCTTCGCCGAATCTACCTCATGCGGCCGCCGTGCGGCAGAACCCAACCCCAGGGATATATTATGCATCGTTGCACGGGGTACAGTTCACGCAAGAGCAAATGGAACAGGCAATGCGCATTCAACAAAGTCTTATGGTGAGTGGATCTTTCCATCTATACAGTAAGCTTAAGACGAGCACAGCAACGGCATACGATGATGCAGGGCTATGCGCAAGTAGCACAGGCCCAAGCAGCGGCAGCCCAACACCAGGCCCAGGTGCTAGCCAGGCTCAAGCCCAAGCCCAAGCTCAGGCTCAAGCTCAAGCTCAAGCCCAAGCCCAAGCCCAGGCCCAAGCCCAAGGAGGGTCACAGACCGGATCATACCCGCCTCAGTCCCAAAGCTAACCTCGATTGATTCGCTATACCGTCACCTGTCTCCACCGTCCTTGTCGCACTCTTATCAGGTTTAATAAGTGTACTACAAAGAACCGTGTGCTGCTAATGTTGGAGGGTCAGCCCAGTCATCTAGTTGCGTATACGATGTCGATAGCTCACATATCGCATGCATCTCATTATGGATAGAATGCCCTTATTTCTTCTCACCTCAGAGTTTGGAAAGTGGCCGCATTCGTGCAATTGAACAGGAACAGGATATCATATTGATCGGGACACGGACATCTCAGTCTTAGTCAGCTCTGTCAGAGTCAGAGTCAGAGTCGGGATCAAGGCAGAGTACATCAGACGCGGCTGTCGACTGCCAATAAGAATCCCATAAGAACATTCACACATCACACACAGCGCGCGTACTACTTTTCTCACAACACCTCACCTCATTTATCATGTCGGCAATTCAGGTAAAGCACGATGATCCTATCCTATCATGATATACAGTCCTTACTCCGAGTAGAACTCTGTCTGGAAAGACAAGGAAGCTGGCGAAGAAGCGCAGTATGCTCGCCAAAAGGTCAGGCAGGCAGTTGTTATTATTGCTACTGTTACTGCTACAGCTACTGCTACTGCTACTGTTCCTTCTGTTACTCATTTCTCCAAATCCAAATTACCGTCTGTCTTCAGCATGGTGTGACGATTGACTGAATGTATTCGTTAGGAGCAGGAACAACTTGCGTCTCTTCGTGCGCAGAGCGACACAAATTCAATAACACAGCCGAAACCCTCCTCACCTGTTGCACGCGAAGATCTCGATTATGAGGCCGGCTTTGGTGGGCAGGAGGACCTTGAGGATAGGTACGCCACTACCAGTGGTGAACACTGAGACGATGAACGAGCCATATTGTGTGTCCATACCACCTCAAAGGGGGTTATTAAATTCATGAATGGGGCTACGTATATAGGGGATCGAATCGAATGGAGGAGCCCTTCAGTGTTCAAAACGTACAATTTACTCCCAAAATCCCTGGAGAAGCCTGAAATCTACTTCTACCAAACAACGTATGGCAAGTAGTAAAGGAGCGAAATGTAAAGAGTATGATAGCATAGCCTGCTGTCCATAGGGTAACCCAAAGGAATTGCCAAAAGTGTCAAGTTTGGAAAGATGTCCTTGCACAAAGGTCCGAGTCCAAGAAACATGAAGAGGGTTTACCGCGAGGGAACCGGGGCTGGGGTGATCTTCGGCCCATCTGTAGCTACCTCGCGACGCGTGCCCGCGGTCTGGGTACCGCATGCCGGTGGGAGAGCGGCTGGCGACTCCACCCATGGGCTGAGGTAAGAGCAACTCGCGATGGGTACGGCTAGCCCCACCGTGTCTGAGGGATTTGCCCATCCATTTCCCGCGTTGATTGAGCTGCTTGTAGAGGTGAAGCTTGGAACGGGGAGTGTTGGGATGGTACCAGTCTGAGTGTACTGTGGCAGAAGCGTGACGGCTGCACCGGCGTTGCTAATGACAGTGGGTGGCCACAAGTACTGAGATGAAACAGAGGCGGGGATCTGACCAGCACCGGAGCCTCCAGTTTGAGACGGAGCCAGCGGGGGCTGCCAAGGGTTTGAGTTTCCACAAGCACCAGCTGCCCCTCGGGGATCCAAAGGCATCCATCCATTATCCAAGCCGAGTTTGTACGACCATGCAGGGGCTTCGACATCACCGCTGATTGACGAGTTGCCAATTTTCCATGTCCAGAAGAACCAGTTCTACGAAAAAAACATTAACGTATCTCTTACAAGTTACGGTGGCCTTGCTCACCTGCAGAGCATCCATACTTGCCAGGGCGAATTGTTTAGTGCTGTCCTTGAGATCTTGACTCCAGCTCGAATAGCTTGTCCAGGGGCCGCAGTCACCTATTGTCGGCCAAGGGCCTTCATTCTGGTAGGTACCATCATAGCGCGCGCCTAATCCGACCCCGTTCACGTATAAGCCACAATCGTTAATGGCATTGCTAAACTCTCCAGCGACAGTGAGCCCGAATGCGGACATTGAATCGTTCATTGTCGAACCCCAGGTAGAACAAGGTCGGTTGACGTTGGAAGACATGGGGCTAGAAGTCTGGGAACCGAAGCACAGGTAGGGATGAAAATCCAGCGAGATGCGGTCAGCACCAGGAAGGAAACCGGCCCAGTTGGTGACGCCAGCAAACCCATCGTGATAGGAAATCATGGGGCCATTGCCAGCCCCAATACCACTAGCTTGGCGAACGGCATTGTATGCTTGAAGGTAGCTGAATACAGGAAGTTAAGGCGAAATAAGAAACTGATTTCCTGACACTCACTATCTTGACAAATTATCCTGGCCAACAGCCGGAGCCTGTGGCTCATTGGTGACGCCAAACATGGTCACGACGTCTTTGTACTCGGGCTGAGAAATGAACTCGGAAATGATGCGAATATAATCTAGAGAGCGTTGAGCATTGGCCAAGCCCATGGGACCGTAGAGCACGTTGATAGTGCCGAGTTTTCCGGAATGGTTCCAGCCATTCTGACTGCCAGGAAGAGCATGGAAATCCAGATTGATGCGAATGCCATATTTACGTGCCCATCCGATGGCCTTGAGAAAGTACCTGTGAAGTTTTAAGAATCAAAGAAGGATGCGAAATCAATCAGACACCCACTGCCAGGATGTCTTTGCTAAGAAGGGTTCGCCGTTCCACGTTTCGATAGCCCAGTACGGCAGCGGGATGCGAACGTAGTTAAGGCCAGCGCCAGCGATGTCGGCAAAATCCTTTTCGGTCTGAGTGTTTGTTTTTGAGTCAATGAAAACAACCAGGGGTAAATGCGATGAGACTTGGACGTACGATAAAAGTCTTATAATGCGATTCGAGTTGGCTGAGACCTCCGCTCGCGGTGTCATTAGCCATAGCAAGACTTAAGCCCCATTCGTCAATTACGCCCGGATATTTTTGATAGAGAGCAGGGGTTATGAACTGGATGGACATGAGATGGGTCGCACTCCCCAGGCATGCATGGAAACTCACAGGCTCGGTGTTTAACCAACCGCCAAGGTTGACGCTAGAGAGTGAGAGAATGACGAGATTGGACCTCCGTAAGGACTTGTCATGAGGGTGTCAGAAACTGGTCACGCACCCGCGGATATGATCGATACCGTATCTGAACGTCTCGTTTAAGGCAGGTGTCCAAGACTGGGCCCGTGCACCATTGTTGAGGGGGTCATTCGGATCGTGGTACCAGTAACCGCCAAACGAGTTGCGGTATATGAAGGTGGTGCCATCTTCGATTGTTACGGTGGAGCCGTCGCCGCCAGTGACAATAGCCGATTTAGGAGAAGAAGGAGAATTTGTTGAAGAAGGAGAGGCAGTAGTAGAATGAGAGGGCTGAGCTGCGGCGCCATTGGAATGGTGTTTTATCACAAGAAAGTATATGGGAATGACGACGGCGGCGATGAGAATGACCAAACCGGCAAGGGCTGCGAGGATTATGGTATTACGGCGGGACTTGGAAGCAGAGGTGGCATACACGGCTTGCTTCTCCTTGAGGAAGCGAGGTTGAGAGGCAAGAGTGGAGAGGGGAACAGAAGGGCCATCGTAGACATCATCAGAAGAACGAGGATCATCGCGATAGCGTCCGGAAAAAGTGTCGCCTTGAGGGTGTGGAGAACCTCTAGAGGAGAGGGACTCTGGATTAAGAGCATAAAGGGAGAAACGGCCTCGGACTGAGGGCGAGAACTAAAAGACGCTAAAGACTCGCGAATGCCTTCACCGTCGATCGTGCCGAGGAAGCGAGGGCGAACAAGGTTAATAGACGGTTCATCTAGGTTCATGTCGTCGTCCAAGGGGGTCGTTGGCATGGCGTGCTCGGAATGAGGATCGTAAGGAGTAGGAGTAGGAATTATTTCTTGGGTATCGAAGGGATGATCTTGCGAACCCTGGGGGTTCGGCACAGGATCATAAGCGATGCCATGAGTAGTGACCGGTTGGCGGGACATGTGTTGTATGATGCTATGATGACAAGCGAGTCGGCACTGGTCCTTTCAAAGTGCTAGTGAGTGGGTGACTCGGGTTATTCTTATTGCCACGGGCTGTTTGAGGAGGATTTGAGGAGAGGGGGGGAGGGAGAGAGAGTAGTGGAAGAGGAAGATGAAGAGGAAGAGGAAGAGGGACGAGGAGGGGGGGGAACTACTACCTAGAAGACGGAACCATACAACATGAACATGGCCGGCTTGGGCTGGTCTTGGCTCTACTACTTGCATTCATATTTCCCCTTTTGGTTAAATAAAATAAAAATAGATAAACAAATCGATAATATTATTATAAAATTAGAAATAATCTTAAACCCTAACATTTCATTCAAGAATATAACCCATAAAGGCTATATGTTGGAGATCGATAATCACCATAATCTTGTCCATTCGTATGTGCCATCGCCATTTGTGTTAGAGAAGGTAGCACAGGTGGTGATGGTACTCGTGGTGGTCTGTCATCTGCGCGCTTGAATTTATCCAAAAGTTGATGTGGATGTTGATGGTTCAATTTCATTTGTTCTCCTCCTGCTCCCGTTCTTGTTGAATTCAGCAAGCTCAACCGTCCACGCCCAGCTGTCCCTCCTGGAAATACAGCGCCCGAGAGCCGGCGATCAACCATTGCCAATTCATCGGTTTCGGTTTCGGTTTCGGTTTCGGTTGTTTCTCCTCCGTTTTCTCCGTCGTCTTCCCCTTCCCCTTCCGCCCTTCCTTTATGGACATCGGCGTAACCCAATTCGGGTCTCCGACCCCACTTAAAGAATCATCCGGTGGATGATACAAATTAAACCCTAACGATGGGTCCCGGTCACCTGTCACAAGCCGAACGGCAACCGGCCCCCGTCCCTTCCCATTTTCTTCTTCTGAACCTGATCGTGAACGCGAGCTCGGCATTGCCGCCATGGTGTCATGGTCGTGGTCGTGGAATGGATTCACTTCAACACCCTGCTGCTGGAGAATCCCCCTTTCTTGTCCTGTTGTCCCGGAACCGCGTAAGTATGATCCAGCCACGTACGACGCTTTAACTCGAGCACGTCCTTGTCTCGAGGATAATCCATCAAAGTGATCTCCATCACCGCCCTTCGGCGCTATCTTTGGCGATATCGTGTACGCAAGGCCTTCCGGTGATCCGTATATCGTACTCCGGTGCCTGTCAAAGGCACCCATGCTTCCTCTACTACTCACTCGTTTACCGCTCTCACCAGTAGCACTCTCACCCCCTTCTATATCCCATTGAGCAGAGCTAACGGCGATCCCAATGTTCTCTTGCCCAGAACTTTCGTACACCGACCCCGGGTAAACCACTCCTGAAAGCGTCGAAAGACGGGACAGTCCCTTGCTACCAGGCCCGTGTGAAGCTCCATTCTGGTTGTTCACGGTACCTGGCTTTGTCGTCTCTTCTTGTACCGTAACTTCTACCCCATGGGGTCCAATTAGGGGATCACCCACAATACGTGAATGTCTCATCAGATGTTCATTTATTGCACCCCCCGATTGTGATTGTGAAAGGCTCGCTGCGGGTTTCGGTTTCGGTATCCCTGATTGATACTGTGTCCATGTCCAGGGTATCGCGCTGCTTCCCGGTTGAGACGATAGTCTTTCTTTGCCACCGAACAGAGGCGATTCATCCCCCATCTTTCGAGGCGGGAAAGCATCCTGAAGTATTGGAAGGGAAGGCGTTGGGTGGTAACGCCGTCGGGGTCGTATACATAATCTCGTTCCAACCAGAAGGGCAATAACAAAGAGCACGCTCCCCGTTGTCAGCAGTGCTATCGCTGTGGTAGAAAGTTGATGTAAAGTAGTTTGCCCTGGGGGAGTTTCGTTATATGTACCGGGGGGGCGTCCAGACGCTGATACGAACGCAGGCTCTGTGGAGAATAAAGATGTGCTAGGTAGAGGAGATGCCGTAACAGGGGGTGAGATAAAAGGATTTGGTACAATACCAAAGGTAGAGGAGGAGTGAACGAATACAACACCAGAGGAAGCAGGATTTGTCACAGTCCGAGGCGTTTCAAACGGTGAACGAGTGTGGCTATTGGCAGATGATGATGATGATAATTCTGCTGCTGCTTGAATTAGGGGGTTCGGCACTGGGTCAGGCACAGCAGAAATCTCGGCATTAGGATGACTGCTATCAATGTTCTTGACAGGAGAGACGCTCTCATCCTTAGGCGTACGCTCGTCACCTTTCTCAGGGGCGACCAAGTGCGCTGAATGTGATTTCTCAGGCAACACGACATTGATCGTGTGAACAGAGGCGGCATTGTTTTTTTGGGTTGACTTTGTTAACAGCGGTCTTTCCATCCCATGAGCGTGTGTTTTCATTTGAGACCAAGTACGACAGGTACGAAGCTCCGGTCCACGCTTCGAAGGCAGGCAAGTTAAGAGCATTACCACCAGACAGTTTCATTCAGAGCGTCCAGCGCAGATTGAACTGAGAATCAGCTGGCCAGCTGCAGGAAATTTCGAGCGGTTACCAAGACAAAGCGAAGAGAAACTGTAGAAAAGCTGGCGGGACGACCAGAAGTGGATATCAGGGATAATCGCAAACCACACAAGGGAGAGCCACGCGCGGGACAGTACGCGACAAGTCACGTGCAAACCGACGCGCTTTGGGCGTCGACGGGGAACTCGCGTCTGGCGTGTCCTGGATCTTTCTTTACTCAGTCCCGTTCCCGTTCCGTTCCGTTCCCTGTCTTCCACATCCCATCCCAGTTGTGCGACCCAGAAAATTATCGTCGTGCTTTCACTCACTTGGACGACTCACTACCGGTGACGTGCTCGTTGTGGTCCCTGCGTTATATAATGCCCAGCTATGTCTCCGAAAAAAGCATCAGGAAAGATGTCAGTGCTCCATGATTTGTTTTGTCTTTTTGCGAACGAAACTTACTGAGTATAAGCGTGGGTAGTAACCTGTCGATACATCCTCCCCCCCGCGTCGCAGCACCCAGCGGATCAGCATTGGGTATTCCTGGCAAGTCTGTGGCGTTTGCCACAGACTTGTCGGAAGACCGTCTGCGCTCTGATCTCTCGTCCTCTTCCTATGATGTCGCCTCGCCTCTACACTTTCACGGGCTTGCGGTTACTCAAACTCAAACTCAAGTGACCTCCAGCGCGGAGGAGAGTGGCATGGGTAACACAAGGTCGGGGAGCAGGGTCTGTATCCGCATCTCGGTCACTTTGCTTGTTTTCTACCAATACATCAGCAGACCACGTTGACATTTTCACTGCTAATCTAGGTGGCCAAGAGGAGGAAAGTGGCTCATGATTCACACAGCCCTTCGTCCCCCGAAGTGTCGTTAAGAGACTTGAATAAACCGTCTCGATCCGCTTCAAAACTGAAACGACGACGTTCTCCATCACTGGCCTCCGCTGATTCGTTCGCTGGAGCTGAAGAATGGGAAGACCCTGCAAAGGTGTTTCTTGCTGCGAATCGCCAGTTTGAGGTTCCGCTCTCTGAGTTAGGTCGGGGACCTGCGCGGGAAGTGCCACAAGAGGGTTACCCCCCAATGGTTGGAACACCATCACTTGCCATGACTCGTGAGCCCACTCAGGCCGATCTACCCCCACCTCCGTCATCTGATGAGTTGCCCGCGTCCGGCCCAGGGACCAGCCCGAAAGGCCAACGGCCTGGAGGTCAGAACGATGATGCCCTTTCGCAAGTGTCGGATGTGTCGGTTGGTGCATCGAGATGGGGCCGTTCTCCCGAGAGCCGCATCTCCGAGATTCCTGACGATGCCTCAACCCCTCCGGTGATGTCAAATCCTGGTTCAATGGACCTTTTGGATACTCAAGCAGAAGGCTACCAAGCTACACAACCCCTCACTTCGGAGGATTTGGAAACTAACACTAACACCACGCAGGTTTCCGATATTATGGATCCGCATACCGGAGGCGCCTCCCCCCCTGAATGGAGTTCTGTGACTTCACGACCGTCCACAAATACCCGGAATATTCTAGGAATGGTGAATCCCATGAAAAAATGGCGTCACCAGCAAGGCCAACAGCTACAATATCGCGCTGCGTTACATAGCGCATCAGATGGACAAACTCAACCTTCCGCCAACTTCTCGGCGTCGTCGCATGCCCTTAGTGCAGGTCGCAGGTTGTTCGAGCAGCTGGCAGCCCAGATGGGAGAGGGACCACACTCGATCCCCCAAGACAATGTGGAGAAAGATGATAACCCATCTTTACCTCTGGTGGACGAAGACAGTCGAGAGACTGCCGTTGTTCCTGATTCAGAATTTTCTGAGCCTGTTGACACATCGACTCCCGTTCAACCCATTTTGTCTACTACCCGTCCAAATGACTCATTCCATGACAGCAGCGTTGTTCCTCCGGCTTCACGATCGGGATCGTGTGTTGCATCTCCTGTCATACAGGGCCAAGTTCTCGGCATGACGAAACAACGAGGGGGGAGACGGATGAAGACGACGAAGAGGATATTCCGCTGCTTCTCACTGTAGGTCGCCCAGTCGCAAGGGAAGCACTGCCATCTGTGAAGGCGAGCGATCCACTGAAGGTATTGTATAATTCTCATGCACGCTCATTCCTTTGTCCCTGACCATCATCTGCAGCCAAGGCAGGACCACCTCGGGTAGCTGGGCGGGTTGAACGTGCAACGGGAAAGAAGGTCTCGCGAAAGCGAGGAATTGACACCATTCCGGAACAAGAGCCAGAGCATCACTTTTCGGTCGTCTCTTCCAGAACATCGACCCCATCCTTGGGTGGGAAGGCAAGAAAGGGACATGAAGATACGAAGGACGATGGATTATGTATGCCTGAGTACAACAAGTCGGTGGCTAGGGGGCCAGCAAAACGCCATCGATGGGTTCGACTGCACGACGAGGTGGAAAAAGAAAGAGGAGCTATCATCATCATCATCCTCATCATCATCCCATAGGGACACGGGTGTTTGCTTTATGGAAGCAAGAGGCGGCATATTTTTCTGGGACCGTCTATGAACGAATTGGAGGATCCGAACGATTCAAGGTTCAATTTGATGATGGTGACGAGGACGTTGTTGAGATGAAGAACCTCCGTCGATTTGAACTACAAGTCGGGGACCGAGTTTCTGTTATCGAAAGTCAAGAAAAGGCGACGATTGTGAACGTGGACAATGAGGATGATGATGATGATGATGACGATGGTCACGGGACTACTACTATTCAAGTTCGAAACGAACAAGTCAAAATTAAAGTCGTAGGGATCAAGATTCAAAGTCGAGCAATCGGGTCACAATGGGGAAATCGAACGATTACCGCACCCGAACAAGTTATGACGATGATCAAATCTGAGACATCATCTTCCTCTTCTTTATTAAAAAATTCAAGTTCAACAACAAGTAGCAAGGTTTTAACTAAAGTTGGAATCGTCGTCACCTTATCTGTCAATTGTGATCGTGAGAAGGAGAAAGAGTCGATCGTTAAGATCATCAAATCCAATGGCGGAACCGTTCTTGACGATTGGTCCCACATTTTTTCTTTGGCTGGAGAATATTCTACCAACAAGAAGAGATGGGCCATCGCCAGTGATAATATTTCCACTGACTTGAAGCACGACATTCACCAAGTCTTTCTCGTTTCCGATGCTGCAAATACAAAACCACGTTATCTCACAGCTCTCGCATTGGGAATACCATGCATTTCTCTCGAATGGCTCAAGCGACTGTCGTCCGGCGTGAGTGACACATAACTTTATTTATTTATAATATAATAATACTCACCACTACCACCCCCACAAAAAACAAAAAAGCAATGCCTCGCATCAGATTGGCCCAGTTACCTCTTACCTGCCGGTTACAGTGACAGTTTGGGTGCACGGGTCACTCAGATGGTGGATCTCGACTGGGGCACAACTCTTGATCACTTGACCGGTATTATGTCCAACAATGTTGCCACAAAGCTTTTCTCAAACAAGTCAATCCTCGTACTCGGACAGGATTATTTTCCACCACCAGCAAAGGGTAAAAAAGTACTTTTTATTTATTTTATTTTTTATTTTATGCTTTCACCTCGAACCGCTTTGATTGATAACCCGGTACGCAATAGGGCACCTCAGGCGTTGGTGATGAGAAATCAAACGATGGTGGTCGGTTTATCCCCCGCATTATTGTGTCAATGGGTGCCGCTCGTGTGGAGGCTGTCCCTGAACTGAAGTACGCTTCCAACCCCGATCTGGATGATTTTCAGTATGTGGTTGTGAAGGACCTGTATGAGCGGCCACAACTCGGCAGAGAAAAGTACGTTTCAATGGAATGGGTGAAAGACTGTCTCATTGCCGGGAGGATGTTCCCTCCCCGTGTGTAGCATTCCATTCTGTATGTCTTAAAACGGACACCTATCTATCTTGCTTGCTAGCTATTTGTTTTGTTTCTTTGTTTATTCCTCACGGAACATTTCTTGCTTTCTTGTACAACAAGAACTTAAGAGAGCAACATAAAAATACACATTCAAAATATAAAATATAAAAAAAAAGTCCATGTATGGTAAAGTAAAAGGTAAAAGGAAAACAAAAAGAGGGGTGTTACAAAATGGATGGTAGCGATATGGCTGGCCACTGTCTAGCTAATTTAACCGCACGCCGCATCGTGCGCATTTTTTCTCTGTATCGATACTGTAAAAGTATTAAGGACTAATCACAATTAAACAAGATGGGCGGCATAACTTACCACAGAAAAATGAGCCCTATAGGGAATAGGAGGATGGCGCAGATGATACCACAAAGACCAAAGCCTGTTGTCACGTCGTGGTCTCCCCTCGCACAGAGAGCTAAACTGGGAAAAGAGAGATGTTGAGATGTTAATGTGAGGGTGAGTGAGATCAAGTGAACATCCGTTGATAGGCTCACGTTGATTCCGATATTGCTGACCTGCCCATTCATCCGGGGGGATCGACTGCGGCCCCGGTCCAGGGGTATGCCATTGAGGCAACAATGTAGGAGATCCTGGATTCGACGGCGGGTAGTGCTGAAACTGATGTTGTGTATTACGTGAGGGCTCTTGTGAGTCTTCGGAGGAAGGTGCGTAGGCGGGAGGTGGAATGCTCAAAGGAGCTGGATCTTCTGGAGGTAATTTCGCGTCGATGACCATTACGAAAATTTGAGTTTTATTCGTTTGTTTGAGGAGAGAGGAGGAGATGGAGGAGATGGCCTAGGAAAGAACGTCGTCGTATTACCGCCTCCGACCCGTAGCACCACACAGAGCGGAGCGCTGATACGCGCCGCGCCGCACCGCACCCCACACGGTCTCCTCACTCTCACATGATCGTGCCGCCCGGCACGGCGGCACAAAAGCGCTCAGGCTTTTGGACTCTTCACCTTCACCCATCATTTGCATGGACATGGAGAACGAATATGAAGTCGGTACGTCTATTTTGCAGTTCTTCTTCACCTCTCTTCTCTGAATAAGAATGGGTAGAAACAATATTGAAGGCAAAGGTCTTCATGAGGGGAAAGAAAATGGGTTGGGTAGGTCAAGTCTTTTACTCTCCACTTGCGGGGTCTTGATCAATCCTATTCAGAAATTCTTTGTCAAAGTACGCGCTACGCCCTCCTACTTCATTCCCGAACACTAAATAGCTGTTTCCCCTTCAGTGGAAGGGTTACCAAGACGCTGACAATACGTACGTTCATGCAATGTTTGGTTTGGGACGAGTCAGACACGTTGCTTACGACTTGTTCCCAGCTGGGAACCCTTCAAGTCGTTCGAAAATAGCGGAGAGGAGGTTATCAAACGTTTTTGGGATCGCATAGACACCAAAGATCGTGACGTGAACTCGGTCGAGGGATGGACCAACGGCGAGGAAGTTTTTCCAACAGGCCCTCCACGTACGCCCCTATCCCTCTCCCCTCCATAATGAAATTGGTTCTGGTGGCTAGCTAATTTACCTGTTTGGTTTTTTGAGGTGGCCGAAGAAGAAAGGATAGCTCATTGCCTGGGAAAGATAAACTGACATCCCTCGTCGACGGGGCTACGAAGAGGGAAAAGAGACCATTACAATCCCCTGCATCTGCAAGTCCATCGAAAAGGAAGCGGGCAAGCTCCAGTAGGCGCAGATCAGATACGCAACTGGCACAGCGAGCTCGGCTTGCGTCGCACACTCCAGTTAGTTCACGTCCGCTATACCTTCAAAAAAAAAGACGGATGGTTTATGAGTCCACAGGTTCCCGATTCTCAGTCGGAGGATGAACAACTGCTCATAGGCTCGTTGCCAAGACCGGGTATGTCCACAAACAGATTCATGTGACTTGCCTTGAGCCTTAATGAATAAGTGTCGAATGGCAACCTCGCCGGTGATCGCTCTCCAAGACTTGAAGAACCGCCCGAGGTTGAAATCTCAGTCAGTCCTGGTGAGCAAACCCGATTTCAGAAGTCCAAACGTCGCGGTCGTCCTCCAAAATCTTCTCAAAGATTTTCGGATCACGTTAAGACGCAATCGTCGATGACTCATTATGAAACAAAAAATTCATTACTTCCTTCTGGTCAATGTGTCGAGGCTAATACCCCACAAGAACCTGCTGCTGCACTTCAGACTTTCGGCATCAACACACGTCGAGCGGGACTAAAGGGCAGGGATGCCTCCCTCCTCAGTTATAAAAAAGGAAAAGGTGTCCTCAAAACGCTGAGAAGAAGGCGTACTGTGAAAGAAGACGAGGCCGCACAGGATGCCGAGGAAGTCCTCGAGCTCCTAGAGTCTGCGAGCGCGCCACTGGGTAGCGCGATTTACCGATCAGGGTCTTCAAGTGTCGAGATTCCTCCGCAGGGTGAAGACGTTGCTCCTACTGCAGCGGAGTTATTGACATTGGCAAATTATGATCAAACTGAAAGTCATACACTCCCGGATTATGAAGAGCAGACCCAACCAAACCCCGCAATGCCACATTCGAGTGAGTATTTCTGAAAAGCTGCTGTTTTCCCTTGATAAAACAGTCTTTCCCCAGGTTGCCTGATAAGATGCCCACTTCGATCAGCTTCCCTGAACCTTTATCGGGTGGGCCCAGCCCCTGGAGGAGAACTACTATCTTTGGCCCTTTGTAGGTTTATTATGGAACTTCATTCTGGTTCTGACGTTCTACAGAGCAATTGGTTCCGGTTTGCAAACCTGGCTAACCTCTTCGACTCCAGATGCAGGGTGAGTGAGCATCTATCGCTTCCTCTTTCGATGTCACCTGGAGCATTTTTGTATAGTGTACCTTCCCCTTTGATCCCCAAGCCGTTCCTTCTTAGTCTTGACAACTCGACCTCAATACCAGTGACACTCAAGGACATCTCATCGACGCAAACCATAAACAGTCTTCACTTGGAAAGCATTGTCTCAGGGATCCCTGGCCCACCGGGGAAGTTGTACACATCCCATGCAGCAGCCGGTCTTTTGGAGACACTGGAAACTGGGGGTTCTTGCGCTCGCTTGATTCCTGGGGACATAGCAACGGCGGAGCAACGTCGAGTATTTGATGTCTTTTGCAGTAAGCTGGAGGAGGGTGGACTGGTTTGTTATCAATTTCGTCACCATAGCCCTCTTTGACGGACTTCCACTAGTTTGTGTTATGGCGAGCTCAGAAGTTCTAGCCTGCTGCTCGTCAACGAACGAGGATTACACTAAGAAACTTGCGTTGACCACCTCTCTTCAGGGCTTGTCCGAGACCGTGGTGGTGTCACACGTGAAGGTGGTCAATTATTCCGCATTCGCGGACGCTGCGGCGCATGCAGAGAACGTTCGTTGGTAGATTCAGAGTTAGAATTACTGTCTATATTTTTGTTATGGGTCCTGCAGGGTTCCTTGCTATGCTCCGAGGTTGTGGTCCATTGGGATCATGGAGTTGTTTAAGTTAGTTTTTTTTCTTTTCTTTTCAAATTTTATTTTGATTTCGCGTGCACGTGACAAGACGCGTATTCAAAGAAAACTCGGAAGCTTTTCTTAAACTAACCACTACTACAGAATGCTCCGCAGAGCTCCCACTACTGGAGACGGGAAAGTAGTTGACAGACACCATGAAAGCACTCGCATTAACAAGCCTTTTAAAGTCCCAACTGTTGTTGTGCAGCGTGCTCAGCCACAGAGGAAGAGGAAGCGCGTATCTTACAAAGAGGCCCAACTTGAAGAGGATGATGATGGCGGCACGGATTCAGATACTGGCTCGAGGTCAACGAAGAAGAAAAAGTCATCCAACGACTTTGAAAACCAGAATGTTGGCTGCACCATTCACTTTCCTGTTTACAATCCAAAGCCCTTCAGCGAGTTATTCGGCCCTCGTAGATATACCATCCCGATTATGACAAACAAGAACGGCGAGATCGTCAAGATTATTCAGTCTAATCCATCGCTCGGCATAAGGCCGCAGGTTCAGGTTATACCTCGGCCACTACATGATCCAATGGAAGATCATGCAATCGTACTCTACGATCCTACAATCGATTCACGGGAGACAGATGAGGAAAGAAGGGACAGAGAGAAGGAAGAACTTAAAATCCAAGCGGAGAAAGAAGCGAGAGAGAAAAGTGCGGGGTTATATAACCCGCATAAAAGTTTGAAAGAGTTGCTTGGTGGAGGTAAGGAAAGAAAGGCCCACAATAGCAAGGTGCCCGTTGTCATCGACCCACGCCTTTCCAAGGTTCTGCGACCTCATCAAGTTGAAGGCGTCAAGGTGTGTGGCCACTCTGACTACCCGACTCGATTCTACTCAATACTACTTCCCATAGTTCTTGTACCGATGTACAACTGGAATGGTCGTGGACAATCAGTATGGCTGCATCATGGCCGATGAAATGGGCCTCGGCAAGACGCTGCAATGTATCACTTTACTTTGGACGCTCCTTAAGCAGTCCCCTCACGCCAGGAAGCCTACCATCGACAAGTGCATCATTGCCTGCCCGTCAAGTCTGGTAAAAAATTGGGCGAATGAGCTAGGTAAGTAACCTTTTTCCGCCCAAACGGCTCACTGATACTTTCTACTAGTAAAATGGCTCGGCAAAGACACGCTGACACCCTTAGCCGTAGATGGCAAAGGCGGAAAGGCTGAGTTGCTTGAGAGGGTCGCGCGTTGGGTCGCTGCCGGCGGAAGGAACGTAACTCAACCTGGTTGGTCGACTCCACGGTGCCGGGGCTCACAGTCTAATGCCAGTCCTAGTAATGATTGTTTCGTACGAGACGCTGAGGACACTAACAACACATTTGGCGAATTGCAAGATCGGCCTTCTGCTTTGCGATGAGGGACATCGCCTGAAGAACTCGGGTACATGAATTCACAACACATTTCCTCTTCTTTCCTTTACTTAAAACCTTTGCGCATCTAGAGTCTCTGACGTTCCAGGCTCTGAACTCCCTCGATGTAAAGCGTCGCGTTATCCTCTCTGGGACTCCCATACAGGTATTTGCTTAATCACTTGTCCCGCATAATTACTGGCTGACCTGGAAGCAATACTTAGAACGATCTCTCAGAGTATTTTTCCTTGCTAAACTTTGCCAACCCCAATTTCTTAGGGTCAAAAAACGATTTTCGGAAGAATTTTGAGAACGCCATCATCCGTGGCCGCGACGCAGACGCGACAGACCAAGTGAAGGCCACGAGTGAAAAGAAACTTAAGGAGCTTGGTGAGATGGTTTCCAAGTTTATCATTCGTCGAACGAACGACCTTCTCTCCAAGTACCGTACGTTGCATGACCATTGTTGCTTTCATGCACACAGTCCGACGACCCATTGCAGTTCCAGTGAAATATGAACAAGTCGTATTCTGCGGCTTATCAGACTTCCAGTTATCGCTGTACAGGTTATTCATCTCATCTCCCGAAATTCAGGCGCTGCTTCGAGGCGTAAACTCCCAACCTTTGAAAGCTATCAACATTCTCAAGAAACTCTGTAATCATCCTGAACTGCTAGATCTCCCCAATGATCTTCAGGGATCCGAACATTTGATACCAGAAGGATTTTGTGGCCCTGGTCAAACAACCGGGGCGAGGGGCCGCGACAGGAATCAATCAGTGCACTGCGAGTGGAGCGGCAAATTCGCAGTTTTAGAAAGGTGTGCTTAGGTTCGATTACTTTGGAACCAAACACTTAAAAATTGTGGAGATTTTTGCATCGTATTCGGACGGAAACCAATGACAAGATAGTGCTCATCAGCAATTACACACAAACATTAGATATCTTTGAGAAGTTACTTCGGAGCAAAAAGTTCGGCAGGTTCAATATGCTCTCTGTCACTCTAATGTCACTTCTGCAGGTATGACTACTTCCGCCTCGACGGCACGATGTCTATCACCAAGCGTCAAAAGCTTGTTGATCAATTCAATGATCCTGAGGGGAAGGAATTCGTTTTTTTGCTTAGCAGCAAGGCGGGTGGATGTGGAATCAACCTCATTGGAGCCAATCGTCTGATCTTATTTGATCCGGGTAAGTCTTTTCCCCCTTGAATGTGTTGAACAGTCCTAACACAACACCTATTCTTAGATTGGAATCCTGCTGCAGACCAGCAAGCCCTGGCGCGTGTTTGGCGCGACGGCCAGAAGAAAGAATGTGCGCGTTGGTTTCATCTGGATTGTGCTTTTGGTTTGCTTACCTGATGGCTTCTGCCTAGGTTTCGTCTACCGTTTCATATCCACAGGCACTATAGAAGAAAAGATATTCCAACGTCAGGCCTCCAAACAAGCCCTTTCTTCGGCAGTGGTCGATGAGAAGGAAGATACAGAACGCCATTTCTCGATCGATGCCCTCAGAAATTGTTCCTATTCAACGAGCACACCCAGTGCGAAACGCACGAGACCTTCAAATGCAAGCGCTGCAGGCATGGGAAACAGGTTATTAAAGCTCCAGCACTGCTTTATGGAGACGCCAGCACGTACGTTACCTCATTATTTTGAAGTATCATAATTAGTAGCTGATACAAGCATATTTAGGTGGAATCATTTCACTAGCGAAGAATTGAGGAACAACCACGATGATCTACTCAGAGCTGAAGTGGGCTATCCTCAAGTTTCATTCGTCTTCCAATATATCAGCCATTAGATTTCTAACCTCTCGCAAACTTAAGTTATGGTAGCACACATCGGACTTGTATACTAGCATTACATGCTCTAAAAACCCAAATCAAACTAAGTGTCTAATAAATGAGCTGACCAGACTCCCCAGTCTCCGCCCACAGGTCGCACCTTGACTTTCTCACCTGTCAATCCAAAGTACGATGCCTTATACCATGACTGCATCTCTTCTTCGCCATATGGCCCAAACACCTGGCCTTGCTCTCCCGTAGAGCCAGGCACATCCCACTTGTATTCGTATCTGACATCCGCAGATGGAGGCGCCCACGAGGAATCAACTTTACCAGAAGACCTCACGGAGCGCACAAGCTCCTCATAAGTCCGGGAGTAGATGTCAGCGTCACCAAGCGAGAGAAGGGTTGAAGCGAGATGAGTGAGCTGTTCAACATCCGAGGTATGGTCGGTGACTGAACGCGAATCTTGCGACAAATCTTTTCTGTCTGCGAAGGGGCAGAACTACAATCACATTGGCCCCATGAGGTCGGTGAGATCAACCAAGTGAAAGGAGAAGGAGTTGGCGTACCTCGTCTGTTTTGCCTTTGCCTTGATCCGTTTGGCGCGTTCACCCAGCCTCTGCAATGCCTCCAACACCGTCTCCCCTTTCTTCAGCATGCCAAGCATCTCCCTCTCGATTGCCTCCTTTCCACCCAGTTTCTCCAGCTCTCGTTCTTCTGCTTGCATCTTTTCCTTCAAGGCCCTCTCCTGTCTGCGCTTCCTCTTTCTGGCCAGCGTGATCTCCCGCTCCTCGAGGCCGTCCATCCACCTGTCATGAAGAGCGTGGGGGTCGAAGTTCCGCATGTACATCCCATCCGCGGAAAATTTGCCCTCCTCCATCTCCTCGCGCATGTTGAACGAAGACATCTCGTATCCCATCCCCACTTTCTTCCGTCGTTCTGCGTCATCTTCGTCCTCGGGCTCATCATCACCAGAAGATTCTTCCTCATCTTCACCCGAACCGCGCCCAAATTCCTGCCCCTCGATGTCGCCGAGGCGCAGGAACTCCTCGCCCCTTTTCTCGCCTGCCTCGGGTTTACTGTCGTCTTTGGAAGCTGTGGCAAACATATCGTCGTCTTGCTCGTTCGTCGCACCATCGGCATCAGCTCGACGACTAAGAACTACGCCTTCACCATCATCACTGGAATCGGAATCATACCCATCAGTTTTGACGCGCCCTTTACGTGTCGCAGAGGGATTCTCGAGAGCGGCGTCCACTTGCTCCGCGAAGTTAGTAGGGTCATCTGCAGGCTCGAGGAAGCGCGTCTTCTTTTTCGGAGGGAGGTCCAAAGCAGGGTGTTCTATTGGACCTGTAGGTCGTTTGACTTTGACTTGTTCTCGTAGAGATGGAGGCATGAAATGAATATGATGATGAGAATGATGAATATGACTTCTTCAGTCTCCCTCCTCTGAACGTTTCGGGCCGCCAACGGCCCGTTGATTATGGGAACAGGGACTGGCCAGCTCTCATTTTCTCGGTTTCTGCCGCGATTTTGTAAGCAGCTGAGTGAGAAAGGCGATCAAGGACCTCGAAAACTCTTTTTTTTTTACTTTGGAATATTTTTCGTCGCAGTCAGAAAACGAAGACAACGATTATGGTCATTGAGGCTGTAGAATAAAGTTGTGTGGATGAAAAGGAGAGCAGGCCATGTCCAAGGCCATATTAAGAAAACTGGATTAAAAAAACTAAATGAATAGTACTTAGGGTAGTTGGTAAGATGAAATGAGTGTGTTTGTTAGGAACAGAAAAATGGAATGGAACAGCTAGTGATTAAAATGCCAAAAGAGCAAGTAGGAATAGAAGCAATGCACAATAACTGTTTGGCAAGAATGGCCTGGGCCACCATTAGAGGGCCAGGGAGTCGATGGAACGAATCAAGGACCCTTGTGATTCCCAAATGTCGTAGTCAGCTGGTACTTGAAAGAATTTGCAGAAGTGGTTGCATTGATGGTGGGTCTCGAAGGATTGATGATTGCTGGGCACATTTCCTTCAGCAAAATTGTACCCCAATGCACTATAGTATAGTATTGACAATTTGGTCAATATAAGTGATATGTAAGCATTGATAGTAGTGAATAGCAGGGGTAAACCCGCGGGTTACCTGTGAAAAAGCGTGCAACGCGCATTTCGGATAACCGGCCCGGGACATCCCGGTCAAGGAGATACGCACTGTGGCTACTCAGGATCCCTCAATGACTCTTGTTTTATGTTTAGAAGATTAAGATAATTCGTTATTTCATTTTTATTTTATTATTCTGGTTTCAATTTTATACAAGCGCAACTAAAATCCACCCCAATATACAGAAGTCAACCTTCCTTAATAGGAAGGAGGTCAGACCAACAATGTAGTCACTGCCCTATGCAGCTTGTAGATACACGCGGGCATTGTTTCAGTAAAATAATTTGATAATAGATATAGAATAGTCTATATTAGTCTAGAGTGTATTTAAGATAGTGCCAGACCGGCAGAAATGATCGCGCGTTAATAAAACAGATGCATTAGGATTTTCAAAAAAGTGGATCACTGATAACACTTTTATTTTACATCGCACCGTTGATCTATTTGATATTTCATAGGATAACATTAGAACATATTTAAAGACACCCTGTCGCATACATCAGATGAATCTTGTCCTCTTGGGGCTGCAGATGTGTTTTATCTAGGAATTTCTACTGATCTTGTCAATGACCCAGGATGGCCCATAATGGACGCCTATACCCGCCAACCCGCCGCGTGGGTATGATAACCCTTGGTGATCACTAGCTACTGAGGGTTTTACCACTACTTTAGAATGTTCACATGCGAAAGCAAACGCAATGCCTTTTGTCTTCATGAGTTTTAGATTAGATACTGCTGTCTTGATCCCTCATGTAGATCATCAAGTATTGTACACTTAAACTACATAAAAGGGGCTGTAGAATAGCCCCAAGAATTCATCCTGTTCAAGAAACATCCCCATCCATTGCTTCATCACCCTAAAACTCTTGCTCTTGCTACCCCACTTGACTCTATATTCTCTCTACACTGAATAGGAGGAACAACAGTTAGCAAAAATCAATACAAACAGTGAAAAAAATAGAGTCTCTGAGGTCCTTGATTGCCTTTCTCACTCAGCTGCTTACAAATCGCGGCATTGTCGCGGCAAACTGAGCTGGCCAGTCCCTGTTGCCATAGTTGATATAAAAATGGTTCACCAAACCAATATAATGATACACGGTGGTAAGTCATGTCCTGTCCTTCCTCTAATTTCTTACATCCCTCTCCTCTGCAGTTACAGGTAACCGGCGTCGTGGGGTATATACCTCTTCCACATCATCCGCTCGCATTAGACTTTCCTCCTCCGCCGCGGTTGCTTCTTGTAAAGACGTTCGGCGCCCACGTGCTGGGGGACGTGGTCGGTATATAAAAGACTGAGTAACGATTGTCACATCAAACATTAGAGTGCCACCGCTCCCAAGGAGATAGCTGCAAGGTGCGTGAGAAAAGGGGGACGATGGTCATTATAACACTTACGGCATGCTCTCTGTGAGATACGCAGATGACTCCGCGAGTGGACCGCGCATATTGGGCGAAGAGAGTATAGACAATACGTAGAAGAAGTTGCCGAGAAATGCAGAAACAAAAAGGTACATCGATAAACCCTATAAAAGGAATTGGGAACGGGAGCGGGATGTTAAGCAGCTAAACCATACCTCTACAGACTTCCTAACAAACTTGAGACCACATTGCATTGAGTCGAGATTGACATAAGAGCCGCTTAGATACGCACATTTTTCCATATTTGTGGGAGCCGGGATGTCAGATAGAGTGTCGTGCATGTCCATGCGGAGATGCGACCAATCACATAGTCCAGTGAGGGGCCAGCCTCCGGCTGTCCGTCTTTGGAATTGGAAACAGGCTCAGAATGTGACGTATCAAACACCAACGAGTCGATAGTAGCCAGTGATGGGCTGTCGGGTGTAGGCGAGGAAAAGAGAATGCCCGACGACGCTGGGCTTGACGATGACAGGACCCTCCCAGGCTGAAGGGCAGAGCGACTTTTCACACTATACCCATGCATTCCTAGTGTCCCAATTCCGAATAACGCCCAAGCACCCATGAAGA
Source organism: Multifurca ochricompacta (assembly GCA_022496185.1). NCBI lineage: Eukaryota > Fungi > Basidiomycota > Agaricomycetes > Russulales > Russulaceae > Multifurca > Multifurca ochricompacta. The sequence continues at coordinate 632,687 of WTXG01000003.1, read as the reverse complement.
TCATGGTCGCACCACGTCTGCTGGCTCGCGAGCTGCGCCGGCGTTGGCTTTCCTCTTCACTGTGATGCCAGTCACGCTCTTCCTGTCCCACAGGAGGGAGAATGGCCCGCTGTAATGAGCGACCGCGAGCCAATGGGTCAAAGTCATCTATCGTAGATGTAATTTGCAGCGAAGCGGGTATCGGTGAAGACATCATTCCCTGTCGACTTCCTGTGCGACTGTGGCTGCTGGCAGGAGGGTGGCTTTCTTTATTCCATGAGACGTGTCTATGCCGACCAGACCTCTCCGAATGGATGCTATCTGCTAATATGGCGAGGGCGTCATCATCTACATCATCATCATCCTCCCGGCTCGGGCGGCGTGGATCGCTATCGAGGAGGCCATCTAAACTGCGTCGCGACCAACGAGTGTGAACGTATGTTGAAGTTGGTGGTTCATTTCTTTGAGAAGCAAGCACAGCCGCGGTAGTGGCTACATTCGCTGCCGCGGCGGAAAGGGTACGGTAACGAGATGGCGCTCTCTCCCTTGATGTACGGTATGCGAGTGATCCAGCACGTGAACGTGGTTGAGAGAATGCCGATACGGTGGGGTGGCCGTTTTGCGATAATAGACATATTGAGAAAGTAACACGATATCGATGAAGCAGAAATACGTGGCAAGCCATCTCTAAAGAGTTATTGGTGTGAGCTTTTAGCTGACAGCATATGAGTGGAGTAGTAAAAGAAATGATTACTTGGAATGGGAGTTGATGAGTGAGTATGCATCCGATGAGATTGGTCATGTCGCCTACAAAGCCAGATAATTACAAGTTTACGAAGGGCGTGAATGGATGAGATATCGATCTCACCTAGTAGCCAATTGGCGAGAAAAGGGAGCGCAAGGCCTTCTACGGACTGTCTACGAGCATTCTCGAGTACCTGACTGAAAATAAAATAAAATACGATGAGATTCGTGCAAACGAAAGTATATTCATTAATTTATTAATAACAACTCACGGAAATTGAGCTCCCAACCAGAAAAACATGGACATGAAACCTGTCCAATCGCTAAAAGACATGACGAGGAGATGGCAAAGGAGTAAGGCGGTAGTGGCGGCGGCATTCCGTAATTCCGGACATTGGTTTAACACTCAACTTCGCTTCACTTTCATCTTCATCTTCATCTTCATCTTCATCTTCATCATGTCTTCATCTTCTTCTCATATTTACACTCCAACACCACCCCTTACCCACAGAAATTGGCAAGTTAACACCTATTTATTTCATTTATATCAATCATTCATATCTCAAAAGCGTGCACTCATTCTGGATTATCTCGTCCAACGTTGTTACACACGTACTGCTAGAGCTTTTGCTGCTGACAGTACCATTCGACACTTAGATGCAGACGGTGATGAAATTCGTCGACCACATGGAGAAGATGACGCTCTCGGTATCACTGAAGAGGTGTTACATCAAGCTGACCTCAGGCGAGGTGCCTATTCTTATTTTCCAATCTTATCCACTTCTTCACTTCCAGAATTCCCCTTTCTTATTTTTCAGACGTTCAAACCGGCATCCTTTCAGGTCGCATTGACGATACGATTAATCTCTTGAACGATAATTTTCCCTCCATTCTTTCGTCCTCAGCATCAACAAGTGCAGGCACTGAATCCACCACGCACAAGGTAGAACACTCTCAATCCAGACGCGTCAGGACCGTACTGCCGTTTACAGTCGAGCCCGCACATTTGTATCTTGACCTTCGTATACTGGCTTTCATTGAGGCATCCCGAACCAAGCCCCTACCATACTCGCTTTCAAGGCCTCCCACATCCGACCCCGAACTTATCCCTCGTATATCACCATCTAGCAATTTTCGGGATCCCTCGGGCGAAGCAGATGGCGATGCTCACCTCGCTCGATTACTGAAGCATGTATATGAGCTATATGACTGCGCACAAGCGCTACAAGACCCACACGAGCGAGCTGAGTATCAACATGAGCTCAGCGCCGTCAGTAGTCTGTTGGCATACAAAGTACCCGAACAGAGTCCCATGGCAAAATACTTGGCTCAGGAACGGAGGCAGTTAGTCGCTGATGAGATTAACAGCGCAATCCTTTGTTTGTCACCCTCGTTTTAGCGACAACTGCAGAGGCGCTCACACTAGCAACGCAGATCGAGCAGGTTGCCATCCGATCTCGTATCTCGAATTATGTGTTCGTTATAATACGGCCATATGGAACTACATGAACGAGCATGATTTCCGTGTGCCACATTCTCGCGGGTGGCCAGCCGGGATTGTATTACCCTCACGGTCGCAACCCATGCCTCCTTCTGCTCCCCTCGCAGCAAAAGTGTCCGTATCAAGGCAGGACGATCTCGAGGTTCGTCACTCGTCTTTGACACCTGTTGCGAACGCGCTTATTATGTGGTTAGATTGTACCTACCTTTGATCTCAGTCGATTTCTATCTACATCTACATAATGCGAGGACCTGAGTTGACCCCCTACCCTTTCATTCAAACCGCGCGCCAGATAATACAACTCTCGTGATAGATGCATTTACTTTGTTTTGTAGCCCGCACACCTGTATCCCACTCAGCCATTTGTATTGCTTTCATGACCACCAACTTGATATTCCCACCTTCTGGTGGTTAAGGGTTTTCAAGTAAATGCTATATTACAATAGTGACGTCCTCCCATCGCCCTTCATTGACTTTCTTCAGTTCTTCCAATCCAAACCCACAATCACGACATCCCAGCATCTTCAGGTATGCCCAACGACCCCACGCTATCATCTCTATCGCCGGTTCTCCACCCCAAGTTGGTTCCCCAAGCCACTGATTATATGAAATGTCCAGGACCTCGAGAAGTGGACATTTGTCCGGCAGTCGATGAAGGGGGACTGCCGCGGACAAGTGGACAAGAGCGAGCCGTGTGAGAGAAGGTGGGAGGGCAAGGAGTGTAGGAATCAGCAGCGTGGTGGAAACAATCGCAAGGGCCTTGAGGGGCTGTGAACTGGGACCGTCGCCGGCTTCAGCGTCCCATAAGTCTTCCGGATTTTGCGCTGTCTGTTTATGTTCCGCCTTGAAGAGCTCTGGACGCGGGGGTGATGTCGATTCGATGATAATGAGCTCGCCGTCTAATTGATTATGGTCTTTCCCAAGGAGCACCCGCAGACTTGTGCTGGGAAGCGGACATCGTACAGCACATATTCGCATCAACTGTTTCTTGTGATGGGGAGCAAGATATGGCACGAGGTCTTCGAGCGCATCTGCACCGGCACCGAAATAGTCCAGCACGACGCGCAGACAGAAATCGGCCAGGCATGGCACCACTCGTCCGCCAGTGCCTACGGGAATAGTATCATCGGTTCGCGCGAAGAAGAGTGATAGGGCTGTTTCTCGCCATCTAGGTCCTTCTAAGACTTTGGCTGGTGTCGTTGCTGTTGCCCAGCTTCGTGGAATGGGCCCAGCTACTAGGGCAGAAGTGACCTTCACGTCATCATCGGACAAGAAGCGATGAGGTCTCGAACCATATATCTCAGCATACGGTAGAGAAGGCGTAAGACAAGGGGATGTTGGAAGTGTAGTTGGTCCGAGCCTACCAGAGGGGGAGCGTTGAGTGTTTAGCGTGCGCCGGAAATGTTCAGCACTGCTAGTTCGTTAGCTGGACTGAAGGGGGTTGCGTTCTTCCGAGCCAACGGTGTCAAGCTCACCGGAGGGTATGCAGAAGGTTATTTACGTCCTTGTTACCTTTCGACGACCGACCAACTAGACTTGTCATAACATTTACCGGCTCTGAGGGCATTGAAAGAGAGAACTAATCGGCAGGGTGGATAATATATTATGAATGATCCGACCAGCTTACTCAGTCAATTCGGTGGGTAGGTCGATTGCACGCATCACACAGGCGTAAGAAGTGAAGTGAAGTGAAAGTGATACATGGGGATTTTAGATCCCACCCAACAGTGACTCCGACTCCCACATCCACCATCAATTCATCTGTCGGACAAGCTTATTGATATTGACTTCCCGGTTACCAAAGTCACCACCTTCAACGTAGTGCTTAAACTTGCGCGTCCGCCAACCGCCAGTGGGGTTCGAGAGCTTGAACGGCCAGAGGAAGTTTGACGTCTACAGGGCTGAAAATCAGAACGATCACGCCATCGCGGATTACGACAGACTAGCCTGTTTGAAGTTGGGACCGACGGTGAAGATTTCGTGTACGAGATCTTCGACAGACAGGATGTCATACTTGCCGAGTGCGTTTTCAATGACAGAGTTATTAGACAAAGGGACGCGCTGCCGGTTAACTTTGCCGTAGCCACGCTTATAGATCAACTCGCGGACGGTCTTCAAGTTTGGCTCTCTGGGTGGTGGTGTCATACGCTAAACAACATCACACGTCTGGGACCAAAAGACATACCCATAGGTTACATAGGGCTCAACAAGACGGAGCATTTGTTGCGTCGCCTTCGTTACGCGCACAAACACCCCACTGTTGATTTGCAGAAGACGGAGAAGTTGAAGGATTTTCCTAGGCTTCGGTGCAATCTCGTTAATACTGCTCTGGACTGTCAACTCAAAGTCTCGACCAGTGCTGGGTTACTACTGACCCCCGGATACGGATAACAAACAGAACCTTGGGCTGTGCAGGAACATAAAAGTTGCCAGATGCACGTGCTGCCCGCCTCAGGCGGATCTCCTCCCTCTCCTTTGACAAGTAGTCCTTCACATAAGATTCAGCCCGCTTAAAAATGACCTTGCGCTTCGCTTTGGCGGCCTATCAAGTACTAGATCAGAATGATGAATGACATATGGTTGTAGCAGCGGAGTCAGTCCCGAAAGATGGTTGATTGGAGGCAGCATGGAAAACGCAGGTTTACTAGCCAGTCCAGGGTATATGTGCATCACAAGAGTGAGGGCAAAGATAACTGCGCACCTTTTTGGCGGCCGCTGCCTTCTCCAAACGCTCTTCGCGTGCTTTTTCGTTTTGCTTCCTTTTCTTGAGGAGGGTTTCGGGAATTTCTATGTCCTGTCAGAGGACGTATTCAAGCAAACTGAAGACACAATAAACAGCCTGGTGTGCTCACCGTGACGGACGGAACACTGTGTTGATATTAGGACCATCCTTAACGCAAATAATAACACAAAGTGATCGCTAACGTACGTGGTTGAAGCCGTCATTATCTCAGTCTTGGCCGTGTTGTTGTTATTCACCCTGTTGGTCTCGTCTCACCGTCTCGCGACCTAACCTGTGGCTGAGGTAGAAACTATATAGTATGACCAATACTCTCTCACGATTGAAATTAATTGATTAAAATAAAATAATATAGTTACTAATTAATCCCCACCCAACGTCCACCGCAAATACAACGAGTTGACCACCTGCGTCCCCACGCCTGCCACTGTAATGAAAATGATCCTGGAACAGTCACATCCCCTCGGGGGACCACATCATGTTGTTGTGTTTTGCCTTCGCATCTAACGCAAACCCGTGTTAGCCTCCGAGGAAGTAGAATCCCCTTCGATACAATATCTTGGCCGTCAACAACATATTCGCTTGATTTTCTCACTTTTCCAACCTCGGTTGCGAATTCTAGAGGTTTAATGAATAACCGCGACTTGTCGATGGAATCAGATTTCGACACTGTGCGCGCAATTCCCCATAAGAGACGATGCACGGCTGGAACGGGGTTGCAAGCAGCAAGGCTTTGCCGCACGTCAACCGCTATAGAAAGTTGAGCTCCCTGGTCGCAAGGACGCACGGAAAGCTGGCCCACCGTTAGAACCTTCCATTTTCTTAGATATTTGTGTGAGTAGCAATTCCAGAACTTCAAGGTTGACCCCAGAACTGTCTACAGTGTCCAACAAAACACTCTTTGAGATAGCGCCGTTCTCTCCATTAGGATCGACGTTCTTCAAATGTTCATAGAATTGCTTGACGTCGCTTACAGTCGCGCGCAGTTTGGCTAACGCGTCTGGGAAGAGCAGGTTCAACAGGATGGGATGTGTCGAAGGGATTGTTTGCTTTTCTGCGGACATCCTCAAGCAGAGTTAGAATAATCGCCAATTAATGACACACCTTTAATTTCGTCCACTAGGCCTTCCTTAGAGTCACCTAGAAGAACGCACTCCCTCAATAATTCCTCCAAGAAGTCCACGAACCAGGCGCTCAATACCGTCAACGGCCACATGTTGTCTTCGATAATTGAGTCATAATAAAAGGGTCGCTATATGGAACGTACCAAGTTCAACGCTATCGCCATCCATGCAGTCTTGGAAAGCACTGTGACATGCTATGACGGAGCACATATCTAGTACCGTCCTCCAGCGGACTTTTAAATCTTCCCTTTCAAACGTCTTTTGTGTTCTTTCACCTTTCAACCTGCCGAAATTACTCGACGGCATACACTGAACGCGAGGCCAGTCGTACCTATAAATCTCGAGAAGGATTCCAAGAAATTCATGAAACCACACATCCCGTAATCCATCGTCCTGTGTTTCCAGCGCCTCAAGGACTTCGCACAAAGTACCCTCGACTTCTTTCACGCTAACAGAAGTGATGGAAAGCTGATGAGCGACGTCCGATATGGTGCTTTTCGACTTGACAGCTGAAACAAGTGCAGATACGAAGTCCGGGACAGGATGGAGCTGGGACACTAAGCGAGACGCCGTGAGCACCGGAACTGGTATTAGGACGGAGATGGACTCAGTCTACCTGAGACGCCTTTCTGAAGTCTTTTAGGCATAGAATGGACTGATAGTCTCGAAGCGGTCACCGCCGACTGAGAGACCGCACAAAAAAGGGCGGCGTTGGGGGATATGGCAATGCCAAGGGGGGCTGAAATTGGGGTGATCAGCACAGACTGGATTCCGTTGCTAGAATGATGGCTCACGGTAACCGCAGGTGCTCTCGCTCCAGCCCAATAAGAGGGGTTCTGAACCCCAGTCAGGATGAGCCTCGAGAGACTGTCTATCACCAGCATGAGAAAAACCAAATTTAGATTTACGGAGCTTGCTCACAGCTGAAGTACTGTGACATGGCCGCTTGGAACCTTTGCCAACGTACTTCTCTTTGAGTAAGACCCTGTCGCTTGGGTGCTCAAGCTACCAGCAACAATCGTATTTGCTCGCGAGGATTTGTGATGGGGTAAGATGAATGTCAAGGTTTCAGAAAATACTTTTGATGCCAGTCTTGTCGATGACTGCAGCGCGAACAGTCAGCACCCTAGAGACGCCATCGCTAAAAAGCTAACCCATTCCAAGATGCTGGCTTGTGAATGTAATCTCTTATAGAGGCCAAAAACGACTAGCTCTGATTTGGGAACGATGGAATTCGCTCGGGGGTGGAGGCCGTGTTCCATACCAAAAGTAGGATTCTCGCATTTGCCGAAGTCGAGGAGAGACAGGCATAAATACATTCTTGCCGCGACGGCTCCTGAGCTTGATTCAGCCATGATGGGGAGGTGTGGATCCCCGGGACAAAAGATGAGGGAACTAAGCGGATACGGGCCATATCTTAGGGGAGGGAGAGGGCTTGTAGAGAGATCTGGTGTGATGTTTGTGTTTGAAAGAGGAATGTGCCATAGGCAGAACTCACGTGTCCGTAACCCGTCAAAACCCAAACGGACCTCACAGAGTTCAACGCTGGACTCTTGTGCCCAGCTCTCCCAATCGGTAGACTCAGCTGAATGTGCATCATGAAAGTGAGCAGTTAAACCAGGAACTTCATCGAGCCCGAGCGAAACATCGGATGATTCAAAATGAATGGCTTTTGTCCGGGAACGAGTCGCTACCAAAATTGCAGTTTCTGTGTTCTAAACATTCATTTTTGTGCTCAGGACAGAGGAGATAGGAAGCAAACCGCTGTAGCCGAGACCAATCGCCGCGTGAGTACAGGAACGACTCTCAAACCCTGGAGGGGTGTCGAGGATTGAAGTGACACTGCTCATGTCGCGGGCTTCATCGTGTTTTTCGAGAGAGCAAGACATGGTTGTCACTTTGGACTCTTGGGCACTAGACCGGACGGAACAAAGCCGCACTTGTAAGTTCTGCATGATAAGTACAAGTGTAGGCAAAGAGGCTAGCATTGCGGGACCAAGGGGGGGAAGCCTCGATGTTTTCCGGCCTGAGTCAGTGACCCACTGTTATGCAGGTGAACGGCCGATCTGGTAAGTACCGAGATATCTGGCCTACCTCTCTAGCGTGGCCTAGCCATACAGCAGTGACGACACCCCTGCCGCAAGGAAAGTTCATGGATTCGATAACATCCCAACTATCTGCCCGGCGCGACCGCCATATGCAGCCAACCCCATGTGTTTGTCGGCCAGGGAAGTATGCGAAAAGCCAGGTCTCATCCGGAGATACGCTGAGAACAGTTGGAGGAGCATATGATCCTGGCGTACTAGCACCACCGCTGGAGGTTGGAGTAGAAACTGCCTTGATGATGGGAATGCGCGTCCGACGATGACAGGCTCACTTTCGTGGGCCAAGAGGATGGCTGAACAGGTCCACGCGACCGGCCTGTCAATGCAGAGTTGAGGCGAGAGTAAACAACTTTTACAAGGTACGAGACCTTTGTTGTTGCTCTACAAGAGCGTAGAAATTCCACCAGTAAGATTGCAATGATGACTGAGTAGAGTCATCCTTTGGTTTACCCTTGAGAGGTGAGCTTGAACTTGAATTCGCCGTCGTGGCCGTCGCGGTGGTGGTCATCATTGAGTTCGGCCCGCCCCACAATTCTACAAATCGTCATCGTCATAGTCGATGTCAAAATCAATGGAGATGCAATCCGTCCTACAAGCAGAACGAGACATTGAATCTATTAATACCCAAGTCATTATTCAAACATATTCGGATCGGGTCCTTGTTATCATAACACAACTAAAGAAAGTTGGGACACTCGTACGCAATTTCTGTTTCATTGACAATGGCAACGGAACAATAAACTAACCCATCACGCTAGATTCAAGCCTCCCTACCACCAACGACACCCCTTGTCGATTCTTCGGAGGAGTCCTCCCAGGCTGCATCCGACGCTATCGCTCTATCACCTGTACATCCTTCAATTGACTTGGTGTACCTGTTTGGACATGCACCATCTTTGGATCACCAGACACTATACTCATCTTACGCTGCCCAAGTCGCCACTCTTGTGTGGGCCTCTGAACGGTATGGGTCATCCCGAACCCCAGTGATCGTTGGAGTCGCGTTGAAAGCACTTCGTTCTCCTGAGAAGTTTTCCAACGCGGACAGAGCGACATTCCTTCAAGTCATGGACTTGGTTCGAGAGCTACTCGGCATTGCCGGTGTTGCATAAATCATGCTATGAAGGTGAAGGCTAAATCGTGTTGGTTGCAGGTTGATTAGTCCAAATAAGCAGTACGAGTAGCAATATCATTTATCCTTGGCCTGATCCAACAACTTCGACCAGTCGGCATCTGAGCTCGCCGCCACTGAATCCCTTTTTGCGCGGTTAGACAAGTATTTTTCAATCTTCCAGCGGACTAGATTGTCGAGCTTTTGCTCTGGGGCCGGTGCTGTTCGAGGGTTTGTCTCGTAGAGGTAGTATGCAAGTGAACCGGTAAATATGCCCAACATCGGGTCCAAGGTACTAGCCAGCGTGTCATCAACAGATGATAGGAAGATTTACATTAGCTCACCGGGATAATAATGCTGGGGACATTTATGTAGTGAATAATGCTGGTAGAGTGTGAGTTGAGCGTGCGCGAATCATCTGTGGTGTGGTGGCAAAAGGTACGAAACTTATTGCCGAGTGACCCCACCTGCGCTTGACACCTGCGCTTGTTGGTAGTAACTTTGAACCCCAACGCTTCACCATACCATTCTTCTCATTCAATGTCCACTCTTGCTCTAGAGCGTCAGATACGACCAATTTATGGTGAGTTGACATTCTCATTCTTCATTGTCACACGCAGGCGTCACTAAAGCAGCTTTGGCTAGACTCCTTGGACAGTGGGTCCCATAAATCCGCGCTATTAGCATGTAACAAGCTACTCAAAAAGCACCCTAAAAATGACCATCTCAAAGTGATCACGCTTCTTGTGCAGATTCTCTTCCAACTCTCATGAGTATTTAGGCGCTGAAAGCCCTCGCTCTTACACGCGCTCAAAAGTTCGAAGAAGCCATTGCACTTTGTGAGGAAGTGCTGGCAACAAAACCCACAGACGATGGGGCCATAAACGCGTTGATGCACGCCCTTCGTCATCTTGGTAGATGTCAGTGTGCAGAACCTACTTCCTAACGCTCTATTGCTAACACAAGTACTGGACTCAGTTGCTGACTTGGTTAAACTATTCGAAGATGCTTTCAAGCAACAACCCGATAATGATGAGCTTGGCCGTCAGGCTTTCTTTGCGAATGTACGTGCAGGAAACTGGAAAGCTGCACAGCTGGTAAGATTTTCTCCATGCGTTGCCCCCTCGCTCTGGAACATTTGTCTAGAACTAATTTGCCTTAGCTAGCCAACAAGTTAAACAAGCAATTCCACAATGATCGATACATCTTTTGGGGCATCATGTGCACAGTTTTGCAGGCCAGGCTTTCCCGTCCCACTGGCTTCTCCAATTCTCATATCTACTTGTAGGCTAATGACCCCATGACCACTGCGGAGATGCGGGAAATCTTGCTCAAGCTGGCTCATCGTCTTATAACAACTTCTTGGAAACCCGCGGAGGTACATGCGGATCGACTTTATCTTTTCGTCACGATTCTGCAGCAGCTTGGGCTTTACAAGGATGCCCGGGAGTTGCTAAACACGGAATCAGGGCGTTTTCACTGTGCTCGTAATCTCTCTTGCGATTACTTACGACGAGATATTATGAGAGCGGGAGATTGGCAAAGGGAAGAAGCAGAGACAGCAGAGCAACGGATACTGAGTAAAAGGTCAGTCATCCTACGATATACCGGATCTATGTGTCATAAAGTGGGCCCCTACAGGGACCGCAATTGGCTTGAGTTTGTCTCTATTCTAGACGCCACGTTCCTGCCCTCAGCACTTCCTAATGAGACAACTTGCGAATCAAACTCGTCTTCTCCGAGTAGCTTCTTACAACGTGTGGAAAAGACGCGGGACCTTTTCACAAAAGTTGCGGAGGAGGATGGTAGCCATGAGAGGGCGGCCTGGTTGGGTCTGATGGAGCTTGAGAGGCGCTGTGGTGTTCATGGAATAGTGTCAGGTATGTAAAATGCCCATTTCCAATGGACCTATTCCAATCATTCGCAGAGCCATCTCGTTTGTTAGACCTCCTGAAGCGCTACTTTCGGATCTTTGGTGACAAAGCTGCATGTTTCGAGGATTTGCGACCGTATACGGATCTTGGTTCTGACGTATTAGCTGACTGGTTGGCTTTCCTTGAAGGGATAACCCACTCCCCGGTAGGTTCATTTGAATGCCCCTGTCCTAGCGCTAAAACCCATCATCAAGCCTTCAAACACTGCGCTTAGTCGTTTCATCAATGCCCATAAGTTGCTACGACATGGCTTGAGCGTGGCACAGTTAACGCCAGATCAAGAGGAGATTCGGGCTGCAGACCTTGTCCGTGGATATTTCGAAGCCCTGCCCTTGGAGAAAGACCTCCCAAATCTAGAACTGCAGCCGGCAGACGACCTAGCAGTTCTTGCGGGTCAGGTGTACGCAAATGCGTTCACACTGGATAACGCAGCGGCCCATCTTCACAAAGCAATCGTTGTACTGGAGTATGCTTCGAAAAAAAGCCCCCAGTCATACCAGATTCATCTAGAGCTGGTCAGAATATATCGCCTGTTGGGTATGTTTGGATGTAGTCGACGCTTTCTGTGCAAGTATCTCAGATGTCCCTTTGTTAGGCGCGCCCCAGCTAGCTTTGGACCACTATCGTCTTCTGAACGTGAAACAGATTCAGAATGATACTTTGTCATACTTGATTCTTTCTCGCTCCACCAATTTCTCGTTAGCGGCTACGGGCGATCTGACATATGCTTCAGAGTGCTTGGAATCCAGTCACATCTATTTTAGTAACTCACAGGAAGTAAGTGGCGACTTCCTATCCTTACATTCGCTGTCATTAATAGATTTTAGACCTCTGAGTTCATTGTCAAGGCGTTTAGCATGGAAAAGTACTCACAGGCACGCCCTTCTTGATTTGTAGGTGCGTAGAGGCTGACTAGCAAGTTTTAGATCTCCGAGCTTGTCGTCTTCGAAGAACGACTAGACAATTCTCTTCAGCGAGACCTCGTCAAGATTGAGCATGTTCGACTACGTATTTCTCATGAGCCGATTACTCCTGAGCTGGTAGATATGGAATTGATCGAATTGAAGTTCATCTTTGATCGATGTGTGTCTTTCTTTGCGTTTTGCTATCTGCGCGACTGAACGTGATACCAGTGCATCATGATAACAGAGACTTGGAAGTTCTTCCAAACTACCAACCCCGCGGTCAACTATCGTTCTTATCGCAGACAACACTTTTTGGGAGAGAACCAGCGGCACGTGCGCCTCATTTCGTTGTGTGATAGTGCAGCTCATTTGTAATCAGACAGGATGGTTGTCTGCATTCCTCAAGATTTATATTAAAACCTTGTCTGAAGCCAGTGACCTAGATCCTTCGGTCGAGGATGACAAGCTTTTAATTGGTGATCGCCCGAGACAATGCTGTAGCCCAGACGCTAGTATACCTCTCATGGAACGCTTGACCATCCAAACTACGGAGGAGCTCTCGGAGGTAAATTTTCACTTTGGGTGGACGTCCTGTTTGCCTCACACCTAGTCAGCTCACAGAAAACGAGCTGGCTCTGTTTCACTATGTGAATGATTTAACAGACTGGTTGGACCCCTTCCACAACTTCCTTCGGCCTCAGGGGGAAAGTCCCAAACAAGCACCGAAGAATGGCCAATCTTCAAATGATGGAGTGCCCTCAGACGGAAATGGGAAAAAACTTGAGGACGCTCCACCAATCACCGAACCGCCAGACTCTATCTTGTCTTATTTCAAAAGTAAGTAGCCCCAGATTTTTTGATGCCTCCTGACACGACATCATGGCAGACGCTCATGCTAAATTTACGGGAGCGGTTGAAGGACGACGTCCGTTCTACGAGATATTGCATATCGCTACCCTGACACAAGAGGCAAGCACGTCGTTGAGCGTATTGCCGGTTGCTGATGGCGTAAACAGGCATTGCTCTTGTTCTTTATCTGCACCAAACGCTTCAAAGATGCTTCTATTGTCCGCATCAACAAACTTGGTGTAGTAAGTTGGGTGATTGCCAGTAGAGTAGTACTCTCATCACGTTTTCGTAGCTCGCTCAACATATCAAAAGTTTGCGTTCGAGCGCCGCCGACGTGGTGGGACAGATTGGCGCCCAGCTCATAAACATTAGCGAGTTAGAAGGAACAGCTGACAAGCGGAGGCAATTCATCGAACATTGTGAGGCCCTTCAGACCCACACCGAGGTCAGCCCCTGCCTTGTCACTCTCGGAAAGAAGCCTTATTTACTCATGACTAGATCACTCACGAGTATGTCCTTGAAGTAGGGAAAAGGCTTACGGAATCTCAGAGGAAGGTTCTAGAGGGTGTGGGGAGAGGGATAGAACGGATCCGCAAGACACCTATGTAACCTATGCTTTACGTCAGTGCGACAGTAGAAGGTGCAATAGACAGACTATCACACCAGCGCCCATGGCAACTCGAGAGCAGGGTGGCGGGTGTGGTGAAGGCTCGTGACGAAGGTCACGTGAGATTGTCACATCATGAGGCGTCAGACCACTACGCGTGACGTCACGCGTCAACCACTACATTAGGGTCAGGTACCTGCCTTGCCTTGCTCGCCCCACAGACGCGACCCTCATACTAGTATTATTACTGACTTAGATATGAGCCAGCGTAAGTGACTAAGTCCAGGGCAGCTCTTTCGATGCTCATGTATAGCTGTTTAGCTATCGACTTTTACGGAAATGCAGGTGGAGGCGGTTACCTGACTGGAGGCTCGCCGTTTGGCAGCGCCAGTGGCAGCCCTGGAGGACTTGGTCGCGTACGAATGCTCTCTGGATAGATTCTTCGCTCGACCTAACTTGTTTTCAAGAGAGGCGCCCTTTCACAGTCTCTGCGACCAATAACTGCGAAACAATTTATCCAAGCCACTCAGGCCCACGCAGATGCAGATTGGGTGCTCGAAAATACTGAGCTTGGTCAGGTGCGGTTTCGTCGGTGCACATGCCATTTTGTCTCCTCAGCAAGTCAAACCAGGTGACGCTCGTTGCCCATGTTGTCTCAGTCCAGAAGCAGACGACGAACAGTATCTACATGCTCGACGACGGCACCGGCATACTGGAGGCGCGACATTGGTCCGATTCAATTAGCCAAGATGAAGAAAGCCGGGACGATATTGTGTGAGACCTATCATCAGTGCCGCACATTGTCTAGTGCTTACTTGCCTAGGCCAAATTCCTTTGCCCGGGTTACGGGAACTATCAAAACCTTCGGACAAAAGAAATACATTAACGCATCTCATATCCGGCCCGTCCATGATGCTCATGAACCCTTTTTTCACATGCTCGAAGTCATGACTGTGCAACTCATTTTTGATCGTGGACCCGTAAGAATATGTCTCATCCGTCATGATTACCAGTTGATAGCCCCCAACAGCCAGGATCTTTTGCTCATGGCCAGGCGTTTGGAGCGGATGGAAAGCCATCGTTATCTATATACTCCGCGCAGGGGCCTCAATCGGAAGTCAAAGATCAATATTCACACCTTCAGCCTGTTCCGCGCAGTATCGTTCAGTTCATGCTGAATCAACCGCAAACTCGCGAAGGCGTCCATGTTAGTGCCATCGTGAAAGCCGTAGGAGCAGATGCAGAAGCCATCGAGTAAGATTTTCCCTATGTCGAAGTTGATATGACTTTTCTGATCATATCTTACAGGCAAGCTCTAGAGCGACTGATGGATGATGGCATCATCTTCAGCACAATTGATGAAGCTCATTTCCAGGTCTCACAGTAGTTTCACATCCGGCCATAGCAAAGAGCGCTCAAGATCTAGGCGTTTATCATCCTGTAGTAAGTCTTTCATCGCACATGTGAAGCCGTGTCTCTGAGCATGCTTTGTGATTATCATGTTAGCTTCGTACCTCTCCATTCAGCCATTGTAATACGTCGTTCCAGTTTCGTACTCTCCAAATACTATCTTCACTATGCAACCTTATTATATCTTCTTTCCACCACTCTCTTCCACTCTCGAGTGCCAATTTCTCATTGAATGTCCAGGGATCGTCTGTGTCAACGCGTTTATTCCACTCATAATCCCCGAAAAGAAGAACAGGCCGGTTGGCATGTCGTCCGAAAGCTAGCGCTGTCTCCATCGAGTCATCAATAAGCAATGCTGATTGAATCGTCTCGCAGACCTGGTGGAAAGTTTTCGTTAACACATAATTTATTTCATTACAGCCGTGTTAAATCGAACCTGCAGTTTGCCAAGCGTTGTTCCAATGCATTTTCCGCCGTAGGCAAGACAGTTGCCGTCTTGTGACGAAAAAATTACAACTCGGAATATCCCTTCGGCGCATAAGCTTATATTGAATGTCCAGGACATCAGAACTTTTACCGTTGAAATGCTTGTCAAGCCAAATAACTGTGCTTTCCAGCTCGTGCAAGATTGATCGAGCCGTGACGATGGCCAAGCCATATCCCATGTCACGAAAGCGATTTAGAGCGTCCAAAGACCCCAGCACAGCGTCTGCGTGCCTAAGCTGATCGGTGTCATAGAACTCTTTGACTTTGTCCGCAGTGGTAGCTACGGTACCCCAGCCTGGATTCTATCTCGCTCAGGTGGGTACACTCAGATTCGGCAGCTGCAGCGCATACTTTGTACCAAGTAGAGTCTGCCAGCAAAGCCTGTGGTTATGGTTAAGACAAAGAAGATGACTGACTGACTGACAATAGAAGTCGTTAATCTCCATGTCCGTCCCAAACCTGCGATTGTGCCCTGGACCGGACAAATCAATAAGTCAGGGAAGGCTTGACACTGAATATCAACACACAATTTGCAACGCAATTGGTTGTTTTGCATAAAACATCATCTAGGTCCAAGGCAATCAAAGGGTGAGTACCTGTCGACTCGAAGATCTCAACCAGCTTTTCTCGAATTGTCTCCTCGGAAACGTCCTCAACGTGTCTGCTTCGGTCTCCAGAGTTCGACATCTTGCGTGGGGCTACCTTGGTGTGACTTTGGCAGTGGCGCAAGTCTACGTAATGGCCTCGTCTAGTCATTAGCCATTTACTGGGGATCAGATAGTACAGTGTCAGGTCAGGTTCAATTTTTCACTTTCTCGCGTCTCCCGGCCCCAGCGTCTTATGCTATGCCAACGATTCGGTCGGTTCGTGGCATACCCATGTCACCTTCTGACATTCTAGTATTGTGCCAAGGCACACTGGTCATGCTAATTCGATCTTTCGCTAGATAAGACGCCTCAATTCTCTATATCCAGTCACAATCAAGCAACTCCTGCGTGCCGAGCAGCCCCATCCACAGTCCAGTTTCTTCATTGATGGCATCGAGCTCGATACGGTATCGCAAACCACGTTTTACAGAAAATAAACATCGTATATGACCCATCCAGGTTACTTGCGTTGCGGGTATTGTTGATGTCCGCGAGCACGGTCTCATGAAAGTATTTTACCTGGAAGATGGTAGTGCAGGGCGTCTCCGAACTAGCTGGTTGCTTGGGTCAGGAAGTCCTGAGCTCGAGGATCACCTTCGGTGAGCAGGGCAAAAGGAGTAATCCAAAATACCTAGCATTCATTATGTTGACGAGAAAGGGTGCACATCTACGTTCGCGTGGTAGGGCGGCTGAGTGCATACAACGGTATCAACGAATTGAAAGCGACCCACATCCGTCCTGTTCTCGACATGCATGAGCCTTTTTTTCATTGCTTGGAGGCTATGGTAGCATTAATTTACAAGGAGAAAGTACTCGTGGGTAATTTTCAGTACGAGGCTGAGCTGACTCTGGGCTTTTCTTAGTCGTCAGCGTCAGCGTCACCTCTCATACACCTTGTCCCGGGTGAGGTATCACGATCCTTGCTAAACGAGCGGCGGAGTACTCAAGAGATGGACGAGATTGAAAACAACCTCATCGTACAGGAAACAGCGTCCCACGAGGGTTTCGATACCACGTCGAGAGATTTTGACAGACTGACGTTGACTGATCAACACTCCGATGGGGATCCAGATGAATCAACGTTTGCTCAAGAACATTCGCTTTTGCAGGAGCAATCTCAACCTCCACACTTCTGGTCGTCCCTTCGACAAGACCCTTACTCTCAACTCAGCTCTTTACAGAGAACTATCATATTGCAGATCCAGAATAGCGATCCCTTCCTCCTCAAGTCCCCAGATGGCGTGGCCATTGACTATTTATTTAAGAACATCGTTCGGCTTCCGTCATATTCATATTCTGGCGTTGGCGAATTTGAAATTCGGTGACCCCTGCTTATATGTTATCTTAGTTCACACAGTGCGATACTCACGAAAGATTATGCATATAGACAAGCAATAGAAGATATGATGGACGACGGGCTTCTTTACTCGACTGTTGACGAGCATCACTTTAAATTGGTTGATTAGTTTGTTTGAAGTTTGGTAGTCACCTGACCTGACGTAGTCTTACTTCCAAAAACGAATGGCAGTCTGTCACTGACAGCGACGACGGTGCAAGAACCCGCAAGCCTTGCGGATAATGTCTTCATGGATGCCCTCCTGGTTCACGTTGCCAAAGTTCGATGTCACCGTCTTTCCTAATTTACAACGTAAATTCTTCTCTTTCATCCTAAAGAGATCCCTCGGCCATCTCCTCAAACCCGGTCAGTTGGACGTCGAGCAAATAGACTCAGCTATAGGATCAGGAAACCTCACAATAAACAACTTAGAACTCGAGTGTACTGTGAGTCTACCCCTTTAAGTTAGATCTCATCTAAGTCGTCTTCCGTGAGTCTATCAATGCCCTACTCTCTGGGTTGCCTATACAACTTCACGAGGGTTGCATCGCGTCGATCTCAGCGCAAATACCCTGGCCTAACCCACTCGCGAATGGAGTGGAGTTATCAATTCGCTCTCTGGACCTTATCGTCCATCTTCTTCCCCAGGTGGCAAAAGATTTGCCTGTCTCTCAAATGAACCTCGCCGACTCCATATCGGATGCTGCACAACTGTTCGCTAACGAAGAGATCACGTGTGAAGAGAGTACAGAGGTTCATCAGGCGTATCAATCTAATGAAGGACTTCATTCACACAATGGAGATAACTACGTTCCAGGTGGGCTTGACCCTTCAAAGGAAGACCTTGAGGTCCCCTCGGACGTGGACCCCACAGGAATTTCGATGTTCGCGGGTATGATCGAATACCTTCTCTCTCAATTCACATTTTCTGCGAGTGACATCAGCATAACTGTGATTCATCCGGGCCACTCGAGTTTCAGATTCAAAGTTTCCGAGATTCGTTATGGGCGGCCAACCTCTGGTTATGGTGAGTCAACAAGAACAATTGAAATTGCAGGAGTCGAGATAGCACACCGTGACCTTGGCACATTGGAACCACCATTTTCTGGTTTCTCAGAGTCTCCTCTTTCTTCTGTCCGACGTGAGTGGAACCCGGCTTCTCGGGGGGACGTGGCGTCATCTTCCGCTGCTGCAATCCCGTCTTCGCCCTTGAAGGGAAGGTCAAGTTCAAATGAGTCCGTGGGTCCTTCGGTTTCTTGGTCCCATTCGCGACCTAGTTCGCCATCCGGCTCAACAACGAGCAGCCTTTTTCAAAGTGCATTGACGGCACCAGGATCAGGACAAGAATTGGGGGATTGCGAAGCTAGAGTCACTCAACCGCAGGATTCTGGAGGTGGCGACAGGGACTTGAATCCCGGTGGTCTCACTGCCCGAGATTGTCTACCGTTTGGCGTAACTGTAGCAACGGAAAAAGAACCAATTCACCGGGTCATATTTTCACTTGCTACTGATCCCATTGTTGTTCACATCACGACGTCTACGCCAGTTTATCCGAAAGCATCAACTCAAGCCCAGTCATCCCCCAGCGCTGCTGAATTCAAAACGCCTGGGCGAGACTCTTTGCAATCGAATCTCGAAATTTCGGCGTCCATGGGAGTTGTTGCTTGCGCCCTGACCGCCGTACAGATCAGTGCTATACTCAATGCCATCTCCGTCACTGGGTCGCATTCAGACCAGAGCGTTCAGCCTCCGACGCCCAAAAAAGCGGGTCCGGTAGTTCCCCAGTTGTCCTTGCTCGATCAAGTGTCTCTTGCGGTACAGATTCGCGGTCTTGTCTTATTGTTACAATCCGTCCCCTCGTCAGCCACGCGTTCTTTTAAAGTTGCACAGGACATTCCCCATGAGTCTCTCGACAGTTTCTTCGCTCATCCGCTAGTTCCTCCGAAAACAAACCACAGTTACACCCGTTTCATCATGGAGACATTCAAGGCAGATTTTTCTGTTTCTACCACCCTAGAGAAGCTCACGGCTAAATCCGGTTTGACGTCAGAACACCTAGAAAGAGGCCGAGTATCTCAGGCTGTGCTAGGAAAGACCTCAAGCAGCCTTGGAATCTCCGTTGGTGATTTATCGGCATGCGCCTTTTGCATACCTCACAATGCCATAGCCGAGCCTGCGGCCCACGAGACTTATGTGTTGCCTATACTTCTAACTGACCCGTTTTTATTTACCCAGTACCGTCCTGAAAACTATTCACCACCTGCCATGGAACGACATTCCGGGATCCCTCCAGAGTCTATCCGTACGCTATTCCCTACTTTTCCTGAGTTCGAAATCTTGGATTGGACCTCCAAACACCATCGAACATCTCAGGCCAAGGTGTCACTGTGGCGAGTAAAGCCATCGGCAGGGTACCGGCACTCCCATAGGCAGTACGCAGGTAGTACACCTGTTTCGCCTTCTATGATGCCTAGCTCCAAAACTATCACTCAAGAACTGTTGACAACTCGCCACAAGCCGCCTTAACGGCGCGGTTGCTGTTGTCATCCTCTAGGGATACCAGGACGAGTGTCACACCTGAATCGACGTGTCGCATTCACGTTAATGTTATTCCGCTACACCTTTTCGTTGATATGGGAAGCGCTGCAGCCGCGTTGGACTTTCTGGAGACGCTTTCGAACGGACTTATCAGCTCTGGTTCTGATGTATCGTTGACTGGATCTGGTTCATCTGATTCGGAAGGAGAGGGTCACGAGGGTGCCCGTGCATACGCTAACAGTGGAGATCCCACACCACCCTCAAGTCCACATATAAGGGCTCTACAACGAATTCATCAGCAGGAGCTGGAGGACCTGAACCTGTCTGTAGATTATTTAACCCAAGAGACGGTTCCAGCGGTGTCATCGCCAAAATTGAGAAGAATGCATGGGCATACTCGGGTGCGCATCTACTTCACACATTCCGCCTGTTGTTTGCTAAGCTGGATGACAAGGATCTGTCTCATCGCGACAGCCTAACAGAGTTTGACGTTACCTTCACCATGGTTAGGGTGCAACTACGATGTCCATCGCCGTCATCACTTCCACAAAGATCTGGTGCCGTAATCCTCGACGTTCATTGGTTGAACCTGACTTCCCGAACACCTTTGGGAGTTAGGGAGGTGTACTCTCGTCATCAATCTAGTGCGAAGAATGAGTCGACAACTCGAAACCCGAGTTCGCGTGACAATCATTTGCTCACCGTGGAATGGGGGGCGTTATTGTTGGCTTACTCATCTGCAGGAGCGGCAGCCGCAAGAAGTTTCTGTTCAATTGGTCCATTGTCTTCAGTCGCAGATAACAAGGTTGCGTCCTCCCAGGATCACATACATTTTCTAGACGATGCACTATCTATCACACGATCTGCCTTCATAACGTTGGCCCTGAACCCGCCTTCCTCATTCAGACGAAATAGCAAACGCCCGCCCAGGGTCGTTACTGAAATCCAGATACCCTCTATGTGTTTAAATATTTCCAAGACACTTTTTGACGGTTTACAATTCTGGATCGACGATTTGTCGCGGTTATTAGAACAAACACTGACGGGCCCAAGCAATGGACTCCGGGAGAATTCGAGCAAAAACCCAAGCCTAGTAGGGAGCAGATTCTTCTCTCGCAGCAAGCAAAATAGTCCAGATATGACTATTGACGAGAACTCGCGCAGCCAAACGCTTTCCACGGAGAGTGTCATCAAAGTGACGATATCACAAGGTCAGAACACTCCTCACTCGACATCGCATCTTCTCATTATAGGTAGCTTCCATGAGGCTTTTATATCCTCATCAAGACGACGGAGCCTCTGAGCCATTCGATATTTTTGCATTTGATCTCGACGCGCTCCTAGAGTCAAGGCCCGAAGGAAGGGTACGTCCTGGCCTTCGGGCGCGTCCACTCTGTGACGACCGACTACAGAATGAAACAGTGATTACACTGTCCATAATGGGGGTGACTGTGCTAGACGCAGTGAGCCCGCTATCTCCGCTGCTCTCCCTGGCAGCGCCGCCCAGCCTGGTAGTCCCGTCCTCGTTCTAAGTGACGTGCCCACTCATTGGATGTACAGTTTTCGCCCCCCAGGCCGCTCGTAAAGCTGCGCTTTTCTTCAACCACCTTCCCCGAAACTGCTTCCAAAGAGTCCCGGGTCAGACTCACTCTTCATGGCTTCACGCTCAACTTCGTCCCCAATATTAAGAGGCTAGACGCTTTGATTGCATTCGCGAGGCCCCCTCCAGGTGTTAGTGCCTCTGCATCGGTTCGATCATTTCATTCCTCATGTTGACCGCAGGTATTTGAGACCGTCGTCCCTAACGAGCGAACTCAAATCACCGTTAAGATCATTGAAGGATCAGTGCGATTGTTTGCTCCAACTAATACGGGAGCTTTGGTTCTTCACCTTGGAGACCTTGACCTGAGCACAGAGGTAGTCGGAGACTCGCCAGAGATGCGATTGCGCACAGCTGGGCACGCCCTGACAGCATTATTCATCAATAATTACCTCGAAGCCGTACAAGACGCAGGCAACCGAAGTGCGTTCGACGCTCAAGGAGTACCTTACTGGAAGGCATGTCTTTAGTTACTCGGCTCATGTCGCTGCTCAATTTCTTGAAGAGACTGGGATACGCCCTCATCGGTGAAATTTCTGATTTTGCACTTGCGCTTAGGCGGTCGAACACTTTACCTGTTCAGTCTGAGGTTCGTCGCTTGTTCATTTTCCATTCCATCCTTTCAACATAATTTTCAGGCTTCCATTGACCATATCACCGTTCGCATTCACCTTTGTGCTGACACAGGGTCCGCCCTGGGGTTGTACTTTGGTGATTTTGGAACAGCATTCGAGGTACAACCTGATCGATCGTATGTGCCGGTTTTAGTCGCGCAAGTCATATAGGGCGTTTACTTCCCAACTAGGAATACCCCATCCGAGTCCAAGACAAAGCAACCAACAATCGTATCCCCTCAAGAAACCGCTTCGGACGAACTTACATGTAAGATCTGATTGTTTCATGTTTCTGTCTTACGACATACCTGGTCCAGACTCGATCGATCAGCATGCGTTTCAAAGTGTCCCAGAGGTGGGTGCAGCACCAGATATGATCAACGATGACCTTCCCTGCAACCCCGACTATCTGGATGTCTCGTTTGGAGCCGCTGCAGGCCTTCGCGAGCTCAGTGATGATGACCTGGAGATGGATGACCCAAGCCAGACTGAACCAATGGGCGGTGCACATTTTCCATCTTATTCCTCTGACAACAACGTCATTTCCAGTGTGGGCGGCGAGACTATCAAAATTCTTGATTCAAAGGGGCTGCAGGGTGTTGAAAACTTCTTTAACACATTGCCCGCATTGGCCCAAGCCAGTCCTCAGTGGGTGTTATTAGGAATTCATCATTCATTCCTAAGATGGTAATCATTCTCTAGGCTGGCAGAAGTCCTGGATCGTGTCATCATACGTGAGGGTGACATCACGTTGTTCCTTTATGAGGGGTATGACTGGGTCACCACCCGGAAAGCCATCGAAGAAGAAGTAAAGAAAATGAAACGACGGCTCACTCGGATCAAGCAACTTGTTGCCAGTGGTCAAGCATATGACCCCAGCATTGACCCGACAAACACTGTCCTCTTCAACTCTATTCACGTTGGCCTCGACCAGGATGCGGATGAAATGGAGCCGGATGCATTAATCGCAGCTATAGACGAGCAGCTGATGGAGGATAATGATGCAGCCAGTGTCAGTTCATGGCAATCTCTGCGGCCCACGTCAGGTGGGAGGGTCGGTGTCCCACCTCTGCGACTACATGGTCGACGTCTGACAAGGTCGCGCGGCCCAAGCATTGAAATTCACTTGTCTGGTTTCTTTGCCGAGGCCGTCAAATTTTTTCCAAACGACGAATTCGTATCTCGGACCTTCGCTACAGTCAAAGACCTCGAGATTCTGGACCACGTGAAGACATCTACTTGGAGAAAGTTCCTTACAGCACTCCGTTCTGATTCGCGCGGCAACATCCGAGAGACGGGGTCCAATATGGTTCGCATAGAGTTATGTGGCGTTCATCCCGTTCCAGGAAATACTTCCGAAGAGACTAGGTTGCGTGTAAGTTCATCGAATGTGTCCATAAAGCTTTGTAAGCGGGTAATTTCTCTAGGTTAAGATTCTGCCGCTTCGCCTTCATGTTGACCAAGATGCATTGGACTTTCTCAAGAAGTTTTTCAACTTCCAGAGTCCCAACATTTCGTCGGACCCAGAACCCCGAAATGAAACATACCTTCGTGAGCCCGATTTGTTGATTGCCATTATCATTTTGACATCCTGGATTTGGATCGTAGAACGAGCGGAAGTTTATCCGGTAGCATTGAAACTAGATTATAAACCAAGAAGGGTGGACTACCGGGCCTTGCGGGAGGGGAGAACCATCGAACTAATGAACTTCTTCCATTTTGACGGCGCTGAAATGACATTGAGACATCTTACTGTTTTTGGGGTAAACAACTTTCAATCCACTCCAGAGGCTGGTCTAACTTAACCGCAGGTTGTTGGATGGCCGAGATTCTTTGACATGCTCAATGACTTGTGGACGCCTGATGTCAAAGCCACTCAACTTGCTGATGTGATCTCGGGTGTCTCTCCCATCCGTTCGGTTGTGAACGTTGGTTCAGGTGTTGCAGATCTAGTGCTGCTGCCGATCGCTCAATATAGGAAGGACGGTCGCGTGGTGCGTGGGTTGCAAAAGGGGACGAAAGCTTTCGTTAGGTCTACTGCAATGGAAGCCGTCAAACTGGGTGCACAACTAGCAACTGGAACACAGGTCATCTTGGAACAGGCAGAGAACGTATTAGGGAGCAAATTCAACGAGCCCGTTCTTGCTGAAGCGGTCTCGCATCCATTCGAAGATGGTACCGAGGCGGGCCCTCATGACTGGAGTTTGCGTGAAGAACCCACGGATCCAATCAGCAAGTACGCCGAACAGCCAGTTGACATCCGGGAGGGCATACAATCGGCGTATACGAGCATAAGGCGGAACCTTAGCTCCGCGGCCCAGACAATTCTTGCTGTCCCTATGGAGGTGTTCGAACGTTCAGGCGAGGCATGTTTTAGAGTTCCTGTTTCTATTTGCGTCCCACTGATCACCATATAGGGTCCCGTTCGTGCCGTTATTCGAGCAGTACCAATTGCTGTTTTAAGGCCCATGATTGGAGCCAGTGAGGCAGTCAGCAAAACCCTACTGGGCTCCATAACTCCATGGACCCAGAGATTCGCCACGAGAATGCTGCAAAGTACAAGCATCGATAGTTCGAGTAAAGCTTTCTTCATAAACTCACAAGTCCATGTTTTTTGTTGGTCTCCGTTTGTGTACGCGTATCATAACGCTGAAAACTTGTCCATACATACACAAGTGAGAAGGACAGCGGTATTTCGTAGTGGCAAGACTAATCGATCTCCATGCCCATAGATCGTCCTTCGCCAGCGACAAGAGCACTCCTGGGCTTCTCAACTTTCTTGAGTTTTGTTTTAATTTTCTCCGATGATAATGTATCATGTATTGGCTCCAATAGGCGCACGGGCTTCGATGTTCCAATAGTTTCTTCCGATGAGCTTTGAGTTTCTCCCGACTTGCGGCCATCCTAGACAATGTTCAACCTTGTCGTTATGGGCGATACCTTCGTAAACATACCTATTCCTCCAGAATGCGTGCTCCCTCCGCCTCTTGACCTCGGCAACTCGCCTCATTGCTTGGAGGGTGGTGTGCATGAGGTCTCGATCATAGCGGACGGGGACATTTCTGCGTTTCTCGAAATCGATGGTCTTATCCTAAAATCAGACCATGTACGTACGTTAGGAATGGAGACGGACGAGAAAATCAGGAACGCACAATAACCATCTCTTTCCCAGCGGCCTTTCTGAAGGCCTTGGTCCACCTCACTTTGCGAGGGTTTCGTTTCATCCTGACATAGATGTAAGAAATCGTGATCGGACAACAAGTAAAGTATTTTCTCACTTGAAGTTCTTGTGACATCTGTGAACCAAGTAAGATTGTGAGGAAGAATTTGTTAGTCGCAACGCAAAGAAGGTGTAACAAACACACTTTGAAGTGCAGAAACGAAAGACCTTGGCATCGTTTCTAACAAAGGCAGTACCTATATAATCACGATGAATACTTGAATAAATATCTATACAATAAGATATCTTACCATGGCCTGGATACACGCTCTTAGAGCAGAAATAGCACTTTTCGATTCTCATTACCAAACCAAGTGTGAGTGTGTGAGAGGGAGAGAGGTTGCTGACTAACCAAATATCAGCACGTGCACGTGGCAAATGAAAATGAAAATGAAAATGAAACAACCCGCTCGCTCGACTCGACTCAATTCTGGCACAAGGCTCCTCCGTCCACCGTTAATCTCACCCACCGCATTATGTCCTCACCTCCCGCCGAGCTCGAGTCCCAAGAATTACACACTATGCTTGTAGATGCAGACGAAGATGAACAACAAGGACCAGATGACGCCCTTTCCGCAGACAGTTCTGAAGAACTTGAAGAGGATGAAGAAGAGGCACGTCGAATCAGGGAGGGCTTATAGTAGACGAGGATGAGGAGGAAGAAGAGAGTAGAGATGACGAAGACGAGAGGAGGCGCAGGCGTAAAAGGCGTAAAAAACATCACCATCGACGAGGTAACCCACACCACTTCTTCTCTTTGGGTTGAAAACCTGACATGAGCTCCCTTACCTATAAGCCCTAGATGAAGATGAGGTTCTAGAAGATGATGACCTCGAACTTCTTGAGGAGAATACTGGAGAGACTTTTGCGCGTAGCAAGAACAAATTGACTCGCTTAAGGCGTGGTCGCGATTCTGGTTCTCCACCTGTTGCTTCTACATCTAGGCGCAAGTCTGTGGTCGAATCTTCTGAAGACGATCTTGATATGGGGGGGCCAACTGCGTCACGGACAAATGATATCTCTCACATCTGGGACGATGATAAGGGTGCTGGAGGGCGTGAGGAGGAGGAAGACATGGACGACATGGACAATTTTATTGACTACGACGATGAAGAGGAAGGTCATGGTGACATGGACGAAGAAGAAAGAGAGGAGAGGAGGAGAGAACGCCGGCGATTGGAGAAGGAGCGACGAAAGGCTCTTGGTTCTCACCCAGAGCTGACCGGCATTGACGCAAGGTGGGTATCAGGGCATCTACTGCATTCATTAAGTACTGATGATTCTCAGTGCCTGGGACGAGATTTATGAGGTCTTTGGTGACGGCCGTGACTACGAGTGGGCCTTAGTTGAAGATGATGACAATGACCACGAAGCACCCGCTAAAGCTGACACGAATTTCCAAGATGTAAGGCGTAATTTGTTTCTTAATGCCCTGCTCTCACGAAATGATCAGGTCTTCGAGCCATCCGAAATACGCGATAGGTTACTTACGGAGGATGATGATTTGATTCGTTACCAAGACACTCCAGAGCGTCTCCAACTCGCTGCATCGACACTCTCTCAGTCATCGGGTCTGTCTACGCTTGTGCCCTTGGTCCCAGCCGACCTGGATGATGCCTCAACTTGGGTCTTGACTCGCTTATCAGAGCGTAAGGAACGGGACTACTTCCGCCAAGATGGGCAATACTTCCACCTTCTTGAAGAGCTTGTTGCCGCAATCACATTCTCCCTCAGGTGCCTGTTTATTCGGGAATTTGAGGTCCCGTACATCTGGGTGCACAAGCGTGACTATGTTTCGTATTTTAACGCTCAAGACATCCGAACTCGCGTGGAATTGTTGTCACTGGGCGAACTTTGGCGTGTATTTGACCTCGGTCAGAAGTACCGTTCCCTCCTTGAGCGAAGAAGAGTTCTTGAAACCTACTACACGCGTCTGGGCGTCACGGATGAGTATTACGAGATGGAAATCAGACGGAAAATCGACAGCGTCGAAATGGTCTCGGATGCCACTGAATGGCTTGGGCTGAAAAACAAAAATTCTAGCAAGAATCGGGACAACTTCGAGTTACGCTTTCATGACGATGAAGATCAAACAATGGCCATTAGGAGGAAAAAGTTGCCTAGTCGCATCTCTACATACGAGCTCGCGAAGCATAGTGTGGTCTCGAAACTCGCTGAGGTATCGCCACATTTCCTAAGCTCTTTCCAGACTAACGTTCTGTCAAGGGCTTTGGCATCAAGCCACACGAAATTGTCATGAACTTCGTTTCGGGAACGAAGTCTTACTGGGTGGATGATCAAGACTTGCCTCCAGAATCGTATGCAGAACAATTTGTGGATCCTGATCCTGCCAAGGTTCTGCCCGTCTCGGAGCTCCTCCGCCGTGCCCGTATGATCATCGCAACGGAATTAGGCAAAGACCCTCTTTTACGCCAAGTGATTCGGCAAAAGTTCAAGGGTTTTGCACGGGTCTCCGTTCAACCCACCGAGAGAGGCTTGAACAAAATTGACGAGCACCACCCCTACTTCGTGCGTCTCCACTTATCAATAGTGTTTCAAGTACTCATTCCCCAGTAGGCATTCAAATATCTTCTTAATAAACCAGTGGAGGATCTTCGCTCAACCCATCAATTCCTGAACATTCTCGCAGCCGAAGCAAATCATTTCGTGACCGTCTCAATTACTATGTCAGATGACGAAAAAAATGACTTTGAGAACGAACTGTGTGCGGCATTTATTTCCGATAGTTTCAGTGACACGGTCAACGCTTGGAACGCCGAGAGAAGAAGGGTCATTGCTGAGACCATTGATCAACATCTTGCACCTCATGGGGCTAAATGGACCCGTGAATGGCTGCGGGAGGAGGTTGAAGATCTACTGGCCCGGCGGTGTGGCGAATCGCTGCGTGAGGTAGGTTCACCCACTGTAATCAGAGTACCTCTAACTGAGGATACTCAGAGGATAGACGTCGCGCCTTTCAAGGTAGACGACCTTCAACCCGGAGAAACGCCCGCTGTTTTGGCCGTATCTTGGGGAAAAGGTGACCCCCAGAAGGATCATATCACGCTGGCCTTTTTGGATGAGGCTGGTCGCCTCCGCGAACACACTAGGATCGACAACCTCAACGATCCTGAATACCGGGACGAATTTAGGGACTTCGTCCGACGCCGTAAACCCGATGTGATTGCTGTTGGTGGCTTTTCGGTGGCTACCACCAAGTTATCCTCGCAAATCAAGGAAACTCTGCACCAGACGTTGACTGAGGATGGCAATTTTATTAATCCAGGAGACGCCCAAGAGTTCTCTCGTATCGCCATCACGTACGTCTTTGACGAGATCGCGCGCAAGTACCAACACAGCAACCGTGTGGCCGATGAATTTGCCCCATTCTCTTCTATCATCAAGTATTGCATTGGCCTCGCTCGCTACTTACAGAATCCACTGAACGAATACGCTGCGCTTGGCTCAGACATTACTGCGATCACCTTTGAAGAGGAATACCAGCATCTGGTCCCCACAGAGAAGCTTTTAATGGCGCTGGAACGGGTGTTGGTGGACTGCGTCAACCGTATTGGGGTCGACATTAATCGTGCCGTAACCGACCCTTATTATCAGAACCTTCTTCCCTACGTCTGCGGTCTTGGCCCCAGGAAGGCCCAAGCCCTTGTCAAGAAAATTGGGTCGCTGGTCAATTCATTCATAACTCTATATTCTTGAGCTACTCACTAACACCTCTCTAGGGGGGAAACCTTTCGAATCGCGATCAGTTTGTAAAGGCGTCGTTATTTACGACGAAGATTTTCCTGAACGCAGCAGGCTTCCTCCGTATCCCGCAGGAGTCCTTTTCCAAATCAACTAAAACAAGGAATAGCGAGGATTCTGATATACAAGATCCCCTGGACAACACACGTATTCACCCGGAAGACTACGACCTGGCACGGAAGATGGCCACAGATGCACTGGAACTCGATGAAGAAGACATACATGGAGAACATCCTTCGCATGTCGTGTCGCTTATCATGGAAGATGATGACAGCGTCAAGAAGCTGGACGAACTCAACCTTGATGAGTTTGCCGTCAGCCTCATGGATTCCGGAGGGGATCGCAAGCGCCACACGCTAAATTTGATCCGCTCTGAGTTAATCAAGCCGTTTGGCGACAATCGACGCCCCCTGCCAAGGCCCGCTGACTGGGAAGTCGTCACCATGCTTTCAGGTGAAACGGAGCGCACCCTACGAGTGGGTCTTATTGTCTCCGTTCTAGTTCTCTGGACGAGGCAGAATGTTGTTGGTGTACGCCTTGACTCGGGCCTCGAGGGTGTCATTAATGCTTCCTACCTCGCGGATCATGATTTCACACGCGTGGACAGCGTAGTGAAGAAGGGCCAGACGATACCTGGGGTGATCGTTGCCGTCAAGCTCGATTTGGCCCATGACGGCATCTTCGTAGAGCTCTCCTCCAGACCCTCTGATGTGCAGGGGGGAGACAGTCAGTTCCGCCGGGTGAAACATGACGAATGCTGGAACTATTCAAGATGGGAACGGGATAGAGAGTTGCAGGAGAGGAAGAAGCGCGCGGAAGTTGATAAGTCCCGCCGCGTCATCAAACACCCAAACTTCCATAATTTAAATTCTCAGCGAGCAGAGGCGTTCCTCGACCACCAAGAGCGAGGTGACGTTGTAATCAGGCCGTCATCCAAAGGCATGGACCACCTCGCAGTAACATGGAAGGTAGACGACAAGCTCTACCAACACATCGGTAAGCTGAGGCCTACAGTGTCACTCTCATGCTTAGTATTTTCGTCTCTTACCTTAATCATAGATGTCGTTGAACCGAACGCCGACCCGACCGGGCAAAATATTGGAGGACAGCTTGTTGTTGATGGCAAATACGAGTTCTCGGACTTAGATGAGCTGATTGTCAACCATGTTCAAGCCTTAGCACGTCGGGTCGAAGAGCTTATGGCATTCGAAAAATTTAAACCGGGTCCAGAGGATGAACTTCGTCGGTATTTTCTTTCTACCACCGTGATACCTGTCTCATCACTTGATCTATCAGACCTCTTCTTGAAGAACTTTGTCGCTGCCAACCCATCAAAGAGTGCATACGGGTTCACCCTCAACCGGAAACGCCCAGGCCACTTCAACCTCTGCTTCTTGGCTAACAAGAGCTCGACGGTTCAAACTTGGGTCTGTTCTGTTTATTTGCCATCGATTACGTGCGCTACCTAACTTTTTTCAACCCAGCCTGTCCGTGTCGCGCCCGAGGCCTTCTACCTCTTCGATACTCCTGCGACTGGCGTTCCTGAACTTTGCGACGCTTTCAAACTCCGTCAGATTCACGATTCTCAGAATCTGGGGAGTGGTGCCAGTGGAAAGACACCTTATGTTGCACGTACCCCAGGTCGCACACCGGCTTTATCGTCGGGAATGGCAACTCCAGGGCGCGTCTCTGTCCGCCAACCTGGGCGCACTCCTAACCCTTACGGCGGGCAAAGTACTCATCCCTCTACCATACCCGGACGCTTGACACCAGCCCAACCGTCAATGACCGGGTTTGCACAGACGCCACTTGCTGGATATCAAACACCGTTTGGGCAGAGAAATGCCCCGTCTTCCGCCGGATTTGGACAATCCGGGGGGATAAATCAGCGAGCGGCATTGATTCAAAACGAGGGCGGATGGGGTGCAGGGTCGTCTGGGGGATGGTAAGGACAACTGTCGCCAGTGGGAGCTTTCTTTCTATTGTCATATACTGCATTGTTTTTCCGTACTCCGTGCTCATGTCTCATTACTTTCACACTATATCTATCGCATGTAATGACTACTACTGAAGATGAAGACGAAGACTGAACTCTTGTCGTGTGACTTGAGCATTACATAATGCACTGCAGTGAACTTGGACCTTGGACTTGACTGGCAGCGTCAATTCTTTAATCATTTTCCCATGTCTTCAGACATTGAACTAGACGATCTAACTAACAAGGCTCAATCGTCACAGTTTCCGGATACATCGTTGGCTTCTGTTGGCTTCCAGCCACCATCTCATCGAGAGGATCGAGAGGATTTCAAGGAGAGTGCTGTCGCTTCTTGGACTTGGGCTACATCCGCAATGTTTGTGATGAGCTGGCATCTTAAATTCTTCAGGAAATTCTGATGGCCATGATCTAGCTTGTCGGCCTGGTCCTGCGCTTTAATATTTTTCCCTCGAACCCTACTCTTTGCTATCGGAAAATCTCAACAACTCCTAACGCCCCTGGAATCTTTCTTGACGTTACATTTCGGCCTTCTCCTAGCATTTTCCGCCATGGGCCTCGTGGTCAATGTGATTATTAACTCGAGGACGACCTTCTCTCCGTGCGAATACTGAATAAATTCACTTCAGGTCCCTTCCATTGTTCTCGTCCCTGCACGTGATAAGGACTCGCCGAGTCATCCTCTTCTTGTATCAGTTACATCTTTCTCTCTTTTGAGCGCCTTCCTCTCATATAATATCACTAACGCTGGGGGTCTCGCTACATTTTATTTATATGTGTAGGATTTGTGGGAATATGGGGTCTCTGGGTTGTAGGTGGCTTTTCGCCTACACTACCTATCCGTCTCTGATCCAGTTTCTTGGTGATACATCAGATCATATTCGCGGGCCCTACGCTCATTTCTACAAAAACGGGGGCCGACAAGCACACGAGCGCTTTCATTTTTGGGAATAAATCATCTGCGTCGATGCAGAAGAAGCGATGGAAACATGAGCACACGGGGAAATGACAGTGACACCAGGGCATTGAGTTGTCTTGGTGTGATGCACTCTCAGTCATAGGTCAAATGAGTCCTACAATCACATGTACGTAGTACGCGGCAAGGGGCACTTGTACCTACCTCGACCTGCCTACGACACGATGGCCCGGTAGCGCCTGCGTGTTGCGGCACGAGCACCGAACGAGACTGGTAAGGGAATCTATCTTCCCCCTCCACCTCTCCCCATTCCCATCATCTTGAACATATCAGCCATATTTGGCGTTCCTCCACCCAATCCCCCCAAACCACCCAGGCTACCCAGACCACCCATCTGACCCATCATACGTTGCATCTCCTCCATGTCCATATGGTCGCCGCCTTGACTTTGCATCAAAGTCTTCATCATCTCTTGGATGCCACCGCCACTCCTTATTTGCCGTTGCATCTGCTGAAGCATTCCAGGTGGTAGCGCGTTCTGGATCAAAATCGCCGATAATGTTTCGCAAAAACATACAGGGAGCACGAAGGCACGTACCTGCATCGCTTGAATTTGGGCTGGTGTTGGCATACCGCCGGCTCCACGTCCGCGTCCGCCAGCTGCGCTTTGAATTTTTTGCATGGCTTGTAGCCATCCATTCTTACCGCCAGCCTGCTTCGCCATATTTGCCATCATGCGGTATTGACAAAGTAACTCCTCAACCTCCCGCACAGTCGTCCCACTTCCGCGCGCCACCCGTGACACGCGCCATGTGAGACCGATAGGCTTCCCATCCTTTGCGGACTCCATGAATACAGTGCCATCTGAGTCTAGCTCCATTGAAGACATGCTGTCCGTAATGTAAATCATGCGTTTCATGCGAAGTGCACCTTCTTCGTCAGAACCTTGCAGAAGGTCTTGAGGGAGGCCTGGAATCATCGAAGCGATTTTGGATATGGGTCCCCTGGAAACATTATTTGTTTGTTCTATTGAAATAACGTTCATTCATATTAGGGGCGACATACAAATTCATAACGTTCTGGATTTGTTCTCTCCAGTCACGTATGCTCAATTTACCCTCCTCGAGTTTCTTGGCCATCTCCTTCTGTCGATCGGGGTTTTGTGTGGCCAAATCCTGCATGTGTTCCATCAGGCCCTGTACGTCACCGAGGCCTAGAAGCTTCGATATAAAAGGTTGAGGTGAAAACCGGTCCAGGTCTGTCAGATGCTCGCCAGTCCCTAGGAAGATGATAGGCGTTTTTGTGGCAGCAACCCTATAGAAATCACGAAACACTGTTTTGGTCGTAAAGCGAGAGCCACATACGCAGAGATGGCCCCTCCACCCTTAGCATGACCATCCATTTTCGTGACTATGATAGCACCAAAATCTGCGCTCTCTTTGAATGCGCGGCTCTGGGCTTCGGCTGACTGACCTAAATTTATGTTCAAGAGGGATCGAGGATCAAGCAAAGTGCAGGGCCATTTACCAATACTCGCATCCAAGATCAGAACAGTCATGTCCGGTTTGACTGCATGGCCAATCTGTATCATCTCTTCAAAGAGTTCACTTTCTTGTTTATGCCGTCCTGAAGTGTCAACGATAATCACTTCGAATTTCTCCTTCTTGAATTTAGCGACACCCTGAGCTGCAATTGCCACGGGATCGGTTTCTGTATATGAACCGAAGTACGCGACTTTAGCCTTTGTAGCAGACTGGCGAGTCTGATCGAAAGCTCCGGCACGAAAAGTGTCAGCGCAGACGATTGAGGCCTTGTATCCACGTTTCTGATAATGCACAGCTAACTTGGTACACGTAGTCGTCTTGCCATTTCCCTAAGGGCGAATAAGGATGGGTGACAGGCAACAGCGTCCCACATGCCTGCAATCCAACGGCCATAATCACATTTGGGTAGCCCTTTTTTGGCTTGTAGGGCTCTACTCCAGGGTCCACCAAACTGACTAGTTCATCAAAGACCGCCTGTGCAGGTGGTCAGACCTCCGAATGGTATAATGTATAGGCATAAAGCATAAACCTTTTGTATTAAATTCTTCTTATTTGCTTCCTTAGCCTTTTCTCCACCACTTTCGAACACAGCCTTTACTTTAATGCGAACTTTTTGCCGCAGTTGAGAAACTAGCTTGACGTTGACATCAGACTCAAGGAGCGCAGCGCAGACCTCTTTCAAGAGTGTATCTAGGACCTAGAATATATGAAAATTAGTTGTAATATACCCACGGGTCAAGCAAATGAAACTGAATGCACCTTCTCGTCGACGATAGATACTCTATTGAGTGAGGAAAGAGCTGCATTGAGCTTCCTGCCCAAGTCAGAGAGTACCATTTGCGATTGATTGAAGAGTGGGCGGGGCGGTTTATGTTTCGGTCCGTGTCCGCGCTTGTCTTTAACTTACGCTGAATTGAAAAACTTGAATGTAGTTCTGGTTTCTTGCCTTACGCCACAATGCCTGGTAGCGACAGCGATGAGGACATTGACGATGCTGAATTCGACAATGACGTGGAAGAAGATATCGATCAAGAAATATTCGATGCTATAGAGGCGGGCGCGGAGGATGCCACGGATGGAGACCCAGTTGGCCCTCCCAAATCATCTTCATAGCGCCCACCGTGTTACTGATTGCACTTTCAAAAGGAATCCCATGATGAGGAGTCTGAAGATGAGGAAGAAGACGACGATGATGATGATGATGCTGTCCTCGACTCAGTTGCTCCTGGAGACACTGTCGAATCCCCCGTACCCCCGTCACCTACAGTGATTCCAGTAAACCGACTGTCGCCGCCGCCTACGCTTCAGCGACCACCTGACGGTACGCCTTTCTTAAGACATCACAGACGTTCTTTTCCAACGAGTTTCCTAAAGATCCAACACCGCCCTCACAAAGATCGCACTCGCTTTCTCCTTCACATATACGTCGTTCTCAGTTGCGGCCCTCAGTTCTATATCCTCGTTCATATACTGTAGAGGCTATCTGTGCACTACCTCACCCAGTGCCGACTCATTCTCTTGCAGCTACCCCGTGCATGACCCACTTCCTCACAGGCTCAGAAGATGGTTACATTCGTGACTATGACATATTCTCCGCCGTAAATGGGAAGATATTTTTGACTGCCCCCCAGCGCCACCATGCAGGTGTAGTCGAGGGCACCCTAAAATCTGGTCAAGTCAGATCGTGGTGGGAGAACCCAGAAACACCCATGCCTGGTGCGAACGTAGAACGTTCGCCCGTCCACAGTCTGG
Organism: Multifurca ochricompacta; assembly: GCA_022496185.1. NCBI lineage: Eukaryota > Fungi > Basidiomycota > Agaricomycetes > Russulales > Russulaceae > Multifurca > Multifurca ochricompacta. Next base: position 597,270 of record WTXG01000003.1, on the reverse strand, counting down.
CCTTGCACGGCGATGCCTTATGGGGTCTGTCAGGGACTAATGTCGGTAGTCCTGCTTGCTCATACACGTCCAATGTGTAATTCATCTGATACCTAGGCAGGTCAAATCAATCTTTTCACCGTTAGGCATGAACCAGGTCGTTTGTTTCATGTCATGCAGGGTCACCGCGGCCCTGTGTCCGCGCTCGCACTTCAGCACGACGAACGAGGCTTCTTCTCCGCCGGCTGGGATGGCCAGGCCCTAGTGCGTCATACTTTTACTACCAGATCTATCAAATCATGAGTGACTTCCTATATCAGCAATGGGACCTTGATACAGGCCAGATAGCGCGTCGCTTCGTCGCCCATAGTGCGCAACTGGCTGCACTCGCAGTCCGTCCACTAAACTCTGATTATCCCAACATACCTCCTCAATTTAGCCAGATCAAGAGTACACTTAATCTTTCTGCTTCTACTGACCATGGGCAACTGGGCCAGCCATCCCAGCCCGCCACTGTAGACGATGCCTCTAACAGTGCAAACGCGCCAACGGGTAGGCGCACTTTGTGGCTTCACTTCACTTCAGTGGTTAGAGTTCACATGACCGAGCAGAAACTCGATCCCAGTTGCCAATGGATGCGGATGCGCATTCGGAGGCCGACTCGCTATTTGGTGATGAACCTGATGCGGAAGGGGAACCTGACCATTCGCTTGACACGGCATCAACAGCGCCCGTGCTACTGTCTACTCCTTCCGTAGGACCAGAACCGTCGCCTTTGCCAGCATCTCTTGCGGTCCCAAGTCCCAAGCCCCCACCAATACCGGCACCAGCGCCGAAAAACGCACCTCCAATCTTGGATGCACCTTCTTACGCAGGATTCTCCTCCAACATAATCATGACGGCAGCCATGGACGGGCAAGTTGTTTTATGGGATTGTCGTGCCCCTTCTGGAGCTGGCTATGGAGTGGGCCGGCTATGGATGAGTGAAAAAACACCCCCGTGGTGTCTCTCGGTATGGCGTCGATTTTATCCTAAATGGATTCAGCGGCTCGTGACAACCGTTGAGTCTAGTGTTATCGCTAAATTTGGCTTCTTAGGCTTGTTGGTCTCCAAACGGAGGTCAGATCTACGCTGGAAGACGGAATGGCACCGTTGACGTGTGGGATGTGAGGCAACTCGGACGGTCTGGTCCTGTGGAAGTACCGCGTCTTCTCAAGACGCTCAGGAATCCCCCCAGCTCTGGTATTGTCAGTTGTGTGGTTGCTTTCCCGGACGGGCGTCACATCGCTTGGTAAGTGGCGCATCTGTGACGATGCAGGTGGCGCAGGCCAGGACGACTGGGTTACACTTGGCCCTCGCTTCGGCCTATCGGTATCCCCATTCTGTATACAGACGACTGATGGTTGTTTTTTTGTTTTTTTTAGCGCCTGTAGCGATAATATTCGGTTGTGGAATGCGGCGGAGGCCGGGGAGGGCGAGGCTAGAGGACGAATGCAATTTAAGATCATCCCCGGACATCATGGAGGGATGGTCTCGCAAATGCGTGAGTGAGTTAAAGGTTGCGTCGTGGACGACGCTGATTTGAGTGATGGCCGATTTAAGTTGCTGATCCGGGTGCTCGGTTCCTCATGAGTGCTAGTGGGAACAGGGGATGGCACGGGGAGGCCACGAGAACGGTGTTTGTGCACGACATCAAGCCGATTGTATAAAGCGTATCTAGTGAATTCTATATGTATCTTCTATGCGCGTCTTTTTCGCTGTCGAAAGTCGAGGACTATCGGAGGGGGGGGGGAGGCGGGAGGCGGTCAGGACAGACAGGGAACCATCAACCCATCAAGCAAGGTGTCCTTTAATTTCAAATACTCCTTCGTCCGATAGATCTCAATTACACACGCCCGGAAGTATATCAAGCAGTCCCTCGACCGAGGCCCTCGACCTGCTCACGCGCCCATTCCGTTCAGATTTCCCCCTACTTTACACCCATGTGCGTCGAGTGCGTCCCCCCGGAGCTAGTCGACCTCACACCGCAAGATCATGAACAATTTTTTCGGGTTGTTAATGGCAGACGATGTAACAATCTGAACCATCACTATATGATGCCCGCAGATAAAGAAGAGTTGAGGGTACGTGTTTCGTCAAATTCGGACGACGACGACGAAGATGATGTAGATGATATGATGAAATGGGTCGGCACCTCAACAGCGCTTTGAACTGTTTCACAGGATGATCCGATTTGTTTTTGGGAATAAAATTTATGTGGGACCTGTGGAGAAAGTACTTTCTCCTGATCGTGATACTTGTGGGGAGAGGCTCCGGGTATTGGACATGGGTACCGGTGGAGGACTTTGGTGAGTAAATTGAACTTTAATCAAGCGCTTTGTTTTTTTGCAACATTTCATTTCATTTATTCATTATTCATTTTCATTTTCATTTTCATTTTCATTTTCATTTTTCATTCAATTTAATTCTTTTTTTTCAAATAATTTCATGTTGTATTTTTCAGGGCGGTTGACATGGCAGATGAATTCCCGCATGTCGATGTCACGGGTGTGGACCTCGCACCACTGCAACCCCGGTAAGTTCAAAGAATCTGATGTGTGAACCGCTCATTCGGTCATCTCACATGCCAGTCATCCCACAGGACTGTACCTTCCAATTGCACGTTAGTAACTGACGGCATTTGCGTTATGACGTTTCCTGATTCCCGTCCTCCCTGTGGGCTGATTTACTACTTTTACCAAGTTAGGTTTGAGCTTTGCGACCTCGACTGTCGCTGCCTTCCATATCCCTCCAATTCATATGATGTCGTACACGCCCGCAACATGCATTCAGGGGTGAGTCGTGTGACACCTTTCTTTTTTCTTTTTTGTGTTCACCTCGAGGCGCCTTTCAACGTTGGTTGGCATTTGTCCTCACCGTCTAGATCCATGACTACCCCCATTTCTTACATGAACTCACCCGTATCCTTCGCCCCGGTGGTGTCCTTATTCTCATCGAATTTGACCTCCGTCCTATCGCGGATGGAAAATTTACGTCTGCTCATGCTCAATCGGGAATCCCCGGTTGGTGTGCCCTCGCAGAAGAAATTCAACGTGCGCTCACATTGGGTGGCGTTGATATAACCGTTCCGGAACGCATGGGAGAACTTGTTCGCGATCTTGGGTGGTATGACCACGTCTTCCAACAGCATGCCGACATCCCCATAGGTTTTTGGCCAAAAGGTACGTACTTTCTACCCGCTTTATCATCCACCCCTCACGTATCCGTATCTATATGTGTATGTATTCAACTTGACGTAGATCCGACCCTTTTGACTGTCGGTCAACTTGCTTGGATGGAGTCCGACCTCCTCATCCTCGCCATTCGACCCCTTTTGCTAGCATCGGGTCTTTCCGAGAAGGAGGTTAAAATGCTCACCGAAGCTGCACAGCGAGATTTGTATTATCCTCTTGTGCACATCGAGAACAGGTTACATGTCGTTCACGCCATCAAAAGTGTCTAATCGTATCGGATCGTAACCTTCCTATTCTTTTTTTTTCTTTTTGCTCTCTTTGCTTTGCAGCATGTCATCTTCATCTTTACTTACTTACAACAACCACCTCTCACACTACACTATACCCTGCCTCTAACTCATTACCATCGTCAATCACCAATCGCATTCATACAGCCACACACAAACACGCATCCTAAGCAGTTGTAACATCTCTATTCCCTCCAAGTACATAAACGAACGGCCACCACTAAACCCGCACAAGTAGAGACAAGGAACCTGTTAGTCGGTAGTAAAGTGATACGAAAGGGAATGGCCAAAGTGAACACCACAAGTCAGCGACAGATAGAACCAACAGCCGTTTCATCGAGAACGAGAGAGATAGGCCTTACAAGACCATTCCTTGCTCACGCCAGTTATGGTTAGGCGACACCGGCCGTGGCATCATCCCTCTGAGTGAACTCCTGCAGAACTGTCAAAGCCTCATTGACCTTCGCAGCCATGGCATCTGGAGACTCAAGCAAATGCAATAATTCCGAGTTATCCATCTCGAGAAGCATGCCCGTAATTTTACCGGCAAGCTCGGGTTGTGCACTGGAATGGAAATGGAGATAAGTAGGTAAGCCAGCCCTAGGGAATACTTACGGGACGATCCTCATATAGATTACCTCGCCAAGCATCTGCTTTTGCTCCATCGGAGACGCATTAGATAGGATAGCGGTATCCAAAGGTAAGGTGCCAGTGCCAGCGGTAGGAGGCGCGGCACCAGCCTGAGCCGGCGCAGGCCCGTTGCGGGGGACAGGTGGATTACCCTTGTAGCTTTGCGGAGGACGGCTAGAAGCTGGTGCAACACCAGGAGCCCCGCGGGGAGGTGGGATGGTTCTTTGGGGGCCTGGGCGTGGAACAGGGGCACCGCCTGCCGCAGGTGCTCCGGCCGCACGCGGAATGCCGGTTTGGCTAGCAGCAGGAACGCTTTCACGTGGGATGGGGGGACGAGGTGTCCCGCGCTGGTAACTGGGGATACTACCATATCCTTGCGGAGGGGCCTGACCGTACGGGGCAGGGAGGGGCATACCTTGACACTATGTCAGAACGGCTTCCTCAATCCAAGATTTATGAACATACCGGGCTGACCGTATCCTATCATACCGCGGCCACCCTGTGGAGGATATGCTCCCGGACCGGGCGGATAGTACATGGGGCCATTTATGTAGCCGCCGGGAATGCCAGCAGCTGCAGCTTGTTGTAACCTGATCTGGTTACGCTGAGCAATCTGGCTTTCTAATTGCTGCCGTCGGACTTCGCGGCGCTGAGCAAGAGAAACATAGAGAGGTTTGGTCCCGATTATTTTGTTGTTCATTTCAGCGACGGCCTTGGTAGCCTCATCTGGAGATGAAAAGCAAACAAAGCCAAACCCCTTAGAGGTCCCCTTCTCATCGCACATGACCTTGCAGCTGGTGATTGTACCGAAGGGTTCAAATTCGGCGCGAAGCTTCTCATCATCGATGTCGTCCTCGAGATTCTTGATGTAAAGGTTCACACCTTGATACTTGCCCATCTTCTCTTGCTTCGCTGCCTCATACGTTTTCCGCAATTCATCCTCGCGCTCCGCCTTCTTCTGGGCACGAGATACAAAGAGCTTCTTGCCATTGTATTCGAAGTCGTTAAGGGCATCCACAGCCACTTGGGCCTGGTCATGGTTTTCGAAATTGACAAAACCGAAACCTTTGCTTCGACCGTCATCATCCAACTGTATAACAGCAGAGGTGACCGAGCCGTATTTGTTAAACAGCTCGACGAACTCATCCTGTGTTACATCCTGGTCGATATTTTTGACATATAGATTCGTGAACTGCGCGCGCATTTCCTCAAGCTTGGACTGACGCTCCTTTAGACAGAAGTGAGAACTACCGGACCAGATTTTCACACCAGTGAGTGTCCCACCTTGCGAGAAATATGGTGGCCGACGTAGACCTTCTTATCATTGAGAAGCATCCCGTTGACTGCTTTAATGGCAGTCTCAGCTGCCTCAGCTGTCTCGTAGTGAACGTAGCCATAGCCACGAGAGCGACCCTGTTCGTCGGTAGCGACCTTACAAGACAGGACGTTACCGAACGCGGCAAAGGTATCGTGGAGGGCCTACTAGGGGTCAGTCAGATCTCCTACCAAGGACAGACGGGACATAGACCTTGTTGTCGATAGCCTCATCCAAATTCTTGATGAAAATATTGCCCTGACCAGTCTTGCGCAAAGCGGGGTCGCGCTGAGACCACATTATGCGACTAGGTACGAAAATGAATTTGATGGGGAGAGATATCCGATTAAAACTAACCAAGCACGTCCTTTGATCAGGGAGTAGTTGAGTTGTTCTAAAGCACGCTCTCCTGCGCATCAAGGCATGAGAAACCACGTCCAGAGGGGAGAAGCATGCATTTACCGTCACTCGCGTTGAGATAATTGACATAAGCATAACCCAAAGAACGACGTGTGACAGCATCACGGCAAACACGGATGCTGCATGAGTCCAAGAACCCGAATCAGTCGATTGGACGAGGAATAGAAGGTCTCCATCGCGAAACTCACCTGGCAACTGGACCAATCATATTGAAAATCTCAAACAGCATAGCCTCGGTGACGGTAGGATCCAGTTCACCGACATATAGGGAGGCAGAGGGAGCGGACGCCACAGACGGCGGAGGAGGGTTGTAGGAAGGCGCTGCCGGAGGTGGAATTGCAGCGGGATCAGGAACCTGAGAAGCAACCTCCGGTGTTGGGACAGGTGAGGCAGACATTTTTTTTAGGCGCGCGTTGTGTTGAGGGTCGTTACTGCTTTATGACTTTTTCTGCGACTAGAGTGCATCGTCATCAATAAATCGCAGTAATGGTAGATTGATAAATGAACATACACAAGAAAGAGATGAGACAACCGCTTTGTGAATGTGTTTTTTAAGATTTTTTTTTTTGATTGTGTTTTTCTTTTTGACTAAAAAACAAAAAAAGAAAGATAAAGGAGAGGAAAGAAGGAAGGCGAGACGTGGAGACTGACCTTAGACGATGGTGGATTGAAGCAAAAAAGATTGACTGGCTTCAGTCTGTTTCGTTTCCTCGTTCAATCTCCGACCGGTGCACACATGCACACATTTTGCCTTACTGGGTGGCAACAGATGCGCACAACACAGATCGCGCGCGCATACAATCACATTCGACAACCAGTAGAAGACAAAGAAATAAAATAAAAACAAAACAAAAACAAAAAATATCGTTATCCTCGTGTAAAGTAGGCCTTCGCCCCTTGTGTTGCCAACTCAGATTTGGCCTGACAAACCGAACGGTTGAAGTATATGCATGCATGTCATAAGCTTTCTTTTTGGGCTCACCTTTTCCATTGTATGCCCTGCGGCCGCGTGATGTGCCCAAATCTGCCCCAATGTGAACAGCCGCATAAGAGTCTGGACTAAGAGGAAATTACCTGTCGGTAATAAAAGGCATTTCCTAGGCCTTGGATGGCCCAACCTACAGTGGCGACCACACCAAGAATTCCAGCCACCAAGGCACCGTGAGAGAACCTCTGGATTGTCTGGATTATACCAGCGGAACCAGTACTGACGCGAAACGAGCGTCAAGAATAAGAACTATTTCACACACACAAAGACAAAATCGTGAAAGTACCTCGGAATACCAAGCAGCCTGCGTCACGAGTACCAATTAACGTGGGCTTGAGGAAAGGAGGTAGGGTGCGTGCGTACATGTACAGGCTAAAAGCCAAGTGCCAGCCACAGAAAAAGAAATAAACATCTGGGAAAAATTAACGGATTGACGAGAGATAACAAAATACATCACGCATACAGTAGTATAGCGATTGCTCCTGGCGGCGTACTGTAACGTTGACCGATCGAGAGGAAGAGCGAGACGCACCTTCATATATCCATTATAAACTGGCCTGATGTTGTGTGGGTGACCTTTGACAGGGTAATAAGAAAACACGAGTCCTCACCTATACCATAGCAGGAATGAGAGAACACTAATCACCGGGGCAATGCTACCGGGGAGGGTGAATGGCTACGAAACCGCCAGTAAGATGCATGCATAAACGGGGACCTACATGATACTGATAATTAAATCCTTTACACCATCTGAGCCTCCTGAGGTGAGTACAAATATGCAGGCAACCATGTTAACGATCAAGGTCCCAGCGAGGATGAGCCACAGGAGGTAGAGTCGTGTAATGAGCTGCCTCGATGCCTCAGGTACTTCCTCCGCGATGTCATGGTAAATGAGGGGAAAGACTGCAGCATGTACATGAGGGGATGGAATGGGCATGCCTGTGGAACGTGCGAGAAGGATATGGAAGGGACTCACAGGGAGGCCAGTTGTTACGCCCATGCTTTCGAATGTTTTCAGCTTTTTGATGTAGCTCGCGCTCTCTGCGCTCCAAGTCTTGCTCCCTATGATCAAGCTCAGCAGTTCGTGATGCCACAAATTCGTGTGAATATTGTGATGTTTTGTGAACTGAATCTTGGTCTGCGAAAGGGTCGTCGAAAGGATTAACGTCTAGAGAGGCCGTAGAAGCGAAGGGATCTTTTGTGCTGCCTGATGGAAAATGATGCGTTATAGCAAAGTCGTACGGGTGTAATTGAACACTACAATAACACGTACTTGAGCTCATGTTGTCGTGAGTAGTGAACAGAACAGAACAAGAAACGTGCGAATGACAATGCTGCGCTGCGTAACGGGGTAACCGCGCGTAACGAGGAACAAGGTAACCTCACATATAAAATATATTAAATTTCACCATCCTTACTCTCACTCATCTCATTCTCTTTCATTCTCATTCTCATTCTCATCCTCCTTCTCCTCCCCCTCCCCCTCCTTCTCCTTCTCCTCCTTTCCACCCCCATTCCATATCCCCTCCCCCGCACCGTTTCCTCACGTTTCCGAGGCTCGTACACTATCACATTGTCTTCTTCACTTGCACACTCACCTTTTGCACGTATTTCTTTTTTGTTTAGCTCGACTCATTGGCCACTCTCTTAAGCAGCCCTTTCCTTCAGCATCCAACTCATTCTCCACTCTCTTCTAATAACTCTTCCCATTCTTCCCAATAATATGGTCCGCGTTCTTTCAATCACTTCTCTAGCTCTTGCAGCCGTTTCTGCCGTTTCTGCTTTGGTGGTCTTCCCTCGGGGGCCTCCCGCTGGATGGCGTTCTGACCTTCTCGAGGTTCGTCAACCATCGATTGTCCTTGGTCGTTGGATAGTCTAAATGGTCATCTCACAGGACTATGGCGTGTACCATACACGGTACCTTGAACTCCGCTGCCAGAATCAGCATGGAAAAGCATTCTTTGACCAGTGCTGCCACCCTCTCTTGGTGGGTCTACTAGGTTTCTTTCCGTTCTTACTCCTTGATCCACTCATGTGTCATTCAGGCCGGAGAGAAGCCCTCTTCCCGCCCTCAATGCATTCCGGCCCCTTCGAGCACTTTTTCGGCTTCCCACTCAGAACCCACTTTCAGTACCCCCATTCCCGAGGACCCGTCCCCTAATGACGGATGCGACGACGGAGATGATCACGGTTCTAGCGTCCCTCCACCCACTACGACCTTGCATCCCATCACCTCGACTTTTATCTCTACTTATGTCGCGCCTACTTCGAAATCCGGTGGCCTGCAAGTGCCGCCAGCTTCATCAGCGCCCGTCCAGATGACCTCCACGACCTCCACTGAACAGCCCAAGCCATCTTCATCTTCTCATGCACATGTGACCACTCCTGAAGTGACACCTTCCGCGCCTTCGCCTTCTCCAACTTCCACAGGCGGTATTGAGTTTTTCACTGGTGGCCAGTACGCCCTTTCTGTCTCATTCTTTTGAATTCTTAAGCATGTCATTCCAGGGCTACTTTCTTCTTCCAGGGTGGCGTGGCTGGTGCTTGCGGTAAGGTACACAGCGACAATGATTTCATTGCTGCTATAGGTGAGCGTTCACAGTTCGCTGATGATCACTCTGTGAATTGAAATTTATTCTCCCAAAGACGAGAAGCGATATGGCTTTTCTGGTGCTGTGTCTTCCCTTTGTGGCAAGCGAGTGAAGATTACCAACACCGAGAATGGTAAAACTGTGATTGTAACCATTGCGGATGATTGTCCTACCTGCAAGAACGCAAACTCCATTGACTTGTCTGTGGCTGCTTTCAAGGCCATAGCTCCTCTGTCTGCCGGCATCGCCCCTATCTCATGGTCCTTCATATGACAAGTAATGTCCCTCATCCACCACTTTACGTCTTTCTCCCAACATTATTTCCTCGCCTTGATCCGTTCTTGTTATCCGTTGTCGGGCCGCGCCCCCTTGGGTATTGGGGCTGCGCGTTTCGAGAGTTGAGAAGTTTCGATACGGAAAACTAACGACCCCGGTGGCAATTATCTCCCTATACGAATCCCTCACTCCCACTCGTGCATCTTTTGACACGCTCCCTTTGGTGATGGCTGGTCTGTTATTTTTCTTTATTTTTTTTATGGTATCATATGCATGTCGTCCATGGTTCTCAGCTTGCTAGCCACTTGTTATGGACGCTGGTTTCCCATGCGTGTATTTTCCTGGCGGAAGTTTTGATACTTTCATTTGTTGTTGTTGTGCTTGTAATAATTGAAATAAAAGCCTTTTTGGTAGTACTGTAGTACTGATTTGAGGTCAATGCGAGGCCGACCTTCGGTCACACACTTGTCACGGCCATTTCGTGATTGTAATTGTCGTCAAGTATCAACACATCAAAGATTTCCTACGGGATGCAGCCTGCACTGCAGAAAATTCTTGTCGTCGGTGGAAATGGCTTTATCGGTCTGTTTCATCGTTTCCTTTCCAAGCGGTCATTGCACTCACCCGTTCGAAATGAATTCAGGCTCAGCGGTTTGTCGAGCGGCCCTACGTCGCGGATACCAGGTTACCAGTATCAGGTCAGCTGCAGACTAGTTCCGACCGATTTTACAAACCTAAATCTGAATAAAAGTTGCCCTACAGCTCTTCCGGGCGTCCCTTCCAGACCCCGAAGGGCCACACGCCTGTTTGGACCGAAAAGGTAGCGCCCAGATATGTCCATTTCAGAATTTGCATTTCCCTGACCTTGTCCAGGTGGAGTGGGTGATGGCGGATGCGCTGCGGCCGGAAACATATTCGCATATTCTTCCTGGGGTATCGGCGGTCGTACACACTCTCGGGACACTCTTTGCGAACACTAATTATAAGGACGCGTTGCGGAGGCAAGACTTGGTAGGCGTAGCGGGAATCGTTCTACAAAGTCTTACGGGTACCAGCGCCGGAGGTAACCCGCTTGAGGAACATTCAAACGGTTACGAGACGCTAAACAGGGATTCGGGTCTGTGACCGCGTTGATTTGTGCTGTAGGAGATATGCTGACTTGCGGGGCAGCCGTGCGGGTGGCCGAAGCATTCATGACCAGCTCAGATAATGCGGAAGTACGACACCCACGACCCTTCGTCTATATCTCAGCCGAAGACATATTCCGACCTGTTGTACCTGCTGCGTATATTGAGACCAAACGGGATGCAGAAGAACGAATCGAGCGCATAATCAAGGATAAGACAAATTTCCGTGGAGTGTACTTGCGACCAAGTGAGTGCTGCTCAAGTTTGGCCTGGCGCAGAGCTGAAAATGAATATTTCTTAGGCCTTGTTTACCACCCCCACCTTAGACCGTACACGGCCGTCATGGCAGCGCTTCTTGACTTATCGTCCACAGTGCAGTCTAAATTTCCGAAAGGGATGGCCACACCCTCAGAGTTACTCCATAGACTATCACATACGTTAATAGGGCCACCGTCAGTTCTAGACTCTATTGGAAGAGCGTTATCTCTACCCCCCATACATGTCGACCAGGTCGCAGAAGCCGTCTGTGTAGCGGTGGATAGTGGAAGACCGGACGTGCGAGGGGTTTATGGTGTGCAAGAGATGCAGGATTTAGTTACTTAATCTTATCTAATCCATCCCGAGTACTTTTTTGTTGGGGGAGGGCAGTTGGCTCCCGCCCCCAATAATTCCACAACGATGACCGCACTCCGTCTCGCTGCCCGACGTAGTGCAGGTCATCGTGGTTTCTCAACATGTTCTCCTTCTCAAACAGCCCTTCCATTTCTTTTGCGCAACTCTCGTTCAGCCGCAGCTGCTGATCCGGATTCGGGATCAGACTCGTCTCACCACCCCAATGGGAGGGCATTGCGAATGATCATGTTCGGCAAACCTGGTGCAGGCAAGGGAACACTTACAGCACGTCTTGTGCAAAAATATGACATTCTCTCCCTCTCTACTGGTGACCTGTTGAGACAACACATCGCTGAAAAGTGAGTAGAGCAACGTCCCCGCGCCCCTAATGGTGCTGAACAGGCTCCAACCCTTAAGGACTGAGGTCGGTCGCGTCGCTGAGGAAATTGTTGCGAAAGGTGGCTTGCTACCTGATGAGCTCATGTTGAAGGTTGTGTCAAGCAAGCTCGATGCCCTTCGTCACAAAGTGCGTGCTGTGGTGACCCCGAAAGGTGACGATGGAAGGGTACTGATTTACTTGCCCAGCATTGGATATTGGATGGATTCCCTCGGACGGTTGGTCAAGGGAGGCTACTTGACGCGCATCTTCGGTCAGTGTCACTTGTCTTATACACCTTTTCTCCCCTTCTGAGACTCTGTGTTGGCGTAACTCAGGAAACAATGCTCGCCGCTCAACCTCGTCGTGAATCTCGACGTTCCCGATGAGGTCATTCTTACCCGCATTTCTGATAGATGGGTCCATCTTCCATCTGGCCGTGTTTACAACCTCTCATACAACCGACCTCGAGTGGATGGGCTCGACGATAAGACCGGTGAACCTCTCACTAAACGTCCAGATGATAACCCGGTACGTCTGGGAATGTGGGAAACCTCATAAAATTGACGTGACCTGACTATTCTACCTCAGGAAACTTTTACTCGTCGCCTTCAACAATTTTATGCGTCAACCTCGCCACTCTTACAATATTACAGTTCCTCTCCGTCTACAAATTCCCCTGGCCCGAAGGCAAAACTTGTTTCACTTCGTGGTAGCACATCCGACGAAATATGGCCCCTTCTAGAACATGCGGTGCGTTCGGCCGTACCAAGTCTTAGAGAGCGTTATGAGCGTAGAAGGACCAGCCTCAGCGAGGTTGTGTTGGGCAGAAACGAGGAGCGGCGTTTGCATCGACCAGGCACACAAAGCGCACGTGAACATTGAATGTGCTCTTTTTATGTTCTCTTTACGTGTTTTACTAGCTGGCATGGCCGTCTGAGACCGCACTTGGATGCGGGGGCACCGCCAGCTTCGCCGCTTCTGATGTGTTACAGTCATAATTGCAATTCCAATAAACCTTTTCTGTACCATCACACCATGCGGGAATCTTTACGGTACTTTTCAAAAAATTTGCAACTTTATCGAGATCTCCCTATTCTAGCTTCTCCGCGGCTATCATGTCACTCTTAACTTGGTCAACGAGCGCGATCCATGGAAGCCTCGGCACCGGTTCACCAATGACCCGTAGAGTCTGTGTCAACTGTCCAATGAGTGAGGAAGACAGCCTCAACCAAACGTAAGAATAGCCACAAAAAACCTACCTTGCCGTTGGAAACATCCGTCTGACCGGACAAACGGAGACGGCTAAGTGTGGCCTCATGTACCGCGGTCTCCAACGTTAAAACTGAATGAAACTCCCTTAGAAAATGGAAAAGGTCCGCGATCACAGACGATATGATGCTCCAGAGTGGCTGGGTTTCCTTTGGTAAAGCGGGCTGTCCGATAAATGTGCGGCGTAGCACGTACCGTATTCTGCCCATTTGACACGTCTACTTCGTGCGCAGTAATAAGATCTGAGAAGGGTGACCAGAGCTCATTCCAAATCACGAATGGCCCCACTTTCGGAACAGGAGGGTGGCCGTCCTCTGAGTCCCAATTTTGCGACAACCTCCTTTCGAGCAACAGCCATAGCTTTACGGAGGCGTAGCAATGGTTGATATTCGCCGCTGCATTCGTAGTCCCCTGGTTTGCAGAGGAAGGTGCAGCCAGTGTTTCCCGATATATGGCGACAAAGGTGGAAAAGTATCCCATTAAAAGAGCCCCCGGGTAGGCGGATTGGTGGGATAGTGCACTTAGTAGTAACACATTCCACACGCTTACGCTCAATTGCCGCGCGGATTTCTGTATTCGATGCGCGCCAGCCAAATATTTAGTGGATCAATGGGGCGTACCTCCGAAGGCTGCTCTGAGACCAATTGATGAATAACATCCCCATCGATCTCCAAGCCGTGTAGGATTAACTTCGCGATAGATAGCAAAATATTGACCTCAGCCTCCACGCTGCCACCTTGCAGAGAGCGAGATTGTAAGTAAGCGATACCATCCACTCCTAGCCTTGCTATTGAACTATCCAAGTCCTTGGCATATTCTGTAGTATTGATGCTGGTCTGCACCAAGGCCTGGGATACTTCAGTATACGGCGACCAAACGGAGAAGCCACTGGAGATACCTCGGCCATTACAGCTAATGTTGATGGGAAGATCCGGTTTTTTCGTCGTAGACCCTCTCCACAAATTTCAAGAATCGTGGACATAATTCGGTTTTGATCCAGTCTGAGATCGGCTGATGTAGTATGCTTTTGAATGCGAAGGTGGTGCTGCTTCGCAACTTCTAATATGCGCACTAGACTTTGTCGACTTACAATGAATCTAATCAGCACCGCTCGCAGTATGGTATCGATGTAAACCAGGAATTCCTTTAAGATCCATGTGAGTGATGTGATCGACGCGACACGGAGTAATCCTTACCCGAGTTTGGGACGGGTTGCTTTCTATGAGGGTGCTGATGATCAAGAGTAACGGGCTGGGATCAAAGCTTTCTGGTGACCATTCTGAGGTGCGACGAACAATAGTCGTGAGGCAGAGTCCCATGTCTGCTGCACGATTAAGAAAAAGGTGGAAATCCGTTGAAGAAACTCACGGCGCACGAGACCCGGATCATATGCACTATGGTGAACTTTCTCAATAAAGAGACTGAGGTTATGCATGACCAGCTTGAAACTCTCTGCGTCACTCTCAACTATCCTGGACATAGTGTCTCGAAGAAGGATATCTCTTAGACCCTGAGACTCGTTGGAATTACGGGTGCTTTTTTCTGTACATGTTCGAATAACTTCGAAGAAAGATTCGATATGCGTTCTCTGTGGTGCACGTCAGCTTTGGATGAGGCCACTGCGGTGTCAACTGGCCTTGAATAATGCGATAGTTATCCCGTTTTCCGCGAACCTGTTACAGAACCAACATCAGCCAGCCGCACGCCAAGAGTTTGCAATCGTGTACATTGATAGAGATCCTTCAATAAAAGACTTTGCTTGAGACGAAAGTGGATCTTCTTTGCTGGATTGAGGGTCTGTGATAACTTGAGAGCACACCTCGATGGATTCGCTGCATCGTACTTCAACATGAAGTCACTACGAGTAGGTGACACCACTTACAGAACAAAGCTGCCTGCTGTGTTCGGCCAAAATTTGATATATGTCTGCACTACAGTTAAGGCGAGTTGGCGCAGTTCATAGCTGAGCCCAGTTGGCACTAAATTCAGTACCCGGCGAACCGCTTTCCGAAGGTGTCCCTGCAAGTGTCTGAGAGGTCGACTTTCCATGTCGTGTTTAAACATTACGACAAGAAGACATTCAATAAGTCTCTTCGTCGTCAGGTATGGCAGGTCAAGAAGGTCGTCTGATCCGGTTATAAGCGCGAGGAGGACATCCACAAAGATAGACCCAACAAGCAGCGATGTCGGTGCGTCATTAGGAGGGGATGATTCGGTCATCGCAGAGGCGAAAAGAGAAAATGGCTGAGAGGCATCGAGTACAGATAGCAACTCATCCATGCAAGGAGACACGTCATGCGCCGTGACTCTCGTGTGCTCGAACGTAACATAAAACACTTGACTAGCGGGCGCAGGGACGGTCGACACGCCAACGAATCCCAGAATAAGGACGAGATGTTTCTTCAGCTTCAGCAAGTTAAGTAGATCAATTCCAATCCCAGAACCGATCATTTTCAAGCTCAAAAGCAAAATAGAAATCTGAAAATGGGTAATTAAGGCGAGGCCAACTTCCTGCGAATGACTCACGTGTAAGGAGGCGATGTCAGGATCGGGGGTGACCGGGACGCGGCTCGATTCTGACTACGGAAGTAAATGCACTACTCCAAAACATTCTGCTGGAGAAAGGGAGAACTCACTACGTGAACGGCGGCAGACCCATTCTTGAGGTCGTCATTACCAGGGATGTAGTCTTCTTCAGAAAGAATCCCAGCGATTACATCCCAAGAAAGCACTGGAAAGGGAATCGTTATGGAAAGACATACGTTCGACATGATACATACCTCTCCAGCCAGAAAATAGAGAGTGAAGTCGTATGAGGAAGCTTACAAGCCGCACACGTTCGGACACCGGGGCATTGACCAAAGCATCATTCCAACAATTCGTTATGGCTTCGAAATGAGCGGGGAACAGCGTTTGCGACCAAGTATCCACGGCGACTTTCACTTCTTCCTATCAGGAATCTCAACAGGCAAGAAGCTAAAGCCTGGAGGCGCAAATACCTGAGAATCTTGCCATAGCGCGGTGAAGTAATTGTAAAAAATGATCGTCGCGCTAGATTGCCACTGCCTGTCTTCAACGATAAACGATGGGTTGATTACGTCAAGAATGATGCGGAAGAGCTGCTTTAATGTCCTGAGCCTAGGAGGGATGAGGGGTCATGACCTTGACGCCAGAATCTGCCGTCTTACCGCGTTTCCCAGCGAGTTGTAGGAGACAATGAGGTTTTCAGGAGAGCATCCAGGGGTTGGGCGTCGACAACAAGAAGGCGCATGAGTACGTTGGGGAGAAGCGAAGATAGGTGGGGAGATTGCATTTCATAGAACGACCACACGCTTTCTCAAGGATAAGCATGCGCAGGCCGTGACCCATTCAAGTGACCTCACCAAGAACTGAGAACCCCAGCATTGCGGAGTATGAAATTATCCACCTCGTGTGTTTCCAGCAATGAACACTCCTTAACGAAGAGGTAGAAGAACTTCGCGATAATGACGCTAATCTCCTCTTGTCGCGCATTAACATAGTCGCCAAGCGCCTGAACGAAGCCAGTATTCACGTGAATTGGGTCTGGAACCATCGATGCCCTTGTGTTAGTAGTTCTCCTGGACGACGTTTGAGTCATGAAAACCGAAAGTTTAGAGTAACAAGGCAAACCTAGAAGGTAACTGAAGTACATCATCCTCCATAATCAATCCATGACTTATAAGGACTCCACGCGCGCAGCCAGCCAAGAGAAGGCATGTAGCTAGGGATAATCTTATCAAGTCAGATCTAAAAGTCGTCAGCTCTAAGTATCTTTGGCAACTCTCCATCTCACATAAGTGGTGGCACCTTTCTTTCACTTAGGCACCTTGACACGTCCGATGACAGGCGAAGATGGACTGAACTGATCATGCCGTGGAGTTCCTGTCGGCCAAGGGACCTCATCCAAACACACAGGAACACAGCATGGATTAAAGGATATGTTTCCGTCACGGAGAATCTGAACTGGTCGGTTAAAGATTTGCACTGCTGGAAGACGGATTCTGGAATATCGACTGCAGAGCGAGCAAAGATGCTCAACCATTGCAGACACCGACTTAAACCCTCCTTATTCGCGGACGCTATTCTGAAGACAATACCCCACGGATTGATGGCTGTGACGTTAGAAGCATCAGCAAGCGACGCAGTAAGATCAACGGCGCTGCTCAGTCGGTTAATTAAATTACTTTCTCGATTTAAGAGCCGCTGCAAAGACAAAATCGGCTGTGAATGACATCAGTAGTGGATGCATGAGACCAAAATTGACTGAATCACTTTAGTTAAGGGCACGGTCAAAATAAATTCCAGCCACAGAAGAAAGAGGTCATCGAACGTGGTAAAGACAACACATGCTTGGCAGAGTCTAATGATGTGTCGCAAGGATAAATCCGCCTTGAAGAGTTTGAATAAGGAGCTTCAAGATGTAACGGATTACTTGCCATTCCCTCACTAGCTTCAGCCCCCGGTGTTTCGCTAGCGGTCTCAAGAACCAACTCAAAGCATGTTTTCCCATAAAACACTGGGTCCTGGTCATGAAGTGCGAGTAGCCATGCAACCGCGTAGATCCTGAGTAAAGATCGACGATGGGCAAGGTAGTCCCCGCCATTATTTGATGACGCAGCCAACGGTGGTTTCTTTCCGAAACTAGGCCAGGGTTGACGCATGTTACCCTTACGCACACCAGGAAGTTCTCGCCCAAGAGGGACATAATCCCGAAGTATAATTGCTGATTTCTCGTCCTCCATGAGATGTGAGTCTAATATCATTTTCACACATGAAAATACGCACTTCCGCAAGAATCCAACCCAAAACTGACTTCATAAGTCTGCAAAGTGTGTAGTCTGTGGACATCTCTGTCGGCCATGCACGTCTGACCAAAAGAAGGAAGCCGGCTTCGTTGACAGAGAGATCAATATCCGATAGGCAAGCCTCAGTAGCCGTCAAGAGGGTCGCAACATTAGTCGAGAAATCGAGGCTTAAAGGCAACGAAAATGAACAGAGTGATTCCTTGGATTGTAGAAGACCTTTCGATTGAACCATGCGGTTTCCCGGGAGTTCGAACAACCCAATGTGATACAACTGACCAAGTAACACCTCGGCGGCGATATCCAGGTGTATGTGAAAGCTTACAGCAAGGTTATCCAAAAGAAGGCCGAGGGGAACGGAATCGTAGTTTTGAGTGCGCGACCCGACGTATGCCGACCGAAAACCCAGGAATGGATCATTTTTGTCTCCGGTAAAAGTATCCGGGGTGGTATCTACGAGCCTTACGTTCGCGGCCAGAAAAATTAGAGTCGACCAGTCAAAAAGTAGGGTGACCCGCGAGGGTGAACGACACTCCTGGAAGAAGTCGTTTAAAATTTCAGATAGGGCAGACGTCTGTGAGAGAAGGGCAGCTTGGAAGCGGTCGAGGAGCGATTGGAGTTCAAGGCTGAACATCTTGGCAGCCTCGCCCTCTCCCTCGATTACAACAGAGCCCAGCGCCAGTCCATTTCTCAAAATCTGCAGCTGGGCCCAAACGATGTCAAGGCATATCAGGATCTCTTCGCGATGTTGAAGTGAATCAGGATCGAGTTCGAGCAAGCCGTTGAAATGACCGTTAAAGGAATTGCGTACGTCACGTGGTGTGATTGTCACGTGAGCCGATGTAAGAGGAACTGCAAGACAATGTGCAACCATCGGAGGTGTGAGGCACCCGGAATGGGCGAAGTGATTGCAGTTGTCGCATTTGAAACCTTGATTGTGACACCCCCACAAGGGTAGTTGACAAATAAAACAAAGTGCCAGAGTAAACATATTGACAACTCTGAAGCAGTGATTTGAGACGTATTTTACGTTGGATTCATGATCACTTCTTGACGATTGAACATAGCAGAACCGATAAACTGCCACCTTCTGTGTGCCAGGATCCAATTCCATGGGATATTCCTTGAGTAGGTTGCCGTCGGGGTGGTCATAACAATCGTAATGGACAGCACAGATACACAATGGGCAAAAAAGTCCAAGTCCAACAATTTGCCTGAAACATGCCCGACACTCTCGCAATATATTACCATCGAACAGCTTTGGACCAGAGGGTTCTTCAAACCGCCAAAGGACAAACTGATGTGCATGGGGATGATACGAGGGCGATGCGTCGGCCCCACGCAGTGTGTCTAATGGCTTGCTAATGAAACAATGGCCAAGCGCGCGGGGCCAGTAAGAGCACAGAAGACCGAGGGCAGTGGACCGAGCCTTGGGTGTATGATATGCCACAGTTTCGAGAACGTTCAGGGAAGCATCAGGTCTTAAGTCAACAATCACATCAAATAGGTGACGCAGTCTGTGTAAAGTGAACGCAGATGCCTTGCTGAAATCGACTGCATCGGAAATGGCGGCCAGCAACGGGGATAGGAGTGAAAGCAGACGGTAAGATGTAAGAGACTGGCGAGATGCCCTCTGTGAGGGTACGCAATGGTCAGCATAGGGTGACCTGACAGCCCGACTATGGGGGTTCGCCCGAAAGTCGGTGTGCGTTTCCTCGTAGGGTTCCACTTGAATAGAAACTGTCGGAGGCGGAGCGCCATCAGATTGAAACCCGGAGAAGTATTCTACAAACAGAGACTTAGTGAGCGAATCGCACGAGGACAAGGGATACCTTGATTATCCGAGATCTCTACACTATCCTTGGTAAAGCCACGTAATTGTCTTTCCTCAAGTAGCATGTTTCGAAGCATGCCTTCAAAAAAAAGAAGTAATCGAGGGTGCATTTCGGCCCTGAAAGTTGAAAATGCCGGCAGAAGAGCAAATCCAACTTGGGAGATAATAGTAGCGGACTTCGCATGCATATGTACAAGAAGCAGTGCAATGTCCAGAGAAATTGCTTGAAGCGAGTTTGGCGGCCGGGAGGGACGCGGTGGAGTTAATGGGAAGCGACAATCCTCGGAAACTATGGACTGAAGAACAGAGATGCACTGGGACAGCAACTCCGTTGATTCGATTCTAGAATATGTTAAATGCTTTGGGTCGATACTGGCACTGCGCCTTCGTCGACGGAATGGAGAAGATGGAACTGTGACGTCCAAATCTTCGCTATCTCGGATTACAGCCACGGGAACGCTAAGGGAGCAGTGCGTTTAAATAGCGGTTCTAACGGCGTCCCACAAAAGACTTACCTTTCATTGAATATCTGCCATTGGTGAGACAATGAGATCATCAAGACATCTCTTAGGCGGTTCATCAGGTCAAAAGCTAAGTCAGGAGAAAAGGCACGCTCAGGACCATCTTCACCGTCTTGATCCAACAGATGAACATCGCTGTTTGTCCTTGATGTACTTGGTCGGAGAGAGATAGACTTGGCTATTGGTATTGCTTGGGACGGTGGAAGGCTTGTGGGGGGGGATTTCGGTCTGTGTCGAAGCTGCTCAAGGACATGTGCTAAAAGCTTTTGAGACTCATCCCGTGCCCTGGAAATACCTGGAACGGGTGCGGAAAATGCAGGAACTTGTGGCGATAGAGGACGTGAGCTATTGTTGATGTTGATGATACCTGAGACGGGCGGCGAGATGGTAACGTTGCCTGAGAGAGTGCGCGTGCCCTCTCCCGGAAGGAGGGCGATGGATCGTCACCTGAAGAAGCTGAAGATGGAAAAGCGAGGGAATCAGATATCTCAAGGCGAAGGACGGGAGTCGTGAGCTTAAGCTTTTCTCTCTGATTTGGCATGGCAGGTTCTGGCTCTACATTCATTTCATCACCGTTGATTTGATTGATCCTTCTTGTGGTTGTTGCGTGAAGCGCGTGAGATTAAGTTTCCAAATTCAGCGTCAGAATCAGTCACGTGTTCACTTTGTGGGTCAAGGGCCAGCCAGGGTCAGCCAACAGGTGAAGT
Source organism: Multifurca ochricompacta (assembly GCA_022496185.1). Taxonomy (NCBI): domain Eukaryota; kingdom Fungi; phylum Basidiomycota; class Agaricomycetes; order Russulales; family Russulaceae; genus Multifurca; species Multifurca ochricompacta. The sequence goes on along the minus strand of WTXG01000003.1, from coordinate 576,279 downwards.
CCAGGTCTAGACATGCCTCGCACTCAACTCAGACAACAGAACCTCACGAAATTTCTCAAAACAAGCCATTCAACTACTGACACCCCTCGGGACAACAGCCCCAAGAAAAAACTGGGACTGTCTGGCGGAGCTACTAGGATTCCTGCTTCCCAAGCTCCTAACCTATCTGACCCAAGTGATACAGACAGTGGTATAGGCGAAATCCGCTTCGAACCGAGGAAGCAGGTTACCTTGGATGATGATCACGATATCCAACCATTATCTCCTACCAGGAGGCGCGGAATATTGACTAAGGTGGGGTCCCAGACCGACCATAGAACCTCAACGTCCAGCGATTTAGATGACAACATGGGGACGAATCGAAGGGAATCATCGTCAAATAAGGCTAAACGTCCTACTTCTCGTAGTCCGAGCACAGAACTTGAGCCGCCTCCTAAGCGGCGGCGGCGGCTGGCCAAAGGAGTGCGGCCCTTGAGTCCAGAGAAGTCTGACGATTTACTCGGCGAGATCAATGAAGCAGGCGAATGTTGCATCGAGCTACACCAGGCTCAAACTAACCTTAATTTCAGATATCATTCGATCTCGCTTTCGTGACCGCCAGAAACGGACATCTTTTCAACTGAGGCTCGCCAAGTTGAAACGTGAGCAAGGGTTAGTAAACCGAGATGTTGGCAATGATGGACAGTACACGTCGCAGAGAAAAAGCTCGGGGTGAAGCGTCCCGAGTCGAGTGACGAGCAGACGAGCGGAGACGACGAGCGGATCACACCTTTTCAGGGTGCTCAACAGGACGATGGCACTCAAAACGAGGCCGACCATGAAGGTGATGGCGATGATAGTGACATCGCCGATTTTGTCGTGCAAGATGACGAAGAAGCCATCCCGGAACTTCCCATGGCCTTCAGTCGTCATACTCATCGGGACACGAGCCACGATTTCAAGATCGTTTGTCAGCTTTTCGTACACCTTTCTATGACGCCGATGGATGGGCGTCGATGCTTCATGGAACAAGCACTCAAGGGTGCGAGGCATTATGCCTTTCAAGCTATGTTGATTAAATGATAATCAGATCACGAATATTTCGCTGTTGCATTCAAAGCTATCAGCCGAAAAATTTCCGGCACCAAGGATTCCATAGCATCATCTACTTGGAGCCGTGACTACAGAAAAACATTAGAAATATACCCAGACCTCTCTCTAACGAAAGTAGACTTCGCGATTCCTCATTGTGACGCGTGTCACCTCGGCGGTAGGCTATCGACCGTGACCGGGTGGTTAAAGGGCTTTCCATACGATAACCTCTCATTTGAGGTGGGTTCGTCATCGATGATCTCAATGTCTCTCTGGCCTCATTATGGACACAGCCTATCATCCATGAAAGCGATTCGGAAGATTATGACAGCGAAGGTTCCCATATTACTGGTTTTAGCCTCGGTCGCTTTTGCGCTGCTCGCACTCAGATATTTCATCGGCTGTCACACTGGAGTGTGAGTCATTCTGTCTTGAGCCAAGAGCCAATGTGCATCCCTGACCCTGACGATCGTCCAGTATCACCTGTACAGGGCACTGTCCGAAGAAGTAGACCTTGTGCAGCAGCCTGGCAAGAAGCGACTTTTTGATCGGCTAGCTAGCATACCTCCGCCGGAGGACGTTTCTAACCCTGATGATGTGATGGAATGGTTGGATCAGAGAGGTGTTGTATCAACAGAGTGGCATAAACTGTGTGAGCTGTTGCAACGTGCTGGTAGCCTGAACGCGTCGGTTGGAAAGAGAGAGGAGGACATTGATCTAGACATTTAAGTCTGGGCAACTGGTGACATATCCCTCATTTACGATACGACACTTGTACCATGTTTTTAGGTTTTTGGTTTTTCAATGATTCAATGAACACTTAAACTCAAACTCTCCGGACCTCTCCGGCCCGTTAGTGTGTTGTTGGTGGCCTCCCCCTCCCCCTCACCCTCACCCCTCACTCAAAGTTACACATCATCATGGCTTATTACCCTTCTCAAGCTGGGCAGCACCCGGCGGCCTCGGGGGCGTACCCTTATAGTACATATTCGTACACACACCCTCAGACTCCCGGAGCATATCCCTACACGACTGGTGCATACCCAGGAACTGCTGTCACGGGCTACGGTGCTGCATGGCCTTATTCCTATAGTTATTACCAACACCAGCCTACTAGTGCGCTGTCCAAGCCCGCTACTACCCAGCCAACTGTCAGCGCGGCAACGACAACTGTGCCTACGACCACGCAAAGGGCTACCTTCACTGCCTATAACCTCACGTACCCCCGCGAAAGCGTTGGAACTGGTGTGGCAAGCGGCACCTCTTCTCGCGGTTACAAAAAACAGTCCAACTTCAAAGGATTATTTACTAAAGAGCGTGGGTTGAGCAGTAATTCATGGTTGCAGTTCACAATCTAACGTCAGTTTCAGTCCGCAATCTGATGTTTGGTTTTGGGGATGACAGAAACCCCTCGAATGACACCGTCAATGTCATGGAAGAAATACTCGTGGAGTATATCGCTGATGTAGTAGGTGTCTTAGGTATCTCTCATCATGTCATCATAAAATATTTTTTCTCCAGTGCCAAACGGCCCTCGCACCGACAAAGAGGTCTCGATTATCAATAGAGGACTTTCGTAGGGCATTATCACGACCAGCTGATGCTAAGAAGCTCGCACGCATGGAGGAGCTGTTGTTCATGCAGGAAGATATTAAGCGGGCGAGGGCTCAGTTCAATGATTCTGAGATGAATCAGTCTAAGGGTTTGCCACCATGACACCAAAGAGAAATGAGACTCGTGTCGTTGCTTTCCCCGGATGGTCAGGTGGATGGATGAATTGAACATACGGCTTGCGGTTAAGGTGTGGCCTATTGATCTTCTTGGATTGCGTCGTTCGGTTTCTCTGTGTCATCTTGTACTGCAGCTTCGGACGCGACATTTCTGCGTCCCCGCAAGCCTAAGAAAGCATGTCAATTAGCTGTTATTAACATAACCACTTTCTTACCCCCGTCCCCGGACAGCGGTTTGGCGTATTGTTTAAGCCACTCCTCCGACTCCCAAACTGAAGGAAGGTTTCTTAGCGAGACACCATACGCTGATACACTACAACTCACTCGCTCGATTCCCAGTTGCTTGTATTCCACCTTTCATAGGCCTTGCGAGGCTGACTTTCAAGACTCTACCGCGTAGTTCATTCATATCCATGTTGTCAATAGCGTCTAGCGCGTCTCCCGATGATGAATATGTGACGAATGCATAACCGCGGTGCTTCAAATCCGCAGCTACATCAATGAGTAACGTATTGGAGACTCTAGCAGAAATAGGCGTACGATTCTCATGCAGTCGGCCAGTTGCATTTGTGGGGAGTTGAACATCAACAATATCACCTAGACGGGGAAAAGCGGAAAAGCTGCTCAACACTGGTGAAAACTCAATTTTTTGAAAACCAGGCCCACCGAACGTTGAAAAGGCTTCCAGAATAACCTGTTCGTTCACATCTTCGCCAATACCTCCAATGAATATGGTTTTCTTCGTCTTAGTTCCCTCCTCCATGTTGTTGGTGAAGACCCAGGAACAGGATTGCACTGTCACGACATGCTTGGTAACTATAATTATTCTCTAGCATTTCATGTAACGGCCCGACGTTACCGGGCTAAAACAGTACTAGGATCCAGTCTCCTCCAAACTTTTCTCTAGTTTCCGACGTTTCCGCTCCTGATATCGTTCCAAAGCCTTCTGAATGTCTGAGTCGTGGTTTCGTCTAGAGACCGGACGGGCAGTGGCCTCAATTTCTTGCCGCGCCTTCTCCTTCACTCTTTCCCGCTCTTCCGCAAGCTGGGTGGTGATCTCCCGCATTCGCCGCTCATTGATTTCTTTTCTGCTGGCAGCTGACCCAGCTGCACGCTGGATGTCTATAGCGGGAGCGTCGGGTTTCTTTAGCATATGAAGACCAAGTCGCCTAGTATTTGGAGCAGATAAGTTCAAACCGGCAGAAAGGAGTTCGCGCTTGTCGACGATTTGATTGTCTTCATTAAGTTCAACATCTTTACCTTGCTCGCGAGCAAGAAGGGCGAGCTCTACATCTGATTTTAGGGTGAACTCAGGGGGTTTGATAATGGTGAGATTAGGGGCGGACCCTTGAGGCCCTTTGATAGTTCTTGAAGTCGACTGAACGGCTGCAACGGTTTCGTCATGCTTCTGTTCCGATTCCTCCAATAATTTGCGGTAGAAGTGTGCCATGCTTCCGGATGAACCACGCCTCTTTTCAAGTTCTGGTAACATATAAGCTAGGTATTTAAGCAGGAGTCATGCAATACATACCTTCCCGCTGTCTCTCTTCTTCCTCCGCCCTGCGAACTTCCTCCATCTGATCCTTGTATGCTTGGGTAACGAAAGCTTCTTTGCCGCGAAATTCATCCCCTTCTGCTTCTCTTTCTCTTTGAATCATTTTTTCCTCCGCTCTTAAATGATCCAGTCGACGTGTGGCAGCCGATGCTAACAGCCCACCAATATATTTAGGCTTGGAAGGAACACAATTCAGAGCCGATCATGAGCAGCATTTGGACCTATTCACCTTTCTTTCCTTCGATTCTTGCTCCTTGATTTCCTTCTGCCGGGATTTGGCATCCTGAATAATATCCCATACTTCGTCATACTGGTAAACGGTAGCGTCGACCTGTTGTTCCTTCTCCATGCGTTTCTTGGCTGATTTTGACAGGACGTTCTGTGCTACAAGGTCACTGTTTCTTGTGCCTCCTTCACGTGTAGATAGGAGTCCATCGTCATATGATGGTTCATCATCGAGTGATGCAAAGGCAGCCGGACGCTTGAGCGGAGGAGCATCGCCAACAGATTTATTGGCAGTGGCAGTCTTGCTGGTGTTGAGAGAAAAGGAGAGTTTCATTACATAAACATCGAATTGCTATCCTACGACTTGTGTTTTGTTGAGGCAGCCAACATTCCCTCAGCTCAGATGGCGCAAAGCGGATTCGATAGAAGACGCGTCAATGGTCCAAACGAGAGCCTTCAACCTGTCTATGATGATGGAATCAAAGAATCGAATGTCTTATACAAGGCCTGGAAACCAGGAGAAGCGCGTCGTAAGAGACAGGCTAAGGATATTCGACCCATATGTGCGAGGCACACAGCTACCCCACCTACACCCTTTGTTAATTCAAGGTGACGCAAACAGTTCTGAAGACAGGCTTCATTAAACAGGCCAATGGTTCTGCATATATTGAGACAGAGCATACCAAAGTTGCATGTGCGGTGTGGGTAACTTTAGCAGTCACTCTCCACTAGCCATTCTAAGCCACCTTCACCTGACTTAGATATGGTCCCCGTCAGTCAAAAAGCTCCTCATACCATGAAATCGGGAGGTTAAGTGTTGAAGTTAAATTCACACCGTTTTCATCGTTGGTGCGGAGAGTGCCCATCCGAGTGAGACCGTTGACAATCTCTTGATGCCTTTCCTCTCATCTCGTTGTCTGTTCCTCAGGATGCGGAAGACAGATCCGTAGCAAATCTTATTCAACAAGCACTAACTTCTAGCGTGCGGCTTGACTTGCTGCCAAAGTCCGTCATAGACATATTCGTAACCGTCATTGAATGCGACGGGATTGAGAGCTGCATTGCAGCCGCCACAGTTGCTGCATCTACCTCCTTAGCGAAAGCTGGAATAGAAATGCTAGGGTTGGTCATATCATGCTCAGGAGTAAGCTCCCCACTGCTACGAGTTGTTTTTCGTGTTTCCTTACGGTCGACTATCAAGGCCGTTGTGGGAGATGATGTTTGGTTAGACCCTAATGAAGAAGAAACACAGTTGGCATCTGGGATATTGTTGTGTGCATGTATGCCCGCGTTAGGCGTAATGACGAACGTTTGGCAGACTGGGTGTCTGCCTCTGGCCAAAGCCTTCCAGGTGAGCGACAAGATATTTCCACATATGCTTGGCTCAACAAGAAATTAAGAGCCTTCAACTATGTCAAGAACGTTGTATTGACATTCATCAGATTGCGGCCCAAGCTCTTCATGAGGATTAAAACGATTGTCGAGTTGTTATTTGTAGCGTAGTGCTTTGTTTTGGCTTGCGCAAGAGTAAGAAATAAATAAATAAATATTTTCTCTTCTTTTCTAAACTCAACTCAACTCTCAACTTTTGGGAGGTAACAACGACGCGACGGTAAATTTACCGGCCGACCTACTCATTGACTCATTGACGGGTGACGGTGAGTGGGATTGGTGAGTAAAAAAAAGCAGCAGATAGCTTGCTTCGATGAGTTTATCTCCCAAGGGCTCACACGCCAACTCACGACTATCACAAGAATTCTCTGGACAAGATTCATCACCTCTTCGTTCACGATCCTCCCATGACTCTGATGACTCCTTGGGAGCTCTCGAATTGCTTGAAGGAGCACCCTCCAGAGCGAGAGGACGCTCATTCTCCACATCCAGTTTTGGCTTTGAAAGGGATCTATTGCCTTTGAGCGCGAGCTTAAGTGAACCGGATGAGTTTCGAAGCACCGGAGAGAAAAGCATTGGATTAATTAATGGTAGGACGGAACTTGCTGGCACTCAATTCTCGTATTGCCTCTTACTCTCTATTAGGCATTGCCTTGGTCGTGGGCTTACAGGCAAGCTCATTCCTTCCTCTCTCACCTCGGCTGTTAACTCATGCAAGTAGATTGGGTCTGGTATATTGTACGTCGATCTTGCCTATTGAGAGCGTAGGGCATTCATAGCTTCGTAGTTCATCACCAGGAGTGGTAGTCGCAAATACCGGGAGCGCCGGTGCCAGCCTCATCGTATGGCTATTATCCGGTTTACTGGGTTGGACTGGTGCCAGCAGCTTTGCGGAGCTGGGATCCGCCATACCGTTAAATGGCGGAGCTCAAGCATACTTAGCCTATTCCTACGGTCCGCTTGTGTCCTATCTGTTCGCTTGGACCGCCATATCCGCTTTAAAGCCTGGTACTATTTCATGTCCTGTGGCTGGAAGAAGTGACTGAATCGACTACCCTAAGGGGGAAATGCCGTCATCAGTCTCATATTTGCAGAGTATCTTAACAGGCTGTTTTGGCATGCGGCTCGCAGTGACGTCTCGCCGGACGACATTCCCCAGTGGGCCATTCAGGTCACAGCTGTGGCTGCTGTCTCCACAATCACTTTTATTTCTGTAATCACCCGCAGTTTAGGAACGCGGATTGCTGTTGTCTTCACAGCTGTAAAGGTGCAAAACCTTTGTCCAGCTTCAACATAATGACACTTACCTCCTGCATTCCAGATCCTCTCCCTGGTATGCACTACCCATTCACTTGTTGATTAGCTTTGACCGCTCTCAGGTGTCCATCACCTTGCTCGGTCTCATTCAGCTGGCAAGAGGTCGGGCAACTACCTCACTTACGACGTCTGTATTTGATGGGACGTCTACGAGCCCATCTGCGTACGCCCTTGCTCTTTATTCGGGTCTCTGGGCGTTCGATGGCTGGGACCAGGTAAATTACGTTGGTGGTGAAATGCATGAGCCAGAAAAGAACATTCCACGAGTCATACATTTCAGCATGATCACCGTGACGGTTCGTTTGGATATTTCTGAGAGTTATGAGATAATCTGAATCTGGTCCACAGTTGTTGTTTTTGCTTGCCAATATCTCCTACTTCGTGGTGCTTGATAAGGTAGAGCTTAACATTTCCCACGTCGCACTTCCTTGCCATTGAGCTTAAGCGGTTAAGAATACTGTGGGTCTGAGTAACACGGTTGCTCTTGACTTCGGTCGTGCCCTTTTCGGGCCGATTGGGGGATCGGTCTTTGCTTTCATGGTCGCGTTCTCGTGTTTTGGGGCGCTGAATGGTGTGTGATCGTTTTCGCGCCTTGTTATGGCACTCCAACTCGAGTATCAGGATCCTTTTTTACAGCAGGGAAATTAATTTACGTTGCCGGGAGAGAAGGGTATCTCCCTGCTCTATTTGGGCGGCTTCACCCAACCAGGCGGACCCCGCTGAACGCAATGCTCCTTCAAGCTGGCATCACGATCGCTTTCATACTTCTGGGAGGTGGCTTCCGTTCTCTCATCAACTTCGCGGTAGTAGCATCTTGGGCATTCTATTTTCTTACAGTACGTCTCTTAGCTAGTGCCTCGACCCGTAACTTAACAACCCGAAGGTTCTAGGCCTTGTGATTTTGAGAATTAAAGAGCCTATGTTAGAAAGGTGAGAGCCATTCACCAGGACGGGGATCATCGATGACCATGTTCGGCATGTAGACCGTATAAAACATGGATCACTACCCCCCTGATATTTTGTGCAGTACGTGGTTTGGCCATTGGTTTGGCCTAGAGTTAACTGGAACAGGTCGCGCTGTTCCTGCTGTACATGCCCATTATTGCTGCGCCACTGGAAGCCCTGGCTGTCCTTGGTGCGTGCAGACAACGTTGCTTCTTCCAGGTTATGCTGAATTGAACCCAGGATTTGTATTGGCTGGTATCCCCATGTATTATATCACACAACACGGGGCGTCCGTGCCTCTACAAAGCAGATTCCGTGAGCATGCGGACTCGTGCCGTCGTGATGAGCGTCACTTACCTTGTCCTCTTTACTCCATAGCATTCTTGTCGCATCTACTGTCACGACTTAACGGTCAGTCAACAGGAACGCCTGAGTTTGGGTGGCAAGCTATTGCTACTGACGATGATGGTATCGAGATGAGCGAAGGAGGTCGATGAATAATTTGTGTTTGTGTGTTGCTGTGCGCTCCTATCTCCTATACTATACTCTAGTTCTAGTTCTAGTTCTAGTTCTAGTTCTAGGCTCTAGGCTCTAGGATACAGGACAATGATCGAAGGATCGAAGGAAGAATAGCGTGCCTGAGCGTCATTGCTGTGCGGGTGCAGCGTGGCAGTGAGTTCCTACAATCCTATACCTATATCCAGAGAGACGCGCCCCGCCCCTTGCGCCACTTATCCATAAAGCAACCCGTAAGCATATTGTCTATCCTATATCCATGCACAATATATAGTGTTAGATGTGTGATGGTTGTATCATCAATGCTCAGGCTTAGGCTCAGGCTATACAGCGCCGCGGCGGATAACTGTAGGCAGGCACGTGCAATGTATTCCACCGCCGCCGATGGTAAATTCTGTGTTTTGTTTTTGATTTGCCACGTCTCTTGGCTACACACGACCATCTTCGTCTCATCCGAGGCCACGCGGGCTGGTGAGGCCGTTCTGGTACGGTGTCCTGAATCTGCGACCCATATTTAATACCTCGTGTCCCTTCTCTCAACTCAAGGGCTGTTTCTTTATCATTTTCTTTTTTCCCCATCTCATCTCGTGCTCAAGTCAGTGTACCTCTTGCCGCTGGTCGCAAAATGTCCGTCTCACCTTCACCCTCGCAACAATATCCCAACCCAACAACACCCGCCTTTGCGGACGACGTTGACTGGTTCATGGCCTACCTAAAGATTCACGCTCTTAGTCAGCCAAGCATGCGATATGCCTACGCCTTCTGGCTTGCAATCGGTCTGGTCACACTAACTATCACGGTGCTACATTCATTCGACTTGCGATCAGGAACTTTTGGTGCCCACTGGAGCAAGTGGTCCTTGCGTCGCCGGACATGGCGCAAGAAACATTCTTTGGATCGAGCCAGGAAGGCCGGTCAACCTCATAAACAACCAGTTCCCCTGCCCTCGAACGCTCAACTTCTTTGCTTCTTCTCCTTGGCAACTGCATGCCTAGCGGCCACCTTTGTGGGACCAGACTACATAGCTCCTGCGAATCGATTCTGGGTCTTCCGGCGTTCTGCGGCGCCCGATGTCACGGCATACAAACCTCAATACACCATCCAAAAAGCCTGGTGGAGTTCCGGGGGTAGAGCAGGTCTCATGTCCTTCGCCCTCTTCCCACTTTGTCTCCTTTTCGCTCTCAAGCGCCCTCCCTTCGCAATTTTCGCTATATCTTTTCTCACAAATATACACTTTGACAAGCTCATCTGGCTCCACCGTTGGACTGGCAGGCTCATCTGGGCCATGGCAGCACTGCATGTGGCACTGTGGAGTGTTCAATTGGCTAATGACACACGTAATGGCACAGGGAAAGTTGCATATGTCTACGCGTGGCAGTACCCGAGATTTATCTATGCTTGGACTGTGAGTGTGCATTTCCGCACATCCTCCTCCCAATCGGTCAGGGAAACTTACCATACATCGAAACCAGGCATTTGGCCTGCTCACGCTCCTCACTTTGCTGTCATTAGGACCCATCCGCCACAAGCATTACGAGATATTCTACGCACTCCATGTCATTCTCGTACCTGCCACTATTGTGATGTCAGCGCTCCATTATCCTCCTCTGTGGTGGTGGTGCTGGCTCTCTCTCCTATTATGGGGAGGTGAGAGGACTTGGCGGGCAACAAACTGGATTTATATTAATGGTTTCCTGAGCAGCAGCGTCTACGCCCCCCAAATAGCCTCGGTAAACCAGCTTGCTACCCGCACACAAGGATGGGAAATGTATTCTATATCTCCAGGTATCGAGCCGGACACTAACCCTGACCATGGAAGATATGCACAGGTCTTACCTCAACCTTCATTCCATTCAGACTCCGGATCACAAAAGCCTCCACCATATCACAGCGTCCACTTTGCGTCGTCCACCCACTCCCTTCTGCCCCCTGTTCCATCCACATTTTCTATCCCCGTTGGCTATGCCCATGCGGAGGTTCTGGCGGGTCGCACTGTACGATTGCGCCTTATCCCCCCCGGCCAGGTCACCTGGGCTCCAGGACAGCACTTTCTCCTCTGCATACCGTCCGTTTCTAAATTCGTTTCCCATCCATTTACTTGTGCGTCTGTCTGTGACGAACAGAAACCAGGAGATGATGGCCGAGCGATTATGTTCCTCATCCGTGCCAAAAATGGTTGGACCAAGGACCTATGGACGACAATAGTCGGACTTGTTGCCGATGGGCGCCGACATCCTGCACAGGAAGCCCCTGTGGGAACAACGCTGACGCTGCCAACAACAGGCGTTTTATTGAGGGCTTGGATTGATGGTCCGTTTGGATCCCCGACACGGACTAATTGGGGATTATATTCCACTGCTGTAATCATCTCCGGTGGATCAGGAGTGTCCTTTGGAGTTTCGATCCTGGAGTATCTGTGCCTATGTATGACCGGGAGGGATGGCCACTATCTTGGTGGTAATGTAAAGAGAAACCAGGTTTCGGCTGTGCGACGGATCCGATTCATCTGGATCTTACGCGATTTCGGTGAGCTCTATTAGTTATGGAAAGAGCATTTTTCTCACCTATCCTGGCGCAGCTCATATGCAATGGTGCGCGAGCATTCTACAGCGGTGTAAATCACTTGGTCCACCGGAGTCATTACAACTCGACCTTTTTGTGACGAACTTCAATCCCTCTCTCTCTCACACCCTGGGACCTGGCGATGTTGGGAGCATGGTGACACCCACTGTTCCCAATACCTCGTCCTTCGTAGCCTCTTCCCCGAGATATGAAGATACGGGCGTTTACCTTGACCAGGATGACTTCATTGAAGCTGAAAACCCCGACGGCGACTATGTGGATCTAAGTTATTATACCGGGGAGTATAACGAGAGCGGAGAACTGGGTCACGAGGAGCATCAGCTCGATCTTACCAACTTCGATGGAGACAATGACGACCAAATGCCAGGAGAGACCACTCTCAATCGTGCGCTCAAGAAGGAGGGCACAATTCGGCGAGCACTTACTCGTAAGGTGAAAGGATCCCACATTATAAAAAGGTCTCTGCAAGAAGGACATGTTTTTGGGTCGACAAAGCCGCTCAACTCGCCAGCACCCCTGGGCGAGACTAGCCATGTATTGCCATCATCCTTTCGCTATCTGGACGATGCTGCTAGTCTGAGTTACGATAATTTTGTGCGGCCTCAGTTGTCTCCCAGATCTTCGCGCGTTTCTATACTGTCTGATGCTCCTCCCACCCCACAAGCGCCTTCTCCTATCAAAATATGGGACACGTCGGGCTACGGAGATCGATCTAAGGAAGGACTTCAGGACTGGAAGCGAAGGTCGACCTCTTCCGCTATTTCCCAGGCATCCAGCATGCAGGCTCTGATTCGCGAAGTGTCCGGGGAGTTGAAACTCGAATTGGGTGACAAGGAGATGCGGGACATCAGCATTATGGCCGAGTTTGCGAGGCCTGGACGGCCGAAACTCGATTTGATTTTGCAGGATGAGGTGGGTAGGGCTGGGGGCCGTATAGTCGTTGCATGTGAGTTGATTTAGTTTGGTGTCATTTCACGGCTCACTTAGAGTGATTCTATGTAGGCTGTGGGCCCACCACTTTGAACGCGGTTGTCCGGAAAGTAGTTGCAGCTCAGATAGATCCCTCGCGTATTAAACGGGGAGATAAGAGTGGATCGATTGAGCTTGTAGCAGAGGACTTTGCATACTAATTAGGGTTAGGGTACAGTACATAGTAATAGGACCTTTGGACGATCGATATTGCTAGTTGTATTACGTAATGTTAAATAACAGTAGGCTCTCTTTTCTCTTTACTTATTACCACCACCACTACCATTGCACTGAAAACAAGGGCTGGCGGGCATTAACGTATTTCGTCGTATCGTTCGTAAAGCGACAGAGAGGTGCATAAGCAATATGGCCACACTTTCGTCAAGCTGTCTTACGGTCCCAGACGGTTATACTCTCCACACCGAGAACACCTCTCACATATTACTACCATCCCATAACGAGGCTTTTCTTAATCCAATCCAGGAGTTCAATAGAGATCTGAGCGTGGCTACCATCCGGGTCTGGGGTGAGGAGTTGAACAGAACAAGGGAAGAGCGATGGAGACAGGCGCGGGAGAAGAAACCCAAGAAAACAGAAGAACCACATGTTCCAGATAAGAAACGACCCAAGGTTCATGAAGGCACCGCACAGGAGAGGTGAGCGCCCCGCGTCAGTCTCATCTGCAGCACTCTTATGGATGTTAGTGCATCAGTGCAAATAGCTACTGTCGCCAAAGCTAAAGATGTCATTGATGCCGCGTTAGAACCTACTACTCGAGCACACGAGGCGGAGGTATTGATCTGTACACTCATCGCTGTGCTTTCTTAACCGCCTCGCTGGCAGTATCGACCCCACAAATTTGTGATACTGGAAGCTTTGTCTGCGACTGGGCTGCGCTCTATTCGCTATGCCAAAGAAATACCTCTCGTTAGGTCGGCCAGTCGTTCCCACTTATCCTCGTCCTCACCCCGATCCCTCAAGATACGTGATAGCGAATGATCTATCCCCTTCAGCCACGGCGGCAATGGCGCGGAATGTAGAATTAAACGGTTTGAATGGCACTGTCACAGAAGGGATAGGGCAGCACGCAATGGCAACCGGAAGCCAAGGAAAGGTCAGGATAAACGAAGGCGATGCCCGGTGAGAAGCGCTTGAAAACATCCTGATGGCATTGATCCATATGTCGTCCAGCGCATTAATGTATTCCCATTCCTCGGAGCGCAACCGTGTCGACGTCGTTGACCTGGATCCGTATGGAACCGCTGCTCCTTTCCTTGACGCAGCTGTTCAATGCATCGCAGACGGAGGTACGCAGTTTTGCCTCTAAGACCAATGGACTCCTCGAGTTTACTTGAGCGTCCTAGGTCTTCTATGTGTGACATGCACCGATCTCTCTGTTCTTGCCACCAACAATTACCCAGAGAAGTGGTGGGTTCCAACCCACAAGTATGAGGCCATATTGGTATTGAGAGACTCACTAGTTATTCCAATTATGGCGGTGTTTCAGCAAAGGTTGAATACTCTCATGAAGCGGTAAGCTGGGCTATAGGACCCTAATTGTAAGAGAACTTAAATCAATTCTAGGCTCTCCGGCTGGTCCTTCACGCCGTCTCCGCCTCTGCCGCGCGTTACGGTCGATATATTCAACCACTCTTGTCTCTTTCAATTGATTTTTATGTTCGGTTATTTGTGAGAGTGCAGACTTCGCCTGTTGAAGTCAAGAAAGTTGCCAGGTTCGTCGACAGTCCCTGTATTGGATGCTACCTCATACATACCTGCAGCAAAACATCCATCTATTACGTTTGTTCAGGTTGTCAGTCCTTTTATGACCAGCCCCTAGGTAAAATGACAGAAAGAGTCAATGAGCGTAGTGGAAATGCCACCGTTTTATTCAAAACGCACGTCGGCCCCCCAGTGTCTGAAAAGTGCCCTGAGTGCGGGTCTTCGCTGCACCTCGCGGGGCCGATGTGGAATGGACAAATACACGACCCGCAGTTCGTAAGCCGAATCTTGGACCATCTAGAAAGTAATGAAGACAAATACGGGACATCTACTCGCATGAAGGGTATGCTTACTGTCGCAAAAGAGGTAGGATGCTATGACGTTTCGCATCACGCGTATCCCATAGCTTATCGAGACTAGGAGCTCAGCACACCGTTCTACTTTACGCCTTCAAGGGTGGCGAGTTTCTTTCGCTGCACATGTCCCTCTTTGGATGAAGTGGCGTCAGTGTATTAATGGGATGGATACACAGCCCTCCGTTAAGCTTATGGTTTGATTTTAAGTTCCGCACTCCTCCATGCCGGACATCAGGTGTCCCGGTCACATGCAGCACCTGGCTCATTGAAGACTACGGCGCCAAGACGGGATCTTCATGACGTGTATCGATCCTGGATTAAGGTACACCCCGTGAAAATGGAAAAGATTCCACCCAATTCCCCCACGCGTGTTCTGCTACAGAAGGAGCCAAGGTATAGTATAAACCCTGAGGACTTCAACGAGATACATCACTCATCTGTTCACCACAGAGATGAGGCTAATTTTACTTCACATCCTCTGACGGTGACTCAGTCCTCCAAAGTTAAGCTCGTACGCTACCAACAAAATCCGACTCCAAACTGGGGACCAGCCACGAGAGCGGAAAGTGGTATCAAAAGAAAACGGCATGATAGGGATGAATGACCATATAGCAGCAGATTGCGATGTCTAGTGGCTAATAAATTCCTGTACTAGTCAAGATGAATAGATATTTAGTACAACAATGTGTCAGTCTGAATAATGTGAGAAAACGCCGATAATGTAGCAGCAACAGAACAGAGTAAACGCGACCCTAGTTCGTTTATGACGACGAAGTATCCTTGGACTTTTGCCCTTTCGTGCTGGGCTTTTTCTTCACCCAAGCATGGCCTAAGAGGTCTCCTGCAGGTGGCCGAATTTCGTGGTCCAGCTCAAAGCAAAGGTCCAGAAAATTCTGGGCGTCAGCTGAGATGTCAGAGGGGATCGGGGGCTTCGCACTAAAGAGCCGATCTATATTCGATGTCAGCTACTAGTTGGAAGTGGTGAGGTCATCGATGCACGGTACCTTGAAAATGGCCTGCATTGGATTGAGCTGAGCCCAGGGGTGCTCTCCTGTGAGCATCTCGACAATCAAGCACCCGACACCCCATATATCAACCTTCTTCGTATATGCGACCTGTTTGACTACTTCAGGAGCCATCCAATAGACGGAGCCCTGCAGCGAAGGACGATGTAAGCGATTCCCTGGCATAAGGTCTCCATAAAACGTTCTTGAGTTTTAACCCAGGCTGATGACAAATGATCATGGGACTCACTATCTTCCAATTTTTTCGAGATACCAAAGTCGGAAATTTTAATGCCACCCTTGTTGTCCACCAAAACGTTCGCGCCTTTAATATCGCGATGGACGATGCCTCGTTCGTGGACATAATCCAAGCCCTCTAAAATCTGGCGAACGAAGTTGCGGACAAGAGGCTCTTCAAAGGCGCCATAATTTCGTAGTAATGCGGCAACAGAACCGCCTGGAACGTATTCCAAAAATATGTTGAAGTATTCCTCATCAGAGGATGAGTCTATCGGCGGAACGCTCATTAGAAAGGTAAAGAGCATTTCAAGTCAACAAAGGGGCTACAGGACGCACAGAGGTATTGGACAATATTGACATGCTGTAAGTCTTTGAGCAATTCAATCTCTCGCTCCAGGGCATCAATCATCGACTTCTTTCGCTCATCAGACGCCGTGGTAGGAACCTCAACTTGTTTCACTGCCATGAGTAAGCCGTTCGTGGCGTCCATGCCAAGATAAACCTTGCCAAACGACCCTGCGCCGATCAGGGCACCTTTGATCCACTTTATGCCTAGGTGTGGCTTTCAATATAAACCAAAAGTATTGAAAGATCACCGGTGCCTCACCTCCTGACGCGATGGAGCGTCCGGTCTCATCTTCGTCATCTTCGTCTGTGGCGTCAGACATATCCCCTTCAAGATCAATTTCGTCGTCGCCGTCCTCCCCAACACTCTCAACAGGGACATCGACGGGTGCAGAGGGTGTGTGTTCCTCGTCACCCTCCGCATTAATAGCTGTCCAACCGCTATCCACGTCACCATTTTCTCGCCGACTTTCGACTTCCGCCGTAATCTCATCTACGGTAATGAAACTTGCGCTGTCAGAAACGTCTCGCTTACTTCTAAGCTCTGTGATGTAGCTCATCCGCTTTGTTGATGAGCTCGATGACAGACGTCGACCCAATGGTCTTGCTGTTAGGTTGCCCATTGACTCTGAGAAGGATTCCAGAGAGAAGTTGACAGGGGGCAAGAGGTGGGCAGATGAAGTCCAGTTCTGGGAATTGGGCGCAATCTCCTCATCTTCACTTTCCAGGGAGAGTGAGCTGCCGTCATCAGTAGACAGAGACACTCTCGGTGGGTCCTCAGTCGAGTTACCACTGCTGGACTCTGTGTATTGACTTGGCTTGTCGGGAATTGGTGGTGCAAGGGAGTAGACGGAGCCGCGATGTGATGACGGCTTGCGCGAGCCGACGGTGCTAACGCTGAAACGTGAAGAGGGGGGCGGGTTGAAGGAAATCGTACTATCACGCCGACCATAGCTGGCTCCCGCCCTGAACATGCTATGTCGTGCAGTGCGCTCAAGGACTTTCTTCTCCGTGAAAGGGAAGTACTCCGGTAGATGGGTTGTGATGAGCTCGCTAGGTGGTCGCTGACCGAAGAAGTTGCGTAGTTTAGATGGACCTTTGAGGAAGCTGGCTGGTCCTCTCCCGTCATTGTCTGGTTGAGTAGGAGATGAGGGGGATTCAAGGGCTCTTTCTGGATCTTCCACCCCTAGGCCACTGAGTACACTGACTGTGCTGGCGCGTTTCATCCTCTTGGGGGTCGTCCCTACATTATTTGTAGATGAGACAACATCATCATCATGATTAGGGGATTTGGATGGGAACAGGAAGCCTGTTGGACTAGCAGCCTGGCCTTGGGAAGATGCAACGTAACCCACAGCTCTGGGCCGCCTGGATTTGGTGACGCGCCGTAGAGTCAAGCCGCGCTCACGGGCGGGATCATTCGGTGGTGCGTGACAGACTGAAAGGAGCTGTGCCTCGGTGAGTGGGCGACCTAAACAAGCTCAGAGAAGAAGACACGTAAGGTCCTGAGGTGCGCACCTGGGGACGCCTCATTCCCCCAATCGAGATACACGCACCACCCGTCGACTGAGAGGCCGCCATCACTCGTACCGACGCGATCCGACCCTTCCTCCGTATTCTTGGTACCTAGCTTCCCGAATTTCTTAAGTACCTTCTCGAGGACTTCCACGCCTCCCACGCAGTCCTCTACGTTGATCGTAGCGGAATGCCCTTCGTCCGCGAGCATGAACTTGACCAATTTACGTCGGAGGTCAACAAGGGAAGGAGTAGCATTGAAGGAAGAGGCAGAGGCATTAGCAAAAGGCCCACGCCCCACTGCGAATGAAATTGGTGGAGAGGGGGAGGCGGATGGGGCATTGGCTTGAACAGGTGTTTGCTGTTGTGGGAATGACTCTGCTATAGGCGAGAGCACATTGACGGCCTGTGACAAGGGCTGAAGGCCTTGAGCATACGGATGACTGGGACCGGGTTGACGTTGAGCAGATTTAGTAGGGGTAAGGCTGGCCTGATTGCCCGACGCGGAGAGACTCCGCACATGTGTGACTGCTGGAACTGGGGACCGGGTGGAGGTTCGATGAGGAACCGAGGGAAGAGGGGATTGGGAACGATTGGGACTCTTGACATTATTGATCCCTGCCCTAGGATCTGGAGGTAGACCATATCCCGACCATGTGCCAGCTGATTGGGGGGTGAGGAGAGTGGGAGCGGGTGGAAGAGGCTGTGAAGTAAACTCGGGGGCATCGAATTGAGTGGGCGTTTTCTTCCCTTGTAAGGTGCGATTGGCGGGGCGAACAGATGAGGGTGCCGGTGGAGGTGGGGGAGGGGGGGGTGGGTACCCGCGAGGGACGGGAGGGAGAGGAAGAAGAGGAGCTCTAGAAGCACTGGATTGGGAGCTCCCAGGAGTGGGGAGTGGGGTTGTGGAAGAGGAAGCAGTAGGTACAGGTTGAGGGAGGGGGCGAACAGGATTCGGACGAAAGGAATCAGAGTTGTTCAGATTGTCACGGATGATGTGAGGAAGATTGGGCTGTGGATTTGCAGAAGATCCGAGCTGAAGAGGGGGTGGCCGGCTATGTTCTTGCCGACGGGCAGCCAATCGTGATGTGGGTGAGGTAGCGGAGGCGGTTCTTCTGTGGCCCAAGTCGCTTTCATTCACATTGAGGACAACTCTTGGACGGGGTGAGGGGTGGGTAGAGGATCGCTCGCCACGATTGGAACACCTATGCCTGAGATTTTTACGGCGTTCAGAATCCTCAGACGGTCGCCGACGCTGACAATACCAATCTCTTTCAAGGTGGTTTGGTCTAAATCGAGAAGGACATCGCCTCTGATATCACTCGCGCGGAATGTTGCAGCATGGTGGCCACATTTGATGTTAGTGAGCCAGGTGGAGACATGAGAATCAGACCAGGTGCGTAAGAAATCAGCATAATTCATGCTAGGCGGGAGGTCAAGTATACTGCTGTTGTAAGTGCTAGAGGTTGGCGTTCCAGGTAAAGAACCTTGGGAACGAGCGGAGTACATGGTGGAAGAAGTAGAACGAGAAGATTGATTAAAAGAAGTGAACAAGGCAGAGGGAGAAGTTGGTTGTGATGAAGATTGTGACAGGCTGTCGAGCTGGTTGCTGGCCATAGTTGCAGCAGCCATGAGTGAGTAGGAAGAAGAAAGAGACACAGCTTGATGATGATGGTAATGATGAAACCTGAGCCTGAGCTTTATTATAAGATGACAACAAGCAGCAAGAAGAACAAGAACAAGAAGAACATCACATCACAAAAGAGCGCGCACGGTCAAAAAATAAAGCTGTGTGCCCGCCGCTCATGATACGGAATACGGCATATGGCACATGTCACACACGTCACACAGCATATAATCATATTTTTTAATTATTTTAATTATTTTATTATTTTATTAAGGGGGGAAAAGGAAAGAGATTAAAACCACTACCCTTTTCGGTGCCTGGCTAGTTAAATTCCCTCTTACCCTCTCCCCTCCTCTCACACTCTCTCACTCACCATTTACTTTCATTCCACCCCCCTCTACCCCCCTCCTCCCCCCCTCCATCTCCTCTCTTCCCCGTCCTGGTCCCCTTGCCGCCATATTCTTTTTCTTCTATATCCTTTCCTTTCCTTTCCTTCTCTCCAACATCCCCGCATCTTGACTACAGATCTTTATTTTCCTCAATCAACACCCACCAATCCACTTCCATCAACCATATCATATCCATATAGAAAGAAGAAATGCGTATTTCATGGACCATTGGGTCCTTTCTCTCCCTTTTCAGCTTGACGCTTGCCTCACCTTATCGTGATGACCTCGTTCAATATAACCTGAACATGAATCAGAATGCCCAGTCTCCTCTTGAGTACCGAACATCCCGTCCCAACACTACCTATACCCCCTCACCTACCAACTGGCGGTCTATCCCTTTTTATACTATCCTCATGGACAAATTTGCCGACGGCGATCCTTCAAATAATGATTTTTTTGGTACTATGTTTGAGTATGACTGGCGAGAAACTCAATTGCGTAGCGGTGGTGACCTCAAGGGCTTGGTCTCCAAGTTAGACTATCTCCTTGGTATGGGCGTTAAGGGCATCTTTGTCTCCGGTACCCCCTTCCTCAATATGTTATGGCAGGCTGACAGTGAGTACCTTCCTTTCTTGTCCTTTTTCGTTTTCAAAACATTTGTTTATCTAAACCTTCCCCCAAGGTTATTCTCCCATTGATTTCACCGTGTTGGACCCCCACTGGGGAACTTTGGACGATTGGCGGAATGCTATCGATCAAATCCATGCCCGTGGCATGTATTTTATGGCCGACTTCACCGTCGGCACCATGGGCGACTTGATCGGTTTCTCGGGGTGCGTTAGGATTGGTTTGGTACCCATCTTTTTGTTTACGTCTTTCAGCTTTCTCAACACATCCACACCATTCGATCTTAATGAACATGATGCCGTATGGAAGCATCCGAGATACATCCCGTGGGGCTTCGACGAGTATAAGGACTTCCATGTACGTGAAACCCTTTTTGAGTTGGTCAAGAGCCCTACCTACCTCTTCACCACAGATCGATAATAGTCGTAACACATCTTGCGTGCTCCCAAAGTTTTGGGATAGTGATGGCACTGTCATCACCCTACAGACCAATGGGTGCCGCGAGTCGGATTTTGATCACTATGGTGACATGGAAGCTTTCGGTGTCCACCCAGACTGGCAGCGCCAACTCTCCAAGTTCGCATCCGTGCAGGATCGTCTTCGTGAATGGAAACCGGAGGTCCTTGCCAAGCTCAAAGTTTTTGCTTGCATGGCCATTGAATCCCTCGATCTAGACGCAATTCGCATCGATAAGTCGACGCAGGTTACCGTTGACGCTCTAGCCGAGTGGGGTGCTTCTGCCAGACAATGTGCGTTCAATCTGGGTAAGAAGAACTTTTACGTTACTGGGGAGGTCACTGGTGGCGACACCTTCGGCTCACTGTATTAGTAAGTGTGCCACGCAATCGACCGTATTTGGCTAGTGATTGAGTCCCCCGTTCCCACTTTCTTTCAGTGGACGGGGCCGGACTCCTTCACAACTACCCCCTGGTTTTCTCGCTGCTGCCAATCTCACCTCGAGCCAGAATCAGTATTTCTTGCGCGATGCTTCAGTCAACGGTTTGGATGGCGTGGCGTTCCATTACTCCACGTATCGCTCTCTGACCCGTTTTCTCGGCATGGACGGTAACTTGCAAGTCGCTTTCGATATTGACACCAATTTCGTCACTGCCTGGAACCAGATGTTCGTCGACAACGATATGATAAACCCGAATACCAACCAGGTCGATCCGAGGCATATGTTTGGAACTAGTAACTTCGACGTATACCGCTGGCCTAGCCTGGTGAATGGGACTCAGAGAGGTGCCCTGGCAACCTTCATCACGACACTCGTCATGCCTGGTCTTCCCTTAGTGTGTTTCGGTGACTTTCTTCATTGTCGCTCATGGCTGACTTCCCTATGCACAGTTCTTCTATGGCGAGGAGCAAAGTTTCTACCTTTATGACACTGGTGCCTCCAATTACCTCTACGGCCGTCAAGCCATGTTCAGCAATAAAGCTTGGCAGCGCCACGGTTGCTACCGCCTTGGTTCTGATCAGTATTTCAATATCCCATTGGAAAAGGCTCTCCTTGGTTGCATGGATGACTGGAATTCGTTGGATCATTTTGATCCAACCGCTGACAGCCGCCGCGTGTTCGCGCACTTTTTATATTTGCGTTCGGTGTACAGTTCTCTGCAGGATGGCTTCAACCTCGTCCAACGTGGAAACTGGACCTATTTCAATCAACTTCCTGGCTCTAACCACACCCAGACGGAAATAGGTCTCTGGTCAATTTCGCGATCAGGAATCCCGGACATTCAACATTTCTCCGGAAACAACACAGATCAAGTCTGGATGCTCTACACGAACGAGAATGCGACGCGAACTTACCAATTGATTGCAAGTCGCCTCAGTGGATTTCCTCCCCATATGCGTCCGGGGTCATTGTGCAAAATCTTATCCCACCTTTCGAAAACTACACTCTCGCTGATTCTCTCTCGTCTTTCAACAACAACGGCTCGGCACCATTCCAAGGTTGTCTCGCCAGCGTCACGATGGACCCATACAGTTTCAAAGTCCTAGTACCCGTTGGTGAATGGGTCCCGCCGCGCCCTGCACTTACCAAATTTTCTCCCGGACATGATGCCCGTATCCCTTCCGACACGAACGGGGGCACTAACACGACAGTTAAAATTTCATTCGAATTCAATGCCGTCATGAACTGTGCTGGGGTCACCAAGGCTCTATCGTTTAATATGTCCTCTTCTGGCCACGGTGGTAATCCCACCTTAGACCCTAACTCAGTGAAGTGTGGACAAGTACAAAATCCGGACGTACCGAGGATTTCAGGTGATATGCAATCGGTTTGGATTTGGTCGGCAACACTCCAAAACGTGCCTGACGGTATTTTGGCCTTAACTCTTGACAATGCCCCGGCAAGCGATGGCATTACGACGACTGGGGTATTGGGTTTACCATTTTCTGATCTAGTGCGCTTTGCTGATTTCCAAGCCAGTCTAGGGACACATTGTTGATTCGCAAAGGGGCTTCTGACAATGTCATGGTCTTCCCAGGATCTGACTATGACGGCAGCTCGTTTGGATTTTCGAACGGACAGTATACGTTTTCACATAGGGCCTATGGTGCAGACAGCTTCCGCTATTCATGGAACTTCGGCCGTAACTGGACTCAGTGGAAGAGCTGGGAGGATACGACATTTATTGATTCCAGTGTTTTCGATCAGTCGGATAACTTCTGGCAAGGCCAGCACATCATAGTGCAGTGTACGTTTACTGTCACTCTCATTCGTATGGAGACTGAACGATATCTAAGATTGGAGTTATCTTGCAAGTTCTGCCAGCTTTGTCGTTCATGCCGACCACGACTTCAGTCAGCAGCGCCGCGTGCCGCAACTACTCGCCCGTGGACCTTTCAACTCCTGGGGTTTTGACAAGGGTATCTCAGCGCAAATGACACAAAATAGCCAAGGTAAATGGGAGCTCGAGATCATGTCTACCTGGCCTACCTATGTCCAACTCAACGTGTTTGGATACGACGACTACTACTATGGAGACGTAGACGGTGATGGCGTCCTGGATCGTCTTCCTCCGAACACCGCTGCGCCCAACTATATCAATATGTCTGCCCCCCCACATCCTCATCTCGCCTGGACACTATTGGTCGATGATGCCGACCTTACGTGGACACTCGAACCACGTGGACATTCTGCGGTAGGCGCAATCATGTATGCGCTTCTCCTCTCCATCCCCATCATCACCGCTACTCTTGCCGTCGTGATCTTCATGTGGTCCTTCTACGGCATCAAGCACAACAAGTGGGGAGTTTCCCCGAGCAAAGTGCACGCCAGTTACTTCCCGATTTTAGGTTCCCTGGGCAATAAGTCTAAATCAGATTTGAAGGAGCCTTCGGTCGTATCAGAAAAGCTTTTTGGTCATCACAAGCAGACTGAGATCATTGGATGGCCCGAAGACAAGAACAAGAGACGCAAGGTTCTCATTGCAACATTGGAGTACGAGATCATCGACTGGAAGCTCAAGGTCAAGATTGGTGGTCTCGGTGTCATGTCCAGCCTCATGGGCAAGGCGATGACGGACGTCGACCTGGTCTGGGTCATTCCTAAAGTCAAAGATCTTGAGTATCCCCCTGGCGAACCGGCGGAACCTATCGAGGTCATCATTTTTGGCGAGCCGTACCTGATCGAGGTAGAGACTCACACATTGGACAACATTACCTACGTCATTCTCGACAGCCCAGTGTTCCGTGCACAGACGAAAGCCGACCCGTACCCGGCTCGCATGGATGACCTCTCCTCAGCCATCTTCTACTCTACTTGGAACCAGGCAATTTCCGCGACCGTTCGCCGCCACCCTGATATTGACATCTACCACGTCAACGACTACCACGGCGCACTTGTCCCCATCTACCTACTTCCGAAGGTGCTTCCAGTTTGTCTGTCTCTCCACAACGCCGAATTTCAGGGTCTCTGGCCGTTGCGTACAAAGGAAGAAATGAAGGAAGTCTGCTCAGCATTCAATATCAGCAAGGAGCACTGTACGAAGTATGTGCAATTCGGGAACACGTTCAACCTACTTCACGCCGCAGCTTCCTTCATTAGCGTACATCAAAAGTCAATTGGCGTTGCTGGTGTGTCGGACAAGTATGGCAAGCGCTCCTGGGCGCGGTATCCTGCCCTTTGGACTCTCAAACATGTTGACTCTTTGCCAAATCCCGATCCAAGCGATATTGATGCCTTGGATGAAAACGCGATTAAGGTGGCTGATATCAAAGTCGATCAAAAGGCAGAAGCAGAGCGCCCCGAGCACAAGAGGCAAGCTCAAGAATGGGCCGGGATCAAGCAAGACCCTCACGCAGACTTATTCGTGTTTGTTGGGCGTTGGTCTAAGCAAAAGGGCGTCGACCTTATTGCTGATGTCATGCCATCTCTGTAAGTGCCTCCGTGATTTGCACACCAACATCCTCATCCCATTTTGATAGGTTGGAAAAGCGGCCATCCATTCAGCTGATCACGGTTGGACCTGTAATCGACCTCTACGGTCGTTTTGCAGCAGAGAAGCTCAATCGCCTTATGGAGCTATACCCTGACCGCGTCTACTCGAAGCCAGAGTTCACTGCACTTCCTCCATACCTATTTAGTGGGGCGGATTTCGCTTTGATACCCTCCCGCGACGAGCCTTTTGGCCTGGTAGCCGTCGAGTTCGGTCGTAAGGGGGCACTAGGCGTTGGCAGCCGCCTCGGTGGCCTCGGCTTGATGCCTGGTTGGGTAAGTTCATTGATGTGTTCCCATTTAACTATCCCCCTGACACCCCGCAGTGGTTCCCTGTTGAGTCTATGTCTACGGGTCACATGATGTCACAACTATCCAAGACAATTAAGCTTGCTTTGAAGTCGACCGAGGAAGAACGTGCGATCCTACGCGCGCGCTCTGCCGTACAGCGCTTCCCCGTGGTCGAATGGCGGCAGCGTATGGAAGACTTCCATAAGCGTAGCATTCACGCAAGCAGAAATTTGGCCGGCCACGATGGATGGCGTCCATCAGACGGTGCAACTGGTGGTGTCGCGGCCATTGCCGAGCATGACGATTGGAATCCAGTCCATCAAACCGATCCGTCACAACCTGAATGGGATGTCCAAAGTGCACAACACAGTCCCAGGATGAACATCCCTGGCTCTCCTGGTCAATGGAGTCAAGAGACGCTCACCCCAGGCGGTGACCCGTTCCTCCATGCCCCTCCGCGTATCCAAGATGGTAATCGTACTTCAATCAGCAGCAACGCGTCAGATGTCGAGGGAGACCACTTTTCACAGAGTCGCGGCGGCAACGGGCAGCCCGAGTTCGGAAATTTCCTGGACAAGGCGAACCGGACAATTGCCAGGGATCAGAGGCATGCACCAGACCCATTTCTGGAAGCACCATCTCGCCCTTTTGGCGCCCATAGCCGGGTTTCTTCTGTTGAATCAATCGCTTCTATTGTGGACGAAAAGGCAAACTCTCCTTTGAATAAAGCCATTGCTTCGGTGAGTCGCGTTTGCTTCGTGCCTCTACATTGTTACTTACAGCATCTCTAGTTTACGGATGCGGACGGTGGTGTTGCTCAAGAATTTGTCGCAAAACTGCAAAACTTGTCTGCGGATAACTCGAAGGCAGAGCTATCTATCGAAAAATTCCTCCAGAAGAGTGAAGCGTCGTTCTTTGACAAAGTTCGTAAAGACAAGCTATCTAGCGCAGCAAGTTTTCGGTCATCGCGGCGAGAGTCGATGTGGGGAACACCTTCCTCGTCACTATATGATCATCCATCACGGCCAACCTGTTCGTCTATCTATACGTCGACACCTAAAAAGATTTTGCTGACTTTTTTGCAGCTCCAAACACCCAGTCCTTCAATACCGCCGGGCAGTATAGTGACTACGACGGCCCGCTGGCCCATGATCAAGGAGAGGTCGTTATCATGTCCGGCCTACAGATCGCAATGGCAAGAGAGATTGGAGGGTGGCCCTTGTACACCATCGTCATCGCCCTGGGCCAGGTCCTCAGTGCGACCAGCTTCCAGATCACATTGCTGTCGGGGCAGAGCTCTCAGGATAATCTGCAGCTTTACGTCCTGGGGGGCGTCTTTCTCGCTGCGAGCGCGGTGTGGTATCCGGTATTCCGCCTGAAGCCGTCAATCTGGGTCCTTTCTGCACCCTGGATCTTCTTTGGGCTGGCATTTTTCCTCATTGGATTGCCATCTTTGACGCAGTCTCTCCATCCAGCTCATAAGGCATTGTCCAGCGTAGCCACGTGGTGTTACGCTGTAGCCTCTGCTGCCGCGTTCATTTTCTTTGGCCTCAACTTTGGCGAGGAAGCTGTGAGTTGGTAACTGACATTGTGTTCATTCTCAACTGAACGCGCCATACAGGGTGCCGCGACTGAGATTTGGATGCTGCGGGCTTGCATAGTACAGGGCTCGCAACAAATATGGGTGGCTGCGTTATGGTATTGGGGTTACCAGTTTCAGGGAGTGCAGCAGGGCTACTTGCCACCGTGGTGGATTGTACTCATCGTCTGGCCACTCGCTGCAATCAGCTTCCTGTTTGCTTATCTGATGCTATACGGCTTGCCGGGTAAGTGGTCCAACGCCATGCTACAAGTGCCCACAGTGCTTACCTGAAAACGCAGAGTACTACCGCCAGACTCCTCCAAAGGTGCCTAATTTCCTTAAGACCCTCTTCCGAAGGAAGCTCGTACTTTGGTTCTTGGCGTCTGAAATCCTGCGTGATTACTGGCTTTCAGGGGTGAGTTCCAAAGCTCGTTTGTCTTGACTTGCTCTAAACGCAATCTTTAGCCTTACGGTCGTAATTGGGGTTTCCTCTGGGCTGTGCCGATTCCCAAATGGCAGATCGCTCTTTTGATCGTCGCCTTCTTTGTCGGCGTTTGGGCTGCCATCTTGTTTGTACTCACTCACTTCAGCAAGACACATACATGGTTGCTTCCCGTGTTTGCCGTCGGTCTTGGTGCTCCTCGATGGTGCCAGGTACGTATCACCTTGTCCCGAGTACTCAACGGTATTGCTAACGCGGCGCCTTGTAGATGCTCTGGGGTACGTCTTCCCTTGCCCTTTACATCCCGTGGGCTGGCAGCGCGGGTCCTTATCTTGGCATATCCCTCTGGCTGTGGCTTGGAGTTTTGGATGCTGTCCAAGGTGTCGGCCTTGGTATGATTCTTCTTCAGGTAATTTCCTATCGGTTCCTGGCCGCCATACGCAGTATTTATTGATGTCACTATTTTCCAGACACTCTCACGACTCCATGTCTGCGCGACGTTGGCGTTCTCGCAAATCATTGGCTCAGTCTGTGTGATGGTCGCTCGCGCTACCGCCCCAAATAAGATCGGTCCGGAAAGCGTCTTCCCGGATGCCGGAAAATGGGACTTCCGGGACGGACTAGGAGGAAGCCCAATGGCTTCTGCCCCCTTCTGGATTGCACTAATCTGCCAGCTTGTCATCGTTATTGGCTATTTCTGGTTCTACCGCAAGGAGCAGCTTGGTACGTTGATAAATCTATTCACGCAACGTTGCTTGTTCTGACGTGTATCGTAGCACGCCCATGATGGCGATATCTTTTCTGCATCTGCCCGGCACGTATAAAGTTTTGTTTTTATGAGGCATGGACCTTTGGGTTGTCTTTCTGTGTTGCTAGACACTGTATTTGGGCACTTGCTGACTACACTCTCTTCATTTCTACATCGTATTGGATATATGGACCTTCACTTGTCGTCGCGGTCTAGTCATGCTTCGATGTCTTGCATTATGAGTACGTATATCTACCTGTCGAAGATTACCATACACCTGGTCTACAGGAGTTATATTAACACAGCTCCCATGGACATCATTGTCTCTGGGATGCCAGCATAAGGAGCGTCAAGACGGATACGTGTAGCATGGTGTGGACCGGAATTTCAGTACAATCTTGAGCTAGTACCACAACCAACCATCAACTGGGTATGGGAGGTCCCAAAGTGAAATCAACAGCATAACGACCGCTCATGCTAAGAAGTGTCGCTAAGCCACGGTGTACTTCCGCATGATACTCCCTGAATGGAAATCGCTCGCCATCAATTGACAAATTACCATCCTCCTGCAGAGGCTCCAGACGGTACGCGCTAGCCTTAAGATAGAGCGCCTGCAGACAAAGACAATCAACGATTATACGAGGTTAAGAAAATGGTGCTACTGACACTATCTCGCCAGTATGCGGCGCCTTTTTCTGCGCCATCAAGAGATCTCCACATTGCAGCGCGGGATATCTTAAAAAAAGTTGGCATGCGCCAGACAAAAAAGAGTACACAAACTCACACTCCCCTGAATGACAATATCAACCATTCCGTCATTTGGCACGGAAACGGGAAATTGCATCAGATCACTGGGGCAGTAATGTGATCAGGATTGAATTGCGACAACTGGGACAGTGTATCGAAAGAAGAGAGCCTTACCGGCTCACGTACGGGCCTTTGCCAGAGTAAAGGAATAGGATGGGCCCTTCAAAAGTGGTCCATCCGTCGTAATCGTTGGCGTATTGTAACGGGGGGAGTAAGGTTGTTGCGGTTTGCTCGGCAGGCGGGGGTTTATGATTTGGCACTGAACTTGTATGCTTTCTCAAAGCTTCAACCATCGCGACCTTGTCCGCTGCCTCAATCTTGACTGAGATTTTGAACCGGTACGTCTTGCGCGTCAGGACTAGGAAGGTCGTACGTTGTTCTGTCTTTCCGTCGTAAAAAAAACACATGACTCACTTCCCCGTAGAAAGCCATACATGAATCGGTAGCTTCCCATCCAGCGCAAGTGCTCGGTACCCAGGTCCAGATCCGCCATGAGCCCGACGCATTGGGACATGAAAGAGAAACTCCGTTTTCCTGATTGAAGAATAGAAAGTAAATCGATGGGCATAGATTGCCCTTTGATAACGTTCAGTGTAGCGGCGGCGATGTCCTGGCCTTCCTATAGTAAAGTAAATAGAATATAGGAAGGTGAGCAGAATTGTAGATGATGGCTTGGAGCTCGAACCTTGAGACCTAGAAGGTTCAAACATGTACCATTTCCAGACCCCGCAGGGATAGGTGCGATGGGAATCAGGAATGCTTTCATGGGCTCCTTGTGCTGCGCAAAACCATTGATGAGCTCGTGTAGAGTGCCGTCTCCAGAGATAGCGACAATGGCGTCATATTCATTGAGCGGAATCTCTGATGCAATCTTCAGTGCGTGTCCGCTGTATTCAGTGTCTACCGGGTTGAATTGGGTCCAAAATCCACTTCTTAAATGTAGTTCTACTTACGTACGACTTTGTATGTGCAACGTGCGGCTTTGATTATTGGTTCTACCTTGTGCTCGAAAAGAGAAATTGCTTTACCCTACATTAGAAAACGGGGTAAGATGAGGGCAGGAACGGGCCCTAACAAACAACTCACGGGGCCTCCATTAGGGTTTATGACAATCAGGAGGTGCCTCTGTATCTTGACGCCTTGTAAAAAGCATGTTTACTTGGGGAAAGGACGGGTGCTTCGCTTACACTTACCCGGATAGGCGGCGCTCATTGCGCCGCGTACCCAATTGTCTGCAATGTTAACCTCCTCTGCGTTATCCCCTTGGAAAGATCCTGACACCTTTTCGACTCTGAGGTAACCATATTCATCTACGAGGGCATGCGCTTCTAGAATAGAACCGGAAATGCCAACCCAGAGTAGACAAGACAACGGAACATCAAGCTTGACTTTATCTGGAGCGCGCGCACATATGTGATCAAGTGAGAATGGAGCAGAGTAGCCGTACGGACTTTTAACGGGGTCCCTGAGAGTAAAAGACGTGTCGTCGAATGAAAATTCAAGTTCTTGATTGTCACCGGTGATTGAAAAGTGAGTCGTTGTCGCAGTCGTGGACATGTTGAGCAAGGATCACCGGGCCGATCATCAAAACTTTAACGCGCTGTAGTAGTCAGTTTTTAATTTCAATTCGATTTTTTAATTTTCATTTCCAATGATTAAGGACGTTTATGAAGTTGCGAGAATTGGCTTTGGAAAGGGAACTAATGAGCTTTATGACAGGTCGGTCTGTGCGCTTGCGTATTTTCATCAATCACCTTACCTTTTCTTTCATTTTCATTTTCACCAGAGCTCGTCCCTCGTATCCACCCGATGCCCTCAGCTATATCCATCAAGAGGTAACTGTTTCTCATAGTAAACCTCTCAACGTCGTCGAGTCTGCCCTGCCATCTTAATCTTGTCTATACGATTCCCTGATTAGCATGGATTTAGAATTGGTTCCGGGACGGGTATATTTACACGGGCCCTCCTTGCCCATCCTGACTGGGCCACTACTGTTGGAAAGCTCACCGCTGTAGAACCAAGCGAGGGGATGCGCACTATCTTTAGCAAGTCCGTTCTTGACGAACGAGTCTCATGCCAGGAAGGGTCATTCGAAAACACGGGGGTCTCTAGTCATTCCGCCGATCTGGTGGTGATCGCACAGGTTAACTCTTGCTGTTCAGTGGCTACATCCCTGTGCATCAGTTCTCATAGTTCTCAGGCGTTTCATTGGTGTCCGGACTATGATGCCGCCGCCGCCGAGTTTGCGCGGATCTTGAAGCCTGGCGGTATCGAGGTGTTAATCTGGAACCTGGAAGACCGGTCAGTGATCATGGGCGTTCATTTCGCAATATGGAGGTGCTGACTATTATGTCGTAGGGAAGCCGCCGCATGGGTTGCCCAAGTGCGTGATCTAATTGAGCAGTTCGAGCAAGGCACACCCCAGTTCCGTCTCAACCTATGGCGGGCCTTCTTCGAGACCCGATCCTTTGAAAGCCATTTCCAGCCTCAGCAAGAACATTCCTGGTCATATTCCCTCGTGAGCTCCTTGGATACAGTTATGACAGAGCCATGAGCAAGAGCTATATCGCGGTCAAACCAGAAGACATTAAATCTATGGTCAAGGCCAAAATTAAGGAGATCGTCGATATCGGAGATGGCAAACGATGGATTGACGAGGACAAGGGCTTGTTTGAATATCCTTATACTACTCTGGTTATAGTTTTCAAACGGAAGTGAGCTCGTGGGGGGCTGGATTTATAAGTAGATGACGGACTAGAGAAGTGCTACTGTACTCACATCTTCCGTTCTATATTTAACTGCGCACAATGACAACTGTTTTGTGTTTGGATTAAGGTTTGATGGGGAAAGCTAAACGGACTTGTTTGTTGCGCTGAGGTGCCGTGAAGAGATGAGAGATGATATTTTATCATCACTACATATGATGTTCACTGGCATGCGATTAAGACATCGGCAGTGGCACCACGCAACTTTGACCCCTCAGAGTTGTTCCTGGCGAGCTTCATCACACACGATTTCAGGTGTTGAAGCTCTCGACCGCTGGATCAGCCAGAAGAAAAGCATTACGCTTTCAGAAACATTGCACACTGACCGCGTCTCAGATTTGTATGTCACCTTGCCCACCCGAGACGGTACGAGACGACCGTACGCGAGCCCGAAGAATTTGGATTCATTAGGATTTGGACATCACCTGACCTTCTTCCACCCCCGTACACCAGAGATATTTTTACGGCCAGATGGAACGGACGCCGACTTTTGCCCTCCAGAACCGTTTGTACAGCGGATGTGGGCTGGGGGGAGAATAGAATGGAGAAAGCCACTAGTCATAGGTGAAAAAGCAACTGCACACATGAGTGTGCGCTCAGTGGACAAAAAGGGCTTCAGCGGTCCTGTTCCGATGGTTTTCGTGAAACAAGGAATAGAAATCACGAACGAGGGTGAGGAAGATAGCGCTATTTTAGAAGAAAGGACACACGTATACCTCGCTCTGGGGACCAAGCAGAACAGGTTTCGTGAAGGTACGCCCTTCGAGGTCTAACGTTATCACGAGCAACCAACCATCCTTATTGTCAGTGCACGGTCTACCACCGCCTGATTTTTCATTCAAATTCACACCCAGTCCAATTACACTATTCAGGTTCTCGGCATTGACTTTCAATGGTCATCACATCCATCTTGACCCTAATTATGCACGAGGGTCGGATGGATATCCTGGTAAATTTGCAATCGGTTGTGAATTCCTATTTGCTCATGATGG
This sequence comes from Multifurca ochricompacta, assembly GCA_022496185.1. NCBI lineage: Eukaryota > Fungi > Basidiomycota > Agaricomycetes > Russulales > Russulaceae > Multifurca > Multifurca ochricompacta. Next base: position 544,080 of record WTXG01000003.1, on the reverse strand, counting down.
ACATCATAGAACGACTCGTCCATGGGCCACTTATGGCCTTGATGCTGCTTGAAACACTTACCTACAATCACCCTGACGCACAATTGAAAAGTTTCGAGTATCGAGCGCTAAATCCTGTCGTTGTCAATAGTAATTTAACCTTCTATGGAACTTGGAGTGGCAGACAAGAAATAATACTTTGGGTGCAGGACGAAGCTGGCGTCGTAGGGATGAGAGGGAAGGCGTTTCTTTAAAGAGACAGAGTGCAATTTCATCATTACGCTTCTAGCACGACATGATAGCCAAAATGATCCATCTATGTACCCGTTAATGACAATACGAACTGCTCTGCTGTTCGCCTCGGGATTGTTATATAGGCGTAGCTCGCTCCCGTGTAATCTCCTCGATGAAGGTACCATAACAGACACAACGCGTCATGGAGGGTGTGGCCTCGAAGATATCCCGCGTAAATTTGTGTTCGTAAATGCCGCTGAAAAGCCCTGGCCACTTGACCACGACCCTTGATCACGCTGAGCATAAATTACTATCTGGAAGAATGGCCCATGGGTGCAACCCCACAGTACAGACGTGACGGGGATCTTCCGGGATATCAAAATCCTTCAAGAGTGTGAGACGGAGACGATAAGTAAAAAGAACAACGCTCTACAAAACTTACCATACTTATTCCCTGCCTCTTTTCGGTTTCTCCGCCCTTCTGCGATCTTCTCTTCCAGTATTTCCCGATTCTGGTAGGCTTCAACGAGCAAACTGGCTAGCTGACCGCGTTTACGAGCGCCTTTGCTGACCTTAGAACCCTGTATCTCATTCATAAGGCCCAATCTTACAAACAATTGAAGGGGGATCGTACTTTGATATTCATCCTTGGCGCTTCCGTCTCTCCACCTGCACCTTTAGTTAACGCTTTCTTCTCCTCGCGCTCCTGTATCTCTTGCTTAGCCTTTTCCATCTCGCGCAGGGCATTGACTTCCAGCGTGTCATCGGCGTCTGCACCTTCGAAGCCTTTTTCTTTCTTCTCAAGAGTCCGCACCCCGCGGTCATAGTCAGCCTTCCATTTACCATAGAACTGTTGATAGTATTCGGGGTCATACGCAGCCCAAGTACCGGCAGGAAGCTGGTAATAACCAGGATAGGGATCATTGGGTGTAGGTTCAGGCGGGGTGTATTCATCAATTGTGGGAGCAGAAGATATGCCCGGCAAACTCTTTGTTCCAATTGGAGTGGCTAGAGAGGCAAAAGGCGACTTCGAAGAATCTGAGGCGACGGTGTTTGATGCTACATATTATTGTAGAGGTAATGGAACGCACTCAAAGAGAAGATATCAACAGCGGTTGGCGAGGGGGGATCCTGACTCTTGGCTACTACTGCTGCCTTGTTTGAAGACTCTTCGACGGATATGTTGGCCTTTCCTCCCCTTACCGATGTCGGCATAAAGGGCAGAGAACGGGGGTGGACATTCTCCGCCCTTTCCAGGCTGACTTGTGGATCATCGTCGGGAATGTTTCCGGGCGTGGCCTGGGTCCTTTGTATGGATGGAGTACTAAAAATGAGCCTAGGACCTCTCCCGTTTCCAATATTTCGTTCAGGAGCTGCCTTTACAGGCGCAGCCAACTTAGGGGCAGGGAGCATCGAGAACAGTGTAGAAGACCCAGCGCCACGGGATTCTGTGCGAGCTTTTTTGGCCGGTCGTGTTTCGTTACCGTCATAGTTTGTGGTTTCATCCTTTGATAACGCAGGGAGGTCTATAGTAATCCTTTTGGGAGCTTTTTTTGCCCTTGGAGCGGGGAGGGTGAGGGCGGTAGAGGACGGGGACACAGATGGCGGGTTTGAGGGGTTAGGGAGTGAGAATGATGCAGCCTTGGTCAACGTCAATTGAGGGTTTGAAAGTGGCTGAGGCTTTTGTTCATCGCCGCTATTTTCGCTGTCATCGCTACCGTACGCGTCGACGAGCATGATGAAAGAGAAGATGAGAGAGAAGATGAGAGAGAGATGTATGCTGCACAAAAGCGGCCCGGCAACAGCCACGACGCGTCCACCACGCCAGTGCGCGTCCCCAATTGTCCAACTGAATCATAGCACAGTTTGCTATGGCCGCATTCACAGGTTCACCTCCTTCAAGAAGAAAAAATAGGCCGCAGTCACGCCAGACTGCTATCTCTCCCCCTCCCCGACGCGTGGGGCGCTTTGCAAGCAGCAGACCCGCTTCCAGACTCCCAACTCCCGCTCGAGGTGCAGAACAGTCCACATTCATTCGAGAGGATGTCACTGTGGGGAGCATGGACATTGATGAAGACACACTTCAGCCAACGGAGCGTGGTCTCAGGCAAGATACCGTCTTTGCAAAGTCCCAGGAGATGTTAGTGACATTTCATGGGCATCTACCTGCCGAAGTCAAACATGTTCTCAGAAATGCTGGTGAGCGCTTGCTCACTTTCCCCAACCCCCTTCTTCCCGGGTGGAAACTGCTTACGGTGCTTTGCTCTAGACTTCTTCCGAGACGCATATGTTGGCGATGTTGACTCGGGTACTGGATTTGCTCTCGTCGCAACACCCCAAGCATGCTTCGTGTGGCAACATACGCAGGAGCTTGTTGGTATCCCTACTTGTTATATCTTCCCCTGTCCTCCAGATCTTTCTCAAGCCGCACCTTTACACGCATTCGTGCCATATGGCAGCTTACGCGAGCCGGGACTCATCCTTGCATCACAGTCGGGGGAGATCTGGTTCTGGGTTAACATCGGTGTTGGTCTTGCAGGTGGTGAACAATATTCCAGAATCCCACTTGAACTGGAGTCTACTGAAAACCTGAATTCATTGACGAGACTCGATGTGCGTGCTTCTGCTGTCATCTTTATGCCTACTTAAATACGTTCAGCCCCAAACCTTCGTGGCGTCAACCTCTTTAGGGCGTTTGTTTAGGTTAACACTCACCACCTCTGGGGGAAGGTATCAGTTCATGACACGTCCATTTACACGTCCACAATCTTCATTGTCACTGTCCCGCTTCTTGCCTTCCCTGTGGTCTTCATCCGCTTTGCAAGCAGAGGCTGGGAACATCACTGCTACTGCTATCGGTACCAAAACCAATCTCGGAACAGACATCTGGACACTCGTCGAATCCCGTGTTCAGAAGTGGAATATTTCTGCCGAAGGCTGGGAAGAGCTCGCTTTGCAGGAAGACATTGCTACAGTTGTCCGACCCGCGATTCAGAATACGCTTCGTTCCCCCTCTAAGTATTTGGATCTCGAATTACTTGACGTGGCAGTAGATAGGTCGGCGCCTCGCTTCTGCATCTTAACGTGTCTTAATATCATCCACATCAATAGCTCAGGAATGCTACTTGTCCTGACATCCCACGGCAATGCAGGAGAGCCCGAGGAAATGAACTATGGTTCCACTCCCAGGAGACTTTATGTCGTCGCACAAATCTCGATGTCATCTGACATGCTTCAGGTCGACAAGCTCATTAGCGTTCCTTACCAGAGTGTTCGTCCCATTTTCCAGGCAGCTAATCCCGTTCTTTTATTTACATGGCTGCGGAAAGACTTTCAGAGCTTCCGAGGCTCCCTTACACCCTCAGCTTCGTCTCATGCTTGGAGGTGCAATACTCGTGGTCCAGTTTGGCGATGCGATAGCCTTCTGCTCACGAGGTTCGCAGCCAATAGCCGTGACTTATCGGTTGTCTGATTCTCTTTAGATAACGACTTCAAAGATCGCATCGAGCTCAAATCCACTACAGACCGTACCTTAGGTGTCTGTGTTGCAGATGCTCAGAGCTGCTTGCTCGTGCTCACGGCTTCGACATTAATGAAAGTAACCATTGATTTTGATCAAGTCCAAAATTTCGATCCTGCGTAAGTTCTTCATCGTTTTTTGCACGTGGAGGCTGATGTTGTCCTGTTGAAGGCATGGGAGGAGTGTCTTAATTAAATCCATCATGACTCAGGCCATTTTATATGGATCCTACCCCGAAGTTTGTTCTTGGGCCAGTTATGTGAGCTACTATGTGCTCACACTTCCCTTAGAATCCCCTGCACTTTAGCTTCCCTCCTGAAATTGAAGAGGAGAGTCTCATGTCCGGTGCAGCGCTCCTGAGTAGTGCAATCTTAGAGTCAGGTGAGCGCCGTCTCTAGTGACATGCTCATTAAGGCCCACATTGCGTAGACACCACAATCATACGACCAAATAATGACTTGACAGTGCAGCTAAATAGTCGCAAAGAGAAAATCAGCTTCCTGATCAAGTTTATCAATGAGAACGGGGTTCTTGGCAAAGTACGTTTTCTTAGCTCTTCAAGATCAAGGTTTAAATGGTCATCCAGATGTCTCAACGTAGCCGCCAGCGCCTCGCAACTGATGCGGAAAAACTCTACGCTGCCCAACAGCTGTGGCTTCGTCTCAACGAAACAATTCTGTAAGTTAATAGTTCTGTTCCAATGGCATTCTCATGTAATGCCTTGCAGACAAAGGCGCCCCTATGACATTCTAAGTGAAGCAGTTTACGGCTACATGAATCAAGTTGGCGAGGGGCAGCATGACGACCTTATGAGAGCATTTTTCCGGCTTCGTGCCGTGGACATCGGGAAGCTACTTCCTCACGTCCGGGATGGGACAAGAAGGCTGCTTGGAGAGGCACCGACGAATGTTCCTAATATTCTATCCGAGGCTAACAGTATCGTTCTGGTGCGTCATCTCCTGGGATGTGTAATCACAAGCTAACATATATCTCGAAGACCATCCTGACCTCTGCGTTCGAGTACCGAGACTATAATGCTGGTGTATATGGGGTTGAATCGCTCTTTGTTAAGCCATGGACCAGCAAGCCTGAGGTTATCAATGTTGTTCTTGAGCTCTTTGACTTGACTACAACATATGTTCAAAACTTCGGAGAATCCCCCGATGAGCACAAGGCTCGCGAGTCCAACTCACAGCTTCCCGACCTGGCTTCTGCTCTCTTCGCATCCGTTCATGAACGAATAGGCTGGCTTCAAAGGTGCGTCCTACTTAGTGATGCCCAGTCTGTTTTTTTTGCTGATGTCTTATCCCTAGTGCTGTTGCCACTGAAGTCCCTGGAGTCGACCGCGAAATCTCGGCGCTGGCAGATCAGTTCCAGCAGCTCCGCCCAGAGATCCTGAACACCTTAAGTGAGTTCCTTTCAAGGGTGATGAGAATGGAATCTGATCAAGAACACAAGATAAATACGGATTTTCGGCCCGTGCTTTCGAACTGGCGGAAAAATATCACGATTTTAGGAGTCTGGCAGCACTTTGCAATAAAGACCTAGTATACCCACTCGATCAGAACCCCCATGGGCCAAGGATGGTCGAATACATTGAGAGATTCCGCGACGAGTTTACAACTGAACTTTACCAGTGGTATATTGAGCATGGTATTCGCCACGGCTATGCCATTACACTTTAATGACACATCTTCCCAGGAGAACTGCGGACATTATTCAGTCAAGGCGAGGTACATCCCGATTACCTTGACGAATTTTTCCTTAAAAACGATCGCCCGTTCGTTTCCTGGATCCAAGACCTAGAGAAAGAGAGGTTTCATTCTGCTGCGGAAACCTTGTTGGCCGAGTCAGAGCATGCCAGTGATCTGGCAGCGAAAGAGGTGATGAAAGTAACTTATGCCCACCGAAGCGAAGGCTAACCCAGGATCATAGCTTATGCTGAGTATCGGGAAGTTGACACACCTAGCACAAATGCAAGAGGACACCACTCTGGATGAGAGCTTGCTTGATTGTACGATTATTTGTCCCCCCCTCCCCCCTTGAGTCTCTAGCTATTCATGACGTGGTGTTGACCAGCTTTCCACGACGGCCTTGACTTCGTTAGTGTCCACGAGGCACTTACGGAAGAGCTCAAGTCAGCTCTTGCGTCTGTACGCAGTAAACAATCATTTGACCGACAAGTCGAGACGATCCTACAGCAGAAAGCATCCGCCATTATCGACAAGAGGGTTTTGCCACTTGTAAGTTCTCTGGGGATGTCAAGACACCATGTTAAAGGTCCGGCAGATATTCAAGCAATTAGTGCGGTCACTGCTTCAAGGAAAGGCGCTGTCTGTTGAAGACATCGTTGATATCTTATCTATGAAGGATAATGATACGACAATAAGCGATTATGCCACCGCATTGCACCTCCTTGCTCGGGCTGATGTGAGTTGATTTTAAAGAGTCTGGTTAGCGTATGTAGGTGACCGTATTACAGAATCTCCCAGAAGCAAGACGGCAGGCTGCATTCAGGTCAGTTTGGCGGCGAATTTATACTCATGACAAGTAAGCGAAATTGGCTTAATCCTCATGCTCATGATTACTGTATTGATTTTTCCCAACAAGTTGGGACACCATTAAGAAAACGTCTGGCGTATCGGACACTCAGTTGAACGACCGCTTCCGGAGCACGGCGCTCGTAACAGCTCTGTCGGCCACTTTGTCAAAACGCCACCAACCAGAGGGTTACACGTTGTCGCCGAGCCAGGCGCTTGCTGTGCCAAGTTCGACAGAGTTATCATCACGTTGGCCTGGTATGTCGCCCGAGCAAATCGAGGGTTTGGTCGAGGATTACCAGGAGGAGAGTGCACTTCTCACGGAATATGACTTATCAGAGGCGTTCGGCCGTGCGCGAGAGGTTGTACTCGATGAGATGATGTGGGGGCGAACATCCTAGATATATCGCATTCACTGTCATTTACATCCTGCGCAGCAGTAAACATTCGATTCAACTAGTGAATCGAGCTTTGAACTTTTGGTAGGAAACCCGGGCAGCAAGTTTGATCCCTTCCATACTTCGCCTTCTCCACTCGGAATTGTACTCTTGCTGTCGTGTCGCCTCTTGCAAGACCCAGTTCTTGTAGAACTCGCCGAGATGATCCTCGCGTTGTTCTGAGGTAGCATGCGCTGGGATTCCATTCACGATGGCTTCTTTGGCCGCTTCGAAGCGGGTGTTTGCCTTCATAGAAAGGACGTATGGTGTGTGAAGGTATAGCCAATAATTTTTGAAGTGAATCAACATACATCCCTCCAGAAAGCGTCATTGAACCCATCAAGTTGCTGCCGGTAGAGCTTACATTGGTACTCTAACTTATATGAGTCGTCACGGAATTCGTCGAGTGAATATGGATGTTGTAGTGATTCTGAGTTAATTGGAACTGGGTCATCGTAGAGAATGGGACGGATATTCGATATAGGATCAGGTGGCCCAACGTAGTCACAAATCCTTGCGGAGGAGTGAAGGAGGCGCAGTGCACGTAGTGTTGATGATGGACGTCGTAAGATAAGCATGAATTTTGTGATCCGGACCGAAGCTCTAACACATCTATCGAATAAATCAAAGGAGAGAGTATAGTCTAAGAGATAATATAGTTTATTCTATTCAAGTTCAGCAAATTTGGACTCTTTCTTTAGCAATCCGCCGGCTAGCCATGAGCCAGCAAAGAGACCCAAAAGAATCCAAACACCTCTAACCTCGTCTTTGTCGAGTGTTCTAGTGTGGAACTCGCTCTTTCCTATAGAGGTTGAAGTTTCTTCGATCAGGTCATTCAACAGCGCCTGTTGGTGTCTGTTGGCTTTGAAGACGTTGAGATCCTTTGGAAGAATGACGTCGTCCGCAATGTCAAGAAAGAGACTGCGCAAGTTTGACACTTTTGGGGTTGATGAGGGCTCAACGTGGTGCTCCACACTGACATGCTCTTGAACGGGTTCTGAGATGTGCGTAGAGTCGGCGCGAGATGAATCACCCGCAACGACGATGACTTTGGGGACGAGCGAATCTTCAGGAAGGGTAGGCACGGCCTCTGCCTTTGCACGAGAAGATTCCCAAAAGTCCGGGGTGAAAGGCTGAAAATGGTTGGAGACGTGACTTGAGCAGATTTTGCTAGAGAGTGGAATAACCGTATCATACGATGTGGATCTCTGGCTCTAGGGGGGGAGCGGAAAGATCTGGAAGCTTGATATTCAAGTACGGAGAGGACGTGGCTTGTTTCTGGGGGACTCTAGAAGACGTGATGAGAACGTGCGAGTCATCTTTGAGGGAAGAATAGAAATTGTGAGATTACATAGATTGTCCAAATTTTCGAAACTGAGAGTATTGATTAAGGGAAGATCGCTTAAAGACATTTATTGCCATTGCCGAGGATCGAAACATGTAGTAGGTACAAGACATCCCTCTCTCAGCTCGGAAATGAAAGAGATGGAGAGAAGGAAGGATGGGTGGGTGCTCGTTGGTCGTGAAGGTTGACTAAGCTGTAGCTGCAGCTGTAGGGTCAAGGGTCTCTATCTCTCTCTCTATCTCTCTCCTTCTTCTCCCTCCGTCCACCGTTCATTCTGCTCTTCGGATTGGCTCTACCTCGTTGTTTAACCGTGGTTTTACCTGGGCTTTAAGCCTCGCGGTTTACAGCCCACCTTCGATCCCATCTTGCCTCACCAAACGTCCTTAACGTCCTGGCCACCTCTCTGCAACCATGCTTCTCTCTCCCGCGTGAGCATCTTCAGCTGTCTACCCGATATGCTTATTCACTCTGTCACTCGCCCTTCTTAGTGCTAGCAACGCGAGTCTTCCTTCCCAAGGGTTTTGGTCAAAACTAAAGCCAGGAGGTGGAAAGAACTCAAAGGAAGCTGAGATGCGCCAACAGCAACAGATGGCACTCAGCAGACAGCGTCTTTTAACCCTCGTCTATGGCGATATGGAAACTGTTCGAATGGTTTGTACACCCGAAACCTTCTCATCTTTCCCACTTGACTAATGTGATGCTCTTGAAGCTCCCAAACACCTTTGTCGTATGGTTACATTCGTTCTGTTACTTTAAAACAATCTCTTAATTATGACTCTCCTCATACGCAGGAACTTGATGCCCTAGCAAGAGATTGGGCGAAACCCCCGCCAGATGCAGTTTTCAGCCTCCGCGTTCCGATCGATTATGTCCACATTCAAACCGCCGTAAGACCATCTCGTACAATCCTGCCTACCCCACTTATCATCCATTGTAGCGCCTTGTGTCCGGAGACTACGTCTACGTATGTCCCTCTCCTTGTTTCCTAACTTCATCTAACAGAACTATAGTTGACTGGCGAGGACTCGTACCATATTGCAACTATGGGAGTACCTGGTCTACGAGTCGAGATAGTCAGTGATGCACCTCCACCACCAGACGAACCACCGTGAGTGATCTCAAGTTTACATTTTTTTTCGATCTGAACACCCCTCATGCTTAATTCGGTATGAATGATATAGGCCGCCGCCGTGTGTCTCTTTGTCTCTCTTTTTTATATGACCTCCTTGATCACACCCCATGTAGCCCTCCACCTGTATTGGATATGCCGGCCACCTTTAATCTAGAGTTGTCCCCAGGTCAATACGTTGCCTTGGACACCACTGTTTCTTCAGATGAGCTTGACATGGCGCGCATGGAGGATGGCACAACTGTGGATGGCATTTTCTGGGGCAAGCTAGCCATTGTTCACGACGGGGATACTCACACCATGGATTTCAGTGGAACGCGGCTGCTCGGCGAGGACGTCACTCCTGACCTGATGGTCGATCAGCGAGTTATTACCAAGCTTGCAGTAGCCGCAAAACCATCTGTAGCCAAGTGCCGACTGAGCTTGCTTGCTCCGGCTATGCAATATTGCGACGTCGTACTCTCTTGCTCACCTATGTGGAAAATGTGTTTCACCTGGCCCCCCGCCGAGTTAACTGACGATGGAAAGTATAAATACTTTTTGCGAGTTCATCCTGGCGGCGTTGTTGAGCACTTTGAGTCCGAAATGGTCGCGACCTCTATATACTATGAAGCTATGTATGACATGTCCCTTGTTATTCTCCACGTGACTCAAAAACGACATCACAGGCCTGAACCTTCTCTTCTAGATCCAAACGAATTTATAGCCCCAAGGAACAGTTTTGCCATGTCCTTTCAGGATTTCATACCCCATCTCATGAATGTGCTGGACCAACTGGGTATGTCAGTATATGCTCGAACGGATTTCATCAAGTATGTGTCGTTGTCGTCATTTCTCACCTCCACAGAGCTAATCGTACGCTTTTAGCACGCATGTTCATGAATTTACCAAACATAAAAACATTGCGTATCGATTTCTTTCTCCTGGCAAGATTGCCGCTGCCATCGATATGTCCGTGACGGCTGATCCGTGTGTGTTCACTCGTCTCTTCTTTATATTTCGTGGAATCCCCGAAGATGACATGGGCATCTTCTCTGGAGCGGGTGAAAAAGAAGCTAATGCGCAGAATTGGCGTGAAGTTGTAGGCTGGACAGAGAACTCGAAGGATTCGTCACTTTTCCGCGTCCTAGAGACATCTGTGCTGGAGATAACCTAAACCTAATCGACGTACGTGTAGGTCTTTTGCTGCTTCATGTGTCCTGTGTGGCGTGCAGCGGTTCGTAGTATCCTTTATTCATGTATTATGGATGTGATGTATTGCTTCGCCCTCACCTCGTAGCCCTTTAGGAAAGTGAGGTTTTTTTTTCATATCTTTACGTATGCCAGTGCTTGCTCAACACATCCTGGACTGTTTTAACTTACGTTGTAGTTCATAGTACTCGGCTTGTGGATGAATTAGACGACTGACGACTTTGCTGTGTGTGTGTGACAACCAACACGATGTGACAAGGTACGTGACTCGACGCGACTGATGATTGACACTGGCACTCTTTAATTTTGAGAGTGAACTTAACGACTCTAAAAATGCCAAAAACCACTTAGTATGTCTTCATCCATCTATGTTATAATCATCACTTTATTATCAGGTTCATAGTGAACTAGAGCGTGAGGCTAACATCGCTCGCAACCGCGCCCTCATCGAGCAATTGGAGCTTAAGAATGCAGCTGCCTCTGTGACTGGATCAGTTAATCCCAAAGTGTCAGCTAAGCCCAAACCTCCCCAAAAGCCAAGAGCGAAACCTGTCCAACCAATAAAGCGAGAGAAAAGAATTTTAGAGGATACGCCACGCAGAGCGTCCGCGCGCCTTCGCAAGTCAGTAATCAACTTGGTAGACGAGACTGCTGCACAAAAGCGAAAACGAGAAGTGCGCTCTTTCCACCTTCAACCTTGTATTTCGCCGTGACCTATGCCTTTTCTTCCTCTTACAATGTAGCAAGAGGAGGAAGCCTGGCGACGGAATGAAGAGGAAGAGCGTCTCGCTGCAGAAGAGCGTGCACGGGAGGCGAAAAAGGCCCGCCACCATGAGCTCGATCTCGAGGTGCTAGCTGGGCAGGAGGAATGGGAACCCGGCGCCCTTTCTGGGCTGAGCTCAAGATTACAGTCTTTGTTGCAGGCAAGGCATCCTAGGCGTCGGGGAGATCAAGACGCGTTTGTGTTCGATAATAGCAAGAGGGAGAACGTGGAGGTTGCTGCTCTACGCGAGCGATTGCAAAACATGGCGATTGTCGCGAGGGCGAAAGTCACACAGGATAGGGTGTACAGTGCAGCATACCACCCGGAGCCCACCAAGGATTTAATTTTTTTTGGCGGTGGGTGCGCAAGAACCCTTGACTGGGGATTGCTGGCTTACCGGCCCTTGAAGACAAGCACGGTCAACTTGGCATATGGGATGCGCGTGCGCCGGCAGATGAGACAGAAGAGGATGATGTCGATCGGGACCAGCGGGAGGCTGGAAAGTATTGGCGCCTGCAAGTACATTGGCCTGCCACCGCCCAGTCTTCCATCTCATGCATCAAGGTTGACCCTATAGACGCACACGGTGTAAATCGCACACACTTACACTTGATTTCTCACACTCACCTTCTCCTCATGAAAGGTATACACGAGTGCATATGATTCCACCGTTCGCTCGCTCTCCTTCACCTCTGGTATATCGCGTGAGGTATTTGCGATGGAGAAGGTCCTTATTACTAGCATGGACCTTCCCCCTGCAAGTCACGAGATGTGGCTCTCAGACGCCGAGGGATGGGTCACACATCTTGATCTGCGGGAGGACAAGACGAGACGAAGGGCGTACCAAGTCTCGGACCAGAAGATTGGCTGTGTGAGCGTAAATCCAACAAACCCTGCATTTATATTAACAGCATCGAACAACCGAGCGCTCAAGTGAGTTGCTACCTTCACTCTGCGTCCCGCAACAACTTACGCACTGAACAGGATCTGGGATGTGCGGAAATTGCGGAAGCTTCCGGTGGGGTCCTGTTACTGCTTTTATTTAGTGAGCGGCTCCGTTCACCGGGAAGGGACAGGCCCCTCAAGGCGTCCTCGAACTTGAGCTAGAGGACGTCGAGAAGATCAAGGAGTCCAAGGAGGGGACCGCGATCCTGCGTGGCGAATGGAAACACGATAGATCTGTCACTTCCGCATATTGGGATCCGCGAGGGCGGGCAATAGTGAGCACAAGCTACGATGATGCGCTCCGAAGTACGTGGGACTCGTACGACCTAGAGCGTTAATCCCCTCAAAAATATCACCCTCATAGTATGGGATATTCAGCCGTCGCTCATGACGAAGAACCCGCCCTTCCCCGACTTCAGGCCGTTCGCCAGAATCAGACATAACTGCCAGACTGTAAGAATCTGAAGTCCATGTTCGTCGTGGTCCTTACTGACCACTTGTGCACTGGCAGGGAAAGTGGTTGACCATGCTGAAGGCACAATGGTCACCAAATCCTGATGTTTACCCTCATTTCACCGTACGTTCAGCCGCTTTGCGATAACTAAATCTTAAAGATATCCCTCGTAGATAGGTGACATGGATCATTCACTTGATATCTTCGGGTGGAAGGGTGATCTCTTGGCTAAGTTGTCAGACAAGGAAAGGTATCATCAGTCTTTCTGTGCTCGCGCATGTCGTTCACATCATGAACAGGGTCTCGGCTACGCAAGCAGTGACATGTTCCCACCCCAGCGTTGTCGAGCGCGTCGCTAGTGGAAACGGAAGTGGGCGCTGTGTACTCTGGGCCCCAGCGCATCTCGTCGCAGAATAGGTCCACAAGAAACGCGTCGTCTCATCTTTTGGTTTGTTTTTCAACGCATGGCTGTATACTGGCATCACGTACATACGATCTGCAGCATCCATACTTGATATACGTGTTTATTTTATCGTGAAATTTATAGATATAGGTCATCTAAATCATCATTTGCCTGAGCGTTAACCGCCGCAGGTGGCTCTTGAACCGAATTTGACTGGCGGGAACTTTCCTTGTCCTTGTCCTGTTCCTGCTCGAGCTCTCGCACAATATCCCACATGTCTTCATCGTCATCTGTGTTCGGGTGTATTGATGCCGCCGTTGAGACTGGAGCTGGTGAGCCTATCTCGAGAATGTTCCACAAATTATCGTCCTCGTCCATAGCTGCCCTACCGCTCCATGTTCGTGGTTTCTTCCAAGTATGGTTAGTAAATTCAGTGCTGGCAGACGCATGCAGAGCTTCTTCGTCAAGAAACGCATCCAGCTCGACAGCTGCTTCGTCTCGATCGGGCGACGACAGCGGTGGGCGCGATGCATCACTCGAGGAGGGCAGGCCGTCACTGTCCCCTTCGGAATCGCTCATGGCAGCGCCATGGCGACGTAGTCGAGGACGAGTTGGAGAAGGTGAAGGGCTCGAAGACGGTGTATCCCGGTCGACGGCCGCCGCTGCTACCGCGTTACCACGGGTAGGACCGACGAGGTCCAGGCCAGTATCAGAGTTACGACCTTCGTCGCGCCATACGCTGAGAGCCACCTGACGCACGACATCCAGGAGACACTGGACTGAGATAAAGTAAAGCCATACCTGCATTCGCTTTGAATGACAAAGCTTCTCTACGCGGTCCACGGTCTCCTTGAACCTTGTTTTTGGGTATAATTTGTGGGTCCAGAATTGGTACACCTGGAGGACACGATCCAAGTCTGCGGCCTGAAGCAACACGACGAATTTTCATCGACCGAGTAGGACGAGGGAAAAGAAGTGACCTCATGCCCTTTCCCCTTGGGTTTGAAGTTTTTCGTGTCCTTGATCAGCTGCGGCAGCCCATCCCTGCCAAGTAGACGCGCCTCATCCAACTTGGGGAGCGGTTTGCGTTTTTTCTTACCCTTATTTTCGTCATCGCCATCGACACCGTCCAAAGGCTTTGTTTGGTTTCATTTACATCGGTTGCTGTCGAAAGCGCAGCCAGTGGGATACTAGCACCAAGTTCTGTGCGCACGGCACGCGTGTTTCGAGCGTCTGCTTCCCGGCGAAGCACGTCGAGATCAAGTGGAGGGGCCAACTCTTGAAAACCATCATCGGGATCATCTATCCCTTCGAAAAGCGCGTCGATTGTCGGGTTTTTTTTAATGCTAGGTCCCTTGGTAGCAACAGCGTCTTCCTCCTCGTCAGAAGACAGGAAAAGTGGTCGCTTGGTTGCGTGTGGGGGTGCCGAAGAATCTTCGCCGTCAGTGGTATGGACTGAAGTGTGAACAATTGATGTTTCTACTGGGAGATCCCAGATGTGATTGATGTCCACGTCCATGAGGGAGGATTAAGGCTGCGATGCACGTGGTGATGGTTATAAATTAAATTTAAAAACGTTACTGTGATCGCGATGGCTTTATACTCACAACCAGTGTTAGAAGATAGTTTAATTTATTGGGAAAAGCAAAGTGCGACATACGATGGAGTATTGGGTATGTACTTTAGTCCATCTAATTCACATCTCTTGGACTCATAGAGGCAGGGGGCTATGGCTCTGGTGTACGCTCTCATTCATACATCCCAACAATTCATCAGCTTGACTTGATATTCTCATCCAGTCACTTCCTCGTGTCGAATCTCTTGGCTCCCGTAAATTCTTGCTATATCTCCTTCCAGAACTCTCCACAATACCGTCTGCCGCTCGTCCACTGAAACCCACTCAACCACGCCGTTTCCGTGCACTCGACGTGGGAGCCGGCATTGGACGCGTCACTTCTGATACCCTTCTACACCTTGTCTCTGATGTCGTTCTCTTAGAACCTGTTGAGTCTTTGATTCAAACTGCGCTTTCCAGGGGGCGAGCCAGTGCCATTGAACCACCCGCAACGAATGAAAGCAAGTTACCTTTACAGAGGCAGAAGTGGAAGGGCATCGCAGATGGCTCCAAGAGCGTGACCTTCCTCCAGGGTACTCTTCAAGCCTGTGATCCGGCTAACCCTATGCAAACTGCCACCTTTCTTGGTCGCGTTGGCTATACACCCTCGTTCCCTGACGACGATTCAGGGTTTGATGTCATATGGTGCCAATGGTGCCTCGCGTACATGAGGGATGTCGATCTCGTGGCATTTCTCAAGCGCAGCCAAGTCGCGTTGCGCAAGGAGGGTCCAGGCGTCATTGTCGTGAAGGAGAATGTATGTAGTGATGGTGAAGGCAGCGTCCCGGCGGTGGAATTTGATGAAGAAGACTCCAGCGTTACGCGGTATGTCTTGTCGTGCGGGTTAACCAATTACAAGCTTTGAAAGCGCCGTCTAGATCCGACTTGCATTGGAAGAAGGTCTTCCGCGATACTGGCCTGAGTCTGTTACATGAGCAGGTACAGCACGGATTGCCGAAGGGCCTTTTTATGGTAAAAATGTGGGTGTCTCTATTTCTGTCACAGGTGTGAGCTAGTAAACGGAAGATTGATTGTCAGGTATGCGCTGAGATGACAGGACAACAGTGTGAATAAGTGGCGTTGCGCTGATAAAGAGTAGCCGTAGCTCGAAAGACTATGTATAGCAAGGAGGCCAGTGCAGAATGAAGTATTATGCAGCCCGGAGCTTGACTTTCTGCGCCCGCTTCTGGTTTTCTTTAATAATAGTTGATCCAACGAATGCCCCAATAGCAGATAAACCAACAACCAGAATGAAGGCAGGAAGGCGCACTGCCCATTCTCGTGGTGGGAACCATGCGTGAATCGGACTAGATGCGGCAAAGAATGGCTAGGTATCCTCAGTGAATGAGAGAGCTGCGCTACTAGTGTCTTTAATGCAGGGACACGTACAACGAGAATGGCCCATGTGGTGTAGTAAGCGAATATTGTTGCGGCGGTGGCCATCATGGCTGCACCAAGTACTTTATCTGAAACTGTCTGTTTTAATCGAGGTGAGGATGTGAAGTTAAGGAAAGGAAAAGAAAGAAAGGTAGGCCGTACCATAATATGATGATGAGAGCGGTGGAAGAGTTATGATGTGATATATGATATGATGATGTGTTTATGACCTCCTCAGGTCCTTATCCTTGTCCAACGAACGTCCAACAGATCTCGAACTCGTTCTCATCTGTGTCGTCGTCGGCTAATGGAACATAACACCTTTGCTTCTCTTGCTCACTTTCGCATTCTTTTAATACCGGTGGGCTCCATTTCGAGAGGCACATTTGACCAATGGGCCGCTGAAATTCGAACGTTGGAGAACATTCGTCTTAGTGATATTCCACCAGGTACCAAGGACGAGAAAGGTGGAACACTCGTATTCCTCCTTGCATAGGACCTGCGCGTTGAGTTATAATTATCTAGCTCGATTCATGCCCAGTCCCAAGTCCAAAGGCTATTTGCGCCTTTGCTTCCCAACCCATCCCCCACCTTCCTTGCACTATGCCATGTCTCTTTTCCGGCCATCTCATTTTTCACTAGGGGTCATTGGGATTGCGAGCTGCTCGCAGAAAGACTCCATCTCATCCATCACCGCCGAATTTAATGCTGCAGTGAAAGATCTGTTTCCGCCTGATTCCATCTACCCTCTTGCGAAGAGTTGCTTTGTCTTCGAGGAGAATGACGGCACCACTAATCTCAACCTTGGGGACCACCTTCCTGGGCTAGTGATTATTCCAAGTATGATGGGGAACAAGAAGGAAAATATCGAGACATTACTCGCTGACCTGTGCTCGAATATCCTTGCTGAATTTTCTACCATTGTGCGTGCTGCCTCGCTTTTCGACCATAAACTGTGTTCTGATCAGGAGCATCTTTCAGTTCACCACCTTGGAAAGTTCTCTTGGCAACGAATATCTGAACGCGTCGTTGTTCCCGTCTCTGCCATCCCTTGCAGACTTCCCCCAACCACTTGTAGATGATGAACCCGAGTCTTTGTTGCGCCTCTCGTCGCATAACAGCCAGCCAGAGCTTTCACCTGGCCCCTTACGGAGAGGGTCTACTCCAATACTTGGAATGAAACGCAACGCGTCCGCCGGTGCAGGATCACCCATGGCGTCGGTTCGTCAGAACACCCTCAACGTCCCCATCACACGCAAGCGCCAAAGTCTCATTGGTGCCACATCTTCCCATGGCAGACTATTCAAAGTACTCGGAGACTTCTTCATGCTTGCTGGGCGGACAGAGGATGCGTCTGTCTGGTGCGTGTAGCTTAGCAACCCTAGGTGCATACAGCATTTGATTGATGATGCTAGGTATGCAGAAGCCGTTGCTTTGTTCAAGACAGCTACAGATCCTGTGTGGTATGCCTCTGCCCTGGAAGGCTTGGCCACTGTTGCGCTGCTCGAGGCATGGTCAGGGCAGGGTTTTGTGCGTTCTGGCACCTTAATCTCCACATTGATAGGACTTACCATACAATACAGCAAACCTCTATCAGCGCATCCAGAGAGCCTTGGAGTGACATTTCTGAGAAGCTTGACCAAGCAATCTCACTTTACTCGAGACCTGGGCCTCTATCTGAGTCCGATCAACGTTATGACCTGCTTGCATATCTCTATACAGTGGCAATCCTCCGCCTATGCTTCCTTTTATTTGCAACTTGGGCTGCCAAAGGTTGGGGCCCACTTGCTTTCACTGCCTTGATGCATCCGGGGCCTGCGCCATATGTTCCTCCTACACTCTCACACCCTGACTCACACTTGCCAGGCAACCGTGACCGCCTCTCCTCTATCTCCGGTATCACGCGCTCGCAAATGGCAAGCGTTATTGCACAGGCTCATGGACCTTGGCTCCTGCACTTGGGTCATCGCGAGCGCATTGTCGTCCTTGAGACCATCGCCTATTTATATTCTTCGTTGGGTTATCATCGTAAGGAGGTATATATTCTGCGCGAAGTGGTTGGATGCATTATGGACCTGCTGGTCTGCGCACGCGCGGAAAATGGCCTGACGGTTGCTTCTGGAATCATGGTTAATGGCAGGGGGTCTGGCGATTCGGGGGCCGTTGCCGTCAAGGGAATTGAAAGATCAGCGGGAAACGAGAGTGTTCTCAAACTCGTCAAGTACATATGCGAGGTGCATGGGATTGATTTGGAAGCAGTTGGGTTTGTGAACTCTGCCTCCGGGAAGACTCCAGACGAGCGAAGTGTTCCTCAGGATGCTAATACAGATGACCTGCAGGAAAACCCGTATGGCTGGCCAGAGCTCCAGATTGGTATCATTCGAGAAGCTCTCGCAGTCGCAGAAGCCCTACCAGGTGCGTAGATCTGGTGCGAGTTTGCTCATTTCCAACAGTCGTGTAGATCCACCGTCTGTGGCACAGTTCTCCCTTTCAGCACTCAAGTCATTGTATACGGCACTTAGCGACGATGACCAGTATCACATGTATTACACGGCTAATAAAGCGCTGACTGCTGCAAGGCGGAGAGGCGAGACGCGCTTGATAGGATATTGGTCTGGGAGGCCAGTAGTCAGCATCGAACTCCTTCAGTACGTGATTTCGGGAAATACTCGTACAGGCATATTCACATTACCTCCGATAGACCTCCCCCATCAAGATCACTCGTTGAAAACCCCATCTCCATACTCGCTCAGCGACCAGGGGACGCTAGTAAATTATCGCAAATGACCGGTCCGTTCCTCTATAATCCCAGGAAATCTGTGACTGCGAGGGTGAGGCAGTCATGATGGCTGTTCACCGCACCTCTTTCTTATAGGTTATTCACAGGGAAGCACCCTTGTCGTGACAGATGAACCTTTAGAATTCGTACTTACATTACATAACCCCTTCGTATTTGACCTAGAGATTCAGGACTTGAGCCTCAGGTAAGCCACTCCCCGCTCAAGCCATTGCAGCCACAGATGGGGCCCTTAGCACTTCAGGCGTCGCCTTCGATACAAAGCCCATATCTGTGACCATCCCAGCAAATTCGTACCATCCTGTTACGCTATCTGGAAAACCTTTAGAGGATGGCCTCCTTATCGTTAAGGGGTGCCACGCTCAGGCTCCTGGTGGTGCCTCGCGTGAATTTTTTCTTCCACTGGCGACAGCCGAAGAAGAAGAGTTCAGGTTGCGTCGGCGGAGTGCCGTTGCATGCGAGTCCGGGCGGACCAAGTATGGCGGCCTTGACTGCCGACCAGGAAAATCCGGCAAGAGGCACAGCACACTTGTAATGACCTCGTCGAGCAGGCGGTCCATCCCGAAGTTTTTGGAGTGTACTGTTGTACCTGAGCAGCCCTTGCTGCGCATACGATGGAGCTCTCTGACACATGGCGCAGTTATGCTGTACAACGGCGAGAAGTACGACTAGCCCGAGCGCATTCATGGCTGCTGCTGTGGCTAACGTCTAGCAGGTCTACACTCAGACTTACTCTGGAAAATATCTCAAATCTACCTATCGACTTCCTGCGGCTATCGTTTGACGACTCTACGATCACCCCTGCGCAGGCGGCCCTGGCTGAGGGAGATCTGTCAATATACGAT
The DNA here is from genome assembly GCA_022496185.1 of Multifurca ochricompacta. NCBI lineage: Eukaryota > Fungi > Basidiomycota > Agaricomycetes > Russulales > Russulaceae > Multifurca > Multifurca ochricompacta. Next base: position 524,506 of record WTXG01000003.1, on the reverse strand, counting down.
GCGTACGAGACGGAATACCAGCTCATCAACCGGCCCGTTTTTTCATGGAATCAGGACCAGGAAAATATTGAGATTCTCCCAGGGAGGAAGGTGGCTCTTACTCTTACGTGTACTGGAAAAGTAGGGTGGTACGTCCCTGCATGGTGACCTTTAGTTATCTTGTCATTGACGAGAGGTAGCACGAGCGGCAGCGTCTTCATCTCTTATGGCTACCTCCACCGACGTCATTCGACCCTCTCCCAACCCCCAGAAACGTTCCACACGCGCCAGATCTCATACCCAGTTCTCGTCACCGTATATAACATGCTCGAGTGCCACAACATGGACATCCTTCCACTTAGATCAGGAGATTACGAGAGTGATGGGACGCCAGTGAACAAGGAGATGCTATTCAGAGATGTTGAAGAAGAGGGATGGTGTCTCTTTTCGATATACGTGCGAAATACGTATGGTTTGCCATTTGAGGTCACTCTCGAGCGGATGCCGAAAGGTAAGAAAATACTCAAGAAGATGGCCTCTGCCTCAGATTTTTCCCATAGACACCTCACCTGCATCAACAAGTTGCATTGTAGCCCCAGGGGCCATGACACGGTACAGAGATTTTTCTGCCTTTTGATCTGGTCAACTACAGCTGATTCGGCCACAGGTTGGTGTTACCTCTCAAGAAAGTCAAGCTAGCCGAAGAGATCACTTCTCAGGCCATCCCCATGTTGTCGGACCGTCAGTTTGTGGTCGACAAAACAAAGCTGTCCTTGGAGGAATACAAGTTACAGCGCGAACTTTTCTGGTACCGAGAGGAGCTATTCAAAAGGGTTCGCGGGTGCTGGCGAGAGGTCGGTCTTTGCCGCGTGGTCGCCTGCAGTTCTTCGGTGCTCACTTTCGCGGGAAACAGGCGGGTGGTACTCGGTCGGGTGAATTATCGTTGAGGCAGCAGCGGATAACGCTTCCTATGCTTGACACTTTGCGCACAGAAACAGTACGCATACAGCTGGACTTGTTCCGGCGTGACGGCGAAACCGGCGAGGGCCGGTCGCCCATCTTGCGGAAAGGCGGGACATATTATCCTGCGCCTTACGACTTCATCTACCTCCGGGCGCGCATAGCGAATCTCTCTTGTAAGCAAAGCCCCTTTGACATTCCTGCTTGCCCGGCTAATGACGAGGCCCGTTGAATACGTATAGTCCAGCCGCTGGTCTTAATGGCAGACACCGCAATTGACCCAGCGGATCACGTCATCCAAGAGGGTGTGCTAACGGACATACCAATCGGGCGTCTCGAGTCCGGTGAAGTGCGCGAGCTCGAGACGCCACTATGTTTTGTTGCCTGCGGTCGCTTCCGTGTGCAGGTGGATACGCGGGCTGTAAACACGGCGACAGGAGATGCAGTGATTGGAACTGCAACGCTGAAGGTGGCCGTACGAGAAGACAACCCACGGTAGTTGTACGCTCCTGAGAAATGGTGTATCAATTCATCTTGTTGAAAGACCGTTGCTGAGGCTATTCGTGATGAGTTAAGCAACGAGCCAGCGCAGAGGCGATAACCTCGATTAGGTGTAGGAACCGCGGAAACCTAAACTGGACTGGCTGCGCCTGCCTGTCAGAGGTTGGAAAGCACGGTTGGAAGCAAGCGGAGAGTTGTATTGTATCACATCACATCACTAGTTGATACACGCAGACGCTCAGTAGACGAAACTGCGGTTGGACTACTCGAAGTCAGAATCGTCTTGTCTGAAGGCAGCTGTATAGGCCAAAATAGTCCCATACACGAGACTGCATGCGGAGATGAGTAAGCGCTCGTTGTCAGAGGAAGCATGAATGCGGCCGAATAGCCAGACGCACCCGCCACCTATGAGGGACATGACACTCGCGCCAGGCTTGATTATTTCCGAGTGCGCGAGTACAAGCGGCAATGAAAAGCCTGTGACAACGATAAAGGCGGTGATGAAACGGCCAAGGTCGATGGGGCCGGAGCCCTCGCCATAATCGGTAGAAAAGTCATCAGCGCCGCAGTGAGAGAAAAGGGCATTGGGGAGAGGTGCGACGACGAAGGTCAACGCTGTTGAACGATATTATAAATAAAGGAAAGATTTGGAGATAGGGAGGTTGCGGAAGGCCACTCACCAACGAAGAGCGGCAACCAATTTGACCAAAGGGCACAGGAAAGGATGATCATCAAGAACCCCACGGCGAGAACGAATGAGAGTAAGATTACGGCTTGAAAGATGGCGTATTGTTAATTAAAAAATACATACGCAGAATATCAAAAAATTTGAGACATACTTTTAAGACCTGCGGCCATGTTGTTATACTTGGAGAAGGAGAAGGGGAAGGGGAAGGGGAAGAGCCAATTCCACTGCATCGCGGAGTCTCTGCGCCGCCCTGTGCAAGGATCATCAAAGCGTGGGTCCCTGGACTCGTGCACGTGCCACAATTTCGGGTATTCCCGCTCACTTTTCTCACGTGACCGTCATCACATGCTTGTGCCGTGTCTCTAGTGCACACAACCCCCATCCCTTCACCATCCCATCATAACAATCAACTGAAACGCAGTAGTTGACTGCTCGTCCTCTGCGCTGATAACATGGCCATCCCAGAAGTTTATAATATCTCTCAATCACCTATCACCAGTCATTCTTTCAACGCGGATCGCACCCGTTAGTTCTTTAGATTAGCTCTCGGCTCTCAGCTCTCAGACCATCTCACTCACTCATCCTGCATCTTAGAGGTCGCTGTCAGCTTGAACACGAATGAAGTCCAAATTCTGTCGCGCAGTGGCGCAGATTGGACACCGGTAGAGACTCTTTCAGAGGTACATTTTTTCTTTCTTCTCAACAGGACTTATCGAAACTGCTTCCCCGCCGCAGCATGATAAAACCATTACTTCCATCGACTGGGCACCAAAGTCAAACCGCATCGTAACTGCCTCACAGGATCGTAACGCCTATGTATGGCAACAAACACCCGACCCTCTCACCGGGCGTACCATCTGGAAGCCGACACTTGTGTTGTTGCGTATCAACCGTGCTGCTACCTTTGTTCGCTGGAGCCCGTTCGAGGATAAATTTGCTGTCGCTAGTGGCGCAAGGTGAGTACTCCACCATGTGTTGCTCAAAGCTAGGAAATGTGTTAATAACCCTTGGTTACAGGGCGATCGCCATCTGTTCATTTGACCCGGACAACAATTGGTGGGTAGCGAAACAGCTCAAGAAGCCTATCCGTTCCACAGTCCTTTCGGTCGATTGGCACCCGAACAATGTATTGCTCGCCGCAGGAAGCGCGGATATGAAGGCCCGCGTGTTCTCTGCCTACATTAAAGACGTTGACAAGAGGTAAGCTCCTCGTCGCGCCACTCCATATACACGACCTCAAGTTTAGTTGTTAGACCTCCTCCTTCCGTGTGGGGCGAGAAGCTCCCATTCAATACCGTGTCGGGTGAATATTCCAGCCCTTCGGGTGGTTGGGTGCATTCCGTTGGATTCTCCCCCTCTGGCGACGCTCTCGCCTTTGCAAGTAAGTCACTGTCCACCCCTCCATTTTTGTCCGGAAAAAAGGTTTGCTAACTTAAACTCCGGCAGGCCATGACAGCACGATAAGCGTCGTGTATCCTGGCGGACCTGCCATCTATACTATCCGTTTCAATTCGCTCCCCTACGTTACGCTCACGTGGACTTCCGAGGACGCCATTGTCGCTGCTGGCCACGACTGTCAACCAGTACTTTTCAGTGGTGGACCATCCGGTTGGCAGGCTGTCGGCTCGCTTGATGACACTACAGCACCGAAGTCAGCTAGCGGCGCGCGTGGCGCATCGACGGCCTCATCACCGGTGGGCCGCCTCAATAGTGCTGCGTTCAATACTTTCCGCAACGCGGACTCGCGCGGACTGGGCAGCAGTCCAGGCGGCGGATCCTCACTTGCAACGGACACAGAGTTGTTCACTGTGCACCAGAACACAATCACGACCATTCGCCAGTATGAGGGCGCCCCCGGTGCCGTGACTCGCGTGAGCACGAGCGGTGTGGACGGGAAGCTTGTGATATGGAACGTTAATACCATCAGCGGGCTTGGGACGAAGCTCAGTGGGCTGCGTGTGGGTTGACGACAAGGAACTATGTAATAAATAGTGTCACTAAACAGAATGCGAGCCCTCTCATCAATGTATATCACTGTAACTACCATCCTGTGGGTGTGCTGAAATTGTTTGTTCATTTACCACCCCCCACACAGAGGCTTTGAACTGTGCGCATGTGTCTGTTAAGAGAGGCTCAAGTAACGCGCATTTTACGTACCAATGTCAATACCAAACCCATCTTCCTTTCCAAAATCCTAAGCCGTGTCAGCATGGTTTCATCAGGCGTATCGCTCAAAGAGCGTGTTTGGATGACCAACTGCGATGAAATGGACGTTCAACTGAGTTGACAGTGAGGTGAAGTCTGTGGCACGCACGTCCTTGATGTGTTGATTTAATTTGGCATATTCCCAGAGCACTTCAGCCTCGACTTGACTTAAGCTGGGATGATTCTCATATGGATTGATGGAAAATACTTGGCAGCTAGAAGTTGCACTGGTGGCCATTGCACATCGCACAACTTGCCGAGGCTCAATGATTGTGCTTGCGCTGGTTGGTGATGATAATAATGAAAAACGGCCCGCTCGGTCAAGTTCCCTCCCCGCTCATTGTTGTTGTATGCTGCCATCACCGATCACGTCGGGGGTGTCTCTGGAAGAGCTCGTTAAATATTCATCTTGGTGCTTGCTTTTCCGTGCTGTGCCTGATTCCCTTGCGGTGAGTATGGCGGTGATGTCCGATTCGTATATAACTTACAATATGGTTCTGCGAATTTTTAAATCTGTGCTTTCGGATATGCTCACTCGATTTATAATCCAGTTCAACCTAGCTTTTGCTTTTGCGGATACTGCGCTGACATTTTATGATTTTTTGTTGCAGAGGCGCGGGGTGGTGGGCTATCGCGTAGATCTCAGGGATTCTCTCCAAGAGACTTCGAACCACCGTCACTGCCTTCCTTCCTTCACCTCAACGTATGGATCGTGGCTAAGCCAATGAGTCAATGAGAGTGCTGTTACACTGTATGGGATGGAAAGCGAGGAGGAATTTGCGTCATAAGACCTATGCACCCTGACCTGACAAGTTAGAAACTTGTTTGCGTTCCTCACCGCATCCACGCCTCTTATTGCTTTGCCTTCTCATTAACCCCCGTAGTGCTCCCCTTCAATGAGAACCTCCGTCATAATTGTACTTTTACCGTATCGCGATGACGTTGGTCTAGGCTCGTGTCCGACCCACAACCCTCCCGTAATCTTAGAAATGAGTGGCGCAACGGGGGGAACGCCTCACTATCCGCTGTTGTTTTGGGCCATTTAGCAAACGCCGCGCGAATAACATGAACCGTTATGATAAGGCTCTGCCCAACCCTCATTCCTTGACATCCGCCAGTTGGCGTTCTAGTCATGCCTGCGACGTGATGCTAACAGAGGCTCGTGACGCCCTTTAATTATAACCAACGATTCAACGATTCAGCCCAATAGTTGTTCAAGTACGGGGCTGTACCCCGCCATAAATGATTAGGCAGGAGTCATGATGATTGCTAGCCCAGTTCCACAACGATGTCCGAGTAGGAGATATCGATATCCCTATCCCTATGCCCATGGCAAATCGGAAATGAACTTCTCTCCGTACATGTTTCCCATGCCTAACCCTTTCTCTCTCTCTCTCCTCAAGTAATAGAGGGGCAATGCCTAATGTTAGCTTGTCTGCATCGCTTGGCTGCGTCTCCATACATCCCGGTCACCGCAGAGAGTTTTACTTCAAAACCGAAGCTCGAGCGCTGTCATAAATTGTTACGCAGAGCCCCGAACAGCAAAGCTGTGCTCTATTGCACGGTTGTCTGCTCCCCTTGCCCCTTTCCTAGGATTGCTCTTCACACACAGCAAGAGGGTGATCCGCCCAGCTTAAAACAGGACCCCAAGTCGGAATTTGTTACATTCAACCCCCTGTAACCTACGCATTTATTCAAACCCAGGATTGTCACAGACCATAATGCCCTCATTATTGTACTATTCTTTTCTGCTTCCTTCGCCTCTGCCTTGTGTGCTGACATATTTTTCTCAGGCGAACCATTTCAATGGGGATATCGATATCTGGAGAGCCTCGTCGACCGCTGTCTCGTGCTGAAACAGAGGATAGTACATCCCAGCTTCGGAGAAGCTGTCTTTCCCTTGCCACGACGAGAACGTCAAGTCGCACGCCACAATCAAAGCAGCGGCCAGCAGAAAACCTTAGTTCTTCAGACCAGCTACATGACCGAAAGCCAGCTCGGAGTCGTATTCCTGCGGTGACCAGTACAGCATGGACCACGGCACCGGAGACGGAGAAAACCCGAAGAAGCAGACAGAGATATCCTAGGTGTGTTGTCTGCTGGAGTGACACGTAGTCTCATCTAACTTTGATACGCAGTAACCTTAGACGACGTCCTCATTAGCCCATCATCGCAACTTGTGTAAACGATACCCTAGCTCATTTCAGCTGCTTCAAGATTGTTGTACTTTTGTCCCCGCGGGGCCTCCAGGAATGAAGGCACGAGACGTCCTCCACTTTCTGGTCGTACTGTCTTCATGTTTCATGTTTATTATGCGTATATATCATTAGATTGCCCGCCGTGCTAGGCGGAGTCCCATATGGAATCGTTAGATTGAGAATGGAATGGACGACGACAGCATACCCCCGATCTACGAAATGGAGTTTAGAGAATTGGAGTTGTTCCTGCCCCACCGAGAATTGAGAATTTGTTGAATTGGGGTCACTTGTTGTTCATTTGACCCTCGCGAATTTGCGGTAGGACGGACATCGGACATTTACATTTTTCAAAATCAAATCAAGAAGAGGAAGAGCGCACGCTACTACTGTAGCTAGTGTTCGAGGAGCGCGACAGGTTCATGGAAGCTGGCACGAGTTTGCTGTCCACCACTTCCAAATCCGAGTCGAGTCGTCCTCGAATTCGAATACAAATGAGTTCAAACTCTCACTTTAACTTTTAGGACGAATCAATCCAATTCCCCCCAATCCTGGCCCCACGAAAAATAGGGGTGTCAGTGAATCATGCGGACAGGCGCAAGCGGATACGCGATACGCTATGGCAGCGCAGCAGAACAATAAGCATCTATCATTCTTCCTTCTCTTTTGTCCTGCCTATCCTATCCTATCCTTCCTTAGCTTTGGGCTTAGGGCTTTGGGTTGTTGGGTTATTTGTATTTATTTATTTATTTGATAACAATGCCATCTGTGGCAAGGTAGCGACCGTTCCCTCCCTCATATTTTTTCCTTACCTATATCTTAAGGCGTTAAAATAATAATTGTGCGGTACCCGGGCGCGTGCAGAGTCGATAAATGCTTGTGTGCTTTAGTTTTCGCTGGAAAGGAAGGAAAGGAAGTCGGACAGGAGAGGTGAGCATAAGAGGATTTGGCGTTTCACCACATACACAATAAAGAGGGACCGAGGAGGCCGCCAAGCGACAAATTTCTTTGTTTCCGGTACCTCATGGTACCATCTCACGTCTCTCATCGCATCGCATCGCATCCAACATCTAGTAGAATGCAAATGGCAAGTAGCGAGTGGCAGTGGATTGCATTTATTTATGATGAGTATAATGAGACAAAGTACGATGCTATCGCCATTATCATCGTCGGCTGACAATCTGACATCCTTTGTCCCCCCCCCCCCTTCCCACTCCCGTCGCTCCTCTCTCGCCCACTCCCCGGTTCACAGTTGCCTTTTTGGCGAGAGATACAGTCCATGAGCGGTACTTGGTGTTATAAGTTGGTCTCGCATTCGACGACCCTCCTCAAGGCCACCTGGCTATTGTCTTCACATCTTTGTCCCTCTACTTATTAAGTTTGAGCCCTCAATTTTCACAAGATTTCCAATGGATTCCCCCACCAAGAGTTCTTCCGCTCCTCACCCAAATGAACCTGTCCACGCCTTTGTCCCGAGGCCGTTTCCTCATCCATCCTTGGTGGGCGTCCCCCTCGAGTATATCATCGATTCACTTCGTAAGCTCGCCCCTCGATACTGGAACAACATTGAGAATGCGGACTGTTCTATCAGTACGTACTTCAAAGTTCCAGTGCCCACTATAACCCTGACAGTCTACTCAGTATATCCTCTTGATATTCATCCATCAGGGTTACCTCCTTTCCGTGACTTAGATGTCTCCAAAATTCCTCGGTCAGAGGTGTTGTCCGGTCTCCATGATCCTTCGGGCATGGGTAGACGTCTCACCGCGCCCACTCTGAACAACGAAGCCGTACGCGTACTCATGAAGGTTTGCCTTGGCCTATTTTTTGTTACGAGAGACAGTCATCCTCATCCTATGATGTGCCAGCTTCACGTCGACTACCTTTCTGCACAATCAACTCTCTTGCGTGCCCTCTTCAGCGGCGCATCCCCACTTGATTTGATTCAACCTATCGCCCAGTCAGCACCTCAAGTCGCTGGTCGGCCCTCCATCTCTGCGGGTGTAGCATCACGACTCCCACGATTACTGCCCTCACCTCCGGATCATCCAATTGTTTTCCTACCCATACCTGACTCATCATCCTTCCCGTACCTCGTGACGTGGATGTATTTTGGTGACACGAGTGCTCTTGAAGACGCGTTGCAACGTCATGTGATCCGCTGGGATGGTCTCGCACGAAATGTTGAATACCTCGGAATGCCAGAGGATATAAAACGATTTCTCGGACGTTGGTACAGGCGCTGGCTGCAATATGCACAACAACCGGGGAACACAAAGGAAGGAGACGAATCCGACGACGCTCCCCGCGGGCGCCTGCGCTCTCGTGAACAGTCACATCCCCGCACTAGGTCGCGCTCTTGCGTGTAATCTATGACCCACATCTACGCAGGCCCAACATTCATTCATGTGTTTTTAGGTCCTTCCAATACTCATCTTCCCCTACTTTATTCGAGTACCGGCTCTCCTGCCCTTCGTCCTGTCCGCCTCACGTTCTCACACATGTCGGCACCAGGGGGGAGGGAGCGGCCTTAATGCATCTTGTACAAGTACAATGTAAAATGTACCTCTCTGTACCTCTCTTCTTTTAAGGATATTACATAAGAACCCAGATGAGGAATCGTACGGTCCGGTAATCCCGAACTGAAACCAGCTTTCAGCGCAGCGCGACCGACCCGACGTTGCGACGTTGACGGTGCGGTGACGAGATGAATAGCCTTCAGTTTCCACCTATTGTTTATCATTATTTCTCAAGACCGTTGCCTTACCTCCGTGCACTTCAACTGCAAGAATCTATCCATGCCTTTCAAATACTTCAACGCCGATCTTCCCTCGAGCACCAAGATGTTCTCCTCCTCCTCCAACATAAACCTGTCTACACTGGCGGGCGCCGCCAAACAGAGTCTGAAACTGCATCTGAACGCGCGCGATTGAGGGCTCTCGGCGCGGATTTCGTTCTTGCAGAGAGAGGCGGAGAGCTGACATATCACGGACCAGGTCAAATCGTAGGCTATCCTCTACTCGACCTCGGGCGCACGAAGCCTGCGATCGGCATTAGGGACTACATATCCCGGCTACAGTACATGCTGTCGCTACACCTGCGTGAAGCGCATGGGCTCACCCCAATCGAGTCCGAGCACACTGGGGTCTTTCTCGGCGAGCACGAAAAAGTGGCCAGCGTTGGTGTGCAGGTACGCCATCGGCTAACGTCCCATGGCTTTGCGATGAACATCACGCATGAACCCCGCCCTTGGTTCGATGAAATCGTGGCTTGTGGCCTCGCGGATGTCAAAGCGACGTCTATCGAAAGCGCAACTGGAAAGAAATTGGATGTTGGAGCAGAAGTTCACGGGATAGTGGAAAGATTCGGACGGGCCATGAAGCGTCAAATGATCCCACTAGAAGTGCCAGTGGGGACAGACAAACTTGGAGAACTTGTCTACACGTTGGAGCAGGAATTAAAGGAGGAGAGAGAGGATGAACTGTATAGCTAAGTGGAGCGTGGGGGTTCACTTAATGCATTCTACACCAACTTGAGCTACAAATTGTGCACTTGGGGAGGGAAGGGGTTCGGTCTTATCAAGACCGATGCTCATAATTTGGCCGACGCGATGGCCTCAACTTCAGAAAAAATGTCTAAATTTCGCAACAAGGTGACCTCTGTTGGCATCTGGGTAAATAAATCTCCATTAGCATCTGTGAACCACGCAGTCGGTGCGACCAACCTTCGTGTCTGGATCGAATAGTACAAGCGAACGATGGAGACTGCCTTCCGGACCCCCGCGCGCCTCATCGCCCTCGTACACAAGTGGAGTCTGACCATTTGCATCCTTCTGACCTGCTCGTGGATGGAAATTCATCCGCCCGAATGCTCCCGCTGACAGCTGTTTCAGGCGCTCTCGCTGATGAGGGTTGTCTTACGCCCAACTAGGATATCTGCGAGTGTAGATAGGATATAATGTTGTGGCGGCATCAGAATAATCTTATGAGCGCGATGCTCTGTGAGCGCTTCCCGGGGATGTACGAATCGTGCCTCGATGACTTCTTGCCCGCCATCAGGAGTCGGTAGACGATGCTGCATTGCGCCGGAAGAGAAACTAGACGCGCATAGGAAGGGCAAGAAAGCAACAAAGAACCGCGTACGGAAACGACTGCGTGCATCGTTAGGTTACATAACGACAAGTGAGGGCAGCGAACATTTGGGCGTACCGGGGAGGTCCAACTGGTGTGGTCCATTCAGTAAAGGGAAGTAGCGCGTTCACATCTGCGGTCAGGGCGTGTTGAGTGAGGAAATCTCCAAAAGAAGTTTTCCCAGTATGAATAGACTTTCGCGATGCGTCCAGGACAGCATCGTTCAGAGGGGTCTTTGAAGTCGACGATGCTAGAAGCAGACCTGTCTCTTCGAAGGTCTCCCGAATTGCCGTCATCTTATACGATTCATCCTGATTTTCATCGAAGTTACCCCAGGAAAGACCTGCGTCAGTCAATTAAGTGGATAGTTGTGGCGGCTGAGAGAGTGAATAAAGTCGCACGTGCATCCCTGGAAATGAAGTCGCCTTTGATTCCGCTGAACAAGGAGAACCTCATTACTCGTGTTGACTATGACGAGACTAGCAGAGGGACTAGGAGTCAACACATCCACTTCCTAGAGGTTGTCCCCATAGTTCGTAAAAATCTGGTAGAACGCAGTGACGCTCTGATCATGAAAGCCTGAGGTACCGAACGCATGTGATCATTAACCGGAACAACCGGAAACAACTATCATGAGGGATCAATTACGCAAATCGCAAATGCGAATGTGCAAAGGTGTACTATGCAGTATTCACTACCAAGATTTCAACGCCCATAATATTCCTCTTCTTCATCGTCCAGGTCATCCCATTCTTTAAACTGATTGGCTTGAGGGGGTTGCGTCGTTGCTGTAGACCCCGTCGGTGCAAGGTCATTAGGGTCAAAGTCTGCGTCACTTGGGTCCAGTAGCGCTGCCGATAAACCTGAACCACCTGGCGCCGATGCAGGTGCATCAGCGCCCCATCGTGCGGCATATTGCTCATCGATGGCAAGACCGCTTGCCATGGCAATCCACATCTCTGCTAACAGTCTTTAAAATACGAATGAACGAAATCCTGCTGCGCGCGCGGCGGGACTACTGCTCACCGGCTCTCATTTCCGGCGCACGTGCCTTGGTCATCGCCCGATAGCCCGAGCTCAGTAGCAATCGCGGCGAGTGAGGCATTCGACTCTGTGATGCGGCCACGAAGGGTGAGGTACATTTGGCGGACGTCTATAACACAGACTGGCATATGGGCACGAGGAGGAGATCGTCTGCGTTGATCGCGCGAGCCCCCATCACGTCGTGGAGAAAGTGAGCGACGTCGTGAATTCTGGTAGTTGTACTGATCGCGCAACGCGCCTCGGGACTCCGACCTAAAGTCACTGATGAAGACATTTCAGAAATGTGAAATGTGAGAGCCGTCCATACAACCCACTAGAGCAAGCTCGAGAGATCGGAGGACCAGCCGGCTGTATCGATGCCAAGGTCCCCAAAAAGGGTACGAAGACCTCCTTCATCATGAACGAGTAATATCAAGGGCCGTTCGCATCTGAGCGAATCTCGGACCTTGATCGATACGCTATTCTGCTTCACTACTTCAGTCTGGCCATACCGGAATTCCTGTACGAAAGCGTCGTTTGCGGTCCTCATACTCTCGAACCCCCCAAAACACTCACCACCTTCCGCTTGCCCCTGTTGCCAAAATTTCGTCTCTCTTCAATTTCCAGGTGAACGGATTTCCGAAGATTGGGAGATCTGTGTGAAGGTCCATCGAACACCACCCGATGTCAAGAATAACGCCCTTTTCGTGGGACCACTCGTTGAAGGCAAACGAAATAACATTTGCAACGGCCCAAGCGAGGACCTACTCAGGCCAAATTTCCAGGCATTGAAAGATGGTTTGAGGGCATGAAAAAATGACCTGAATGAGGCAGCTCTGTACAATGATAGCAAGCGAGAATCCAAAATGAAGTAAAATACCGGTTAGATTCAAAGGAGGAACGGAACTGGCCAGACTGGCCAATGATCCCAAGAAATACCTTGTTTGCGGCACTGTCGTCCTCACCTCGCCTCTTGCCCTTTGGTTTGAGGGCAGTTAGCTTTTTGGCTAGGTGAGAGACGCTATCAAATTGTAATGGCGAGAGAGAGAGAAAGTCGGATGCAAGTCGAGGGGAGCCTGTTTGATGTAAACCTTCTCTTTTAACCCACTCGGTGACGGGAAGAAGAATCGATGAAGCTCCCGATGGTCTAATTCCTGTCTCATATTTGCTCGCGCGCCATGATTCACCAAATTGAGAGACGAGAGGACACACCCAAAACCAGTTCCACTGAGGATTTTGAGCCGAAAATAGCTTCAGCCAATTTCTGTGTGTCATATTGGTATACTCTGGAATCATAGTCTTGAATAACTACTTCAACCTGACAAAAAGCAAAGTGATGCAGCACCCTTGCAAGCTCACGTTGGGTCTGAAGCCACCGATCTGATAGTATAAAAATACCGATGGTTGTTTCTCCATTTTGATGGTTAGGTTCAAGACCAGGTCACTTGCCAGCCATGCGTTTACAATGAGGCTGGCGATGGTTGGCTTGCTTGCAATATATGTTGTTGAAGAGGGTTGAAGAGACCGAGAGGCCTTTGATAGGACCGAGTCTGTTCAGCCATCTGTTCTTCCTAACTTCAAAAACCATTACCAAGCGCTCTCTCTTTACCCTTCCTTTCTCTCTCTTTCTCTCAGTTGTAGTTGTAGTTGCTTCATCTCGTCTCATCTTTCCATCTTTCCATCCTTCCATCCTTCCATCATTCATGTCTGTACCCCCTTCACACCCTATCTCACCTCCTCCGGGACCTGTAGGTGCCGAACAACAATCCACCGGTGTCCGCCGTCACCATACCATCACTGCTGCCTCAAGAAGTGCCCGGGCAGCTACCCGAGCACCGATCTCGGAGGAGTCTCAGGAACCTCAAACTTGGAATGACGAAGAGGTCGTCGATCAAGAATGGCCCGGATCAGTAGGTGCTGTCGGTGAGAAAGGCGGCTCGAAAGGCGGCTCTCTTCATCGACAGAGCTCCCTTCCTGCACGATATAACCGACGTACGTCATTTCATTATTTCCATCATTCAATCCCCTCTTGCGATGTGGTCAAGCGTGTATCATCGATCTCTGACACTATTCACTCAAGCTTATGGCCATGGATCGCGCGGTTCTGGTAATCTTACCCCTCGTACGTTGAACAGTCTTTCAGCGATTGCTGGCCAGGAAGGAGAAGAGGAAGAGTGGGAGACCGAGATCCGGGGCTTGCGGAACGATGATAAGGTATTTCCCCTCCAATTCACGATACGTATGCCGCATGCTGACCCCTTGTCTAGGCGACCTATGTCGCCGAGAACCCGCAATATCAGTCCATAGATCAACATGGTCAAAACTCGCCGTCCTCGATGTCCTCACACTTTGGTACTGTTCCCTCTCCACCTCCTGGCTCTGCAGTTCGAAGGCACCAATCACTCACATATGGCACTGCCACTGGAAGAATGGCCTCGGCTGGCCTTCGGCGTGCTGGGACTCTTCAAACCCAAGTCCGCCCATCTGGTCATCATCCCCAGACACCTAGCCCCACTGGCGCCGACGAAGAGTTTGCAGAGGGTTCGACTGGGCACGAGGACGAGTCCTATTTTACCCGGCAGACATCAGCCCCAAACCAGCAGTATCCCACCAGCCCGATTAACCGATCTCCGTGGAGTACCCCTAGCAATGAATGGCGCACCTCTGGGGGAAATGCCAGCTTAGTTGGGACCAACAATGGTAGCTCTGCCATCGATGACGTACAGCGAGCATTATCTGCCTTGGATATCAATAATCAAGCACAGGGTTATTCATCAGTTGCTTTCTCTGGCGCACAATCCAACCACCCACCACGCTTCAACCCGAATCAACCCCAACAGTCGCAGCCGCTCGCGGCTCTGCGTAGTGCAGCACCAAATGATAGTGATGTCAACGCCTCACGCAAGTTGCAACTCATTACGAATTTGGACGAGCGCGGTAATCAATTGGCCGCTGGTTCGTCAGGCCCTGTTAGTGCGTCCGCGTATGTTCCGCCCATCGGTCATGGGCTACCGCAGCCGACGGGGCAACCGCAACGTGGAGGCGCAGGCGACCACGATGAACGCGCCTTCACGGCTTCGGGGGCCTGGGACCAAAAGGAACGCGTTCTCCAAACTCGCTCTTCTAACCCAAACATAAATTACGGATACAACACCCAGCAGCAACAAGCAAAGGCGCAAGGAATCCCGAGCGTCCCCCCCATCCCGGCGCAGTTCCTTAATCAACAACAGAATTTCAGGCTGGGTTTGAATACTCAAGTAGGCGGCCTTGGGGTATTGGGCGCACAGCCGGGCATTCTCACGTCCCCTATCGACGTTCCCACTCTTGTCGCGACGAAGGGTTACAACCCCCAAAATTTTGACACGCGCCCCGCATTTGTTAGTCGCTTTCGTATCCAGCTGTTTTTCTGGCCATTCTCCTGACCTATTACTCAGGCTCGTTATTTTGTGATCAAATCTTACACTGAAGATGATGTACAAAAGTCTCTCAAATACGAGATATGGAGTTCAACCGACCCTGGAAACAAGAGACTCGATAAGGCCTTCAAAGAGACTGCTGGAAGGGGACCCATCTATCTATTCTTTAGTGTCAACGCAAGGTATTTCTATTACCTGTGTTTAAAAAATTCTTCTTTTTTTCCTTATCTAATTCAACAGCGGCCACTTCTGCGGTATGGCAGAGATGTTGACGCCCGTGGATTACACGCGCAGCAGTACTGTTTGGGCTTCTGACAAGTGGAAGGGCGTGTTCAAAGTTCGATGGATTTTTGTGCGTGACATTCCTAATGCGAACCTACGTCACATACGCCTTAAGTACGAAATATTTACTCTCAACTCCCTTCGCTGATGATGAGTACTTCTAGCAATACCCAAGAAAGAAAGCCAGTGACTAATTCTCGCGATACCCAAGAGCTACTCCCTGACGCAGGCCAGGAGATGCTTCGTATCTTCCATACACACCCAGCCAGGACTTCGTTGCTCCAGGACTTTGCCTTTTACGAGGTAATTGTCCTATAAGCAAGGTCGTGCTTGTCATCTGACACCATAGCTACATTTCCAGCTCCAATCCATTCAAAGAATGCAAGCCCAAGCGGTCGCGGCAGCAGCCGCCCAGTCCCCGCCTTCTCCACAGAACAGCTCACCGTCTCCACCACTCCAACAACAGCAGCCGTTTAGTTTGACCGCCCCGAATAGTCTGGCTTTCTCTCAACTCCAGATGCAGCATATGAGTCCTTTGATGCAGATGCAAATGGGCTTGCCTTTCGTAAACCCACAGGCGATGCAGACCTTGATGCGCAATCCTAGTCCAGTGCCGCCCAATCAAGGCTTCGCGGGGGTGTACCTGGTTTCCCTTCATAAGTGGGCATCCACGCATCACTTAAAGAGACCGATAGCTTTTCGTAGTTGGATATAGATGTGCTATCGACCTGCACTCATTGCCTTCCAAAAGAGCCGTCAGCGTGTACCAGTAGTATTAGTATACGGCTCGCTCCCATTTCTCTTGTCTTATCTGTCGCCGCTAATATTTTCGTAACAAATGTCCCAGCTACCATCTCATGATTTCATGATTTCCCCTTCACCTAACGCATACTGCATTACATCACGGACAGGGACACTGTCGAATGGACGCGGACTTTGGCCTTGTTCGTCATCCTCTTGTACTTGCACTGCACCAAATGTCAATTACGCTACTGAACTACTTACACTACGTGCTTTGAACGGTCTTAGTTAAAGATATGCTTCATCCTATAACCAACGCGGAATTTATCCAAATGTTGAGAAAATGCCGTCCTCACTTTGGTTGGCCAACCACAATAGGTCCTTAACCCGTCATGTATTTGCCTTGAACCATTCCCAGTGCTTACTTTTAAACAGCCATCGCAACCTCTGCGGGCCCAGATTCTACATGTCTTCTCTTTCTCCTCCGACGCTTGGTCGACTGGAAACAAGAGAACAATAGTCTTAGGGCTGACCTTCCCGACTCCTTCATAACTTTCCATGTGGA
Organism: Multifurca ochricompacta; assembly: GCA_022496185.1. Taxonomy (NCBI): domain Eukaryota; kingdom Fungi; phylum Basidiomycota; class Agaricomycetes; order Russulales; family Russulaceae; genus Multifurca; species Multifurca ochricompacta. The sequence goes on along the minus strand of WTXG01000003.1, from coordinate 507,821 downwards.
CCACAACCTCCAAAGCGATGCCAAGAAGATGGCACATGCCGCAAACATTGCGGCGACCAAATACAAAGCCCTCCACTCTGAGTTGCGCATCCCTTGGGGAGTCGCACCATTCCCACCCCGACCACGCGAAGGCGAGGCCATCGAGTCCTTGGCTCGAAACGCTCGCTATCAGCTCATGTTTGACGCGATGATATACAATCAGGTGGATGTCCTTGCGACGGGACATCACGCCGATGATCAGGTCGAGACAGTGCTCATGCGTCTTGGTGCGGGGAGCACAATTCTCGGATTGGGTGGCATGCGGCCCTTGCGCCGCTTCGGGATGGCGTTGGGCAAGGGCGAGAATGACTTTGGTTGGTTCGGACACGAAGGTTTAAACCGCTGGATTGTTCGCCCGCTACTCGATGTGTCAAAGGTGAGTACTCGAATGAGTTTTTTCTTAGGGGGAAGGGGAGGAGGTGATAAGTTGTTTATAGGACAGAATTTTAGCAACTTGCGACTCGCATAACATTCCCTATATACTTGACTACACAAATTTCCAGCCCGAACTTACGTTACGCAATGCCATTCGCCATGTACTCAGCAACAATGAACAGGAGCATCATATCTCTGGACTCAACGTTCGTCTCTGATGGTTCTGTAATTTTTTTTTCGGCCCTGACGTGCTAGTCGCTATCAAGGAGGGGACACCACCACTTCCTCCAGTCTTGGCGGACAAGATTATACGTATGAAGACTGCTTCCGAAAACCTGAAGATCCCGATTCCAATTGACTTGACGACTAGTAGGGAAAATCTTCATGCAGCCGTCCGCTGCTCATCCCGCAATCTCTCCGACATTGAAAGTAAAGGTGACTTACAGTTGACACACCTTTACATTATACTTGGACTAAAGCCCACCCCAAGTCAGCACTTATCTTAACCGCTTTTCCATCCAAGCTCCCCCTGGCACATTTATTCTCGCTGCCGACAAGCTTTTTACATCAGTTACGGATCCACTTGTGCAACTAGCGATGGTCCTTCGATACTACGATACATCTCACCACACCCGTGGGGGTCCACACGTGCACAAGCTGGACGCCGCCGCGAGAGCCTACAACGCATCGTCCGGCGCGTATGGGATCGTGACCCGGCTTCTGAAACGCGTACCTGCTTCGAGGCTGGTGCCAACGTCCTTTGGACACCGTTTAGGATCAGCGGAGACGGAAGACTGAGGTACGGACAGCCAAGGCAGGGCGAGCGCTTTGGGTGGCTTGCTTCACGTGCACCACCTCCACGACATTGCCGTCCAACGATGGATCGCGATATTAGCGCAGAACTAGCGACCTCAAAACAATGGGCTGAGGTGCTGTACGACAATCGATTTCTTGTCACATTCCAAATCAGCGCGATCCCACTTGGTGACCCTGTCATGGTCAGCGTCAAAGAGGGGTCCGGTTGTGTGAAGTTAGTCCTGGAGGGTAGATGGCTCTGGCCCAAGGTGGTATGGCGACGCGAAAGCGAGAAAGATGTCGTGATTGCACAGATATCTGTACCTGAACGTGATTGGTACGAGCCTGCGCCTGGTGTGAGGAAAAACTACTCTACACGTTTACATTCTGATGAAGAATGGGGAGCACGCCCGCCATGGCAAGATATTGTTGATTTTAAGTTTATACGTGTTCTAGACGAGCCCTAATGTAGACGTTTTAATCTAGGATGTGAAGATGACTGGAGGCATTCTGGTATTATGCATCAATCTTCGAACTTAATGCTATGGGATTGTAACTGCAATCATGTTTAATTGACTCGTACGCGCATCCCTAATGCCAGTACAAGGCTCACCGTAATTTCCCCTCCCCTGTATGAGCCACGCTTCTTTTTATTCTTCTCTTTTCTGAAGCCGTCTCCGCGTGTCACGATCAAATCCCGACTTGCCCGCGCACCATAGTCATCCGCTGGTGCACCCTGTAGATGCCTTCAGAAATGATCCATTACGCGTATGGAACGGGACAAACTCGTGATTCAAAAGTGTTGTCCTTCAGCCTCTCATCATGATATCTCATTATGTCGGCCTTGACACGCTGAAAGGGTGTGCTGGGCTTGCGTGAGGCTTTGCTTTCCCGGGCGGCGCTCGCAGGTACCGTTGCTGTAGTTGCAGTCACTACGGCTAAGCCTTCCTCGTTCACTCGCCGCTTCTTTGTCGGGAGCGCGTCGGGATCAGGCGTCGGCGATGGAACAGGAGTCTTTTCAAGTTCGTCTTCAGATTGAGACGAGGATGAGGTCGAACCTGTCGACTTCTGAGTAATGGCCTGGGTGGTTGTTTGTTTGTTCGGCAGTTTCGTAGCTTTAGAAGACCTGGAGGATGAGCTATCTGAAGTGTCGCCTTCTGAACCCGAGTCTGAACTGGAACTAGAGTCTGAGCTCGAGGACTTTGCTTTGGGTGTCGGTTTGGCTGCTGTTTGAGGCTCGCAGCCGTCATCAGAATCAGAATCAGAATCCGAGCTCGAGCTCGAGCTCGAGGCTGAACTTGATGAGGGCTCTGCTCTGCGCATAAGCTTGTTCGTCGTTGGAGGCTCAGTGCCTACGTCAGAATCGGACTCCGAGCTAGAGCTAGAGTCTGAGCCTGAAGAGGGTTTCGTTTTCGCTTTTTGCTTCGATTTGATCGACTTTGGAGGCTCATCGTCCTCATCAGAGCTCGAATCGGAGCTAGAGCTAGAGTCTAAGGACTGTGTAGAAGGCTTTTTCTCCCTAAGGATCTTCTGTTTACTTCTACCTTCCTCAGAGCCAGAATCTGAATCTGAGCCTGAACCGACATCGGGTTCCGAATCAGCACTTGAATCTGAGCTTGACTCATCCGTAGACTCTTCCTCGCTTTTAACATCATCTGCAGAGGAAAGAGTTTTGCTCGAGTCACGCTGGGACTCTCTTATGATTGTGACTGTTTCCTGCTCTGCCTTTTTGGGAATGTCATTGCTGTCGTCGCTGCTATCGTCTAAAGCCGAAATAGGTGAAGGTACATTGGGAGTTGATGAAGCACAAACCAGATGAATCAGCTGAGAGCAAATAGAGATTGTTGAAGAGCCATAAGTCGCACGAGGTACATTCTCAACAGGCAAGAATCTTACAAGGCCCCGACTTGCTCGTCTTCTTGGCTGTCAAGTTGGCTTCTACTTCACTGTCGTTGTCTTCAGAAGAGTCCTCAGACGACTCTAAACATCTCGATAGGTCTTCTAAGAAGGCATTGAGGCTCGATATACTCACCAGAATCAGAATCAGAATCAGAGCTTGTGGGATCCCTGAAGCGGTCTTAATAAAGAGAAGGAACAAATACGGACACTTGCACCCACTCGGGATTCGCATCTGCCTTCAGCTTTTCCCACTCGCCCAAGATCTCTTGTAGCGTTGGCCCCTCGTGCTTGGCACTGTCATCTATGTTGACAATGCCATTGGCAGCCTTTTTGAGAGCGGTTGCGGCTTTTTTGTGTGATCTTTCCGTTAAAAAGGAGTAAATTAAAATATAGATATCTATAATAGAGAGTGAACCGAAGAAGAAAGATGGAGCATGGAGCATACATGCAAGGTCAGTTCCCGCATAAGGCTGAGCGATAATGGATAATGGATCGTTGGGGAAGGAAAGGGAGAGGAGAAGGTGAGAGGGAGGGAGTTGATTAGGTAATTTGTGTCCGGGCCGGTCGATCCTAACCAAAGGTTACAGGGTTACAGGTTACAGGGGATGATTGATTGTTCTGATTTTTTTGTGTCTTGTATTGTATTTTGTGGATAAAATATACAATGAAATGAAATGAAATAGAATAGAATAACAATAACAAGGCGTTGCAATGTTTTTTTCTATTTGATTGATTTATATATTTGATTATTGATCGTTTTCGCGAACGAAATCGAACCGGGCGAGGCGCTGAACTATTCCACCGATCCTAAGTTAGATTCATTCGGACTCGATGGGCGATACCGTCAAGAACTTTCCTCAATTCACAGAAAAATTTGACGGCTCATCCCTGAGGATTGCCATAGTACACGCACGATGGAACAAATCCGTCATCGATGCGCTCATTTCTGGCGCAGTTAGCAAGCTCAAGGAGTCTGGCGTCAAGGACCATAATATCGTCCTTCAGTCCGTACCCGGGAGCTTCGAGCTCCCCTTGGCTTGCCAACGGTACGTGTCATGATCCACTCTTTCCACTCCCTCGTAATTATGCCCCTAGAGTGATCGTTGGCTCTCATGTTCAAGCGGGCGCAACCGCGACCGACCTGCTGGGGGGATTAGGCATCGGCACGCCGCGCTCGGCCACTCCTGTCCCAGGCTCAGCAGGGGCTACGAATTTCTCGAGCGCCCCTAATAAACCCTTCGACGCGGTGATCGCAATCGGCGTGCTCATCAAGGGCTCAACTATGCATTTCGAGTACATTTGTGAAAGCGTCTCCCACGCACTCATGCGCGTTCAGCTCGACTCAGGTGTACCAGTCATCTTTGGGGTCCTCACCGTGCTCACGGAAGAGCAAGCCTTGGAGCGTGCAGGAATAGGTCGCGTAAATAAAGGTCACAACCATGGTGAGGACTGGGGCGCTGCCGCGGTAGAAATGGCGTCTCGGACACGACGGTGGGGCGAAGGGAAGTTCTGAGGGTACTACAAGTCAAAAAAACCAGCGTTGTACCCATACGATTTTGTATATGAGAAAAAAACGAATGAGACCATCTTCTCCCGATTCACCGATCCATTGTGGTTTGGTCGCCGAGGTACGCCCAAGTGCTTGTTTAGCCGGTCCCTTGCTTTTTTCTCGGAACTTATGAATGCGGCTCTGAGCAAGAATTCCTAAAATTTTATGAGTTGACCTCTAGGGGGACTGATCGCTCTCCTGGGGAAATTATGCAGTGGTCTTCCTGGACACGGGTTGCCATCGCTTTCCTTTCCATCGAGAAAAAAGTGTGGCCGCTTTGCAATTCTATAATTTCTGGGTCCACCTGTGCTCGCGTTGCGCGACGTCTGACATAGTTGGCACTGACAAAAAAAATTCGACCTCACGGGGAAAAAAAACTGCTTAATCCAAAAATATCAGGATATCGACTACAGAATAAATTGGACAGGATAGAACTACAGACGGAATAGTGGTCGGTGTGATGAGTTTTTTAAGTCGTGTGCAGCGAGAGATGGGGAAAAGTAGCGCTGGTCGTAATGCAATGCAGTAGACTTATCAATCGAGAGCTCCGTCAGAAGCAAGTGAATGAGTCAAATTGGATAGGGAATAGCATTAACCTTGGTGATGCAAATGAGCCGAGTAGGTGACTATCTCGCAAAAGACGCAGTAGGGCCAACAAGGGAAAGTAATCGCACCTTTTTCTACACCGATGGAGTCTCTTACTTACGCCTCTTGGGCAGTATGCTTGGATGAGCTGCACTCGGTCTCACGGGCTTCTTCTCGTAAAGAAGGCGGGTATCGTGAGGAATTTTGCCGCCGTGTTGAGAACGAAAATGTCGGTTTCGTGCGTCTTGCCTGGCGAAGCTGCCATCCCGAGAAAGGTGTTCACAGACTTGCACATGGATTGCGAACCAAGAGACCTACGCGATATTACAGGTGGAACACACCTCGGGTCTGTCCGTAGGCAGGCCCGCATTTCGCTTGTGCCCATCAGATTTTAAATGCCTAGCCAGGCTCTCTGGCTTCACCATCATGCAACATTGGAGTAGGTCCTTTCGCGACTCAAGAATGGTCAGGATTAGCTGCGAGATTCATAAGAAAGCCCGTACTGATCCGTCGTCACTATCGATGTGAGTGGTCTTGCGTTTCTTGCCGCTACGGGTAGATGCTTGTTGGAGAGGCCGAGGTTTCGACGGCGCAGCCGTAACTTGAGAACCTTCTTGGCAGGCAGGACCGGCCGGTGTAGGCGTTGGTTCCGAGGAAGTGGGACATGCCTGGGGAATACGATCGTAAAGCTTACTGTCGGGTGAGAGGGGGGACCGATCCGTGAAAGCAATAGAAGGATCAGGGACCGAGAAGAATGCATCCGGTGCAGGTGGGTAGTTTTCGTAGGCCGGTGTAGGCCAAAGGTAGTCAAAGTTGAAGGCAAAAGGCGATTGAGCATCGTCGAAGACAAATTGTTGACCAGATTGAGGTTGGCCTGCAAGGGGGATGCTGGTGTTCGCAGAATGAAGCTGCGAAAAATTAAATGGGTCCAATACCTGGCTTATTTCCGGAGGCGACGAAGTGGCGGCGCACGGAGGATTGTAGTAGCTCGGCGAATTTCTCGGCGAATTTTCGTTGAGGGACGTGGAGGTTGGATCGTATAGACCGTGCTGTATTTGTGAAAAACTGCGAGAGTAGTCACTTGGTGTGGGAGATCGGGAGAAAATATAGGACACCTCCAGAAGATTGGACCAGGTGTGTTCGCCCATGCCGGGGGAGCTGTGATACATGCAGCGAGGAATACTCGCAGTGCAGACGAGGTTAAAAACCAGGTGTGGACGCATGAAAGCGGGTTAGTTGATTAAATATCAGGGTCCCGTCTGGACCAACAAAGACCTACAAGGACAAACTAAGTTCACCCACCTCGTGGACAAGCTGAGGTCCGGGATCAGATTTGTACTCGGCAAATTTCCCCGGTCTGAACAAAGTCCTCGACAACACTGCGTACGGACCGATCCCTCTTTGAGCCATCACGACCGTTGAATCCACGAAGTTCAACTGTACTCATGAAAAATGGGCGGACATGGAAAGCAGGGGAGGAGGTAGTAAATTCAGGGACCGTGCAAGATGGGGAAAATTGTGGAGAGAACATTCGTAGGGTCAGCCACTACAATATTTCCCGATAAGTTCTTAGCGGAAGAGCGTTATTTCCTAAGTAACGGCTGGCATACTTGGAAGGCGAGCTTATGTCTTGGGCGGCAAGGGGGCTTGGAGTTAGACTGAATGGGAACAAGCTGCAGAACCCCCTCCGGTTGTCGTCCAACCACGACGGTGTTATATTTTAGATGCGATAAAGTATACAAGCGTTGCCGTAAGATTGTGAACCAAGAAATCATGTCATCGTGCGGTCCTACAAAGCTCTCCAGTAAAGATTGAAACCCCCGCCCGCAGTAAGCCTTCTGTGTCGAAGGCGTGCGAAGAAGGATGTCGGGGAGAGAAAAAAAACAAGAAGTTTAGCTCTGACGACCGGGTCGCAGGTCGATAGAGTTCGAAAAAACAGCAGACTCCGACAACTTCTGCTCGACTTCAGAAGAATGGTAACACAAAGATAACGTATCTTGATTGTGGTATATCCAGCTTAGTTGGACGGCTCCTCTTTGATGCCCATCCAAATCCTTGTTCTATCCTTGAAGTCCTTGAAAATCACCTGCGGGAGGATTATGGGTAACCGAATACGTTATTTTCTCTGGCATTGCCCTATATCATGGTTACCTTTATCCCGAATCCTTGTGCAATACGAAAGGGTTTAGGAAAAGTACGCTTGATAGCAAGAGAGCCAAGTAATCAATTCTGTAGGACACCCGAGCAACTGTAGAACAAGGTAGGCAAAGTGTTAGGGTGCGTTTCGCAGTCTTCAGCTTGTGAGAGGACTTAACTTGAGAGAGTCGAACGACGCTCAAACACCCAAAACAAGCGTAGCGACATATCAAAATTCGAGTCACCGTCGTATCTTCCTATATAGTATTTCACCTACATCTCTTGAACTATCAGTTACGAAGCCATCCACCGGATCGAGAGGTGCCCTATTCAAGAAGCGCCGAGACGGGCAAATCACGGGAAGTCCCAGTCACAAATTTAGATATACGAGGGCATGTAATTGGCAGAAAAAGGTTGTCCACGGCTCGTCCAGCCGGTACCTATCTATGTGTTCTCAAGAGAACGATTGGCCGTGAGCCTTTGGAAATCCTCATAGAATGCACGTAGATAATCCACCAACTTACGCAGAGGAAATTCTGATAACTGACGGGATGGACAGGCGACTATCCACATATCCTGCACTGTAAAACAATGTTTGAAAGACAACATCACCAATCACATAGACACAATTGATTTTTTTTTGGGCGCCATTTGTCCAGGAAGCGTACCACGTGGCCAAGGGGCGAGTACCTTTCACGTCAGACATAACAGGTCGAGACCCACCGTTGCACTGCCCAGGAAATGATTACCCTGGAAAATCACCTAGACCAATAATGCATGGATGAGGCGTTCCCGGAAAGTGATTTGTGATCGCACTGGACGCAGGGAGATGCCCAGCGCAAAAAGAAAAAAAGAGGGGGCCCGTTCAAGTGACGAGGCCAGCTAGCGACAACCTATGGAAAGCCAGGCAGTGCAGGTGTCTTTTACTTATTTTAAGTGAATGCGAAATGCAAATGCGATCTGATCACCTTCAAGCTAGCCACGTGGCTTTCTACTCTTACTATACACAAATGACAGATATGTGACATGTGACAGTTCACTCAACTGTGACCGCACAAACAACCGCAAACAATTGCATATATATTCATATTCCAAAGATTCAGATCTCTATTCTGGGTCTCTATCCTCCCACAGTAGAGGCCTGAATTCTTGGCATCCGCTACTGAAAGAATAGAATAGTATACCCACAACTGCAAAACTAAAGAAGATTTAGAGATAACGACGAGTTTTTGCTCAATAAAATCAGCGGAAGGAAAGCAAGTAACGCTGGAGAAGCTGGGTAAGCAGTATCAAACACAAATAGCGTGATTTCAATATTCAAGTAGATTGGAGCTGAAACTTGAAGACTGTTATGAGACCCAGACTGCCGCAGTCATATGCGTATTAGCTCGTAAAAAAAAAAATATGAGAAGACGTACAGGCCAGAGCAATGACAAGATATAACGTGATCAACATGAGACCTTCCATGTAGTTGGACTTTCCATCTCTAAATGGACGGCGTGCCCAACGTGGTCAGCGGATCCAGCGCGGAGAAAGGGGTGAGACAATAGCATACTGGATAAGAAGGTTGACAAGAAGCACGGAGACGAAAAAGGCCACGGTCTAAAATCATCATTGAAATGGTTTTATCGAAAGATCAGGAGGGTTGTGCGTACCTCGAAATCGTCGAAAAAGAGCGTAAGCTCATGCCCAGAGCTGTGCAGATACGAGATAGGTCAACAAACGGCCACGGACTCACTTGGACGCCGAATATGGAGACAGACTACTTACATCCAGCCAACAACCACGAGGAGGGGGACAACAAAAGTGGCGATTTGCTGCCAGGAGGTCATCAGGGATTAACGGAAAAGAAAAGTGAAAGAAAATACTCCTTACGATCGAACTGCCTATACAGATGCCAATAGTAAGTTCCATTTTGTCCTTCATGGCCATCCACACGGAAGTGACGTGTTCAGCTGCATTTGCCTACAAATCGCCTTCAATGAAGCTCTGAAAATGAAACGTGATGTATACTCACGACAATGGGAAGGAGAATAAGACCAATGAATGACTTTGGGATCTCAAATCTGTTTGCCGTCTCCTCAATCGATGCAACCACTGAAGACACTCGACTTTGAGTCACAAGCGGCGTCATACAACCAAATATACTCACAGTAGTCCGCGACTAACGATGTGATGATAGTGACAACCAGAAGGCTGCAACACGCGTGCGCGTGAGAAGGAGAAGGAATAAAATAATACACGTGTACATACCCCAGGCCAGCGGCAACAACGCTCATCTTCGGAGTTTCTTCCAACTCCGGAGCGCGCTCATTAGTATGGGCCTCTGCATCTCTAGGCTTTGGCTTCGCAATGAAGAGAGATGCGTGTGTCTTGAGTTGGAAGATGAGATATGCGATGTAGACACCAAGCAAGAGTATAGCAGTCCCGCGAGAGATAATCAAAAGGCCTTTTTGAGCACTCTCGTCCAGATCAGAGATCAAAGGGTCAGTCGCTGAGGCCATTAGGTTCCCCTTTACTGGCGAAATAACGTGCTTTGCGCTATGATACGCAGCAGGGATCACAAGGGCTGCGAATAAGATTAAAGCGCAAGCTATGTGAGAGGATCTGGTGGACCTACTGATGCACGCAAGGGTCATAAGCTAACGGACTCGTTAGCAGAAGCTAATAGAACTAACGTGGGCTCTCACCGAAGCATGGCTGTAGACAATATATGTCAGGATGAGCGGGTCACGAAGGGAAAAAAAAGGGAGGGGGGGGGGCTTACGTCTGGGCAGCTGTCACCTGAAACTCACTCTCATGGATGTAGATTCCACCTATGTGACGGACGGAGTGAGTGCACGCGCTCTTGGCAGTGGCTCCACATACCGGCAAGGAAGGAGCAACCCAAAACCAAGAGAATATTAGATAGGATGGAACCCAGCATCTACGCGTGGTAAGCGTGTGTTTTCAAGGAGATTTGGTCGGGTACCCACGGAAGTCTGCACGATCCGAACTTCACCTTGGAGGAGCGCGGTGAGACCCACGATGATTTCTACAGCATTTCCGAAAGTAGCGTTCAACAAGCCGGCAAGAGTTTGCCCAAGGGACAGAGACATCTGCTCCGTAGCATCGCCAAGTAGCTGAGAAGAGCTCCTTGTAAGAGCATAAAATTTCCGGATCGATTTTCCACAGACCTTGGCAAGGGGTACGATTGCAATAAAACTAAACCCGAATCGCAGAGGTGCATCCCAATTCAAATAGTGAGAGGCTGCAGCCACTGGGACTAGCAGCAATAGGAGGTTCAACCAGGAGCCGAAGATGAACCATCGGTAGGAGTCTATCCATGAGGGTTCACCATCGGCTTCTATAAGCTTCACCAACTTGAAGTATAATGATTGATTCTGTCGTCGGCGACCATTCAAAAGGGGTGTTTGTTCTACGGGAGACATACAAGTTGAATGGTGAGAGGAGGAGAAGGAATGTAACGCTGGAACGCACCTTGGGGGTTGGTTGGTGGGTTTATGTTAGTTTCAGTTGTCAGCTGCTTAAGCCAAGCTCGGCTTGGCGTTGTGGCTGTGTAAAAATTATTATTTATTTCCCAATGCTGGTATCGGTGCGGTGTCAGTATCAGTTCACCGTATTGTTCATCGTTCATCAGTTTATCAACTCTGTCTCCGTCATTGACGTTGACGTTGGCGTCGGCGTTGGAGGAATTCCCTGTTCGTCCGCGTTACCTTCTTCATCCGCATCCGCACCCCGCACCCGCACCCGCACTCGGTCCGCTTAAGTGCATCACATTCCCGAATTGCAATAAATTCCCACGACCCTTCACCACCCTCGGAATCTCGATGACTGACACCCCCGTGTTAAGACATCTTCCGACTGTTATTCCGTGCACAGCACGGATCGCCTTATCTCCCAGTAATCCTTGTACCAATAGTCGAATCCAAGCGCCGTGGCTGACCACGAGAATGAACGAGGCGTTTGTCCCTACAACAGTCTCGTTCCACCACGTCATCGCCCGCTTCATCACAGCTTCCGGACTTTCTGGCTCGCGTATCTCTCTTTCCTTTCTGTCTCCCTTGTCCGTAATGAGTCCCTGGAAGTCTCCCCAGACGCGACCTTGAAGATCACCCATATACTGTTTGACCCGACATTTACCACGCGTTCATAATCGGGGTGAAGAATGGCCCAAAACGCACCCGTTCCCGTAATGCTATCTCCCTTTGTAGCTTCACCTTAGGGTGATGGACTAGGATCCGCTCCGCAGTACTCGCTGCGCGCCGAAGGTCACTCGAGTAGCAGGTATTGAACGGAACATCCTTCAGCGCCCTCGCTACTAGATCCGCTTGCTTCTCGCCCTCTAAATTTAGGGGAGTGTCGAGCTGTCCTTGGATTATCTTCCGCCTGTTCTCCTCCGTCTCTCCGTGGCGCACTATGTAGACCTGGACAGTCTCCATTGAGGTGCCATGTATCTTGCCCTGCGACATGGCGTGGTAGCTCGAATCTGAGATCTTAGTAGACAACACAGGCGTTGGCAGCAAAGTGAACAGCTGGAAGGTCAATGTCAAGTCGTAACTTGGTTCGAATGATTGATTGTCAATCGATTGTCAATCGATTGTTGCCATGATGAGCTCGAATTATGCTCACAACCCTAACCTTATGGTTTCACAAGATACATCTTCTGTCATTCCCACTCGACCGACCCCTACTGACCCAAATTCCCGGTGAAATGCCACACAGACGACCTATAATATGTGTACGCTACGCTAATGCTAGGATTTCGCCAACAATCCCGCCAATCCTCCCATCTTTGAATTCAACAGGCAACACCTTGACAATCGTTATGAGAGTGCTGATTGTAGCCACCTCGAGCGAAGTCTCTTGCTCTCTGGCGGCGTATAGCTATCCCAGCCATGGGCAACATGAGAACGCCACCAGGGAACAATAGACTCGTCAGCTTACCACATTGCCAAGGCCTACGAGTGCTCGATAGGCGACTTCTACATCCCCGCTTTCTAGACGTAGCACCTGCGTAAATACACGACCGCGTCGTCATCTTTGGAATGGAGAGTAAGAAGGGAAAGGGAAAATCATACATTGGATATAATATTAATGTGTTGTGCACGCAAACTCCTGTCGACGCCCCCTTGTAACACTATACATGAAAAGCTGTCCGAACCAATTAGCTCCAGCCACGAAGATCAGAGAAGGGGGGGGACGCTGGTAATCTGAACCTATGTGGCACTTACTTGAAGAGTACTGTAGATAAAGCGAGGCGTTGTCCCTTTGTGAACTTCTCATACGGTGCACCACCGAGGATCCCAAAAATCTGGACATAGGAAGGTACCACCTTTCATGGGTAAACCACGGTGTCATGCGCTGAAAGAACGCACCTTCTCGACCCAAGTCCTATCGCCAATTTTCGTGCCCTCTTGAAAAGCATTGGCTACAGTCCGCAAAACGAGCAAAACGTTTGTTTCCTTTGCCTTGGATGATGGTGAAGTGCCGTTGTCAATTGCAAGTTCGGCAGCTCGGAATAGTGCATCAAAAAAGGTATTATTATCGATGAGATCCGCGCAGAAACCGCTTAAAAGACGCGCAAGATCAATCACTAGATTAGATGCAAATCAGAACGGCGTATTCAAACGGCGGGCTGCGAAGTGAGAACCTGGAAAGCGTTGCGATGCCGGCCATCGATTGAGCATCTGCACAACGGTTTCGACGTGCGCATTTGTCAGTTTGACGGTAGGTGACTTCCCCGCGGTAGACTGCGCGAGGAATGTGAAAGTTTCTTCCAGGTGGCCAATTTCATCTGGGTACATGGCAAGAGCTGACGTCGACTGTAAGGAAGCTTAGACATGTCCGATCCAAATGGTTAGAAGTTCGTACAATTTCGCTGCGTAGAGCCTGATCGAACTGATAAAGCTTCCCTTGCATGGCAGATACATTCGCTTGCTTGAACGATAGGGCCTTTGACTAAGAAGGGTATGAGGATGTTTTGCGCCACCATCTGATTGACCCACCACTGGAATTACAGAAATAGTCGAGGCTGGGGAATCCGTTACCGTTGAGGCGAAACCTGAGACGTAGCGACTGGCACCCGTAAAAGGATCACTGTACGAGGATGACGCTGTGGGAGGCGTTACAGCTGAAGACCCGGTCGATATGTATCTGGATTCCCCAGTATAGGGATCTGAGTAGGCAGATGCTGGGGTCACAGAGGAGGTCGAGGCGGAGGGACGATGACGCGATGCACCTGTATCAACCAGGGTATCAATAAACTAATGAGAAAATGACAAGATAAACTCACCCGTAAACGGGTCTACATACTCCTCATTTCTGCCGAGGTTCACGCCGCCAGTGTTCTTCTCAATAAAATGCACAACCTGGTCGATATAGCTGAGTGGAAGGTCGTTCTGTTCCAGAAAACGCCGAGCGGCAGTGAACGGGTTTTCTACGGACGTGTGTAGCATATACAAGGTCGAAGCGAGTGATAAAACATACCATTGGCGTTGTATGGAAGCTTAAGAGGCGGTACCCCGTCCTGGATGTCAACGTCGAAGACGTAATCGTACTCCCTTCCCTCGTGGAGCTGTCTGCGCCCAGAACCGACAGCGTCAACGACTTCTCCAATTTTCTGCCACTGATTCCTGGCGCTGTCCCACTGATTGAAATCCTGGTAAAGTATAAGTCAAGAAGCAGTGATAGAACATACTTGGTGCGCCTCGGTTATTGTGCCGCTTTGAATCATTTTGACCTCGCCTGGCTTGCGTCCTGGGCGGGATTGAGATGAGAGGAGCACACACGCACACGACAAAAAGAGCATATACCAGGGCTACTAAGAGCCTCGGGACCAGGAAGATCAGACTTCTTTACATCCCCAACTTGCTGTGCAGGTAATGCTTGACTTGCAACTAGATCATCGAAGGACATCAAGTCCTCAGAAGAAGCCCATCTTTCCTCGGCCTCACTAAAGATGCGTATGACACCGTCGCTAGCACCAGTCACGATATCGCCGTTAGGCACCGCAGAGACCGACCACACTGAGATGGCCGGATGAATTATGGTTTGGTAGCACTCCTCATCTGCTCGATATATGGACGAATTGTTGTGTAGAAAAGGGAGCGGAAAATTACCTCGCCAAATACGCAAGCTTCGGTCTTCTCCACCTGATGCTATGTCGCCATTCGGGAGTATCGATATTGTATACACGAAAGACGTGTGAGCTGAGAGTGAGTGAACTATGTCACCCTCAAACGTCCATATTGTAATTTCGCTGAGTGGGACATGAGGTAAGCACTGGCGCACCAATTATAAACTAACATACGAACCTATCGTTGGAGCCCGAAGCGAATCTTGTATTCGTGAGGAGAGCCAAGCTACGCACTGCGTCCTTGTGGCCGTGAAAAGTCCTAAGACACTTATGCTGTCTCCATAATTTTATAGTCTTATCGGCAGAACCTGTAGAAATCGAACGCTAAGCGGGAACGTTCAGTGCGAGGGAGCTTACCAGTGAGGTACTCTTCTCCATCCATTACTACCACCGCCCATACAGACTGTGTATGCCCTACAGGTCATACACAAGCTGAAAGTTGGTCCATACTTTGGCAGTTCTGTGGAAAAGAAGGATCCATTGAGGGCGAGAAGTAGAAGAAGGGGGGGGAATATACACACTTGTCCCATGATCCTGAAATGATGGTGCCGTCTCCGCCGACATGTAAAGCACAAACGTTCTCAGAATGACCGAGTAATGTATACAAAGGCTCTTCTCGAGTCGGCTCGATGGCCCATATGTTGATGGTCGAGTCCTGGCTGCCTGTAACGATATAGCCTAAATGAAATGAAGTGATGAGAGAGGTTTGTAGGCTATCATGTGATGTTCTCACCCCGAGGCGCTTCTGGTGTCGGCGGCAAGTAGGCCACAGAATTAATGAAGCGAGGACCGGAGCGGAAAGTGTGAGCAGGTGAGAACGAAGATCCTGAAGCCTTTATCCATGAGATCGCCGTAGAATCGCGCGAAGCCGAGAGGATTAGATCGTCTGAAGGAGTAACGAGTGCTCTAACCTAAAGAAAAGTTAAAGTGCCAAAAGCGAGTTTGAAGAGAGAGGTAACACACGTCCTCGGAATGAGCTTGAAGGGTAGCGGATAGTTTAAAAGGCATACTGTTGACGTGGAGGTTACAGGAAGAAAGGTAAACGATATGAAGTGAGATTTGTGATTGATGGATGAAGGAAGGGCAGCCACTAATGGCCTGAAATATTCTAAGCAAAAAGACAAAAGTATAGTATAGCAAGCATTGCTAGATATAGTACAGGCGTTACCATCGACGACCGACTGATATCATATATCCTCTCTTATCTCATTCTCATTCATTCATTATATCCTCCTCCTCTTCCTCCTCCTCTTCCTCCTCCTTTCTCTCCAAAAAAAGCACCCTTCATATTCTCCAGGCCGGCCCTTAACATGGCTTGGCATTATTTATATGATTAAGCTTGGCCACCTCGATTGCTTTACACCCCTCACCTCTTAACTTTCATCTAGCCTAACATTTAACATCAATGGCCTGATGACACGCGTGTGAGGACCTCGCAGGAGATGAATTAATGGTGCAAGGCATAGATTACCCCTCCGTATCTCTCCGTTGCCGCTTACCCTCTCACGGCTACGGGGTTCGTTAGTGTGGTGTACATTTTCATTCCCCACTTGAGGCGACTTAGGCTTTCGCCTTCGCCGCCTATACGCCTATACCGTTTCCTACGTGACATGTAATATCATATTCAATACCAATTATCTGCAAACTGCAATATTGTTTTTATGTCCCCGCTCTCTCGGAGCTCAAAGCTTAAGTTTTTGATAGGCTAGGCCTTGCCTGGCCTATTTTAAACTACTGCTACTGAAGCCACAGAAACTGAATTGGACACCACGTCCACTTCCATTTGCTTCACTTGCCAACCTTTCTTTTTCCTGCTTTGGGGTCCATATCCATAATAAATCCTCGTTGCGCTTGCATAGGAACATGCCGACAAGTCTCGGGTAATCCATGACTCTAATTTCGATCTCGTATTATCACCCACCCGAGCATTCACAACATTTTTTGGCCTCATGGTCAGGGTCGGGTCATCCGGAACCTCCCCAATTCTTTGGATCAGCCATCTGGGAACCATCTAGAATCAAACTCTTACGACAACTCACGACATAACATGTCATGACGGCGGCAATGTTACAATCCGATCAGTATCTAACAGGCGCAAACTTGAGGACCGGGACATCTTGGGCTTTCTTAATGCAACTCTAACGCCGTGGCTGGGCCGAGACCCGACTCTCCACTCATGCCAAAGCAACGGCTCTGATCCATGAAATTCAGCACACTCAATATGCCTGAGCGGCAGTCTGATCGTGTCGGCCTCCAATTGGTCGGCAACACATATGAAATTTGGAAGAACAGCAGTCAACTCCAAACTTTAGGTCAATGGGAGAATGGAAACATCAAGAACAACCGTCATCAATTGTACGCAAGTAGAAGAGCCTGGCAACGTCAAGAAAAGATTCTATTCCTGAGTGACACCGGTGGACAAGGCAAGGTAGTCCCTAATACTGTGCGTACCCAGAGATACCAAGAAAAGCAACGGCGCCCAGAAAGAGAGCCCACATTTATTCATATAAGTTGACAGCGGTGACCACCGAAATCTTGACTTTCTTTCGTGCACTGAGTTCTCTATTGAACTTTGCCGTGGTGTCCGGCTTGGTTTACGCTTCAGTTCGTTGTTCACATAGGTCGGGAGGAAAGCGGCGGCGTTTTGCGTTTCTCCTGCGCTTGATACTTATGACAGCCGGATTCTAGGCTGTATCTGACGCAATGTCGGGATCAGTTAGACTGCGTCAACTATCCACGGACGTATCGGCTGGTCCTGTGAACGCATGACTTGCTTCCTTAGATGACGAGACCTCCCGTACCCTGCAAGCGGTGTGATTTGATGCACGATTCTAGGGTGCACAAAGTCGTCGTCAGGTACCGCCAATGACTGAAAGATCGTGGCAACGGCGCATTGTGACAGCCAGCCAGAAGACAGTCATAGAAGAGGGATGTAATTGGTCAGTTAGGAAAAAGTGTGCACATACGACCGTATCTTCCATCCCCATCATCCGAAGCTGCATGGCATTACTCGGGTCGAAGTAGTCGCGATATTTTTGCCCCCGCTTTGAAGCCGTGACGAAGATGTACTTCTGTTTCACAGTCCTCTGTTGCTTGACTTTACCTTTGCCATTCCTCGTCTCGCGCTTCTGATCCGGGTGGCTAATTCCTTCGCTATTTATCCGGGGTGCAATAAAACCTGGATATGGCTCAGCAAACAAAATGGCAACAACTATGCTATTAATTTAAACCTTCAACTTGAAGTCGTTTAAACAGTTGAGCTGCCACAATAGGCTCGCAATCTATTGTGACGTCTCTATGTCACTGTTGACACCGATATAACTTCACGCACTGATAAATTTTGCGAAGGCACTTGAAGATTCGGGTTTATGAATCTCGGCTATTTTGATGGCTCGTCTGCAGATATGGATGTGCATCTTGGTTGTCAACGAGAGAGGTTTACTAACCGAAAAAGGGCTAGTCGGCTAAAATTTCCGAGTAATTCTTCGTACCATGTTTGGACTTTGATAATTTCCCAATTTTTATCCTTTCGTAGGCTGCAATGAAAGCATAGGAATTCATTCGGTAGACGCTTGTCGCGTTGAGAGTGGTACCTGTAAATAGTTCAATGTGATAGCCGCCCGAATTCGGTAGCTGCGTACCCCATGCACCTATAAGTATCATAACCTGTTAGCGTGATGCAATTGACACTTTGCAGCTTACGTGCCAAATATGGTACCATCTTTTGCATCCGCCATCACACAAGATGCATTCATCGTCCACCTGTAAAGGGTGAATTGCGAGGTAAGAATATGCGGAAGTGATTGTGATATACCGGGACATGACAGTCGCAGTCCAATATGGCATCTGAAGCATTTGTTGACGTGTTTCCAGAATCCCTTGGTGTAAGCACTTCATTCTGGATATCGTCATATGATACTGGGGATTCGACAGGAAATGACTCTATTGTATCGGCACTGAGATTATAATTTGCTCGCTGCACGTCTGTGTCTGAAAGGTGGCTTTAAATCGTCATAAAATAAGCGATAAGAGGGTGTAGTATACTCAGAATCTCCCCGGTCTTCTCCGTGTCGGTTCGCATCTTCATCAGGTCGGCAGCAATTACCTGAGTATCAATGTCGCTGCTGGCAACATTTGTCAAAGAGCATGCTTGCGTAGAAAAATCGGAAGGGGGAAGAGAACCAGTGGCCACCGGAGACCTGCTGTCCCTAGTGACCTTCTGGGTCGGCGGGAGACTATCAGTCCATTCGCCTGTATCCTGATTGTTCTGGAAATGGTTAAGATGATGGGAGACTGCCAGATGTTAATCAAGTTCACCAGATGCTGTACGCAGTCAGGAACCAATTCCGCTCGTCCGCTGAACAGGAGCTCCTGCGTAGCTCTGCTAGTGTCGATGTCCATGATATCCTTGTCCGGTTCCGATTCTCGAGGCTGCATGAAGAAAGTTCAATGCCTCCTTCCTTGGTTCTGGCTCCCATTGGCATCCATTCGTCGTCTCGACTAAATCCAGAGTTACGTAAAGCGCCCCGTGGAAAGTCAGAGCAGTTCTCAAACTCCGTATCCGCATCTAGGGAATCAAATCGGCTGATCCTTTCAGCATCCCAGATAATATTACGCTCTCGAGCGTCTTGTTTCTGCGCCTCGATTTGGACCTGTTTCTGAGCGGAAAGGGATGTCCTGGTGCCATTGGCGCCATGACTAGCCACTGAGGAAGAAATACCGTTGGTGGTTTCTGCACATGGCACGTAGGCGGAGACTGAGGCAACATGGACGTTCACGCTGGTACAGAGTCACCAATCCGTATAACACCAAGTTCGGGGGCTCACCCATGCCAACCCGTCTCAAGCTTGCCAACGCTCCACCGCTCCGGGACCTCGTCTTTCTCGTGCGTCGAGAAAATGAACCGATCAGCGTCTGAGTCCCCGGGACGGAAGTGCGGAGGCTCGTAGGATGCCGGCGTATGTGGATAGTAGAACGCTTTGTAAGTGGCATAACGACGCTCTAATGAATACGAAGACATGAATGAAGTTCACCCAACAGTTTAATGGATATACTCGGAAGGGCATCCATCTGCGTTATTGCCTGAATCAAGGTCTTGATCAAAGTCTGGTGAAGCCGTTTGATCGCAGGCTCACAGATCCAATTCCTACCGCACCTTCAAACTCTTTTTTACGTCTCTAAAAGTGGGGAGGCGGCCCTCGACACTGGCAAGTAGGATCGGATCCTGGGAATCGTCTCCATCACCAAGAGAGAGCTTCCTCAGGTCTTCTCCCAGAGACATAATTGGGACAGTAACGTCAGCTCCCGCGATACGTCGATACTGGAACGAGTGGGTCAGCGGTATACCTTTTAAGGGACGGGAAGTATACCTCAAAGTTAAAGGTGTATGCCTCAATGATGCTGGTGGCTTTCATGAGGTCCAGGCACGAAAGAATGATATACGCGTCCATACTTGTTCGGATCTTCGGGATCCTTGAAAAGTCTGTGTTGGGCTATCCGGGAGAACGCGAAGTCGTCATGAGACTCACAAGATAAATCGCGAAAATGAAACTACGGAGATACTGTTTCTCGATGGCATCGAATATTCCGTTTTCCTACACCCATCGAGAACGTGAACACGAATGGGACGGGCGATTAGATGAACAAGCGAACAAGGTAATCCAAGAGCTTGTCTGCCTCCGCAGACCAACCTCGAGTAATAGTCGTGACAGCAAAGCCATTTGTGATGCGGGCAGAAGCCCCGCTTCTACTAGGGATAAAAATCATGGATCCGGAAGTTTCAGAGGATATTGATCCGTCGCTTGAAGCAGTGAGCAAACCTCATGCAAAACCAGAGCTAAGCGAAGGAGCATTCAATTGGAAAGTTCGCTCACTGGACTCGAAATTTTCCTCTGGCAACAAGTCTCTAACAAGGTGACGGAATAGACAGGACAGAAAAACTGTCTTAGGAAGTTTAGAAATACCTCAGATATGCGATGCAACCCATTCCTGCCCTCAGCAGCGTTTGGACCGTTTGGAGGCTTTGTGCGGCTGTTATGGAGAGCTGGGAAGTCGAATATGATGAGGCTGTTAATGTATTGGGCTTGTTATGTACCTCCTGAGGTTTAGCGGCTTGGGCTTGCATGACAAAGTTAATAATGGGATGGGCAAGACGGCAAGGCGCGAATATATGCGTCCGTCGTCGTCTCGTGTCGTGGTCACGTGCTTTCACTGTGAACATGTGAGGTTCAGCTCAGCCAGCTTTCAGCCATCAGCCACTCAACCAGCTAGCGAGCGTTGATACTACTTGTGCGCTCCGCTGATAGAAGAAGACTTCAACATCCACCTATACATACAATATGACAACAATCTAGGATACTTTCTTTTTCCTTGCCATGCCATCTACGTCCAGCTCGGTTCTATAGATTGTAGTCATCCATAGATCGTCTGACGCGCAGTAGTGCGATTCTATTTATGCCTGCCTGGCTCTCTTTTGTGATCGCAGTATTTTATTCACAATTATAGTAGACAATAAATGGTTTGAACAACGTGCGAATTGACACGCGACGATACGATGCGATGGTCGGTACGGATGGGGGTACCCATTGCCTCGAGTTCAATCTTGTCCAGACCCGCATCTTCCCTTTCAGCTTTCAGACAGGCAATAATATTGCTGCTGACACACAGATTCTCCATCCTTCCACAATCAAGCCGTGTATGCCCTTTTTTTAGTCCTAAGAAAACCGCACGTTGTCACAATTGATCCCCTACCTCCCTCGACACCCCCTGCTCGGGACGCAGTCCCTAATCACCGTCGTACCTCCCACTCTTCAGCTCGATTTGAGAGTGCAATAAACACTGTCCCGTTGAACATTTCCCCTTCTAGGAGATCCCACGCATCAAGCACTAGCCCACTCGTCCCAGCGATTCGCCTGAGGTCTGAGGTTGAAGGAGAAAACAGGATCGACACACTTACACATCTACCAGAGATACAGCCTTGTGCGCCATTTGTTCTTTGTTGTTATATATGGCTTGACAACGTTCATTTATTTTCCCACTCATCAGATACAGCAAGTGAACGAGCGCGCAAGAGACAAAGACTTGAGACCATCGGCACAAGCACAGAAACTTCGCCCAGTCTGTTGGGAACTCCCACTACTGAGTACGATTTCCTTAGGAAAAACATTGTTTCGATGCGTCTCCCTGAAAGTGAATATGATTCCAACCCTACGTCACCCGACTTTCATCCCCAAGCAAGTTCCTCGTCACTATCACCGTCACCAAAGGCGAATGGACACGTTGCGAATGGCTACGGAAACGCTATCAACGGATCTTCAAAGCCCCCGAGGAGCCCAGTTGCGAGAGTAGAGTTGCCTGGTGCAGCGATATATGATGATTCTTACATCGACAGGGAGGAATATATTCGACTTGTCATACAGAGTTTGAGAGACATCGGTTACATGTGCGTATTTGACGGCTATCTTAGGCCTAGCTTCGGTTAAGTTGACTTTCTTCAGCGAGTCTGCGGCCACGTTGGAGGCAGAGTCGGGTTATGTCATGGAGACATCGCGCGTCGCAGAATTCCGGAGATGTATCCTGGAGGGAACGTGGAATGAGGCTGAGCATGCATTAGAACGCCTAGGTGTTGCTGAGGATGATGGACTCTGGGTACGTTCTATCATGTCCAGTTCAACGGGTGTCATGTTCTTATTCATCGAACTGCGTCAGGAGGCGAGGTTCCTCATCAGTCAGCAGAAATATCTGGAATACCTAGAAGCAGGCAAGACGGCACTGGCCCTACACGTGTTGCGAAACGAGCTTGCACCCCTCCATACAGATCCCGAGCAGTTACATCCACTCTCAAGGTTTGTTACCCCTTGCCTCTCAATATTTACTTGACCCGGACTGTACATCATCTCCAGTTTGATTATGTGCACAGATGTGGCAGATCTCAGACAAAAAGCGGGATGGGATGGCGCCCATTTCTCGTCAAGGCGACGACTGTTGGTTAACCTTCAAAGTAAATTCATGTTACACTGGTATTCCAGAAACTGATGTACCTTTGCGCTTAGGTTATATCCCGTCTTCCTTGATGATCCCTCCTCGGCGCTTTGTCACGCTGCTAGATCAAGCACGGCTACACCAGATCTCTCAATGCATATATCACAACGCACCTTTAACTTCGCGGCATTTCTCATTATATGCAGACCACACATGCGACACAGACCTGTTTCCCCGCATTACTACGACAATATTGCAGGTTCACAGCGATGAGGTGTGGAGTTTGGAATGGAGTCACAATGGAAAGTTCCTGGCGACCGCAAGCAAGGATAAGAGCGTCATCATCTGGTCTGTTGGGGTATGTACCTCCCGACTGTCGGTACCTCTAATTCTCATGAGAATCTCGTAAATGTCCCAGCCTAATCCGAATCCTGACATATCCCCGCATCGACATTTACAAGACCACCCATTTGCTGTCGGATGTCTCGCGTGGTCTCTCGATGATACTATATTGCTGTCGTCTTCCGAGCAGTATATCAAGATGTGGAATACAGAGGTTAGCTGTCTTTGCGCTCTTCGGAGGTCTATATGTCTTAACTCATCTCCAGTCTGGTATCTGCATCCGGACTATCGAGGCCCATACGGAAACTGTCTCGGCACTTGCATGGGTGCCAGATGGATCGGGGTTTATCTCGGGTTCACAAGACCGAAAAATCAACCTCTGGGTAAGACTTTGCCCTGCCCCGCTCTCTACTTCTTTACACAACACGGCTGTTTAGGGATCCGACGGAAAGCAGCGCGATTCTTGGGGTATCACTGCTATTCGGATAACAGATCTTGCTGTGACGCCCGATTTCACACGCTTGGTCGCCGTTGGCGAGTCTGCAAAAGACCCCACATTGCCAACCCCAAGGGGTGACTCCAATACGGCGTCTACCGCGAGTAGAAACGGCAATAATAACCCAACACCCAGTGCCCCGCGGACACCGGAGCACTTGATGATTGTTTATGATTTGACACTAAGCAGCCAGAGCTGTAGGAAACATTCCCCGAGGCTTCGTTCTCTCAGGCTCGCGCTTCTTGCTGGCTGATATTGGTTCTCTAGTTCCGTCTCTCTAGGAGGTCAACTGACAAGTGTGAAAATTTCAAGCGACTCACAATACGCACTCGTCAATCATGCACCGGATGTACGTTCTACACCTCAGCTGATATTGTTTCGATTGCTGACTCTGAACTTATATTTATTCGTGTGAATCAGGAGATTCACTTGTGGGACTTGTTCACGGGGCGTCTTGCCCGCAAGTATACGGGTCAGCGGCAAGGCCGGCACATCATTCGTAGTTGTTTTGGCGGCGTGGACGGCAATTTTGTGGTTAGCGGCAGCGAAGGTACATGGCTCTGTTACTGCTTTATCCCATTTCGATCCATTGACACGGTTCGTTCCACGGGAATCCGGGGTCACAAGACGGTAATGTTTATGTATGGCACAGAGATCGTGCTATACTTCTCGACGTTCTGACTGGCCACGGGAGTGGTAGCGTGAACTCGGTCGCATGGAACCCTATGAATTCGCAGATGTTCGCGTCCTGCTCAGATGACTTCACCATACGGTTGTGGGAGCCCTTGGGAGGTGGCGCAGACGGCGAGTCGTCTTCTCGTCTGGCCCACCGAATGGCGGATGATCGGGAACATGAGAGCGAGGCGAGTGGGAAGGGCAAGGGTAAGAGCAGAGAACCCTGGGTTGGTGAAGCCTCCTGTGAACACGAGTAGGTCTATTTCCCCCCACCCCACTGTCATGTCTCAAGTCATATACATACATACATACACATACACACTTACCATCCGTCCTGTTTGCATTATTCGCACATCTACGTTGCGTTACGTTACGTTACGTTTTTAGCCTTTGAGCATTCACAATCACCACGACCTGCATGTAGACTGTTTGTTATTATAATAGTAGCTAGCTAGCAAAGGTAAAAAAAAGGTAAATATTAAATCTATTTCAAGACCACACAAAAGGTGATGCGTTGTGTTTGTGTGACAAGTGACATGAAGTGAAAGTGAAAGTGAAAGTGAAGGTGAAACGGTTACATGTATCACTTGGTCGGAGAAGCACTAGAAGGAACCAAACGAGCGGTCAGCTGTGAATGAGCGCGATGTTTCGGCATAAAAAGTGAACACGTTGGTTCTTTCTTGGCGCTAGCGCTGACAGAAGGTGGCTTTGAGGATTCTAATAATGCTAATGTTTCTGTTTGAGTTTGAGAAGCAGATGATGGTCTGAGCGACCTATTGTGACTCGGACTACTTGACCTTGATTTCTTTTCTGCCACCGCAGGGGATCGGGATCCAGCTAGCACTCTATGTCCTCCTGGGTCGAGGTTGGGTACCGGTCGTACGATCACACGAGTACCAGAGGTTGAGTGTGATGGTGATGGTGATGGTGATAGTGATAGTGATAGTGAAGGTGCTGGTGGCACAGCATCCCGAACACGCTGGCGAATGGTCTGAACGGTCGGCATGGGAGGTCGCATAGATGGCTCAAACATCGTCCTCTGTATTTTTGACGCTTCACTTCGGGTTTTTTGAAAGAGACTCTTCTGATGTGGAGCAGAAGACCCTGATATATAGACATCAGGCGCGTCGCAAACAATCAGGCATCGCGATAAAAATTCAAACTCACATCCTCGTGTTCGTTTCATTGGCGGGACGCGATCTGTGAGTTTGATCTCTTTCTGTTTCTTGCGTTCTTCAGCTTCAAGTCGTTGGTTCTTCATCCGTGCGCTTATCTCTTCCAGTCGTCTTTCTTTTCTCGCACGGAGATCCTACCAATACGTGAGAGATTGACCTTTAAGCGTGGCTGAAGCCACCTACGAAGAACACATCCCTCCATAGTTTCGGAGAGGCTAATGAGCCAGAAGAGAACTCGACTACCTCAGTTGGATGCTCACGGAAACACTGTTGCCTCCATAGGTCTGACAGAGTATGAGCGCTTTAACCACTCACACAAGGAATAAATCGTACCATCCGTGTTAGCTCGCAAATGCTGGGCGATGGAGTTAACTAGGAAGAGAGAATATAACCGAAATATAAATGGCTGACTGGGGTGGCATCTTCAAGCCGCCGCAGGTTATCGGCAGAGCAAGACTCTAGAATAGGACGGACTAGCTCATATGAGATTGAATCTCCCAGGCTAACAAATTCTTCAAAAGGAGGAAGGACTGAGACCATGATACTTGTTCATCAAGTTTAGCTTGTGCTCACCATCGACGTGAGCAGCTGCAACTAACCGAACGAATGATGAACAAAGGAAAGGAAAGGAAAGGAAAGGAAGCCAAAATGCGAGCTAACCTCGACGACAATAGTAGACAAGAGATCTACAAGGTGGGTCAATTTCCGATGACATCTAAAAGTAGGACACACGAGAGAAAGAGTGGGCAAGTCGTTGTCGCGATGATGAATGTAGTGATGAGTGATGG
The DNA here is from genome assembly GCA_022496185.1 of Multifurca ochricompacta. NCBI lineage: Eukaryota > Fungi > Basidiomycota > Agaricomycetes > Russulales > Russulaceae > Multifurca > Multifurca ochricompacta. Next base: position 481,849 of record WTXG01000003.1, on the reverse strand, counting down.
TATGGGTGTGAGTATGAGTGATGAGTATGAGTATGAGTATGTGGGTAATGGCATGGTATAGTATAGTTGGTGGGATAGTGGAAGCTTATTGGAAATTAACGGGTAATACTTTCGCACGAATGTTTTGATTTGTTTATTCATTTCCTTTCTTGTATAACTCACGCTTAAGTCCACTTTTCCTCCGAATCGAATTGAGTCGACTGGCCGCCTGTCCCCTCTTCTTTCGAGCGAGCACGGACAATGGAACAAGCCTTTAAAGAGCAGGTCCCGATGTTAATACAAGGCACGATTACAACCTTGTTTCATGTCTTCAACTCGGTTGCCTTCAGTGGAAATTTTATGCAGTTCACCGTCACGACCAATCGCCGCACCTGGTCCCAGCCAAATGTCCAATTCGCAAGTCGAAAACCCCGCACGTCGTCTAAATGGGTAGATTTTCGCCTTTGTCTCCCGCGTGTGACGTATACAGTCTCCGTTCTCTCTCACTCACTCTTTCTCTCTCCGGCTGTCGGCTTAACTCACTTCCCCCAACACGCTACGCTAGACGCAGAGAACGGAGAGAGAGAGGGCGTTTCGGAATCCTGCTCACGACTTTAAACGCTGATCTGAGGTTCGCATGGATGGAAGAGGGACTCTTGAACTGAAGTAAAGGAACGGGCCGAGAAAGATCCACCTTGAGAAGTGCAGATATGATCAAACAACTTACGGTTACCCCGAACCCGAACCCGAGCATTGACTAGCCCAAAAGGTTCCGCGTAACATAAGTGTGGAGTTGCCTTATTTTTCGGTTTTTCAGTTTCGTATTTCCTGCTTTCTCATATCATAATCATATCGTATGGGTGCATGATTGAAATCTAACGGGGAACACCTTATTTCCTTCCTCGTCGTACCATTCAAGTTTCAACGAGAGAGGTATGCGCCCTTGTATCCTTCGACTAGGCGCCCTTTTGCACCCACCCTAAAAGGGCGGCGTGATGCCGGAATTGAAGAGGCGACATGAACAAAAACATAATTTCTGAAAGAGCTTCGGAGACCGACCCGGAAGCAGAAATCATGTCTGGTCACTGAGGACCGACTAACCGGAGATCAATAGCTTAGCACATGGCCGAATTTCTGCGCCGTTCCCGGGTGGCTCACAGTGGAAAACCGCAGTGGAAGACCGCACCTTATCACTTCCAAACCCGCAACGTTCGCTGAGCAATTAGCGGTTCATCTCACGAAGTACGAAATTCTCAAGCCATGGAAGCGGTACTTTCCGCCATTTAAAAAGGCCATGCCACCAGGATTGGGCGTTTCCTACGTCCAACCTCTCCTGTTCGTTCCATGCAGCGACCATCACATAGTCGTCTTCACGTTCGTGATGCGCATGATGCACACATCGTTTTCGAGGCCGTGCGACAAGGCTTACTCCGACCTGTCACACGTCGCCTCAACGAGGTCGAGAGGTCGATGTACATCACCTCGGGAGCTATTTTCGTCTGGGAAGAGAGTGACGACGACTTGGGCTTGAAAAGATGGACGGATGGACGCGTGTGGAGCCAATCCCGCATGCGCGAAGTGAGTCGAATGAGTTTGACCGCTTCCCAGCCGTGCCGACCAGTAATTAGCCGTATTTATTCTATGACGAGAAATTACCATCAGATGACACACGTACAAGCGATCATGCTTCGCGGTGAGTGCTAGCGTTACTGGCCAAGCCCGCGTAAAACCTGACTTGGCCCAGGTCATCAGGGAATTTTCGATTTGTCGACGGGATAGCGAGGAGTGGGCCCATATCACCAGCACTTTCGCATTACGACAGGAGTGAGCATCACCCACTAGGACTTGTCAAGCAGGCGTATTCTGCTTGGGTTCTCGAAAATCTCGAGGCAAAGCCCCGAAAATGGCATCTAACGGCATACTTCACATACGCGGATCTACACCAAATTCCGACCATAGACCAAGATCCCGTCTTGCGCGGGGTGACCGTGCCAGCAGGGATTTATAGGAGTGGGAAGGCAAGGACAAGAAACTCAGACGCAGGCTTGCGAGCGTCGCCGCCTTCGTCGCCGCCACCTTATGCCCGCGGACCGACGGTCCCCAACGTACCGAATCCAGCTTCGGGTTCGCGGATGGCGGATTCGTCAACAGAGCTGCCTTCCCTGCAGTGGCGGTAGCGCCACAGTATTACGATCCACATATCCCAAGAAGGGGACCTGATTCTAGACATGCGGAAGACCAACGTATCATTCAGATGTTGAATTCTCGCCACGTCATGTAGGGCAAGGTGTTGATGTTGGCTAGGTGAAACCGTGAATTGTGAATTCTTGCCAATGGACAGCGCAATATCATGGCGTGTAATAATGTTTTATACCCTACTTCACGTCTTCATCAGCACACTTTGTTGTGTTGAACGAGGACGCTGGGAATACAAAAGTACGGAGAGCGTTCATTTAATCATCGTCGTCAGAAAGTGGGCCATCGTCAGCATTTGCTGCAGCCTGCATGGCACCAACAAGATCATCTGACTGGCCCTTTTGCGCGGCAAGCCGTTGCCCTAGCGTAACACACGTGAGGGGACGAAACGAGGGAGTGAGTAAGATCGGGCATACGAATAAGTGTGTGGATAGCCTGCTGCGTCTGCCTTTCCAATCTCGCCAACTTCCTTTCCATTTCTCGTTTGAGATCCCAGTTCAGCCGTTTTGGGGCTATGTTCAGGAGATCCTACGCGTGTATATATGTTGGACAGATAAGAATTTCAATGGAAAGGAAACAACTTATACCAAATCTTGGGCTCTTTTTGCTTCATCTTCGGCGATGATCTGCTCCGCTAAGCCCTGGATGTTGTTCTCCACACTGTCTTCCATCACTATGTCGGCATTATATTTGCGCAAGGTTCGTGTTTGGGGGTCGAAATTTCGATTCGCCAAGGCAGGTACTTTGGCATCCCCACTTGAGACACGCGCTATCAGCATGTGCTTGAATTAAAACAAGAGAGAGAGTACTGGGCATCCTCAGTGTCTTCTCCTACCCTTATCTTTCTCAAGGCAAGCAAGCGCACTTTTCGCGCTTCTGAGGCTTCAGCGAGAGACATTGTAGGTTAAGTTGAGACACAGAGTCAATGGCAGATGGCGGCTGAGCGCCAGACGAGACGCGTCAATCTATTTAGTTTGAGATTTGTCATCAATTTATCACTCACAGTCACGACACGACCGCGACGCGTTCATCCGTCGTAGGCGTCGTAGGCGTCTTCAAGCACTCAACATATCAGACATGCGCCTGAGATGTCCAGTTACACTTCGTAGAACAGTCTCGAAAAGGTTATGCCATCAACCGACCTGGCAGACCTACCCTGCATTCTGCACCTCAGCTGTCATATGTTTACCATTGCCAGCCGCACCACCATCGCTCGTTTCTCTGGAAGAATTTCCTTGCAATAATATTCGGTGGGCTCAATTTTTCAGATCTTAAACTCTGGGTTAATTATGTTGAAATTACAGCAACTTCTCCATCATAGCACATATAGGTCAGTCACTTCAGAGGCTACCTGTGTCACTTGCACGAAATGACTTTTCGTAGACCATGGGAAATCTACTCTCGCCGACAGACTTTTGGAGGTGTGTTCGTTGCGTGCATCTTCGCCTCGTTTCTCTGACGGCATGGACAGATGACTGGCACCATCAACGTAAACTCAAAGGGTGCAAATCAGCAAGTTTTAGACAAACTAAAGGTTGAGCGAGAGAGAGGGATCACGGGCAAGTTAAAGCGGGTAACATGAATTAGATTTCTCGACTGATCGTATTCGCAGTGAAGGCGCAGACGGCGAGGTTAGTCATGCTGGGCTGTTCTCCAAACCCCATGACTACGTGTTGACCGGCTTTAGTATGTTCTATCAACAGGAAGAACGTAGCTATCTTCTAAACCTCATTGATACTCCCGTACATGGCGCTCTTCTCTACTTTTGGCCGTCTATCGTTTACCTGTCCACTATAGGGTCATGTTGATTTTTCGTGGGAGGTTTCCCGCTCAATGGCCGCCTGCCAAGGTGCACTTCTACTTGTTGATGCAAGCCAGGGCGTTCAAGCGCAGTCTTTATCGGTGTTTTATGCAGCAAAGGAAAGAGGACTGCGGGTGATCCCAGTTTTAAACAAGGTCCGTATCCGTCTTGTGATCATGAACCGGTCTCAACTTGTTGGCATGCAGATAGACCTACCAGCTGCCCAGCCTGAAAGAGTCAAAGCCCAAATCCATTCAATTTTTGGTATCAATCCTGCTGACGTTTTACATATATCTGCAAAAACGGGAGAGGGGATTAGTGCCGTCTTACAAGCGATCGTGGAACGCATTCCTCCTCCGTCTGGAGAAATAACGGGAAATTTGAAAGCTTTTCTATTCGACTCCTCGTGAGTATCGCGCGCGCTCTGTCCGCGCTGACCAATGTTCTATGACACTCTTGAAGATATGATAGGTATCGTGGAGTGATTTCTCTTGTCAGCATTCAGGATGGGGTACTCCGTAAAGGTACGTTATTTCCAACTACTCGCTAAGGATTCAATTAAAAAACCTCTGAAGGGGACAGAGTAGCATCTTGCCATACCCGAAAAAAGTATGAAATTACCGAATTAGGTATCATGCATCCAGAAGAATTTCTACCGCCCAACTGCTTCCAGGACAGGTCGGCTACATGGCTTGTAACATGAAGCAATCTTCTGAGGGTAAAGTTCGTTCTCAGAAATGCACGTCAAATCACACTCATTGTAGCGCCGTATAGCTCACATTGGTGATACACTGCATCGTGTCGGGGAAGTGGTCGAACCTTTGCCTGGCTTTCAACCTGCCAAGGCCATGGTCTGTTCATCTCTCGATAGATTGAGGGTGTGCTCATACGATGTAGAATACCGACAGGTCTATGCCGGTATATATCCTGTGCAATCCAACGACTTCCCCAAGCTAGAAGAATCCATAAAGAGGGTACAGTGGTTCGTCAAAGCGGACCGAACGTAACTGCAAATGACCTCGCGAACAGCTCGTATTGACAGATCGCAGTGTCACCGTCCAACGGGAATCTTCGGCAGCCCTGGGACAGGGTTGTCGACTGGGGTTTCTTGGATCCTTGCACATGGATGTCTTCCGACAACGACTTGAAGACGAATATGACACAAATATCGTAGTCACAGCGCCGACCGTACCCTATCGAGGTTTGTCCTCGGATCACCGAACCAGCGTGAGAACTAACATGCTCGTAGTGGTGTACAAGGACCGCACGGTCGTCGTAAGTAATCCAACGGACTTTCCGGACGTTGTAGACACGTCTGCGCAAGTCCGCGAAGTCCAGAGCCAATCGCGAAGGCTAGCATAATTGTTCCGGAAGGTTTGTTGGACCCCTGTTGAGACCAATGTCACCAACTGAGTGACAAACAGAATATCTCGGCGAGATGATGGACCTTTGCTTTGAGCACAGAGCGGAGGACTTTGATCACCGTTACCTAGAGTCCTCAGGAGAAGTGTCAAACCGTGTCATGTTGACGTGCACCATTCCTCTAAGCGAAATTGTGACGGACTTTTTTGACAAACTGAAGAGCCGTAGTTCGGGGTTTGCTAGTTTTGAGTAAGTGACTGGATTCTGAGCGACGGTCGGCCCATGGCTAATCCGATACGACCGCAAGTTATGAAGATGCTGGCTACAAACAGAGTAATCTTGTGAAGGTACCCATTATAGTTTCACAGAAGTTGCCTCACATTTTTAAGGGTACCTGGTCAGATGATCTTCTTGCTCAACAATAGGCCAGTCGATGCCCTGGCGCTGATCGTACATCGGAGCGCTGAGCAGGCGATAGGGAGGATGTGGGTAAAAAAGCTTCGTGAGTCGTGTTAATCCCGTAATCACTGTTTGAACGAGGCTGATGTTCATGTGATTGCTCTTTAGACAAAGTCATTCCTCGGCAGTTGTTCGAGGTTCCCATTCAAGCTGTAGTGGGCAAGAAGGTCATAGCCCGTGAGACCCTATCAGCCTTGCGGGCGGATGTAACCGCTGGTTTGTATGGAGGTGCGTCAATTTCACGGCGTGACACCCACGTGGGGGGACTGATGGGTGCGGTTTGTCAGGACATTATGAACGTAAAATGAAACACCTAGAAAACCAAAAAGAAGCGAAACGCAAAATGAAGAGGATCGGGCGCGTGGAGCTTCCCCAAGAGGCTTTCTTCGACATCCTGAGCAACAGACGCTCTTGATGTGTACATATCCCAAGTTTTATCGACGCCTATATCTATCGTGTGATACGGCAAAGTCCATGGTAACATGGTAACAATACATACCGCTACAACATATCTGTGATAACCTATATACACTCAGAATTCATTGTCTTCGTCATCATATGACTCTTTGACGAGGCTAGATTTATTAAGCATTCGGGTACACGTGTTGTAGGACTACCCACTCACCGGTACATGGAAGGTGGCGGGTGATCTCCGCTGAAGAGGACGGGGTAAGGTGGGCGGACGATCAAAGTAGACGCACGTACTCGTTTGTAACATATACATTGACCAGGTCGGGGCGAACATAGTCATAGTATGGGTTCACAACGTCAACCTTGTCGACAAGTTCACCTTCCTCAAACCCAAGTACACTGCTCGGATCAGCAAAGTCCAATGCACCATACTCGTGATAAAGATTCCATAGCGGTGTCAGCTTGAACTGTCCCGCGCACACCATTACCGGTGTGCTGTGTGCGCGGGCTGCAGTTGCTGTCAGAAGGGAGCCCGTAAGAGCAAACATGCCACCATTTGCAAGAATAGCATGGCCCCGAGAATGACTTTGCTGACACGAGACATGAGTGCGTAGATCGATGAATCAGGAACGAGAAACGTGGAAATTCCTGAGGAGGATAGCGAACGTGCCATGTCATGGCCTCCATAGCTTCGATAGAGGGCGTGTGGAATAAGCATGTCACACTGAACGGGGTAGCAAACTCAAGACTCACGAAGGACCGCTTTCAGCAACAATGACCGTGAATTTATGATAATGCGCTGCAGACTTTAGATACGTTTCTACCGTCTTCGATCTGCCAATCGTCAAAATAATTTCGCTAGTGGTGATCTGTCGGCACTGCGCCAGACGAAGAGATAGAAAAAAAGCAAAAAAAGTACGGACTCGGAATGTATGTGGTCCTTGGCACTCTTCCCAATGTTATCATATACGGTCTCGAGTTCATCGAGGATATCTTGTATTGCTTCCATTACAACGGGCTTCAAGGTACGGGCGAATGAGTCGGGATCATCTAAATCGTCTTCTTTTAGGACGAGTGTCGATTCCCCCTTTAGCGCAGCAATCTGCCTGCGCGGTTGACCCTGCAGCACAAAGTTTGCGATCGAGAACTCATTCACAGATGCCGTGGCTTTGCCTTTGGATGCGTTATTGTATTCCTCACGAATATGATGAAGTAGCTTGCGGACCGTATTGCCAACAGTATGCTCTGGAATATTATTGCGTTGTTTGCATGTGTTGGTAAGTACCAGGCAGGAAGTGGTAGGCACCTTTTGGCTGAGCCTCTATTAGCTTTTGCCCCACGCTTCTAATAATCTCTACTAGCTGATTGATATTCTGGAATCGCGCTTTTGATACAACCTGGCGCAGGACGAGTGCTGTCTCTAGCGCTGTCTCGCGGGACCCAACTACCTGGCTGATAGTGATTGGTTTTAACGCCGTATTTTAACCTGAGAATTGAAGGCAGAAGAGTATACCGTCTCCTCAGCTTCGCAGCAAGTGCTTCTACAGGACGTTGCCCTGCCGCAGTTTGAGGCTCAGTGGCCATTTTATTCAGTTTGGGGACGGGACGCCACGCCAAAGATGAAGAAGACGGACGAAAGACGGACGAGGGACGGACGGGAAGAGTGCTGTGGAGAGACACGTGATATACAGACATACATACCATAATTTAATTTATGTTAACTACTACTTTAAAGTTGACACATGCCAGTCTAGAATGTCAGCCCATTTCCCCGGGAGAAGCTGAGAAATTTGTTCAACATCCTTGTCACCGCGTCCCGACAGGCACTAAGTGAGCAAAGTAGTGAGATTCCCGGTTCGAGGTACAAGTAGTAACGAGCACTTACTAGCACAACATCCTGGTCTTGCGGCAAGGTCTTCGCTAACCGAACAGCCTCCCAGACGGCGTGTGCAGATTCGAGAGCTTTTGGACCAGAATGTTCAGCGCGCAGTACTTGCGTCAAGAAAGTGACATACCAGGAATGATGCCTTCTAATTGCGTGCATAGACGGAATCCTTTCAATGCCTCCTCATCTGTCGCAACCACGTATTCTGCACGTCCCGAATCTTTCAGCCAAGCATGTTCTGGGCCAACACCGGGGTAGTCAAGCCCAGCGCTGATGGAATGTGTTTCGATAATTTGTCCCGCGGGAGACTGTAGAATGTAAGTTCGTACTCCGTGAAGAACTCCTGGTTGCCCCTTTGACAGAGTGGCCTGTGTCTATCTCCATCGATGCCTATATAGAATCGTGGTGAGTCGATAAACTGTGTATGTCAACTGAATCTGACTGACCCTCGCCACCAGCTTCAACCCCGACCAGCCGAACCCGTTCATCAGGGATAAAGTCATAGAAGGTTCCGATTGCGTTGCTACCTCCGCCGACACACGCAACAACAACATCTGGCAACTTGCCTCTAGCCTCTTGCATCTGTTGCTTAATCTCTTTGCCTATAACGCGTTGGAAGTCGCGGACAATAGTGGGGAATGGGTGAGGGCCAATGGCCGAACCCACTAAATAGTGAGTGGTTGAAAGATTTGTGACCCAATCACGCATGGCTTCGTTAACTGCATCCTTCAGTGTGCGGGAGCCCGAGTGGACAGGTATGACCTGAATGCATAGATGAGCTCAGTTCGATCCACATCACCCCAGGGTCGGCAGACCTTGGCACCAAGCATTTCGATTCGGAAGACATTCAAGGCCTGACGGCGTACATCCTCGGCGCCCATATAGATGACGCATTCCATGCCAAACCGCGCGCAAACAGTAGCTGTTGCGACGCCATGTTGACCGGCGCCAGTCTCAGCGATGATGCGCGATTTCCCTATTCTACGAGCAAGTAGGATTTGTCCTATAGCATTATTGATTTTATGTGACCCTGTATGATTGCTAAAGCAAATCCATCAGCCAGATATCGTCAGTGTAATGAAGAACGGACAGGTCCTCTCGCTTCATCCAAACCTTTGCACCACCAGCATGTTTTGTGAGTTTCTCGGCGAAGTAGAGGTTTGAGGGACGGTTCATGTATTTAAATAGACCCTCCCATTCTTTCCAAAACTCGGGGTCCACCATGGCGGACTTGTGGGCTTCCTCAAGTTCGACCAGGCAATCGAATAGAGCTTCTGGAACATATTGTCCACCAAACTGACCGAAACGTGTTGGAAGAACGGCGGTTTCAGGCGCCGAATTCTGACTGGGTAGTTCGGTACGATCAGCAGTCGTAACCGATTTCGCGAGTTGTCCTGCGCTTTTTGTCAGAGAATATTGCTGGGTTTGCCCCTTCAAACTAATTGAACGGCAATATTCCTCCACCTTGATAGCAATCTGAGAGGGAGGAGCTTGTTTAATAACAGATACCAGTCTACTACCAACAACGACGCCCTCCGCACCCGCGTCCGCAATCACATTGAAGTGCTCGCGTGTTGATACGCCGAAGCCAACTGCGAGGGGGACAGTGGCATACTCTTTTATGCGAGTGATTATATCTGGAAGTGCTGAATTCAAGGCAGCCGTATCCGAAGATCCCGTAGTACCCATCTATCTCGAGTCAGCTGTGACCCCTTCTTCCACTGAGCCACTTTACCTTGGACACAACATAAATGAAGGTGTCAGCAATGGAGGCAAGGAACCGAATGCGATGAAGAGTAGTGGATGGGGCGATGAGCGGCACGTAAGATATGCTGGACCTCGAGGTTAAGTGTGGCACATGGGCAGCATATATTTACTGACCTGGCCATTGCGCACTTCTCGCGGAAAGATACAGCCTCTTCTGGGGGTAAATCGACGACAATGAAGCCATTGGCGCCGGCCACAAACGCATCTTGAATTGCCTTCTGTTCCCCATATGCAAGCAAAGGGTTGTAATAACCTTAATCGCGAGATGAGTTCTAGAGAGAAAAAAGAGAGGGGGGCGCATATACCCACCCATAAGAATTACGGGAGCATTTAACCCCCTGCTTCTGGCTTCTCTGACCATGCTTAGACAAGTTGCATAGTCGACGTTGTATTTCAGAGCAACCTTCTCGAGTACTTGAGACTTTGATAAAGGCATACTTAAGCATAAACATACGTTGTTTGTTTCTTGAATAGCAGGACCGTCAGCCATGGGATCTGAGAAGGGCACTCCAAGTTCTATTATGTCTGCGCCACCCTCCTGCATAGCAAGTAGGACCGGTACGGTATCTTGAGGTGTCGGGTACCCCGCCGTCACGAAAGTGATCAGTGCAGGGGTGCCCTATATAATGTCTAAACTTAAAAACTGCAAAGTTGGGGAGGTATCAAAAAATAATAATTTTTACCTCCTCATATTTTCTAGCGAATACTTTTTTGATATCGTCCATCCGGGATGAAGAGGAATAAAAGGGATGAAAATGTTGATGGCTTTATGGCTTTATGGCTTTATATGGAAGATCTTATCTGCAAGGTCACGTGTTTAGATGGTCATGATCGGCCCCAGTTCCCGGCCAGCCACCGTGGCGTGTGGCGAACGGTCATTGTGGCCAAACGCCAGCGCAACTTGCCAGCGCAACTTGGAATTGAAGCAAACGACAGGGATAAATGGAACTTTCTCTAGCTTCAGATGAATCAAAAGTATTAATAATTTACACAGGCGGTACTATTGGGATGCTCGTTGGAGAACATGGTTATGTCCCAGAGCCATACTTTCTTACAGAAACACTCCGCAGTCAGGCTCGCTTCCATGATCCACTTCAGGACTCTCTCTTCTCTCATGCCGCCTCCGTCGAGGGTTTCAGGCAGTGGTCCTCTAGCGGAAGGTCGTCCCCTACAAGCGTTGATTTTGCGGCGTCTGCGTCAGCCACTAGTATCTCGCAACAACCTACTCTCCTCGTACGCTCTTCCCGTCCAATGGACGCAACAGCTCCTTTATCTCCTACGGCTACCCACCCTTCTCGAGGCGCTCAACCTCATTTCGTCAAAATAACTGGTGACATTTATGAGGCGCGCATGCCAGCACTTGTCACTCCGCGGAGTGCTATCACCAGTGGCGTTGGCAAACGTATACGTTACGCCGTCCTGGAGGTACTTTTGGTGGCGGTGAATCACTTCCATTTCTCACTCGTATCCACAGTGGCATCCCCTACTGGATAGCAGCAATATCGAGATAGAAGGTCCTACTTATCTCAAGTACCTGATCTGATCTGATCTGATCTATTTGTAGTATAGACTGGATTCGCGTGGCTACCGAGATCGAGTTGAACTACTCTCTGTTTGATGCATTTGTAATTCTTCATGGAACGGATACTATGGCATATACGTCCAGTGCCCTCAGCTTTCTGCTAGAAGATCTAGGAAAAACTGTCGTAAGGTCTGTCACTGGCTGCCTCGCTGCGCCGCTGAAGAAATGCGCAGATTGTCACTGGAGCGCAAATACCACTATCGCAGCTTCGAAATGACGCTGTGGATAACCTCCTGGGTGCATTATCAATTGCCGGGCATTACATCATTCCAGGTGCCCTTCGTCGCAGGTCATTGGTTACGCTCTAATAGAGCAAGCGCTTTTATAGAGTGCTGTTTATTCTTTAATCATACACTCTTTCGGGGAAACAGAGTTTCTAAAGTCTCATCCCACGATCTAAACGCTTTCACGAGCCCCAACCTTCCTCCTCTGGTCAACGGCAAGTACCAGCGTTAGGCGATACAACTTGCAACATGGCTGATCCGATTTAATAGTGGGGATAGACATAGTAGTAAACTGGAACGATGTCATCAGACAAACGAGCCTTCGCAGATTCAAAGCGCATAAACGTATGTCGTGTTCTAGCCTGCTCTCCTCATATGAATACCAAATCTACGAATCACAGGGCTTAGCCCGCATGTCGGTGAATAAACCCTCCGAAGTCCGTACTCCCATAGTCGGCGCTCACGACTATCATTTAGCCACATTACGCCTGTTTCCAGGAATCACCGCGGCCACAATCCGCGCCTTCCTGGCGCCATCCGTCCGTGGCGTCGTCCTTGAGACGTTCGGGGCTGGAAATGCGCCGCAACGCAGAGATCTGATGGCTGCCCTCCGAGAAGCATGCGAACGCGGTGTGATTATTGTCGCAATCACACAATGTGCGAAAGGGTCGGTTTCTGACACCTATGAGACGGGGCGCACTCTCCTACAGGTGGGTGTTGTTCCAGGTGGTGATATGACGCCCGAGGTAAGGCTTTCGCCCGCCCCAGTCCCAGAAACGAAGCATCACGTCCCCCCCCCCCCTTTTTTTTTTCTACAGTGTGCCCTCACCAAACTCAGCTACCTCCTCTCCAAATCCGAGCTCTCCGTCGAACAGGTCCGCAGCCTCGTAGGAGCACCGCTACGTGGCGAACTCACGCGCGCTGCGCGCGCCGCGCGCACGCCTGCAATCGATGCGAACCTCGAGGCAATAGGCGGAGCGCTTTCCCACGTCGTTAGACTGACTTCCCCCACGCGCTATCAGACCCCCGCGATCGTTGTCACTGACGCGCCGGACCAACAACCTGATGCCGGCGCACCCTGGGCGTGGACTGCGGTAGAAGCAGCCACGACTCAAGGCGCGCTGCTCTCGTGGCTCATTCACCTTGCTGCGGCGGCGAATGATGCCGGAGGCCTCACATACTGTTTATCCACAGATGCAGCGCGTGGAGAAGAGCAGCACACCATCGCGGGTGGGATCGTCAATTGGATAAACCCCACATCGGGGAGGTCGCCTCTCCATGTCGCGGCAATAAACGGCAGCACGCAGTGCGTGCATGCATTACTTAAAGCAGGGGCACTGGTACACCTGCGGGATTCGTTGGGCCACACGGCTCTTTACTACGTGAGTCATTCCTTCCTCCGGCAATGCTGTGTGCGAGAGTGTTTGAGCAATACACTAGGCTGCGCGGCAGGGCCACGATGAAATAGTGGATACACTGGTATCGGCAGGTGCGAACCTTGGTGGGACAGACATTGAGGGGTTTGCTTCCCTTGCCGTAAAGATGGCAATTCTTCGCGAGGATCGTACCGCAATAAATATATGGGAGAAAGCAGGGATCCATATTCCAGATCGGCAGCAGCAGAGGAAAGATGACGTGGCCCCTTAGATATACAAAATAGGAGTAATAAGAATCTAGAAACAGAACCAGGGGAATGAGGATTAGCCTTCCGTCGTGGCTGAGTCGTCTTGCTCTTCGGAAAGCGAGGAGAAGTGGTCATTTAGTGTCTTTAAGAAGAACTCCATTTGGTCATAAGCGAATGTAAACGTGTCCGCAAGGAAGTCCAGCTTCTGGATGTATTCTTGGGATTCCTTTTCCAGCTCTAGCGGGGTATATCGTACCATATGTTGAAGGTCGTCTTTAGTTTTAGCAGGCAGCGGAGAACCTCCAGGTTCAGGTGATGACTTGGGCTGGTGTACCGAAGTGAGCATGAAAGAAAGACTTGCTGCGGCAGTGTGTAAGAAAAAGTACAAGGGACCGGTGAAGATCGATACATACCAGTAGTCATGTGCGAAAAGACACATTTAAACGTGATCTCTTCAAAATCACCCAGGTGCGCATAAGGACTCTCTTGGGTCTTGGCACTCAAAACAATAAGATTCGTCAAGTCCTCATAAAGCCGAATCGTGACACCGTGCTTCGGGTCATTAATTGGGGTATCTTGACGGGTGCGACCACGCAAGGCAGATCCTGGAGGCTCTCTCTGAGTCTTGGTGTTTCTGCTTTGCAAGGTTTGTGTATGAACAATCTCCGCCTTCAAGTCGGCTTGCGTCGTCTCCACTGCATGTTTCCGGTCAGCAATGGTGAATATGCTTGTTGATGTCGCGTACATTGCTCGTCTAACGCGGCGATGCGAACATCCTTGTCCCTTAGGACAGCATCTTTTTGCTTGAGCTCTTCTAGAGCACGCTCAAGGCGTTCCTCGAGGATACGTTTCTCCTCGTCCGCTGCCTCTCGCGTGAGAAAGTGGAGTGTTGACGTGCGACCTTCCTTCAACATGGGCGTCAGGCGGGCGATTTGGGCAGTCAATTCCTTGATGAGCTCATCTTGCGCTGAAGCCAATGTAAGCTTGGAGTACGCTCGAGCAGTACTCTCTCACCTCTGGCTGCAGTATCATACTGCACTTTCATGGATACTAACTGTTCTTCTGGTTCTGTATTTCTTGTTTGTATCAATTTGAGCAGGCTCTCAGATAATTGCTCGCTCTTTGTTTTGTACTATATGGGAAAGTTCATTAGTCTTGCTTAACAAAACTAAGGTGCCTGAGGCGTACCAGGTCTCGTTCCTCTCTCATTCTCTCGAGTTCCCGGGTGATAGTGGCCTCTCCCTTCGTCACAGAGATGGGTGAGTCTGCACGTGGCTTTCCTTTCTTCGCCGTTTGAAGAGGCTGGGCTCCAGGTGACTCGTTATCATCCAGCTCCTCAATGACTACAAGGTCAGAGCCGCTCATGTGTCCGTTTGTCGTCGCTTCCACCTTTCCTTTTCCTTTGGCCTTTAATGCAGGCTTCCCTTGTTAGCTGGGGATGCAGAAACCTTTGCTTTCCGCTTGCCCCTTGGTTCCGGCTCAACGACCTCCGCGATATCATCATCATCATCTACGATCATAGGGGACTCCCTTGAAGGTTTCCGCTGCCTACCTGCCGTGGTTTTCAAGATGTTAGCGGTGGACGGACCGGCGACGGGGCGCAAAGCAGAAGTCTTCCGCTTCTTTGAGGGCTGATATGGGGTTGAGGGATCATAACCACCTAAAGAGAAAATTATTCGCAGCTCTTTCGGATGTTATGAGTTTGAGAGACACGTACCGAGCTCGTCTGCGTCGGAGGACATTATTGGGAACGAGATCAACTTTAGTTGGGAAAGCATCAATCAACGACTTTCGTCCGGACCGCTACTTCCGGAGACACCACTCTTTAACCCTTGTTTCTCAGAGAGCTCAGAGAGATTCATCATGGCTGCTGAGATCCAAGCTTACTTTTCCAAACGTGATGCGCTCATACAAGAAGATAGATCTTTACGTCGGGAGAATAAACTTCTTCATTCGTTGACCGAGAACGAGTCAGTTGCCGATAAGATAGTCAGACGCATCCGCGCAGAGGAAGAGGCCTCCATTTGGAGTGTCGAGCACGACGAGTTCCCTCATCTGTTTCCTGGCATGGAGTTTCTAACATGTATTCACCTGTTGTTTAGTCATGCGAGCTATCACTAATTAGCTCGTAGCGAAAAGCATAATCGATAAGACGAGAATCTTCAAAATCGTCTCAAAGGCATGCACTCCTTCTCGTCTTTGCCTCTCCCTAATATAGGAGCAGATGCCAAAGGGAGCTCTTCTTCACGCCCATCTGGACGCGACAGTTGACAAGACGTACCTTTTAGAGCTTGCTCTCAAAGAGCCACTCCTGCATGTTCGCACGCCTGGGGTTGTCACCACCACCAACTTGACCGCAACCCAGCCTGAGTTCAGGGCCTTTAAGAAAGGTCAATCGTCTCAGGGCATCAGCGTCACAGATACTGAATATCAAGCCAACGGCTGGATCCCTTTACACCAAGCCAGGGAGTTTTTCGCCTATGGCGGGGCTGAGGGTTTCGACAAATGGGTTCTCGGTGCCGTGTCAATTAATCCAGCTGAGGCTTATGGCACGCATAACACAGTCACTAAGGTCCGAAGCAAGACAACACTTTTCCTTCGTACATTCCACTCACAGATGTCATAGATATGGCAAAAGTTTCTGAGTACCTTCAGAGCCACAGCTGTAACTTCGGGTTCTTACTTGCATCTATGTTCCACCGTATTGACGGTGTGCGTATTCTAGGGCCTATTTTTGTATCGCCCGATCTTTCGGCAGTACATTTATCGGTTTCTGCTAGAGTCGATTGATGATGGGATTTCCTACATGGAACCGCGTATCAACTTCTTTCACAAGTACGCAAATTTCGATTTCTTGATTGTTGTGGTTTCCTAGCTTATGAGCTCTCGAAGGTACATGTTCGACGCTGAGGGAGAACAAACCGTGCCACACCGGGAATGGCTACTAGATTTTGAGCAAGCGATCAGGGAGGCGAGAAAAACACTTAAAGAGCAAGACCGCGAGGAAGAGTTCATTGGTGCCAAAGTGAGTGAATCAATGGAAAGGAAAGACCACACATGTGAACACGTGGGTTCATAGATCATCTATACCACCGTCCGCATTATCTCTCCAGAAGATATAGAGTGGTATCTAGAAGATTGTATCGGATTGAAGAAAGAGTTTCCTGACCTGATCGCTGGGTTCGATATCGTCGGGGATGAAAATGTGGCCAGGCCTCTGACTGACTATATCAAGCCACTTTTGAAATTTAAGCAACGCGTCAAAGATCTTGGACTAGAGCTACCGCTCATTCTCCATGCAGGGGAAACCCTTTCTGATGGAGGCAAGGCTGATAACAATCTGTATGATGCCTTACTCCTGGGTACGAAACGTATCGGACACGGGTAAGAATGGCCCGTTGTTCTCCTGGACCGAAACGTGTTCATCCCGAGCAGTTTTTCGATCGTGAAACATCCCAAATTGATGCAACTGTGTCGGGAAAATGGAATTGCGCTGGAAGTGTGCCCTATCTCGTGCGCAGTCTTTCCTCATGAGTCCTTTTATGTTCTGTGTCATCACCTAGACACTGTGTGAAAGAAACGAAATTTTGGTGCGTCACCAATTGCCGTTGGTGGATGGGAAGACAAGTGACAATTTGTTATTAATTCATTTTAGAGGCTTAGTTCTTCGATGCCAATGCATCCACTACCTGTGGTGCTGAATCAGGGGGTACCCGTAACGCTGAATTCGGACGATCCGTCAGTGTTTGGCGCGATGGGATTATCATACGATTTTTTTCAAGTTTTGGTTTCAAGTGAGACAACAGGGTTAATTACGCTTGGCCAAATGGCTCGAGACAGTATAGAGGTAATTGCGGTATGAACGGAGCGCGCGTCGGTCGCAGTTAATGACGCTCGTTTCAGTTTTCCACCCTCGAAAAAACAGAAAAAAGAAGGGCACTGTCGCTATGGGAGAAGCGCTGGTACAAGTTTGTTGATAATTTGGTGTCGTCGGGGTCGGGATCGGTGATTGCCGCCGCGAATGAGGAATAAATTAAAAATTAAAATAAAATAAAATAAAATTGCAAAAAGTGAGTGAGAGTTAGTTGAGAGTGAGTTAGAGTGAGTGAGGGTGAGTGAGTGAGTGAGTGAGTGAGTGTGAAGTGACAAGCCAGCCAGCCTCCTTGTCTTACCCTGTCTACCCTGTCTATACCCTCCCCCCATTCCCCTTCCCCCCCTTCTCCCCATCTCCTCATCTCCTCATCCTCATCCTCCCCCGCATCACTTTGCGAGTTACACCCATACACACCTACGTCTCTCCCACACCTTTTTTTCAATCTGACACCCCCTCTCCCTCTTTTTCTTTCTATCACTCTCACACTTACTCTCAAGGTGCGCATTAAATGAAACATGTCATCGCTCTCTCCCCTCTACTTTCCCCTCACCAAACACATCCTATCCCCAGACCTCCCCCCACATCCACTTGACTACCCGCTCCCAAACTCATCCTTCATCGTGTACTTTTCCCGTTATCACTGGCCCTTCGCTCCTACACAGTATCTGAATTTTAACCGAACCGTGCACTAAAAAAATCGGCAATGCCAGAGTCTGACTCCAATAGGAAACGTTCTCGCTCTCGTTCACCATCCGACAGTGAACAACCGAAACAACATAAGCGCGCCAACACAGGCGCAGTGTCTCAAACAGATGACCCCTCAGCTCCTCCTACCAGTAATA
The DNA here is from genome assembly GCA_022496185.1 of Multifurca ochricompacta. Taxonomy (NCBI): domain Eukaryota; kingdom Fungi; phylum Basidiomycota; class Agaricomycetes; order Russulales; family Russulaceae; genus Multifurca; species Multifurca ochricompacta. The sequence continues at coordinate 463,843 of WTXG01000003.1, read as the reverse complement.
CTCCCCTTACTCCAACTTTCACATCAGCCGCGACCAATGACGTAAACATGACAGATCCCCTTCCAGCTCTTCCAACCGATTCCGCAACCTCTGCCACTGCCGACACCGCAAAGGGTAGTCCAGACACGAGCAACCCCATGAACCTCTCTTCACACATCAATGCCTTCACATCTGGAGCTCCCGCACCCTCTACTGCCACCTCTACCCCACCTTCTGCTCACATTCACATGCGATGCCTCATCGTCACTCAAGACGCGTCAATCATTATCGGTAAGGGTGGTGCCCACGTCAACGAAATCCGGGAGAAAAGTGGCGCTCGTGTAATGGTCTCCGAGAGCATCCCCGGAAATCCTGAACGTATCTTGAACGTTAGCGGGCCCCTCGACGCCGTTTCAAAGGTAAATCTTACCTTTCTTGACAACCCCAAATACCCTCACTCAACACTTTTCACACCTTTCCTTCTCAAAGGCCTTCGGACTCATCGTCCGCCGTATAAATGACGAACCTTTCGACGTCCCATCGGTTCCAGGTAGCCGTGCTGTTACCATCAAGTTTATGATACCCAATTCTCGCATGGGTTCCGTCATCGGGAAGCAGGGCTCTAAGATCAAGGAAATTCAGGATGCCTCTGGTGCACGACTTAACGCAAGTGAGGGCATGTTGCCTGGGTCTACCGAGGTGCGTAAACAAGACCCCCCTCCCCTCTTCTTTACCTTTCCTCTTTCTGTGAACTCACTTTTGCGATTCCCTAGCGAGTCCTTAGTGTCGCAGGCGTCGCCGACGCGATCCATATCGCCACCTATTACATGGCAACATTCTTATCGAGGCACAGGAGCGTATGCCTTCCAGCTCACATTCATCCTACAGGCCATCAAACAGGCGATCCGGGGGTTATGTTGGCTCTTCCTATGTACCCGGAAGTTCCGCCGGATACTCAAACCCATATCTACATGGTGTGAATAATCCCGCACAACAGCTGCAAACACAGCAGATCTACATCCCGAATGACCTCGTTGGCTGTATCATTGGAAAAGGTGGGAGCAAAATCAACGAAATTAGGCATATGAGTGCCAGTCAGATCAAGATCATGGAACCGGGTGCGGGTCCTGTCGGGTCTGCTCCCGGAGGTAGCGAGGGGGAACGATTGGTGGTTATCACGGGACCTCCAGCAAACATCCAGATGGCAGTCCAGCTACTTTACCACGTACGTTTTTATTTCCTTTTTACGTCTCCACATGTTCTTCAATGACAGCTAATTTGTTGCAGCGCTTGGAGCAGGAGAAACAGAAGCAAGTCAGGGCGGTGGGTGGTTATCCCCCATAGGCTTCGTAGCTTTGGGTTTATACAAAGGTGTTAAATTTAAAAAAAACGTCGTTTCGCCTACCGTCGTTGTTTCAGTTCTCTTTGTTGTTCCTTTTCCTTTCAACCATTTTGTACGATATGATTTGGTTCGTATCCCCCCCCCCTCCTACCCCCTACTTCTTGAAATCACACATTTCCCCACATGAATATAGCCGTACTCACCTCACTTTACATCACCACCCCTTTCCACTTCCCCTTCCCTTCCCCTTCCCCTCCCTCCCTTCATCCCATGTCAATGACTTTTTCATATTTTTAAGCACTTAGCTAGTGACTTTCTGCACGTGCTGTCACCCCTTGAGCCTGTTGCTGTTGATGTTATATACAATTTCCCTTTCTACCTTCTCTTCAACCTGACCTGACGTAAGCGAAAGATTTGTGTGTGCCAGCGTCTGCGCACGGTGCCCAACCCCCACTTCCACGAACCTTTCCCTTCCAGAGAGGGCTAGCTATCTGGCTCTCTCAGCCATGACTTCAACTCTTAAAGATCTTGCTTCCCTAGCTCAAACTCAAAACGTAAGGGAAAACGGAAAGCCGAGGTTATGGACGCAGACGGTGACAGCGGTGTGCAGAGTACAACTATCAAAATGAAAAGAAATAAACAGCGGGTTTTGTTATTATCCTCGCGTGGAATCACACATCGCATGCGCCACCTTATGAATGATCTTGAAGCACTCCTTCCACACGTTAAGAAAGGTGGGTGGATGTAGGCGCGAGCGCGCCTTCTTTCAATTGTGCACCATGTATGCTTATGCTGATCGAGAGAGCGCACACTATAGATTCGAAGCTCGACTCGAAAAATAACCTCCATTTGCTGCCCGAACTAGCAGACCTACACTCGTGTAACAATACACTCTACTTTGAGGCGCGTCGGCACGAGGATCTGTACCTTTGGGCGGCCAAGACACCGAACGGTCCAAGCGTCAAACTACACGTACAGAACGTGCACACCATGGACGAACTCAAGATGACCGGCAACTGCCTCAAGGGTAGCCGCGGGATCTTGAGCTTTGATGCTGCGTTCGAGGAGTCGGAATGGGGACGGCTAATAAAGGAACTATTCACACATGTGAGTGCCACATCTAGTTCGTTCTGGCACACGTCTCGTCGTGGGGCCGAGGAAATGAATGGGATGATGTATGGGAATCGTGCAATTAGATATTCGGCGTGCCACCTCAGGCTCGGAAAGCTAAACCATTCATCGATCACATACTCACGTTCTCCATCCTCGACTCCAAGATATGGTTTCGCAACTTCCAGGTCAGACATGACATCTTGTTCTCTTTCAGGAACTCGCGTTTGAACATTTAGCCTCTCTAATCGGACAGATCGTTGAAAAAGATCCTCTGCAACCGAACGGCCCTCCAGAGATGTCACTCGTTGAGATCGGTCCACGTTTCGTGCTCACGCCCATTCGGATTTTTGAGGGTGCATTTGGCGGCGCGACTGTATTTGCTAATCCAGGTGCGCTTTCCCCCATATCTATTTGCAACTTTTTTGTTTTGTTTTGTTCTAAGGACCTCTCGATGCGTAGAATTCGTATCTCCTGCACTCATCCGATCTGCAAGGCGTAAGGAGAGGGGGGAAAGTTATAAGGAACGCAAGCTCGCGCAACAGGAGCGGGTTATTCGCCGAATCGAGCGCCAAAGGGAGGAGGACGCACTTGGAACATCAAAAGTCTTTGCCTAAAATGCATCAACGCATCAACGTCAACTCAACATTTCATTTGTTTTATCTAATTTCGTCTTTCCCATTCACACACAATTACATCGCGTGTGAGTAAAAAAACATTAAACACAAAATCACGTAACAAAGTCCTTCTTCTTTATTTAAATACAATACAGTTGGCGTGGCGCTCATATCTGCTTTCTTCCTCGGCGACACTCCTCGCACGCGAATTCAGTCCGGGTGATCACCGTCACTATAGTCAAGGCCGCGGATCTTTTGGTAGTAGGTTAGTGCCACCGCGGCCTGATGAACATTCCTGTACTGTACTTGTACTGTTGGTGTAGGAGTAGGAGTAGCAAATTTCGTCAGTAAATCTCCAATCTCCATCTCTCTTTCTCTTGTTCTCAGAATAGGAAATGCAAAGAAAGCAGTGCCAGGTCAGACCAGTTAGAAGTAGAAGAACGAACAAAAGGACGACCCCCCTTGGCTTGTCATGAGTTCCCTGTGTTGAGCCAAAACTGCTTGATGTTTATTACTTTTCTTCATTAAATCCCCACATATACGGACCCGACAGTCATTGTCTTTCGGCTGCCTTATTCCCTCTTCGCTTCTTTCTCGCTTGAGCAGCCGGACGTCCTGTCTTGACCGCGTATAATAACGCGCACCTAAAATCACTGTTCGGCGGTCACCTTCTGCGACGCAGTTCGCCATGGCCGTTAAGCTAGAAATTAATCCCTTATCCCCGTCATTAGATCTGCTTGGGCCTCCGGATCAATCGTAAGTCGTTAATCTCGTTCAGCAGGAGAGCAATTTCATCTCAGTATGGGAACAGATCAGCCTATTCACTTTCCGGCCACATATCGATTTCCCTGACCTCTTCCCATTCTCTGTTCGAACGACGACACGCAATCCGTATTCTTCTCCAATCTCTTGTCGTAACTTTCGAAGGACAGGCTGAGCTTGTCACACAAGAAACCGGTTACTCCGCTCTCCGTCTTTGCTCCATCTCAAAGGAACTTGTCCCGAAAACGACCGTCGAACTCACCAATGAGGGTCACGAGGACGGCGACAGGCCTTGCACTTGGCATGTCATGTTCGATCTTCCCATACCGGGCTGGCTCCCCGCTAGCGATCTCTATGGAGATTGCAGACAGGGTTACTCGGGCACTCAGTACAACCTCTACGCTTCTATGAAGTTCACAAACTCGGAAGAGTCCTGTGGCCCATCTTGGCTTTCCGCCTTGTGTACCCAATTCTCCTCTAAGAACAAAATCGTTTACGCCGAAGCGTGCAGGATAACGCTAAACCGTTTCGCGCTCCCGCCACGTTCCGTGTCTTATCCCCCAACCTTTTATTCTATTACTCCGAACGGGGAAGCACCACGTCCAGAGGGAAATCCATACCCTATTCCCGCGGACATCGTCTCTAAAATCGAGCTATTCGCCTCCATCCCGGAACATGTTAACGTAGACGAAGACAAGTTTCCATTCACTCTGAGTATAAGGGCGTCCTCCTTATCCGAAAGTCAAGCCGCAAGCTTCGCGTCACACAGTTGTCTCTGGAACTACAGCAAACCGAGAAATTCAGGTGGGCCTTCTTGTAATGTTCCTCGGGAGTTGGACTGAAACTGAACCTTAAAAAAATCTAACGCTTCAGTGCCTCTGCGAGTGCGTATGCGGCGTCCTATCCAGTCCCTTCCTGAAGGATCAACCGCCAAATCGGCCCCTGCGTGGCGCGCATCCGGTGCACGCCCTTTATGAGATTGGCCTGCTAGCTCGCCCCAACCACTTGACTCTCGACGACGTTCACTCTCTCCTTCCGGGGTATAAAAGAGTCGATGTTCCCCTAAATAGGGCCGATCATGCCCGCAAGTGCGCCGAGGGATTACATCCTACACGGTGGTTCACAATGGAAGCCCTCATCCCCTTCACGCAAACGCTCACAGAGCGCAAGCATGAGAACCTGGAGTGGGCAGGGACGCCTCGCCTCCGAGTTACTTCGCGGGGACCATTCTTCAATGTCAAGCATTCGATGCGCGTCGTTGTGGCACTTTCGTACGATGACGCCGACGGGAACCTCCAGCCACCTCCTTTCTGTCCTTTAGCCTCTCTCTTAAATTCGTTCGCCTCCGTGGCGTGGCGCGCACCCTTTCCACGCTTTCCGAGTCGCTTCCCGAGCGTTTATCTTCGCCCGATTCTCCCGTAACCATGCCGCGGACACATCCTTATAATATACCAGATCTCCCTGCATATTCGCAACTATTCTACCCTAATGGGGACGCCAAGTACGACGACTCTATTCCCCTGCCACTTTACACGCCTTCACTAGACTCGCCACCTCCGACCCCGAGTCTTGGCAACGAAGAAGATCATTTGACCTCCGACATTGCTTATCATTCCTCACCCTAAACTCCCACGCATTGCGGGCATTGGTGTTGGTGTTGCCATTTGATCATTTCTTTTGTTCATACTAATTTCCATCAGCTTTGTCTTCGCTTTTCGATATTTTTCTAATCTGTTCTCAAGCAACTAATGTAGCACACTATCTCACTGTAAATTATCATGGTTGCGTCGTGGACCCTCCTTTCCCTTCTGTGTGGCTATTTTCACCTATCGTTTCGTTCGTTCCCCTCTTTCTTACGTGTCACCGCGCGACGTGGTTGTTTTAGTGTACTGAGTATATTATATACAATATTTCTAACGGATCGCTTGATGGTTGATGACGGCGGCCATGGCGCGGCTAACAAAAGATTCCGTTCATAGGGTGTAGTGTGTATCATCTATTAAAAAACCATTACATCACTGCCCCTCGTATCATCTTTGTAGTAACAACGACGAAACGACGACAGAGAACCAAGATTGCATTCAGTGATCCGATTTTGCTAGCAAGATCTTGTCGAGAACTTTCCATCCTTCAACTGGTCCTTCACAATCCACGATCCAGATCTCCGTGCCCATGAAACCTTCCAGAAAACGGACCGCATTCGCTGGGGCAACAATACTCTCAATACTCCCATCACAATCCAATATGACGCCCTGACCGTCCGCGGAAGGCCTGACGACGTTCTCACGCTCAAGCTCTTGCAAAAAACGTGTGCGCGTGTGCGCCTCTTCATCTGCAATATAATATAAGGAGAGATGCGGGAAAGCAGGAGGATGGGGGGTGCCCGCAGCGCCAAGCGCGGCACGTAGTCCGACGAGCTCGGGCGACGGCGCTAATGCGACATAAATGGAACGAAAATAGTGTTCTCCCGAGACGACGCGCGCGAAGCGTACAGGTACGACGGTTTGGCCGAGCGGTACCGCCTCGCGAAGAGTGAGCAGAGCCGAATCGTGGACGTGGACGTGGACAGCGCGAGTTGTCCCTGGGGGGAAGTACTCCGATGGCGGTTGAATGGTCGCGAGCGTGACGTGCGGGTGGAAGCGTGGGAAGGAGTGTCGCGCGCCGGGCTCGGGGTGGCGGTCCATGAATCGTTGGAGAAGTGTGGTTTCGGTTTCGGAGGGCACGAGCCAAAGTGAGATTCCTGCTTCCGGTATAGTAGGGACAAAATGAGTGGGGTGTGCAGAACGTTTTTTTCGACGCGACACGTACCCATTATTGTTATTGTTCTCTAATGATATGTGCGTGCGAGGTGCTAGCGTAGCGTATAAATCTCTGGTCACAGTAGGGCAGTAGGGGGGGAGCTTTAGACCCATCTCTCTAAGCCCTTTATATGGTCAGTCATTCCGGATCTCTGTGGGAGAGAAACCCTTTCATCAAGGGTCAAGGATAACACCACAATCAAATTGATGGAAAATGGCAGAAAGGAACACACTGGGTCAACGTTACAATTGTACACACAATGAAAGTAGAGGAGGACCAATTATTGACTTTTACGACACCAATATTTATTTAGGGGAAACGTGGATTTAGGCAGCGGTTGCCTCTGGCTCTGGAGATGTCGTCGGATGAAGCTTGAGGCTGATCCAACTCTCTCCCACGCCAGCTCCATCGTTACTCTCAACGTCAGCCTCTGAACCATTTTCAGACCCATCGCGTTCATGTTCTGAGGTCTGTGGTGAATCACTGCATCGACTTCTTTTCCCACACCTGCAGGAGCTCCGGGAGAAGGTACAATAGGCGGTGCGGAAGCCCGTGGGCTTTCTAGCGCAGCAGCCTGTGTGGAAGTTTGAGATAGCGTCCTGTGAACGGAAAGGAGGAAATATGGGATGCTTATGATGCATCCAGCAGAGCGCCAGGAAGATGTGACACAATGAAACTTGTTACGGCTGTGAAAAAAGAGAGATAAAATGGATAGGTATCAGCAAAGGTCGAGTTGAAACGAGGAAACGGGGAAACTTACCTCCGGATCCAACTGCATAACGGCCACCACGCATGCGATCAAAAGCCGACCAAACATTGAGCCGCAGACCACAGAATGAGACTGATCGCACTCGACCATAGCTGACGATTTGGACGACATCACTAACGAAAGCATCCACCTTCTGGGCCTTGCGCTGGAAATTATAGCCCGGTCCCTCCAGCGTAAGCTCCCATGCCGGTCCATAAGCCAGCTTTTCTGAGGGTGTCCACGACTTCGTGTACTCTTTGGGATCGTAATCCAGCAGGCGACGACCAGCGAACGGTGGGATATCAAGGGTGCCAACTTCAAGACTGACAACGCTAATATCATTCATCCCTTCAGCACCGCCAGTTGCGGCGGCGATGCGCACTTCACGGCGAAGAACGTCAACCGCGCGCAGGGTTGCAGCCGCGCTCATCGAACTCGGTCCCAAGAAAGGCAGCCCGACACGTGCGTCGACCGCTGGAACGCATACAACGATGCTTTTCCTTCCCTTTCCGTTCTTGATGGTATCACGTGTACGTGAAGGGGAGTTGCGCATGAGGGGCAGAAGAGCCTGAATGATTTGAAGAGGCGTGATGTGCGTAGCATTAAAGTACTTGAGATATTCGCTCTGCAGCTGAACGTGTTCCAGCGGAGTGAGGGTGGAATACTGAGAGAGTCCAAGAAGAGACACGACAGAGTGGACAAAGGGATGAGTTGCAGGAGATGCGTGCGGATCACCATGGATGTTGATTGGGAACCTGTGAGATAGAGTAGAGGCCAGCGAACGAAGGAAAATGGGAATCGTGGCAGGCTATCACGATGTCAGGTAACGAACGAGCACCTGAGTAACAAGGCGCACCTCGAAAGGATCAAGGACGAGTGCCTTGACATAGCCCTTGCCTGCGCGTTCGAGCTCGTCCACGGCCTCAGGGGTGGTGACACTGGTGATAATTATGAACCCTTTCTTTTCAAGGGCGAGGATTAGGGGAAGTGCCACTGGATGATCGCCCCCAAGAACGACTGCAGATTAGGCCATGAGATCAATATCCGACCGAGATTACAGTTAATGAATGGGTTGCATACCTACAACCTGCCTTCGCTCGTGGCCTGCCGTGTGATACCTTTTGTGTAGTCTGAACTGTGTCCTGGCCAGATAGGCATTGTAGCCAACCAGCAACCCAACCCCCGCCACGCTGACGCCTAAGCCGGTTGCCTTCCACGGATTCTCGGCAGCCCAATCTGTCACGTCGTCGAGGAGGGACCTAGGCAGTGGTGGAGGAGGTGGTGGAGGAGGTGGAGGCACCTCGAAGTCCCCCAGCATCGGCAAGCGTATCTCTGGGATGGGAGGGCCGAATCTCGAGACATCTGCCCACAGCCTATTCAACGCCTCCTGAATGTTGGGCATTTCTGCCTTGACTGAGGAGGCGGACACATAAATATAGTCCTCAGCCGACTCGAGATACTCTTGGATACCCTCTAAGAGAGGCATCGAGACCACTACGTGAGGAATAGAAGGGCTCTGAATACCAGTCGCAAGGGCAACAAGGGTAAGTAAAGTTAAGTGGTTGGTGTGTGTGATAAGCTAAGCTAAGCGCTGACATGCATGACATGCAGCCTACTCAAAACATTTCTCAAAGTCACCGTCCCCATCCTGTCTAGCGTACCACTGGCTCTCCACGAATGCGTTCAACTGACACAATCCTGAAATACCACCGCAAAACTCTAAGGGCTGCACGGCGTCATTAATCAGAATCCTCACAAACGGTCCCGTCGCCAACAGGTCGGAGCCCGTGCATTCAAGCTTCTCGACGACCATCCTACCGCTAAATGGTACCATGCTTGACAAGTACCACGTTCTTCGTGGGCTTGGGTTAACTGGGTCGAGTTTCCGGCCTGGTAGGCGATGTTGTCGGAACAGGCCTAACGCCGCAAAAATGGCAACCATTGCGTTATCATGAGAGAAGTCAGCATATAGCGCGCGATCCAGAGGGAAGGTTTCTGGTGAACTATCCAGCGTGCGGTTTGTTTGGGTGTTATCCCGAATAGGTTGCCTGCGTAGACGAGCGAGGAGCTCGTTCACATATCCCACCCCTTGCACACGACCAAGATTTCCTCCATAACTATAAATGTCGCTGGAATTAACCAACAGCAAGGAAGCTAGAAGCAACCTACCCATTACCATAGAACTTATCGAGATCTCCAAAGTATTCATAACCTTTGAAGTCTTCCCAAGTGAATAAGCCGCAAAAAGGACTTGGCGCCATCGTAACCTGGGAGTGGAAGGCGCACAGTGACATTAGGTTGTGGGTATCTTCGTCGGTCAAATCAGCACCAGGCGCAGCTAGATTGAGTCGCTTCGTGATAGATGGCGCAAATATCGCAAGCCATTTCCCACTTTCCGCGTTTCCCTTTCCCGAATTAGGACACATGTTATCATCCAATGTGAGATTCCCCTCGTAGACCATGAGAAAAATTTGACGGGGAACTGGAAGAATTGTGCTTACTGATTCAGGGAGGACGAGATCTACTCTTGCTTTGATCGTGTGTCCAGCTGAGTTGAAACCTGAAATTAAACTTTCATGAGAGGAGTGAATGCAAGAGTGTGGTACGAAGCAGACCTGCAGTCCAATTAGCAGCGGAATCTATCACGCGCTGCGAGCTTGCTGCCCTGACAAATGGTGGACTGTCCTCTGTCACAATGTGGGCATATCTGTTAAAAGCGACGACGCCAGCCTCATACGACCTTGAAAGGATCAGAATCCTCCCAGAAAACGATAGAGCTGCTCACTGCTTGGCGCCAAATGGGAGCATGTCATCCGCCCCGAAATTCCACGTGAAGTTCCTGAGGAAGGTAAGATAGTCTTCTTTGTAGTCCTTGATATTCTGTAGTTTATCTACAGCAACTTTGTACTTTGTGCCGGCACTGCTGGTTGGCCATCGTGCGCCATGCCGTTGCAACTGACGCTCGTCGGCGACAAATTGGGCAAGAGAGAGTCCTACATACCACATTTACCTGAAGTAAGGTATTCAACGTGAATGACAAACATAGATAGAGGTATAGTCACCTGAGATATGGCGCACCTGGAGGGTGGAGGAACATAATCCGCAGTGGGAATATAAGGTGCATACTGTGCCCACGTCCGCAACACGCTCTCAGGAAACCCAATATTGGGAACATGATCTACTGGCACTGTGGTGGATGCTTCTGACAACAATAACGTTGGCCTTTGGTGTGGAGTGATCTTTGACCACAACAACCAAAGAAGAGGCGCGAGAACGAAGATCTGCCAATGGGGAATGCAGCAACTGTGTTGGGTCCGATTTCTTGTCCGTGAGACTTCATCGATAGACCACCGCGATGAATGATCGACAAGGTCTGGTCTCTCCGTGACAACTTCTTTAGCCATTCAATTTAGGTAGATATTCTGAAACAATGGCTTATAGGGTCAGGTATCAGGTATTTCTTGATGGCTATTTCTTGATGGAACGCTCGGTTTGGTCTATCGGTGTCGATTTACGGGAGCAATACAAGTTGTTACTACTTAAGGCGCTATAGCCAAGTGGTTACGGCGACAGATTAGAATCACGTTGGATCATCTGTTTCCCTTCGGGAGCGCAGGTTCGAGTCCTGCTGGCGTCGAAGTTTCAATTTTGTCCATTTCCATTTTGATCATGGTGCTCAATGAGTTGACCACCCAGGTATGCCTCGCTTTTTTTCTTATTGTGCATGGTCTGCATAAAGTCGAAGTTGAACAGCGGGATTCCTAATTGTTTACTACTCTCAACCTCAATGAAGGAAAGAAGTATTTTTGATTACTGCAGCAATGTCTACTCCCGAAGGCGAAAATACTTCCCGTAACAGGCGAGAAAACCGACGGGCACAATGATCACCACGTAAAAAAAAGAATCACGCCGTCTAGACAAACTCTTTTCCAATGCCTACGCAGCAATTAATGTAGAATAGGTTTTTTGAAGCAATTATGAATTTGCGAGCTCCTTCGCAAGCTGCTCCGCCTTGGCCTTCACGTCCTCGATTGTGCCAGACATGTAGAATGCGGACTCGGGAAGCGAATCGTGTTGGCCAGAGAGAATCTCCTTGAACGAACGGACTGTGTCCTTCAGTGGAACAAGCTTCCCCTCATACCCAGTGAAAACTTGAGCAACCTGGAAAGGTTGCGACATGAAACGCTGGATCTTACGAGCACGCTCGACCTGAAGGTAATAGGATTATTCCAAACCCATGGAAAAGAGCATACTTATACCCACGGTCAGTTTGTCTTCCTCGGATAACTCGTCCATACCCAAGATAGCAATGATATCTTGAAGTGACTTGTAGTCTTGGAGAATCTTCTGGACGGCAGTTGCGACCTCGTAGTGCTCCTTGCCAACCTGCACACAAAGTACTATTAGTGGGTTTCGTTCCTTTGAATGTAAGGCGCATACAATACGTGGGTCCAGCATGCGCGATTTCGAGTCCAGAGGATCAACAGCAGGATAAATACCAAGCTCGGCGATCGAGCGAGACAACACAGTAGTAGCATCCAAATGGGCGAATGTCGTAGCAGGGGCGGGATCCGTCAAATCGTCAGCTGGGACGTACACGGCCTGTACAGAAGTGATGGAACCCTTCTTGGTTGTAGTAATACGTTCCTGCCTGGAGGAGAGATGAAAACAGTGACTGCACGAACAAATGACGTTGACTTACATGCCACCCATGTCTGTCGAAAGCGTGGGCTGGTAACCGACGGCAGAGGGGATACGACCGAGAAGGGCGGACACCTCTGAACCAGCCTGGGTGAAGCGGAAGATGTTATCAATGAATAACAGCACGTCCTGTCCCTCCTCGTCACGGAAGTACTCAGCAATTGTGAGACCGGTTAAGGCAACACGAGCACGGGCACCCGGGGGCTCATTCATCTGGCCGAAGACCAGAGCGACCTTGGAATCACCCTCGAGGTTGATGACACCAGTCTCAATCATTTCATGGTACAGGTCATTGCCCTCACGGGTACGCTCACCCACACCTATAAAATCACGCTCACGTGATGAGTTACGGAGATACCGGCTCTTTCAAAAACATACCACAGAAAATTGAGAAACCACCGTGTGCCTTTGCGACATTGTTAATGAGTTCCTGAATCAACACCGTCTTGCCGACGCCAGCACCGCCGAAAAGGCCAATCTTGCCACCACGAGCATAGGGAGCGAGAAGGTCCACGACCTTAATGCCAGTCTCAAGTACTTCGGCAGTTGTTGACTGGTCGACGAAGGCTGGTGGGTCGGCGTGGATTGGCTTGCGAGCAACACCCTTGATGGGACCACGCTCATCAATGGGTTCGCCAATGACGTTCATGATACGACCGAGAGTATCGCGGCCGACGGGGATTTGAATGGGGGAACCAGTGTCAATAACCTTCTGACCACGAACGAGACCCTCAGTACCATCCATGGCGATGGTACGGACTGAGTTCTCGCCCAAATGGGAAGCACCTCAAGGACGAGGCGACCACCACGGAAATCTTGAACTTCTAGGGCATTGAGAATTGGGGGCAGGTCGTCTGTCTCGAACTGAACATCGACGACGGCACCAATGACTGTCTTAACGTGACCGACGGCAACCTTTGACTCTGTCGCATACGAGCGGGCTGCACGGAAAATTACGTGTCAGTTAAGATTTTGGGGGAGAGCAAAAAAAAGAGATAATGTTGCCTCAAAACGTGTCGAGACAGATGGAAATAGCTTACTGGGAGTTGAGGGCGCAAAGCGCGTCGGGCGCAGGCTGGACTGTGTCCCAGCAGAGGTAGAAAGTGCAGCCCTTGCGAGGATGGGGGAAGCAGAGGTTGAGAAGAGAGCATTGGTTCGCTTCGCACTGTTCACCGCTCTGCGGGAAAGACGAGTGACGCCGCGAGAAGAAGTGAGCATCGTGTTAGACAGCGATGGCGACAACAAGAAGAACAAACGGTGACGGAGAAGAAGTGTGGATATATTATGCGTTGGCGAAAGAATTCGGAACAGAGTATGATTTTTAATATTTGGACTCAGATTCAACTCCGAAACTGTACCCGACTACGCCCGATTGGACGAGGCTATGTGAGAAGAACATGATTGGGCGGTCAAATCAAATTATTATTATTATTTTATTATTTGGCTGAGAGCTGAGAGCTGAGAGCTGGAGAACATTGCAATAACCTGTTCAAAGATTGAATGAACATGCAATGTGGAAGGTGGAAGAAGAAAATAATAAATGGAAATGTGGAATGACATCATGCGTAGCCTCTCGCGCGCTAAATACTATCGCCTCTCGCGCCTCCCGACGCGTAGTGAAAGGGACTCATCCATGCCTACTCTCATCCCCCCTCGTTCCATACTGAGGTCACATTGTCCACCTCTGCGAGTCGGCGTTCATTCTCGACAGTTTCCTCATAGCCTTCGCTTCCTATCCGCCTCGTCAACGTCGACACCAAATGATTCCAATCGGTTTCTGCGTTATGGCAGTAAGGCAGCCAAGTACTCAGCCTTCACTTGTTTTTCTGCCGTTCTCGGCCTTTCTGTCGTTGTTGGAGGGGTGTTCATCCATGATGCTTTCACATACTCAAACCGACACATAGACCGTGTCCCTGTGTCACCGCTGGCACTGCATCCTGAATGTGGTGGGCCGAAAAACCTTCCAGTTGCAAGCGTACTCGTAGGGGATGAAGATGATGGTGTCCCTGTAGCTGTCAAGGATAAGCCAAGACTGGTGATAGTTGGCGGAGGCTGGGGTGTACGTCAGTGTTTCTTTACACACAGATTCCTCTAACATAGAACTCCCTAGGCCGTCAGCGCGCTTCAGGCCATCCATCCCGGTGACTACCACGTGACTGTCGTTTCACCTGATACATTTACTACATTTACTCCGCTTTTACCTTGTAAGTCTACTATCACTATAGGACTTGCTTTACCTGATAAGACTCGAACTGCTGTAGCTGCGGCCGTTGGTACAGTTTCCGTTCGTTCCCTCGTCGAGTCACTACGAAAGATCATAGCACGTTTGCATGGGCAACTCATTAATGGACGAGCCGTTGATCTTGTCATGACTGATCGTCTACTTGAGATTGAGACGGTCTCCACAAGTGGAGAGAGGCACAATCTTTATCTCCCGTACGGTAGCTGTCGTTGCTATAACTTCACTTAACTCACTTGTCCCGTTCAGGTATGACAAACTTGTTATAGCTGTCGGATCAGTATCCAGCACCCATGGCGTTCCCGGCCTTGAACATTGTTTCCAACTTAAAACGGTTGCAGACGCGCAATCCATACGCCGTCGCATTTTAGGTTGGTGCTCTCTCTCCCCAGAACGTACCAGCTCAGCCGTTCATACCGTAGATAACTTCGAGATTGCATCGCTCCCGTCAACCTCAGAAGAAGAGCGCAAGCGGTTACTTAGCTTTGTGGTTTGCGGCGGTGGTCCAACTGGTGTTGAAACCGCGGCGGTGTGTCACTCTCTGCTCACCTGTAACCGTTTGCTCATATACCTTTAAGGAGATCTACGATCTGTGCCAGGAAGATATTATAAACTACGTGGGTTCCAATCTTCCATATCCTTTATATGTGAGCAATGCCGTGACGGGTTTCGTAGTTCCCAAAGTTGTGCCGGAAAGATGTCTCTATTCATGTTGTTCAGTCCAGGGAGCATATTTTGAATACAGTGCGCTTCAAACCAAGGTTTTGGCTTTTTTGATTAATTTCTCCAATACAGTACTCCGAAGCGATCTCGAAATTTGCGGAGGACAAGTTTCAGCGCGACGATGTAGAACTGGTTACTTCCGCACGGTTGGTTCCTCTCTGTCCCTACCCAATTAGCTCTGAATAATAGCCCTCCTAGTGTCAGGGAAGTGCACCCCGATCACGTTGTTTACACCACTAGAGATCCACAAACAGGAGAAATTGCCGAACACACCATTCCCACAAATTTCGTACTATGGTCAACTGGGATAGCCATGAACCCATTTACCGCTCGTGTATCAAGTCTTCTGCCGAATCAAGTTCATAAAAAGGCTATTGAGGTCGACGCACATCTCCGTGTTAAGGGTGCCCCTCTCGGGGATGTATATGCTATTGGAGATTGTACTACGGTGATTATGATACTGCCAACAAAAACATAAGCTGACATACTTTATAGATCGAGACTTCGGTGGTGTCACACTTATTAGAGCTCGTTGAAGAGGCGGATCGCAACCAAGATGGTAAGATTGATTTCGACGAGTGGGAGATCATGGGTAAGCCACCATCCATGAAATTACTGTGTAATCAACCACGCGAAACCAGTTAAACGGATCAAGAAGAAAATACCCATGGCCGCTAGTCACCTGAAGAAAGTTCGTATCTCGCAAGTCAATCTATATCGCTGCTTACGCGGTGGTTCCAGGTTCGGGCCTTGTTTGACCTTTATGACTCGGATGCCGACAACAAGCTAAACCTCAATGAACTTGCTGTGCTTTTGCAAGAGATTGGCAATAAAATTACTGCACTTCCTGCCGTAAGTGGATCACATGCATTGCTCATAATTCCACGAGTCGATCTCTTTGTAGACTGCTCAAGTGGCTTCCCAACAAGGCAAATACCTTGGCCATAAGCTCCATCTCCTCGCCGCCAAACGCGATACTCTACTCGCCAATGACCTTTCTGCATCCACTGATGAGGCTGTCTCCGAGCCTTTCAACTATCGTCATCTTGGCTCTCTGGCATATATTGGCAATGCTGCAGTGTTTGAACTTGGTAAACTGAGTTTCATGGGTGGCCTGGCGGCGATGTATGCCTGGCGTAGTATCTATTGGAGTGAGCAGGTAAGCATGAGGACGAGGGCGTTGTTGATGATTGATTGGATTGTGCGGTACGTTCTATCACTATTACACACCGTAAAGATGCAGGCTAAGTAATTGTAATCATTCTAGCGGGGTGTGGGGAAGGGACTTGTCAAGGCTGTAGCCTAATCCCCCCTCTCTATTTTTTGCCACGTAATCGTGTAGCCGACCGTTATAGATGCTGAGGACAGAGACATTTGGTGTTATGAGATTTTGGTGCTGCTTCAACGATTATTGCGCAAGGATAAGGATTCTATCCGTTATTATAAAGTCTTATGGCTTATTGAAGGGGGTGCTTTCTTCTCTCATGTCCGACTGGCCCATCTTGGAGTCCGGATAATTTAAAGCCACCCAGCAGACCATTTGGCATCGCTCATATCATTAGGTGATTAACAATGAATTCGATGGAGTTTAAATAGCTGTCTAAGGTTCTGACCATTCAAAGGACCCTACGATAGCTATCCTCCCTGCGAACGACCCAGGACTGGGTGAAAGGATCGTCAACTTCCGATTAGGCACATCGACGTTAGTTCTTGATCTCAATCAGAACGGCAAAAAAAAGTGAGATAATGGAAACGAACATGGCGAGGAAGCCGGAGACTTGTAAGTCAAGTACCTCCTCGTCGTAGCGCTCTGTATCTTCCAGATGAACTGGAAGTGCAAGGAGGGCGACGATCGCATTGAGAAGACCCGAGCCGGGTGAGGCAGGGTCGAGAGGAATGGGTTGCATCTCATTTACCGTACGCGCTGCGCCTATGGGAAGCGCAGACGACGGTGCCATCGATTCTAAACGAATGATACGTAAACACACGTTTCTTGAACAGGGAAGAGGTAGCTCAGTTCACTTTCGCCTATACGGAGGAAGGAGAGCTCGCCGAATGGGATGACAGAGCTGCTAGGAGCGAGGTGTCCGTCGAGATCCGGGTCACCGACGGCTGAGGCTGATGGCCTACGTGGGGGTGGGATAACCTGGCCATACATGTAAGTATGCAGTTGTTGGGCGTGGACGCGCTGTCGATATTGCAGGTCAAGTTCAACAACCTAGATGAACATTAACGTGAAGGACGCGATTGTGATACCGAATGTACATACACCACCCGATTTCGGAATTTTGACAACTGTCATCCGACTTCCGTACGTGCGCTGCATCTCAACATTCAACTTTTCGTGGCCTACGATAAGGATCACGTTGACTTGTAGACCCTAATGAACGTTCATCTTAAAAGAGTCGTGAGGATGACAGCTTACTGCGGAAGGCATCCACACAGGCTCTAATTAATGTTTGTCGATGGTCTGTGAAATTGCTCGACGTGGACGAGGCAAAGCTTGATGGAGTGTCAACAATTATACCAGAGGCACGACCTATGCAGATGTTTCGAGACAATTATGAGTAGCCGTTGAGCAACCAACCTTCTGGGTTGAGATCTTGTCGCTCAATGACATTTTCACCCATATTGCGGATGAGGCGGTCCATCAGAAGCGGATTCCGCTTGATCTCGGGGTGGCCATACCAATAGACCAAGGGCAGAAGTGCTTTGGATGATAAGATAGTCGGTGCTGATGTCGCAGCCGAGCCTAATGGACTCGCTGGCGAAGCACTACCGATGGGAGCCGTTATGGGCACTGCAGAGATAGAACCAGGAACTGTCCATCCTCCCTACTTGCCTCCATAGTGTAAGCACCTCTGAGACAAAGCGCTAAACCACACACCTCACTTGGGTCTGTATTCACGTACATGGGGGTCCAACCCTGACCAACCCTCACAGCGTAATTGGTGAGAATTTTGCACACGGACGTTTTCCCAGAATTTTCTGGTCCCAGAACAAGTACACGTGGAGGTTCTGGGTCTACTTCTGCGTCGGGGCCAGGAGGTAGGGGCGAGCCCCGGTAAGAGCTTAGCGCACGTACGCGCATCTTTTCAAGGGCGAGATGGACATTTGCATATGCATACATTGGCGTCTCATCAGAGACATACTCCGTAGATGGTGTTCCTGTGACGTACTCAAAAATCCATAAAACTTTGGTGGTGACGATAGGAAGGAAAACCTATCTCAATCGTACAACCTTGCCAGGTGAAGACGGCCGCCTTGCACTCGTGGCCGAAGAGATAGTATTTATTATCAGCAAGCTCTGCCCCGAATACTTCGGCGTGGCCTTTCAGCACCTGAAGATCGTAGTGTGAGAGCTAGGATTCTTATCCAACGGACCAGGTGGGTACCTTAATGGCCAGAGAGTTTCCAGGATCGAGCTCAAATCTGTACTCTGTCTCTGGATCAAGGACCCATTCTTTGATATTGGGGCTGCTGTGGTTACTAGTTGACATAAAGGTAAGAATCACTCAGAAAAGAAATGCAATAGTTTTTGGTGAACTTTTGTTTTATCCACAACGGACTCGAAAGGAATGTGCTACAACCATTCTCCCTCTCGGCCCGCTCTTCCCGCTGCTGTGAGTGATTATACGCTAACTACACTAACTACACTAACTACACTAACTACAATTTACAAAGTCACAGGAAAGACGCCATCTTCACTGGCTTGCGCACGGCAGCAGAATTACCCTCTTTGAATTTGAATGACACCCTGTACACAGGCGTCGCCTGTTGCCGAGAGGACACAGGTTTGTTGTTCGCTATTGGCGTCATTATCGGTCGACCGAAGAAATCAACAGCGGGCTACGTGCGGTGTGGTCCAGGTAGGTATCATGTCGAATGATAACAAAAAGAAAACCGACCTTTTCCATAGCGTCCACATCGGCCGTCGTGGTCTTAGCACGTTTTCGAGGTGGCTCGTCTGCCGCGGTGGAAGCAACGAACATTCCCTCACCCATATCTTGCGAGGAGTTATTCTCTATATCATTAGCCTCTCTTGCTCCAATGGAGGGCTTCGTCGCTTTCATCCGCTCGATGGCCTCCACGTGACGGACGGCAAGTTGGGCGTTGATCTATGGTAGGTAGTGAATTGAAGACATGTCTTCGACGAATAATAGCCAGTTCTTTTGATTTGAAATAAAAGCAGACTGACCTCCGTTGAAACAAGGTGCCTCACGGCGTAGCGCGGTGGTGCAATATCAGCCGCCCGCTTGCCATCATATGTCACGAATACGTCGACTGGCCTACGAGGGGCATTAGCGTTATCTATCCATCCGTGTACTCTGAAACCCACGGATCAAGCTTGTACACAAGTTGACCATCTTCAGCCCTCTCTTGTACAAAACGCAGCTCAAGTGAGACCATGATATTCACAAGACGCGAGAGCACGGCTTTCTCCTCTGGACGGATCACTTGGCTATTAACCTATTGTGTAGGGTGTTACCTCGATCAACAGGTAAGGGCGAGCTCAAGTATATAGGTTACGCACGGGACGAATGGGCGGGGAGATGATACGGTTGAGAAGTGGTGCAAACTCGAGACTTAGCACCGGTTCACTGACTAGGTCACAGAAGTGTCCAGCCAAGCGGGCATTACCCGTGCGCGCTGCCCGCGCGAGAGACTTGTAGATCTCTTCATTCGTACGCGTTTTGACATGCCACTTCCTCGGGAGTCAGCTATGGGCATACATGCAGAGCAGCGGGATAAATGTCCCACCTCCCAGTCGGCCTTCGGTCGTTCCACGCGCGGCCCGCCGCGCTCCTGGAAAAGCGGGAAAAACGGCACCAGGTTGTATGAGAGGTACTGCAGGACACCGTACTCCCGCTCGGCGCGCATGGACCCCGAGAGAATATCGTAAGCAACCAGCCATTCGTTTGCTTTCTTATAACGCGCGAACGTAGCATCGTGCCGATGAAGATTCGCATAATGCTCAAAGCAGCCTAGCGCGACACGGTCAAGCGCGCCTGTCGCCTCGACCGCACAGCTGAGACGCTCCACGTATTTACTCTCATCAGCTTCGCCCATGCCGCGGTCTTTAACGCGCTTTTTGCTCATTGGACAAAATAGATCGGTTAGGACGCTAAGATAATTCGCGTCCGCTTCTTTCATGCCTACAGTAGCGCTGCGAACCAGCTGCTCCGTCACACCTTGACTTCGTCCCTTGATGAACTGGAGAGACGGCCGTCAGATGATTATGATGGAAACTACGATGATATGTTGAATTTGGGCTACCTGAAGGGTGTTAAGACAGCCGCGCAGGTCGCCGAGGGAGATCCCAACGAGCGTGCTTAAGGCTCTCGAGTCCGCTCTGAGTCCTTCTGTATCGCAAATATCCTGGAGTCGTTTGACGACGTGGATATCGGCCGGACGCGTGAAACGAATTACGCGGGCCAAGGATCGCAGCTTCGTCAATGAGGATACATATAGATCGTTACATATGCAGATGATGGGGCGCCGAAGGACCTGGTTGCTCTTATCCCCCTTCTTTTTCCCCCGGGACTTATTAGTCTTCTCGTAGGTGAGTTGTACGAGCTTGTTAATGAACCCATGGGACTGGAGGCGACTCAATACACATCTTGGGCGTGGTGATGATAAGCCTCACATTATCACCAGTTGCTCCGTCAATCTCGTCAATCACGACGAGGACAGGCTTTGAGCTTCCGACAGCGTAACCCGACTCTAGAGCCGGACGTATTCGCTCGTCTACGACCTGGCCCGATCGCGCGTCACTGAGAAGCCCTGTCGTGACCAGGGTGAGCTCAGGAAGAAACCGACACATACCTGGCGTTGATCTCAAAAACATTGTATCCGCTTGCTTGGCGACGACGTGCGCAAGTGTTGTCTTCCCCAGTCCAGGGGGGCCAGACAGCAGTAAAATCTATCGCCATCAGCTTAAGAGGGTCCAAACAACCCTGCTTTTTTCGAGAAGCGCACCTTCTCCTGAGGTCGGTCCAATTCGTCTTCTGAACTCGCAAATCGCTCGCCATCTCTTGCGCGTTTTTTTTCCTTTCCCTTTCCAACACACAAAAATCCCACTGCTTCACCCATGAGAGCACCTCACGATGCACCCGCTCGTCTCCCAGGAGGTCAGTAAATCGTTTAGGGCGATAGCGATCAACCCAAAGGGTCTCTTCTGCCTTCGAGGAGGAAGAACTTGAGGTCCCAACGGGTCGACGTCAGGCTGTTGCATAAGCCCCTGGGCGGTAGTGGCAGAAAGCTCATCTATCAGGCGATGGATGGGGACATTCAAGAGACTTCCAATGGGCTTCTGGGCCGTGGAATGCCCCTTCTACAGCGAAACATAGGCCTAGATTCCGTATGTACCTTGTATTCAAAAACGTACCAGAGTTCCAGTTGTGCGTGTTCTTCTCTTCAAAAAGATGGTCTTCCCGTCAAATGTGCTAGAACGAAGCGATGGGCGGGGTAAAGTTATCGGAGCGCTTGACGCTGTAGCTAAGATGTCTGCGCCTGCTCGCTGTCTGGGATACCGTTGGAGAAGATCGGAAATATCAGGTAGGTCATCTTATATGGATAATGTTAACTGCGGTGCCGTCTGAATGGAATACAGTCTCACCTTGAGACAGCAATGGAAGGCTGCTAAGTATGGGCTCCTCGCCTGTTTCAAATCAGGCACGATAAATGAATGTATTAACTGGATCGCACGTAATTCCACTCCTGTTGTGTCAAGCAATCCATTTGGTCTAAGTGGTGATGTGGGAGCGACCGACGTGCAGTGAGGTAACGTGTCCTGGCCAGATGACGCAGGCCGCTCAGAAGAGGGGTCTCCTAGAAGGCCATTAGAGACGAAGCTGTTTGATAACGGGAGACCTATATCGGAATCCTCAATCTGTAATAGACCTGTTGGTCTAAAAGCCTCGACCTGTGCGTTTGCCATTATACGCGGTCACTAGTGTTTAATGAAACGGATTGATACGCGTAGGCTCGAAGCTCGTCGGTCGCTCTATCACGTGATCGCGTTCAGCAGCAATCCTTTTCCTTTCCTTTCCATTCTCATTATACCATTCATTTCTTCATTTCTTCATTCCTCTATCACACTATTGAAAGGAACGCGTTTATGTATCCGCTACCAAATAACATCAATCTATATTATGAGGCCGTACTCTACGTCATAGTGAAGCCCGCAAGTCTTGCTATTAGCGACCGGGAGGTTGGGTCTGACTGTCGGCATGGACCCAGATGCTGGTCAGAGTCGTGAGGGGACACATCAAAGACATTTCTCCGTAGAATATCCATGATCAAGCACGAGACTAATACGTCCGTTAGCCGACTATCCGTCACGTAGCAAGATGTGATTAGTACCCATCATCTCAACCATATGTGCCGAGTGCAGATCATGAATCTCGAGAAAGTGGGACCCCATACCCGGCATAGGTGCAAGGCGGAGTTGATAACCAATCTGAACGCTGTCTAGGTGGAATGCAGATAGAAGTTTGCCAGAGGTGCTGCAGCGAAGCTTTAAGAGAACGAGTGAGAAAGGCATAATAATGAAGGATGAGATATTCACACCTCAAGCGAGCGTCGCGAAGCCACCCATACTGCGCCTATCCGAGTTGGCACTTTGATTACTGATGATCTACGGGGGCTGAGATCAGGAAGAGGGAAGTGGAATCATAGATCTAGAGACGAGTTACATGACGGTGACGCTATCGCAGTCGTTAAAGAGAGATATAACACTATCCAGAATTTCGTTGTGTATGCGAATAGACAGCGGCACACGTCCAGCCCACACAATTTCAGCGATCTGTCTCTGATGAATGTCTGTGATAACAGTCCTGCGACGCCGGATACAGGTGTCTTTTGTCCCAGTAGTCGGATGATATACACTCTCTGCGGTGTAGAATGATTCTGTACGAATAGCAAAGAGATGAACTCCTGAGCTCATGTCGGCAATGGAAGAGTTGAGCATGTCAAGGGACGTATACTTGAGAAGCATTGCTTGGGCAGTGACGATGACCTGGGTGCAAATGAAGAGCACAGTAAGAGAGGACGATGGAAGGAAGATTTATGTTTTGATAAGACACTGCTAATAGGGTGGGCATGTCGTATAACTTGTGTCTGTTCTTTAAGAACAAAGAGCAAAGCAAAGCAGCAAAGAGCAAAGATACTAAGATCATTCACAATCCACATCTAAACAATTTAAATTTCCCATTCCACAAATCAAATCACATCACACATCACATGATGATCACGTGTGACGTGTGACTATGATTATTTGTACATATTTAGGCAGCGTTCGCTCTCTCTCCAACTCCAACTCACGCACGCGCGGGCCAAACTTTGACAAGCAAATAGCAATAGGAAGCGGGGCGGGGGAATCCTGAAATTGATCGTTGAACAACACTCAACCTCATCCAACGAACAAGCTGCTTCAACGCAGTTATCCCCAATCAGGGTCATCAAGCCTGGGGTTTCTCCTACATTAAGAAAATAAGCCCCTTTTTCATCCCCTCTGAACCAGTTGGTATGGCTCAGCGTCGTGGATCGCACTCAAGACTCCAATCAAACGCGGCAGCTACCACCACTTCAACTTCAGCTCTCCACCACAGTCATTACAAATTTCGTCACCAATCATCTTCACACAGACGCGTATTCTCTCTCCTTCGCTCCTTAAGAAACGTCAACCACCCATCCAGCGCGTCTACATCCCCATCATCATCAGAGTCACGACCCGTCCTCGCACCCCTTCAGTTTAACCTCCGTCGCCTCCCGTCGCGTCTTGCTGTTGCAAACAAGGTTGTCATGCGTGTTTCCAGTGGTTCCGATCACGTGAAAGTTGGCGCCAAGCGCAAACGTGTGGTCAGCGGGAACGAGATAACGCACAACGTCTCGCGAGGATCCCGCCACAGTGCTAATGGGTTCAAGCGTCGGAGGTCATCGCCTCAACGTGAGGAAACAAGTGATGAGGAGGTCGGGGCAGCGATGGAGATTGATACTCATATCCGGTGCGATGATTCGGACGGCTCTAGCGATGGGGATGCCAGTGATTGGGACTCATGTATGTTGTCTCCTCTGTTTTGGAGTGCTTCTCTTACGAATCTTTGTAGCTGTAGACTATCTTGTCAACCAAGCCTCGTCCCGCGAGCTCCTACGTCTGAGGAAGGGTCGTCTTCAAGACTTGCACCAGTCTGCGGGCCTGTCCGATGACCCCGAGACGCTCACGAAGCAGGAAATTGTAGATGCTATCGTTTCTGCACGTGAAGATATTGCGGAGTTGCCTCCATCCTCACCTTACGGACGTGACGGCACCAACTCAAGCGAGTACTCGTCTGACGATGGCAATGTCGCCGGAGGGGAAGAGACAGACGCTGGCAGTCGGCGGAGGCCGATTCCCACGGTCATACGAAGGCACGTGACCGTTCATGATATCGGTCCCACCTCAAATCGCCTGGTTGCGCCTCCTCAAGGTCGCAGTTTCTCACTCGGCCACATGCGATTCTCACCAACAGGCCCCGATCGCCCAGTTGAGAAAAGGTGCGTAAGCTAGCTATTACATTAGAATTAAGTAATCGATGTCAAATAAACGAACTGCAACTGACCAAACTGGTTTCAGACGTAGAACAGGGTCACTTCGCTCTTCACCAACAACTTCAACAGCGTCAGTATCTCTTCCCTCACCACCCGCCACTCGTCTACGATCTCGTAAGGTATCTGGAGATGACGTACCCGTGGCGTCGAGTTTACGCCCCACTAAGTCGAGAGGCAAAGCGAAGCAGGTCGAGTTTAGCGAGCAAGTCGAAGTAGCCACCGTCGAGTGTCTCAGCGATCTAACTGAATTATCGGACAATGAACCTTGCGCCGCCCAAAAGAATCCATCCCCGCGGCGACTACGCAGCCAAGTCGAGAGGGCAGTACGAACGCCACCGAAGCGCAAGGGCAAGAATAAAGTTGGCGTTTCTGGCGAGGACGGTGACAAGGCAGAGGAGGAGGTGGATGAACTTCTCTCATCGCGAGATGCAACGCCACCTCTAGCAAACAACGACCGCACGCCAGTGAGGCGTCGGTTGAGGCCACGACCGATCCAGACACATACCCCACCCGACGAAAGCGATGACGGGGATGACGAAGGAGAGGAGGAAGAGGTCAATAGAGTGACGGAAAAGGATGCTGCGTCTGTAGACCTGGCCGAAGAAGACGACGGCTGGTCAGAGGAGGAAGACGATGTGACGCTCGTAGAGCCGCGCAAACTTCGTAATGGGAAGATTGTTGGCGAGGAGGAAGGTTCTGAAACTATTGATGTGCAAGAAGGCAGCGACGAATCGACACAAGAGGAGGCCCCCGTCGAGGAAGAGATTGACCTCGAAGCCGAGGACGACGAATCTGACGAGAGTTCACATGACGAATTTAAGGAGGAAATGATGGAAGACGGTGAGTAACAACGCCCTCTCCAGGGTCGTATCTGATTGTGAATCAAGTTGACCTCACTATCGCGACGGCAAAGAGTCTCGTGCGCTTGCGGCGGGATGATCTCGTACGGTTGTGCGAGAGTCGTGACCTTAAAGTCGACGGTACAAAACCTCAGCTTGCAGAGGCACTCCTCCAATGGCGCGACCGCCAGTCCGAAGCATCTTCTCCGTCATCGGCTGGTACTGTCCGCCCTCCCTCTACAGCGCGCCCACGCCGCGGGGGGGTAGCAAGAGCAAGAGTAGCACCCCGCCCGTCCTGTTCCACGGACATGTGCACTTAGATGAGCCCCGCACACCCCCTTTGTCGTCATCACAAAAGGAGAAGGATGAGGAGCTCGAACTTGATCTGGAAAGCTTGGGCTTGGAGGATCGTGAAATCCCTCCTGACAAGCTGACGAAACTCGAAAAAATTGGAAGCGGCGGCTTCAAGGATGTATTTATCGGCAAATTCAAGGGGCGGAAGGTTGCAATTGCTGAGTTCCGCGGGCACCTCACAGCAAGCACGTGTTGCGACCCCCACCCTGTTGTGTTGTCTGACTATTCATATCCCCAGTGGACATAAAGGAGTTGAAACTTCTAGGGGGTTCAATCACTCCAACATCGTCCGTTTTGTGCGTGTTCTTTGGTTCTGTGCACATGCCAAGGGGAGTCTGCTAACAAAGGCGACTGCTCGGCAGCTCGGCGTGAGTATCCAGCGGAAGATACACGTGTTACCCTGTGATGATTGTGAGTGAGCTTTGCTCAAACGGTGACCTGTTCGACTACATCCGCAACGTGCATCCGCCATCCCTTTATCGTGTTGTGCGTCCTGTTGCATTGCTTCATTTCCCAGTCAAGCCTTTAATTGCGGCTAAAGCTATCTATCATGCTTGACGTCGCCCGTGGTCTCGAATATTTGCATCAGCGCAAGCCTTCCGTCATTCATCGCGACTGCAAGTCTTCGAACATCCTCATCACCTCAAAAGGGGTAGCCAAGATTGCAGACTTCGGGTTGGCCAAGGTGAAGCAGAGCACGCGCTCCATGGTTCGCAGTCTTGTCGGCACTGTTAATTGGCAGGCGCCTGAGCTGTGGCATGCACACCCCAAATATAATCATAAAGTCGACGTATTCGCGTGCGGCGCTGTGTATTGGGAGATGCTGCAGTGGCACCTACCAAACAAGAAGTATCCTTGGGAAGTGAGTCTTCTTGAGCCTATCACTGCGGATAAGTTGCTGATGACGCGGGTCCAGGGCATGAACGAGCACGCGATCTACGAGGCCGTTGGATCAAAACGCCAGCGGTGCGCCCGTTTTCCCCCTCCGCCGCTCGCATGTACTCACAATCAACTACCTCAGACCTTCTGTGTCTGGACTGCGTAAGCAGTGGTGTCCAGACCTTGTAGACCTCATAGAGCGTATGTGGGCCCAGGAGCATCAAGACCGACCTACTATGACTGAAGTCGTCACTGAGCTCGAGGAGGTCGTCCGGAAGTACAAGTGAAAAATACCCTACCATGCGTTCCTACCTATGCTCGGTCATGCGTCTAGGGTACGCGTGTTGCTTTTTTTTTTTTTGACTTTGGCTCTTTTCGCTTTCGAAACCGCCGTCCTCATTTGTATATTCCCGTCTTGCGCCTGCAGCGCTCGACCTTATTAAATTGCACCTCACATACCTCTGCTTCCGCATCCTACATTGTATATTACTGCCGTCAAATCCCAATCTTTGTACAAGTTTGGAGGGTCGGTCGGTGACCATAGAGGAGACATAGAAATAATGAGCCTCTCATACCTGAAGCTATAGACAGAACTGATCAACTAACTTATATAGGAGGTACGTGGTGGATAACAGTCTACAGCTACAGTTTCTTTTCATCTGCATCGTCGGGTAAGGCACTCAGGTGTCATACGTTGTACACGCCCTCAATTTTATACATCTTCGTAGCATTTTCGACGTTGGGGTCATCTGCCCCGACCACCATGTCGACTTTGTACATCTTTGTATCCGCCGGTGTTACCCCGTAGTACCTATCCACTTCAGCAGGAGTGCTGGCAAGGGGGATGGCACCAGCAGCTTGCTCCTTGGTTTTTGCTGATTGCTCGGGTCCATCCACAGCACCGCCTCCCGCTTTGCTCGCGAGACCCGCTGCGCGTCCGTCGGGAATGCGAATGAACTCCCACGTCTTCTGTGCGCTCCCGTCCAGTCCTGCATTGTTTTCCACGACGCCATCAAAGATGTAATACCCACGACGCTCGAACTGGATGATATCGCCTTGCTCGAGGTCGCGTACGTTCGCGTCCGTAAATGCGTCCTCGCGAAACTCGGTTACGGGGGTGACAAAGTCCTTTACATCGTCGTTCTCTTCAAGCTTCTTCTTCGTGATGAGGTAATCGTAGTCGATCAGCGTCGCGTTGACGAGCGGGTGTGCGGTAGTGTGCCGCGATAACCAGGTGATCTTCTTCGTTTTCCGGAAGTCACCATCGAGGTTCAGCTCCATGGTGAGAGCGGTGACTGCACCAGAGCTGTCAGTCGTCTTGGAACGCACGATAGCGTTTCCCCAGTCCATAAGGGTGATCTACTTGTTCGTGAGTGTGGATTACGCGCTTAAAACTTGAAAACATACCTCTTCGTTGTCCTCGAATGACAATGCATCCTCCTGATCGATTAAAATGTTTGAGGTGTAGACAGTCTTCTTCTCGCCAATATCAGGATTCTTCTTGTGTCTGGGCAATGTCTTTATCTCCGCCTCGGTGGGGCCACCTTGGATAGTTACTGGAACGCTGAAATTCATATTTCGGCGTGCGCTAAGTCGTACCAGAAAATAATCCACTCACGACTTTGTCTTCAGCACAGACCAAAACCGCGGTGCGATTGGGTCGATGATCTTCTTGTTCAGTGCCCAGATGGAATCCCACTCGAGCGATACGATGGCTTGGCTCGGGCCTTGCGACAGCATGAATTGTGTGAGTGCCTCGACTGTCATTCCGCGGCGCCGGATACCCCGTACAGTTGGAAAGCGGGGGTCATCCCAACCGCTAACAAGGCCTTGGTCGACGAACCAGCGCAGTTTGCGTTTGGACAGAAGCGTATAGATGAAGTTGAGCCGGCTGAAATCCCATATACTCACAGGACGAAGGCCAAGAGCCTCGATCATCCAGTGGTATTGAGGGTTACGGTCTCGGTACTCGATCGTGCGGAGTGCATGGGTCACTCCTTCCAGTGAATCCACGATGGGACACGCAAAGTCGTAGGTAGGATAAACCTTCCACTTCGATCTAAGGGGTAGTTATAGTTGTGAGAAAGGCGAACAATCGATATGAAACATACCCCGTACGATGGTGTGGTTCAAGGTTGCAACGGTAAATGACGGGATCACGCATAGCCTTGTTGGGATTATCCACACTCATCTTTGCCCGGAGACACCATCGAACGCCCCCTTCTGTACCTTTAGTCATCTCCTCGAAGCGTGACAAGTTCTCTTCTACTGTTGCATCTCGACGCTTCGACGCAATGCCCTGACCACGCTCCTCTCTCATCTGTAACCTTTGTCAGCCCGGAAGTTGATTATATTGGGCAGAAGTGGGCCCACCTGGGCTTGTTCAGTGTCGTCAGCGTACGCCTTCCCGATTTTAATGATCGTGATGGCGAGTTCATAAATCTGGTCAAAATAATCAGACGTATGCGTGACTTGATCCCCCTTGATGTTTAGGAGATTAAGATCTTCAAGAATTGTCTCCTCAAACTCGGACTTGGAGCGCAGAAGTATAAGTGGAATCCCCTAGTTGCCAAAAATAGTCTCACGCACCCGTTCCTTCGAAGGATTCGTATCGTCGAACCGAACGATCATCTTGCCATTATACATCTTGGCAAAGTATTTGTTAAGAATTGCTGCTTTGGTGTGCCCTATGTGGAGGTACCCGCTGGGCTCGGGGGGGAAGCGGGTGACGACCTCACCCTCCTTGGCGTTTTGGAGACCCAATGCGAAAGATGACGCCGTCTTTTGGTTAAGCCGAGCTTTCGAGGCCTTGGCCTCAGCGAGACCCGCTAGCGCTGCCTGCGTTGACTCAAGAGACTCGAGATGATTGAACCATCGCAAAAGGTGCTGGTGCTGATTGTTTTTTAGGAGACCAAGGAGTCTTAGGCTGCCTGTCCCTCAAAGTATTTGAGGGTCACAAAATGCACGGATGCTGAATACCACATGCCTTTGAGGACACCCCACACAATCCAATCAGCCGCAGTAGTGTCATGACCGACAAGGAAGGTGCGATAGGCCAGGTGGTCATCTAGCGAATCAAGAGAGGCTATGATCTGAGGTACTGCTGTAGCTGTAGCAAGAGATCTGGCCAGGGAAAAGTATGCAGTGTCCTAAGCCAGAACAATTGGACATAAATCTTGCAGAGGCTGACTTAAGCGCACCTTTACTTTGTCCTCTCCCAGACCCCCAGTCTTGGCAAGAACTCTAACAGCGTCTTCCTCTGTTGTGACACTGACACCCCCAAGAGTGAGGGTCAAAGCTGGACCCAGCTCATCATAGTTAACTTCAGCCTTCTGGGTGTAATGTGCTATGGCAATTGCAGCATACGGGAACGGCGATGCCTTTAACGAAACGAAAAGATTTCTAGCGGTCATTGATTAAGTTGGCGTCTGTGTAGATGAGATAGATGAGATGAACTCTACTTTCCACTTAGACCAGCCCTAACCATAGCATAGGGCTACTTAGTTTTTTGAAAACTTGACTCATTCATGAAATTTCATTTCATTTTTTCATTTCTTAACCTTTGACCAGACCATCGAATCGATAACAATTCACCATGCCATGCATGCTGTGAGATTTTTACTTTGTAATCGGCGCGTGAGCTGACTCTGCGTATCTAGGATTGACCCCTCACAAAAGTACAAACCGTACACTCCCCTACACCTCCACAATCGACAGTGGCCGGCCAAAAGATCTACTGTACCGCCAATATGGCTTTCAACAGATCTCCGTGATGGAAATCAGGCCCTTGCAAATCCCATGACCATCGAGCAAAAAACGACTTTCTTTAAGCTCCTTGTCGAGTGCGGCTACAAGGAGATTGAGGTTGCCTACCCGGCTGCCAGTGATACGGACTTTAATTTTGTGCGCGGCCTCATAGAAAAAAAGCAGATTCCTGACGACGTCTGGATACAAGTTGGGTCCTTCTTTCTTTCTCGTCCAGCTGAACAACATTGCTAATGAGATCTTAATTTTACAGGTTTTGACGCCTGCGCGCGAAGACCTGATCAAACGGACCGTTGATGCCGTCGCTGGCTCTAAACGGGCCATCATTCATATGTATAATGCTACCTCGTCATTATTTAGGAACGTCGTCTTCAAAAACTCCAAAGAGGAGACCATTCAACTGGCGGTGGAACACACAGAATTTGTCCGCCGTCTTACCGACGAATGCACAGAAACGTACGGGACTGTCTTCAGATATGAATACAGTCCAGAGACATTTTCCCAAACGGAACCCGAGTTTGCTGTGGAGATCTGCAATGCAGTAAAGGCAGCATGGGGCAAGGCGGGTACTGACACGTTCAACAAAATCATTTTTAATCTTCCGGCTACTGTTGAGATCGCGCCTCCGAATCATTTTGCTGATCTCGTACGACATTGCTTTGCCTCTAGATATCTCATGCTGACTTGGATGCAGGTGGAATACTTCCATACTCGTATATCAGAGCGAGAGAAGATCCTAATTAGCTTACACCCCCACAATGATCGAGGTAGGTGTCCTATTTTCTTGGCGTATTCATATACTAGAGTTCTGCGCAGGGACTGGCATCGCCGCTGCAGAGCTCGGGATTCTTGCCGGAGCAGACCGCGTGGAAGGCTGTCTCTTTGGGAACGGGGAGCGTACAGGGAATGTTGACCTCGTCAATCTCGCCCTAAATTATTACACGCAAGGTATACACCCGAACGTTCATTTCAATGACATTCAATATGTCATCGACGTTGTAACTCAATGCAATGACCTGCCCGTCCATCCTCGACACCCGTACGCTGGAGACCTGGTCTTCAGCGCCTTCTCCGGATCACATCAAGATGCGATCAAGAAAGGCTTCGAGGACCAGGCGAAGCGACATGCATTGGCGCGCTCGCGGGGCGAAAGCGAGATTTGGGAAATGCCATACCTGCCTATCGATCCGGTAGACCTTGGCCAAACCTACGAAGCTGTCATCCGCGTCAATTCGCAGTCTGGGAAAGGTGGCGTCGCATATCTCGTCAAGCAGCACCTGCACCTCGACCTTCCTCGCAAGTTGCAGATCGCGTTCTACCAGGTCGTTCAAGTCATTGCAGACCGCGAGGCTCGTGAGATGACCGTTGACGATATCACCACTGCGTTCCGTGAGGCGTACCATTTCGGAGGTGGCAAGCACAAAGGGCGTCTTACACTGTCTTCCTTCCGAGTCTCGTCCGCGCCAAATCCAGATGCCGCCGACGAAGCAGAAGATATTCGTCAGTTCGACGGCACCATATCGGTAGACGGTGTACTGCGCGTTATCCGCGGTGACGGCAATGGACCCATCTCTGCCCTGCTCGATGCACTTCGGACTCACCTCGACATCGACCTTGCGTTGCGCGAGTATTCCGAGCACTCCATTGATACAGAGGCCGATCTGCAAAACTCGCGTGCAGCATCCTACATCGAACTTGTACCCGCAAACGACCGCAAATCTGCGGTGTCATGGTGGGGTGTAGGTGTTGACCGTGATATCGCGGGTTCCGGTCTTCGTGCTGTGCTCTCTGCAGTGAATTCGCACATCGGAGACCGGGTACTTCCGGAGCTCAAGCTCTCTGTTGGGTTCAATGCACGCTCGGGTCAATCTGACGTCTCGTCTGCCATCCTCAATTCACTTGGCCTAGAACTTCCCCGGCGCCTCCAGGCCGCGTTCTTCGAGGTTGTGCAGCGCGCTGCGGCGGGTTCCGGTGGCGAGATTGCGCACGACGCGCTGAGCGCGCTATTCAGAGAGACATACGGGTATGATTCGCCACCAGAGAAACTGTCGCTCAAGTCTTTTGAACTTGACCGCGTCGAAGCCGGAACGAGTCTCTCAGGCGAGTTCTTATATGAAGGCAAAGTGCAAAAAGTCCAGGGGATCGGTAACGGCCCGCTATCGGCACTGCTAGCGTGCCTGCACAAGGTCATTGACGGTGCACTCGTAATTCGCGAGTACTCGGAGCACGCGCTCGGCCAGGGCACAGAAGTCGGCGCTGCGACGTACGTAGAACTGGTATACGAAGTTACGGAGAATGAGCGGACACTCAAGACGTCTGGTTGGGGAGTTGTTTCCGATACAGATATTGCGGCATCTGGCCTACATGCTGTTATGTCTGCGGCGAGTCGGGTAGGGGTGGTCTGGAAAACACCAGTGTGACAAACCTTGAAAGGGAAGAAGAGAAGGGAAGGGAAGGGAAGTTGAAGAATATTTTCGAGATCATATGCACAGTATACTGTATCTATACAAGCTCCTGTACTGTTGAATGTGGATGGATGTCGAACGGGATGCTCCCATGTCCACAATATTAACGCCGTAAAGCCAAATTGCTGCAGTGAGATTGATTCTGGTTCTGTACATGACATGAGCAGTTACGAGCTGGTCGTAAGCCTCCGCCTATCTAATCTAATCTATTATCTAATATTGTTGCCCCCTTGCCACAACTGTACAGTTTTATGAATAAATAAATCCCACGGATCATCACCCCGATCCCCCGAATACACACTCACAATCCCTTCGACTTACATTACTGTAAACTCGTCATGGAAAACGACCAGGTGCGTCTAGGCAGTTAATCACGGAAACGAGCTGATTCTTTGTTTTCCCTGAAGGGCCTCCTCGTTGATCTTTATGTACCCCGCAAATGCGCGGCAACCAGTGAGTGGACTATGTCTTTGAAGAGAATGTAACACCATAATTAACTGACGACGCATGAATTCAAGACCGCCTCATTACTTCAAAAGATCACGCATCTGTGCAGATTGTGATCGCTGATGTCGATGCCAACGGCCGTGCGCTCGCCACTTCTACTTCGTTCGCACTCAGCGGTCAGGTGCGCGCCCAGGGTGAGGGCGACGATTCGTTGAATCGGTTGGCTACAAGAGCAGGACGTAAGAGCTAATAGTCGTCTTGAGTCAAAACTGGGACTGACGAATTTTTTTTGTTGTTTTTTCTTTCTTTCTTTCTTTGTAATCTTAGTGCTCCGTAATGCGTGGAGTTACCAAAAATGACCAACTCAGTATCTCACTTCGGGCTTGTATAAGTTCGTTGTTTTTGTATCAGTTATATATCTCACACACGCTCTCTCTCATTCATTCATGCTGCTTACTTCAAAAGAGAATGAGGATTGAGTGTGAGGATTGAGTGTCAGCGTATGCTGTGTGTTGATCCGGACCGAGGAGATCACACGGGCCGCGTGCGCAGAATCGAGTTAACAGCGCAGTTCACCTCTTTCCCTTTCCTTTCCTTTCCCCTTTTCTTCTTCTATCTGTCTCTGTCTGACTGTCTCTCTGTAAAACTATCCCATCGTGTGGCAGCATTTGACCCAATGGTCGAGTTACAACGAGAACCTACACACACTCCATCCCCATGTGATAAGGATGTCGCAAAGTTCAGGTTGATCTACGCAAAGTCAAAAGTCTACGTCAACCCAACTGCTTACGCCAGGGACAATATTCCTGGATTCGTGTCTATCGTAAAACGCGTGCGAAAAGCCGAATTCTTTTCAACAAAAATATACTTGCTTACCACCCAAGGCATATAGGAGGCGTTTACTTCAACATATCTCCTCGCCTGGATCCCAGAGACGCTTTTGACTGAGAAGGGCCAAGAAGAATGGGATAAGTTTCTTAAGACGGAAGAACGCCCCCTAGATAGTGATGAGGATGAAGGTACGTCTTGAATATATCTTGTTGTTGTCCTTGTTGAGTATAACCTCGTATAGACGGCGTTTTGATCGACTTGCCAACAGCCAGGCCGGAGTCCTACGCTTTCTCTGTCCCGTTAACATCAATATATTCCCTCATCGTCCAACCACCATCATTGTCTTCTTGGTGTGAGCACTTCCTTCGTACCTTGCCCTTCGTGCGCTCAACGCGTATGACTAGATGGTTCCATCGGCATCAATCTCAGCAGCGGCTCGACTCTTCCGACCCTCTACTTCCACGATGACGAGTCTCATTCGTTCTCTTTACCATCAAAGTCGCCAGCTTTATCCAGTGCATCGACGTCCTATCCTCCACCACTGTCCCTTGCAGGGCAGGCCGCTACTGGAAGGCCTATAACGTCGTGGGGCGGCGAGGATCTCCTCTCTCGGCTACGTTCATACGCCTCCCTTCTCCGTTCCAACTTGCAGTCCACTCTGTATCTTGTCGACCCTTCCAAGGCGGATATTGAAGCTCACTCGACTCAACTGTTTTCCGATGACGCGGTCGACGAGATACTTGCTCGATCGTCTTACGCGTATTCTCATTCTCCAGTACCAGCACACCGTCGACCGCGCCCTCTGTCTACTAGCAGTGTTCCTCCGAATCCCTACTCACAATATTCGTCCGTCCTACATCGCTCGATGCCAATACCGCCCTCTCCAGGCGCCTCCTCTCAGGCTCGTGCTGCGCTTCTCCAGTCCTTTGCGAACATCACGCGGGCTACTCGACACGCAGCGCAGAACATTCTCTCGCATCCCCTCGCGAGGCCGATTGTCCCACACCTGCCAGATCCGGTTAAGTCCCTTGTGAGCGCTAATGGCGATCTCGAGTGGGGGAGCTGGGTGGAAAAGGGTGGTGTGGGAGAGTTTGAGAGCGCGCGGGTATATCTCGCCCGTTGGGCGCGCATCGTTGCGGAGGAGGGTGAACGTGCGCGGCGGCGCGAGGCACAGGCAATACCAGCGAACGCTGTAGCATCCATAGCGGAGGAGAGTGGCGAACTCGGTATCTTTGAGCTCTTGCACTCGACGGCGAATTTACCAACTCCAAAGTCGTCGAGGGATCCGAAACACCCTGTCGGCGTGGAAGTTTTCAATGAGTGGTTCGCTTCCGATGGGCGCCCAACCATCTCGATGGAAAAACTACGCATGGAGATTTTTCGGAGGGGGGTCAGTGATCAGGACAACGCAAGGAGGAAACTGTGGCCGTACCTTCTTGGGGTGTATGCATGGAACGTCACCGAAGACGAGCGGCGAAAGCTCTGGGAAGCCAAGATGTCGGTGACCTATGGACTCTAACCCTTTTCCTGAATAATGATCATTGCTAGGAAACGGTACCATGAGATCAAAGACGAATGGTTCGGGAAGCCCGAGGTATTTGACCGGCAGGACGTTATCGAGGTAATTCTACCTCCTGCCCTGTTGCGTATGTTGCGCGAGCTAGACTGTAATAGGAACGCCATCGCATAGACGTTGACTGCCGGCGAACTGACCGAACTCATCCATTATTTGCCAACCAAATATCGCCCAGCATACCCCCTGACCCAGAAAAACGGCAACACCAACATTACTCTACAATCTCACCGGCGCCCAATGAGGTTGGCGCGCAGTCGCCATCCAATGAACACATAGACCGACTCGCTTCCATTCTCTTGACGTACAACTTTTATGAGAAGGATCTCGGTGCGCCGTTCTTCCCGTCAATTCTTGAGAAGAACGCCAACACTGACATTTAGGGTGCGAAGGGTATGTGCAGGGTATGTCAGATCTCTGCGCGCCCTTGTACGTTGTCGCTGGTTCGGACGAACCCCTGACGTTCTGGTGCTTTGTGGAGGTGATGAATCGGATGGTACGTCAAGTCACTTACTCGTAATGTGATCGAGCTTAGTTGCACACCTGTGCGTTTGCCAGAAACAAAACTTCCTCCGTGACCAGAGCGGGATGAAGAAGCAGCTGTCGACACTTCAGCAGCTGTTGCGGTCATGG
Source organism: Multifurca ochricompacta (assembly GCA_022496185.1). Taxonomy (NCBI): domain Eukaryota; kingdom Fungi; phylum Basidiomycota; class Agaricomycetes; order Russulales; family Russulaceae; genus Multifurca; species Multifurca ochricompacta. Next base: position 427,446 of record WTXG01000003.1, on the reverse strand, counting down.
ACCCCGAGTTATATCGACACTTTGAGAAGACTGATGGGCTGAACCTATTCTTCTGCTTCCGGTATGTCTCTTGGGCTATACACGGTGCACACATCGTGGTTGACTAAGTTCCGGACAGTTGGATCCTCATCGCATTCAAGCGCGAGTTTCCATTCGAAGGTGTATTGAGTTTGTGGGAGGTTCTGTGGACAGACTACTACACGAACGGCATGGTTCTCTTTGTTGCGCTCGCAGTCCTAGAATCGCATCGCGATGTCATCTTGCGATACCTTGTCGAGTTTGACGAGATCTTAAAGGTGTGTTACCTCGATATCATTATCCGTTGCCTCTAGTAAGCTGGAATTTTGGCTCTCATCAGTACTGTAATGAGCTGAGCATGGCCATCGAACTCGACACCACGCTTGCTCAAGCCGAAGTCCTCTACCTCTCCTTCCAACAATTGGTCGCGGATATGGACCGCCGTCGCGTTGAGCAGGATGCTTCGGCAACAGACGGTCTCCGCCATCGCAGGGCGGGGGCTGCGTTGACGACGCAGATTGCATACCCGGAGCTCAGTGAGGAGCTTCGCGAGCTACTCTTGGTTCGCCGGGCTTAGACCATTAGACCACCTTGTAGTACCCTTGTACCCTATCGATATAATATGCACTACTCCTTTTTATTTTTTTCGCAACAATACAACGTGACGACGTGCATGACGCTTTAATTCAATAACTTGCACGTTGGTCGAGCATTTCAACAACGGACACTGTTCATCACCGTCACCAGCTCATGTCATCCCAACTCAGAATCCTACGTACCTACGCCAAAATGCACGATTCGTCTATTGCCAAGCTCCCTCCAACGGTCTACTTCTCACATACCCAACGCACGCTCACCATCTTTGACGCCTACCCAAAAGCGCTCTTCCACTTTCTCATCTTGCCCCGTCTCTCCACAACGGACAACGATGTCGGACAACACGATCCCAACGCGTCGTCATCGGCATCGGAATTGACAAGCCTACGCACGCTCCTGCGACGTGCCATTTCAAGCCCGGGGATGGGGACGGGGATGGGAATGGGATGGGGATACGAATGTTGCTAATACCCGCCGCGCGCAAGGGCGTACACGAGCAGAAGAGACGCTGCGTTCACTAGCGGATGAAGCTGCGCGCCTACGTGAGGAGATCGAGAGGGAAATGCGAGCTCGATATGGGTTCGTATGGGATCTATGGATCGGGTTCCATGCCGTACCTTCAATGGTGTAAGTAGTTAGTGAGTTCGACGACTTCCATCTTCCGTCTCCCCCCCCCCTCCCCATCCCCCTCGCCTCCCCCCCTCGCCTCCAATCTCTGGGTGGTTCATTTGGTCTGAACGTTCTGGTGTTTGTATTTTTTTTTGCGTTTTTTTTAAATTAAATTAAATTAATTTAGGCACTTGCACTTACACGTCATCTCGTCCGACTTGACCGCACCTGGGCTCAAGACGAAACGGCATTACAACTCATTCTCTCCTTGCACCAGCTTCTTCGTCCCGCTTTCCGAAGTACGTGCCTGGTTTGCCGCGCCACAGGATGAGTTCGTAAAGGTGGGCGTTTCCTCTGCTCTCTTGCTTTTGCGTGTTTCTCTCTCTCTCTCTCCCCCCCCCCACACCCTATTTTTTTTTTCTTACTTGCATTGACCAATTTATCGAGATATTCGCTTAGATTGCACGTCTCACGCCCACGGAGTACGAGCCGCGTCTCAAAGATGCGCTCAAGTGTTTTCGTTGTGGTGAGACGTTGAAGAACATGCCCACGCTTAAGAATCACCTCCAGGAAGAGTTTGACGTGCTGCGCAAGCAGGACGTTGGCAAGCTGAAGCGTAAGCGTGAGGCGGAGTCCGCGTCCGGCAGCCATGCGGTACCTCACCGAACAGAGCAAGCTAAGAAGACAGCTCGATTGTCAAAATCACCGTGATAATGGTAATGGAAGAAGAAAGGTGTTAGTTGTTTATTGATTACGTCCTCGTACAAGCTCTACGGATTTGAATACGTATGTAAACGACAGTGGTATTCCCCCACCATCGCCTGTTTAGCTTCGATCTTACGAACCACTCAGACGATCTTGCGTGACTTCTCGCTAGCTCGGCGAATGGCCCAAGTGAGTTCATATGTCTTGCACGCGTCTGCAAGTGATCTTTAGCAGCCTACATAACCGTGATGACAAATAAGGTCACTCACCCTCATATGAACTGAGAATTGTCGCACTCTCCGGGTCCTCCTCAATGTCTTCGATCACATCAATCAGATTGGAGATCTCTGAGAAAAATGGGTCATCGTCCGGAAAACGATGTGTCTCTTCCAGGTCCGAGCCTGGGCGCCGGATGTACAGCACTGGCTGCACGTACGGATTGACGAGCCTGTCGCACAGGTAGTCCAACATGAGCTTTAATAACAACCGCCTGAAAAGCATCACGATGCTCACTTGAACTGATATCCATCGGCGTACACCTCCAGCTCACACGAGTAGTTGTGACCTTGCAGCGCGACGACATGCGTGAAGCTGCCGACAGCACCACTCTCGTACTTCCACGTCGCGGAGGTGACGCGCGGGATGCGATTCTCCTGAGCAATCTTGCTCTCGTCGATCGTCTGTTTGCTAAGGTGCCCAGCGTTCTCGTACCACTCGAGTGAGTGGGCGGTGACAGACGGGATGTCCACGTCGCCACCAAAGTATCGCGACAGATCGCAAAAGTGAGTGCCCTGCTCGACGACGGGGCCACAGCTTCGATGAAAATAACCTTAGTGGGAAAATATCATGGCACAGGAAGGATAGTACCTCTTAGATTTGTCCCACCAGTCTGGCTTGGCAATGGCTTCGTAGGCGCACGCGTAGCGCGCAATGGTTGACATCACTTGGAGATTATTGTCCTCGATAATCTGTTTGATCATCTGGACGCCCTTGAGGTAACGCAACATATATCTAATGCATACACATGCATCTGTCATCCGATTCTCGGCCATCAACTAAATCATCAAGCTTGCACTCACCCGACCGAGCAGACCGCGCCGCTGTCAACGATAGCCTTAGACACCTTGAACGCCTCTTCAATCTCATCCTCGGGGCCGGTGGCGATGGGCTTCTCGATGAAGAGTGCCACGCCGGGGAAGTAGCGTAATATCTGGGACTCAACGTCGCGGCCCGGGCGCGTGGTACCGCGGAACATGGGCGGGGAACCGACGATGACAGCGCGAGGGTGATCACGGGGCGACATATTCTTGACAAAGTCTTCGAGCGTCTTGAAGACGCGCGTGTGCTCATAGGCGGAACGTACGAATGTCTCGCATTTCTTGGCGAGGACTGAGGTCGCGCGGTCAATCGCTGGGTCGATAAGCGCAACTACTTTGAGACGTGGGCCCAGTTTGCTGTAGGGGCAAAGCGTATGGGAGGTGTGAAGAGGGGTGCAAGGGTGTAAAGGGCGCACTGCTCGAAGCGGAAAGAGTGATTCCAAGGACCTTCGTCAGACCCTACAGGACAGTTAAGGTAAGCGAGGAAATTCTTAGCGGTGAGAGATCGGACAAATACCAACCAAACATGATGTTACCGGCGCCGACGAAGACAACGTTGAAGTCATCGGAGCCTGGAATCTGAAATACCCTGGATAGGAGGAGCGTTAGAAGAAAAGGATTCGTCAGGTTCCAGGTCGAATATGAACGAGGTACAGTTCAGGCTGATAATCAAGAAGCCAAGCAAGTGGGGCGAGGGCAACAGAGTGGAGAATTCCCAACGCTCAAAGAGCGACAGGTAACTCGATGGTTGGTTGGTAGAGAGTATGGCCAGGGTTAGGGAGCAGGAACGTAGTTCCAGACTTACCTGTCCATCGGGAACAACTTGGAGGGGTCGATTGATGGACGACGAGAGAGAGCCTCGGAATCACGCCGCGAAGATCTGCGACTGGCTATGTGCGCCATGACGTGTGGTACTTCTAGGATGTGAATATGGATGAGTCGATGAGAGAGAAGAGGATGGAGAAAGAGGTACACTCACAGGTGGGAAGGATGATGAAGAAGGGCGAGTGAGTGAGTGATGAGTGAGTGAGTGAGTGAGAAGATGGCGGGTTAAAATGGAGTGTGGGCTAGCGGTGGTCGGTCGGATGATAAACAGTTCCCGAACGAGTGAATCTTGTGAGCGAGCGAGTCGCATACATCGACGCGGTCCGAATCAGATGATCTGACGTCATACACCACTCGCTCGGAGGAAAGGGGAAATGGGGAAAATGGTCGTTAAGGGAAGTGGATATCAGAGAAGAAAGATTAATTGAGATTGGAGCTGGCTGGCTGGCTGACGGACTGACGGTCACAGAAAGGCACAGACGGACGCCGACAGACAGACAGACAGACAGACAGATAAACAGATTGAAAAGTTGTGGGGTATACAAAGATTGGGATTGGGAGAAAAATTTGGATAAACTGGTCGACTTCACCATGGACCGACCGATGGGCTTGCACTCGTTAAATATAATACAGCTTTGTCTAACCTTGTGACTGCAGCTTTCCCCTGCTCTCTACATCTTGCCGTCGCCTCTCCGCTGCCTCGAGGCGCTCTGTCATCGCACGGAGTTCCTCTTTTAGCTTATCGTTCTCTTGCGAAAGTTTCAACACGTTGCTCTGGCGCTTCTGCACTAGGCTAGCACGTTTTTGCACCCTCACCGAATGTCGGTAATCCTCGACGGGACGACGGGGCACTTCTGACCGTAATGGCTGGCTTTTTGGAGAAAACGTTGGGAAAGCGGCGCTGAACGCTCTCGGGAATAGCGGTTAATGGTAATAAAAAAGAGAACTCACGAAGGAGGTGATGGATCCAAGAGAGAGCCTATAGAGAATGAGAGGTCTGTCATTGGGAGTTCTGGTAAAGTTGGGGGAAGAGTAGGATGAAGGTTTGAATGATCTAGAGAGGTGGGATTGTCTTGTCCGAGTGGGTCAGAATGATCAGGGAGAGTGGTATCTTCACTGGTGTTGTGTTTGACGTTCACAGCAAAAGTTTGTCAGTCAGCAGGTGGTAAGTGAACTAAATTAGACGCGTACTGATGTAAGGAAGGATCTACTTTGGAAGAAGAGTAGGAAGGAGAAGAAGAAGACGAAGAAGACATTTTTGTTTATATTTTTACAAGAGAGAGTTGTAAGAAGGAAAAGTCAACCAAGAAAATAAAACACTGACAGACGGAGAGGAGAAGGAAAGGTAAGGCAAGGGAAAGAAAAGGGAAGGGAAGAGGGGATGTAAGGGAAGAGAGAATGGGGAGGAAGGGGGGGGGGAGGAGGTAAGGGGGGGAGGGACGAAGGAAGGAAGGGTTGATTGTTGTTGAGATTATTTTGGGGGAGTGGGTGGGATTCCATTAGATTGGCGATGAGGTTGATCGCCGAACTATTTGATTAGGGCGTTAGGTGATTACCAGAAACGGAAACGAATACCCACCCCCACCCATCCCCACCCTCCCCCCACTCACTCACTCACTCACTCACTTTCCTTCCCTTCCCTTCCCTTCCCTTCCCTTCTTCCCCAATCCTTCTCTTCTCTCTTCATCTTTCATATTTTCTGTTTGTCTCTATCTCCTCCTCCTCCTCCTTCAGTTACTTCTTCTTGTCATGCGCTGAATTACAACACTTACACTCAAAACTTACACTCACAATTCACACTTTGCCATGTCTCCTTCTACGACGACGACAAGGATCGATTCCTCTCCATCTTTCGACTGGAGATCTTTCCCTACCTATCTATCCGGTCCTCTCACCCCTACCTCTACTGATCCCGACCATTCCCCTCTAAATCATCCTTCTTCTCTCCCCCATAATTCCCCCCCAATCGCCATGTCCTTCCCTGTACAAACTAGCTATCCTTACACCTTTCACGACTCTCATCTCTCCGTTCAATCCCATGTACCTGCTGTTTCCAATGCCTTTTCTTATCCTTCTCCGGACCTCGACCTTCAGCATATCCTTGACATTCCCATTGGCAATCATCTCCTTCATGACTCTCCAGATTCAACTCAAACCCCTCTTCTCACTCATTCTGAACGTGATCATGACTCAATTCTCTCTCCCGTATCCGTCAACAGTTTCATGAGCCCCTGCCATTCTCCTATAGATATCCGTTCCCCACTCGATTATCCCACCCCTCCTTCCCTTCAATCTTCTCTCAAGAGTACCGTCGTCCACACAATTCTCCCGTCAACCTTCCCTGAAAATCATGTCATCAATTTTGACGTATCTGTGAGTCCTGCTCTCTTATGCCTCCCCTCTTCTTCCCCATCCCAACCACTTATTTTTTCTTTCCACTTCTTGCTCTTTTTTCTTTCTCCTTTCTCTATCTCTATTTCTCTCTATTTCTCTTTCTCTCTCTCTTTTTCTCTCTCTTTCTCTTTCTTTCTCCTTCTCCTCTCTCTCTCTCTCTCTCTCCCTCTCTTTCTCTCTCTCTCTTTCTCTCTGTCTGTCTGTCTGTCTGTCTGTCTCTTTCTCTCTCCTCTTCCCTCTCCTCTGGTCAGGTTATTGAACTTTATTACCGCGCATGTCATTAATTAGACGCACACCTTCCCAAAACGCTCAAAGGCGCTTCAACCCCCGGAAACAGACCCGTACGCAGCCGCATTCCTCCAATCACAGATCGGATCCGAGAAATGGGGTATCTTCTCTGCTCGTCTCTACGAGCGTCGCCTTGGCGGCCCAAAGGCCCGTTCCCGTAGCAAAAAATCCTGTGGCGATACTGAACTACGAAATTCTGGCGCTTGCGCCCTCGATTTCCTCGTCAAAGTCGAGATTGTCAAAGAAGTCCTACGAATCTACGTACCGTATGTTGCCTTCTTACTAACTCTCCCTTCCTTTTCCCCCCCTCTCCCTCCCCTCTCTCGTCTTTTTTTCCTGTCCCACCCAAACTCCCAGTCCCAGATCTTCTTTTTGCTAATTCTTGTTCAAATTCAGCCATCCCTATAATCCTTTCAAGTCTCTAACACACCCTTATCCCGATTGTCCTGCAGGACATGTTACCCTCACTCGCGCCGCTGTGCTCGCACTCTCAGGCTGGTCTAACACTCAGTTTTCTTATTGGGCACGCCGCGCAGAGGCCATCTGCGTTCTCGCCCCACATGATAAGACCTTGTATCAGGTCGCCGTCGCTCTTGACCGGCGTCTCCGACCCCTCGTGGCTATGTCACGTTACGATGGTTCGCTAGAGTCGGCTTATCCGTCCCCTGTCTCCTCCCTTTCCTCGCTCACCTCTGCCTCCCCTACCTCCGCCAGTTCTCCTCCGGCATTTCAGGACCCCCCCGAGCCAAATGTGACCGGTAAAGGTCTCGATGCGCTCATTGACTCTGTTAAGCGTCGCACAGGTGCGTCACCTTTCCTGCGCGGGAAGCACGCGAGCCTCGACCCGTTCGGCGCGCCTGGCGGTGACCGCGGTGTCGCTCCCGCCGCTGCTCCCGTCTACCACCCACATTCCAGGCACATCTTTGCTGGGGTGGGAGTGCTGACGCAGCGTCGGGGACGGTTGTCAGTGAGCGTGAGCGTAAGCGTCGTCGCAGTGAGAGTGACGTCCCCGTCCCGATCCGCGACGGTCACTTGCACTACTTGAAAGGCGAATTTGAGTCGTCGGATGAGGAAGCGGAGAGATTCCCCCTGTCTGATTCGCGCTCTGAGAAGGAACGTCTCGGCCGGAAGCGCACCCGGACGGGTCCCATGTAATGGCACCTTGCGTCCCCATTTTTACACGAACGCACGTCTCTCGGTCCCCTCACTCTCCCTTCTTCCATTTCCTTTCTTTCTCCCCCAATTCCCTTTTTTTTCTGTCGTGACGCTATCCCTCCACCCTTCCTTCTGCTTCGACTGGGTTTCTGCGCGGACCTTGCCTGCTATACTTGTACCACCATCTTTCTCGCCTGTTTCCGCTCACGTCTCACGCTCATGTCGTTGTTGCGCCCTATGTCTTGCATCCCCATCTTGTACATGTCTCTCCTCATCCGATCAAGATCTCCCCCCCCCAATTGTACGACCGTATGTACCACTACGTGACGTCTTGAAGAAGTATAGTATACAACTTTGGTTTGTTGTCGCTGTCGTTTTTTTTTTTGTTTTGTTTTATGTTTCTCTTGGCGGAGTGATGATCTTAGGTGCAGTGTGAATGTGTCAAATAGCTATTTCAATTGTGCAATATGTAACGATCCTACCCTAGTTGGGTTCATTAGAACGCGTGTATGATGAGGTTGATCTGCTGTCCGTCGCAGGAACGAATCCTTTTCGTCTAATTGCTCCGTCACTCTCTACCCTGCCTCGTGTCTAGGAAGAAATGATCTTATGATCTTATCAGTAGATAGAAAGAATCCCCCGGACCGTACCGTTTATCCGAATGTGAACGTTCACCAGTGACACCGGCACCGACATTGGAATTGTCACTTCCCTTTCCCTCACCCCAACCTTTCCCCCCCGTTCTATTTCTGCTTGTTGTGCGTCTATTTCTTAACTTTACTTTAACTCAACTCTCTCTATCAAACGCTCAAACGCCCACTGGCGTCGCCTCGTCTAGGTTAGCGCGGTTACGCGGTTTATTTTACATGAACATGACCATGAACATGAACACGAACGCAACCTTGTACCTCCCGGCTACACACGTAGGATACATCCTCCTCGCTGCCTCCGCGCTACTACTAGCAGTAGGCACACACGCCATCATTACCAGCGCACTCTTCTCGGTTAGTGCCGAAGGCTTGGTCACCATCACGGCGCTAGATGTCCTTGCGCGCGACACGCATTACAAGTACCTCGCGCTTTTCTCCGTGCCCATCTTCGCTTATTTTGTAATTGCCAACTGGGTTGGGTGGCAGTTCTTTCGTAACTCCTGAGTTGCGAGCACAAAAAGGAAAGAGAGGGCCCCCATGACCCCTCAGCCCTATTCACTGAACCGAGGCTACTAAAATTGTCAATGTGGCGTACTTTTATGACTACAACCTCTGACACTTGCGCGCAGGACGAGCGCAGAGAGGGTGTCGTACGATGATCTGCGTACGGTAAAGGCTAAAGTACGTATATGTAAACACCTCACACGGAGTTGTTTTTTTTTTTGTTTCGTGCTTCTTTTTTTCTTTATGTTCATTTAGTTATTTTTGTGAATTTTTGAGGGGACAGGTTTGTTGATCGATCGTTGACTCCCAGGTTCAAACTAGTGAGCGGTTACCAACATCCACGATGAACATTTATGGATATGGATATATTGGATTTGTGTTCGCTCTGGTCCATCCAGCCTGAGGAAGTGCGGGCGTAGGGCTCTGTACACCTACTGGGACCGCTCTCACCCCGCGAGTGAAGGTCACTCACTCCACTTCTTTGGATCCCCCTGAGCGGTCACTTTAAAATAGTCCTTACTTGGATTTCTCAAGGAAGGAATCGGATCTTGAGAATGGGGGGCGTTGGTGAGGATCGTTGGAGCGGGCGCTAGTAGGTAGGGCCTGTGACGGAGAAGGAAAAGTCCGAGAGCTCTTTGGTCTTTGGACCAGCTGGATGCTGTTGATCCGTCGTTTTGTCTTGTGTTAGTTTTGATTTAGTTAGGTTTAGGCCTATTATCCTATCTATTCTATATCTATCTATCATCTATCATTATCTATCATTACTTACATAATTAATCTAATATATATTACCGTGACCGTGGCTATGGCGCGCGACACAATGTGCACGTGATTAATAGATGATCAGTGCGTGACCGAGCGCGTGACCGAGCGCGAGTAGCAGCGCGAACAAACCCGCGATGATGAGATGAATGATATCTCTTCCCTCAACTACAACAACAATGACTGATGGCCCTGCGAAGCTCGTATCATCAATAACATCCCATCCCCCAGCGATGTCCATCTCCCTGTCCCATCGCCGCCACATCATCTAACGGAAGGGCCTGGTACTTTGAATCAAAGGCCGATAGCTTTAATTGATCAGCCGTCTAATGGCAATGACAATGTCAGCATTAGTGAAGTTGTCCACACCAAAGAGTCCCCGGCCCTCTTCGCGTTCCCTCTCCGCCGTCCAATTCGCTTCTGGTACCCAAGGCACCGAGATCATCCGTATCCACCCCTTCCCTCGTGCAGCAGCAAGATCCTCGGGTCATTCTATGCGTTCTGGTACCACTATCCAAGTCTGGCGTGCAATAAATTCATCCTGTACGAGAACCGATCGCGGTTTTACATCGTGGCATCTAACACCTCAGACTCCCTCCACCGAATCATCAAGATAGACCGCACGTCTCAGGATGAGCTCGTGGTTATCGAGGATGAGGCAGTATATACCGGCAGACAGATGACTGCCATGCTCAAGATGTTGGAAGATGGGAATAAGGCCTCAGGGGGGCTAGGTAAACCCAAGGTCTTTTTTGGCCTCATTGGTATGTCATTCCATCCTGTTTGGCCCATTCTCCGACTATTTCTTTTTTTGGCTAGGTTTCGTCAGATTCACCGCTGGTTGGTATATGATACTTATCACAAAGCGATCGCCCGTCGCACTTTTAGGCGGTCACTATGTGTACCATTGTGAGGACACGGAAATGCTCGTCATACCGTCAAGTCACAAAATCGAGAAACTGAGCGAAGAGCAGCGCCTCATGGGAATCTTCAAACAGGTCGACATGACCAAGAACTTTTATTTCAGGTGCGTGCGCTATTCACCCCTCGGGTGGTTTTCATGCCGGTAAACTCTCCCGTGATCAGCTACACTTATGACCTCACGTCCACGTTGCAAAGCAATGCTACTTTTCGCAACCAATCTAATCCGGGGCCATGGCCATTCACTAGCCGCTTTGCCTGGAACTACCATCTATTTGCGGCCGCGTTTGAGAACCCAGAAAGCGATGCCCCAAAAGCACACTGGGTCTTACCTCTCGTTCATGGTCATGTTGACCAAGCTAGTTAGCCAAAACTCACCTCCCGTATTTCAATATTTTAAGCTGACTATGGCTCGTAGAATTGACTGTGCTCGGTCGGATTATCTATGTAACATTAATAGCACGACGCTCGCGCCATTATGCCGGTGCAAGATACTTGAAGCGAGGTGTGAATGAGGAGGTCAATAACACGTTTACGCTTTGGACTTACTTCTTCCGTGGCTGATAACAATCCCACAGGGAAACGTCGCCAACGAGGTCGAGACCGAGCAGATCGTGTCGGAGGCTTTGACCACACCTTTCTACTACCCTCGGCAGAGGTATTCCAATGATGAAACCTACAGGCGCCCGAATCCTCGATACACGAGCTACGTTCAGGTGTGTGGGGATGCTGTCTGCTTGTACTTCTTGGGGATGGCATTTATTCCGGCTCTAGTACCGAGGGAGTATCCCAATCTACTGGGTGCAGGAGCAGAATAACATGTCTCCGAGACCTCCCATCGAGAGTGCGTGCATCAATATCATCTGACGAAGACGTTCGCGTCTGATCGTCCCTCAGTCAGCGTCGTTGATCCTTTCTTCACCGCCGCTGCACGACATTTTGACGACCTATTCGTGCGATATGGAGCCCCCATCATGATATTGAACTTGATCAAGAAACGCGAGCCTCAGCCAAGGGAATCCAAACTTCTTGATGAATACACTCATTGCGTCAACTTTCTGAACCAATTTCTACCTGAAGGCAAAAAAATGGTATATCACGCATGGGACATGTCGCGCGCGTATAAAGAGTTCGTCCCGAGTTGCCTGTCGCCCTGCCTCAATCTCCGAATTGACATAAGCGCGTGGCAGGAAAACCCAGGACGTCATTAGCTACTTGGAGGATCTAGCGGAGGAGTCCATCCAAATAACTGGTTTCTTCCACTCTGGCCCTGAGCCATATTCTCATTTCCTCTATAATCGAGCAAGGTGAATGGAATGGCCCCATCTGTTACTGTTTATCGACTCACCCCTGACGGAATAACAGCCCAGTTTGGCGTAGCAAGATGCTTTTTCAGAATGGAATTTGCAGGACTAATTGCGTGGATTGTCTCGATCGCACAAACGCGGCGCAGTTCGTGTTTGGCAAGCGCGCCTTGGGGCATCAGCTGTATGCACTCGGGGTCGTGGACAATCCGAATCTAGCGTTTGACTCCGATGCGGTTAACATGTTGACGGAGATGTACCATGACCATGGCGATAGTATGCGCTCTTCTCTTTCTGCGCCCAAGCTGCAGTTGACGTTTGCTTGTGTAAATAAAGCCTTGGCAATGCAATATACAGGTAGCGCACTTGTCAATCGCGTCGAGACCTATCGGCGTATGCCTCATTGGAACAGCCATTCGAGAGACATCATTGAGAACTTCAGGCGGTTTTACACAAACTCTTTGCTTGGTGGGAAAGTCGTCTGATTGTTGCTTCGTCGTCACTGACACCGACCATTCGGTAGATGCGGACAAGCAAGCTGCTATCAATCTCTTTCTTGGCATACAGCCCGACACCACCTTGGCGCGTAGCCCAAAGCGCTCGGGTTATTATCAGTGGTTTCAAGAGGAGCACCTTGACTCGCCGTACACACTGGAAGTCTGTAAAAACGGTATCAACGACTTTGTTGAGCACTCTGGCGATTTTTGGATGGGCTATTATCGCCCATTGCTGTTCACCTCGCTCGGGAAGCACTTTGCATACTCGATGAACAGCACGCTGAAACTGCCTGGGCAAGTATCCATATCACCTACCAGATGAATGAATAATACCCCTCTGATCGGGGCCGCCCTGCCTGCCTTGACTTTACTTACAGAAAGACGTTCAAGGATATTACCCAAAGTCCGTTCTATCCCCATGACAAGGTCATGAGGAACCGCAAACGGTCTGTCAGGTTTTTTTTTTTGGTTAATTTTGTTGGAGTTTCACCATATTCACATTCCGTTATCTTTCTGATACTCGGCCAAAAAAAAAAAACACCGTTCCCTGATAGTCTCATCGACGGTGTTCGAAAGTGGATGGGCTCGCAACCTGCCCGCGTACGTCAGGACGCGAAAGCTACCACAAGGTCTGGCGAGCCAGACGTACCCCGTGAGACGGAGCGTCTTGAGTCTACTGATACTGGTGTCAAGGCGATGCGACATTTCTCCCCATTTGTCTCTGAGGAGGAAGAAGGGGAATACCAGAGGTCAGACACGGCAACCAACTTGTTCATTTCCTTGCCCTTCCCCTCCTTTCGTTTTTTTTTTTATCCACGTCACCCTACCACAGACGACTTTTTTTTTGTTTTTTTTTGTTTTTACTCATTTTTGGTTGCGTTGCATTAGGTACATCGATCAGACTCAAGGTCTCATGAACGATAACGAGTTGAGTTCGGGTCCAGGGCCAGGCGATCTCGACGTGTACGAGAAGGCGGTCAGTTTTCTTTCGGGGAACGTTGAGCCGACAAGCAACCTGGACGACATCTCACTAGCCTACCTTCAAATCCCAATTTTAGCAATGGAAAGCGAGCACATACCCTCTTGAGTTGGCTTCTGGAACGGCGAGCTGCTGCCCAGTCAACGTTGCAATCCTTACGTTACATTATATCGTACGTACCCATATAGTTAGTTATGTACTGTACATTCCCTTCTAGTACCCGTAATAGTCCCATGATCAGCAATATAGCAATGTTGGTCACCTGGTGCACATGCTACATACCCAGACGAACAACGGCACGTCGGCTCGCAAGTAGGAATAGGAAGATAGACCTCATAAAAAATAGACTTCATAGAAAAGATATGTTTTGCCGCGTCTGTATGTCAATGGTCTCACATTCTTGGCCAGGCGGCGGGGGTATCTGTTGTGCCCCAATCTTGTCCGACAGGTGCCGAGGGAATGTGTATTTGTAAATGCTTTCGCGCGTTGAACAGATAAGTGGGTAGTAAGGGGTCATTTCGTTACTCGCCGACCGAGCAACGATTCCAGTCAGCGCGTGGTAAGGCGGGTGGAGTGATTGGCTCCGCGGTTACAACAATCAATCACATCACATCACAGATAGACGAGGGAGCGAAGCCGCGTGCAATAGCAATGTCATGGAGACCTCGACGTGCCTGACGTGACCGCGCTGCGCAATATAACGGATTATGGAGGAAGGGTGGGAAGGGGAGGAAGGGTAGTCAAGGAGAACCAGATGTCATCCTCGCGGGTACGGTTGGCGTCCGTGAGCGCCTCCGGATGTCCTTCAATTCCGCCCAAAGATTCGTGTGGGCCTCTATGGCGACCGCGCTCTGGGGCTGGGACATCACACTGCGCGCTGGACTTGGCTCGCGATGACCATCTTCTCGTGCATCCATACTGCGTGTGGAGAACTTTGGCCGGACCGGGGTGACGTCGGGAAGGTGGTGACGATCGTGAGGGCGGCGAGAAGTTAATAGGGATGCACGGGGTTTGGATTGTGAGATAGAAGGAGTTGCCCTGTCCATTTCCTTGGCGGTTGCTACATCTGGTGATGGGGGGCGCACGGGCGTGGATGGAAGGAAGATGTTGCGGGAACGTGGCGGCATAGGGGTTGGTCGATGTGCCAAAATGGGCTTGTACGACGTTGGAAGGCGCATTTGTCGTGCACGTCTACAAGTGACAGAAAAGGCTTAACACTTTCGACACGTGCTAATTGGTCTTTCCACTTACGCGACAGCACGAAGGGCTACCTTTGTCCGATATACTTGCAGCCATTTCTCAAGAACGCGAGCTTGGAGGACATGAGCACATTAACACAGGTCAACACAACGGCCAACGTACAGAAGACGGCCTTCTTGTCCATCTCGCGCGCCTGCCTGGCTCGTAGGGCACGAGGCATGCCATTTCGCCAAATCCTCCAGAACTTGGCCCTGACATGCGACGCGTGAAAGTGGACTGCAGGAAGCGACTATGGGCTCATAGTCAGCTGGTGAATGAACTGGCTGAAGAACATCAAGAATTACCCCCGTCTTGGAGCGCCAAATCGCAAACGCGCGATACATGGCCACGTTCCGACTCTGTAGGATGAACGTCTCCTCCTGCGTCGATAGTCAATTTGATGCCGTGTCGCTTACAGAGGACGGCACTTACAAGTGGTAGAAGGTTTTCGGTCTGGAATCGACCACGCCATTTATCCCACGCGGCTTCCAGTTGAATCCTCCTCATCTCGACTTCTCTCTCCTGCAATTTTACCCGCTTGTGTCTCACTTTGCGAGCTGCAGTGAGCCATTTATAGAACATGCGACGCATATTCTCTGCGCGACGGGGGAGAGGGTATTAGGCAATCCAAACACCTCACAAAATTTGCTTTACCTTCGCGCTTGACGTCCTGATAGCTCTCCATTAGACTTAGCTCCTCTGCGTGTCGGATGCAGACCTTTTTCCATTTGCAAAATGCGGACCTGCATGCGCCAGAAGCTGTCAAACCGCACATCGTAAGTGACGGGGCTCACTTACAGAACGATCGCCTTGTCCTTCTGTTGCACGACTTCCAATTCACGGAGCTTCACCGCAATAACGCGATTCGTCCAACGACTGAGAACATCCTTCAATGCGCGCTGCAAAGCAGATTATGGGCATGCAAGTCAAAGACAGAACCTCGGGGAGTCATACCGCATCAATACGCTTCTGAATTTCCAGTTCTGCGAGCCGATGGCGGCGCAGTCTCAGTGCCTTCTCCTTCCAACCTACGGGACAAAAGGTCTTAGTCGTCAGGTCACCCATCAAGTCGAAGTCTCAACGTACCCGCAAACAGCTTCCCTGCTCTCCCCTTGTTCCACTCCCTCAACCGCTTCTGCCTCCCGCGTTCCTCTGCTTTGTCTACCCAAATCATTAAAGCTCGCCTCATCACAAAGTACTTATTTGCAATTTTGGCTTGGCGGAAAAGTTTCAAGCTCGCGCGCAACTGTACACGCCACTTGAAGAGAAGGCGAAACTGCAGCTGTGCGTTGGCATATTGCACGGCGAAAGTGTGCGCACCCTGTTGTGTGGCAAGGCGTTTGTGCCAAACTGGAGGGCCGAAGAGGCGACACGGTTTGAGAGCGCTGGGCAAAAACAAGCGCGGCAGCTAAAGTGTTAAGGGTCGTGAATAAGACGACATGTACAAAATAAAATGGAACTAGACGGTGGCCAAACCTTCGAGATCCCCCTGTGCCGTAGGCGTTTCTTCCAAGCCTCCCAGCCCGCCGAAGAAGTCTAGTATTTTGAACGCGCTCTAAGAGATGCCCGCGCTCGTGGGCTTTCCACACTCTCACGACGGCTCGAACCAGAGCACCTTCTTGGCGGGCGATTTGCCTGTCAGCTCGTCGTTCCAAAGCCTGGTGTGGCGATAAGCACCACCATTTGACACACGTAGTCACGGTTGAGACGCACCAGTATCGATTGTGAACACCCTTCCACCGATTGAACGCGGAGCGCTTCACGGTGGCGTCGTGAAGTGCGTCTGCCCTCTGATGTTCGTGTCTGCAGAGGTGATTAACAACTGCTCCTGTCAGGGGATACGATCCACATACGTTCGCTGGCGCCAAAACGCTATGGATTCCTTCACTACGCGTGCTCCAACTCTTTCTGCGATGATGCGCTCTGCGCTTTTCAGCTCTGATGCCCTCACCCAGGAGTCCCAACACCGATCGACAACCTCCCCTTCCTTCGTCACTGCAAACTCATCCGCCCTCTCCCTCATGGCGTCCATCTCTCGCAGACGACCCTTCCATCGCTCAAAAGAGCGTTCGATCAGGCGCGCCGCAAGACGTTGCTGCAAAAGGCGACTCTGGTACAGCTGGCGCCACCGTGCCCACACGTCCCTACGCAGAGCTGCTTCGCGTAGACTTCGCACCGTCTGCATACGCATGCGCATGTCGGCGCGCCACGCGGCCTTCCTCCTCCCCTGCAGGCGCTCATGCCAGAGCATGAACACCGCCTTTAGGCGGTATGCGTTGGCACGAGCGTCTGCGTGCGCTGCATGCTCCCGCTGCCGTGACAACGCGGAGCTCCACTTGTGGAGGGCGACACGGAGCACGAACGTATCGCGTGCGTGTGCAATTTGAGTCGTCGTTGCCTGCGTATGTGGGGAAGCGGCTATATTCAGTGGTGTTGTGCGGCGCGCAAGAAAATGGATAGCGCGGACGTACAGTTACCCAGTCGTAACCCTGCTTCCATACGTCGAAGGACCGCTGGAGCAACCGCATGTCACGGAAGTGATCCGCTGACTGCTCATCTTGTGCTACGCGGATTTTGTTCCACGCATCATCTTCGTCCGCAGGTGGTTGTTTTGGCGCACGCAGATCGGCCAGCCGTCTACGAGGGGCGGAGCTTGAAGGCAATGGATGCAAGACTTGCTGAGAATAGAGGCTGGTGTAGGCCGTGAAGCCAATTTATGGTGAGAAAGGGGTGGCGTAGTAGTCAGGAAAGGGACGGATTTCTCGATGTCAGAATCCTGTTCGAGCCAGCGCAATCCGGTAGGTTTACCAGGTGCCAGTGTTGAAGAAGGTGGATAGCTGGGAACAGGCCCAACATCGAGACCAAGGGAGTTGCTGGTAACCGTGAACTCTGATGAGGATCGTCCACGCGCTTGCAAGGCGACTACGGATGGCGGCGAGTCGGTCCTTGTGTCTGTTATATCGGTCTGGCTAAGGAGGTCGTCGTGGGCAGATTCGGAAGGTTCGACAGGTCGTTCGTGTTGTAGCCCCTTCAGACGTTGTAACAAACGCGTAGTAGAGGATTGAGGATGAGGTGTTATTGGAGCTACCTTAGGCGGAAGAGTATGTGTTTTGGGTACCGTCGGAGTAGCCTTGAGAGGGTGAAGTTTGGTCCTTGGAGGTGCAGACGACGAGGTGATATATCCGTTCTGCATTTTGACGGCACGCCATTTAGAAGCCCAGTTCTCGCCTTTCAGTGTACCGATCTTGAGCAATTTTTTGTAGTACTCGACCTCGTTCTCAGCGTCTAAGCCATATTCGCTAATAACATCGTTGTAGGCCTTGAAGATGTGGATAAAGGTTGTCGCAGAAGGTGGTGCGCGATTGATAACAGCGTCGAGAAATTCGATCTCGTCGACGGTGAGCCTCGCGAGCTCTGAGGCTGAGAGGCAGAAGAGCGCGATACATCTGAGATAGCTGAGCGCTGTACGAGAGTAGTAGTGGGCTATTTGGCGGTGTCGATGAACGCGCTGGGGTGAAGTAGTTCGATGTGGACATAGGAATGAAGGAGGGGGAGGACCCCCTGGCTGATGTTGATTTAACTCACGTGGGCGCGTCACGTCGTAGTACATAATGTTACAATTAAATCAATCAAATCAAATCAAATCAAATCAGAAATGAACTCGCAATGCTTCAGAGACAGTCGATTCTATAGGACAATACGGACATTTTACACGGCTGCAGTTTAAGCAATTAGCCAACGCGAACGCTGAAAGACGAAAATTAAAAAAAGGTAGGACTTACCCGTTTGCCTTGCTTAACTTCTGCAAACTATCTTTTGAAACGACATGCCCACAGTTCATCATCATCGGTGGGTTCTGCTCTGTGGACTGGTCTTTAGATACCGGGCACGCAAATATCGAATGGTAGCGGTTTTCAGCGGGCAGTGGAATTTCGATCTGTGTGCGAGTTGATATGTGAGCTAAATCAGCGGTTCAAGAGGTAAGGTACCCACAGGTAGCTGATCAGTTTGACTCCACTCGCTCTTCCTCTCTCGCATTATCTTCCTCCCTTTTTCAATCTTTGCCAGTGCGCCACCACCACCGATATCCCCTACGACTCTCAATGGCGGTTGCTTACTCATCCCCAAGCTTGCGCTAAACTCGGTTGCAAACATATTTTCGAGATCAACGTGGATAGTGTCCGACGTAAGGTCTTCGTACGGAGACGTCTGCATGCGCTTCTTGGGAAGGAATATCAAACAGGTCATCAAACGCTTGAATTCGGCCGTGTGCGCGGAGAAAAACGGTTGTAGGTATCTGGTGGCATACTGAATGGCACTCGATTGTTCTGAAGGCTCGGGCATAAGGAGAAGGCGGAGATACTCGGATCGGTGGAGATAGAATTCGAGAGACGAAGACCGGGACTGCAGGAAGTCACGATTTAGTTCTACCCATCTGAACCCAACACAAGGATGAGCAAGAAACGTCTGGATCATAAGAGACAGGCGTACTCCAACGCAGGCTTAATGTCCTTGTTTCGTAAAGCAACGAGTATTCGATACAAAGCCACGAATTGAGACTGTCGCTCGGTTGGCAAATCGACACTAAACTCCTATTACGATGGACAGGGTTAAACGCGATGGATGTCGCTGTAAGTAACCCAAAAACGTACCTGAATGAAAGTCTCCGCGGTTGAAAACCGACCAGTCCTGAGGAAATGCATGGCGATGACATGCTCCAGTGCACTCTGTGCATCTTTGGATGCAAAAAGAGGTTCATAAGTTGGCAATGGCGTCGTGAACTTCTATGCCAACCGAATCCGCCGAGCCCCAGTTAGCTTAACCTCCTAGCCACCTACCAGTGAATGAATGAGCTCACCTTATCCAGTGCTTTCCCGTATCTTGCTAAACTATTATAAATTTCCTTCTGACGTTCATCAATCTCCTTCTTTCTGGCCTCCACCGCCCTTGCGAGGGTTACCAGTTCAGCCTCGGAAGTGAGGCCTGCTTCGAGTCGTTTCTTTTGTGCGTACAGGGTCTGGAGAAGCGAATTGAGTGAATCTTGTATCGCAGGGGTCTTGCTTTTCCCCATGGCTGGTACATCTGAGGTTAACTTTTGAAGCTTGTCAAGCTCTTTCAGAGCCGCATCCATATTGCCTTTGTCGAATGCGAGGGTAACGGTAAAGCCATTCACCGTCGTCGCTGTTGCCGTTGCTACTTGCTGCTTTCCCCAACCACCCCAGTTTATGTTTAGATCTATCGGCCCGAGTTTGCTCCTTCACTCGCTCATCCATGATGACCCAATTTTTGACTGGAGACGAGCTCGGCAATATCAAAGCTCTAAAATACTCTTTTCTTTCCTCGAATAAAGATTCAAAAGTTACTACAACTACGCTCTATGATGGAAATGGTAAAGGAAAAGAACGTGCGGTGCAAAAAATGACAGTTTGGACCTCGGAAGACGGTCCGCTGGTACGTTATCAAGCCAACCACCCACACTCGGCGTTCTCAGACTTACTGATTCCTGATTCCTGAAGAAAAGGTAGCAGTCGCACGCGCTGATGGGTCTACGTCTGTATCCAGACTACAGACGGAGGGTCTAGAGCTAATACATGAGTGGACTGAACCCCGTCTGAAAGTAGGGAATAGATACATTGGGTTGGCTGCGTCATCCAAGTACGTCATTCACTCCCACAGGACAGGACAATGAGCCTTCAACTCCAACTTCCAGCCGTGTATTTTCATGCACATCGAACGGCGCCCTCCGCCTCACACAGTCGAGAGGACCAGATGCAGAGACGCAAACTGCAGCCCTACCTATGCGGCTGTGCGACTGGCGCCTCGCACCAGAAGGGAATTATTTCTCTTACGCAGGCGACGAAGTTGAGCTATCCATCTGGGATCTCGAAAGTGCCTTCGCGCCAAAGCAAACGGCGCAGGCATCCTCTCAACATGAAGGTGATAGGAAACGGAAACGTGGCAATGACTACTTCCTGGAGAATTGTGGCGAGCCAAAAATGTATGTCACATTTGTATCATCCACCCACCGCTCACCTCCTTCATTATTGTAGGTTGCAAATGACAACTTGAGCTTGAGGCAGCCCGTGCACAATACCTGTCTTACATATCTCTCCACACCTCAGCAACTCCTTGCCGGTACACAGCGCGGCGATGTGCGGCGGTATGACTCGCGCGCCACGCGAAAGCCCGTGGCCGAGTGGAAGCAAATTGCCAAGGGAAACGGGATTGGCCATGTCGAAAAAGGGTGTTATGAACAGTACGGCATAAACCCATCCTTTTTTTTTTCTCAGATCGTTCTGACACGGCACTACCACCCACAAGCGAGATATTCATTTCAGACCAGACGAGCAATCTATTCGCCATAGACGCGCGTAACGGACGCATTATCTATGGCTACAAAGGTATTTTTGCGCCTCCTCAAGGTCGCGTGTTTGAATCATCACGATAACGTTTGACGTTTGCAAGGCATCGCAGGGGCCGTCACCTCCATGGCTCCAACCCCCGCCGGTCTTGTTTCCACGGCCCTTGACCGCTACGCACGCGTGCACAGCACTTACCCACCACCGTCCGAACCGGGACAACCTCAGGATGACAAAGGCGTGGTGCTGGAGAAGGTGTACATGAAGAGTATACCGACTTGTGTTGTGTGGGACGAAGTCACAGACAGGGATGCGGACCATGACGATGGGACGCGGCGAGATCGCGATGATGGGGATGAGGACGTGTGGGAGGGCATGCAGGTTACGGAGGACAGTGGAGACGGGAGCGAGACCAGGGCTCGCCGTCGACGAAAAGACCCTAAGTGAACCAACCGCTGCCACATGAGCGCGCATACTCTTCGTGACAGCACCAAAGATAATAACACTGAATCTACCAAAGGCTGTAGACCAAGTAGCTTGACCCTTCGACTGGTTCGAAATTCTCTTCTGCACGATAGCGTCTGGCCCTACTATTCATGTAGGGTGCCTCCACAACTTTTGTAACCCATTACAAATAGAGAAATTCTACATGGATATGGACCTATCCAACGCATACCTACAACTCAGAGACCGCCAATTTTGCTCTTCCAGACATGGGCTTTCTCAAAGCCGTTCTGGCCCAAGCGATCTAGAAAAGCAATCAGTCATCGACAAGTCGCATATCATGTTGTGCTTACAATCCATAAATGTCTTCTGGATATCCTCCTTCGTTGTCATCACAAAGGGACCATGCTGCACAACCTCCTGATCGAGCGGCTCTCCCGCAATCTGACCACAAGTGTCATTAGTACATAAAAGCTGCTGGCGAGATGAATAAGCCCCACCAGGACAAAGTCGGTGTTACCCTCCAGTGCGGTAACAGAAACCCCAGTCGCCTTGCTACCAGAAGACAGAACTAGCGTGTGGAATGGGTCGTGCGTCTCACTCGAGTCTCCAACGGTAATCTTTCCATTCAGGACTGCGAGAAATCCTCAAATTGGAACTGTAGATGCAGTGGGTGAGGCGAGACATACTGTAAATAAAGGCAGTCCAACCATCGGCTAGGAAATCAATTCAGGACGAAACACGGGAGAACACGGGAGGGGGGATGATGCTCACGCAAGTCTTGAAAGAGTTTTCCAGGCTTCTTGAACTTTGCGTGGAAGTACCAGCATCCGCCGAGTGGACGCACAGGCGATTCCTGTCCGTGGCTCTTTCCACTGATCACGCGGATCTCGGGGCCATCGGGGCCATCAGGAAATGCACTTGGAATGCTAAGAGAACCGGTTGAGACCACAGTTCACATAACCCACACACTGGAGCCTCTGCTTACTTCTCTGGCTCAAGTTCTTGGTAAGAGGGCTCTACCATCTTGTACTGCTTCGGCAGATCGACCCAAAGCTGGAGACCGCGTGGCTCAGGCTTGCCAGACTCGTGGACGGGCATCTCGGCGTGGATGACTGGAAGGCCGCACACTTAGCAAGCTTGGTCACAAGTTGTCGTTTTTGAACACTTACTTCCACGGCCCTGTGAAAAGGGAGGATATGCGATGACTATAGCTCGCGAAGCGGCGCGCATAAAATCAAGAACATACCGCGCACATCCACTGAACGCCACCTTCTCGAATGATTCCTGCATGACCTGCTGAGTCCTCGTGTTTGCTAGAACCTTGAGTGATGTAGGTGACAGTAGCTTGACCGCGATGCGGGTGATCAGGAAAGCCCTAAACATGTGTTGGAATTTGACCTCTGTGGACAAGGAGACATAACGTACTGCACCCTTGGCAATATGGAAGTGGTCGAGCATGAGGAAGGGCGTCAAGTTCCGTAACTGCAAAGAGCCTATAGAGCGGCGAACGAGTGCGCCGGCGCCCTGTCGCGATGCTTGAGTGTATAATGAAGAGATAAAGCACGCGGACAGGAGGTACCTCTGACGTTTCTAGGGAGAGAACCTTCTTGACTACGCTTCGGGATAGGGAGGCCATAATGGTGATTGAGTGCGAGTAGAAGGCGATTCAAAAGTTTGGATGCCACGATGATCTGAATCCGACGCTAATATATACTCATCTCATAATATACTGGATGTCCGCCGCCACTGGCTTACAGGTCATCCTGAGTGTCAGCACAGTCATGAGGTGGGCATTGCTGACCTTATTTGATGCGTTCAGAACGGGAACTGCGTGTGCGATAATGATAAGATATGGAATTGATGACGGATGTTGAAACAGTTAGATACTTCCGTGTGTAAGAGATGTCTCCATAGGGTCCACTGCCACACTGCCAAAAAGACCCGCTGACAGAGGGAAGGGGTGTCTGAGTCAATGACGTCACAAAGGTATGAAAATGCAATGACAAGCAAATAAGTCACACATAAGCAAGATTACAAACTATCCCATATCCGTCGCCTCAGCGTCTGGGGACCCTTCGCTTCTTCGTCTGCAACAAATCGTTCCTCCTCCTCATCGATCTCCCGTTTCCCAGAAATAAGATCCACCTTATTACTGGGGATGACTGACGTGCGATAGTATAACTTGTAACCACTCCAGAATAGCAAAAATGTGGGTAATCCGATGTAAGAAGTTACAAACGTATCCTTCTTAAAAGGGAGGAAGGTATCGAACCCTGGTGGATGAGAAAAGTCATTGAATCATCGTCCGTTAAAAATTAGATAAACTCTAACCTTTGAAAATGGTTATGATTCCCGTAGAAATCAATGCGAACCAAGAGCCAAATGGTTGCAGTGGTGCTTTGTACGGGAGAGAATCACGGGACAGGCCTTGAGCCTTCATAGCCTTCATGAAACGTCTAACGTTCAAGGTCATTTAGTTAACCTGAATTAATTCATCGTGCCAAGACAGTCCTACATATGCGAGTAGCAGATGCACATCCACGTGATGGCACCAAAAGTTGAGACGAGGTTGACGAACCAGCCAAATACTAACATACCGTTTCAGGAGGGTTGAACAGAACACCAAAAAGGATTCCTTCACTCACCCTTCTGACTGGATGAATGCACGTTCAAAAAGACTAGGCTGCAGAAGGCCGTGCAGAAGAGGAGGGCCGGCCATGGTACACCCATCCTGTTCACTCTACGGAAGATACGAGGTGCCTTTCCCTCGATTGCAAGAGCGTAGAGTGTGCGAGAGCCAATGTACAGGTCAGAATTAGCAGCGCTCAGCACGAAGATGAGGATAGCCGCGTTGATAATATGATTCAGGACCTTGATGCCGGCCAGAGTAGTGGCTAAATTATTAGGTGTAAGCATCGTCAAGGGCATAGGGCCGAGTGCTGTTCTCACCCACTACGAATGGCGAAGCAGCAGCGCCAACCTTTGACTTGTTAGCAACGAATAAGTCCTTGGTACGCAGTCGTTAGTCAAACGAAACGGGCCCCCTTAGGTGCGTCATATCTTACATTGTTTGTCCTAGGTACGATGAGCCCAATGACGAAGACACCGCCAATATAGAATACAACAATCCGCATGAAAGTTCTACGGATGGCGATCGGGATATTTTTGCGCGGATTCTGCGCCTCACCTACTGTCACGCCAATAAGTTCCGTGCCGATGTATGCAAACAACGCATTAGTGAGCGTGCTCCAAAAGCCCAGGAAGATGGCTAGGTGAGCATTGTGAACCTGCGATAGTAGGTATGAGCCCATGGGCCCATCTGGACGCTTCCAGTATCGGAAGCCGATGCGGTCGTGATGAGGATTACCGCCAAGATCGATGATAAGGCCCATCAGGAGCAGGGCGATGAGCGTTATGACTTTAATGCTGCTAAACCAGAACTCAAGCTCGCCGAAGACACGGACGCCGAGGAGATTGACACAGGCAACTAAGACGGCAAGCCATTAGGGGGCACTCCCAGCTGACAAGACTCGAATACCCACTAAATAATATAAAAATTACTGAGATAGGAAAGGTCAGCACCTCACGACTTTGGTGATTAGGGTCGAGGTGACGTACCCATCCAGACAGCAATGTGTACGTGTCTTGTCCAGTACTGGATCACGGCACCGGCTGCGTTGATGTTATTTGGTGTCACGATCAAGTACTTCATAAGATAGTTCCAGCCAAGCGCGAAGCCGAATGCGGGATCAACGAAGCGGGTAGCATATCCCGCAAAGCCTTTTTTGTGCGGGAGATAGGCCGCCATTTCTCCCAGAGCAATCATAACGAGATAGCACACTAAACCGACGAACGAATAGCCCAGCAGGATGCCAAGTGGACCACCCCGTACAAGGGCGGTCCCAGAGCCAATGATCAAGCCAGTGCCAACCGCACCGCCAAGCTAAGTGCAGGAGGAAATGGTGAGTGGCGACGGTGCCAAGTGAGTGAGTGACGTACGGCGATCATAGAGATCTGGCGCGCTTTCAGCCCACGATGGAGTGTTTCATGTACAGGATCCCGCAGATCGGACTGAAAGGCAACGACCTCATCGCTCAGGCTGCCCGAGTTGCTTGATTGCTTCTCGAGTTTCTCAGCACTCATGGCTGAAGTGCAAGTACGGACAGTTGGGAGAGTGGGAGGGGGTGAAGGTGGGAATATGGAGCATCCTCTCGTTTCTTATATTAGGCCAAGACCGGGTAATTTTTTGGCGGTGTCTTGAGTTTCACATCTAAAAAGGCACGGCGCTCCTGAAAGTGGAAGCACAGCCATGCGAGGTACAACCTCTTTGACAACTCGCCCTGGCACATCTGGGCTTCGCAAAGACAGACAGACGTTGATGGATAAGGAGGCAACACACGTGACAGTGAAGAACACAGCCAAAGCCAAAGGGATTCTCTATTCCCGTTGTATTAGCTATAGATGATACCATGTGTTGTACTGGTCTCGGCAGGAACCTCTTCTTGGCACGGGCAGATTGAGCAGCCGTGATTCGATCTTTTCATTTAATTTTAGTATTTTTACATGGACAGGCGAGGCGAAGGAGAAGGAGAAGGAGAAGGAGAAGGAGAATAAGGAAAAGGTGGTTGCGGTCTTCTCTCTCCCTCGCTTGCATGCTACTAGTCAGTCGCCTACTTTTGCTGGAAACTCTAAATCGTGAGCTCGCAACTCACTAGTGATGGATGTCGCGTCCAATCACACGTCCCAACGACAAAGGCGGAGGTATTAAATGGAGGGCATCAACAATGCCGTATCGTCGAGATGAGGTAGCCGCTCTTAAAAATATTAAAAAAAGAGGGTCCCACTTGATTGTATGTCGAGTGTGAGTGAAAGTGAAACCACGACTCATTTCTGCGCTGTCAGCTGTCGGGAACACGCTAATCGATATTTTCCCAACGAACCATGCTGGATCTCACCCAATGTACGCATGACTTGTGCAGCCTATCGCATTCATGTTCATGTTCATATGTAGATGGTCTCTGATAAGATACCACCATAAGGGACCACAACCATAGCTCAAACTCAAGAAAACAACGGCCATCCCTTACTGCCTCCACCTCTTATCAAAGTTGGATAATTGGATGGGCCACTGACCCAGCGTTCGGTGCTCTCATGAAATCACAGCTCCCACCAGCGTTCATGATGCGAGCACGAGACCATCGCTGCCGGAAACCCCGAGGATCGGTTGAAGGGGGTTTCAAGCGACTCAAGGAAACTCCATCGAGTCCTTTCCGTCATATAGTCACAGTATTATGAGGCGTGACAACCAGTGTTGGACAGCCCTGTCCTCTACAGAGGAGCGAAGGGGTTCTTTATTGTTATTATTATTATTATTATTATTATTATTATTGACTTAAGGTACCTCATCACAGTCAACGAGACTTATTGGTGTCTTTGGCACAGCGCGTTACCCTTTCCAGGGCTTCGGAATATCTTCATAGCGCTCGTGTACTATAATGTATGTGCAAATATCTATAGACGTAAATGCGAGGTAGGTGGTGGCCGATAATGCGTTGAAACGGGACATGCTGTAGGTACAAGGTCAGAGACTGAGGAATCAGGCAGAGGATCCAGGAAGGCGGTCGATAAAGCCTGAGACAAGGTCGAAGAAGGTCCAGAGCAGGCCATGAGTGGTTACGCTACGCAATGCACTCACGCCAAGGCCGCGGTATATACGCGTGATACCGGCGATGAGCGGTTTCGGGTTTTGGGGGTCGGGTCCTCGGTTACCAAATTAGTTCTAGAACCAATCGCGCATCCTAAAGGGAAGTGTGTAATACCTCTGATAAGGCGATGGAGGGTTTCCCCTGGACTTCGATACATTTCGTCAGCCAGGGCTCGCTGTTGGACTTTAGTTTTGACACTGACAAAAGGCACGCATAAAATAAGCTCACGGATACGAAACGAGGGAAAAAGACGGTCTTACACATCCATAGGGTAAATGAGAGCCCAGGAAGTCACGCCAGATAGAGATCCACAGACAAACGGCACAAGAGACGTATGTATTGGGAGCCAGGACGGTGTTGGCCCCTGTTCACCCGATGGAAGTCTCCCCAATATATGTCGCATTCCGTCATATTCTAGAAAATAGAGCGCCGTGCCAGCGGTGTCACGTACTACATGCGACATCAGTCAGTGGCTTCCTGCTGCTAGTTAAAAGGCGGTGGGTGTTCGCTTACAAAATGAAGGCTGAAGCCGGTATACAACCCAAACAGTCCACTCATTCTGAAGATCTCACGTACAGCGGCGGCAGTACTCGGCGGCTTTGTCAGCTTGAGTCCCTTCTTCTCCGCAATCGTGTATTCCAATTGTCGCCGAACCTAGGAGCGCTCGTCAACTGTTGGTCTTTGGTGTCATCAATGCTATAGTACCCTACCTTTACAAGTTCGAAAGCTACCCCAATAGCCTTTGTAATGAGGAAGTAATACGAGAGACTAGATAGAGACTCACGTGCACTCCCAAAAGAAATCAACGAGCCCGCCATCGCACCACCAATTCCACCGGCTGTCGCAGAGCCAAGCAATTTGCTGTGGTCTAGTAACTGGTGGTCACGGCAAAACTCCTTCGTGCGGGTGTATATTGTGAATGAGGCAGCGCCTACCATCGCATGGCCGATCATTTGTCCGAGCCCTTGACGGTAATATAGGGCACGTACGGACAAAAGAGATGGTCATGAGGGGGATCCACAACCCCCTGTAAAAGCCAATGATACCCTCCTCGCGGTAAACAAGCAGGGCGATCCGAGGGACTGAAATAGGCGTTTTCGTAGTTTGTAACCGGGATTTGAGTGAGTCCAACTGCCGCACAGAAGCTCGTAAGGAAAGACCGGCGCTGAAACCCGTAGACACAAAGACGGGACCCACCGGATACCCAGCAAATGTTGAAATGTAGCTCGCCGAAAGTGCGCAGACGACGGCTTTGTTACCTGTACACAAGCGAAAGTGTCCACGTCAGAGCTCGCATTGCAATAACAATCACTGGTCTGTCTTACGTCGGAGGCTTTCATTGATGTAGATGGAGCTGAATATAGTATCCGGCAGTCTGCATGTCCACAGTGGTTGGAGAATGAAGCGCGTCTATATTACAAGGGTTGGATAGCGGACCTTTGTCCATCCATAGATTTTGCTGGGCCGGCCGGGAGTCCAGTTTCGTGCGTTGGCACGGCGAGTTGGGTGATCGTAGATCAGAGCTAATGGTGAACAGCACGACGAGGGGACAGATGATGAAGGAAAGGAAAGAAAGTCAAGCAAGATTTCGGGTGCTCGTGGCCCCTGCAAGGGGAGGGGGGGGACAACCAACCCAGTTTTGGGCGTTAGCATCTTGCCTTTTTCGCGCTCACGTACAGATCACGCGCTCTTGATTTATTTCTCATTCTCTTCTCGTCGTCTCGTCGTGAATGTAATGTAATGTATGTCTAGTAAAACATGCATGTCTACAAATGCGAGTAGGTGGTATTGGTGCAAATTATAGAGTGGTACGAGAGTGCCAGGTAGCATTAAGAGCAGAAGTAATAGTAATTTGAGGACTGTCCGTGGCCTTGGGCGTCAAACTGTGGTCTACTACCGCCGGGCAAAACGAAGATAACGTGAAGCAACTAAAACGCCGGTCAAAGTTGTCATAAATCAACAATACGGGGTAACTTACTGATAGTTGCGATAAAATTGAAGGCTAGACGACCGTATAATCAGGCGTGTGGACCCACGACAAAAAATACGGGCGAACGTACCGAAGAAGCAGAAGTAAATTCCCAAGTCTCGCCAGCGGTGCTCGAATCGAATGTTGAGTGGCAAGAAGAACTCGTCGCCAACCTTAAACGAAGTAAGTGCAAGAACATGAGGCCTCATACTCACGTCACTCACCTTATACTGGCAATATCTGCACGCTGTGGAGTCATTCGGGTTGTCAAGGTAGCCACCCGCAATGTTCACAAAATCATTCGCCCAGGCTACGCACGTCTGGCCAGATGGCGGATTGAACAACGCAAATTCTTCAGGCTTGCACGTAATCCTTAGTCCACTGCAAGAGCATTTGTCACCCAAACCACAAGATACGGAACCGCGCAACTACATACTGCAGCTCCGTTGACAGCATTGCGGATAACATTCGGGTAAACGGATCCAGTTGATACAACCATGATCTCCAGAACTTGCCGAGCGTAGGGTAGGGGATTGTCACTCCGCACACGTTGCTCAGAATAATCGAGATAGGTGGTGTGAAGAGGGACGCGATCTGAATGCTTGGAGTAATGGATGCGATTAGTTGACCCAGAGTCACGGCGAACAGTTCTGTGATCAAGATAACAAGTAACTGAAAGCCAGTGCCATTAGTGCCGGCGGACCCTTGGCCAAAGTGCATCGGATACACCTGTAGATCGCATCACACAATGAATTCGAAAGCGATGGTTTATTGAAATACTTACCATCAAGACCCAGTAGAAGAGAGCACAAATCGCGGAATACGGGATTTCTCCAAGTAATTGGCCTATAGCAAATACGTACGGGGAGTAGATCCTACTCGAAGCTTCGCGAATGAAAGTGCGACGATTCATGAGGAACACCGGTTCGAGTTGAGGGATGACAAGACCTGGCAAGACGACAACCCAGAAGCTAAAATGTAATTAGATTGGATAGGCGGGTGTTCGACGAGATGCTTACATCCCAAAGATGCGATACTGCAAGTCTCGCGTGCTGTTCCCCAGCTGAAGGAACGGTAGGGACACACAGAGAGCTACGATCAAGTGCGAGAAAAGTCGCGTGAAAACATAAGCGGGTGATCTCCACAACGAGAGCGCGTTTCGTTGTACGACTATCCTCAGCTGGTACCAGAGAGGGGTCGCATCTAGATGAGAAAATTGGAAATGAGACTGGATAGAAATTTTGACATCTGGCGAAAAGGGCCTTACACGCAGAATGTTTTATATCATCAGGACGATCACGACTTAACGCTTCGCGCTTGATCTCCTCAATTTCTGTCTTCGTGCGAGCGCATTCAGGTGAGTCAAGCCAGACGTCCTTCCAATCGCGATCCCCAATTCTAGGCGTAACGCCAGCGCCGATAGCCTCGAGCATGTACTCTGCCGGGTTAACGTTTAGTGGGCATGGCGCTCCGTACTGTGCAAAGTATTCCCGCATCACATGCGAGTCCTCGCCTATGTCGCCAAAGTATATTGTATTTCCGCCTTTCCCGAGCAACAGCAACCGATCGAAGCTTTCAAAAAGCAGAGACGATGGTTGATGGATTGTGCACAAAATAGCCTGGCCACTGTCGGCCAGCTTGCGCAGGAAACGGACCAGGTTCCATGCACTCTGAGCGTCTAGACCGGAGGTAGGCTCGTCAAGGAAAAGCAGTAGCTCGGGTTTGCTTGCAAGCTCGACACCGATAGTAAGCCGTTTGCGTGCCTCAACTCCAAGACTCCAAACGACCGCCTCAGAAAGATCCTGTAGCTCAAGAAGCTCAATCATGTCCTCAACGTAGGCGTCCTTCTCCTCTTTAGAGACATGGAATGGCTGGCGGAGATACGCAGAAAAACGCATGGCTTCGCGAATGGTGGCATTTCCTTCGTGGACGTCCATTTGTTCAGCTGCATACGAGGTTTAATGGTGAGATCCTGATTTGCGTGAAAATACTAACCGTATGCAGTTCCGCGAGCAAAGTCGGCGTCGAGGGGTCGGCCGTCGACAAAAATGTCTCCAGACACCACACCAATGTTTTTCCTCTGAGCAAGAACGTCCAGACAGGTCGTTTTACCGGCACCAGAGCTCCCATTAAGGCGGTGAGGGTACCTGGTTTAACATAGCCGTACACATTGTTGAGGAGCTGCAAGGAACCACCTGCAACAGGCACATGATAGTTCAAACGTTCCCAAGTGAACGTTTTTCTGTCAGAAAAAGCGCCACTGTGGAAAGGTGAGTCAATCTCAGTCATGGCTTTAGACCCGGGGGACCTACGGATCTCTTTTTATCTTGACCCCTTCCATGGCACGAATTTTTTCTCGACGCTCTTCTTCAGCTTTCTGAGTTTTGCGTACTTTCAGCTCCTCATTGAGCTTCCTCGTCTCAGTCGTATCCTTTGTAAAGAAGCTAATGCCACCTCCGTCGACCAATTGCTGCCCAGGTTGGAGACACCATTAACAGCATTTCGGCCGAGAACCATTGCGATACTTACCGGGAAGATCTCGATGAGGACAGTCTGGGTGAACCAAAAGAGGAGCAGGAATCCGAGAAGGGCAAGAAAGTTGCGACGCCAAAGATCATCGGTATTGAGGTCGTAGCCTGCCTTAACATAGTCGCGACCGGGGACAATACGGGTTCCGGGTTGCGCACCAAACAGCGTGCACGCCTGGTTTGGGCCCAATTCAATTCTGCACAACGCACAAAATCATCAAAGGGGAGTTCAAGTCGTGAAATGACTTCTTACGGATATTTGGTGATATTGCCGACGTTACGCGGGACAACATAAGCCCCATCACATGTGAGCTGAGTGAATACTGAAGGTAAACAACTACCCAGGAGGAGAGAAAGAAGGGTAGGGCGCATACAGTGAGGTGTTTGAACTCGCTTTCCATGAGTGCTGACCACGCATAATTCACTGGATTTATGTAGAACTAAAATGTAGTGAGGAATCAGTGGCACCCTTGTAGAAAAAAGGACGTACAATCCAGAACAACCAGCGCTTCATCCGATTAATGGGAATCATGTATCCGGCATATAACACAAGGTTCGGGAAGATGGACACGGCCAACCGGAGTGCTGTGTGATAATTGCTGCATAATAACCCGATGGTGCGGAAGAAACCTTGCATCGCTAGGAATGCAGTGTAATTTATAAGGTGGAAGGTGAAAAAACCCCCAGCCGAGCGAGAGAGGTGAGTCATAAAGTAGATTATAATGTCATAGACTAAAATCCGTGTGGCAGAGAAAGGTAAGTCTGCGAGTGTGTTGGCAATCTGAATAGCGGAGGGGCGATAAAAGCCGTAGCCGGTTTGCTTTTTGATAATCGGGCGACCCAGCATTTGCATGGGCATCTGTCAAAAAGTATTAGCTTTGCGAAATGATATAAAAGTAAACTACAAACCTCGACGAAGGTGTCGAAAGATGAGACAAGGAGTGCAATGAACAGCACGCTGCCACGAGTAAATGCACCGGCGGATGAAGGGGGCAGATTGTAGAAACAACCACCAATAAAGAGGGCGAGTGCCTAAGTAAAAAAAAACAATCAATACTTAATACAGAGCGCCCTAACGAGGAGGTTACTGACGGTCATGAAGCCGAAACTGGTGTATATCTGAAATCGGTCCTGCAACCGCATTTGGAATTGTCTACGCGTAAGAGCGATGACTTGATCCTTGAGGCCAAGAGTATATGGGCTTTTCAACGAGACCCCTTTTTTCTTGTCCTCAGCAACAGCGGCACGGAAAGCTTCTTGGTCAGCCTTCTCAGACTCTATATTCAGCTTGTACTTGGCGAGCTGATCTGCCAGGTCTGCAGCAAGGTCTGACGACTGGAAGGCGCCCTCAAGAGCCCTTGGAGTACTAGGAACATCAATCTCTGATCTCTCGGGGGCAAATTGACGCTCGTTTGGGTCCGTACAGCCAGTGAGATAGTCGGCTGTACTCTGGCGAGGAAGTGATCGATATCCCAGCTGTTCAAAATATGCCCGTGCCTGATTAGGGGGCCCAAAGTATACTGTGCGTCCTTGATCTAGTACCATGACCTTGTCAAATAGCTCGTAAATGCCCTCGCCAGCTTGGTATCTAGCCATCGTCGTCAGTTCACGGAGAAATCGTGGAAGAATTTTTATGTTATCTTACAGGGTGGCAAACGTCGTCTGGCCAAGAACGTCCGTCATGATTCTAAGAGAGCGTACGAAGTCCAGTGCGGTAGAAGCATCTAAGCCACGAGAAGAGTTATCCCAACATTGGACGCGAGCGCGCGTGGTCATCATCTCCGCGATACTAACACGTTTACGTTCGCCGCCAGAAACGCCGCGGACGAAACTGTCGCCAACCAGGGTGTTCTCCGTGTGCGCGATGTTCAACATCTTCAGGAGCATGTGCTTAACTGAAGCGTTGAACTCTGAGCGAGGGATTCCTGGTAAGCGCCCTTTCGGCCCGGGAGTCTTTGTAGAAAGGGCGAAATTGAGGGTCTGGCCAACGGTAAGAGTGGGTATATGGATGTCATCTGTAACCAAGGAACGGTGTTAGCGAAGAACAAGACAGGTTGTTAAATGGGCTGCAAAGAAACCTTCGGCATTGTACACAAGTTCACCCTTATATGTCTTAGCCATTTCCTGAGCGTCAATGCCGGCATAACGGACATCACCACCAACGTGGTAAAAGCCTTCGCGTTCGTTCGCGATTGCCTTTAGAAAAGTCGTACATCCGGATCCTGGTGTTCCAAGGACTAGACACATTTGTCCAGGTTTCAGAAGACCAGAGCACCTTTATCAAAGTCAGAATATACTGTCGCGAAAATAGACAAAATAGCAAGAAAGAAACGCGCTTGTAAAGAATTGGTGTGGCTAAAACGTTCTTGGCACGAGACGGGAGAAGGCCGGAGATGAGAGGGCGTAACTTGAAGAACGGAGAGAGCCAGAACCGCCATGCTTCATCTATAGAGGAATTGATAAGAGAGGGTGTTAGTGTGTTGGGTCGACTGACCTCCGAATGTTTGCACATGGAGCTGTCCGATCCATCAAGTCAGCGGGATGACGGATCGGGGGCACCGGGTTCTAGCTCACCTTGAAGTTCGAGCCGCCAAGGACTTCAACTTGAAAATCTTCCCAAGTGACACCGACGTGCTTATGTTTGATTCCGGCTCGTTCGGTGGCATCGTTTGAAGAAGAAAGATATTCACGAAGGTCGAACGGTTGTTCCGAGTCGACTGAGCCCTTCTCAGGATCGTAGTTGTTACCCTTGCCCTTTTGGCCACGAGAGCTTTGTGTACCATGCTCTTTCTCGCCGACAACAGTACCTTGAGTCAACTGACGGGAGAGTTCATGGAACGAGTTTTCTGCTTGCTCAACATTTACACTGCCCGCAGTGGGGGAACTCGAGGAGGAGCGGTGGAGACCACTCATGAGAATGGGGAAAGGGAAAGGGAAAGGGAAAGGGAAAGGAGGGACGGAGGAAGGGAAATGACATGTGCTCAAGTGGAGGTGAATATAAATAAAAGAAAGCTAAAAAAACACGTAGTCTTCGTGCTTCGCTTATCACCACTTTGAATCACGAATCACCTACGGAGTTATCGATTTAACTTTTTTATCGCCGATAACCGACTTTACGGCCGAATTTTGAAGACGGATCGGATTTTATGTTTATAGTTTACACATGAAAGACATCATCGCTGACTTTGAAATATTAAACACCGATCGGTGTTCTTTGTATGATGAAATGATGATGACTTGGAACTTGACTCACTTAGAGTCATGTCAGCACCCGTACCGCACCGCAGCGCCTAGTTCGCCGGCCAATCCAATCGGGGAGAGATCTAAGTTATCATACGATTACAAAATATGTTATGTTATGTTCCACAAACGGATCTGCACACGGCACCCGTCAAGCCGCCGGTATTTCGGGTACTACCCACACCCCCTTACCCACAATTTTGTTCCGAGGTTCCCATTTCATTTCATATTCATTCACATTCACAAACATCACATCATTCATCAAAAGCCTCCCACCCTTCTTTTCCCAGTAGCACCACCTTTTTTCTTTACATTCCCAAAATATGACAGCCGCCCGCCAAAACGCCCTGGTTCGACTTGCGTACTCGTCATGAGCGTTTGTGAATCTGACTCCAATTGCCCCAAGTCTCCCACATCCTCTGCATCCCCATCCAAAGAGCCAGTAGCTAGTCCCTTAATCACCGGCTGTGAGCTGGATATCACCTTGGCTGGGGTCGCCGGGGTCGCCTGAGAATGCATAACGACGGGTGGTACAGTGGTCCCAATCTGTGTTGGACGCTGGGATTGCGTCCTCTGCGTCTGTTCCCTGTCTCCGCGCTTTCGTATAGAAGTATGAGTGTGAGAAATAGGACCAGGAGCCACCGCTGATGGTCATCGTATGGGTCATGATATGTGTATCGTTCGGGATCAGTGCCGATGTCCCATTCTGACAAGAGCAAGTGGACCCCAAGCGGTAATTCCAGGCCTGCTGACGCTTCACCCATAACGTTAGAAGGCTCGGATCCTCAATCGGGGGTATAGGGTTCAGGTAACCAAAATGTACAGAGGGCAGCCCCTTCTCTGACAGCGTCATTGCTTGTGCAGCACGGGACATCGTCTCAAATCTATCCTCCTCCGTCCTTTCAACCTTCAGGTTTTCGAACGCCTGTCCGGAAAACACGTGGGTCGAAAGCACCAAGTCGACGGCTAGCTGTTCCCGAGCTTCTGATTCCCTTCGTAGTGACGACCCAGAACGGTAGTCATCGAGGATCAGGTCGTACTTGCTCAGTTGCTCCATAATTGATTCCATGTCGCCAGAAATATCTGGCACAAACTTTTGGAGGGTTGGCTCAAGGTTGAAATGCCATGCAGCTCCCTTAATTAGTGTCTCCAGTGGAACTCGCCCTTGAGCGAGGGCACGAAAACCTCTTCTGGAACTCAGAGCACTCTGCGTCAAAAAATCGGCACGCGATGCATGTACGGGCTCTTCCCCAGAACGAAAGGCGATATCGAACCTAATCGGGTGAACGTATGAACAGATGGAAGGCGCTTGGATCATTTTACACGTACGTAGTCAACATGCATTCATGGGTGGTGCTAGCTTCCTGCCAAAATAACGGCATCGCGTCCAATGTCTGGTAGACAGCACTAGCATTTTCGGCTGGGTAAACGGCCTCCGTGGGGTCAAGGGGCGAAAATAGTCCTTAAAAAGCGTTTTGAGCGGTCCGAGTATATAGCTCGTGAATTGAGAAATGATATATACGTTGGTAAACTTGGCGAAAGTCGATCTCTTGCATGGCACGAGCTCCCAGTTTGCCGACATCGGGTTTTTGTGAGCTAGATGTCGTGTTCAATCGATGGATTGCCGATGACCATGACCTATCTATTCTGGCTGATGATGATTGTGTTTCACATTGGCCTTGGCAAAGAGTAAGGACACTTTGATATACGCCACCACGACTAGTCAACTGAAGAAGTGAAGCACTCGTGGTGTTACCCGATTCGGGATGGGGGTGGATGACGTAGAATCCAGCATGCCGCCCTCTAGGAAAGGGACAAGACAAGCTGTACGGCAAGACGTGACTTTGTACTGGGCCATCTTTGTCCCCAGACACATCGTAAACGGTGAGCAGGCCATTATTCCGCGATGATAAGACAGTCAGTTTAGCTTGAGATATTTAGATTGAATAAAAAATGTTTGTAGGAAGATCTACTTGGCGTACGATCTTTAATGCAAACGGCATGACTCGACAGGGTTCTATCATATTCGCGTTCGTGCTTCCAAGCCAAGATGGGTCTGGTGTGGATTCGAGGGTCAACCCATAACAATTCGTTCGTAGTTACCAGCCGTGACAAGCCGTCGTCAGGGTCACAGGCGATAGATGTGAGCACGTCAGGCGATTGCACCGCAGAGTATAATTGGACACCACGTTCTGAAGTCTGACGTTTATTAGCCATTAGTCATCTAGCGGGGAATACGGGGTCATACCCTGAAGTCAATGAGTTGCATGGATTTGGATGACATCAGAAAACATGTCTCTGGATGCTCGCTCAAAGCAATCCTCCAAAAGCCGTCATTGGGGCTGTCAATAGCGGAAACTCCCTCGTACACTTTCACACTGTATCCTCTTAGAAGACTGGTTACTGCAGAGACTGGAGTACCCACAGTTTGTCATTATGGTGTAGAGTATATCTGAACACATCCCCCTGATCGTTGACAAGTACTGCATGGTGCAAAGAGCCATGCAGCTGAACGTCAACAGCCACGCGCCCGTTCAAGCTCGAGCGGTTGAAAGAATTGATCTCCTTGACTTCTATAAACGTTGTCTTCTTGCTCGGCCTTGACATGGGTAAGGATAGTGAGAATAGGGATGACGACGAGAAAGTCCGGACTGCCATCACTGTTTTCGATATACGTGAGCAACTTTCTCTGCCAGAGTAAAAGGATGTACCTCCACCGGGATCACTGGACACAGGCGAAGAGACAATTTGGCAAATTGGTGTTTCAAATGTCTTCGCAGGGTAGTGAGAGGGCTCAGTGATGATGTCACCCCCAACAAAGAACTCGATGTTCGAAAAGTCTGGACAATGTTAGTCCTGAATATTGCTGAGGGATGCGGTATACGCCACTCAGATCACATCCATTTTCGCCCATAGGAAACGCTATGAAACTCCACCGCTTCTTGGAGCCATCAGACAGGTGAATCGACGATACAAGGTCCCCGATGAGGGGATCAAATACGCGTAAGGAGTCTTCCAGCCGTGCTTCCACCCCGACTTGCTCGCGAATGAGCTCCGCGGGGACATCCACGTCCGGATAGCGGGTCCGAAGAAACTGGGCCTGTAGGTTGTATAGTAAGTGTTGCAATTTCATGTCACAGAAGGGGGCTTACACCATGCTCTGCACGCTGCGACCATGATGCTGTTTGTGGGCGCGGCTGTGGAGACCGCGTCGCTGGAAAAGTCAAGAGAGCCTTTTCACTGCAAATAAGCTTCCTACCTACATAAGCCTAGTCAATGCAGTTTAAGTGACATGGCGCACACGTACTGGACGATCGGTTCTGTGGTGTTATCCACTCGAGACGGCCATGGCGTTCGCTCAACGTAGCGGAGGTCAAGGCTCCACCTTCGAGGAGAGGGTAAGACAAAGGTACAGCCCTAGCCTTTCCCTTTCCCTTAAGAGTTTTCTCCTTTTGTGTCGCTGTCGCTGGCCAAGTGTCCATCAGTCATCAGTCCATTTCATTCCAGTTAGGTGTATGTATGCGCTGCCCCTGCCCCTGCTCGAGTCTCTGCTTGTCTGTTCTGTTATTACATAAGCTTCAAAGCCGCTCGTCCGCTCCCAACACGAACCAACATGACGCGTATCGAAGTGCCGTCGTTCTCATGTTTCGCGTTTGGGCATTTGCTCGACATTCGCCTTTCTGCTCCCGTAGATCCGTTCATCAAAGTTTAAGAGCCAACGCAGCTACAGAATCTTCTACCTCGGCTGTGACAAAATGGACACCAGCTTCAATACGAACAGGTGTCATTGCTCGGAAACGTGGTATGACCGCGATGTGGGACGAGCATGGAGCACGCTTTCCGGTCACAGTCCTTCAAGTGTGTTATGAATTAATCACTCTCCATCATTTTTTTTTCTCATATCTAGTAGCTTGAGAACTGTCAAGTGACCGCCAACATCACTACATTGCGAAAAGACAACTCGGAATACCATGCCGTGCAGGTCGCCGCCTCAGATAGGCCTCCCAAGACGACGACGAACCAAATGCTGGGTCATTTCAAAAAGGCAGGCGTGTCTCCAAAGCGCATAGTGAAGGAGTTTTCCGTCACGGCGGATGCTCATGTACCTGTTGGTACGTAGTTGGGCATATCACACCATGACGAAGGCTCTTGTGGTCTTACGCATGAGTAGGAACCACCCTGTCAGCTGCTCACTTTGTTCCCGGCCAATTTGTCGATGTGGTTGCCAACTCGTGAGTAAAACGACTCCTTGTTTGGCCAGCATCCATGTATCATCTACAGTATCGGCAAAGGGTTTCAGGGTGTCATGAAACGTTGGAACTTCAAGGGATTGCGAGCAAGTCATGGCGTCTCTGTCTCACATCGCTCAGCAGGTGCGACTGGAGCACACCAGGTATCTTTTAAAATGTTTCCACAATAAACTTGCGTCTTCATTCACGACTCCCAGGATCCCGGTCGTATATGGCCCGGAAAGAAGATGGCCGGCCGAATGGGTGGCAAGCGCATCACCTCCCAAAACTTACATGTCGTTCGCATTGACAACACGCTCGACCTTGTCTTTGTCCGTGGCTGTGTGCCGGGATATGATGATGCTCACGTCCTGATCCGTGATGCTAAAAAGAAGATGGTCGCTCTTGCGCAACACAACCAGGCAAAGGGTTTATACGAAAAAGTTTTGCCCAAAGGTGTTTTGGATCTGCCTTTCCCCGCTGGCACCGAGGAGCTGTCAAAGACTCTTCCACCTGTCATTCTTGCGCCATCCCGGCGAACAACGAGTCCCTTCATCCCGAGGGAATAGTCCACTTTACTGGCTAGATATTACGCCTGTCTGTTTCATACACCATCATTATACAATCCCGGTCTCCATGGTTTCCCGCTGTGTGAGCCCATAATTGACACCGTGTCAATGGACAGACGTGCTGTGTTGGCCACAGCATGTCATTATTCTGCCTGTTGGGCGACTATCTATTGATCTAGCGAGCGTGGCGCCCACAGTCAATTGGCCAAGCCAAGGTCAGCGCACAGGTCACGTGGTCAAATGCAATGCACATCACGGCTTCCGTTCAATGCAGCGCTGACGGGACGCTTTTGATGCTTACAGCGCTGGAGTTAAATATGGATGCATCATTTAAAAACATGACAACGCACGCTGTGCGTATCTCGGCGCTCACATCCCTGGGATGTCTATATAACCTGAAGAGCCTCTCTCTGTGTCTCCCCACTTAGCTGTCCGGAGCCTGGTTGCTCCTCTGAACTTGGTTTCTACTCTTTCTTATTTTCTTTTTCTGTCATTTCTGTACATTTTTCACTTCACTACTTTCAATGCTTTCTTACGGACTTATTTCGTTACTCGCGCTCGCGACTGTTTCCTCGGCCAGTCCAATCAGCGCTGTGAGACGTGGCTCTTCGTAAGTTGTGGAACGCTTCACATCTTAAAGATCTAACATACGAGGAACTTTTTTTAGGCTCATTCCTACGCCGCCGCCAGCATGCGTCGGGAAACTTTCGACCTTCACGGGTATCTCGAACACCACTTCAAGCGCGAACACTACCACCGTCATAGACCCATCATCCCTATCGAACGTCACTTCTAGCGCAAATTCCACGACCACCTGTCTAATCCCTGCCAGTGACCTTCCGAACATCATGAACAGCACAGACTTCCTTTCTAATGTGACATCGTCTCTGAACTGCACGGACGTATCTAACTCGACTGCTGTGTCGAACTCCACGAGCACCACAGATTTATCCCCATCGTCCAACACGACTGACACTGGAGTTTCGGCACCGCCAGACAACTCAACTTCCACTGATACGACAAGTTCTTCGGGTAATTCTACGACGGATAACTCTACAACGACGGATAACTCTACGACGACGGATAACTCTACGACGGATAACTCGACGACTACGGACACGAGCAGCCTAACTCCTCCGGACAGCTCCACCACTGTGACGCCTCCTCCGCCTCCGCCCTCTTCCTCTTCAGACGGCTCGGGTTCTTCGGGTGTCCTTGACCCAACAACAGGACAGCTGACAGCTGACACAAGTGACGCAGCAGGACGCCGGAAGCGGTCCCCCGAATCATCGTGGATGTCCTCGTGGATCCCTAGCTTCCGCCGTGATTCCAACTATCGGCGTATTTCTCAGGTTGACCTCCCCGCCGTCGCTCAGCAGTGGCAGGATCTCTGTGTACGTTCTCTCATTCCCCCGCAGCCCACCTCTTTGTCTGACCCAAGTCCTGCCATGCGTGCATATACAGCTCGCCAGCGGTGGTGACGTCTTCACAAACCAACCATGCGTGCAGCTCGCTGGCATTGCCGGCATCAACGCGCTTCTGTCCACGGGTGGCACCTGTGACCAGCAAGACAATGCTGACAACATGATCGACTTTGCCAAGTCTTCTGGTATCACAAACAAGGATGCGCTCATCGCTGCGGCAATTGCTTATCGTAAGCACCCGCGCAACGCCGACAATGTTAACGGAGTCACACCCTCAACACCGTACTGCACAAAGGCCCCTCGCAATCAGGAGCTTGTAGGCGTTGCCAACGAGCAGCTTCCTGGTGTCGACCCAGGTCTGTATGGCGGCCCTAATGTGCCGATTGTCGCGTTCGGTGGAGGTACGTCTGTCATTTTATGCGAGAGTGCTCGTACTAACAGGACTTCTAGATGGCACTTGCCCAGCCGGTAAGACGCCGGATGTCTCAACTTGTTCTTGCGTATGAGGTGGAGGCGTTCGATACCATTTTTTGTACACTTGAACATTGCCCGAATACTTTACGCTGTCCTTTTGATACACTCGGGATTCAATCACAATGCATTACGTCTCATGGCTTAATAAGTAATACAGATTGAAACGTTTTGTGTGCTCCAGTCGGAATTCCAAGGTATCATATACATATTTCAGGTATAAGGCATACAATAAGAGCGAAATAACGAGCCCACATAAAGAGGATAGAGAACCATACAAATGCATACCACGAAGACCCTAGGCAGGAGGCGAGCGATTGGACGATGCAAATGCAGGTGT
Source organism: Multifurca ochricompacta (assembly GCA_022496185.1). Taxonomy (NCBI): domain Eukaryota; kingdom Fungi; phylum Basidiomycota; class Agaricomycetes; order Russulales; family Russulaceae; genus Multifurca; species Multifurca ochricompacta. Next base: position 385,621 of record WTXG01000003.1, on the reverse strand, counting down.
AGACCGACCATGAGATGAAGTACTCATAGTACTCGTCCGATACTGGAAAATGTCATGTAATCTAGACAACTTATCCCGTTTCTCTCGATCAGATCCGTTCGCAGCAGTTGGGCTTATCGGGGAATGCGGTTGATCCTCACGGTTGAAAGTTGCCGCCATTGGCGAGTTGGGTATTGACCTCGATTCGAGCTCTGCGCTGACTGTAAGGCGTGAACGTGATGTACAGCAGAAAAAACTCACTCGAGAGCGTATCTGCAACAGCAACCTCCCTTTCTTCATCTTCCGCAGCTCTGGTAGCGAGGGCACGGGAAATATACTTGCGAAAAGCAGGACCCGTCGATTCGAGCATTTTATCCACTTTTGGTTTTTTGTGCGGGTATGCTTTGAGGAACTGATGAAGCTCCGTGATGCCTTCTTTGTGCATGGCACCCGTAGTTTCACTCGATATGTGCCCGATAATCTTGAGCAACTGAGCGTCGGGGTCTGGCTCCTCGATAGGTGGAGAGACAAGTCCGTTGATCGACGATACGCTTCGGCTGGTGTGATGACTCGGAGATGAACGTCGTACATCGCCAGATGCTCCATCCGAGGCTGTTTCTGGAGGGGATACGGGTCGACTGGGACCTGGGGTAGAGCTTCGAGGAGTGTTAGACGCTCTGCTCGAGCGCGCAGGCGCTTCCTCAGTGGCAGCACGTGACCCAGAGTTCAAGATTCTGTAAACGTAGGGATACACGATGGTAGCAGATGGATCATCGAATGAGTTGGACAAAATGTCATAAACCTCGTCACCATAGTGGGCTAATCACATGAGAATGGGCGTCGTCGATGCAAGATGCAACCAGACTCACCAACGACGTGTTGGATGATAACCTTCACTGTCCTAAGTGGCATATCGCCGCAAGGTACACGATTAGTAGAGCGGGCGCGCCATTCGTTCGGAGGAACAGTTTGCAGGAAGTGCTCAACTGCTGGAAACAGCTCAACCGGATCAAGTTTCAAATCCGTCAGATCTTGGGGTATATTCCGGGCTAGTTTCCATATGCACTTCAGCACGAGCTCTGCGACTTTAGCTTCCTGAGAGTCTGAAAGCGTGCCATTGACTGGGAACGGCCGGGCGATATGAAGGAGGAGAGTGAACAATGCACTAAATAGCAGTTAGACCTTTAATGAATCATGACGGGTTCAGAAATAGCGCACCGGAAAACAGTGATCCGGCGCCCCGTGGAGAATAGCCGCAGCATAATCATGTTTATAAACCTCGACAGATTCTTGACTTCCTTATCTTGACTATCATCAGTCTGTAGAAGACGCAATGCCAACTCTTCAAACAGAGCAGTAAAAATGTCCACCGTCAAAGACTCCGCGAGGAGGGAATTGTCACAGAACGCATTTAGGGTCTGAATCAAGTGCTTGGCGAGCCGAATGTTCTCATCTGGCTTGTCAAACGCATGAGACATTTGGAGGGTGACGGTCTCAATAAGACCTTCCGTGTGCTCCGCAAGGTCCCGATACAGAGGAGATGACGGTCCATTATCCGGACCGAGCTGGAGGATCTTCTGAACTTTTTTGAGAGCCTCAACACTACGGTCAGAATCACTGCTCAAGATACTGGAAATCGTAAGGGTGATATTGTTCCCAGAGTCTGAAGGAATCTCCGGATCCCCAGGGGTCTCCGCACTTCTCCAAGATTCAATCTTTGAATTCTGTCCGTTTGCGTACTTCGTTCCATTTGAGAGTGTATCGATCGAGTCGGTCGAAGGGCCAAGGGTGGAGCGCAAGGTTCCAGCTCGGCTCCTAGGAGCAGCAAGACGAGAGGGTAACATACTCTTTCCTCGACCTGTCGGAGATGTTGGACCAGGAATGTGCGAAGTTGGTCTGGCGATGTGAGACGGTCCTGGGGACATCGATCGCGCGGACGCGGCGGGTGCAGGCTGAGCTAAGCGGGAGCTTCCTGTAGGCGGACTCCCCGGTCGTGGGATGCCTCCGGGTCGAGGGAGAGATGTAGATGGTGACGCTGGCCTTGCAATACTGCTTGTCAAGCGCGAGATCTGGGATGGTTGTGGTAGCACAAGAGCATCCTGTTTTCCGGACTCACGCTTATCTGCTGTGCTGGGGCCTGCCACGCGGCGTAGCCTCTCTTCGAGCTGAGTTTTGTCTTTGGCACTAAGAGAACCAACAAGAGACCAGACCTTCTCCCCCTCGAGCAAATAGATCTCACTAGTAGAGTTGCTTCAATAGGAAGATTGTCGCTGAACAAAGAGACAAACCTTAAAGTTGAGAGCGCGGATTTCCGGACGTTGGGATCCTTATCCGATATCATCGAGGCAATAGGTGGACAATCCTTTGCAGGATGGCACGCCCCCATTCCCGACCTTTTCAAAATACCTCCTAACTCGTCAAGAGACAATTGGCGCGTCTTGGCCACTTTCGACTTCAGGCCGTGATCAAGGACCACCTGAAAGACTCGGCTATACGCATACACCTTGGGCAGTGTTTGGAAGATTTGCTGTACGCGCACTCGAACGGGCTCGCGGGCATCGCCAAACTATCGAAGATGAGCAAAGCACGTTAGTCGTTGATGTCTGAAGCTTTTCCTCACCTTGTGAACCAACGTGGGAATAAAACACAGTGCTTCAGGCTCTGTCAGTTGGTACTCAACGTTCCTCATAAATCCCAACACCGCATCAATCACATCCAGGCACTTGGAAACTAGGTTGGATTGGGGTTCGTGAGCCTTAATGGAGACATATTTGAGTGCAAGGTCCGAATTCGCCACCCCGATAGCTCTTGCATCGTCCTCAGTAAGGCCGAGACCCTCGCCGCCGGCCTGCAAGTCTGTGTAGAAATCACACAACATTGTCAACCCGTTGACATGGTCATTGACCGCATTATGATCGTGGCTAAAGAGATTGGCAATCAAGTCCTTCGAGGCGTTCGGCTCCATCTGGTGTTGCAGAAGATCCGCCAGATCTTTCCGCGTTGCCCCACCCTCGTTGATCCACTTCCCAACGTCTTTCAATAGTCGAACCCTCTTCACATCGAGGCTCATTCCGCTTAGTGGCAGGGATTCTTGAGAAGGCGCAGCAGAAACGGGCACCGATGGCGGTGCACTCTTGCTGGTAGAGGCTGCCAGTCCAGGTCGTTTCAACCCCAGCCCACCGAGTTTCGTTGAAGCACGGGGTGTGACAGCTTCTTCGATAGTCTCCGTACGCGATTCGGGACGTGAAGTTGACCCTAGTGGTAATTTGCGACGTACCGACCCAAGCTTACTAGCCGGGCCAGTCCTTCCCGTAGGAGGAACTGCAGCACTTGGTGACTGGGGTGGGCTAGATTCTGGCGGGGAGGGCGGGGGGTTGGCGGCAGCAGGTTTGGAGGAAATAGCAACTTTCGGAGGTACGGGTGCAGTAGTAGGTGCTGATACCGCAGAGGTAGCAGCAGCAACAGCACCTGTCGGAGCTGCAGCGCGGGCTGCTTGTATCAGAGGCGCAGCAGTGGCTTTTGAAGCAGGTTTCAATGAGTTCGTCTGATTCATGACTTGGTCAAAGCCAGCAGATGCGATGAGATAGGGTAGGACTGCCTGAGCCCCTTTGCGAACGTCGCCATTGCGGTCGTCTAGGCATCCTACTACAGGGGCAACACAGCTACTCAAATCCAAGCCTGGAGTGATTTCGTGCTCCTTGAACCAGTCAACGATCCACCCCAACAGCTGAGCTCGTTGTAGCGGCTGATTGACCTCGAGTGCAGCCGTTAATCCGTGGACGAGTGCGTCTAGACCCTCACAAGCTGTGGCAATAGCGGTCAGTGCCTGAATGGCTGCCGCACGGATGGGTGCCTTCTGGTCTGAAAGCACGGTGCAAACTGGCAGTACGAAGAATCGTGTTTGCTTTTCAAATGACTTGCCCATCCCGGTGGCTATTCGTGCCACAATATCGAGCGCGAGCGTTTGGACTGCCTTGTTCGAATCTGTGACTCGCGCCTTCAATATTTGTCCAATTTCACCTGGGAAAAGCATAGATGTTAGCTTGTCATAATGGGAACATAAAAGTGGACGCGCCCATTTGAGGCTTCAGGCGTTTGTTTGCGCCCTGGTCTAGGATAGCCTGCAAGGTTTCCAGAGCCTCCTTCTTGGCCTTCCACGCCTCACTTTTGGCATCCGCTAGAATTGTGGTGCCCTTTATGAGTCCATCGATCTCCACACGCGGGAAAAGGTCATCCAAGGCACTGGCTGCGGTGGCACCACTTTTGCCCCCCGACCCTCCCTGTGGAGCCATTGCGAGGACATCCGCCGATTGTCGCATTGGTTCCGGTGCTGGTGTGCCCTCAACTTTCTCGAACTCGCTCTGGATTGTAGTGAGGAGTTGGGGATTTAGGTCGCCGAGAAGATCGCTGACACTTGAGCCAGCGAACATCTTAACCATGACGACAGTCCTAGTTGCGCTAGTTCGCACGGCAGCATTAGAATTCTTGAGTGCGCCTTTCAGAAACTCGATGAGGCCGCGAAGCGACAAACCAGCGATACCGAACTCGGAAAGAGCCTGCTCAATCCACCCTAATGCGTCTGCAAGTGCTTTTGGTGCCTTTATTTTGTTGAGCGGTTCGTACGCTTCGCGCGCGAATGTCAATAAACACTACCAAAGGCATTGGACAAGACATACCTTGGTTAAGAACGAATTGCAACGACGTCTTCTCCGCGAATATCCCCAATGCATCACTGGCAGGCTTCTTCAGTTTGGCATCTCCCAGCTTCTCCGAGAGATGCGGAATGGACAATGCTGCACAAGATCTCCCAAAAGATGGGCAACGCTCTGCGAGAATAACCAAGATTCCGTACAACTTTGCTGAAACTTGGAAATTTTTCTCTCCCCACCCCTTCTTTCCAAGAGCACGAATAACTACCTCTGCGTCAAGTTCGTCCACCATGCTCTCTACCCAAGTTGTCATCTCTTCCAATGCAGCGAGCCGGGTCTTCCAATTTGCGTCGCCAAGATCAGTGACAAGGTTCGACGGGATAAGTTCGGCGGCGAGTGCCTCCGCGTCCTCTGGCGTGTGTTTATACTTGAAAGTGTCAAGTGCACCAGCTAGAGCGGGTGCACCACCCTTGGGTTGCTTCGATGCCACAGCAGCAGCAGCAGCAGGAAGTGATTTCTTCGTAGGAGCTGATACCGGAGCAACCGTTGCTCCTGAATTTGCCGCAGCCACAGCGGGAGAGACTTTCTTAGCCAGCAAACGTGCAGAGGGTCCACGGGTTTTCTTCTCGGGTGTGGGCACATTATCTTCAGGAAGTGAGCCTTCTATTTCGGGTGCGGATGGGGGCTCTTCCTTCTTCGCGACGACGGCTGGAATCTTCTTCGAAGGTGCTTTAGCAGGCACCACAACAGGCGGCTTCGGAGGACCACCTGCCCCTGCCTTTGTCTTTACGGTTGCCTTCTCATGGGCTTCCTTCACCTTCGCCTTCCGAACATCCGCAAGGCCATCCATGACCGCCCCGAGAGGACGCTCTCCAACCATCTTCATGAGGGTGCCAAGTGCATTCGCAGCCTCATCGCGCGCCCCAGCATAGGAATCTTCGAGAAGAGTCGCTAGTGACTCAGAAACAGGTTTGACCTGCGGCGGAGGGATGGCTTGTTTGGATGTTGATAGGCAGCGCGTCAGAAATCTACAAGCACCCTCCTTAACTTGAGGGTTCTTGCTGGACAAAGCAGGCAGAATGTCGCCAACAATGTCTGCGAGTGTGGTCTGCAGTGGCATTCAGAAAGAAGGGTTCGGCGGAAAACCTGTTTTACTTACTGTTTCGAAAATGGCATCCAACGTCGCACCAATTGTGTCCGTGACATTGGCTTTCCTTTCCTTCAGCCGCTCCAACATCGGAGGCACAACAGTCTCTCTGTACCGGGCAAAGTTGCCCATAAGCCCCTTTGCCAGGCCCTCGAGACACTGAGCTGCAACCATGACGCAATTGATGTTTGCATCACTCTGCACTCGTAACGCCAGGGCCTTGGAAAGCTCCCCAAATTCTGATGCCTCCTTTATTCGGTGCGTAGTATTGAGGACGGTTAATAGATCGTCAAGGACCTCCTTCCGCTCCTTCCATTTTGATGAGGTGAGGTTTGTGTGGAGATTCGCCGGAAGTTTGGGCGTGATATCAACCTCTTCCGCAAACTGTCGGGGATCGGGGGGCGCAAAATCTGTTCCTTTTCGTTCGCACTCTTGGACAGGCACTTGGAACCGTTGACGCACCTTCCTCGGCGGCAGCAGAGCTATCACCTGCGCCGCCCTCCCCAGCAGCGGCACTCTGCTCCGCGTCCCTGGCTTGTTGACGTGTCATCCGTTCGGGCTTCAAGGTGCCTTTTCCCCGTCCATCCCTCTCCATGCCGTCCCAAACCTCCTTTAACTCTTTTACCTGAACCGGTTTGAGATCCGCTAGCCAAGGTTCGATTCCGGCACCAAGATACTGATACAGAGCGTGGGCGAGGTTGCTTCCCTCCAATCGCACAGATTTGTCTGAATGGCCGAAAATTTTCGGCAGAGCTTTGAGGATAGGCGCAGATGGGGTCACCTGCGTGCCGAATAGTCTGCAAAACATGGCAAGTGTGAGTTGCAAATATGCTAATTTCGAGACCGCAAAGGCGGCATCTAGCAACAGATGCTAGTGCAACGCTTGCCATGAATACATGGGCTTCGTCGGACGTTTGCGTCTGAAGACAGGGGAAGGAAGTGACAGAGGATGTGAATGCACGACCCACCGAACGATCTCCTTCAGGACGGTGACAGTTCCTGCAACAGCTTTTGGCTGTTTTGCGGTCAAACCAAGCAGTACATTCTCCTGAATACAGGTAATGGTCAGAGCAGGGTTGGTAAATAAATACTCGTAGGAGCCGCGCACCACCACGCCAGCGCCGCCATTCTCGACCTCAACATACTGTAAAGCAAGCTCTATCGCCTGATTTTTCGTGCCAGCTCGTGTGGAACCAAAGCATTTGTCCACTAAGGCAGGAACCACAGCGTCTCTCGTCCTTGCAGCGTTCTCGCCGGCAAATTTGACAAAAGCTATGACGCATTCTACACCTTTCTCTTGCGCTACTACATTTGAATCTGTGACGATCTTCTTGAGGATATCGGGATTGGATATGTAGGGCCTGAACGCAGGGTCGGTGTCTGATGCTGTTAATTGGAATGTTTTAACAAGGGTCTCGTAAGCGCCAACGCGTGCTTTCCAATTCTTGTGTGCAAGCCTATCCTCGATAGAAAGGACGGAAAAGTCTTCCTCCTGGGGAGGTTGACCATCCATGAATGAAGAATGAACTTTCTTTTGAAAGTGGGAAAAGGGTGTTCACAACCGGGGTCAACCGCGCCGGACGCGACTTTGGGATTTCTCTCGAGCGTGACAATCATGTGACGTAACGTGTTCAAGTTATGGTCACAGCTCACAGTCACATGTTGGAACACAGCACAGACATTGTCAGACACCCCCAAGTCAATCCAATCACAAATTTCCTGAGAGTACGGAGCTCTGCAAGCTATCCACTCCTCAGTCAGGGTGATGAGACACCAGCCGCTAATGGTGGGAACGACAAACAGCTATTCTAGCCTTTCTTTTGCCAGAAGGGATGACCCTCCGCCTTAATCGGGGAGGTCCCTCCGATTCATCACTTGTCTCCTAGTCCTTCGTGATCACACTCGCCATCTAGTCATTCACTCAGTGCAGAAAGTGCTTCAAGGATACCTGTCCTTATCACCCGTCTTGCATCATATGACAACGGCTAGGTAATTACAATCTGATTCAAATAGTATTTGTATGAAAGCGGTATTCCCTGTACCTTGGTTTGGCCCCTTCCGATGACTTATGCAAGACTACACTATCGCGCTTGGCCTCCTTACTCTTTGCGCTGGCATATTTAACCTCAAGCTAATACCCACTCTTGGTCAACCAACTTGATACAATGCCCTTCCCCTCTAGCACAAAAGTCCTCGTTGTTGGAGCAGGGCCTGCTGGCATGGCTTGCGCCCTCTCTCTTTGGTATTCGGGTGTTAAGGATGTGACTGTCGTTGATGCAGTTGAACAGGGCGACCATGCCTCCCGTGCGATGGTCATTCACGCGGCAACTTTGGAGGTAAGGTCTGGATGGTGTTTTTCCAATTCCCTTCTGACCTCTGCATAGGCTTTAGATGCTGTTGGCTGCGCGGATGCCATGGTGGAACGTGGTATCAAGGTCTCTGCCATGAACTACTACGACCGTTCCGACACTCTTCTCATGGAAGTTGATTTCAATGGGTTAATCGGAAAGACCCGCTTCCCTTTCTACCTTCTTCTTCCCCAGCACATCACCGAGGGGATTTTAGGACAAAAGATGAAGGAAGTTGGGATCCCTGTTTTCCGCCCATACAAAGCTGTGGGCATGCGTGAAAATTCCAAAGATGGTCGTGCCGTCGATGTCTCATTTGAAAATGGCCAGTCCATTACCGCTTATTATGTAGTTGGCGCGGATGGCGCACAATCTGCTGTAAAATATTTCATCTCTGAAGACGTTGATTTGATGTTAACTTTGATCACAGGTACGCCAATTATCTGCTGTCGGCTTCGCAGACCCCCATGCCATCCCTGATAAGCCCGAAGACGTAAACACGTTGGCTCAGATGGTCATTGCCGATGTCACATTCTCTGAACCCCCTACACTCCCAAACATTCTTTTCGGTGTCGTCAGCACTGAGAGTTTCTTCATCTTCTCCCCTCTTCAGTATCCTATGAAAGATTCAAAAGACACTCATGGAAGGACTGTTTACCGAATTGCTTGTGGCGTGCCGCCCACCTTTGGTCCACCTCCTTCAAAACTATCAGTGGAATACTGCCAGCAGATTGTCGAGAAGTATGGCCCACACACCCTTTCATGCAATAAGAGCAAGAACCAGTACGCGGTGGACGTGAGCGATGTAGTCTGGTCGACACGATTCCGTACTCGCTGTGCCGTCGCGGATAACTTCTTCACGTACTTTGGGAGTGCAGGATCACCTGGCGCGAGCGTGTGTCTCATTGGCGATGCGGCACACATACATCCTCCCGCGGGTGGCCAGGGGATGAACCTCGGTCTCCGCGACGCGGTTTCACTCGGCCCCGTCATCGCCGCCGCGCTCACGGCTGGTCCATCCCCTGAGACGGATGAGAAAGTACGCGCACACCTGGCAGTGCGCCGAGAACGTGCGGTCAAGGTAATCGGCATGACCAAGATCATGTCCGGTGCAGTGGGCATGTCTCCCGCCTTACGGGAGAGGTTTTCATGGTCGCCGATCCACATCTATACTATCCGTGACTGGGTATTCTGGTTATTGGGCAAGTCAAATTGGATTAGGCAAACGCTCGCGTACAGGTTCAGTGGCCTTGCCGCTCCTTGATAGATGTCACGACCTTTACTCATGTCATCTCTTGTTATTGTACCAAAGTCTGTCTATTTAAATCCCTTCATTTCCATAGTCTATCATAGAGAAAACATATTGTTGATGTGTTGCCGTCTAATCAAGTTGTCCGACTTCCTCTTAGCACTCTATCTGTACATCTCGAACGCTAGGCTAACCAATGTGCACCGCTGCGTTCCGCTTATTGTGATTCATGGGGCATTCAAGTGTCAAAAGTTAAGCGAAGTATCGCATTGACATCCGCGAGCCCCATACACTATTATCGCTTTGCAAGCGCTGCTCCGATGTCAAGTACAAGCTCCCACACCTGATTTATCCAGTCCTCGACAACGACAACTGCAGCCTCTTTTATCGTTTCCTCTGTCTTGAGATGTCTAGTGGCAGCTGCATCTCTCTCCTCGACCATATTCAAGTTGTGGTACAACAAAGAGATAAGGAACTGCACATCTGCAAGTGAGCGTAGGATCTCGAGCGTCGCGTAGTCTTTCTCCGCAATATCGAGATACGGCAAAGCCTCGCGGATAGACTTCTGTGATCGCTCGCCGGCCGCGACGATGCAACGCGCAAGAGTATAGCAAGCAAGAGCACGCTGCTCGAGGTCATCGCCATCGATGACCTATACTGGACACTCAGATTCGGCCGACATTTCATATTCGACCCCTCACCTGCGGCATGATCTCCTCGAGAATCCTCTTGCAACGCTGAGTCATTCCAAATTCAAGGCCAACGTCGGCCAGCAAGATGATACCTGTGCGGTATGAAGCATACCGACATTGAAACTCTGAGTGCCACAGAGCCCTCAAAAGCTGTTCAACTGTTGTGGCAGCCTGACCAACTTGCTGTCACCAATGTATCAGTCATCACTGTGGCTTCTGAATAAACTGGGTACACCTTCATCTGCAAAAATTCGTACAACGGGTCTCGGATGATAGATTTTGTCGATGTTGTAGCGTTGAAGAAATAATCTCGAGGGTTGAAGGGTCCGGCAGGGCGCATGGACTTCAAAAGGTCGTTATATTGCCGCAGCTGACCGCTGGTGCATTCACCTTGCTTAGCACAGTATCATCCGAGAATGCAGAATAATGGCCCAACCGTCTGCTTGCCCTCAATGTAATGATATGCCAAATCTGTGACGCCCATTGCGAGTAGTCGTTCAGACTCAGGCCCTTCCAAACTTTAGGCTCGAGAAGAATGGCAATTGCGTCCTGATATTTCCCTTGCCTTGCGCGCTGTAATTATTAGTCAGGGAATGCTTTCCTGCAAAGCGATGAAGCGCACGCGGTAAGCACCATTCAATGTAACAATGATAGCATTGTTACTATCCCCACCGACTTCGCTAAAGGCGATGACAACATTCTCTTCGATGACTGCCAGTTTTTCGCATCCTACCTTATCGTCAACAAACGACAAAAAATCTACCGCCACAAGTCTTACCAGCTGCACTCCAAACCACGGATTGAACAGTGTGCTGACTCCACTGCTCCGCATCATCGAGATGGTTCCCTTGCACGTCAATCCAGTGATCATAAAGACCAACCGCCTGGATGATCTTCTCAAACGCAGCACTCAAAGGTTGCTCCTGTCATCCGGTTCAGTGTCAAGGCAAACACAAAGGAAGGTATAACCTTACGCTTTTGACCCTCAGAGCTTCTCAACATCGAAGAGGACCTCGATTGGGTGGAGACCAGGTTGAATCTCATTGATGATAGGTTTGTGGTTTTCATGTTTCGGCGGGAGCCGGTGCAATAGACTATGTCATTTAGGCAGATACCTACTTGGATACGAAGATAGACACACCCTTGGCAATGTTGTAGCGTCTCCTTATCTCCTGCCAGACGAGATATTTCGATTGCCTCGATTAAAAACTGAACGTGTTCAGAATCAAGACGGTTGCGAGGAGAAAATTAAGGATAGTGAAGACCTTGCGGGCCGCTGTGTGCTCGCGTCGAAGATAATACATGCGTGAAAGGTTCAACAAAGCATGTTGCCGCATGCCACTGCAAGGCAACGTTCGAGGACATGGGATCGAAGCCAGCAGAGATATTACTGACGAGTCGCTTCCTTCGTGGAAATGTTGTTCAAAGAATCGTCGCAGGGTTTCTGAGGCGCGTTCGAGTCTCCAGTTGCGAGTCCACGTTCAAAACTAAGTGATAGTCAGGCATCAAATGAGTTTCAAGGACAAATACGGACTCTGAGTAAGCCTCCGGCTCTGCCCAGCGGTATTCATCTGCATGCGTCTTTATCAGCAGAGTATCTGACGACAATACTCAGTTAGGCCCGACACACTCCACGAATGAAACATGCCAAATGTGATTAAGTCTCTCTGAAAATCCTTGTACCCTGCCGTTGTGCTCCCGTTTAGCCATTCATGATAGTCAAGACGGAGTCTGGACACGCCGGCGAAGGACAGCTTCATGTACGAAACCACGGCTCTCCGGCAAAAGTAGCCAAATATCGAGCGCCGATTCTAGGAAGCTAATAAGATCAATAACAATGATTTGGAGACGATCACACAATATCTGCCTACAAGAACGCGGCTGAGCAGGGTGATTGCGTTGAAGGTATCATATCACGTACATCTTCTCCACTTTTGTGGTCCACGTACAGGTAAGATACACCTATAACATTTGTCGAATCGCGAAAGACCCTGGAAACGACTAGGCAAACCGTGGAAGAAGTTCGTCATGTGGTCGACCGACACAAAATCCATGTACTATTATCAAACGGTTGTAAAAACGTACGCTTTCCTCTGTAAACTACACACACCTTTGGTTTGAGAGACTCAAAAAAGGGGGCTGCGCCATCGCTGTCACTGTGAGGAGCAGCCTTAAGAGCTTCTAGTAGGTTGGGAAACGACCTTGGAGGGATCACCTGAAAGAAACGTTTAGTCAGGCTGGACAGTCGATTGTCGGAAGGGCTACCTCAACGACTTCCTCCAATAACACTCTATGCACGTGGATTAGAAAAGAAGGATGAAACCTTTTGCGAGGGTAATGTCGATAAAGCAACATTATGACCATGAGAAGGCTAATATGATGAGGTCTGAGTGTATGCGCGGTAGGTGGTGATTCAGGTTCCTCCATTATTGAATTGTTGCGTGGCCGGCCTCTAACATCAATTAGTTAAATGCATAATGTAGATGTGGTCCACGTGACCGTCTGACGTTATTTCCCTTTTTCTACTATACTATACATAGCTCACAACTCTCCCGCTCATCTTATATTTCGCACTGCACCTGCAATCAATGGGGGTTAATGCAAAAAGAGTCGCTCATCAAAACAGCCAGGTATGTCCTGGTACACTTAAGAATATGTGTACTTACGCATTTTTTCGCCAGGAGTCTTCAAAAAGACGCAAAGTTGCCCCTCCTTTAGGCACGTCTGTCAAGCCTGCAAAGTCTGCTAAAGCTAAGGGCAAGCAACGTGCCTTGGAGCGAACTATAATCGACGTCCCCCGCGGAAACCATGACTCTGAGGATTCGGACCTAGATAATGACGCTCTTGGTTTCATCGATGAGTTCGGAGCAGGCGCTTTGTTTTTGCAGACTCTAGATGAGAGTGCAATCTCGAGGTGAGTATTACTTCACTCTGGTCGCGCGACTACGAATTAAGAACTCTATCAGGAGTAAAAGGGAGCAGGACCGTTTACATCGTTTAGACAGGCCTGTACGCAGGGCTCCTGTAGACGATGACCTTCCTTCCGTCAACTCTCACACCGATGATGAGGAGACTTGGTCCTCTGATATTGGGAAGACGTATCAGAGGTTGACTCGTCAGAAGATGATGCGTCTGATGAAGATGTGCCATTGAAATCTGATAGATCCCGCTCTCGCGGGAAACACATAAGGGCAGATTCCGACGTTGAGATGTCTTATGAGGTCATCTCACGCCGAAGGCGGCCATCATGGTCCGACGGGGAAGTGGTCATTGACAACTGCCAATCAAGCTCCGTGATGGTCAAATACAACGGACCGGCCCCAAAATTGTTGTGCAAGCGCAACCGGAAGAGGACAGTGAGGAGGGTCTTTCAGAACAAGCTCCTGAACCTGAGCCGACTAGAGAGGACATTACAACTGGTGCTCGTTTCGGACGGCTTTCTGTTATTGATGTTATCAGCAACCCGTCCAGAAAACTGCGAATACAAATTGCGAAAGAGCAAATCGCAGGCATTTGTCAAGAAATCGTTGCGGACCCTGAAAATACTGTGGGCTTCCAATCTATGACCTTGTGTGCCCTTGCCTTTGTAACTCAAACGATTCATAGCTCGGTCTCCTGCGGCGGCTTCATACCTTCTCTTTGCCGGAGGTATCAAGCCCGGTCCACCCCGAACCTGTCACCAATGACCCTTATATCCGCAAGTTGACCATGCTGTCACAACTTGCAGTCTTCAAGGATATTATTCCAGGATACCGAATTCGCGAACTGACTGACAAAGAAAAGGCCGAAAGAACCAGTCAGATGGTCTCCCGTACCCGGGAGTGGGAACAAGGCTTGGTCAGCGTATACCAAAACTACCTCAAATGTCTTAGCAATGAAATGAAAAGTAGGTTGTTGATTCCCTGCCTGTACCCCAGGGAAGCTCACACCAAACTCCGCAGCGAAATCAGGCTTAGAAGACGTCGCCTTGAGATGCTTGTGTACACTTCTGGTTGAGGTCACTCACTTCAATTTCCGCGTCAACGTCGCGAGTGCCATTGTAGCTCGGCTAAGTAAGAAGTCATGGGATGAGGTGCTGTGATCTTTCTCTTTGTACGTGTGCACCGTATCCGACTCTTGTCACATAGGCATCAGATCTTTGCCTTAATAGTGTTGTATCGGTTTCCGCGCAGACGAGACAGGTGTCCCATCGCTCGAGATTGTACGGCTTTTGAACCGTATGATCAAGGAACGTCGCTTCAATGTTCATTCTAAAGTCTTGAATTGTCTTCTACATCTCCGACTTAAAACCGAACTTGGCGTTCGCGCATCGGAAGCGAAAGTAGAGCGTGAGGAGATCAAGCGGGAGAAGATGAAGCAAGGGAAGAAATCGAAAGGTAAAGGAGCGGAGTCTACCCATCTAAGCAAAAAGGCGAAGAAGGCTCTCAAGGAAAGGAAAGAGATTGAGAAGGAGATGAAGGAAGCCGAAGCCAGCGTGGACAAAGAAGAACGCGTTTCAAACGTAAGTTCATGACAGCCCTCTCCATTTCGAATGGTCAACTAATTGTACACTGATCGCAATAGCAAACAGAAACTCTAAAGCTCCTGTTCGTGCTGTACTTCCGGATTCTGAAGAACCCTGTCCCAACACCGCTGCTCCCCGCCGCGCTTCAGGGTATCTCAAAATACGCTCATCTCGTTAGCATCGACTTTTTCCGTGACCTCATGCGTGTTCTCAAGGATCTGATCACACGGGTGCCATACACCGGGAGCGGCGACAAAGATGACAATACCCCAAGAGAGCAATCACATGCTCTCGCCGCGCCTGGGGAGAGCGTTCGGCATCAGTTATGGTCCATCATTACGGCATACGAACTCCTCTCCGGACAAGGTGCGTAGCGCTCACTCTGTCAGACGGCACCGCGCGCGCGCGTTCTTCCCCCCCCCCCCACACAGCTTCTGATACACCCATTCTGACGTCGCCGTATAGGCGAGGCGCTCAACGTCGACCTGAGTGACTTCACAACTCAGTTGTACACTCTGGTTCTGTCACTCAGCTTAGCGCCCGAAATCGACGCGACGCCTTCAAGTGATGCGCCTTCGCCATCGTCCTCACCGCCCGTGAGCGACCTCCTCTTTCGTGCACTTCACCTTGCATTCGCTTCCCGCGCGGCTGTGCCGCCCTGGCGCGCTGCGGCGTTCGCGAAGCGCCTGCTAACAGCGGCGCTGCACTGGCCAGGCGCAATTGCGTTTCGCGCGCTGGAGTTTGTCACCAGGTTGGTGACTCATGATCCCCGACTGGAAGCTCTACTTTCGACTGAGGAAAGTACCGTCGATGGCATTTATCGACCTGACGTGGAGGATCCGCAACTGAGTAACCCTTTCGCCACGAGTGCATATGAACTGCATTTACTTCGAACGGTGCACGTCGACGCGCAGGTGCGCGAGGCTGCTGCCAATCTTGCCAACTATGTGCGCACATAAGATAGTAGAAGGAACAAGGGTAGAAAGATCATCGCAAAAGGTCCAGAGGGTGTCCAAAAAAAAAATATGTATATGTGGAGCAACGATGATATGCAGGTGGTGGCGGCCGAGTTCAGAGGGGAGCTAATCTACAGAGGGTACACAATACAGTGGGGTGGGAGATGCACGGAAACTAAATGACCAGTAAGATATACGAAAAACGGAAAGGAGAATGATTCAAAGTGGTCCTCTTGATGTGCAGACAGTGTCCCTGACTCCGGCAAGAAATACAGAAGGAAAGAAAAGAGATAGCGGTGCATTTTGTAAGCGGGCAGCAGTATGAGGCCCGAAGAGAGCGGGGGGGTATGGTCGACTGAGGGACCTACGAGAAGAGAACGGACGAAGAGTATTGGGTATACTGGTGGTCACCGCTATCGGGCAAGGTGGGCGAACTGCCGAGATGAGATGAGTAAGGGGGAAATATGGCAGAAGGCTCTTGTGAACGAGGGACATAAGATGTGTATGGGGAATAAGACCCTGAGCTCCAGTTGTTCAGATTCAAGAAAGACGCAGCCTCCGGAATAGCGGTAGGTGCGGCGAGATGTTGGTCTTGGGGGTTCCTCTGTACGCTCAGTACCTCCGCAGTCGGTGGGCCATTAGCTGTACGAGTCAGGTCGTATGTGATCCACGCGAGTTCCTCATGGTCAACGATGACCTGTTGGATGAGGCGAGTTTCCACACCTGTGCACGTGTGCACGTGTCAGCAACGAGGCACGCCTACCTGCGGAGCGTAAACTCACCTATGGTTCCCCATCTACAACTCGATAGCCCCGACTCGGGCAGTGGCGTCGTAATTGGTGTCATTGATACAGGCGACAGCTGTGCCGGTGGCTCAAAATAGGCGTATTCTACGGACTCACATACACCACCTGCGAATACTCGAGTCACGCATTGCGCCACAGAGGTCCAAGGTGCGGCAAAGGTCACAGTTCCAGAAAATCCGTGCAGCGTGGGTGGGCTCGACACGTCATGAAGGGATGAAAGGGAAAGTTTGATGTGGATGGAAACATGCGACGGGTAATTCGGAAGCGACGATGATGATGGCAATGCATACCGGCTGACATCGACGACTAATGGCTGCATGCCATCGGCGCAAAGCGAAACAGCCGTAACACTATTTTGGACACGATGGGGTGAAGAGGCACTGGGACCCACAAACGACGAAGGAGGGGGTGCGCTCGACGAAAAGGGCAGACTAAGATCAAAACCCTCATCCTTGACGGAACCTCTATGCTGAGAAGGGCGTGGAAGAGGAAGGGGAGCGAGGAATGCGCCCGGGGTACGGTCTATCGGCATATCTAACGCATGAAGGGCATCAAGGCTCGCGCTTTCACTCTCAGATGGGAACTCGCTGGAGTCCGAGGGTGTGCGAGGTGGGAACGGTGATTGCACTTCCTTGAGCTCCTCCTTGACACACACGTCTGACGGGGATACGCGCGAAGGACCGGACTTGTGGGCAAGCAATCCGTTCTCTTGAAAAAGCTCCTCGCCTCCAGCGACTAATTGATATTCTAGTCGCGGTAAGAAAGGTTAAAATTCGCCCAAGATGAGCGTCAAAGGGGGGAACATACCTTTCTCGCCTTTCCACATATTTCGCAAAACTTGAATATGACTCGCGACTTGTTTCTTGGACGTTCTATCCCAGAGTCCTTAAGGTAGTCAACAAGAAACTGGTTCCGCCATCGGCTGCGGCCCCGGGAATATGTAGCCCATGGAGACTCCCAGTAATGCCGAAGGCCTGAGGTGAAGGACACGTAAAGATAAGGCGAACAAGAGCAAGTTAAGGTGGAATGATGACCGCACCATCAACGAAAATTTTCTCGACACTCTCTGGCCATACTTCACTGGTACCGTCTTTGAGCATCTTTCTGTGCTTCCGTTGAGGGGTGAGAGTCCTATGACCTGAGGGAGAAGGGGAGGACCTCGCACCCCTCGGAGAAGACTTTGGAGATGGAGACATGCCCATGGAGAGAAGGTGTGTATATGCGTGAGAGATCAAAACAATGGCGATGAACGAGAAGTATAGGATGAGGATGAGACACGCGCAGGGTCGAGCGCAGGGACAAAGAGAGAGGAAATAGAAGAGTAGCGAACCGGACGGACGGACAGTTATATAGATGGCGGGCGGTGGTCCGAGGACGGCTAGTAAACGGGCCAGTCATGAAAAAAAGTAGTCACAAGTAACGTTTTGTTTTGTCGAAAGCTGACGCAAAAAAAAAAGAAAGACGCCGAAAATACTGAAAGACGCCGAAATGGGGAAAAGAGATCCGATGAATTGGTGAATGTCAATAAAATTGGAAAGGAAACGGGAAACTGAAAGGGTGTGGGTGTGAGAGAGAAGGGGGGGGAAAGAAAGGGAATGGGAAGAGATACGGTTGATTGTGTAGAGATCGGGCCTGACAAGTTTGAGAGCGCATTACAGACCAAGACGTATATGGAACAGAAAACGGATTATGGGAATGGGAAATGGGAAGGGAAGTTGGGCGCTTTTTAAGAGGGTAGCCATGAAGGTGGAATGAGGGTACCAAAGTTTTGAGATGTGAGATTTGTGAGATGTGACTCTGTTCCTCTTCTTTATGTTAACTAGGGGGGAGGAGAGGGGAGGAGAGGGGAAGGGGAAGGGGGAAGGGAAAAAGGGAGGGAACCAAACCCAATAGCATCTAGAACGTCGTACGTAGGTAGGATGGATGGATGGATGGATGATGACCAGTTCTGGACTTTATTTTTTTTTTTGAGGGGAAATGGTTGAGCGCTGTGATGACAAGGACATATGGTACACCCCTTCCCTTCTCTTCCTTTCCCTTCTCCATTCAGGCTCACTCACAGCCGGAGTTTAGAGAGAGAGAGAGGGAGAGAGAGGGAGGTGAGGAGTGAGGTGAGGAGAGGAGTGAACCGACATCCCTTGAAGATACTAAAAAAGGAAATTAATCCTGTGTTCCGTAAATTTTCATATTTATTTTGTAATAATTTATAAAACAAATATTATCACATCTTCATCTTCATCTTCATCTTCATCTTCCTCTTCCTTTTTTCCTCCTCAACAACAGCAGTAAATATCATTAATTATAATTGTCTTGTCTTGCGTCTTGTTCATCGTCCAAAATCCGGGTTTTTGGACTATCATCATTCAGATGAATCGCACCATACCAAAAGGGAAACTCGGGTCCAAGTGATTAGCGACTCTCTCCGACCAAGCCGCGGGTTTGGCTACCTTAACGCGGAGAACCAAAACACTCTAAAACCGGAGACCCCATCGCCATCGCCGCCGTCGCCGCCGCTTATCGCTGCTGCTGTGGTGTGTGTAAGGGGTGTATTGTAGCGACGTCGACTTTCGACTTTCGACTTTCGACTTTGACGATGTCATCGTCTGCATCTGAATCACTCACCCTCACTCAGAAATGGCTTCAACAGAACATCACCACCTACAATGATAGAAATAGGGTCTTTTCAGACGTAGACTCGACCCTATCTCTATACACAACCCTCCGCCCAAAGACGGATGTCTATAGTTCAGTAACGTGTCCAGAACGACCCTTTTCATTCTTTCTACTGTCCTCTCATCCCTTCTATTTCCTATCCACACAGCTTATGACGATGGTCGTACTCAACTTCTCCTTTGTGTTCACGGTCTTCTACCTATAACATATCGCCAAGCTTCCTACCATATTCCTATCGCATTATGGTTAACACGCCAGTACCCTCGCGAACCACCCCTAGCCTTTGTCGTCCCTACTTCTGACATGTTAGTAAGACCAAGTAAATCCATCGATGTCAGCGGTCTATGTAGGATCGAGTACATCCTCAACTGGGAAAAGAAGTATGAGGTGCGTCTTTGTGACATCGCCCCAATCTGATCCAGCAGATCTCAAAAAAATGACTTTGTAGGGATGTGATCTACAGTCGCTCATCCAGGCCATGCAGCACTATTTTTCGAGTGAACCCCCTGTTTATTCAAAGTTAAAGCAACAGTCTGGGCCCTCAGGCTCGAGACCCTCTCAACCACAAGAACAACAAGATGAGCCTTCTCGGCCACCACCCCTCGTTCCTCGCCCTCCTATACACTCATCCCCCCCGATCGCGTCGCCATCCGCTTCTTCTTCTCCTTCTCGACCTACTATTCCACCGAAACCGCCAAGTACGATTGCTCCCACCATTCCGCAAACATTTCCTCCTTCGGTTCAAGGTCCCCACTCTGACAATCACAGCCCTATTCATCCTCAATATCACAACAACACCGTAAGCTCAATCGTGATTGGCCTCGTGTTCCGTTCTCTCTCGTTCACGTTAACGTAACAGCTGAACCCGAATCTTCCTCGGAAGCCACCTTTACCCCCACCTTTATTTTCATCGCCTTCACAGCCCTTACACAGCCCCGCTCCAACTCACACACACAATAAGGCTACGTCGATCGGGACCCCCTTTCAGCTTCAACAGACACCGTCTGGGTGGCATACAGCTCCATCAGTACAGCCCTCGGAAACCGTTCCGAGTTCATCCCGGTGGACTCTTCCTCCGAGCCAGTCGCATTCACCGACAACTGTCGTCGCGTATTTACCCTCCATTGTAACCGGACCAGATCCGATCCCGCCTCCGCCGCCCTTACCCGCTTATGAGCATCCTCCAGTGCCGCCGAATTTACTTTTGCAGCAAAGCACAAGCACTCCTGCTCCACCCCATCTTAATCTACTCGATGAAGACAACACCACCGCGGGAAATCCTCGCAACCCCCCTATCCTGGTTGCACCACCACGACCACCCAATCCGGAGCTGCTACAACTCCATGCACGGGTGCATGACAAGTTACGGACGGAACTAATTTCGGTGTCACAGGCGATGACACTTGATGGTGAGCGCTTGCGTGCGCAGCAAGCGGACCTGCTCACCGGCGATCCGGCGATCCGGGACGAGATGGCCCGACTGGAAGCCGTTCGTGACGTATGTCGCAGTGTCGCGACACGACTACGTGAGGTTGTTCAGACTGCTGAGCGCGGTGTCGCTGAACTCAAGCGCAAAGGCGACCCTCCTGTGGACGAGCTCGTCTGCTCGACGTCGATTGTTCACAATCAGTACGTGCCTTGAGCGCCCTATGTCATCCCCTCCCCCCTCCTCCTTTCCCCCTTTCCCCCTCCAAGTGAAGTGAGAGAGATTTTGATGACACATGTACATCACAATCACACACAGACTTATTGACCTCGTTGCAGAGGACAACGCAATCGAAGATACGATATACCACCTCCACCGCGCGCTTAATGCTGGCCGAATTGACCTTGACCGTTTTTTGCGTGTGCGTCTAGACCTCTCCCAGTTTTTTTTTCATGTCTTAGCGCGCATGTTTGCTGATGGCTTAAAAAAAACTTGTGCATCAATACAAATACAGACTACCCGTGTGCTCGCCGAAGAGCAGTTCATGAAGCGCGCGCTCATTGAGCGCATCCAGGCCTCACTGCCCATGGGCGCCTCAGTTGATCCGGGGTGGGCCTGAGTTGTATTGTAGCTAGCGTCGCCTCGTCGTGTGGATAGCATACAGTTGATCTTTTAACACGAGCAAGCTGACGGATATGTGTGCCTGCGTCATATACATTTCACTCCTCCTCCCCCTCCCTGCAAAATACATAAGGGAAGCGGGATTAATTTACGCTTAGGCTTCGTATCCTCAAGGTTGGGTGTAGACGATGTCAACCCACAAGTGTGGGAAAGGGACTGGCCTAGGTCGTAGGCCATACCATAAGGAAATGAATAATTGTGAGTGAATTATGCGCGCGTGATCTGAATGGTTACCTCCCCTCCCTTCCTCCCTCCGACTGTCGCACACGCACACGCTTACCTGGTCATCAGTCATCATATAAGTCTGTGGAGTGAGTGAAACACAAAAGGAAAAGTATCCTCGATCGTAACAAACAAATAAACAAAAAAATTGAATAGAATGAATGAATGAATGAATGAATAATGAATTGAATTTGGAAATGGGAAATAGAAAATGACGATTTAAAGCAAGCGATCTGCGCACACAATAGGGAGGAATGACCCATGTGATTGGCCTTCGTAGCACGAGGCACCCGAATCGAGCGGGGCCTGCCTGGGAAGAGAAGAACAAGACAAGAAGTGGCTTTCACCCGCCCGCAACCCACCCAAACCCGTGGCGTAAGGATTGACCCAAGTCAAGTCAAGAACAAATATAAAAAAGAAAAAGAAAAAGAAAAACTGTCATTGATGATTGAGTGATGGTTGATGGTTGATGGATGTAACTTGTTTGTTCGTTTCGTTCGGTTTGGAACATCCCATCCCAAATGTGGGGGAGCTCATCGGCCCGAGATTTCTGTGGTCTTTAGGTCATATCTTAATCTCCGAACTCGACTGGACTCACCATTCATCCTGTGTTTTTTTTGTTTTTGTTTTTGTTTTTATATTTTTGTTGTTTCAATCATTCGCTGTGCAATTAATGATGTCCGCGAACAACGGGAAGATCTTTTTTTTTTTGTCTAATCACGCTATCAACGACAACGTCCCATGTGCCGGTGTGTGCGGAAAGAAATTAAAATAAAAAAAAAAATAATCATCATCATTTTCGTTTGTTTTGTTTTGTTTTGTGTTTTTGTGTGGGGGTATATCTATCGTATGCGGCTAAGCCACGAACAAGGTGGATGGTGGCAGACAGGACAGGACAGGACAGGACAAGGCAGGGGTAGTATGCCGCCATTTACGATCGTTAATTAAACTTTGTAACAGAGCGTGACAACAAAAACAAACGAAAGTACCGAAGTGGGAAAAAAAAAGAGAGGAAATCAATCATGATGGGAGTTGAGTTTGAACAGCGGTATCATCGGGACGGGACGAGAGAGGGAGGGACGGGGAGGGGGAAGGGGGAGGGAGGGGTTTTTTTGGCGTGCCTTCCTTTCTTATTCCGGATTTTCACACACTCCCCCAATTCCGCGCATCGCCCTTTACCGCATCTGCGTCCCTCCCCTCCCCTCCCCCCTCTCCAAAAAAAAAAAACCACATGCACATATGTGCACATGGTTCACAAGCGCGAGCGCGAGCGAAAACAATTAAAATGATTCGGCGACAAATGAGTGAGTGGGGGGGGGGGGTTATTAATAAAACTAAAAAAAAAAAACCCCTTGAATTAAAACCTATATATATAATCTGATACTTTTTTTTTTTCGTTTATCACAACACACGGGTTATTGAATTTAGTCGTCTTTCATCGACTTTCACTGAATGAAAAAAAAAAAAAAGAAAGATTCATCTTTTTCATCTTACCCCAAAGGGATTGATTTTTTTTTTTTAACAAGGTACAACAACTTCACTTCACATTCTGTGAAAGGGGGACGGGGGGCAATGAGCACGGGGGCAGTTGGGCGGTTGGGTTGGGTTGTAAAGTTGTGGCCATCACCTCTCCAATAACGTAACCGCTCCTTGTCAAGTCCCCGCGGTGGAGCGAGTGGAATAACGACAACAAGCAACGGCAACAGCAACACAACAGCAACAACAACAGCCAACATCAACAGGGAAGGAAGTTGCCGCGCCGTGCCTTGCCAAGAACCATTAGCCGAATGGTAAGGCCGATGGGCATGTGGGTCTCTGTGGTCTTCTCATCACCGATCTCCGAAGTGTTTCAAAAACTCTCTAGCCAATAGCCAAAAACAATCAAATCAATCTAAACAGTCCTATGTCTTTCTCTTCGCTTGTCACGACCCCACAGGCAAGGCAACCGTTAGGCATAACGTCATGTGATAGCAACACGATGCGACAAACGCCGTATGTCGCTGACGGAGGCGTTTACACGACGACTACCAGGCGTAATAAATCATTCCAAGGGTCATCAGACAAGTAGAAGGAACCCCTCCTCACACAAATCCTGGCACAAGTACGTAACGAAATCGGAAACCAGAAAAGAACCGGTCGTCGTACACAAGTCAAGTTTAATAAAAAAAAAAAAAAAAGGGAGAGAACATAAGCGACGAAAGCGTAATCAAAATAAAAAAAAACATAGGACGTATGATAACTTAATTTAAATGGGGTGGAAAAGAAAAAAAGAAAAAAAAATTGTGGAACTCAGGCGACGATGCGCTGACCCGCGACGCTATCGTACTCGACTGTCTTGCGTCGCCCTGAACCACCGACCCAGCGCCAGACACGCAGCTCATCACCGCCAGGCACCTCTTCGAGGTTTGCGCGCACGTTCGCATTGCCCTCCACGACGTGCTCCACGCGTGCCCACAACCGCGCACGAGCCGTGACCGAATGTTCATCTTGTAATACAAGATCCCTCAGCTGCAGAGACGAGAGGTATGGTACCGGTGCGGTCACTGGGTCTGTGTGATGAGCGATCTCCTGGTTGCGCAAAGCAGCGAGTGCGAGTTGCACCAACTCAGCAACGCGTTTGTCTTCGACTCGGGCCTGTGTCCGCCGCCACCGTACAATAAACATGCCGAGCACAGCCACAATAATACCTGTTGTACCCATGATGATGATGATGATGATGCACACGACAGGGTCAGAATGTTGATCGAGAAATTGAAATAAAAGAACCCAAACCAAAAACCCGTCCTCTCCATTCTTTCCAAACCTCTCGGCTCTTGACCGTGAACGCGCATGTCCAATCGAGGTTAGGCGTTTTGTGTGCAATATATTTCGCGCCCCTATAAGCGCTTTGAGTAAATACTATTCCAACTGTAAAACAATGGATTGACCTACTGAGTGTCTTCTCCGGTAATCACCCCACCCCATGTGATGAGTTGCTGGATGGCCTCATCAAAAGTGTCCTCGAAAGTGCTTAGTAACTGAGGCTACAATGCAGATCAGAGTATTGAGTTCAATGCAAGGTATGGAGAGGGGCAACTTACAGCAGTCTTAGCCTTCATTGCCTGCCGCAATGCACCGATATGCATTCCCCATCTTTTTGCCTCTCCCCCTTCTGTATCTTGAACAATCGGGACTTCACTCGCGCACAAACGCTTTCCGCGCTCGAGCCCAAGCACGGCCTCAATTGCCTTGCCCAGTACGCCAATATGCCGCTTCCGCTTGGGGTCCTCGACACATCTTGGCGGGAAGGCAACTGGCCCGAGACCCGGAAAACCATCCAAGGCCGTCGAGACAATCTTCAAAACGGCATCGGTAGTCGGAGGAAGCTGCGAGTGAGGGGACAAGGTGTTCGATGACGGCAGAGAGATGAACGACAACAGTGGGTGCGGGCGCAGGAGAAATCCGTGCTCGCACGACACGCTGTCAACGGTGCATGTCGCATGCTCAGGGCATGGAGTGCACTCGTCAGGTACGAATGGCAACAACGGTGGTGGGGGACAAGACTCTTCCTCCACGCCAGGAGAGGGCAGGTACAGAGACGTGCGGTTTTCCCTGTTGCAAGCTTCAATAGCGGCGCTCCTTGTGCGTAATTGTTCAAGGAGGTCATTTGTTTTGCTGCCTGTATCGCAATAGCCCAGTGATGCAGACAGAGCTTTGTACGGGCCCACAGTCAAGTAGGCCAAAAGAATGGCCATAACAATGAGGAAGCGGAGGAAAGGGCTTGTGCCAGAGCTGGGCGATGATGTGCGCAAGACAGGGCCGTCGGCCAAGCGCTGAGAGATGGCGAGGTCAAGCTTCACATCTTCGGACTCGTCTAATTCGTCAAGTTCATCCACCTCAGACGCCTGGTCTCCTGTATCCTCTGCGTTCACTTCGCTGGCTCGCTCTTCTGTGACATCCTCCAAATTCACTTCGCCTACGTTATCTTCTTCAGTTTCTTCGGTCATTCCTTCGATTTCCACAGGACGCATCGGAGAAAATGACTTGAGTGGCGACACAATGAACTTCTTAAAGGGGGAGCGCTGCACGCTACTGACGATGTTGTCGTTCTCGCGTACTGCTTCTGGCGATAAACGTGGCGCAAACTTGGACCGCGGCGGCGAGAGAGTGGGATCAGCGGATCCTTCCTGTTCTGCGTCATCCAGGTCACGCGCAGGCGAGGGCGAGGAAAGATATTCCGGCGGTGCTGAACTGGCTTTTCGAGAGGGCTTGCGGGTAGTAGTAGAAACTTTTGGTGCTGTAGCTTTGCGGCTGCGCAGCTTTGGAGGCGGTCGCGCAGGAGAAGATGATTCTGCTCCGGATTGGAAAACATTGTTATCCTCCCATCCACTATCTTCTGCGTACTGTGAACATAGTTAACACAACAACCTGAGAGCGGCGCTGATACACACATTCGAGGAACGACGGGTACGTGATCCGGCATCTTCAGCCTGAATGAAGCCTAAATTGACATGTCACGTCATGGGAATGGTAGTGAAGACGCACATTCTTCTTTGACCTACTGACCTTACGCGGCACAAGCTCGTCCTCGGGCTCACTCTCCTGGAGAACTGGCTGAGCGAGCCGGCCAGCGCGCATTGGAGGAGCACCGAGGGTAGGCTGCGCAGATCTGCGGCGCTTAGGCTAGGGGTACGAATGAGTAACGCGACCATAGCACGCATTGATTAACGCGACGTACTGCCTCTGCTTTGGGTTCGGCTTCAACGGAGGGTGCGCGCGAGCTGCGGCGGGAGGATCGACGTAAGGGCTGGGCGTGACACGAGTCTACGAGCATGCAAGCAACGAGGCAAGAGGCACATACTTTGTTATCCTCATTGAGGTAGCGACCGGTAACACCGTCTTTAATTCCGTCATCGCTCGCTAAGCTGTTCTCCTTCTTGATCCTCTCCTTCGTATATTGCTTAATCTTGGGCTTGATCTCATCGTTGAAGAGTTGTACAAGCCTTGGTTTCGTAAAAGGAGTTGGATACTTGATATTGTGAAAACCAAACACGCCTAGTAACTGGTTGACTGTAAGAGTTGAAGGGTCAAAATCAGGGTTGAGATATTCTCCAAGTTCGATGACTTGAGCGGCAGTTATCGAACGCGACATGATGGTGATAAATTTCGACTTTGTCGCTCGAGTCGAAGGACGAGTCCGAGCTGAGTTGTGAGTGAACACAAAACAAAAACAAAACACGACAAAATAACAATGTCATTAAACAGTCACACGTCCAGTCACGCAGCACGTGATTTACCTTACGTAAAAGTATCTACTACTACGAAAACTTGGGTCGAATTAATCCAGATGGGCCAAACCATTTTCCTTTCACCTGCATGTACTGTCAGTTAGACGGCGAAAAAAGAGGGTGACAATACGATTCACATAATAGTTGAAGTAAACCCAGGGGAATAGGTCCTGAATCGAAACGACGCCTAGATCAGTGGAAGCCCAAAAAAACAAAACGCAACTCTTTCTCTTATTACTTACCTTCTTGAAATGATAAAACAGCCTTACGAGATCAGGTGAGCACTTCCACCCTGAAAAAATGTGAGAGTTTCTTACCGTCGTGGAGTTGCCTGATCCCAACAGAGTTAGCAAAGGTTTCTGCGGGGACAAGCCCGTACTTGAACTCTGCCAGCATAAGCTCGCCGTAGCCTGTCAAGAGCTGCCACCAGTCAAGGAAGAGTCAGCCTCCATCTCTGTATCAGATCATAAGGCATGAAGACACGTACAGGGCAGCTCGTATATCCGTCGTACATGGCAGGCCCAACCTTGCCAGTGTCCAGTAAATGGAATAGATTTTCTGTCAACACGGGGGCCTGCTTTGTGATGGCCGCCGCAGTCTTGCTCGTAGGTAAAGACGATGCGTCCCCGAGAGCGAATATATTACTGTATTCGGGCTTGACGTGTTGCAGCGTGCCCTTGTCTACTTCTACCCATCCGGCTGCATCCACGATCGGGCTACCTTTGAGCACATCCAGAGGTCCCATCGGTGGAGTGACGTGCAGGAGCGTGTAATCTTCTTTGCTTTCCGTTCCGTCGGCAACATTTCTGAATACTGCTTTGCGATTAGCAGCGTCGATGTACACGAGGTTCTGTCCAAATGAGCCGCCGACCCCACGCTCCACCCGGAGTGCATCAAGCGCATCGGAATACTTCTTTACGCTGAACATCGTTGGCATGCCTGTAAAAAAGTCGACCTTGATCTGATCCCCGCGCTGGGTCGAGCGGTATCGGTCCCATGCCATCCACATGATCTTTTGTGGGGCTTCGGTGTAATTAAGACAAAGTTAGAGCGGAAGTAGACAGGGATATGATAAAGGCGTTTTACTGACCCCCTGCGCACTTTATCACGCCCTGGGGCTGGGTGAAGATCGCGCGGCCAGCACGGAGCGTATCAATATCCTCCCAGGTCTTGTCGCATGTCTGATACGAATATATGCTAGACACGCCGCTCGACGGGTCCGCGAGCGCCTTAGGCAAGCCCTCGATCGCGCCAAAATTGACCTGGAGCCCCATCGCGATGACGAGTGCGTCGTACGTGAGCAAGCGACCTGCGTCCGTACGAACTGCGTTTTGCACGGGATCAAAGGATGCGACATTCTCGGGTATGTGGGCGATGTGCGGCGGGATGAGTTCTACAAGCGGCCGGCGGAGCGTCGACTTTTGCTTCAAGCCAGAGCCAACAAGGGTCCTGTTAGTAGACCGAGACAGGGTGGTCCGAGTTCATTTTAGTAACCTTTAAGTATGAATCCCATAGTCAGACTTACCATCCTGGCTATACAGACAGAACGGGATTTGCGTTCTAAGTGAGAAAAAGTGGACGCAGATAGGAAACATACCTGGTAGTGGTGATATTCCGCAGGGTCAACGATCGCTATATCTCCAGCCTGTAGAGGCTTTCCTGCGGCCCCGAAACGGTTGTATAACTGTTGGGCGACACCAAGCCCGCCTGAACCTGTCCACGTGAGGGTTAAAACAGGCTGGTTGGGAGTAATCGTAGACGATCATGTGGTCGCGAACGCGCACCTCCACCTAAGACAAGGATCTTGTATTTGTCCCTGGATGATGCATTGGTACTGGCACGCCGTGCACGATTAAAGCCTGCGTAGCGCGGAAGGGCGTCGGAAGCACTCCGTATTGAAAGCATATTTGGACTTTGAACAAGAAGAAATCAAACTTCAAACTTCAAACTTCCTCTTAACTTAGCTTCCGTCGCCTGATGCGATGACGCGATCTCTATGTCTCGTGCGTGCGTCTTATAGTTAACACGTAATCGGCTCAAGTACCAAGTGCTCGACTCGAACAGCTCAAAAATGCCCACCCAGTAACGACGGGTTGGTTATAAGCACGAAGAACAACACGTAACCTGCAGTCGTGTGGTGTGAAATAAGAGACAAGCCCGAGTCCTATGCTGCTGCTGGAACATGCGTCTCCCACGCGGTTGGAAAGTTTCAACCCTCATTTCATTCTATTAGCATCCAATCCAGGCGAAGTGCCTCGCTGGTGATTCACCCAGTTAGAACACATTCGAGGTGACTTTAACACGCTTTCCGGATTCACATACAGTAGCCAGTAGCCAGTAGCCATCGGTGTGATTTGACTGCAGATCAAAGGAAGAGTCATTCAGGGGTGACGCAGGAAGCGCTACAAGTGCGCACCGTTACGTAACCTCGCGGCACCCAGAAGGGCACGGCCAGCTTGTCCACCGTGTTTCTTAATTTCTGGGGGTTGAATTGAGATTGAGAGAATTGCCTACACTGTATGTACCCTACCCTACACAAGCGTGAGTGAACGGGTAGCTGCCTCAGGCGTGGTTGCATTGAGTCACCAGACCTCCTCGCTCTAACAATTTACGGGGTGGGGTGGGAAGGGCCCCATACGTGCATTGTGATGCCATACTGAGGCATCTAGCATGTCCATTTGATTGGTAGCGGTCATTGCTGCTGGCAAAATCGTCATTTCATTTCCTTTTGCTTTTAAAATTAAATGTTGAATGTTGAATTGAATGTTGAATGATAAGTAATTTGCAATGGTTACTTGCCTCCCCTGACGACGGTTGCAAGCTTAAGTCCGAAGTGGGAATAAATCGTAGGTCCCAGCCCAGCAACCTGAGGGGGGGGGGAGGGGAGGAGGGTAGATGGGATGATAGGATTATAGCGCACGGCTGAGAGGAAGACCGGGCAGTTGGATGGATATGTCCATCCATATAAAACATAAAACACCTCCACCTCGTCCGTCCTCTCTATCTATTGCAGTATCAGTTTTGGTGAGTCGGCATCGCATCACATCGATTGATGGGTGGTGCGACGCTACAACATGGCACCGCTACTGCCGTGCCAACTGTCATCAAAGGGCAACACAGCATGAGAAAAAAGTGTTACAGTACAGGATAGGGTATCAGCGTCAGCGCCAGAATGTCATCGCATTGCAAAAAACACCGTGCACCGCTCACTAGACTGACTCGACCTGACTTGACTTTGACTTGACTTGTGTGTGTACCAACGATCGCAGCGATCTAAGTTGGCGTGGAAAGGTCAGGCCGGCTCACGAAGTTATCTCCTCTCCCTGAGACAAAAAAAGGACCAAGTCGTTAGGAGTTGAATTTGGATGCCATTCGACTTGACACCCTCATCCATCTTCAAGTTTGCTTGCTCGTTTCCCCTCCCCTTCTCCTTCCCGCGCAGCTGGCCTGCCCTTTATCCCATTCGACCTACGCCGACGCGACGTCGACCCGCCTCTTAATTATTCAATCTCA
This sequence comes from Multifurca ochricompacta, assembly GCA_022496185.1. Taxonomy (NCBI): domain Eukaryota; kingdom Fungi; phylum Basidiomycota; class Agaricomycetes; order Russulales; family Russulaceae; genus Multifurca; species Multifurca ochricompacta. Next base: position 355,509 of record WTXG01000003.1, on the reverse strand, counting down.
CCTAGCCGGCTAGTGTGATACATCCCTTTCCTTCTTCACTTTCACATGAGCTCTGCACGTCTCGGACGTCAACCAGGCAGAAACATAAGCGGTGGCCTACCATCAACCCCCCGTGCGCGCTCTGTAGGGCGGTATGATATACGGGACAAGGACAGGGACAGAGATGGAGACAGAGACAGATATCCCCACCGCCGTCCGTCAACCGCCACAACACGCTCTGTGCGTATGCCACGTTCGATAGCGGACATGTCGACCCGCGCCGAGCCATATTCATATGCCGACGCGCCCAATGTACCACCCCTCCCACGTTCTTATCGTTCAGATGTATCGTCGCAGTCGAGCTTTAGCTCCGGGTCAGCCTCCTCAGCTCCGGGGTCATCCACATTTATGGATCGGATGAAAGCGCACAGCGGATATGCGTCGTCGCGCACGAGCACGGAGGATGAACCCGAAGAGCGCAAGGAGATCGAGCCCGAGCGAGGCGGGTGGCTGCGACAAAGGACGGCTGTTGTGCCCAAATCAGAGCAAGGTGCGCTTCACTCCGGTGTTATCCTATCCTGAGCTGAAGTCGCGAGACTGTGCTGTGGATTGATCAGATAATTTGGGTGAAGATGAGGAAGTGCCAGTCCAACAAGGATACGGCTTGTCGCTTTGGTCGCACGTCGCGACCGTGGCCAATACTTTGACGGTAACCGTTTCAAAGGCGTGGGCATCCAATGTCACTGCCTATTCAGGCGAGCGTGCGTCGCAATTTTTCGTTCCAGTTATTGCAGACGACATATCATACATAGAGACACCGCCAGGAGAGGAATCACGCCTTACGCGGGCTATGAAGGCGTACCACCTCGAAAAGTCGCGCGACCCAAATGATCTGCCGGTGTGGTTGTTCGAGGAACACGAGCGCCGCGCCGTTGGATGGTCAAGCGCGAGGAGGCACGACGATAGCGACGAGAACGGCGGTCCGAATGTCCCCGCACCGCTGCGAGGCCGTGGCCTGCGTGACATATATGATGCGGCTGCGGCTGCAGCTGCAACACCAACCCCATTACGTCAAGAAACGCGCGAATCGTCTCGAACACAGCAAGACGACATGTCTGCCAGTTTGTCATCCAAGGCAAGCGATAGGCTGAGGGCGCTGCGCGACGCGAAACGTAACGCTGCACAGCAAAACACGTCCGTCCGGAGCGCTGGCATTATTGACCCTACTGGTGACGATTGGTCTGCACAGAAGGAGCGTGGGAGAGGCTATGTTCCGGCTCGTGGTCACAGCGGTGGGATGCATGATCGAGCTCCTTCGCTTCCGGCTGGTCCCCGACGGCCCTTGGCGGTGGATTACCGCCACGACCAAGTATGCGGAATTTGAAGATGTAGAGTTTATTTATGCTACTAGTATTGGTGATTGGTGATTGAGTGACATATGATAAAGATAGATACATGAACGTGTATGATGTCGCTCTGTTGCCTTTAATATCACTTATTTTTCATCTTAGAAGCTCAGAACCTCGAATGGTGGATAAACTAGCAACGGAGATATCTTCTTTCGGCGGCGGCGGGAATATCGGGCACGTCGGAAAGCAAAGCAAGGCCGACTTGATGAGAAGATTGAGATAGATTGAGATTGCCTTGTTTCGCCTTGTTCCCTGCCAGCATCATTGACTTTGACGACTTTGACAGTTCTCAGTTCCCAGCAGAGTTGAAAACAAGTGCAGTGCGATGCTGTTCCGTATTCTGTTCCATAAATAAAAAAACTGAACTAACGAGAAAAGGCGCCTTTTTAATTTTTTTGATGATGATATGGTGATGTGATGATCTGTGTTGGCGGTTGTCAAGTGTGTAAGTGTGAGTGTAAGTTTTCAATCCCCGCTAAGGGTCACTTCTCCTTATTTACCCGCCTTCGTCCCTCTAATCCGATTTTCTCATCTTCTCCCCTCCCTTCCTCTTTTCGTTTTCGTTTTCGTTTTCGTTCTTGTCTCTTCTTAGTCGAGTTGATTTCTCGACTTTTGATACTTTCTGTTCTTTCTTCGAGGTTTGTTTCCTTTCCTCTTCTTGATTCAACTTTTAACTTATCCTTGCAGATCACCCTCTTTGATAGAGTACAACATTTTTGCATTCCCTGGGAGGAATATCAGCGCTCTTTTTTGTCCCCACTCACATTTTTGACGACTCTTTCGTTCTTGAATCTTTAATTCTATATTACAATGGTTATGCTCGCTTCTTTTGTTGGCGCCGTTGCTGTCTATGCTCGTGTCGCTTTGGCGGTTCCCACCGACTACGGTGCTGCTGCGTTCGTGTTTTTTTTTTTTTTAACGAGTCCGTGTTGATCCATTAACTCATTTTCTGTATTTCGTAGTGGTTACGGGGATAGCAGCAACTACGGGAAACAGTCGGATAACTACTCCCCATCGCCGTCCACTTACGCAGCTGCTCCCGCGTACACCTCGAGTTCCTATGGCTCTGGCTCATCGAACTGGAATAATGGTGGATATGACAGCTGCGTTCAACGTAGGTTGCTTCTCTTGGAGTTATATGCTTTCGTGTGCCTAATACGACATGACGATAGAATGTGTTGCTCAGTTCGGCAGTCCCGCTTCTGTATACATGCCCCCTTCGTCGACTTCCGACTCGGGAAGCTCTGGTTCAGGTGCAACTCACACTGTTTGGGTTGCTCCTACCCAAGGTGTTCTTCGATATGTGCCCTTCGCTGTCAACGCATCTGTTGGCGATACCGTAAATTCATCTGGGGTGCTAACAACCACACGGTGACCAAGTCCTCTCAGGTTGAGCTTTGCAACAAGACGTCCGACCATCTCTTCGCAACTGGCGAGCAGAATAAGGGCTTTACATGTAAGGATCATTCACGTTACTCGCTCTTCCATTATGATTGATCGGATTGTCCATTTCAGTCACTCAGGTTGTGAATGACACTAACCCCACGTTCTACTACTGCGGTACCCCTACCCACTGCCAGAAGGGTATGTTCGGTATCATTAACCCACCGTCGGCCTTCCAGCAGCCCGGCTCTGCATCGAACATGATGCCCGCTCTTGCTAGCAAGAACCCTTCCACTCAAGCGGGTTGGTCATACGCCAACAATGCCACAACTAACAGCACTGTTGCTGCGAACTGGGGGAACAACATTGACATGAGCAAGATGCCAGATTGGGCTCATTCGTATGCCGCTGAAAACATCGCCTATACCAGGGCCTTCCTCGGCATGAACCCGGAGACTGTCTCCAAAGACGGTGTCGTCGATTTCTCCCCTCTTAACAACAATGCTGTCATGGTCCCCGCCGACGTCGCTGCTGCTCTTCCACGCGTGGATAACGCAGAGTCTAGCACTTCATCATCTGCTTCCCCTTCCTCGACCTCGACCTCGTCTTCTAAGTCCCCATCTGGTACCAGCGCCTCGTCCAAAAAGAACGGCGCTGGTGCGTTGGTGTCACCACGGGGTGCTGCCGCTCTTGTTGCAGTTGCCGCTGCCTATCTTGCACTTTAGATGTCATCTTTGTTAACTCACCCGTCTTGTTGCATATCCGAAGTAGCTGATCACGGTATATACGCGTTCAAGTTGTTGAGTTGTTTGTTTTGGACACTTGCGCCTGATATTTCTTTCTTTATTGCATTTGTTTCGTGATTTCTTTTCACGCACCTGCCTTTATTTGATTTGCTGTAGGCTTGCCTGCAAAGAAAATCCTTCACTGGAAACTTGTCTGCCCTGTAAATCTTATCTCTTAATATTTGTAATTATTCTGGCAAGTGCAACCCCGATGACGCAGTACGCTTAGCTCGCGCTTGCGCTAAGAGTGGTGGATGGTTTCGGCGCATTGATAAAATGTGATCGCGCTATGTTGGGGTTCAACAACAACCTCTTAGTCGCATCAGTATCAACATTGTATCACTCTGGATGAATGGATGAGATTCGTTGGCTGTTGATTGGAATTTCACCACCGCCCAACCACGCCAGCCGCCTTCTCTTGGCTCTCGCTGTGACTTTGACCATGTCGCGCATTCCTACGCATTGTTGTGTATTTCCGCTCCGCCGAGGATTGCTCGTGCTCTATTGACACCGGGACGACGGACATACCACACAGTCAGGCTAGGGGAGTGTAACAAAGAAAGGCGCACTGAAATATCCCAGCTCGGCTTCCGACGGTCAGGACTACTAATAGAACCCGCAATTTGACATGCCCAACTGCAGGCATCACGCCACTAACACAATGAGCATGGGACAAGTAACAATTCAACTCTCTCGTTGCGTGCGGGTCAAGCCACTACATACACGCATACTACGAAAATATGTCGTCGATCTCATCCCTCGGCGCCTTTTTGACCTTGGCGCGCTTTTTCTGTTTCTTTTCCTCCACAGCCATCAGCGCATTCAGAGGTGGTGGCGCGGGGCGCTTCTTCACTATTACAGCCTGGCTCGATGAGGGTTTGAGAGTTGAGGAAGGCGGTAGCGGCGCTAAGGCTGGCAACGCGTGATCAGTAGCAGCTGCGAATACAACGAACGTCAACGTCAGAGAGGCGATGCGCCGAAAAGAAGAAGCCGGAAGGCTGCGCTTACTTTTCCGGCGCGGCTCGACGCGGGTGCAGCTACCGTATACGCACTGGTGTGAGGAAACTCGACGGTAAAGGAGAGGTGGACCTTGGCTCCGGCTGCTCCGGCTCCAGTGTGACGGTGGGCGCGCGTACAACCGCCTCGCCCAGATCAACAGACATATCCAGGTCACTATCCAGCACCGCCGGCCTGGTGATCCCAACCTGCAGGTCAGAGGCGCTGTTATCGCTTCGTAGTAGCGGTACTGGTGGCCGCAGTGCTGTCACCTTGTGGGCGGCTTCTGCGTGCTGCACGAGTAGAAAAAAATAGTGTCGTCAACATTCGGCCACCTATGCATGTACTGGGTGGAGGCTGTTCACCGCGTACGTGCAACGTATCAAACAGGCGCAGGCATTCGGCGTGTAGAGTAGATAGCACGCGACGTATGGCCGAAGATAGGTGGGCCAGGCGAGCGACAAGCGCGGTCAAGGTGACCACGAGATGTAAAAATGCGCCACTCCGCATGGCGAGCGTGAGCATGCTGTACATACCAGTTAGTTTACAAACCGTGAATGGTTGTTAGAGATGAGGGGGGGCGCACTCACTGGAAAATTGCGCGCATACGAACGCAGGTCTGCGGACGGACAAAGGACCAGCTATGTGTAGGTTTATTAGCGGAGCACAATGCGACGTACCTTATCAAGCAGCGCAGTACAAGTGTGCAGGCGTGTAAGAAATGATTTGAGAAAAGCCGCGGGAGGGTAGCGTGACCATGCCCCCTTTTGTGGTTTTGAGCTTCGGGTGATGGATGAGGTTTTGTGGGCATACAACGCTGTGAGCAATGAAAGTCTTACCTCACGTCAGCTTTGTCATCGTGGAATGACCTACGAAGGGTGTCGACGAGCGAAGATAAGTCAAATGACTTTAAACGGCGAGCATGACGGCGAGCCTCGACGACTCGCTGCCAAAAGAGCGCAGCGCGATGCTGGTTGTTATTGATGTAGTAGATGCGCTCAAGTACGACAAGTTCTGTGGCATGCTGCGCGAGGAGGGCACTGAGCTTCGCGTATGAAATTTAAGCGATTTCAGAAAGACATCGACGAGAGTATGTTTAGACGAGTCCAATGAAGCGCGTGCGAGGGTTACGGTGTTCATTGTGCGTTTGTAAAGTAAAGGCTTGATTGAGGGCTGAGGCATATCGGGCCGAGTACGATGATGCTCATACCACCCCCCGACGTTCCGTCATCTGTACTCCCCCTCCCTCTTCCCCCGTCCCTGATCACAAACCTGACGATTGACTGGTCAACCAGTCACTTATATCTTCCTATTAAATGATGAGTGGACAGGGCCAAGATGCAAAGTTTTTCCAACGCGGCAAGATTCAGGTGAATGAATCACCATGTTGTTAGTTGTGCTGCGCAAACTCACAATCTTTCCAGGAGTTTCGCCAGGAACTTCAGGCTGCAGAGACGAAAGACAAAAAGTACACGAAGCGGAAGACTATATTGAAAAAGATAGTTGCAAATATTACTATGGGAAACGATAGTTCGTGTCACTCGTTGCGGGCGGCGTCCACACTCATGGATTTTTACATCAGTGTCACCACTATTCGTTGACGTTGTACAGTGTCTAGGGACCCCTTTACTGGAGATAAAAAAGAGTACGTTTGCGTATCACATCGTCTTTTTGTATGCGCAGTATAACGTCCGCACAGTGGTTTACCTCTTTCTTATCAACTATGGACGAGCAAAGGCAGACTCCATTCATATGATTATCCCAAACTTCCTTCAGGTATTCGAATGAGACTTTTTTACATTGTATACGCTTATACGCTTCCTCCAGGACTGCAACGATCGCAATCCACTCATCCGCGCGCTTGCGATCCGCACCATGTCCTATATACCCATTCCTGTAGTCATCGAGAATCTGACCGAGCAGCTCCGCCATCATCTCAAAGACCGCGATCCATACGTGCGTAAGACTGCGGCAATCTGCGTAGCCAAGCTGTATGCTGCCGATCCACGCAAAGCAGAGAGGGGCGGATTTGTCGAGCTTCTGCGTGATCTTTTGGTCGATAGCAATGCCACGGTCGTCGCCAACGCAGTCGCGGCGCTGTCTGAAATCTCGGACAGGCAGGACGGGGTCTTATTCAAACTCAACTTGCCTGTTGCAAACAAACTCATCGCGGCACTTGGTGAGAGCTCGGAGTGAGTGATTGCCTGCTCAATACGTCCATGGGCTCACCAGTATTCAGATGGGGCCAGATTTACATCCTCGACGCATTATTACGTTACGTTCCAGAGACACATGCTGATGCAGAGCTCATTGGCGAACGCATATCCGTGCAATTGCAGCACGCTAACTCTGCGGTCGTTCTTACCACGATAAAGGTCCTACTCTACTTGATGAACTACATGGAGAGCAGAAAGCTGATTGAGCACATATGCAAGAGAATGGGCCCTCCATTAGGTACGCTTGTCACCCTTCCCTCGTTCCGTTTGTTAATTGCGTCGTGCTTGCGAAAAAGTAACGCTACTCTCTTCGGGACCTGAGGTACAATATGTCGCTTTGCGAAACATCCTGCTCATAATTCAGAGACGGCCGACTGTTCTCAAGAATGACGTCAAGGTTTTTTTTTGCAAGTACAACGATCCCATCTACGTCAAGCTTGCCAAGTTGGAAATTATGTACAGGCTTGCAAACGAGGAGAATGTCAAGGAGGTTCTTGCGGAGCTAGAAGAGTATGTGGCGACGTCGCTCTTTGTTTTCGACGCCTCATCATCATTACATGCAGGTATGCATCAGAGGTAGATATCGACTTTGTGCGCAAAGCCGTGCGCTCGATTGGCCGCATCACAATCAAGGTCGAGGGAGCCGCCGACGCATGCATCCGCTCCCTTCTGGGCCTTATCGAGACGAAGGTTACTTATGTCGTACAAGAGGCAATCATAGTTATCAAGGACATCTTCCGGCGATATCCTGGCAAGTATGAGGGCATCATCCCCAAACTTTGTGAGAACCTCGATGCCCTTGACGAGCCCGAGTCAAAGGCATCCATGATTTGGATCATTGGACAGTTCGCAAATCGCATTGACAATGCTGACGAACTCATGGATGACCTTACGTACAACTTTCTCGATGAGCCGACAGAGGTGCAGTTCGCACTGGTCACCGCTGCTGTCAAGCTGTTCGTCTACAAGAGTTCGTCCGACTCTGTCAAGGCACTTGTACACAAAGTACTCAAATGGACAACTGAGGAAATTGATAATCCGGACTTGCGTGACAGGGGCTTTATGTACTGGCGCTTGCTTGCGATAAACCCGACTGTCGCGGGGAAATCGTGCTTTCGGAAAAGCCTGCGATCACAACAGATGCAGATCGCATGGATCGTGGCGCACTCGACCAACTTTTGCTGCACACGGGCACGCTGGGCAGTATCTATCACAAAAACCCAGAGGTGCGCTGCTTGATCGGGCATATGAGGCACTGTTGTCGACGACTGACCCCATCCCTTCATCGCCCGGCCAGACGTTCATCCGCGGCGCCGCAGGAAAAGCGCTCGTTGACTCGCCCGCACTGAACCCAATGTCGAGACAGGTCCTCGTTCCGATCCAGCGCGAGGCACCACCGTCAGGTCCTATTGTTGTACCTGGCCCTGGGCCAATTGAGCCCGGAGCTGCTTCCATTCCGTCTCCGCTTCCGATGAATACATCTAAGCCAGCACCACCGCTGCCACCCGAATCAGTCGGTACAGGTGGGCTACTCGAAGGCGAGGGGAGCGCAGGAGACGAGGATGAGGACGAGGATGAGGATGTAGGTTTTGCGAAGGGAAGCCCGCCGCTGCGCGGTTAGCGTCTGCCTCAGACCCATATGCGAGCATGGATGCTGCGTTCGGTGAATACACAGCAGATGCACCGCAGCCGAGTACAGTAACGCAAGGTGCGGAGCTCCTGTTCTGAAAGACGTGATCTACATATGTCGACCTTTGTGTACAACTCGGCGAGCAGTGCTACATGTATCGACTATTCCGCGATAAAAGCGCTGTCATGATGGGGCCAAAAGATTCTTAAGTGGACCTGTAATCCTGTGAAGACCCGTCCTTGGTCGGAGGAGTTATAGTGCTGATACGGTGCATCAGGAAACAGGAACTGACGTCTGAGCAGATTGAGAGGCATACCTCGCCCAGCCCATACATTCGTCTATGATAGCTTATCCGAACCGCACGTTGCTCCTTGAGGTTGTCAGTTTTCGGTGAGCCAGTGGAGTCATGTACAACCACGGGAGGCTGGCCACCCTGAACGACGTGTATGGGTACATCGTACGCCCGACTGAGAGAAAGGATCTCGGGCTCGCCACCCCACACGGCAGTGTCACGAATATTCGCGCAGTAACGCGCATATTCGCGCGGCCCAATGACCCCTGAGTCGCCTGCGCCTGTGCCGTCCTCACCCTCGACGCTTGGCAAGAACGGCACGAAATCGTCCGGGTGCGCCAACATGTATGCAGCTGCGGCTTTGCGAGTGGACGCGTAGTTCGCCTTTTCCGGGGGAAGGAGGTTCAGGATGGCGAGTTGGTCCGCGACTGCGGAGAAGAGACAGTGGCCGTCTGGATTGATCTGCGCGGCAAATGAGTGACGATAAACGAGTAAGGGGGAGTATATACGCGCGGCCGTACTTCGTGCATGTCTAGCCCGAGTTCGTTGCATATCCTGTTGATCGCGCGTTCTTCCTCCTTGGCTTCCCGCTCTAATCTCGCGTCAGCTTCGGTGTTGATGGGAGCCTGCTGACTAGCGAGTGTTGCAGCTTTCCTTGCCTTGGATAAGCTTGTCATCATCTAGGTGCAGTCACAACGAAGGCAACGTACCTGTCTTGCCTTGAACCGATTCTTACTGCTCATCCTATCTGGAGCCGCTGCCGGCGCGGCCTGCTTTGTCTGGATTTCCTCTAGTACGTTCTCGGACTCTTGCTGCTGGACGGCCTTGTCAAGCTCAGTCAGGAGATCATCTACAAGATCATCGTCGACTACATTATTTGGTGAAGGTGATGGTGAGAAAGCTTTTTTATTTTATTCTTCTTTGAAACCATGGCCTATTGGTAGTCGGTGTGGGGTGGAGGCGAGTCTCTAACAGAGCAGAACAGAGCAGGCAGAGTGTCTGATTATATTAGAGTAGAGTCAGTAATTGATTGATTATTTGATTTCCGGGCCGGCCCAGCTTGCTACCCACCCCCCACCTATGTCTCTGGCCACGCCAACTATCCTTCCTCGCCCGCCGCTCTTTCCAACTCTTATGCCGCGACCGCGGCAACCTTACCCGACGCCTCTCGCAACGCCAGGGCGTCATGTAGGCAGGCTCATCTTGCGACGTGACTTTGTCCAAGAAATGGATGACCTGAGCGACGAGGAGGCTGAATTCGAGGACAGCGTGTGTCACTCACTTTGGATTCCATTCTTCTCCCTTTTAAACGCCTCTTTCTGACGGGTTGTAAGGTAGTCACTTGAAGTAAAGAATCGAGGGTATGGCTTTTTGGTGCCTATCGGGAAGATGTTAACGCAACATGAGGAGAAGAATGACGTACGTTGTACGGCACTGTCGCGATACGGACTCACTTTGAACATGAAAATCGCTCGGTACGACAGGCGGACGATGGTTCTGAGGTGGATGAGTCGGCGCGTTCGTCCCACCCAGAGTCGCCGACAGACGAAGGTGAGGGAGATGGCGAGGGCAACGCCGATGGCGAGGGTGAAGGTGAAGGTGAAGATGAAGACGGAGGCATGGACCTCGATGCAGAGATAGAAGACATGGACGATGAAATTGCCAATACAACTGCAGAGACAGAAGACTTTGACGACATGGACGACGAGACTGGGGAGCTCGATGAGTAGCTCCAACCAGTGCGTTTTCTGCTCAAGGTCCTGCCGTAAACTGATGTTACAACAATGTCAGTCTTTCAGTTGCCCATTTTCCATCTACCATCTAGGAAAGGGATTCCAGGTTCTCCACCTTCCCATCCGGATCCGCATCCACAGTAACTTACACAATGCCGTAAGTTGCACGACGCCTTGCGCAATCCAGTCAATCCGAAGTGAAATGAAGCGATCACAGCCTTTTTCCCGCTAAAGTCACCTACATTTATCAGAGTCAGCGTAGGAGTCAGGGGATCAAAGGGTGGTCATAACTTGACCTCGTGCCGCCGCTTAGACGGTTTGTTGTTCAACCAAATTGCTGTTTGACTCTGGGCCCCAACCGCATTCGCTCACGACTACGGCCCGTCATAACACACTGGGAAAACAAGAATGATAGATACAACTCATGGGGACGTATTCTATCGGCAGCTGGAGCGGCCAGGCACACGGTAAACTTTCGTTCCGTTTGAGTTTGGTGCGCCCTGTGATCCCCCGTTTACACTATAACATTCTTTGCATACATATAGAGGAAAAAATATAAGATTGTGGGCTCCTATGTAAAAACGCTGCGAAGTCATACCACCATGAGCTGCCTGCGGTATCGTCACGCTACCTCATGCCCTCAGCTACTTGCTCTTATTGAACGTGCCTCAAGGGACAATCCTATATCCATGCGGGAGCGATCGGCTACAGTACGAATTGATGTTCGACGCACGGAAGAGAAAAAAAGGCATAGAAACGCTCGCAGCTTACAAAGCCATTCCATTGTCAAAGAACGCTTCTGTATTGAAAGGCACTCATTTTTGTCACGAACACGTACTGTGGACATTTTCACGCGCTTCCGAGGGGCCCCGGTATGACCTTGCCGTCTGTGTCCAGAGTTAGGGCTCCCGGCGTCATCACCATAAGATGTGGGATCGTAGCAGATATCCACAAGACATTGCCATCTTACCAGCCACTGTCGTGCAGTGGAAGGCCAGTAGAAGTGCGGGACACCAACGGAGAGTTTCTTTGGCGAACGCAGGAAGACTCCGAGCATTCGAGAAAGTCGAAGTGCGAGTGCACCCGACGACTACGTCTTGCTCAGCTTGCGCGCGCTTCTGTATCCCAGGATGCGCGATCATTGCCAGCGTTCACCAGGCAAATGTGGTATCAATGGTCTCCGCACCAACAGTAGGGTTCAGCTGAGGGCCCCTATGGCACTGGAATCAACCTCAGCAACGTCCCAAGAAGCCAGGACATCTCTTGATTGGAGAACCCGTTGCGTTTGGAATTCCTTATGAGTGAAGTGCCCATACTTGGTCATTCAGACCCTTTGGAGTGTGATGCGCCAACTCATGAAGGTTGAATACGCGAAAACGAATTCTATACTTACAATGTCACTTCGAATGGTGTCCAAAAGGGTGTTGAACATTCCCATGTGTTGCATGAAATGGCACCTTCCTCGTTGCAAATCTGGGGGCATTTTGTCAGGATAGGTGACAAGAAATCTACGGTAAATGCGAATATGTACCTCTCTCTCCGGGATATGCATAATCCAGGGGAATAATCTAACCAGATACGCATCGGGAACAGCGGCATCTGACAAGCAGTTGATGAATGCGCGGATCTCCATTAGGGTCTGGTCATCCTCGTTTTCGAGTGTGGAATAGTCATAAAATATAGACATAACGGCGGAGACCGAAAAGCGCTGAAAGTGTTTCTCCAACGTATCTGGATTTTGGAGAAGCGCGTTGGAAAAAAGAATGGCTTCTTTGTGAGAAACTGAATGATTTTTCGCACCGCAATTTTTATGAGCCCTCGTGGGCCGCACGCGAATGTAACACCAATCTATGAGACGTGCTCACAGGTCTCCGTATGGCATGGACGCAATAAATATACCTCCGCTGAAGACATCATTAGCAATAATGACGCGGGGGCGACCTGAGTGAATGCTTGCGCGCCGGTTGAATAGTTCAGAAGCAGCCCAGAGACTGTTTGGGATAATGGGTATTCAGACGCATTATGTTTCATGGATGTCTCTGAAGAAGTCACACCAGTCTTAGTGAATTGGGCCTACCAAACGTTCGTTGCAATGTTCACCGAATAGCCATGCCTTAGTTTGAAGCCCGAGAACCATTTCCGAGAAGGGGAAGTCCCCTTGGACTGGTGGGAATCCTGCGCCACGGGCTCCTAGCATGTTGAACTGCTAGAATAATGACAAGACTGTAACCAGACCGATACGGTGTGTCAGGAGCCGCCAGACAGAGACAAGCGAGAGATAGGGAATTCCTTCTCAACTTCTGTTACTGAGGATGGTAAACGAGAAGGACACGGACTAGCGGTTAGGTTTCATTGAGATGGGACATGAGTTGGTTCATAACAAAAAAATTGATTTGGCCTTGGCCTTTAACTAGCTGCTGTTGCGGTGCGGGTGCAGGTAGCGTGCATGAACGAGTTGGAAATCACGGCTACCATGTGCGGGACCACTCAGACTCAGGTCATGAAGAGGGAGGGAAGAAGAGGGAAGTGCGGAGTTCAAATCGTTTCATTATTTGAACCAACAAAATGTCCACACGGGTCCCCCTTATACTTGTAAGAAGTACCATGAACATGAATTGATAAACGCACGCCGAACTTTGTATACATGACAGTGGACTGGCAATATGGGCACAGCTGGCGGTACTCACATATCCGTGTTAAGTATTGATGCCGCCCAGGGGCTCGTCGACACGTACACGAAAAGTACAAAGAACCTGACTCTGCCCGTCTGTACGGCGATGGTACAACGGAGGAGGTGCGCTTCATCTTATCCCACTGGAAGACTATGTCTGATTTATACAACTCACCTTAGCTCTTGTCTAAGTTGAACCTGAAAGGAAGCTCGGTTGATACCAAGTGTGCAATCAAGCTGCTTTTGCTATGTTCGCCTCGGCTCATCAAAACGAGCACGTAGAATTCATCCAATGAATCATCCTAGGGGTCATCAACCCGAAGCCATCAGATCTGTGTTAGAAACTTCCCTCAAGGCTCTGCATCCGCACAAGATTCGTGTTTTTATCTCCACCAACCGGACAGGGCCGTACCATTTGAGGACACACTGAGAGAAATAAACAAATTGCATGGAGAAGGAAAGTTGTGAGTGCGCCTATCTCCGTCTCTTGGGGATTATCGCGAACATGAATTAGCCAGTTTTTTGGTTTGAGCAACTTTGCCGCGTGGGAGGTAAGCACCAGGATACATTACGATAGGGAGCATCGAAATTTCACGAACTTACTAGCTCGTTGAAATTATTCACATATGCAAGGCAAACAATTGGATTCGGCCAACTTACTATCAAACGTAGGTGTTTCTATGCGATAGTCGAGTGGAGGTAATAATGACCAGTCATCCAGTCGATATAACGCGATCAGTCGCGCGCTGGAGCAAGAGCTAATCCCTGCTTCTCGCAAGTATGGCCTTAGGATAGTCACCTATAACGCACTGGCGTGCGTGATCCTATATCGTCGATTTCGATGCTGCTGACCCGTACTTAGGGCTGGATTCTTCGCGGGGAAGATAAGTAAGGAAGATGCCGGTAGTAAGCACATGTTGCAAAAGTGGTATCTGAACGACAGCCATTTCGAGGCCATGAAAATTGTTAGGGCGGCGAGTGTGAGATGATTACCCATTCATTTACTGTTTGCGGTGTTCCTTGAGCTGACGGCAGCGCACGTAATCAGGAGAAAGCCAACATTCCGTTGGGAGAGATAGGATATCGATGGTTGCAACATCATTCAACACTTTCCCCTGATGATGGCATCATTTGTGGTGTGAGTACTGTCGCGCAACTCAAATTGAATATCGCAAGTTCGGAGAAAGGGCCACTCCCTGAGGAGGTAATAAATGCGCCGACTCAGCATGCAAGATTGTAGGACATGATGAGCCACTGTGCTGGCGTTGAAGTTGAATTTAAGCGCGCACTGCTTTATCGGATTCGAATTGAGATTTTGGCAATGAGGTGGTGGTAGCAGTAGTACTTGTACCTGCTACTCATACTTATCTCGCTCGCTCTTCTGCTTCTGCTTTGCTTCACGACAACTAAACTCCCGAAGATGGCTGATTCCGGTATTCTCGCGCTCGCTGCCGAGCTCATCGGGCAAACGCGACAGTCTGATGCTGATTGGAACAAACTGGAAGGTACCGCTCAGGCATTGGCGAATTCATTGAGGGTGAAGAACAGTGCGCGTTGTTTTTTTTCAAGGCCTTGATACTCTCAGCTCAGAGACAGGACAATCTTATTGCAGGCGATACTCAGAGAGCAGTGGGAGCGACACAGTTGCCCGCCGTCTTAGCAGCGATAATCAAAGACGCCTTACGCGGCCTGCGCGTGCCAGATGTCTCCCACCTCCCGCACTTTACGAGACTCTCCGGGTCGGGGCCAACATCTGCGTGGATCACGGTGTGGACTTCTGCCTTGTCTTCACTCTTCACAAGCAGTAATCCCCCCTGACAGATGAGAACAGAGGCCACCTTCTTGAGTCGGGGTTCCTTCACGCCCTCGTCACGCTGCTCGAGCGCTACACCGACCTTATCCCTCCTGATAAAGCGACGGATTTTCTCCCTCTCTCTGTGGCTCATCTAAAGGTCGTCCGAACGGCCATTGGCGTGATATTGAATGCGAGTCTGGGATATGGTACGCATAGCCCTCTGCGATGTAGTGGTTGTTGTTTGCACTAATATGCCTATCAATCAAGAGCCTGTCAAAATCGCACTTAATACTGCCGAGGCACCTGTGGCGATCCTTCGCCTAGTGGGGGCAATATATCCTGCCGGCGCTTGGGCAAGGAGCCCAGCGCCGCATATTCCACCCGAAGAATTTGATGAATCATGGCAGTTACGGAGCGGTCTTTCTTCCTGGGCATGGCGTGCCATCGGAGAGCTCAAAGACAATGGTGCGCCGTTGTAAATACCATCCCCTGAGATCTTCGCTCAAAAAGAGCCCGTCACAGCGTCAACTGTATTCGGGCCAGATACTCTCCCTCAGCTCGTCACCCCCGCGCGTTCATTCATCCCACCCTTCGGGAAACCATCTCAGCCATTCAATTCGGCGACCCCTCTGCGGCGCACGCTCGTGTCCGCTGACCTTGAAGCTTTCGAGGAATCATGCTCGCTCCTTGAGGCGCTTGCACTCGACGACGAGGATGTAAGGCTTTCTCTGGCTCGCGGCATGGCCTTCCCAGATGAGCACCATGGAGTGCGCTGTCTGGCAGATATACTCGAGTTCATCGACCGTGGCGACTATCACCCGCTCTGGACAGACCTCCCTGGCGATAATGCCCAGCGCGAGCGTTCCTTTGACTTTTGCAAGGCAGCACTCATCAAGGCAGTCGTCGAGATCGCAGGCGAGGCGAAAAACGTAGACGTGTTGTGGGATGACTCAGACCAGAAGCAGCCAGGCGGAGCGCTTGTCGCGCAGATGATTCAATGGATTAAGACGCACACGGACCTGAAAGATAATAACAGAGACGACCTTTTAGTCTGCGCTACTTTGACTTTAGGAAATCTTTTGCGTCATGGTGTGTTCTATTCCTTGTCCTTCAGGAGAGCTGTTTTCAGAGTCTGTATTATAGGCGCACACTCTGTCACCCTAACAAGCCCTCCTATCAGCATTGCCCCCGATCTTGCTGCGTTGCTACGCCCGGAAACGGATATCAAAGTCAAGCATGGTGTCATCGGTTTGCTTAAGCATCTCGCGTACGCTGCGCCCACTCGTGCACCTCTTGGAGAGGCTAGTATCATCAAGAGACTCGTCGGCTGTAATATCTTCCAGCCGTCCTCGGATATCGCTGAAATGGTTCAGGTCAATGCCATCGGCGTCGCAAAACACTTGTGCAGCGGCAATGGTGAGTCTGTGAAGGTTCATCGTCATATCTGTCTCGAAAGACGAGACAACTCATGGTTTTTGAAAATAGCTAAGAATTGCTACGATTTGACGGTACCATCTGAAGGGCAAGGTCCGGAGACCACAGGGTTACACCAGATCCTCAGCCTCGTCAAGCGTTCTGACACGACCGCAGTCAAGAGTGAGGGTACTCGCGTTTTCGTTAACGTCATCCGGACCTTTGGCATGAAGATACAAAGGACGGGGAGAGGCGGAAGACAGCGATGGGCGTTGTCAGTTCTCCAGCCCTCGCTCTCGCCCTGCACAACTCGTCGGGCGCAGTAAGAAGTACCCGATCCTCGTAAACGAAGGAATCGTCGCTCTCACGCTTCTCAGTATACAGTCTGGTGCGTCATCGCGGCGATTTTGTTTTCGCCACCCCTTGCTCACAACTTATTTTCTGCTCCCCCCCAACGCGACACTCTCATTTCCCTTCCGCGTTATCCGGTTATAGCAAATATTGTACTCGATGCAATCACGACGCCACTGCCGCACGAGGTTCAAGGAGCTCTGCCCCTGGCTCCGCAGGGGACAGCGAGATCGGCTCACCGGTGACCGCGCCTGGCCGCACTGTCGACACGCTCGCACACCTTCTCAGACGCCACCAGGCGAACGTGCCCGAAGAAGTGCGCGCAAATGCATGCATACTATTAGGCCAGGTCGGCCGCGAAGGCGGTGTCGATACGGAGCGCATGCCGGAGCTGGCCAAGCTAAAAGCGGAGCTGCGACCACTTATTGTCAGTGCTGCCGACGCCGAGAAGGAATCTCGCCTGAAGACGGCGGCAGTCGGCGCGTTGCAGCGTTGGGGATGAAAGAGTTCTGGAGTTTTCGCACGTATTTATTCAGTTGTCCATTCGCTCTCGTGTATTCCTGTCGCTTGTAGCGCTATGTGTTTTCGTGAACTAATATTTCGTACTTTTGCGCACTGTAGATACCGCTGTTTTTTGGTGCACATCAAATCCTTTCGGAGGGTCTGTGGGATGATGAGGATGGCCAACTGTGCTAGATTTTGCCGCCATCCTCTCTCGTGTTCTAAACTCTGGACTTTTTGTTGTGCTGATCGAATGAAATGAATTTTGCATCTCGTGTCTGCGCGTACACATGCTAACTTCTCTTCCACCCTACCTTGCCTGCACGTAATCGTCGATCTTCAAAAGTAGTGTTACCGTCTCCGTCGCGAGTTCGAGCGCACTCGTCGACACCAACAACGGCTGTACGACGTCCTCTTCAAGGATGTTAGAGATTTGTCCCTGTTTCCACCGTCAAAGTCATTCCCAGCATAAAAAAGAAAGCAGGCACACCTTCCGAACGTTTATGCCCGCATTTCGCTCCCCGAGCGCATGACGATTGCGCAACTCGGTGACGATCGCGATAGGGTTGAGTCCAGCATTTTCAGCGAGTGTTGTCGGAATGACCTCGAGAGCGTCGGCGTATGCCTGGAAGCAGTACGCCTCCATACCAGTGAGAGCCTGAGCATATTGCGAAAGCATTCGCGATACGTGGATCTCTGGCGCACCACCACCACCGATTAGCGCGCTAAGACGGATGCAGACGACTCGTTGAGAGTGGAAGAAAAAATCAGGAACTGACAGGCGTACCGCTTCTTGACAAGACAACGTACGACGCATAGCGCGTCATGGATGGAACGCTCGCATTCATCGAGAACAAGCTGGTTGCTGCTCATCGCGAGGATGCTGACTGTGCGCCCCCTATTCTTCACACCCGTGATCTTAACAACTTTTACACCATCATTGTTCATCTCTTCCACGAGATCTGCATATCCAAGCTTATCCTCTGTGAATGCCTCGATGTCCGCGACAGGCTTGCATCCCAGACTCTTTGTGAGGAAGTCAATCTCATCGCGTTCGACATCCTTGACGGCGAGAATGTTGAGGCGCTTGAGGAAGGTGAGGGACGTGTCGTCTACCGCGTCGCGGAGGATAGACTTCTGAATGAGCAGGACGTTACAGCCACTCTTTTTAATCTTTTTGCAGATATTAAGCAGGTATGTGCGTCCCTCCTTGATGACCTTGTCCATTTGCCGATAATCATTTATGACAACTGTGTTGTCCATCTACAATGCCCGTCAGTTATCGTCCAAAATCAGTGGGAGTTGGCAGCTAACGTCAGGTTTGGGAGCACTGAGGTGGAACTGGATAAGGCCAATTTTC
Source organism: Multifurca ochricompacta (assembly GCA_022496185.1). NCBI lineage: Eukaryota > Fungi > Basidiomycota > Agaricomycetes > Russulales > Russulaceae > Multifurca > Multifurca ochricompacta. The sequence goes on along the minus strand of WTXG01000003.1, from coordinate 336,995 downwards.
GCTTTCTCAATTCTTGTCGGGCCGCCAGCTGCGACAACGACGTTTTGGTTAAGGACGACGCCATCGATAAGTTCTGTATCTTCTATTGTACCGCCAACCTTCTTAACGATGCGTATATCTCGTAAATCTACGTTTGAGGAAGTGGGTGTGACAAGGCGAGTAACAGCAGAAACGGCAATAGGTGCCAGGGTGGATGAATATTGAGAAACGATCTGTGCACTCGGTGAGCTGGGTCAAAAGTAAGCAAAATTTATGACTTGCCTTGGAGTTCAGGGACGTGCTTGCCACCCTTAATAGCGTATTACGATCGTTTAGATCAATTGGGGTTGATATTTCAGTGAGGAATTCGACAGCCTTGGCCGATGCCTTCAAAAAAGATTCGGCGATGATTGTTGGATGAATGCCTTTTTGAAGCATTTTCTCGGCTGCTCCGAGTAGGCTTCCAGCGAGGACAACGACGGATGTGGTTCCATCACCAGCTTCGACGTCCTGGGCTGCCGATAAGTCAACGAGCTATTCAGACAGTAGATATCAGCATCACATCGTGAATATTAAGAGGAGCGCCTGCCTGCTCACCATTTTCGAGGCGGGATGCAAAGCCTGAATGTTTCGCAGAATAGTAGCACCATCATTTGTTACAAGGACCTCTCCTTTGGCAGTTTGGATCTGTTAGAACGATGGTGAGAAAGACGCGAGAAAAATCGCGGGTTAGATGTCTCGAACCATCTTGTCCATTCCACGAGGTCCAAGTGACGTTCGCACGGCATCGCTGATCGCTACGATGGACCACGCTCGGAATAGATTTTTCGGCGATTTTGGAACGGAACGACAAACCTTTCGCAGCGATCAGGTTGGACAAGCGAACTTCCATTGGCTTTCCCTGCACGCGTGTTCATAAAACCATGATATACAGAAAAAATTAATGAGGATATACCCTGTCATTGAAAGACTTATTTGCACCAGAAGTAGATGGAAGGGGTGCTCTTGGAACTGCTGGAGCTGTTACCGAAGTCATTGTGTACTTTGTACCTACTTGTCTTGTGTTACTGTGCCCATGCCCACGCCTATGCTCATGCCACAATGATCTTGAACGGTCCGGACCTTGCCGTCCGTTAATCATCACGTGAATGAACGCGTAATTGAAGAATTGAAAAGGGGGAACTTCCACCCACCTACCTACTACTACAACAATCCTGAAATGAATTTTGTGAGTTTACAAAGTATTTTATCTTCCCTTTCTCACCTTTATTTTTGCCTCTAGTTCGGTGAGGAAGATGATGCAGCTCCGGGGGGCCCCGCTGGCTTATTTGCCCAGTTCGCACAGTATGGCAATCATGGCCGTTACTCTCTCAGATGCCTCCCCATTCACAATAGGTTTACAGAGGATTCGGAGGAGGATTCGGTTATCCCAGGGGTCAAAGATCGAACCCGGGATCCTACGATGAGTATCTCAAGGCATACAGTGTCGCCATGCTACCTGGGCGTGAACGAGAGAACTTGAGTTATGGTGGGAAGAGTACGTTGCAAAATCTATCAATACTACTTGATTTCTCTTACCGACCAAACAAGTCATCTTGCCACCATCTGCTCTCGCCCAACTCACTTCCCTTGATCTTGAATCACCATGGATGTTCAAACTTAGGAATCCTCAGAATCCTGCTGCTTCCACCCATGCTGGCGTCCTTGAGTTCATTGCTGAAGAGGGAGTCGTTCACCTCCCTTATTGGATGATGAAGACTCTGCGATTAAACGAGGGTGATCCCGTCCGTATCACCGGCACAGAGCTCCTTAAGGGCCGGTTTGTCAAGCTTCAAGCCCAGCATGTCCACTTTCTTGAAATTTCAGACCCTAAGGCCGTGTAAGGATGCATCCTCATTGGCCTATACTCTCCTAAGTCACGTTGTTACAGCTTGGAGCAAGCCCTCCGTAATTTTACCGCTCTCACACAGGGTGATATCATTGAGATATCTTACAATTCCATTATCTTCGGCTTACTCGTAATGGAAACAACGCCCGGCGGCGAGGGTATCTCAATTCTTGATACCGACCTCGAGGTCGACTTTGCTCCACCCGTTGGTTACGTTGAACCCGAGCGCCCCAAGGCCGCACCGCCCTCAACGATGGCATCCAAACTTAACATTGACCTTAGCCCGCAGACCCCCGGCTCCAGCCGCCCCGCAAGCTCAATAGGCGGGAACTTTGCTGGCACAAGCAAGGCTGGCACTACTGTCAGCAAAGATGGTGATGCATGGGAGACATTCAAGGGTCGGGGGGAGACTCTTGGGGGACGGAAGACGAAGGGGCGCGGGATCACGCATCGCGCCCCCGAGCAAGTCCCAGTGTCGAGCAAGATCATTCGGACTGAGTGAGCCACCCGCGGGCCTTGTTATAGCCTTGCTGATATGCCATAGTCAACACCGCGTTGTTGTGAACGAAGACCTCGAGAGTGAAGGGAAAATTCCCGCTCCTCTTAATCTTCCATTCGGTAAATTGTTCTTCGGCTTCAACATTCCTCCATATACTCCTCCATCAGTACCCGAAGAGGAATCACCGTCAAAGGTATCTTCTTTTTGTGCTAGTTAGCTTTCTAGTCGCTCACACACTCCGAGCCTCCGACTGCCTTTGTCGGAGCTGGCAACTCGCTCAACGGGCGAGATACTAGCTCCTCCACTCAAGGGAAAGGCAAGGGAAAGGCTACGGACAATACAGGGGACAAGAAATCAGACGAAGCGAGTTGGGGCACAGGGCAGGGGCGAAGCCTTGGTCCGCGGCCGTCAAATGGGATTGGTACACGGACGTTCGGTACAGGTCTGGTTGGGGTAGGTGGTGCGAGCATACCACGTCTTCCGCAGCGCTCCAGCAAGAAGCCGCCGGGTCGCGAACGCAGTCCGACGCCTGATTTTGGTATTGATGATGATGACGATGCGATTGTGATTGATAGCGATTTGGAATTGGATTAGGCATTGAGCTACGACGGTTGAGTCGTGTACACTTTATCACAGCAGCAATCAAAGTTTATATTCTGCCCTCATTGATCATTGCGCAAATTATGTGCCATTCGACCAGACTGGACATTTCGCGATGTAGAAGTAGCAAGTCAGGTGAGTCCTGCTGCAACCATCTACGCACGTACACTAGTAGTATAGGTCACCTAGGCGGACATCTGAAGCGTCCAGGAAGCATGCAGGATGTGTATCCTTCCTTAATAGACCCTACGAAACCTATAATCGCACCGGCGAGAGAGCCAGTACGTGAGCTTCAGCCTTGCGCTTTCGGCTCGTAAGGCAGCCCACACCGGCAGCCCACACCGCAAGCACACCTTTCGAAGAAATACTACCAGCCAGGCTGAATGTCGTAACAAATTGGATCATCTATTTTTCTCACAATATGCTTAAAATCACCGCTGGATGTTAGGTGTCTGACTTCACCAAATTCATGACCAGTTAAAGCATGACTACGCCGACTCCTCGCCCTGCACTTCTGTCCTCTGTTGCGCTTAGACCGGCAAGTGGCTTAGACCGCCAGTTATACAAATAAAATTCAGTAGCCCATCTCCAGATCCAAACTGTACGTGATTTATTAGCGAAAGAAGCTAAACAATTCGGTATAAACACGCTACCTTCAGTTCTTGCAAGAACAGTGAATTATCCATTAGTGTGAGCGCATTAAAGACGTCGAATTTCGCCTGGTCAGCCAAGATAATAGCGTCGCCAATGAGTTCCGTCAACCGACGTTTTAACAGTCCAAGCTCGTCCGCGTTCTCCACAAAAGCGGTGTCGGACGCATAGTAATAGAGGTACGCAGCCTCCAGGAGGTTATACCGGGGGTGCGATACGACTGTTGATGGAAGTGTGTAGTATGAGAAAAAGTCAGTAATAGCATGCGTTTCCGGATTCTGACGTACGAACAGTCAGTCTTGGACAGATAGAGAAGAGTGGAAGAAGAGTGTACCTCGACAACATACGTCCACACGACTTGACCTGGCCGCCGTCCTGTTGAGGCTTCTTTTTCCCCGGTGCCACGCCCACTGAGGAATTGATGTCGTACATCCTCCTCCTCTAGCAGTGGGACCATATCGAAGCGTTCCATGTATCTCCGGTACAGGTCTGTGACAGCGGAGACATCCCTCTCCTCCATCTCCCTTAAACCAGCGCGTGAAAGCACAGGGGTAGACGGCACTTTGAACTGTCGGATCATGCGAGCGATGGTCATGTTGCGGGGCACATATGTGAATTTGACATCGACAAGCTTAGCCACGTTTAGCGTGCGGTGATAATACCTGGACGTAGAGATGGGCGTAGGGATCACGATGCCCGCGGTGTAGATTGCTTGGAAAACGCCTTTGAGATGACATTGTCGAGTGACCTCTTTAATCAGTACTGGAGCGAGACGCTTCGAGCGTAGTTTCTTGTGCACACAGAGATAATTTATCTCAACGGCACGAAGGTCACTGGGGACGCATCAGTAAAGACAGAAGACAGAAGGAAACGGCGCGGAAGATTCACTTCTTGCGAACGCGAAGATGTATGGGAACACCAGAGATGAAGGCGACTAGCTTCTTATTGGACGAGACGCGAACACCGATGTGCCACTCCCTGTGCCATCCTGGGGGTTTCAAAGCCCTGTGAGTCAAGAAATTAGAAAGAAGGGAGGGCGTAAACTAAAACTTGATGTACCACTCTAGGAACTCGGCCGTGTATTGGAATCGGAATGCAGCTTGGTCATCCTCAACGTAGTTGGCTGATAGAAGCTCGTACACCTCTTTAATCTGCAGGAATCAGAGTAAGTGAATCGTCTTGCAAGGATGGGGTGGGCCTGTCCTAACCTGGCCAGGTTCGGTTATGTCGAGAATACTCCATTCGAAATCCCTGGGAAGGGGGTAAGGATCTTGCCTCACTTCTTCACTGGGCTTAGATGGTTCAATATACCCGTCTTCATCTGGAGCGCTATCACCTGAACCGGTATAAGTGAACAGAACTTGCGAGCAAGGAGCATACGACGCACCGTAGTGGGGAACGGGCTGAGTCCCCCAGAACTATGCCATCGAGGTGAGAATGATACTCGATACGTTCCTGCAAAAAAAATGGCACACCCTATGATCCCCGGCATCCTTCTTATTCTTCCCTCCCAATCCAACTTTTCCTTCAGCCACGTCCTTCAGCTTGAGCTGTTTGAGTAGTTGGCGCACGGTTTCCTCGTCAGCTGCGGGAGAATTCTCGCCGTGCTCATCTTTGACTTTTGCGACCACTTGGTCAACGACAGCCTGTGGTACGGCATCACCTTTGAGCGCAGAAATTACCCGCGCGACTTTGGAGCGTTTCTTCTTCTTCTTTTTAGACGTTTGGGATGGACCCGACTCAGTGTAAGCAGTTGCTGGGGCGTCGGTCTCGGATTCTGAGCTAGACTCATCACCTGCTCCAGCCTCAGCCTCAGCTGGAGCTTGTTCTTCTAAAGGCCCGGTGATCTCTGGGGCTTTAGCTTTGTTGGAGGCCATCTTAATTGAGAGTGTAATTAGGTGAACTGACAATACAGTGAGTGAGCACGACGAGCAGGCCGTGGGGCGAACGCGTCAGTGCTGTGATTGCGATCGTCATTCACTCTCAACATGTGCCTTGTTACTTTTTATAAACCCGTACCCAGCACCTACTTGCCATGTATATCATCCTATGTTCAGACTTATTGCCATCCAAGGAGTCTAGCTCTATGTCGACCAGGAAGTTGCTTTACATTGCAGTTATGGCTGCGGGTATACAAGCGTAAAGGGAAGACGTGGACGAGAAACGAGAAGGGGGAACGATTTAAAAAAAAACGGAGATTACTTTTAGAACGCTGGTGAGCTGCCACCAAGAGGGCTTAACTTAAAAGGTGGCACGAGAGACTTTAGGGAGAAATTTGCGAGATGCTGCTAGTTACACTTGTGCAGAGACAGGGAAATATGAAGCGTTTCAGTCTAATCGCATGCCGAGTAAGGGTCACACTAATCAGGCGTCGAATGAATCGGGTGTGAGGTAGTGTGGGGGATGAGGTGTGTTGATAGTGCGTTTTGGTGCGACTCGGGTTTAAGCCAAGTACGCCATTCGACATGCCTGCACCACAAGGACAAGATATACATCGCGCTACGGTTGGTCGATTCAGAAATCTGGACATAATGACCACATTCTTGTGGCTGTTCCAAAGCGACTGCAAACGGCGTTGTGGATAGATACGATTATGTTATATATGAGTATGAGAAGCGGAAAGAGACAAGACAAGAAACGCCGCGGCTTCAGCCCATCATCCGATATGGTGATCATGTGCACGATCACGTGATTGACCGTCTCACACTCGTCATACTTGCGCCCTTGCAATCTATCTCCTCTCCCCATGTCAGTGTCAGTGAACCCGAAACCGAACCCTTGAGCTCAGGCCTTATGGTTTTCCTCGAGAATTTGTCCTCAGACTGCCCTGATGCAGACATCATTCTCCGTTCGCAGGACTCTCGTGAAGTTCGCGTGCCAAAGTTCTACATTGTCAATAGTAGCTCTCCAGTCCTCGCCGAGCTACTACAGGTCGCTTCCCACCTCAGCATCCCCACCCCTTCAGATGTTGGAGAATCCCACTCGCTCATCCAGCTCACACATGACTACATCGTCCTAGTCAGCCTTCTAACCTACATTTTCCCTGTGTCCCCACTCTTCCGTCGACAATACATCAAGTCATGGAACTCCTTTCGGTGGCTCAAAGTTATAAGATGGATGCAGTGCTGACTCACATTCGAAACAATATTTCTTGCCAGCACCTAACATTCTTTCGGGACGAGACCGCATCTCTTATTTATTCTCTTGCCCAGATTTATGGGCTTCACCAAGAGGCACTCCGTGCAGCGCGCACCACCTTGAGTTTCTCAATAACAATCGAGGATATAAAGTCGGACGGCGACCTCGATATTATGTCAGGGGCGTCTCTCTATGAGCTCTGGAGATATCTCAGAGAGTTCGTGATAATCTTGCATCGGACCTTGGCACGCTGAATGATTCATCTTGTGAAACGCGCACTCACTCCGGTATCCTGAGCTATGTCGACTACTACATTTGGTCCATAACAGAAAACCCTGCTTTCTTCAATTTCACAGAATCTCAAATTGCCTTAGCGCGGCATGTAAATGTAAAGAATAAAAGCAGTCGGGAATCTCGTGGATGTTCATCCTGCGCAAGCATATCCAACGAGACAGTGGATACATCTTGGGAACATCTCACAGCCGTTGTTCATGGATGCTGGACAGGGCGAGTGTTATTGTCGTAGATATATCACAGATCATAGTCGAACGCTTTTTCAGGCTGAATCAGGTTTTTTACTCGTTAGAGGAGCAGATCCCGGAAGTCACACCAGTTCGTGTAGCAGTGCCTCAACTGCAACTAGATATTCGACAATGTCAGGACCGGAAATCATATTTCAGTCGTCCGACTCTGTCAACGCGAAAGTTGACAAATCGGTGCTGGTCATGTCCTCGCCGTTCTTCTCTGATATGTTGTCCCTTCCTCAACCTCCTGACCATGAAGTCATCGATGGCCCTCCGGTGGTGCGCTTATGGAGAATGCAGAAGTGCTGAATGGCCTTTTTTTTATCTTGTATCTAGTCCCATCCGAGATACCTGAAACTTACGACGGGATCTTGAGTCTTCTCGCTGCCTCCGAGAAGTATGACATGGACGTCGTCTCGTCCTCAATACGTGCCCATATTAGCTGCGGCGGGCTACTCCAGCTAACTGGGGCCAAAGCCTTTCGTGCTTACGCTTTGGAAAATAGCAAAGGACTCCCTCAGGAAAAAAACCGCAGCTCCTCCCCGAGATATTCAAGTGTCATTGAGTGATCTATAGTAAGACGGGCGGCAGCCTCCATTTCCAAGTTCATCACTATCCAAACTTGCTCACTACCGGAAGCGCTGCAGAGATAGCGTTCTTTCATGCCTCAAATGTTCTGTGACTACCATGCAGGGCCATCACAGATCTGGGTCGGTTGTTCTTTGTGCCTTTAGTCGACACCTGATGATAGCGCTTTTCCCGACTGACTGGACGTTGTTTTTTCGCCCTACATTGAAGCTTTGTGGCCGACTTCCACATCCCCACTCCCTGGACCTTCAAATATCAATATCCGTCAGGACTACTTGTCGGGCCTGGAGCGTCACATCGACAATACAGACTGCGTCTCCTGTATGAGGATACACGCTCTAAAAGGAGAGACGTTCTTGGTGGAGTTACAGAATCAACTTGCGCAAGCACTGGATGTGATACGTAACCGTTTCTTTCCGGGGGGATTCTGAGGAAATCGAACAGCCACTGATTATAGATATCCTGGATGACGACTCGGACCAAGATTCAGAGTCAGAGTCAGAGTCTACTCCTGAAGATCCTGAGGATCCATGACATTCGCACGACGGCGTCGGTGACAAGGTGTTCAGGGGATATATAATATAATGGATTGTTGAACTTGTCTTATGTTGGTTGTTAATAGTATGGATGCCCCACGAACAGGCACGGGTTTTCGGTTTTTGATTGGACACGGTGATGGATTCTCCGCAAGCCTACCCCTCCATTCACTGATAACACAAGCCTGCAAAACCTTATGCCTCCGAAGACAAGAACTGAGCATAGTTCCCACAAATGTCTCCAGCCGTTTGATGTGCCTTGACGCCACCGACAACCGCACAGAGAACATGACGGATGACGACGATTTATAACTTTACTCAAGGCCCATCTAAATAGCCCCGACGCCCATTTGCTGTCTCTAAAATTGCTTCCCCAATCTTCAAGTCCATTTCGGAGTCGGTTCGCCAACTTCGGTGGTGGAATTGTTTTTCATTTTATGAGCTTTGTGCAACGGACACATCTCGTCGCTTCACATGCTGTCCTCCCAAGTACTGAGCGACAAATACAAGCACCCCGTTCAACAGCCCAAGGATCAGATGCGGTGGGCTTGTAGGTATTCACCTTCAAAGCATCACGGCTAAATATTCTAAGCAGCGGACGCGCTCTTGCACATTGGCAGACAGAGACCTAGCACGGTTTACTTACAGTTTGGAGAAATACCAGGGTGATGCCAGACGGCACAGAGCACCCTGTTGCTAACATTTTACTATTAATGCGAGTGTTCATCACGGCACTTGGCGTCCAGTGATGGTCTTACCGGCTGCACTCCGTCTATTACGACAAGTCCACATGGTGAGACCGAACTCCAACATGGGTCACCCCCACTGTCTATAAAACCAACCACTTATCAACACATGACAATAGAGCAGCTCGGGAAAGGTAAGCTGATGGAAGTGCCCTCTTCATACCTAAAAATACGAAAGACTACTCGTCGATTGCCAGAGTGCTACCTGTGCGCCTTCAACACCCGTCGTCTTTTCTTGACACGTTCCGCTAGACTGCCTGCTTCTGAAGGGCTAATTTCCACGTGCGAAGCACCCCCATTCTCACAAGTGTCCAAAGTCCGCATTTGCTTCGCCCGTCGCTTGCGTGCTGAATGACTTGGAGCTGAGAAATAGTCTTCTGCAGCTTGCGAAACGGTCGCGCCCTGTTTGCCTGGTGTAGGGACGGGAGTAAGCAGACCATAGTCTGAAAATGCTTTTAAGTCGGCAGTGAATAATACCTTTAGGAAACAATTAGCGTGTACATTTTAGCGAGGCATGTAAGCTTACCGAATGGGCCCAGCCAGCATAGTCACCCCACACACCGTGAAACCTTTCACTAATGACATCGTACAACTTTGGGGACATCGCCTGCTTGGCGCCAGATACACCGCGGAAGCCGTAGTGTTTCATGGCGATCTGGTGCACGTGTGTATCGACGGGAATGACTTCAGGCTGCTCACGGGATTAAAACAGCGGGAAAGTGCAGCCATCAACGATGCCTGACCTTGTCGAGGCTCATAAGCAAAATACAGTCTGCGACTTTACGGCCAACACCCATTAGTTTCAACAGCTCCCCCCGAGCATCTTCGGTGCTCATGTCACGAAGGGTATGGAGCCACCTTTCTGGACCTTCGTTCCCTTTCTCCGATGGGCTCTCTCCATGCGCATCCATGAGCATTTTCGCAGTCTTCTGGATAAAGTCGGCACGGTAGCCAAAACCAAGAGAGCGGAGCGTTGTGGCGACATCAGGCGCGGAGAGACGCGATGGTGGAGGGAAAGGATGGACACTCTCCGGTTCTGGATCCGATGTTGCAGTGACATAGCTAGGATCGCCGTCTGATTCGGACGGAGTGAGGATTCCGGTCGCAATAGTCGTAGGCGGCGCAATCGACAAGAGCGGAGGGGAATAATGGGTGCAGAGTGACTTCACCATTTTCGTAATTCGGGTAATGTTATTGTTCGAGGAACATATAAACCTAAATGAAGAGGTGATGAGCGAATCGCACCACGAAGAGCGAACTAAATGTGAGGGCGCACGAGATTAAATTCTCCCATGGGTCTTGTCGAAGCATGCGGATACCCTCAAATCTCCACCTCAACTTGGCGAAGACGGGGTCTCTTTCGCTCCACTCGTCATATAGTTTTACAAGATCAATGTCCAGCTGGAAGTAGTCTTTAAGCCAGAGCAAAGTCTCTGCATTACGCGCAGATTCGATCTCTGGAGGCACTAGCAGTTCCGGAAAAACAGAGCGGTAGAAGAGAATTTCTGGAGATTGGCGAAGGCACACCACGCGATCCTGTAAGCAGAGACGATACTCATGGGAAGGATCCGATGGTGATGTCACACGGAGGGGGTATATTGACCAGCGGAAAGATTGACCACATTTGAGTACCGCTGCGAGCGACAACTGAGCCAGGGGAAGTGGAAGTACATGAAAGCCGACCTGGGCTGCCATCCGTCGTGGAAAGCAATAAAGATGGTGCGCGTACAAGTTCAAGTTTAAGTAACGCGCCTAATCATGCGCGCGACGATGACCACGATACGGGCCGTGTCAAACAACACAAACTACCACGGTCACTATATGGCCAGCGATGGAAACTCGTTTCTTCCTCGACTTCAATCCGTCTTTTACGCCCGCTTCGATGAGCTCAGAGGCCCTGAAATAGCATATCAAGTTCCTGAAGGCTTGATCGCCTCCTCTGCCGGGCCAATTTCTGGTGCAGCCTCGCCCATTCCGTCTGGGAGCTCGCGCGCCTCCAGTATGGCCTTTACATCATCCGACAGACCTGAGCCACGTATAAGAGTCGCTCCTCAGAAAAATCATCCCCCATCTAACCGCACTCTGCTCAATTTTGATGACATTTCCAAGTATATTATCGCCCAGAGCCCCCTCTGCGGGCGCCTCGTAACTTGCACAGCGGGGATATACAAGGTACTAGGTTTTCCAGTTGAACTATTGGGGAAATACCAGCGAAACTACCTTCGGTTCAACGTCTGCTTTGTGTTTGGCGCCTCGGCGGATCTGAGCTGTTATGAGCCTGTCGTTCGGAAGGTGAACCGTGTCTTGACAGCGTGTGAGGTGAGCTTGCGTCTGCGTCCATGTTACGCGTATAAGAGCTACATATGATGCTCTGAACGCCTAAGGAAGAGTCGTCGTTCCTATCGTCCCCAGAAACTTCATTCAAAATTCATGCGATCTTGGAGCAGCTTTATGAGGATTTGAACTCTTATTCGGAGACCTCTATCCCCATAGACAATTTCAACTCCATAGAGTTAAAGATATTCCCTTTCTACCCAAACCCACCCCCAGTGGAAGACTGGATGGTGCCTGTGGCCCTCATCAACTTTGACAATATCATTGAGCAGAACTGGGATCTGACCATGGCAAAGGTGGGACAGCTCCTGTCATTGGGTGTCCCGCCGTTTCAAATAATGATCAGGTCTGCCAATACATTGATGGTATTAACCACGTCGCCCGAATCGCACACCTCGCTGGCTGTGATGTTATCCTGACGCGCCAAGCCATCTCACATCTATTGTAAGGAGATCCACCTCTCTCAACCTGTCCAACAAAGCACATTTCGTATTTAGATATTATCAGGTCATTATGACCATCGACATATTTCAGTATGCGAACATGTACACACTTCGCAAAAGTATCCAGTGGCTTGCTGATGAAACACACGTGAAAGAGGAATGCGGTCCGTATGTTAGCAAAGAAGGTGAAGTTACAATGTGCGGTCCCGCTCATACCTGGCTAACGTCTCGCATCATCTAGGGAGGACAATCCCAGATTGGCCAATGCTCCTTCATCTGTATTCGCGCATGAGGCCAGGAAAAACGATCTTCGAGTGGATGCAAGAACACGACATCCGCAGCCTGGGCATCGATGTTCGCAGGTTAGCGAGTTTCGGCGTCATCAAGGCGCGTATAGTGGTCTTTTTTTTTTTAATAAATCTGGCGCAGCGAGAATGGCCGTATCTCACATTTTTGCACAGGGATTCTTACGTCGCGTACATCGCTGGCCAATACTGCTTGACGATGAAATCCAGCAGCCCACCGAATCCAAGCTAGCCACTCTACCTCCGTCGCCCTTCGGCCGAAAGCGCGCCACTAGCCTGACCGTCACCCCGCTCGTATCTTCTTCCATGCGCCCAAGACGGCGCACATCGGAGGCATCGCCGGCCTACGCGACGGTGAACACGCACTCGACGAGCGGTACCGTCTCGCTCCCTCCTCGCGCCGCCGAAGCATCGTTAGGGACGTTGCGCTCACGGGCGGGTCAGTTGAGCCCGCCGACCGTTCGTGTGCGGGAGTCCCGGCGCCACTCAACTGTCGCGCCTGCATCTCTCTTCGAGATTGCGCAGGCGCTGGGCGGGCCTTCCGAGCCCCGTCTGCAGCACACCATGCGTCCGAGACTCTCGCGCTCTCCTTCTTCACCTGCAATAAAGACGCAGACAAATGGGGGAGCCGCCCCTGCACCTGTCCCAGCAGCTCGGCCCTTGGCTTATCCGCCTACATTGGTGCCGCTACTTGATGGCGAGCACCACACGGACGAGTTATGTTGCCGCTTCGAAGTAGGATGGCCGACACTGGAACGCTGGTTGGTTGCCGTTGGAGAGGGCTCAGGAAATGGTGATTTTGGCAAAGTGTTAATAATTTATCGGTAGAGTGAGTATAGCGACACTTTCGAATGTACCAATAAGTTTGACTATGACAACGATGCGTCCCGACATGCTCCTTGTGAGAAATTACGTGGTCGCTGTCCTTGCAACGTTCATGGCAGCCCCCGGGTGATATATCTTGCGTCTGCCAACACTATCGTTACGGCGTCCAAACTCTTTGTGCGACTGTTCACGGTCACACCCAAGGCCATTTGAGGTGTTATAGTGACTCGGCGAGACGCGATGCCAGAAACTGATGGACCTCGCAATCACCCCGGCGGCTTCATGTGGTCATGCTAATGTCCGGTTCGTGTTGATGTATCCAGTTCCGTAGCATGAATACAAAAGGTGAGGCGACTCGCCCAATTTATCAGCTGGAACGATCTTGAATGATGTACCAAACGTATCTCTGACATCTCGGAGAAATTGTACGCTACAGGGACGCTTCAGCGAGTTACTCAGTGGCATGCATTTCACTTACGTTCTCTCTGTTGGCTCTGCCATTCTACAGCGCCCTACATCTTCGCTACCAAGCGCCATCATTAAAAGAACTAGCGTTTGGTGCTTCTGATCGACACATCCACCTCTTTCTATCTCACTAAGCAAAGATCGTGTAGCTTCTAAGGAGATATCCTCAGGTGCCACGCCTGGCCGTGATACTGCTTCGGCGCAGTGAAGAGCCGCTGTCGTGGTTTCTGCAACAAGCGAGAGCGCATACCCAGGAGACCTATAAAAACCTCACTATAAAGCCGATCAAGAAGAGGGGAAAAAGCCGCACTTCCCCCCCTCCTCGCCTTTGTAGACATCGGAGTAAAGGTAAATATCGGGAATGTAGCGGTTTAGCACGGAGCGAGCAGCCTCGATCATGCGATTAGAAAATTGTGGGCTCACGCGTACTGCGTGTCTGGAAAGCAGTTTAAGAGGAGCATGCACGATAAGAACCGAGTCGACGTACGCGATGCCTCGTATTCGCTTGATTTTTCCGGGTTCAATGAAATTGAGAGTTTTTACTTTCTTCACTATAGGACAAAGGAACAGAACCTCACCCCCGCCCAGCGGAGGTGACCCTCTTTTTTTAATCTTTGGACATTCATGAGCACGTGAGCAGAAAGAATAAAGTGTCACTTGCTTTGAGTTCTAGCCCATCAGAAATTCCGAACGGCTCGAGATGAGGAAGAGTAACAGTACGTATTAGATCAACCTTAAAGAAGGTGGTTAAATAAGTTACTTGAAGTATTTCGAATAGACAGACAGAAAGATCTTTGTCATCCGTAGTGATGCCTCTCAGTGTCAAGGAGAACGGCTTTTTCGAGAATGGAGCGAGCATGATTATCGGCTCCAAGAAATATCCTATAGACCGCGAGAGAGGACAATCATGTGTGACCGGACCTCCTGAAATGATACCGGGCTTAACGAGGATGGCGGTACCTATTCTAGTAAGCGACACAACGCATAGAGAAGAGATGACAGACCTGTGAGAGATATCTCTATGACGGTACCATTCGTAACCTTTTCCACTAGTCGTAGTAGGCTAACTTCATAGTCTGCTCGATTTCATTCCTTATTTAATGTCCTGATTATCTTAAGCATTGATTTGATATAGCGCACCGCGAAGTCCTGGGTTTTTATCATCTGGACGAATTTTGTCTATTTTAATGATTTACCGCTTAGCATAGAGAGAACTAAACGGTGACGAAAGTAAAGGTGACCATTGTAATGAAGAATGTTGGTCGTCCGTCGTCGTCGTCATAGTTTAAGTCATAGAACGCGTCAATCACGTGTATCAAGGCGCGCCTGCATCATCATAGTCACGTCGACATCGACGTTGCAATCCGAAGTTCTGTATCTTATGGTCATGTCCACTATCAATGCTCCTGCTATCAATGGATCTCATTATCCAGACTGGGAAGGTAGATACTATCATATAGATCAAGTTTTGGACCGTCCAGGACCACGAACAGATCCAGACTCATTCATGGCTGGGGAAGGTGTAAGTGATCTCACTGTTAATTTCTTAGTTATTTTATACACGCATTTCTTTTCCCCGTAGGTAAAGAATTTTCTACGGAATCAGTGCAAAGTTCTTGTCATCGGAGCGGGTGGGTTGGGATGCGAAATCCTCGCGAACCTCGCTCTGTCAGGGTTCAAGGATATACATGTCATTGACATGGACACGATCGATATCAGCAACCTTAATAGACAGTTTCTCTTTAGGTCCGTGTGTCAGCGTTTTGTTTTGCCAGAATCAGGCCAGAACGCCCTTCACGCAGACCAAAGGACGTGGGACAGCCAAAGGCTATCGCTGCGGCAGAGTACATTATGAAGCGTGTCCCTGGTGTAAAGGTTACACCGTGAGCCTTCCCCAACTGTATTGCTTGAACAGTCTTTATGACACTGAGAAAGATATCACGGCAAAATTCAAGATAAAGATGACGACTATTATATGCAATTCAATCTCGTCATTTGCGGCCTTGATTCAGTGGAAGCACGGCGTTGGATTAATGCAACGCTTGTGAATCTCGTAGATCCGGAGAATCCTGAGAGTCTCAAGCCGCTGATTGATGGTGGCACGGAAGGTCTTCATTCTCTGCCTCGCCTGCCTCGCCATCATACTGTCTCTGACTCACCTAAAGGTTTCAAGGGGCAGGCGCGCGTTATTCTGCCCACAGTAACATCATGCTACGAGTGCTCCCTCGACATGCTGAACAAACCAACAACCTTTCCTATCTGCACGATTGCAAATACTCCCCGTCTTCCAGAGCATTGTATAGAGTGGGCGTCAGTTTTAGAATGGCCAAGAGTGAAAGGAGGTGCGGGTTATATTTCTTCCAATAATCGAGTAGATGTTCAAATCTCCTGCAGAGACAAAGATTGATACAGATGATCCAGAGCATATTAAATGGCTGTGTGATGCCGCGCGAGCGAGGGCGGAAGAGTTCAAGATTGAAGGTGTTACATGGTCCTTAACACAGGGTGTCGTGAAGAACATCATTCCTGCTATTGCCTCAACCAATGCCATTATCGCGGGTATGTTGTACCACCTCGTCAACTCATGCATTCACTGTTCTCTAGCATCTTGTTGTAACGAGGCATTCAAGATCGCAACGAGCTCAGCGGCCTACCTCAATAATTACTTCATGGTCATCGGCACAGAAAGTGTATACTCATACACATTCGAGCATGAGAAGCGTGCAGACTGCCCTGTCTGCGGTGGAGAATCCCTTGATATTTCTATTCCGGGGAGTTGGACAGTTGAGCGGCTCATTGAGATGCTGGTCGAAAAGCAAGATATGTGCGTACCCGACACCTCGCGCCTGCCACCGTGTATTTAAACGGATTTTAATGCACATACAGCCAAATCAAGAAGCCTTCACTGTCAACTACAAAGAAACACATCTATTTCCAGGCTCCGCCGCAGCTCGAGGCAGCGACCCGCCCGAATTTGGAGAAAAAGGTGTCGGAGCTCGTACCAGACGGAGGGGATGTGACGGTGACCGCTACAACCCTTCCATTCAGCCTCTCCTTGCGCATCACGTACACTTGAACTGTTATATCGCACGCCAATTGCTATCAATTGTATTTGTTGTCCCATAGATCATCTATATCAGTACTCTGTACACGCCGAGCCCTCAGCTGAGTCAGCGTTGCCGAAACCCTAAACCTAACATTCGGGTTAAGGTCCGCTGAGTCATCCACTCTCGGGGCTAAGGCTTGCTAACACACCCGTTAAAAGCTTAAGCACTTTCCATCGTTCATCCATCACCGTTTCTCATCCACTCAAAAGTCAAAATGCCACCAAAAGCCGACATTAACAAAGCTGGCTGGGAACAAAGCGAATTTCCTATCCTCTGTGAGACATGTAGGTCTTGCTTTCTCACTGTTCAATCATGGGTTCTGAAAATAGACTCGTGAAGGCCTGGGGAATAATCCATTTATTAGGATGGTGCGCACATAGTCCGGTATCATACCTGCCCCCTGATGCCACTGGACTTACTTTATATTAACGGGGCAGTCAAAGCAAGAGTTTGGACGTGAATGTGGAACCTGTGCGCGCCCGTTCACGGTTTTCCGTTGGAACCCTGGCGCGGGCATGCGCTTCAAGACAACCGTGATCTGCCAGACCTGCGCAAAGACCCGCAACGTATGCCAGACGTGTCTGCTTGACCTCGAATACCACCTCCCGACGCAGGTCCGCGACACAGCGCTCGGCGTCTCGAACGAGGCTCCCACGAGCGACATCAATCGGGAGTACTATGCACAAAACCAGGAAATTATGGTGCGCTTTCTTTCTTTCCCCCCCCCCTCCCCCCCTTATTTTGGTGAGTTACTCAGTATTTATTTTTGACTTGGGTCTCGCGCACGGCAGTTCGCAGGAGGCGAGAATAAGCTGAATGATGGTCGGGCTTCATCAGCTGGGCGGGAGATGCTGAAGCAGCTAGCGCGGACGGAACCCTACTACAAACGCAACAGGCCACATTTATGCTCCTTTTACGCTAAGGGGGATTGCAAACGCGGCAGCGAATGTCCCTACCGGTGCGTTTCCTTTTTTTGCATTTTTTTTTTATCTGCGCTTTTATACCTGTGATTGACCCCACCACCCTTCTCTCCTCTGCGTCATCGCACAATTTATATAGACACGAAATGCCCGTGAAGAACGAACTGTCACAACAGAACATCCAAGACAGATTTTTCGGACGTAACGATCCCGTCGCGCGCAAAATATTGGCTGGGCATGCTGAAACGCAAGGCGTACAACCGCCAGAAGACGAATCGGTGGTACGTTTTATTGCGTTACCCAGAATCATAGCTCTCGGGCGTCTCACCTAAGACCCAGATGTCTCTATTTCTTTCCTCCTTGCCCGCATCTGCAACGGAGGGAACTATCCGCGCGCGTGTCATCAAGTCATTACCCGGTGTGGAACCCACATCTCTGCGCTCAATAGTTCATGTAGCCAAATCTAGGTAAATGACGTCGCCCCCCTTCTCGCATTCGAATACATCTCATATACTCTGTACCTCAGATGTGCATTTGTGAACTTTAAAGACCGCGCCTCAGCGGAGCGCGCGGCAGAAGCATGGGCAAACGGGCTTGACATGGATGGCGAGCGCCTTGGAGTGCGTTGGGGGCGGAGCAAAAATACCCCTGCGCAAGCTCCCGCTCCCGCCGCCGCTGTTGATGATGATGATACTGCATAGATGTCAGTCATTCGCAAGCCTGTTTATAGTATTGATTGATCATCGTGTATCTTACACCTTCTTGCACTCTACCAGCATGTTGCAATATATAGTAATGATAAAGAGAAATGGGGCATGAGTTGGGAGGAAAGAACGATCTGACGAATTGCTATGACGGCACAAGGGACCCTCCAATGATAACGGCAGTCAGCCACATTCCGAGAGGCATGATACCCGAACCAGTCGCGAGTGCCCAGCCAAAGTTAATGAGTCCGGGACCAGCTGCATGCCGCCCCAATGATGATTGTCAGGTGCAATTTAGGAGTGCGATTACGAGAGAAATAAATGACTTACGACATATACCCTCGATCCCCCACCCAATACCAAACAATGCCGCACCTGTCAATAATCGTGCGTCGACCCTTCCCTTTCTCGGAACGCGAACTGTCCCGACGTGATAGAGCACCGCTGCAAGTGGGATCGCGCCGATGGCGAGGTACACAAGTGAGGAATCAAACGCGGTATGCGCGGGTGTCAACAGGAACGCTAGCACGCGTCGCGGATCTGAGAGGTTGGACAACCGCAGAGCAGTTGCGAATGCGAATGCAGTACAGAACGCGATGGCCTGGCGCGCACGGACGACTGCTCTGATCAGGCGTGACGAGGCAAGAGTCAAGACAAGCGCCGCAGCGCCACTGGTGAGGAAGGCACTCCCGTGTGCGCCCAATGAAGGGTCTCCCGGTATGGGCGTGAGCGCATCATGGAGGAAGTGTGCGGTAAGCGAGGCGGTCACACAAAATGTTGCGGTTGCGGCGATAGACCTTGAATGAAGAGTAATCAATATCGTAAGCAGGAGATACAATGCGTGGATTAACGAAAATTAGGAACGACAAACCTGATGGAGAAATGTGACAGGCCGCAAATCATGTGTCTGGAAGAAGAAGGGATGGAAGGAAGGGGATGAAAAAGTATAATTTTGTCACCAAGAAA
The DNA here is from genome assembly GCA_022496185.1 of Multifurca ochricompacta. NCBI lineage: Eukaryota > Fungi > Basidiomycota > Agaricomycetes > Russulales > Russulaceae > Multifurca > Multifurca ochricompacta. The sequence continues at coordinate 317,777 of WTXG01000003.1, read as the reverse complement.
AGAACCCTCTTTACCCAGACGTGCAACCGTTGCTCATCTGTGTATTGGTAAACGGTTTTGTCGAGGTGAGTGATAAAACCATCTGGGACATTACTCGAGACCCACTTTTGCGCCTACACCAACAAGCAACCCAGAGAGTATGAGAGGAAGCAGGGCAGGATCCCGTATGGGGGGCCTTCCCCCTTCAATGAAAGCGACGGCAACGCCCCCGAGGATCAAGCCAAGGACAGACATAGTATCCTCCGTGTTCCCGCGTGCAGCACCATAGATGAAGCCAGAGATACCAAAGGTGTTTTTATTGAGAGAGAGGAAGGTCTGTACGGGTAAGGCTAGGCAGACGCCACCGAGAAAGGACTGAAGGGGAGTGGGACCAGGACTGGGACTAGAAGGGTACATGATATGATATAAATGTATGCGGGCGCGGGCGGGAGGAGGAGTGGGTGAAGCATATAAATATGATTAAATATGATTAAATATGATTAAATATGATATGTGATATGATAGGATATATGATAGGATATGATAGGAATAGGATATGATAGATGAAGGGAAAGGGGATCGTCGTTTCTGATCTGATCTTTGATCTTCAGAAACAGACCAAATTGAGGCACATGACCTCTCTTCACACCTTCACCTCTTCACACCGATCATCACTATCACGTCATTAATCGTATCACATGACATACCATACCAAAGCTCTCGGGCTCGGGCTTAAACTGGGGTGTGTGTGTTATTTATAGCTAGCTCTCTTATATATATTATATATATAATAGTGTCGTCTCGTCGAATAAAAGTCCACATCAGATCATATGTCATAGCTGTCCGTTTTAGTTTAACTACTTAGTCTATGAGCCAGAGCCAGAACCAGAGCCAATAATCTTCCCGAGGTCGAGGCCAATCTCTTTTGCCAAGTTCTGTTCCAGTGAAAAAAATATCGTCAACCGAGGGCTGAGGGAGGAAATGATAAGTAGACGAACCTCCAAGTCACTTGAGGAAATGGGGCACGTGAAAGAAACTTTGTTGCTTATGGTTGGCGAAACCGTGATAAAAAACACTTTCACGCCAACGGTCAGCTTGTAGCTGATTGACAAATCCCTCTGCGGCGAGCCGAGGCATCGTTCTGCGATATCGGTTATAATGGAAAGGTTCGGATCGACGGTATCGGTGTAGTCGAGTGAGAATGGGAATGTGAACTTCGTCGTAGAGCGTGATGGCAGATTCACATTATTGAGCGTCCCATTTCCGACAATCGTGTTATTGATGGGGTAAAAAATCTACAGTTGCGGTCACGGGTCAATACATACACACCACAAGTGTGCAAGTTACGACTCACATCAGCCTTCACGTGCGTGAGTTTTGCGGAGAAGTAATTTGGGTTGACCACCCTACAAGCGCAGGCATAAGAAGTGACCCACGCGCGGAGGACTACAAACACGTACTGTACAGGAAGACCCAAGTTTACTTGGATTCCGTTGTTTAGGACATTGACGCTTTGGGTAACAACTGTCGACTAAGACCATTTGACGTCAATCTGGGCATGATTCACGAATACGACATAAACGCACCGTGACATTACCGCCTCCGATGATCACGTCCGGGGGTTGAATCCACTGAAAATAGAAATGAAGCCATGACTGAGGAAAAAAACCCCGCGGCTGACGCACCAATGCAAGGCAGAGAATAATACTAATGACAAGTAGTAAAGTAACGAGGACGGTACAACAGAAGAAGCGACAGAAACACCGAGGCCCACTTCCCTAAAAATACGGCAACGGGTATCAGCACCACGAGACACTCTCAACCTGCACTTTGCAATAATACGCACCCGCGTCCAGAGGTTATGACCCTGCTGGTATCGCCACGTACGCAGGTTACGGGCACTCCTATCTAAGTATAAGCATCACAGTTTACGGGGACTGCATAAAACAGGTCCACGCACCCGGACATACGGCGAGTAGCATTGGACTCATCCGCGTAGAAAGATGGATCTCCCTTGGCCCCTAGCGGCTCCGTTGACTGCCCCTGCTGTAATGAATGGTTGGGTTCATCTTTGTATGGTTCCCGGTATCCGCTCTGATCAAACCTCTCGAGTGGACGGTGTGTATAGTACGGATCGAACTGCGAGGGATCCTGAAACGTCTCGTGCTGTTGGTTGTCGCCATAATATTGGTTAGACTCTCCGGGATTGTAAGGAGGCATGAGGGATGGGATGAAGAGTGCAAGGGAGGGGGGAATGGTTACGCTCAGGATCGCGCAGCAGGTGTGTGGAGTATGTTACAGCCATAAATAAACCTGAACAAACAGCCTCTGCCACCAAGGCTTCCAAAAGCCTGGGCCGCGGTGGCAACGGCAACAGAATAGCTGGACCCGCATTGTCACAGCCTCATATATGTAGAATATTTCACTCAGGCTCATCGTGAATGGGATTTGGACTTGGGGGAAGCGTGTTCAGTCTAACTATAAATATTATAATTTGAGCGGGAGCCCTGGCGCCCTTCCATGGTGGTGGCATGGTGGCGAATACCAAATTATCCCACGCTACCAGGAGGCGAAAAGAAAATCTTTGATAAAATCTATGATATGACAACGAAAATGACAATGACAACAATGACAATCCTTCTATCCATCTTATCACCAAATTACCTTCCGGCGGTTCGGGCTAGTGTAGGCAAGTTCGATTGAATTCCTCGCGGGTACCTTGGTAACGTAGGCCATTCGATTTTTATATGTATGGAAGTGTATTGCCAGAAATCCCTCTGTGCGCCTCCCTGTTATCCAATATATTTGGCTTTTATCTGGGGTTGAGCCTACTAAATGCTATGGAGATCATCCGAACAGTCTAGTCTGCAGCTGCATAACAACGTTCGCAACGGGTCACTCAGTTTCCACTTGTGAACCGGCACTCTGGCGCTCCAGGTGACACGATAGAAGCATCACGTGCTATGTTCTAACGCACCAACGCACCCTTTTCTTTCTCGTAGCTCGTAGCTTCGACAGATTCCTAGCAATGACATTCAATATTTATTTAAACCTAATACTACCTCAGCTCTTGTCTCTTTAGACTTGCGCTCTTTATACTTTTAGTACTTGAATTGTTACATCACCAAGGTGCAATATGCGCCTATCACTCCTTTTCCTGTATTTCCCGCCCGCTGTTTCCCCTGACCTGACTCAGTCGCTCAACGAACGATCTTAGTATATATTTGACTAGATACTAGACGCCTCGAGTCCTAGACTCGAGCTCCTGTGGACTTCGGTAGCTAATTAAGCTGTGTTATCCTTTTTTCTCCGGGTTGTCCTACGAGCAACCCCAGACGTCCGAACTGCTAAACACCCTCAGAGTCCCCAAATCCCGATCCCCGTGCTGACCGTAACATGAATCCTGAATCCTGTTGGACTTCCGTTCTCTAACTTGTCCTGTTTACAAACTAGCTATCTGAGTCACAGAATCATGTCCATCGGAACCCCCGAATCTCGAACCCTTTGAATACATACTCGATACGGCCTATCGACCGTAACATGACAGACGACAGTGACAGATTCTATGGCTACTTGCATTTGTCCTCTATTGGGGTGCGAGCATACTGATTGCGCTCAATATATGAGACAGCGTTGAAAGCGCTGCGCAGGTGAGAGGTTTCTATGGCCAAAGTCGTCCAAGCTACCCGTCGCCGGCGATCTGGGTCGTCTCCATCTTAAGTTACCCTCCCCACTGGATGCAATTCGTCCAGCACTTTGACGAATCACGTGATATAAGGTAAACAACAGAGAGGTTCCGGGATAGCGGTTCAACACGTGATGTAGAGTAAACAATGGCAAATTCTGTTGAACCAAGATACCGGTACAGAGAGCTCAACCCAACTCTCCCCCACTGCTGACATAATAATATATATTTTAAAAAGGAAAGTTATCAATGAAATATCTTTTTTTTTTTTGGAATTGACTTTATAATGCATGTCAATGCTTTGCCTAAGTGCACAGAACAAAATATCATTACAAATCAGTTAGGCTAAGATCAGATAAGGATTAGATAAGAACTTTGGCATTTTCGCGCATTCTTGCTAGCCTCGAGAATGAGCCACCCACCCTCTTGTTCCAGAACTGGAGCATACAGTGGTCCCAGAATTGGACTTGGTGCTTCTCTTTCTCACTCTCATGAACTCTTTGGGTCTTCTTGTTTTTCCTACATGTATCTTACTTTTGACAGTGGTCACAAGTCTTGTGCAGTAAGTGTAAAGGTACAAGATTAGATTTTATTTGTGCTTCAGGGCCTTGCCCAAATCATGCAACTACTGCCAGTACATAGTAACTACTGTTGTGAACATGAGTGAAGGGGGGGAACCACCATGTGCAAAACCTCTTGGTAGAGGGAAACAAGAGAGACAATGTGCAATAGAGGAGTGGAGAGGGGAAGAGAGCCTGTGTGTTGGAGAAGAAAGGTGTACTTACCCATACTACCCAATGTCACCAACTCAGACTCTTAATCCAGCTTGCAAGGTCATCTTGCCAAAGGAGGCCTTGTGAAGGCCCACACGTCCTGGATAAAGGTGAGCAAACCCTCAATGTAAGGTTTGCAAGTGAAGAGTATGTGTCATGGAGGTTGGTCAAGTTCCAGAGCCCAGTCAGGCAGGAATTGGAGGTCCTGTCGACAGTCGGAGTAGAGGGGCTAGTAGAGGAGCGCGTGAGGGAAGGTGAGAGGGGTGAGGTTGTTGCATGAGCCGAGCCGGTCTTTCATTGAAAATGTTGTCTATATGTCACATGACTTTGATTTGTAATGACTTTTTGTCGATCAACAATAACTTCCCTTTTTAAAATAAATATTATTACAAATCACAGTCATGTGACAATATTACCACTTTAGGGATGTCAGCGGTGAGGGAGAGTTGTACCGGTATCTTGGTTCAACAGAATTTGCCATTGTTTACTCTACATCACGTGTCTAACCGCTATCCCGGAACCTCTCTGTTGTTTACCTTATATCACGTGATTCGTCAAAGTGCTGGACGAATTGCATTCACTTACCCTCCCCCCGTCTTTGCTCGATGAAGTCTCGCATATGTTCTAGTAATAACGCCTATTATGCAGAATCAATATTGCCACGAAAATGTTTACAAAATACAAAGTAACAGAGTATGAGGGGTCAGACCAATCATGCCTTCCCCATCCCACACCGCCAGCCCCAGGAGAAAAATGGCTCAGCTCATCCTTGTCCCAGGAAAAAATGGAGCCCTCTGCCCACCCTGCATAGGCGGATTCAGGTTGCTGGCGCGAGAATGAACCCGTGAGCCGGTAGCTGTAGGAGTAGGGACGAAGCGGCGTGAGTCAGGAGTCCGAGGAACGAAACGCGAGGTTGCGTCTGAAGGTCCATGAGAAGTCAACGCTCGAGGGGTGAAGCGATTAGAGGCCACAGGAGCAACACGATGGGCTGAAACCGCCCCGAAAGCAGGATCGGATGGCGTGAACACCTGCTGTGCTTGGTTTCCGTCGCCAGGAAGTTGACCACGAGCCTGAGAAGAGATGCCACCAGTAGTACCAGGTTGAAATGTTCCTTTAGCCTTCCCCCGGCCAACGGACGGAGGTGGCGGCATCATCTGCCGCTCGTACGACGATCTCTGCTGAACTTCCAGGGCTCTTGACTGCTCTTGTGGTGTTTGCGAAGGGGAATACGCATATTGCCTACGTAAGTGAACATTCAGTTGTGGCGGTAAACACAGCTCTCGCTGTTTCATTCAAAGCATACCGCAACCGGCTAGACGGTGGCCGCCCGCCCTGAATAGGGACCTTCAGATCCACGTTTGCCACGTTTGAAGACCGCTGGTTAAGCACGGGCGGTTGATGGTCGGCGGGTAAGGTTAGTCTATTTGGTCCTACAGGTGTGATTACTGAGCGAGGGCTCGATAAATTCCTTGCATCAGCGCTAGATTTTAGTTATGGTGGGAGGAATGAGTGTGGTAAGTCCCAAGCGCAAGAAAGCTCACTTGTATGCGTCCATTCTTGGACGCTTGCCACTGGAGTTGGTGGCGCTGTTGGACCCGTTACCATCTAAACCAGCGTATAGGCGCAGTTGCTTATTCTCGGCGCGAAGCTCCTCAGCGGTCCTTTTAAGTGCGTCAATCATGAGTTTGCACGAGCTAGGGAACTCACGGACTTCCTCAGGTTCTTGAGCTCTTCACGCTCGTGCTTGACACGAAGAAGGACGTCTCTTTGTTGGGCGATCTTTTCACGAAGGAACCGAATGAGTGATGCTAACATGTCTTGTTGAAACTGAAACTCCTTGGCCATGCAACAAGACAGGAACAATAGATTCACCGACCTTGATAGAGTAAGAGATAGTATCCATTGCATGAGGTATTGAACAAAACCAGTCCGACATCGGAGGATCCAGCTCCCACGGACTTCAGGTTTTTGTCAACGGGGCTGGAGGGTAACAAGCGCACCTCCCGCTGAAGGGGCATCATTTGTATCCGCTGAGCTCCGCATTCGCAGCACGACTGGTCAGCATCTGAGAAAGATTTCCGTCGATTTGCACTAACGCCATTGAGATGAAGACGAGTATATACTTAGATGTAAATTGCATATGACGTGTCCGCATTCAGTAAGCCAAAATGGAACCTGTGGAGGGGCTGATGGACCAGAAGAGAAGGGTAGATGGCATTTAGAGCAAGTAACAAAGTCCCAAATATCAAGGTCAGTACGTGGGGATGAGATATGGGACATGCCGCCGTAGACTCTGATCAGCAATAAAGTCAAGACCTGAGAGGCTGAACCAGCGCCCACCACGGTCCATACCCACGTGATCACGGCATTGGTGGTGCGTTGAAGCTGCTCGTCACTATTCATTCATTACCGTTATCGAACACACCGCAGGAAGGGGCGTTTTTGAATGAGAGATTGACCTGACACTAGTTAACTATAGCCGCCCATTATTGCCTGAGGCGCTCCCAGGTACGTCTCAAGCCTTACCACTATATGCCGTATGCATGATATATCCGACCCTAGACCCGACATTCACATGACAATCACAGTGACAATTACACTGCCGCGTCATTAATATCCCTCGAACGTCGACTGTGGCCGAGTGGGGATGTGATTGTCATCCGTCGTCCGTCGTCTCCTTCGCTTACTGAGAGTGCCTTGAAATAGTACAAGGGAGATAACAGAAGCCGATCACTGGCATATTGAAAACATCTATTGGCCAGCAAGCGACTCACTCACTATGTCCCGGTCTATTCAAATGACAACCACAAGCCTTATCACGAATTGACAAAACTGCCGTGTGCTGTGCGCGCATTTTAGCGACACTTAGCAACCATCATCTTCGGATGAATTGTTTACTATAATGTCCCTGACGATTACCCTTGCGGCCTTCCGACTCGGGCTTGAAATCCGACGTATATTGGGTGTGAATAAACCAATGGAAACCTGTTAAGCGACGCAAACAGGTGCTTTCAGGCTTTGGTCGCCAATGAGTATGGCAGATAGGCTCCCACATGTTTCCAAATTCAAGCGGATGTCGAGCCTGAATTCCTCAAGGAAAGAACTAGTGTAGTACTCGTAAGCCTTCCGGGGTGATCACAACACCGGACTTCAAATTTGAGTATAGCTACCAGCAGACCCCGATGGAGATGCTGTACATACTAAACACGCCCGGGACTAGAACTCCAGAAATGAAACAAAGTTGACCATCATGGTCATTAAATTAGGGAGACAGACAAGGATATATGGTCATGAGCACGTAAGCAGCAGCCAAAGTTGAATTAATGAAACCACAACGCGCAGTAACTTTCATCTCACATCTCATGAGAATATGCCGCTGGGACCGTTCCTCACTTCTGCTGGGTGGACTCTAGATGGACTTGTCGCCCAGGGACATCTTTTTCGTAAGATACCTCGCATATCTCATTCAGACAAGAATCTGGAGGCAACCATTCGCGAACACGAGTCCTCTGGGGTGCCTCTCGTTATCGAGGGTTTGTGTGAGGATAGAGAATGGCCATCTGCCATGTTCGATATCCAATGGTTACGTCAAAATCTAAAAAAGCGTAAGTTCAGAACAGCAGTCAGTCGATCAGGCCGTGGTGACGTTTTAGCCAGACCTACAGGTTAGAAATGTGCATAACCGCAGTGATCTCGACATCTCCGTTGGCGAATTTATGAACCATCTAGAATCCACCCATCCTCACGCTAGCGCAGATGGTTGGTTACATGTTGTCCCATCTTATGTCAGTCTTATTGAATTACCTTCCAGAAATATCCCGGTGGTATGCAAAGGACACCGAGTGCCCCCATGAATGGAAGAGGTGGCTGGAATCCACATCTCTCATTCCTCGTTCGCTTTGTCCACACGGGTCAGCTGATATCTTGCAAAACCTTCCTGAACATGTGAGCTCCTTTTGCTTGTTGTCAACGAACCTGCTCGGTCTCACTTTCGAAGGCTCGTGTGGAAACTCTGATGTGCTATCTCGGCTTAGGGGATACATTCACACCCTGTCACAAGGATCTTTGTGCATCTTTTGGACACAACCTTATGTGTTACACTGAAAAAGGTGCCTCCGCATTCTGGTTCATGACAGAGAGCTCAGCTGCCTCGTCAATGGCTAAGTACTTTCAGACCTTGGGCCAAGAACTGGACTTGGAGTCCCATGCTATGTCTGTCGAAGAATTCTCTGCAGCTCCTTGCAATGTTTACATCACCGAGCAGAAGGCTGGAGATCTCGTGTTGGTACCGCCAAGAAGTTGCCATCAAGTTGTCAATTATGGTGGTCTCACTGTGAAAATGTCCTGGTCACGGATGACAATTAAGAGTGCCCAAGTTGCCCTTCGCCACGAGCTTCCTATCTATAGACGGCAAGAGTCTTTTGTATAGCGTAGCCAGATGTTCTCATGTCTTCTTATTAGTGTGTGCCGGGTGGAGACATACCGCGTGAAAGGTACTATTCATCACACGCTTCGTCGAAACACTGCACTACTCGAAGACCTAGTAAAAGTCAAAGATGGTACCACTGGCTGGTATGTACCCGACGCGAGTGACGTGGTACGCTGATAACGTTTGCGCAGCGATGCCACTTTTTGGAAACAACTTTCCAATGATGTGCAAACGTTGCTCGAACTCTTTCGGGAAATAATTATGGACGAGTATCACCCCGACGCACGAATCTTAAAGTACATTGTTGAGGATTTCGATCACAAAATCTACGACACAGAAGGCTATCCGACGTTTAGCTGTGATTTCTGTGGCTCTGACATCTTCGTCAGCTTCTTTTGCTGCAAGGATTGTTCACTCTCAACAGAGCTCTCATCGACTGCCGGCGATGGCCTGCACATCTGTCCGGGGTGCTATGTGGAAGGACGATCTTGCCGTTGCGGGCGGCTAATGGACCCTATGCAGTGCTGGCCCCTACAAATTCTGTATGGTGATTATAATCGGGCTGTACGCGCACTGGTTAGCGTTGGTGTGGACAAGTTCAACGAGATCGGGGATCAGTAAAGTCACATTTTGTCCTTGTCCTATTTATAAACTCATACCCCCTCTCTCCTGTAGTAACATCATAGATCATGATGAGATAGGCACATTTGAGGCAGGAATCACTATCCAGAAGTGGCAGACGGAGTTCATTGCTAACAAGGTGCGCAGTCTGCTGGGGCCCGCGGTTGATTGATCGGTAATCAAGAAGTGCCGTAACATGACAGGGCGTGTCTCATTGTTACGCAACCAAACAGCCTCATGCTATCCACACTCCATTTATTCTACCTTGCAAGAAATGTCACGGAGGCCTCTGTTTCGTGCATCTTGCTAGGGCGGGTGTCCACTCGTCAGAGGCTATCGTCCTTTACAGAAAGTCCCCAGACCAAGCTCCATGGCACGCATTTCACCTTTCCAGGGAAAAAGAGTTCGTATCAAACAAGGAAACTATACTAGCCGCCGAGGTGTCAGGTGATGGATTCTCGACCCTGATAGGACAAAGGCTTGCATTAGCCGCCCAATCATTCCCGCACTGCCAGCCATTGAATGTGACCCATATCAAGCTTGGATGGTATGATAGGCTCATATCTAGTACAATTGCTGTACGTGCCATTCATCGCTTAGCCCTGCAAGCTACTGATAAGACGCCACGCATTCCTGACCTTCCACCACCAAGGCCTCAAGTCCATTCGACCCAATGGATATGTCGTTCCCTCGAGATGGCAATGGATGGGGCGATTACGGGTCACCGCTTACTGAAATCAGTCCTGAGGATAGTGTTAGTAATACACTGGTCAGGACAGGGACTCCCCCACGAGGTAAGGCAGATTCCGCGCTCATCAAAGCAATACCCACGAGTACGTAAATAGACAAGGATCCTGCGAAATCGAGGTCACCAAGACCATTACCAACCTCCAAATTCACCACTACAGTAGTCAACGAGTCCATGAAGCGTAAAAGGCCTTCTCTCATTTTTGACGGGGTCGCCCTCCCGGAAAGGAAGCGGAAAGTGCGTATTGTCGTCTGCTGCGTGTGCCTTGATTTCAGACGGGCACATAGGCGAACGCGCGACCTGCGGGGTCCACACCCACTCCCGCGCTAGCCCCGACGTCTAAGATATCCGTGAAGGATGATGAGAAGATACCGGGGTCCCAACCCGTCTCTGCCACCGTCGAAGCTACACTCGTGCAAGCGATCTCAAGGGTCGAGTCACTCACCACCACAGTGACGGAGCAAAATCGAAAGATCGAAATGTTGGTGCAGGATAACACGGACCTCCGTGACGAGATTCGGAATTTGTCTCAAACATTCCAGATGTCCAAGAGGGATCTACAGAGGGTCGAGAGCACTATTACCAAGATGACCGTCGAAGTGAAGAACAAATTTGAAAAGATGCTAGAGAGGTCAGAGAGCCGCATCCAAGTTCCCATCGATCGCCTCTTAGAGGAACTGGGGAGAATGCGTGCTAATCCCCCAACTCCTGTGCATGTTTCTGGTATTACCACCTTCCCACCAAGTACTTCGTTTGCTCCCGAACCCCCAGCAGAAAGCGATACTGGCTGGGCTCCCCGTGAAGATTACATTCCAGGTGGGCCCAACAAGCAACATTACCAAGAGAACTGTGAGCAACATGGGCAACCGGTGAGCAACACATGCTTCGATCGCGTTTTCAAGATTCTTAAATCATCTTAGGGTAATAACTATGGCAGGGGTGGCTTTCGCCAGTTCCGCGGCGCGGGCGCGGATCGCGCGGAGGCTATTCAGGAAACCGTACGTTCATGGCACGCACCTACTATTCCTCTCCCTTGTCCCTCCCGGAAGGATACGAGATTGTTCGGGTGGCTCCAGCTCCTAATCCCGCTGCTACAACCCTTGAGCCAGCACCAACGCCAACCGCAGTGCCAGCACCAGCGCCAGCACAAGTACTGGCGCCGGCAACAGCACTAACACCAGCACCAGCACCAGTCCCTGCCCCTCCTCCTCCCGCCCCCGCTCCCGTCCTGCGGCGTGGCGATTCACACCATTCTCAGGGACATGCCCCACCTATGCAACACTCGCACTCACACCTGTCTACGCACACGCACGCACACTCGCTTGCACGTACACATGTGCACTCACACGCATACGTAGATCCACCTACTCCGTCATCATTGGGATACCGACACTCTCGTCCACCGGCGTATGACCGCACGCGCGATCGTGACCGCGACCGCGAACACATGCGCAGCCCCTCACCCCCACGACGTGAGCACTACGTCGAGCATGCGCACGTGCGTTCAAGAGATTATGTTGAAACAGGGACGACGAGCGCCATCGAGCGCCTCTACGACCCGCTCCGAGGTCGGCGATGTTATCGTGACCACCAAGACGTACGTTACAGGGAAACCCCCGCTGGTTACTCATCCGGCCGGAGTGACGAACAACCACGATGGTTGTCATCACCAAGCGATGTCGGCGGCCCGCGTCACAGCCACAGCCAAAGCCGGAGCCGGAGCCGCAGTCTGAGCCTTAGTCGTAGTCATAGCCGAAGCGGAAGTCCTGGCCTTGGCCGGGGCTATGCCAGGCGCGGGCCACCCGCCGACGACGGGCGAGGCGCGCGACGGTAAGATTGGAAAATATAGGGTGATGATTGCATCGGTCGTCCATGATATATATGTACAAGTACAGTAAGTATGTATGTATTTCTTTTTTTTTTTGTGGTCCGCGACGAGAGGAAGGAGCCCAAACTCCTCCTTATCGTCGTTGTCGACCGGATACCCTTCCCCCCTCCTCATGCCTTTTGGTATTCCAATGTCTTGTCGCTTTGCTCCCTTCCTGCATGCTATCGAATCGTTTCAGTATAATTAGTTTTGTGTTGCTACGCATTTACGATGTTCCAGATTCATAGGTTTTTACGGACATTGCATATATAAACCAGGCGAATTGGATATGGAAATGACGAACTTGATAGATGAAATAGCTGTGTACCCTGACCTGCCCGAAGTGTATTTATCCTTATCTCCCAAATTGCTCGCCAAAATAAGGGGGTGGGCTTATAGTCACCGTAATCTGAATTAGAGCCATCATCCATATGAACACGCATACCGGGAAATACCGATTAGGAAGCGTAGGGTATCTAAGGAAAGACAGGATGAGAGAAAAACAAAAGAAAAACAAAAAAAAAGTAATGGGGTGAGAGACGATGTGGGTGTGCTTCGTGAAGTAAGGAGAACAGAGAAACGATAAGCGGGTTAGATCACCGGGATAAACCTCATGAATGAGTTGAAAGGAAGAAGCCAAATGAAGGTAAGGAGGCTCAACCACAGTTACATGTCAGAATCTTCCATAAGGCGGTCTTCTGCTGTGGTGGCTCGGCGTCTTGTGCAACCCTGTCTTGCGACAAACCTACATCACCTGCTCTTGCGCGTACTTGGCTAACAGCCGGTGGTGCAGCGCTCGACATCATGGTGAGGCTCTACCATATTGTTGTTGATTGTAGGCGTCCTCATTTGCCTCGCCGCGTGGGTATTCAAAACCACCACCCGCAGCATATGGGTGTTGCGGACTCGGATTATGGCTGTTTCGATGCATTGCTGATACGGGGACGTTGACTTGTGCCGCGGCTGAAAGTGGTGTAGCTTGCCTGGAGTATTGCTACCAACTGGAGAAAGCATTGGCTGTGCCTTTTAAAATGTATGAGCGCTCATTTGCGGACATAAGTTTCAGGCAGAAAGGTGAATTACCTTTGATGTTCTGCGACGTTCAGATTCCCTGCGTTGAAGGTCCCTTCGACGGTCAGGCTGAGGTGATTGAGGGGGTGGTGCATTTGGAACTTGGGAAAGCATTTGAGCTTTGTTCTGCTATGGTAAAAGGTTAGTAAGTTATATCTATGACTGTCTTAGGAAGTTCAACTTACTGCTGCAGCTTCCCATCCTCGACCACCTTAAAATTAATGAATAAATAAGTAAATAAATATATAAATAAAGTGAATGGATGGAAAAAATACCGTTTAATAAATTCCAATCATAAACGCCATCGTCAATATCGTTATTGTTCTTCATCACTTTAGCGAACAGTTCGCGCAAGAATTCATAATCAGGCGTTTCCTCGAAACCAAGTTTCCGGACATAGTTGAGGTAAATGCCGAATTCTTCTAAAGAGTCACAGTCACATGACGAGTCAAAAAGTTAGTCATTCAGGTCAACGTCAACGACAACGACAACGACAAACATTAACGTTAACGTCAACGTCAACTTACCAGGATACCCTTCGCAGAGCTCTTTAATGGGTGTTGTTTGTTTCTTCTCACCAATCTTTTCGTATTTCTGCTTGTTCGTCGCCGCTTTGAGACCTTGCCATGGTAAACTTCCACGAAGGAAATACATGAAAACGTGACCTAGTGACTCGAGATCGTCACGTCTCGATTGTTCTGTATTTGATTTTTTTAATAAAATTAATTTGATTGTTTTTTTTTTAACACACAAAATAATGTTACCTCTTCCTAGATGGGTGTTTATGCTCATGTATCGCGCCGTTCCACTTAGACTCTTCCGTTCACGATAAGGGATATGCTGTTTCGTCTTTGGATCACGATATTGCTTGGCCATACCGAAATCGACAACATGTACCACTGGTTTTTTAAGTCAATAATAGATCACAACATACTACCAAAGTCGAGAGAGACGCGTACGATTAGCAGCTTTCGTGCCCGGTCGACCGACGAGAAAGTTATCAGGCTTGATGTCACGATAGATCAGATTCTTGTCATGAATGGTCTGCACGCGCGTTATCTGCCATGGTTTCATCAGACGCGCATGCAGCACAACTTGCGCGAGTGGCGTACCATTTGCCGCGCAGCCATGCACACTGTCTTGATCGTGAATTTACGCCCACACATATCGAACAAGTCCTCGAGGCTTGGCCCTAATAAGTCGATAACCAGGATGTTGTGCAACCCTTCCTGACCAAAGTGGTATATCTGCGGGATACCAGCTGGGTCACGGTTCGATCTGAGAACGAATACAAAAACGGTACAAGTCCGACAAGAGCAACGCACCACAACCCGCTAGTATACGATACGACCGGCACTCGTCGCGGAGCTGAGGAGCTTCTGCCTTTCTGGGCTCCTACATAATTCAAAAAGGAGGGACTGTGTTAAACCAGGAGGGGAAACAACAAGGGATCGCGCGGGTAACGGTGAAAAATTAATGCGCACAAATTTGATGGCCACGCTCTGAGAGTTGAGGAGGTTAACACCTATGATATAGAGCTGGGTTAGGGAGGCGCATAGGGTTGGGGAAATGAGGGAGCAGACCCTCAAAGATGACACCAAAGGAACCCTCGCCGATTTTCTTGCCAACGCGGTAGTGAACACCGACGATGTTCTGAGTCGAGCTAGTGCTGCCATGGGTGTGTGCCGACATCTTGAGGTAGATAGAGAGGTTAAGGGAAAAAGAAGGAAGGGAGGAGATAAAAGAGAAAAGAGAAGGAAAAGGAAAGGAAAAGGAATATTAATGACGCCAAGTAAGAGACGGCCCTGGACTGGATATTGGATACGACAAGCCAGAGGCGGAGAGTAACCTCTTCTTGTCTAGTTTCAGGTTATCACAGCCAACCAATCACAGAGAGAGATATATATTATTTTTATTATTATTATTATATATTTTATTATTTTATTTTATTATTAACAACAACAAACACTCCCAAAAGTAAAAACAATAATCTCTTCATCCACCACCTGCGTGTGCCTTCCCATCCTTCCTTACCAACAATCTCATAGTCAGAATACCGTGGAAACCGTACAAGCCACCAGAACAACGTCACAGACCCAGGGAATATTGCGATGATCTTACCGTTGGCCCCCTCACGACGATAGTATGAATCGCAGAAGGCCCACACGGTGCGAGCGAGCCGTGTTTGCACCCACGAGTTGTACTTTGCGCTCGCCTTCTCTCGTACCATATATGACCGCACACTACCCGTGAGGATGGGTTGGATTAGCTGCATCGTATGCTGGATCTGGAAGCGAGCGCCGTCAGACGGAGGGGGAACTGAAACCTTTGACACACGCTGTCACACCTGTACTTCTTCGATAAAGATAACGGATGCGTGTCCGCCCGCGCTGTTTGGCCCTGTTCCCAAAAAGGTGTATGTCAAGTTAATCTTTGCTGTCCTGTTTGTTAAGCGCTTCGGACATACCGAGGAGCATAAAATAGTTGGGAAAATTGGGCACCGCAAGACCATAGTAAGCCTCTGGGCCGCCCTTTGACTTCCAATAGTCAGCGAGTCGGAGGCCCCCAACACCATAGACCTCCAAGCGAGGGGGCAGCTGTCCGATGTCGACGGAATTGTCGGTGGGTCTCTCAATCACGACAGACGGGGTACGAACGTACCAGTGAGAACCCGGTCCCAAAGATCAGCACGTCAAGTGGCACTATTTCTCCGGTCTTGAGTTGCACCCCCCGTGATACAATACGCTCAATAGCGTCATAATTCAATGTTACGTTCGGACGGTGCAGACTTTCGAGGTATCCAGGATCCAAAAGATGCGCTTGCACCCCGGAGCTGTGTGCATAATTACAAACCGGGGGTGAGGACATGCATCGAGAATAAAAGAGGGAGGGAGGGAGGGGGGGGCGAGAGGTGTATGTGTGTGAGGAAATGACCGTACGGAACTGAGGAATGAGCTTGGTGTGGTACTTCTCCGGTGCCATCTTCTTGATGTAATCCGTCATTACCTTCACACAACAGCATACGTGAGTTCGCTTCACTCGTCCATACCATTACGCCCGCGGACATACCGTTCGTGCAGCGCGCTGGAATCGCGAATCGGGGTAAAACATTTGGAAGCCGATGTCAGACTGGCGGAATTGACCAATCAGCGCGAAAGGGGACATTGACAACGAACATGATATAATTACCCTGCCCATGAGGAAGGCGCGGTAGGCCCTCATCGCGAACGGGATATGAGCGAAGACCCATTTGGCCCATCCAGGATAGTCGAATTGAATCTGGAGAAAATCGACAAAGTTAAATCCATGCACCCCTTTTGGTGTGGTCTTGGTGACCTAAATGGGGGCTTACTCGTGGCAAGTACCACTGCGGACTACGACAAAAGTTGATTACCTCCACCGAGGGGTCCTTCGAAATCTGAGGTACGAATTGCGCGCTTGAAAATCACCAAAACAAAAGGTGCCGTTCGGCAAATAAAAATAAAAATAGAGAAATCGTGGCGGATCAGCTCCAAATGGGTTCAACGGTGTCATGACACAGGCAAAAGCACGCGTGTGCGCTGAGGGCAGCGAGACGGACAGACATACACAGAGCACCCATTCCCAATGACCCCGACACGCTTCCCCGCAAGCGGCACGTCATGGCGCCACTCTGCCGAGTGCCACGATTCGCCGTCGAAGGTTTCCGCACCAGGCAAGTCCTCGGGTACGCGTGGCATCTGAAATCCGCCCGTAGCGCTGATGACGACCCTAGCTGTGACGATGCGTCTGGCGCGCGAAACGACGTCCTCGAGCTCGATGGTGTACACGTGCTCTTGCGCATCCCACGTCGCACGTACGACCTCGGTGCCACAGCGCGTGTGAGCCTGCAGGCCGTGACGCGCCCATAACGCATCCCAATACGCGCGTATCTCGCGTTGATCTGCGTAGTAGGAAGCCCAGTTCGCGTTTAGTGCGCGAGAGAGCGAGTACCAATGTCCCGGGATATCCGACCCGCAACCCTGTTGTGCGATCGAACCTCATCAGCGGCAGCTCGTGCGCTCACTTAGGCGTCACACAACCAACCACCTGGAAAGACGAGTGAGAGAGCGAGAGATACGTACGGGGTAAGTGTTATCCTTTTGTGCAGGAAGGAAGGAACGATCAAACCCGTTGGAGTGTGTGTATGTGTGTTGTATATGATATGATATGAAATGATATGAAATGAATCTTCTTGGGGATAACCAAAGAACAAGAACATAACGTACCCTCCACACGCCGCCTACTCCATTTTGTGCCTTTTCGTATATCTAAAAATCCCCAATTGGGTGCGGCGGTTACAACTGTGTCACAGTCACTCACTTACCATGAAGCCTTCGAAACCAAAATCTTCCTTCAAAGCGATTGCGGCTGCGATCCCAGCGAGCCTTTCATGTAGGTGATTAAAAGAAAAATTATATTGTGCAACCTGAAATGGTTCTGGCTGTTTAAACGAAAGGTTATCTGTTGCTTACCCTGCACCAATGATGACCACACACGTCGTCTCTTCTGTCTCTGGCCGGACTGCTGCTTCAGCTGCTGCTGACTGCGATTTCAACGTCGCCATGCCGTATTAATCCAAGTTCTTTTAGAGGATAAGAATTTGAGGTTCTACTCGGGGCCTCCGATGATGGCGAGAAGAGAAGAGAAAGTGAGAAGGTGGTTGCCGTCACCGTGGGCGTTTTATTTACATTAGCGCTTGGCGTTGTGCGCTCAACCAGCCAATCAACTTTCATAATGAGTCCCAATTTTCTCAATGCGCGTACTGCTGCGGCCACCTGTGCAGGAACCTCCCACTAGCTTGGCTAAAGTGCCGAAGAGTTGTGTGTGAGTGTGAGTGAATGTGAGCGTCAACTAATGTGGTGTGTGTAATAATAGGTGACATCATCATTATTTCAGTCACTCTCAGTCTCATCTCACACGCGGTAAAGATCACCCAAAAAAAAAAATAAGACTGAATGCATTGAACAACTGACATGGGATATCATACGGAATGTTACAAAAAAAAAAACTACATAAAGTCGGTGAGTACAAGAGAGAGAGAAAAGGCTTAGTGGTGGAGGGGTGACGGATTGATGGAGGGGTGCGGTGGGTGTAATGAGGCTTTTCAGTGTAAAGAGGCCTATGGACAAGGGGGCACGGAGACCAAGGAGGGTGACGAGGAGGAGACAGTGATATCCTTTTTGTGGATAAGAACCCCCCCCCCCCTTTCCCTCCCCACGTTGGTGCTTCATCGGAGCTCAAAGCTCGTATTCACGTTTTCGGGAACGTGTTGCAATGATAATTGCTGATACCTGCGTGGATAATAAGTCAAGAGAATATTTTTTTAACGAGTGCTTCATCACTTACGGTTCCGAATTTTGGTGGAAATAGAAACCGCTCATGGTAGCCACCCCAGGTCCCGAACGTGTTCCGGTCGATGTGGAGCGATGTGAACCTGTGGTATCGTTATGAACAGACGAGGTCCTTGTACGACCCAGTGGTTCTGGTTTAGGTGCAACTGAAGCCTGCGATGGCAGAGTATCCGGGTCCTCCCGAATAACTGGCGTCTGTTGAGAAACCTGACGAGTCGGACTTGTTGGAGCTTGAGCGTGTGAATTGAAGTCAACACAAACATAGTAGAAACCTGTCGGGAGGTGGAACAGATTAAAAAGATAAGCTCGGGATAAGATAAGGTTAAAGTAAATCACCTGCGAAGCTCGCTCCATTAATGTCTTGCACGCGGTGGTCTGGGACCAAAAAGCGCTCCTTCCATCGCATGAAAACGGCGCCCGGGTAACCGTCCATGGTCAAGTGCGGAGCCTTCAGTTTATTCTTGACGTGGCGAAAGGCCGGGAAGCGTGCCCAATGTACCATATCACCCTCCTCGTCGGCACCCCAACCCCTGGTCAAAAAGCCATATCGACTGCCGATAATTTCAGCGTCAAAATAAGTCGTGAGTTCCGGCCAATCATCCGTGAGCCCCCGGATGCAGAGATAACCGCAAAGGAAAGAGGAAGAGAAGTCGACATCCTGGCGTAACACGGAAACAAAGGCGTCAATAGGAATGAATAACCATGGACCAAATGACGGATCAACGAACCACTATGGAGACCGTCACATCGTAACTATTACGCCCGCTCTTCTGCGTGCCTTGGAAAGTCGCGCCGGGATAAAGACAGTGGTGACCCTGAGAGCGCATACGAATGCGCGTGATGTCGGCGAAAGGGTCGGGAGTGGGGGAATGCTGTAAAGGGGATGTATTGGATCGTACTAAAGACGGAACCAAGGGCGTAGAGAGGCTACTGAACGAAGACCATCGGAAGGGATAGAAGTAGTAATGGCTAATTTTGTGCGTTTACTGGCGGTGGAAGGGGCGGAGGCATCATAGAGGAACTTAGAGGGTAATGGTCGGTCGGAAGATGGGGAAGACACTGGAGACTGAACAGTTGAGGAAGTTTCCACCATCTGGGCAAGTTCGAGAACTGGAGAGTCGATGGTAGGAGCACGAGGAGAGTCGTCGTTGTTGGGAATATGAGCAGAGAGAGGATGTAACCGGTGGGGTTGGTCATCCACGTCATGATAGGGGGAAAGCTCATGAGCTTGCTGCTGGACTGATTGAAGGAGGTAACGCTCCTTGCAGGGACGACACATCATGAGATGGTCATTACCGTCAGAATCGGGGAAAAAGTGAGTGGGGTCGGGGTCTTGAGATAGAGGAGAGCGACATGAAGAGCATAACTTGACCTGAGATTGAGGATGAACATCTTGTTGTGGTGGTAGTGGAAGTGAAGTGGGGGAGACGGGCATGATTCAGGAGAAAGAGTTCTGAGTTCTGAATGAATGGAAGAGGATAAAGGGTCGGGTGGTGTGGAGATGAATGAAGAGTGAGGCGAGGGTGAGAACGGCCTACTCTTCTTCTGGGTTGAGTGCACGTGCGCAATAATATAATTCAAGGCCAAGGGGGGGTCCAAGTCTCAAGTCCAAGTCCAAGTCCAAAGCAAAGTAACGCTTGTTTGCTTGCTTGCTTGTTTGCTTGAATACTCACTTCTACACAACTCAATACTTGTAGTTAACAGTTAGCAGCAGTTAGGAACGGTATCGGGTCGGGTTCATTATTTCTTTTTTCTTTCTTTTCTTTGAACACCGCAACCCGCAAAGCAAAGAGACCGCTGACAAATAATCCAAAGACCGGAACCCGGCACTGGCCGTATGGTAAATGATCCTCGAGCCCTTGTGTTCTCTTCTTCTCTTTTTTTTCTATATCCCCATTATCTCTTGATGCGAAGTGATGTGCCTAGCTTCGGCTTCAGCGCTTTCACTCCGGTTGCATAGAGTTTTGGTTTCCCGTTGGTGCTGACGTTGGCGTTTGTCGTTGCCTTCGTTGGCCTTCGATGGCCGCCGGTGACCGGTGGTCATCTCCGCTCCGTAGCTAGCTAGTTACATCCTAATGGCGCATAGCGCTCTTCGTACACCCCCCTCCCATCCCTTAATCATCGTACCTGCACCCATAGCCTACGCCCCACGCCCCTGGCTCTCGGACACGCCAAGTTGAACGTGTCTGCCCGCCGCTTGTGTACATTGTACATGTGGTCGTGTGGTGTGAGGTAGGAGGTGAGAGGTGGGAGGAGGATAGTGTTCAAGTCAGGTACGCGAGAGAAAAACTTTCGAAACGTACGACTCGTACGTTCCCTGATTCTTGAAACAAGGTAATCGACGACAAGGGTTGATGTCCACATGCGTACTGCGCGTACGATGGACGAACCATCCCCCCCACCGCCCTCCTATCGGGGAAGGGGAAGCCAGGGTGATTGATCCTCCTGATTTCCTCAAATCAAATCAAAGCACCACCAGTACTTTAGCCGGCCGACGTCGTACTTTTCGAGCAATTTTCGATTCGATTCGTACAATTCTCGGAATCTGGAGCTTTCTGGAGCGGTCCAGATGATCTCGAAATGCAACACGCATTAAACACCCCAACCGACAGCTTGTGAGCATGAGCAGCCTAACCCCTGAGGCGCAGTCAGTAATGATGCGCGTGCGCACACAAAGCTCAAGATTAGGGGCCACAAGGCCGATTAGGTACAGTTAGTTAACTCTACAACACGTTCACGTTCATTTCCGAAACCCGAAACCTCTTTTCATGAATGAATGATCAATTCGCCTATCGAACGAACTGAGATACTATATTTATGGCGCCAGCAGGCTTTATTTTTGCTTAAAGTGGTTGCCCCCATCCCACCCCGTTTACACGTACAAGGCCCGCTGCATATCAGAAAAGATTGCTTCTTCCGCGCCATGAGGTGGCCCTGCCCTACTTCTGGAGCTTCGCTTCTCTTACTCCAGTTGTTTTGTTAGGACTTCTCAGTATGCCGTGCCATGGACTGGCAGGCCATAGGGGAAAATTGTTTGAACAGATCGGGGTAATGCCCTTCAGCCACGTCCGGGTGACTCCTTTGCAACGTTAGTCACCCCATATGGCAGGTCGGAAGAAGACGAAGAGGACCTACTTGACTCGGTTGATCAGGGTGACCTCCCCAGACGGTAGACTTTCGTATTCTGTAAAGTTCACCGCTAGAGGGGTAAAAAAAATAAGGTTAGCGCGTCACACACATCGATATCGCCGCCTTGTGAACTTGACCTCACAATCTGTCTGACCAAGTTGTCCACGAACCCCTTTGAGCTCGAGAACCTCGGCGGGGACTATTGCATAATGTGATGTACACACGTGCGTGGTGAAGGTAAGGCGAGGGTAAGGTGAGAAAGCATCGTTTCCATATTGGGGTGACACGCACATTGAAGCACATGCTCACTAAGCCGCAAGTTTTGTGCGATGTTCTGGAAGAATGGAATCGAATACCGCGGCGAAGTGCCCGCGGCTGGAGCCAGTACACGGTGGGACGTTGCCCGCGCGAGGCCTTGGGTAACAGATTCTAGAGCTGCGTACATCGTACAAAGGGGTCTAACGTCAACACGCCCACTCCATGCCCGCAACACGTACAACGACAAGGCCAGGACAGCCCGGGGCAATTACGGCATGCATGAAAGAAGAGACGAGGACGTACCTTTGCCGATATTAACGACGAATGTATATGGGCGCGGGGGCACGTCGATCCATTCTCCGGATAGGTTCTGGACTTGCAAGCCGGGATGATCCGATGCTTGCAACAACTATTGTTGCACGACGGACCACAACCGACCGACCCAATCATCATCGCACCCAACAAGCGTCAATGAACATTAGGTTGAAGTTGAAGAAGAAGAAAAAAACAACCAAAAAGCTAACTTACGAAGGTTAAGAAACCGGCATCAAAGTGTGGACCGACGCCCTGCCCAGAGGCGACCGTGTCTCGTGTCGGGTACTTGACAATCTGTGTGGAAGCGGCAACAAAAATCCCCCCCCCCCCGCCCCCAAAAATAAGTATGTCTACAAGAGCACTTTCCCCACCGAATCACCCCCTCTCTCCTAGCGGGGTGGTGGCCCACGATCAACGGAGACGAAACCTCGACGCACCTTCGCACGATGCTGCATGCGCTCGCGTGCATCGAAGAACTGCGCAAGCCCGTCTGGTGGCAGGCCAAGCGACTCTGCCAAGAGGCCGACAAACTCGTAGCTCAGACTCTCGACCGCCTTGAGATACCGCAAGAAAGCCGCCTTGAATCCCGGAAGGTCCTCTTCTGCCGGCCACTTACGTGAATTCAGACTAGGGTATCAGTACATGCCCATCACCGGCAAGTAGACTCGAGAATGGGCGGCGCTGCGACAGCAGTGCAGAAGAAGCGGGTGGGATTGGGGGTCGGGGTAGGGGGGGGGGTGCTTGAATCTACAAGTCACACAAAAAGGTAACTTACCTGCGACGGACCCCAAAGACGCAAGTACTCCGGCTCGCCTAATTTCCACGTATTCTCGAGCGGTGTCGCAAAATCAAGCTGCTCACGCTGATCGACAGCGCCCTTGGTCATCTCGACGCCAAGGCGGGAGTAACCGAGGAAGTGGGGTGAATTGGCCATACGTAGAGCATCCTTGCGTTCTTGTGGCAGCCCGAAAAATTTTGGCAGGAATGCGATTACCTCGTCGAAGTAGGTATTAGGCACGGGGAATGTTCGAGATATAGAAAACCGACGTTGATGAGGGCGTTTCGAAGCTGTTTGATGAAGACGGGCCGGGTTTCCGAGGAGGAGAGGAGGGTGTAATTGAGGATCGGAATGCTCGTGAAGTTGCTGCCTTGGCCTACAGAGCTCATCGTTGTAGAGTGTCGAAAGTTGATGAGAACATTTGTGAGTTCAATTGATCTCTTTTTCACTCGGCACAGACAACAAATGACGCGATATTGAGCAACAAAGTCGTGAGGATGAGGACGGGGATGGATAGTCACGTTCATCATCATCATGATATGATAACATGATAACCGGTACTAGTCACCAAATAAGTAAGCTGGCCGTGATTGCAATACAAAATCATAAACTCCTTCTCAATCTCACTCTCACTCTCGCTATTCATACCTTCTTCAATTCATCCGTTCCTGCTTTCTCGTCGGTGTCATGGCGTTCAATGGACACTCGTTCTCGATCTCTCGAGTCCCTTTGCAGAGTCCCTTCGCGCCCTCCGACGTTTCGTCCGGAACGTCCACCTCTCCTTTCTCCGCCTCAGCTATT
Source organism: Multifurca ochricompacta (assembly GCA_022496185.1). NCBI lineage: Eukaryota > Fungi > Basidiomycota > Agaricomycetes > Russulales > Russulaceae > Multifurca > Multifurca ochricompacta. Next base: position 293,951 of record WTXG01000003.1, on the reverse strand, counting down.
CCAGTCACCGTTCCTTCGCCGGCAGCGGCTTCGACATCTGCCCTTGCGCGAACACCGCTCTGAATTGTTGCCCGTTTAAGTGTGTACGCCTTAAGAAAGAGGACTTTAATTGTTGTTGGACAGACTTCAGCCGCTTTCTCTAGTAGATATTGGCTCGATCACTCACCCATAATAAACCCTACACCAACAACAGGCGCATTAAAGATCCAAATCGTACTAATGGACTGTGTATAAGCGTGAACGATCTCCCCCTGCTCAGGTTGCTATAAAAATTCAGAATGATGATCTAAAATTTGGCTGCATCATCGCTTACTGGTAGCTTTTGAAGTGACCGCACGCTCTCACTCAGGGCTGCAGGCGACGTATCATATCCATTGAGACCAGGAATTTTATTGATCTTCCTCTTTAGAATGCTCGTGTAGATCGCCTGTCCGACAGATATGCCAACTGTACCGCCCATTGTCCTGTCTTGCAAGTCAGACAATGCGAGCAACGATGTGCGCGAACTGTCCGCACCTTAGGAAGCCAAAAGCCCCGGTAGAAGTGGCCATGTCCTTGAGAGGCATGGCGGCTTGCAGAGCAATGAGGGGCGTCTAGAAGCCTCATGAACGACCGGAACTTCAAGGGAATACTGTCGTACCTGGAACAAACAACCGATGCCGAGAGCAGTGACAAACGGGTAGAGTACCTTCTCTGCCCTTCACCAGAGAAAATCAGCCGGGTGGAAAGAAGGAAAGCACCTCCTTACGTGTTAGAATGGTCATCTAACGTAGTCATCAAACCCCACCCAAGGAGCATTATGGCCCAAGAAACCCAGATGATGGCGCGATATGCCCCCAAGCGAGTAACGAGAACGCCGCTCACGCCAGAGATGACAGATGCACCTAAAGAGAACGGAATCATCCTGGGGAGCACACTAAGCCGCAAGCAGCGCAGAAATCAGACTATTTCACTCACCTTACGCCGGCGCCGGTCGCAGAAGCTCCAAGGACTTGAAAATAAAGCGGGAGGTAATAAGCGCCTGGTAAAATATGACCGTCACGAAGAGAATTCAAGAAGATCCAAAGAGAGAATACCTGCGAAGAATATGACAGCATGAAGGAAGCATGTAATTAGAATGATGCCTGTGGTACGGGTCTGTGCCGAGGCGTCACTGAAGGCCTACGCATTGCCATAAAAATATAGACCGACTTTGAATAAGCGAGGGGGGATAATGGGGGACCGGATCGTCATGATCTCGTTGACAGTAGCGAGGACCAAGAGAATGCATCCGACAGACAAAAGAGAGATTGTTTCTGCAGATGACCCTTGTAATCAATTGTCAGAACATAAGCGCCTCGTATTAAATCGGGCATACAGCTAGTTTCGCCGCTGTTTAAACCGATAAGGACACAGACAACGCCAGCCATCAACAAAGCCAGGCCGAGAAAATCAAATTGGCTCAAGTGCTGCTGCAGCGTCATTCCTTGGTGGGGATTCAAATTGAGGAAGAAGAAAAGGATAGCGCCGGCAATACCGCCGGTGGGTCTATGAAATATATGAGAAAAGTCATAGAGCAGATAGAGAATAAATGTGCACACATGTTAATCCAGAAGCACCTGGATAGAGATGAGTCGGTGTGAGTGTCAAGTGACTAACTGCGAGCGGGGCGCAAGTATGTTCTTACCATCTCCAGGACACATGATCGGTGAAGACACCCCCAAGGAGGGGGCCAACTACGCTAGAGATCCGAAAATGTTGGAAGCGTGGGAGGACCTGAATGACAGATTATTCACCTTGCAATTCCCCATGTCGCACCGAGAAGGCCACTATACTTGCCGCGACTTTGAATGGTAAAAATATGAACTGATGAGGGAGGTAATAATTAGGATATTAAACATACTCTTGTAAAGAAACAATATCAGAGATAGTAATTTGAACGAGTTGGATGATTCCGCCACCACCGATCCCTTGAACGGCTCGGCAAATAATCAGCCATGTCAAGCTTTGCGCAGCGCCACAGAGCGCAGAACCTATCTATTGATGATGAGCATATGCATGATTGTGGGCGAATATACTCCAAATTTGACAAAACACACCAAGAATATCACCAAAGCAGAGTAAAAAACAGGCTTTCTCCCAACAAGATCAGATAGTTTTCCGTATAAGGGAGAAAGTGCAGCAGCCGCAAGCAGGTAGGCGCTGGCAACAAGATGGTCGGATGGTCGAAAGGGTGAAGCAGAAAATGACGTACCTACCGACCCAACTGTAATTTTTGCCTCCACCAAGATGCTCTACAATGGTTGGTAATGCAGTGGCAACGATCGTCTATTGAGGGGTGAGTTATTAAGTTGGCGCCATGGGAAAGGAAATCGCCCAGTAACACATACCTGGTCCAGGGCAGCCAAAAAGATGCAACACATGAGACCCGAAAAGACTATCCAGAGACGATTATGTGGGAGGACATGCTGTTCCCCCTCCTTCCATGGAGACCTAGCCTTGGTTTTCGCTCGTGCTGAGGTCATATTCTCATCTTGAGAAGGATTTGTAGTCACTTGTTGAGAAGGATCGGACATCAAAGGCAGTAATAGGGAGGAAAAAGTTGGTGATTGCTTGGCGTCGGTCTTGTATCACGAGGGGAGGCTACGATAAAGGGGAAAAGAGACAGGACAGAAGGGGACAGAACATTCGTGGGATGTTGTTATATTTATGACTGTGGGTGGGGGTAAATTGTAAAGCATGAGGGTGGGTGAGTGTAGTTGTAATCACACACCGACCTTGGTACGTCCCATGGTACACGGCACCCCGGCAATACGGCATATCGGCCACTTTCTCTTTAGCCGTTCCGTCGGCATGACGTTATTTTGAGGATTTTTGTTCTTAACACCGCATACATAAGTAATATGTTCAGTCCCACTTGTGATGTCGAATGTCGAATGTCGAATGTCGAATTGTCGAAAGTAACTACCTCTCCTCCGATTCCGAGAGCGCCAACTTCAGGGAAAGGTATAACTATCCTATCATAACCCAGGCCCCAGGGCACCTGCACCTTAAACAAATTGAATTGGAACCACCACACGGCTGTTCTTTTTATCCCCGCCGCCGCGGCTGCTGAATATGATGTGATGAGATGAGTAATATTTGGCGCCTGGGTTGTTGACGAATGGTAATGGTACATTCCGCGCTGCTGCTGCCAACAACAGCCAGGTATCATGGAACATGGAGTGGAAGTTGTCAATCTTCCGATATATGCCCTGGCGTGTTGTAATTCACGCAGGAAATAAATTTGTGCCATCTATTTAAGGTACTCTGTTTGCTTTCAAGTCATGACGGCGAGGACTGGAAAAGATCGCGTTGCAACTCATTGGTCGTACCCAGAGGCGTAGACGTAGGTGTAGGTAGTAGTAGGAAGTAAGGACAGTTTAGATTGGCTTAATAAAAAATTTCCATGAGTCACGTGCCAAAAGGTCTTTCGACAGAAACAACTTTACACGCTTGTCCTACACGGCTTGTCCTTTACCTTCATCTTCATCACTGTCTCCTCTCTCTCCCTTCTCTAGATTCTTTCAATGGCTTCCGCACCAATAATCCCCACTTTTAAGCTCGTCCTCGGTAAGCCCCATCAGCGTATCAGATCTTTCCACCGACTCAACTATCTGTTCACCGTTTGTCCTCCTTACATTCGCGCGATCGATCCATGATCCTACATCACCATTTACCACGCTTCATCCACACCCATATTCGTGCCCTCTACCCGGTGTATGACGCGTAGTTGGTGACGGAGGAACTGGAAAAACCACTTTTGTCAAGGTAAGTGACGTTCGTTACCCTCTGCCCTCGACCAACCTCTGACCCTAGTTTTTCTCTACAGCGTCACCTGACTGGTGAATTCGAGAAAAAATATATTGGTGTGTAGTGTGTGTCCATAGGACACCGCGATCTTTTTGCGTCTTTATTGCTCATCCGGGCTTTCACCATGACGCAGCCACCCTTGGAGTTGAAGTTCACCCTCTATCCTTTTCCACCAACTTTGGCACGATTGTTTTCAACGTCTGGGATACTGCCGGACAAGAAAAGTTTGGTGGTCTCCGCGATGGCTACTACATCCAGGGCCAGTGTGGCATCATCATGTTTGATGTCACAGCCCGCATCACTTACAAGAATGTTCCTAACTGGCATCGCGATCTTGAGCGTGTCTGCGAGAATATTCCCATTGTGTTGTGCGGAAACAAGGTCGACGTCAAGGCATGTACCTTTGTCCCCCATCCGTGACATCGCTCAAGGCTGACTTTCTCACCATGAATTTTAGGAGCGGAAGGTTAAGACCTCCACTGTAACCTTCCACCGAAAGAAGAACCTTCAGTACTTTGAAATATCTGCCAAGTCTAATTACAACTTCGAGAAACCCTTCTTGTGGCTTGCTCGCAAACTAGTTGGGTAAGTAGGCCCTTTCAATGCTTTCAGCAACCTGCCTTTATTTACACTTCATTACAGTAGTCCAACTCTCGAGTTTGTCGCAGCTCCTGCACTCGCACCCGCTGAGGTTTCGGTTGATCCTGACTTGATGAAGAAGTACGATCTCGAGTTGCGACAGGTACGACTATCAATCATCCATTTTTTTTAATGTCTCCTGATGAGATGTCATATAGGCTGAAGCTGTTCCCCTTCCGGAAGAAGATGACGACTTGTAGTTTACTCTTTACGTGCATCATTCTCGTTCCCAATGACATGGATTCAATCTTGCTCTATACGACACTTTCCTTCCTCCTTTCTCGTACAGATTCTATGCATTCCAAGCAGTAGGCTTAACGTGCGTGTGCAACCGGTCATGGCGTAATACATTGGAAGCCGAAGCTAGATGTCGATGTAGGCATGATAGTACGATACACACAAACGATGTAGTCTGCTTGAAGCCTTGATCGACTCGTCGAAAATTTTTGGTTTGTTTGATCATATCGTGATTACGTAGTCAAGTTCACTTTGTCACGCATCACGTGTCACATGGCCGCGCCGCGTCCGTCGTCGTCTTGTCGTCTTGTCCATTGTTTCTTGTTCCTTGCCATTTATTTTCACAATCGCTCTCACTGCATTGCCCTGGATCGCAGTAGCCAACGATGACATTAGCATCTTCAGGTTCAGCATCCTCCCCACTGATATCTATTACCGGTGACAAGTCCGTGTCTACAATTCAGTCTTTGAACACCCTCTTGCTGATCACTCTGCGAAGCATAGCCCTTACTTCCAGGCAGGTTTTGGCTTGATGGTGAGTGAACAACTATAGTTGACATCTTATCCCGTACCATTCTTACACCCCTTACGCGCCGTCCCGCCGGTGTGCGGTCATAAAACACAGGGCGTCGGCGTTGGCATTACCGTACTCCGACGCGCAGCTGTCCTGGCCTCCGTCGCCCTCCGCCGACGAATGCTCGTAACGCTCGAGATCAACAATAAAGACCGCGCGTATGACTGGTTTCTCGCTTGGCTCTCGCATCATCAACGCACCACTCGTCGACCCCCTTGGGCTCATTCGCACCAACTTAGCGTCGAGACGGCGTACGCGCAACACAATAATGGAAGTGCAGATGTGCTCTTTAGACTCGTTGCAGGTCCGGGTGTTCACTGGCTCAAGTATCGAGGGGCGTGGATGCAGGTGAGAGAGACTCGCGCACGCCCATTTACCTTCCTTGCCTGCCACTCCTCATTACGTGTCTCTTTTCTTTTTTTTAATGTCGGTTGGTTGTTTTAGGTCAAGCGCGAGCGCGAAACGCGCGCCATGCAGATGGCCACCGGAATCCCGTGGGAGACCGTCACGTTAACGGCGCTTTCGCGGGACCGCACACTGTTCCCTTCGCTACTCGCAGAAGCGCGCGATGCCGCGCTCCGCGGGCAGGAGGGCCGTCTCGTCGTGCGTACTGCTTGGGGAACCGAGTGGCGCCCCTTTGGTCTCCCACGACGCAAGCGGCCGTTGCACAGTGTTGTTCTTGCACCCGGTGTCGCAGAGAAGATCGTCGAGGACGTACGTGCGTTCCTCAGGCGGCGAGAGTGGTACGCAGACCGAGGTGGGTTTTTAATTGACATCTCTCCCGTGTTTCGAAAGAGAACTGGGAATTAAAATCGGGGCCGGCGGGTGAAAGGGATTCCGTATCGCCGAGGCTACCTACTCCATGGACCGCCCGGATCTGGAAAATCGTCATTTATCCAGGCTCTTGCCGGTTCTCTTTCGTACGACATCTGCTTGTTGAATCTCTCGGAGCGTGGCTTAACCGATGACAAGCTCAACTACCTGATGTCAAACGCGCCAGAAAGAAGTTTCCTTCTCATCGAAGACGTGGATGCGGCATTTAATAAGCGCGTGCAGACGAGCGAAGACGGGTGAGCAGCCGCTGACTCTCCGCTAAATGTCTGTCACGCGACTGACAAAAAGGAACAGATATCAGTCATCCGTAACCTTCTCAGGATTTTTGAATGCTCTGGATGGTGTCGCCTCTGGCGAAGAGCGTATCATATTCCTCACAACAAACCATATAGACAGACTCGACCCCGCACTCATTCGACCTGGTCGTGTTGACTTGGCAGCTCTCGTTGACGACGCTGATCCCCAGCAGGCGAGAACACTCTTCATGAATTTCTACGGCACTGGGCAGACGGAGGACGATGGCTTGACGAAGAAGTCGAGCTTCTTGGAAGGCAGCTACAGGAGATTGTGAGCGACGGCATAAAAGCCGACCGGCGGATTAGTATGGCGGCTTTGCAGGGCACGTTCATAAGGCACAACACAAAAGATGCCGTCGCATCAACGAGACGTCTTCTGACTGCACATCAATAGAAAGAGACAAACGTTGTGCACCGGCAGAGTAAATTACAATCCCCGGAAGGGATGATTGGATCCGCTCTCTAGAAGACCGCCTTCTCTTGCGACCTGTATATTTAGAGTCGCGAGGGACCTCTTCTTTTCCTCGTCTCCGGTATAACTGGGATGAAGGCGTTCAGTGAGGTGGGAGGAAGGGAGAGATTCTGTGAATATCACTCACTTCCTTCTTCCGCAAGATCCAGTCCCTCCCACCTTTGACTGCCTTCTGCTTCCCACTTCTTTCTCTTCGCGATTCTCGCTGTCTCCTCTTTTCAAATTTCGCCTTTGCACTCTCGCTCTCCTTGCCGTCGCCATCCAGCCCCTTTGGCACCTGTGCAACTCCGCCGTCGCCTACGAAGAGACACAGGAATACCTTGCGCGCCTTTTTGGAGTTAGGGTAGTCGACCACGACACCACCGCCAAAGCCAGCCTTTTGTGCGATTGACGTGATCAGCTGTACCTGGTCATCTGACGTCGGGTAGAATTGTAAGACAGCGCGCGAGGGGTTGCGTAGCGCGGAGTGAAGGGTCGTGAAGAAACGCGTGAGACGATGAGGCGGTGACGACGTCGGATGTGACGTCTCAGCGTTCAGTAGCCATTGCAACACCGAAATACTGCGCAAAACAAAGCAGACAAGTTTGAGTGTGCAAAAAACAGATTGATACTCAATTCCAGCTGAGCGGGAACGTCTCACGCACCTGATGACGCCGTCAAAACTTCCTGGTCGAAAGCCAAAACCCTGGCCGATGTCTTGTAGGAACAGATCGCCTTCAACTTCCCGTTCTAGGGCCACCTCTTGGTTGTAAAAGTCAGTCCCAATTTGAAGCTTAGGCAAGGCCAAAAAAAAAGGGAGCGGAGGTGTTGGGGGAGGAGGAGGATGTACCTACCGAGCATGCTAGGAGCGATGTCGACGCCTGCCCATACATACCCCTCTTCATCGAGGATCTCTCCAGAGAGCCCAGAGCCGCAGCCGACATCCAAGAGGAAGGCAGATTTACCCGGTGGTAGATTAAGTAGCTCCAAAGCGCGATATGTCATATCGGCTTGAACCTGCTGAATGCGAGTACTGCAAATTCAGCAATATTTTATTTTATTTTTGTTATTATTAAGTCGAAAGACGACAACAGAAATGATGGCGCGCATGAGGTACATACTTATTCGTGTACTTTGAAGCCTCAGTATCTCCATAGTACTATTATTGTCCCCATCTACCTAGTCAGCGTAGGGCCAGATAAATATGCAGATGAAATGGCACACGATCTCTGGTGGGGCTTGTAATTCTGGGCGGGACATGACAACAGGAAAGTAATTCTTTCTCTTTCTCACTCAATGAGAGCGATGTCACAAGTGAAGCGTGACGTGACCAAAGTGCACTCGTGACGTGTGTTATCACTTGTCCATAAATGGAAATCATACCGAGGGTCACGCGTGACTCAGATAAAGGCCTTAACTTCAGCCTCAGCCTCAGCCTCAGCCTCATCTAAATGGCTTCTAGTAAACAGTATAAAGCCATCGGTGAAGACCTCTGGAAAGGTCGCACAGATAAAATTGTGCGTTGCTAACAAATCATAATCCCCCCCCCTCCCCTCTGTTTGCTGTAATTGATCTCTACTCTTGTCCATTCAGAATGGAGAACTATTCGCTATGACATACGGCGCACTCGTCGTGCAGCTCATACAGGACTACGAGGATTATCCAGAGGTGAACAAGCAGTTAGAGAAGATGGGCTACAACATCGGCACGCGTCTCATCGAAGATTTCCTTGCGCGCAGTAATATTGGGCGTTGTACAGACTTCAGAGAGACGGGCGAGGTGATCGCAAAGGTGCGTCATCTCGAGCTCTCTCGTTTGTTTCTTTGCTTTCCGAGCGGGAGACACGACTTTGACGATAACGAGATGAACAGGTCGGCTTCAAGTCGTTCTTGAACGTCACACCGAATGTCACACATTCACCACAACCACCACCCCCCGCCTCACCGCGGTCCAGCACGCCCGCAGGACAGCCGGCTGGGCCACAGCCGTACTTCACTCTCACCCTAGATGAGAATCCCTTGGTAGAGTTCGTAGAGCTTCCAGAAGAGGCGATCGAAGGCGGGCTTTGGTTCAGCAACGTCTTATGTGGAGTTTTGCGTGGTGCACTCGAGATGGTACGCGTAGTGATGCTCTCTGACCCAGGAGACTATGCTGATAATGGCCGTACAGGTTCAAATACGCGTAGAAGCTCAGTTCATTTCTGATGTTTTGAGAGGTGACGAAGCTACGGAGATCCGTGTCAAGCTCGTCAAATACCTTGAGGAAGAAGTACCAGTTGGAGATGACTAGATATAAGAATACTCTGTGCGACGTGCAGTTTTTACGATATAAGCAAAAGCGCGTTTTATTTGCCACAGGAAGCATGGAATAAAAAAAGTCTACCAAATGATCAATTGCATGCTCGCGAAGCTATGAGATACTTCAATCATACCAGTCCGACGAGAATTACCGATGCCGCTCGATTCTATTGAGTTTCCTCGCCGTCTTGGCATTCGTTTGCGTGTTCTGGCCGCGTACTGGGAGACCCATCGCGTGTCTCTTACCAACGTAGCTTCCAATCATCCGTTGGTGGGCAATATTTTCCCGCCTCTCGCGTTTCAAGTCCGTTTCTATCCGAAGCCAGCGCAGTGGATCAGCACCCTTCGTTTTCTGCCGTGGGAGTGGTGGAGGAGGTACGTCGAGTTGTGCGAGATATGCTTGCACTCCTGGCAGGCTTCGGAACGGTGTTGATGGAGGGGGTGGGTTGAAAGTTGGCGATGCAAGGGATGTGCGCGGGGGGATAGGGGAAGTAGAAGGCGAAGATAGAAACGCGGCGATAGCTGTTATTTGTGTGGGAGAGAGCTGGCGAACGCGGCAGCTGTCGTGAATCTGCAGACGAGCGCAGATACGGCTTGCCGTATGACGACTTATTCCATAGAAACTTGTTAATGCGTACTAATAAATAGTGATAAGTGGCATATAAAGGAGAAAATATATATGTCCAACCTTGACAACATTATTCTCGAATAATTGCACGCCGAGTATGTGAATCATGATAGTCTGAGAAGGGATTGAAGTCGTCGTCGTCGTCGATTCAAACTCAGTCCCCGCCCTCAACACGCATACACACAGTCACTCTCTCTTTCTCACACACGCACACTCACCCACACGCGACTGCCCCATCCTTTGTCCCTGCCTCAATTTACCATTATGTCGAATAACATGACCGAAGGGCGTCGTGAGGATGCTCTTGTCAAACTGCGTAATCAGGCTCGGGAAGAGTATGAGCGCCAAAAGCAGCAGCTCATTAATGAAACTGAGAAAGCTCGACCTTCAGCACACCGCTTTGTCGGGCAAAATGATTCAATGGAAGACACTCTCAAAAATAGTACAGTTGGTCTCGTCAAGCTAGAGGATTTCCAACAGAAACGTAAGGAACTGGAGGAAGCCAAAGCGCGAGAAGCAGCACGCACGGATGAGCTCAAGTAAGTCCTATTGCTCTACCGTTTGCAATAGGAAAGTGTTCTGTGTAAATTTGCATAGATGACTTATTTTATGTGGAGAATATTTTTAGGGGGGAGCAGAAGAAGGTGAAGAAACGGAAGAAGTCCGCCAAGGCCACAGTCTCCTTCGCTCTCGACGAGGAAGGAGACGGTGCAGATTCCACCTCTGGTTCTGCAACCCCTAACGGAAGCACGAATGTCGAGAGCCAACTCCAACGCAAGAAGTCAAGGAAAAATCCTACCGTGGACACGTCTTTTTTGCCCGACCGTGAGCGCGAGGAGACTGAGCGTCGCGAACGAGAGCAGTTGCGACAGGAATGGTTGAAGCGACAGGAAGACATGAAAAAGGAGGAGATTGAAATTACCTATTCCTACTGGGATGGAAGTGGCCATCGGAAGAGCGTTGTGGTGAGTCGTTGTACTTTTCTTTTCACTGTTACTGGGACTTTGCAGATGCTGACTGGGGTCTGCAGTGTAAGAAAGGTGATGATATTGCCACCTTCTTGGAAAGGTGCCGGCAACAGTTCCCTGAACTTAGAGGTGTTAATGTCGACAATCTCATGTACATCAAAGTCAGTGGATCTCACTAGACCTATCTTATCTGCTTGAGCTCACTCGCCCTGTCAGGAGGATCTCATCATACCACACGTAAAGTATTTATGCGCCTTCACTCCGACGTACCACCTCATCCTCGTTTGTTAGCATCACACGTTTTACGACTTCATAATTAACAAGGCGCGCGGCAAGTCAGGACCGTTGTTCAACTTTGACGTCCACGACGATGTGCGGTTGCTTGCTGATGCTACGAAAGAAAAGGACGAGTCGCATGCAGGCAAAGTCGTAGAGCGTAGTTGGTATCAACGTAACAAACACATTTTTCCGGCTTCTCGATGGGAGGTCAGTCTCGTTGTCACGATATCCATTTGCTAACCCTTATTCACCCGACTACTACGTGGTTGCATCAGATATTTGACCCAGAGAAGAATTACGGAAAGTATACTATTGCTTAGACCATGTAAACTTTAGTTGCTTGCCTGGATTTTCCTTGTTCTTTTGTTGGTTCTGTGATACATTACTTTTTAATCAATTAAATTCTAACCGGATGATTCGGCCCGTTTGCCCATAAGTGATCTTCCTCTGATCTCGTACCGTACCGTCTCAGTGCGTACCCAACCACTGCCACTCTACAGGCTGCAGGCTTTCACCTACCACCATCATGTCTGGAACGGGTCCACGAGAATCTATTTTTCCTACACGTATGGCACTGACGAACACCAAAACCCGTCTCAAGGGCGCGCAGACCGGACACTCTCTCCTCGCCAAAAAGCGCGACGCATTGACAACGCGCTTCCGCACGATCCTGCGTAAAGTCGACGAAGTGTGTTGTGAATCACATCTCATCCTATCCCCATCTTCACTAACCTCGCCGCGCGGTGGTTGGGGGGAGCAAGGCTAAACGGAAAATGGGTCGCGTCATGCAACTTGCGTCCTTCTCCCTCGCGGAGGTTACTTATGCCACGGGCGACATCGCGTATCTAGTACAGGAGCAAGCCAAATCTGCATCCTTCAAAGTACGGGCTAAGCAGGAGAACGTCTCTGGTGTCGTGCTTCCCGCCTTTGAAGTAGATCGCGCCCCCGGCACCGGTACGAATCTTCAGCGGTCTCTCCTCCCTTCTGTCTCTCCTCCCTTCTGTCTCTCCTCCCTTCTGTCTCTCCCCCCCCCTCCCTCTCTCTTTATATATGTCTCCTGACTTTGGGTGCTTTCCCATATTTTCCCCTTCCACATTTATCTGGGATGGGCTGGGATTGAATTCATTCAGATTTCAATTTGACCGGTCTTGGGAGAGGTGGCCAACAGGTATTAAGATCCAAGGAGGTGTACGCCAAGGCAGTCGAGACGCTAGTCGAGCTTGCGTCGCTCCAGACGGCGTTCATGATTCTCGACGAAGTTATCCGCGCGACGAACCGCCGGGTGAATGCTATCGAGCACGTCGTTATCCCCCGGCTAGACAACACGGTCAAATACATAGTGAGCGAGCTTGACGAGATGGACCGTGAAGAGTTCTTCCGGTGCGTCTGTTTCAGCTTACTATATCCCAGCCAACGCTGACTACGCTCACGGACGACAGGTTAAAAAAGTGCAAGGAAAGAAGAAACGTGACGCTAATGCCACTGAGGCTAAGCGAAAGGCTGAATTGGTGGTGGAAGGCCCAGAGTCAGGGTCAGGCCCTGCAGCGCCCGGATCCCCTGAAGCGCAGGCCTTTGAGTTACCGGCGGAGGACGAGAACGCAGCTGTTGACCTCCTCAGCAGCAAGGACGGTGATGTTATTTTCTAAGTGTAAATTTCACTCGCTTTGACTCTACTTCATACTGTTTTTACGCCGCTGTCTTGCCGCATGATCAGTCCTGGCAATAACAACGCGCTTTTCCGGTAGTGAATGCTCATGAAGCATATCATGGGGATGTGCGCATAGGTACATGGGGTGCTTTTAGTGGAATAGTGCAGAAGGACAATATGAAACAAAGCGACCAGCCATGAATCGATCACTGGGAAAAAAGGTCGGCTGGGAAGCGTAATGACGAAAGCAAAGGCTACTCACATCAACAACGATATCTTCAGACGAGGTTGCTTTCTTGGGGCGATACTTCCTGTCAAGGATGGCCCGACTACGCACGTATATGTCATCAGGTTGAAATACTGAGGCGCAGAAGTGGTTGAACTCACCGGTCCTTGTCCAGCTTGATGTTGATGATAACAACATTGCTGGGGTGGATGCCAATGGGCACGCTCGAACCGTTCGCCTTGTCCCGCTGGACACGGTCGACGTGAATGACCCATTTCTTACGGTATACCTGAGTAACCTTGCCCTCGCGTCCCTTGTATTTCCCTCGGACAATCCGCACTTCATCATCCTTTCGGACGGGAAGTGATCGTGCCTGATGCACAGAAGTGACTTCAGTAAATGAATTTCAAGAGAGTGGCAAGGAAGCATACATGATGCTTGTTTCGCAACTCCTTGGACAGCGACGAGGACATGATAATGCGGCGAACCGAGGAAGGTGCAGAGAAGTGCGCCTTGCGCGACTTGCGCCGGGAAGAAGAGACATCTGCAAAAATGCATAATCAGCACCGTCATTCAGTGATACTCCATAGTCCTTCTCCCGCATATAAAGACCTCCCCATCTGAGTAACAAACCGTCAATCCACCTCAATTTCACAGCTGTAAATGCTCACAATCTCTCCACAGCACGCAAAATGTATATCTACAACGAGAAACGGCAAGAACTAACCAGGGTTAAACTTCATGTTGATCTTGAAGACGTTGTTGACGGCGACGACGACGGAAAATTGGGTTCAGAAAGCGGGACTGAATCCGGATTTGGGTATGTATCACGTGTAATATTACCATTTCGAGTCACTTGACCTCCGTTCCCACGCACCATCTCCCCTCCCCACCTCCTTAAAGCAACAAACAAAAACATGGCAGATGCAGACGTTAAAGCACGGAAAAGTTCGAGGCTCAAATTCAAAGGAGACAAAACTAAAAAGAAGCGCAAGTATAATGATGATGACGCAGCCGAGGGCACAAGTTCATCTCGTCGTCGTCACCATAATGTTCAGGACGACGAAAGTCCTGAACAGTGGGTACATCCCGAACTGGCTACCGAAATCCGGGGGCCGACGTTCATTTTTCATCCATCCGACCCGTTACCCATCTGCATATCTTTTGACGCGACGCGGAACCGTATCGCGTTGCACGCACTCGAGAAACTCGAGGAGGGCGGCAGTATTCTTGAACGGACCCCCTCCGAGGTCTCACAGGTCTGGGTAGCGACACGCGTCGCAGGGGCGGGTACCGTCAATCTACGCACGGGTACCGGGGAGGGCAAGTTTCTTTCGTGCGACAAGCATGGACTTGTCACGGCTGATCGCGAGGCGCGTGGTCCTCAGGAAGAATGGTCACCTGTCCTCCTTGAGGGTGGCATGGTCGCATTCATGAACGTCTATGAAAAATACCTCCGTATCGACGAAGTTGCCGGTGGGCAGCTAGCGCTACGTGGTGACAGTGACAATGTGGGGTTTCACGAGAGGTTTTATGTCAAATACAGAGTAAGTACAAGAAGGAGGCTCATGAAGAGGAGAGGAAGAAGGGCGGCACCTTGGACTTACCATCAATGGACGAAAAGGGTACAAAGTGGGTCCTTGTTTTTGTTTCTCTTCTACGCTTGTCTCAGCTTTCTGTTCTAGTGCCACATATCAAGCGTGGGGCGCTGGAAGGTCTGTTGTGTCCAAGGAGGATAAGAAAGAAGTGAGAAATTTTCTTGCAATCATTCAAATGCACGCTACTCAACCTACATGCAAAGCTCAAGCGTGCACGCAACGAAGGACGATTAGCGGAAGTTCTTCTCGATCGCCGCTCGAAATTGAAGAGGTTCGCATCTTCTAGTTCATCACTTTAATTGACCAGCTGAATACGTTCTATCTAGCGATCGTTTCTGCTAGGGTTACGTCTTCTGGCTATCACACTGTACTATATTTCATGTCCCTGAACTCCGGACCGATTGCGTTGTGCGTCCAGACCTAAGAAGATTATTTTTTCTCTTCACCCACTCTCGTTTCAGTGTTCGCACACCGAGCATCCTGATTATCACCAGTCCACTTACTTTCCAGTGCTCACTGACTTACGGAATGATAGTAGCGTTCAACCGAAAAGTAGAGTTCTGCAAGGCGCGATTTTACGATTTTGGTGTACGCATAACTCAAAATTATGGCATCACCCTCGTCTCGTGGCAAATAAATGTCATCATTGACATCTTTTCCTGCTTGTTCTCTACACTGGGAGGGGGGGACTTTTGGTTGATACTAGGGTGCGTCAACTTGGGATGGGTTGCTTCTGGCCAGAAATTGCCTTGCGCAGCCCTTTAGCGACGGAATCATTGTAATCACCCAGAATTGTCAATCCACAAAAGGAAAATAATATCAATATTATGCTTCATAATTGAGTTCGTCTCTCTAGTCCTATTTTCTCGGATCCTGACACCCCGAAACCATTCCGTGGCTGTTTGATCTGGGTTAATCATCGACTAATCTCAACCATATTCGACGCCATACTTTCATGGGGATGATATTTCTTAGAGAATCAAATGCCACGGTCCTCGGCAAGCGATGGAAGACAAGAACCGAGGCGGAACAAGGTTGTCAGTACACGAATATTGAGATCTCCGCGTATTAAGAGCGTCGGCATCGCAACGTTCATCAAGTCGCTGGCTGAGAGCATGCACCCGATTTCATTTTCAAGGCATTTCCGCAATGGTTTTGATTATATCAAAATCGAACTAGTGCGTAGAGTTTGGTGCCGCGATCACACAGCAACGGAATCTATTTGGAAGTTAAAAAAATAAATTCCTTGAAGCGTAACTTTTCCTTTCCCTTGCTGATAGTCCTTGATAGCACATGATACCCCATGCATCGCAATCGATGGTTGATTGTCAAGTACGGCCAGACCAAGAAGGAACTTATGCTAGTCCTCAGTCGCATTGACCCTGGGTTATAACTGGACAATCACAGAACTCATTATCTTTACTTTATCATTTTGACAGTCTTCTTGGCCTAGCATGTACGATCCACCAATTTCAACTCTCCCAGAACCTGTCCAACGGAAATGACTTATAGAGCGTGCACATTACCGGCCTTGGTATTGCCTCGACTGCGGATCGGGTGACAAAACATACTTTGGACATCACGTTGTGTTTTTTTGAGGTAATGGATTCAATACATATTTTTACGCGCTCAGTGAGCAGACTGCATTGTCTATGGCATGTTCTCTGGCGTGTGTTGGAGGTGTGTGTGTGGAAGGGTTGACCGGCTTTTCGAAACGATTGTTGTTACTAACCGGGTTGGGACTCTGGGCTTTGGGCATACGACTTTCCGCGACCTAAACCCTAGGCATGCGTGTTAGCTGCACATTCTGCACACCCCATGTCGCCAAGGGATGTCCTGATAGAGATGAGGTCTTCCGTCCCCTCCGTCGTATTGAGCATGACGGTTCGGAAGGATCGCATCCCTATGCAGTGCCGTAACGTGATAGATACCCCCCCTACCCCCCCTAATCAAAAAAAAGGTCATATCACGATCCTTGTGGTGACCTCGCACGAGTCCCTGACACACAATTCAGATATCATCAAGTGTAGCCTGGCTTTAGGTCGTGTGACGGTTCATCAGCAAACCTTTCCACAACAATCCCCCGAGAGGTCAGCAGACGTTCACTACACTTCACTCACCACACCCCTCGGCTCTTCTCCGCCACACTCACCAACCTTCTTGGTCACGGCGCTGCTCGCGATTCGAACCCCCTGATTGGAACGGTTAAAATAGACGAGATGTGAGCGAGGGCTGCGAGTCAATCTGCCTGCAGCGCTGCGCTGCGCCTCCTTTCGGCAATCACAAACTACCTGTTTTGACACAAATCTCATGGTTGAAGGGAAGGGGGGGAGACCGGAAACAACAGGGTAAAACGGTCTCACCGGGCGGCGAGTTATCATTTCCGTGTCCGTCCGGGATTCTGGATCTAAGCGCCTATGGCAACGCCAACTAAGCATATTACGTAAAATAAACCTATTCCGTTGCTCGGTCAGGGCACAGGGCACAGTTTCGATGTACCGCAAATGGCTTCGCGTGCGTGGAATTTAGTGCAAATCCGTTCGTGCCTCAATTGTGAACATGACGCAGCTGATGCAGTCCTAAAACCCTTTTACGTTACTCACGGGGACCTCATGTTTGGTTTGAATGGAATTTTTGGAGATGGGCGATGGGACTGGGTTTGGGTTAGTTGGTTTACTGTTCTGTATATGGTTAGGGTTAGGGTTGTAGGATAGGGTTTGGGGAAAGGAGAAAGGGAAAAGGCAACTCACCCACGTGTGTTATATATAAGGTTCCGAGCGAGTTGACTGAAGAATTTTTTGATGGCAGAGTGACATGGCGAGAAATTTACATATTGTCGTCGCTAGTTCCTCTCATGTCACCAAGCCACCTCACTTGAAGTAAAGTCAGATCGCGCGATGGGCGGGGAGCGTCGACAACCATAGACCAGTTTATTAATCTTAATCTACTATAATCTTGTCGCGCCCATCATTCCGGTTTTCGGGAGGGTATTCTGCTTGCGCTTGCACCTGCCCTACACGATGCAACGTCAAGTCGTCTGCAATCTTCATTACATTACCCGATCACACTCCCCTGATCCCTACTCTCGTCAATTGTTACGATAGGATGATTTCGTAAGGTCGATCGTGTGAGTGTGAGGTGTGAGATTTTTCTTTCTTTCTTACTCTCTCTGAGTCTGAGAGGAGCAGGTGGGCTGTGAGGGAAGGGGGAACGGGAACGGAATCGACGGAGAAGGAGAAAGGGGCACCGGAATTACCCGGCAGTCATTGACCACTGAAACCTAGTTATGACCAAGCATGATAAAAATAAAATTTTAATTTTATGCGGTGCGGTCATCTCTCAATCAACCTTGGCGTATCGGCGTAGAATAAGGCCGGACGTGAGAGAAGATCCGCTCAAACAAAAACGACACACAAACACACAAACATAAATACTTGCATCATAAACAGGTAGGAAATGTGGCCTCACAAAACCAAATACCAACAAACACAATCAATTCAATTCAGAGTGGTGTGACTGACCTGTGACAATGTGACTTTTGAAGGCACAGTGCACAGACAGCACACATAGTTGCTTGCTACTTTGCCACCGCCGCCGCACACACCGAGCTCGGTGAACGAACGCCAACTATCTCACTCAAACTTGGTCAACAACATCCCCGTGTCAACTTCGACTTTGCAAGGATGGGTCGACTAGCAGAAATGCAGCGCAAACTATTGGAGGTATGCAGCTCACCCAGAACAAACCCTCGTCACACAATGTTGACCCGACTTCTCACTTTACATTACCCCCGCCCCTTAGCAAATGATGGGTCCCGAGGCGATGGGTATTGCAACTGTTAACTTAGTTTGGTCAGACGAAAAGTGTGTCGCAACTTCCTTTGCGGAACTTGCCCACATACGCTATTTACCAACACTGTACGATCTCACGAGTTTATGATTCCGGGCACTACTCATCATTTTTTATTATTATTATCCCCGTCTCAGAAAATGGACCTCGGTGCATGCCCAAAGTCACATACTGAACGCTTGAAAACCGAGTTCCTCACTGCCCGCGAGGCTAACCCCATCGACCCAATTTTTGCTAAATTCCAGACAGAGTATGAGAACAACATATTTGCCTTTGTAGATGAGTGCGACCGCCGTATTCGGACTGCACAGAGGCGCTTGGAAAAGACGCCAGAGGAGAACGCCAAGACGACCAACTTGGTTCGTCGCCCTTTTCTTTTTCATCCCTCGGCCACTGACACATCACGGCTTTTGCAGATGCGTGAGATTGGTGAAATTGAACTAGCCATTCAGGGTGGGACGGAGAAGATTGAGGCGCTTGGTAGGTCCACCCACCTCCACCGATCACTTGCCGGGATGCGTGAATATTGAGTTCGGGGCAGGCGAGCAAGGGAAGGTCGAAGAGTCCATGAAGGAGTTGGCAGCCATCGAGGCTTTAAAGAGTGAAAAGGCAGAGAAGGAGGTGTGTGGGTAAACGTTTGCATCCGTGCTTGCGAACTGAAAAATGTTTTTTTTATTTTTTTGGTTTAGCGTGATCTCCAGCAATTGACCGACACGTCCGGTGCATCCGGTCACCAAAAACTGCGCGTGTGCGATGTATGCGGCGCTTACCTCTCCGTGCTAGACTCTGACCGTCGGTTGGCTGACCACTTTGGAGGCAAAGTAAGCATTTGTGACACGCGCTTGTTGTGGTGACCGTTCATTTATTCGTCGTCTGGCACAGATGCATCTGGGATACCATGAGTTAAGGAACATGCTGATCAAATTTAAGGAGGAAAGAGAAAAGCGCAAAGCGCAGGCAGTGCCTCCTCCTGCTCCTAGCGGCGGCGTTGCCGCTGGGCGCAGTGGGGAGCATCGCTCCTCCCGCGATGACCACCGGGAGCGAGACCGAGAGCGTGAGCGCGATCGTGGGTATTCCGAGCGACACTCGTCGTCGCGTTACGAGTACGTGGATACCGATTGAGCTTTATTCGGATAGTGGTAACTGATTCGTATCGGTAGTGATCGCCGTCGAGATCGCTCGAGGTCACCACGAAGGCGGTACTAAATGTCAAAAATCAATTTTACTGTGTGTTGGTCTTTCCGCAAGCGGTTTTTTTTCCTCTTTTTTTCTTTTTTTTTTTTTTTTTCTTTTTTTCTTATATTTATTGTTGTCATGTATATCGTTCCACTTGATCAGTGGGGTGAGGCCTGCACTTGACTTGCAACAACCTTTTCACTTGTGATTCTATCAAGATGGGAAGGCTAAAAGTGACGGGTTGATCGTTTTTCGATTGAGTGGGGGACCTCGGTAAAAATATTCCGAGTGTCAGTCTGGCTGGAGGGGAATGAGCGGTAAGAGTAAGAGTGAGATGACCTGCACCAAATCGCATGGGGCAGGACGTCAGCAAGCCGCGTTCGCTGGGTCGATCTCAAACATCTTCTAAACGGAATGGAGAAGTGCGCGTGTGCTTGTTCGTTCTTCATCACTATCTACCATCTAAAATACATATAGCGAGGAGGGCAAACATTTATATGAAGATTACGTGGAACCCATTTAACCTTTTAACCATCCGATCTGAATGTAATTATATAATATAATAATATGATATATAATATATATACTTATATATTTATATATATATTTATACATATTATAATTAATTATATCATTTCTTTGAATAGGGTAATTCAGGTAGAGAGAGAGATGAGTGAATAAAGCCTCGATATGATATGATATGATATGATATGGGCTGCCAGCGGGAATAAGAAGAAAAGAAGAAGTGTGACTGGAAGGTACCTGTGACCTGACCTGACCTGAACTCACCTTGATCCTTGATCCTTGATCAAAGCGCGGACACCGAGTCAAGGTGTAATACACTGCCTCAAGCAAGCGAACCCGAACCCATTCGTCCCTCATCATCCCACCCTCCCCATCCCATCACATAAGAAAGAAAACCCATACCCAGTTGAGATTTCCGAGACCGAGACACCTCTTTAAAGTAATTAACAATCCCGGCGTATCTTTTTTTATTTTTTCTTATTTTATTTTATATTATATTTATATTTTCTTTCATACATTTACATTTACATTTATTTTTTTACCTTCCGCCGTTCTTTCGCCACCAACACCCTCGAGTAAAGTAGTAGAAGATTGAGAGAAGAGAAAGTAAGAGAAGATCTCTCCTTTACTTTACTTGTCAATTCGCGTGTCCGCGTCATCGTTGTCGTTGCACACTTGAACTTGAACTTGAACTTGAACTTTGAACCTTGAACTTGAACTTGGAACTTGTCCATCCATCGAGGAATTAGTTGTGTTGGTCTTCAATCTCATTCGCTCGACGATTTTATCCAATCCGCTTCCTCCCCTCCCCTTCCCTCCCCTCCCCTCCCCTCCCCTCCCATCCCCTCCCCTTCCTCTTCCTCTTCCTCTTCCTCTTCCTCTTCCTCTTCCTCTTCCCCTCACCATCCGTTTGTCACTTTCCCGTCTGTCATCCCTTCCCCTTCCCCTCGGCTGTCTTTCAAGTTCCTCATTCACTCAACCCACTCACTTACCCCCCTCATTATCACTCACTCACTTCTCACTTTCCCCTCCCCTCTTCCACATCTTTAACCCTCCCCTTGTCCTCCCTCCTCCAATCTCAAGTTCCCACTTCCACCAAGATCACACTCATTATCACTACCCTTCCGGTATCGAACCCATTCGTATAAGGAGCTACGGTTTGCTTCTTTTCTCAGCTGCCGTCTGTCCTTTCTTGCCTCTATGGACTCTCTCGTACATGGTAGTGGACTCTTTGAAGGACAATATCCGCATTTAACTGTTGACCCTCTTGTATCTTCCTTTCAGTCACCCGATTCTATTACTTCCTTCCCTCCTGTCGTCGGTTCCTCCCTGACTGATACCAACATCCCCGCTCACCCCGTCCCAGCCTTCTCAGATACTATTAACCCTGCCGCGGCGCTCGCCGTTCCGTCAGAAGTCGCGCTCCCCTCTGATCCTCGACATATGGATATCTCCCCTACCGAGGTCCATCAACCTACACTACATCATGACCCGGCCCCTCCTCCCGGCCCTATCGTTCCATTTCATCCCTCTTTGCGTGAATCCTTCCCTTCCGACCAGACTTTCGACGTCCCGAGACCCGCCCAATCCTCCCCGGCGGCGACTTCCGTCTCTAGTTTTGCATCGCACACCTCCTCACCGGCTATACCGGGCCTGAACCCCGCCTACGCGACCATGCCCTCAGCGTCCATCGCATCGGCCATGGATAGCATGGGTTTACCGGGACGTAGTCGCTCAGGATCTGCCGCGTCCCCCGGTCGGTTCATGGGCAGCGGCTCTGACCTCGCCTTTCCATCTGTCACTAGTACGGGTACCCCACATCGAATCAGGGATCCGGTTATCGCTTTCCGCCATCGGAATACGATGTCAGTCCCCCAACGGAAGAAGAGCTAGCCCCCGATTTGGCTGCCCCACACATGATAGTTGTTGATGACATGTTGAAAAAGCGAGTCATCCTTGATTCCGGTCATCTTTCCAGTTTTCTGACCAGGCGTGTAGCATCATGCAAACCGCAAACCAAGCACGCGCTGATTGCAGTGCAGGCCAAACTGCAAACGCAGGCGTCAAAATCGATCAGCTGAGGAAGACTATTGCCCTCGTCTCCGAATTGATCACCGCCATGAGGTTGGTTGATGGGCCCAGCCCACCGAGTGATAAGACTTCACCTCCTGCTCGTGCTTCTCCCCCAAACCTCCCAAGGTCTGGAGCATGCCCACCGTTTGCCCCTCTCCTTCCCAATGGTGACCCTCAATCACAAGATGGTTTGGGCCCACTCGATCATGAGTCGAGGAAGCGGTGTGCATCAACAATGAACGAGGATGATAGGGTGATGAAAGCAATGAAGATGGAGCCGACAGATGATATCTCACAACCCTCTCTATCATCTTTTCCTTTTCCAGCCTCTGTTGGCCCAGGTTCAACAAGTGTCGTGAACTCTCATCCAGCTGTCTCATTTTCTTCAAACCCTCCTTCTAGTCCGCCATCTCGCCCAACAAGCTCCAGTGGACTGCCGTTACACCCACAGTTGAACTTGTACCAACGGACGTTGCCGTCATCTGTTCCCATCACCTTCCCCCCATCTCTTAACGTTGCAGCTGCAACCGTTAATGGACATTCCTCATCTGATTTTACACCTCCAACATCGGCCACTCATCCATCTGTTGCCGGTCATGTGACACCATTTGGTCACCCTCCAGAATCGTGGGGTGAGTATTCAGCGCCCTTTGCTCCTTCACATCGGCACACTTTGTCAGGCAGTCACCCTAACGGGGATGTTGACATGAAGAACATCATCATTGGTGATCCATCTGCGTTCGCATCTAACTCCGCGGTCTTCCCTTCACCACCTGCTGCTGTATCGCTTTCTACGTCTCCGGCCGCCACCGTTGCGCCATCCTCATTATTGCAAAGCACTAAGCGTGTCTCCCGTTCCAACTCACTTTCCAATCCACCCTCAAGTGACCCGTTTGCGTTCAATGTGCCATTATCCGAGGCGGTAATCGACGAACGGGCAGAGTACTTCGCCGGTGCATCTCGGCCCGATACCGGATTCTCTCGTTCCCATAGCCCCGTCTCGTCACCAGAGGACGATGATGAACATGATTCTGACACGGGATCACCCGGCAATTCGCGCTATCAGGGTATGAATGGTAGCGTTGGGGAGGCGAACCATCAGTACTCCCGTCCACTTCCCCGCAGGGCGCTTGCAAACCGGGCATCCACGGACAATCTCAACACGGCCATAGGTTCAAACGGCAGTAGCAGTAGCAGCGGCAGCAATAGTCACAGCAATGAGGTCCCGCAGGAGTACCGCGCTGAGGTGGATCGGATCTTTTTCGAATTTTTGAACAAAACATGCTCGAATCGTCAGTATACGCTCGCTTCATTCAATTGGTGCATGCGCTAATTGCATTCCCTCTTCCGAATAGTGGATGCGACAGATGCAAAAGGCGAGCCAATACATCAGACTCTCATGGCCAAAAAAATGCAGCGCTTAGATGAGTCGCCTGACTTCCGGCCGTTCAAATTCCGCATCCAGGCGTTTACGAACGCTTTCCTGGAGGAGGTGCGTTGCATGTGCGCTCCGCTCCGCGGAGTGATTCTCATTTTCCGTATCCATCCACTTTTTTTTCTTTCTTTCTTTTTGCTTTTGTTTTGTTTTGCTTTGTTTTTCTTTATTTTATTTTATTTTATATAGCTTGCACGACAAGGATATCCGAAGACAAAATACCCATGAAAAAGGTTCGGCAAAAACCCGCACATGATCCGGTTTAATTTTCTGACGAAGCACGTTTATTGCAGATTCGGAATTACCTTTGGAACTCGCCTTACATCTCGCGCTTTAATGAAGACGGGAAGAAGGCAAAGTCAAAGGGGAATCACATTTGGAATATCGAAGCAAAAAAAACGGGCGATGGTGGATGGACATTCCGTCCGTTCCAGCGCCGTCTGGCTGGCGTCCCGCCTGGCGTAGCATATGTTGGCCTCCGTTGGACCTGGACACCGCGCATTTGGGATCCGCAAGCGTCCCGTAACAATTTGCATGTCACTTATACCTCTCCGTCATTGCCACCCTGGCTTTCTTGGCACGAAGACCAATATTTGACAGGCGTACCCACATTAGATGCACAGAGTTGCGATGTCACCATAGATGCTCGGGTAAGTTGGGGTCGCATACATAGACTTGCAACTTTTTTCTTTTTTTTTTTCGCTGATTTTTTGCTCTATTAGTTCATGCAAGACGGGAAGGAGGAATTCCTTTCACAAACTGTGCACATAACCATCGCGCCTGTGGCGAATGTGGATACCTCTTTTTCTAACCCATCGCGGCAATCACTTGTCGATGAGAGCTCTCGCAGGATTGTCAGCGACCCTATTGGCCCGCAACAGACGTCCCCCTCACGGTGAGTTCCATTTTGGGGGGGTGTGGTCTCTAGGTCCCTTAAGTTTAGGTTGTTGACCTAAAGCGCCCATAGACCCCCGCCTCTAATACGGCCACAGACGGCAACGCTAGCCCCCCCTCCTCCGCAACCGGTACCATCTCAAGACGCTCAGGTGATACAAGTTTTAACAGCTGCCGCTCAACGTGTCGCGCAGGAAGCACAATCACAGGTCGTCGCGGCGGGCGCCCCCAGTGAACCAGGACATGAACTGCAGGCGTTAGCGAAACAACAGCACGTGCTGACTGTGACTGCGCAAGCGGTGGATGATACTGTGTTTGCACAGGGAAGCTCAATCGCGCAGCCATCGAGCATGCTAGCAGCAGCGGCTCAACAAGTCGTCTTGCAGGCAGCCCGTCAGGTGGCCGCGGATCGCTCTGCTATCGCCGCGGCACAGATCTCTGCAGGACTTCCAGCATCACCGGCGGGTGCAGCTGGGCAAGTGACCGTTAACGAGGTGTCTGTTGCAACACAGTCGGCAGTCGCTCAGGCTGTTGAACTCACTGGTCCATTGTCGAGCGAAGTGGACGTGCTTATGACCGCTAGCTCACTTTTACAAGCTCAACAAGCGCAGTCGCAAGCACAAGCGCAGGCACAGGTGCAAGCGCAAGTGCAGGCGCAAGCGCAAGTGGTACAATCGCGGCCGGTACCAGCACCAACGGTCGGGGTGACTTTACGTCACCACTCATCATTTAGCTCAATGCCTATTCCCGCAACGCTGTCCGTGCCTCTATCGCATCCTCCGGAAGGAAATCTGATTGTTCCCGTGCTACCCGTGTCAAGTATGGACCTAACAGTGTACTCCCAGCACTCATAGACTCTGATTTAAACCCAATCGTTCATTTGTTTTTTGTTGTGGTTTTTGCTTCTCTTTCTCTGGTTCTTTTTTTTTTTGTTTTTTTTTGCGGTCGTTTCCATTCCGTTGTTGTGTTTGTATACTAATATAGGAAGGTTGTAAAGTTGCCGAAGTCAATATTTTTTTTTTTTTCCTCTTTACCGTCGCTGTACATTCTGTGCTGACATTTTATGCGTATAATAGAGTTTTTTTTTTTTTCTCGTCATGTGGGTGTGATTGGTGTCAGAAAATAAAAATAAAAAATTGCCGTCATGTCACTCTAGCTGAGTTGAGGTTGACGGATGGAGGGATGGAGGGATGTATGTTCCCCGTCTGATTGATTGATTGATTGATTGATTGATTGATCGATTCTGATGGGTCTGACCATCTGGGGAGGGAGGGGGGTTGCTTGTTGCGGGCCTTCTGTCAATCACCGCGATTGTAACCATGACCATGACAATGACAATGACAGTGACATTGGGTTCTTCGTTCTCGTTCTTCTTTCACGCTCACTCCCTCCTCTCTCTCTCTCTCGCAAATTTTTTTCTTTGGTGAGTAGTGGGATGGCTTCTAAATAATAAATATATCCGATAGGCTCGATCATATCAATATCAAAAAATAATCCTCAACCACTCACTTCACTTTCACTCACTCACCCGTTCATCCTCCCTCTCCCCGAGTTGCTATTATTTACATGTATTTGTACTTGTTTTTTTTTTTCTTGTCAAGGCGAAGGCGAAAGCGACTCCACACGCGGAACATACAAAGATCGGATCTGATTCATCAATCACTCTATTTATTTTAATATTTTAATATTTTAATATTTTATTTATATGTATGTTATGTGATATGCCAGGTCCGGTGGAAAAAAAAAAGAAAAAAGGGCCGTTCCGTGATGTGGTGATGATGATGATGAAAGTTTCCTTACGTGGCGCTTACCCATTGCACTGGCACTGCACACACCTCGGTTTGAATGACCAATCATCACTGGCAATTCCTCATCATTCAACAACAGGGAGGATAACATCATATCAACCGTCCCTCACATATCTCGCAGGCCGTTGCAGTAGCGGGGTTCTCAAAGGTACACATCGGACACGGCTTGGTCGTCGTGTCAATCGGAGCGGGGGAGGAAGACGTCGCCGTGCGATCGCTCATCGTATCATCCGGTAAAGACTCGGACGTCCATCCGCGGGCCAGCAATGTCCCTCCAAACCCGCCGCCGTCGGGCTCGCGCCACTGATGTGGCGTCTCCGTGTCCGTTTCAAGTAGCTCCTCGTTCTCTTCCTCCTCACGTAGGTCGAGAACATCGTTCGCCAGGATCCAAAGGTCCGCCACGCTCGCCCCGTTATCAGCCAACTCACGACCTTGGTAGAAAAGCCTCTGGCAGATAGTCGGAATTCCCAGCTCCTCTTGCAACTTTAGAAAAAAAAAAAAAAGAAAAAAAATAGCCAAGCGTGAGAGAAGAAGTCACCCCCATACGCTTAGTATACGTGACTGACTGACCAACAACTTAATATCCTTGACAGACATCTCTTTGGAAATGCCTATTCGCCGCACCCTCCGTTTTACGGTGCGAATCCGTTTGGACTGTCGTTGAGGCTCCACATTTCGAGATCGATATGTGAGAAGCTCGTCTGGCGGTTGTCTACCATAATCGGGCCTGAATTCTTCGTATAAGTCTCCGGTGTGGGGTCAGGATCTTCACTACCCAACACTCGGATCGTGACTTCCGTTAAATCGTAGTCTGATTTTCTGTGAGGTTTTTCAACGACCTCCAGGGGACTTGCTGGATAAAGTAGAGAGTGTACCTACCGCTTGATTCGGCACTCCTCACAAAGGGGTGGATCATGCACAAATTTCGAACTCAAAACACCTCCATCGGTGACAGGTTGATTTTCTACTGTGATGAGAGGGGCCGCACCATAGCTTCGCCCACGGCCCACAGTTAAGTACGGACAGGACCTTTGAAAAAATGTGCACAGTAAATACTCACAGTGTCTCCAGTGTATCCCAATCTGGGCGGCGGACCAGGCAAACTGAGCGATCCAGATCCCCCCCATTAAGATCAAGTGCCAACAGGCCGTGGTCGCATATGTACGAAGAGTTGTCCAAACGAGCTGGGCGGGGATGGTGCCCAGGTCGAAGGATCCAAAGCTTCCATTCTCGCACAAAGCTGGCAGGGACGAGGGCACATGCCACACTTTCAAGTAGCGTAGTGTTTCCGTTCAAAGCATTTTCTTGCATATGTTTGAGTCTTGCCTGCTTGGCATGTCAGCTGCTGATCGTTCGAATGAGTACGGTGAGATCATTGGCCATTAACCTTTTCATCTTCTGCTGTTTTCCGTAGCTCCCTTTTGTCTTCCCGGGAGTTCTCCGCCTCGGCGTCACATACCGCACATGGGCTCACATCATCGGGCAGAGTAGACCACGAGGGAAAGAGTGTCTTGAGTAGGACGAAACCCTGGAACACATGGGTATACTTTCGCTGGAAAAAAAAAAAAAGATTTATCAGCCATACCTTTTGCGAAATGCGCGTTCGTGCGGAAATGTTGAGAGCTAAACCACCGTGCTCGCACAAGACATGGCCCCGAAACAGCTCGGAATCTGGAGCGGGATCACTTCGAGATGGCACATGCATCTTTGGCTTCGGCTGTCTCCAATCTACGTTGAATATAGAGATAGGAACTTGTGCATAAAGGCCGGTATCCGTCTAAATAATCATACACACCTTTAACCCAATGCCTCGAGACCCAATAGCCACGGGAGTCTGTCTCACTGACGACGGCATCGAACTGAGAGACATGCCTCGGGTGTTCATATTGATATAGTTTTTCTAGACGGTAGTTGTTATCTCGGTCCAGGAGTTAGACCAATAGACTCACCAAGAAAAATGCCCTCTACACATTTACGACAGATATCTCTCGGTTCCAATTTTGGAACGAATGATGCACCGGATGCCACTATGAGGGATTCATACGTAGCCTACATGGCCTCAGTGTCAAAAAAAGAACACAGCACAGCAGAGGAATGCAGCGTACACGATCGATTCGCTTCATATCTGCAGCTTTCCCTGGATCAAGCCTACCATGTGAGCACAATGTCTCCTCTACTGTGATTTCTCCTGCCATGAAAGAACTAAGGTGCTGCTCAGACTTTTCGCCATCGTCGTCGTGGTTTATCAGGCCATTCAAATTGCTTTGACCACCGCTCGTAGGTCCGAGTTGGTCGATCGAACTCGCATGGTGGGTCAAACTATCTGTACTTTTGTCGAATGGTTGAGAAAGAAATCTGTTTAGTGCCTGTTGGCTGACCACAAGCGATGCCTGCGATTACCATGGAGAAAAAAAAATGAATTTGACAAATGTACAGTAGCTTCGGCCTACCTGATCACAAGACGACACGTTCCAAGACCGATAGATCTCTTGCATCTTTGACCGAAGCGCAAGAAATTTAGCTTTGAGCTCTTCTCGTCTAAGGTGTTCTGTCAGTATCTCGAACGAGTGGTATTGTTGAAATTGACCTTGCAGTATAGGTAGCACAGGCTTCGGCGTGGCTCTGGTTCATTTGGAGTACAACATCAAGGGCTCGTTGCGGAGGCTTTTGTATTTGCCCTGGGCCCCCGCGTGCGTCCCCACGACGCATGTACACAAGCATATACGCGTCTCTGGATGCCATTCGCCTGGGGACCGAGGTATAAATTACTGGACGTTACTAACAGCTGGAAAGGCGCACCCAGCTGGCGATGGAGGTTGTATCCTGGGACAGCTGTGAGCAAGGCCAGACAGTCCGCAGAGCTCAGGCCATACTCTGCTATGTCGTCATCGCTGCTGTCCTCAACCCGACGGCGCTTCTTGGGAAGTTTAGATTTCCTGATCATCACTTTTGAGGTATATATGCAGTTGCAGCAGCGTGCAGACGCACGCTTTGCCTTTATCGCTTATTGGGTGTTCTGATCCTGGAGGTTTCATTTTTGAAACGACTTCATCGTTGAACGCAAACCAGGAGTCATGCCTATTGAAATCTCAGTGTGCTCCCATCTCGTTTTGGCCAGAGAACCTACATAACATCAAACACCATGGCTTCGTAATGACCGTGGTACGCGCTGGAACCCTTATGAACTAGGACCCCTTTAAGTTCATAAATGTTGTCTTCATTGGTTGCGTCCCGATTACTAAGAAATTTGTTCATATCAAGTACGGTAGGAAAGGACACATTGTGCTTTCGCTTTTTCCTTTCTAGAGTTGTGACATCGAAAACAAAGCGAAGTAGCGAGAAGTGCAGGACGGGAGGGAGCTTTTGAAGAATGAGCTGTCGAGTGGCGTCTTCTAGTGACTGGCACTTGGAGCAGTGGTATCTATAGAAAATGATGAGGCAACATCGATCCAAACGAGTAGTCAAAACAGTACTTGTTCTCTCCAGATAGTGTCTCGGATTGAAGAAGCACTTCGATGCAGTTTTCGAGTGTAGTATTGTCCTGTCATGCAGGCTCGCCCAACTTATCTCTGTGTCTATAATCGAACCTACCTCAAGATTGACCTCTATTTCAAGAAAGTCTGAGTTATTCTCAGAACGGGCTCCGCACCGCATGCAGGTTGTCGCGTACGTTTGTGTTCCCTCGAACTAGGATATTGGTAATGAGAACTGAGCCATCTGATTCGGGTTGGGACTCATCACTTGATTCGAAACGAGATGTTTAAGTGCAGGATCGGGCTGCTTCTTAAACTCGTCATCTAAGTGAGTGATGAACAACTTGGAAAATCTGTGTGGGTATTGAGTGGCCACTTTATGGCGGACACCAAAATGGCTCACTCCTGGGCATCTTGCTGTTCATTTGTTCGAAGTTGTAAACTTCCGACAAGTTTCTCCGGGTTGAAAACCCTCATACGACTTTCCTGTAGAGCGGCAAACGTCGTCTGGAGCTGAAGAATGGGTGAGTCCTGCCAAAAAATATATATATAGTTCCCACGATAGCGACAATAGCAGAAATGCGTACGTCGAAAGAACGGTCTTTGTCATCGGCTGGCAAACACTGATATACGCCATTACGGAAACAGATGTCTTGAAACCAGACCTGCATGGGAATGAGTACCATGCACCCACCAGGGAGTGATTGTGTTACTTGAATATATGCATTTGCATAACAGGTAGCACCTAGATTCTAAGCACGGTGTTGGACTCGAGTGCTTGCCTATAAAGTTCGGCGCAATAACGCACTCTAAGGCCGACTGGTAAACCCGGTTTTTTAGACTGGAGATCAGGATTTGGACCAAGATCCATTGCAGATAAGTAGGCTTTTAAGCCAGCCTCTGAACGGCCAACGTGAGCCCGCGCATTGACAAGGATGGAGTCGCCTACCTGCGTCCTCCCACCAATCCTGAGCAAGATAATTTAAACAATTGGGATTCTTCAAACAACGTTTTTTGTCACATGTAGGTGTCTCATCGTCCGAGATGATGACAACGTCCTTAGCTGGCTCCTCTGATGCAACAGTCCGTGCGAGGTTGACGCCCTCTGCTGGGCATTTCCGGTACTTGTTAGCACAGAACAAGTGATGATGCGACCTGCTAGCGAAGCCACAGGTTGCAAGGAGATGCTCCACAGTAATGTCTGACGCGTCTGTGACATTAGTGCCAACCCATCCCCAGGGAGAAGACCAGGGGTTCCCTAGGTCCGAAGTAAGCTTATGTCTCTTGAGCCTCTCCCCAGCAGCAAGACCATCAGAGTGCTGATTTTGTCGTCTTTTTCGCTTTGTATGCATGAGGTCCAGGTGAGATGTAGGTTCGCGTAGGGCCCGTCGCAGCGCAGAAAGAAAGAGTGCTGTTGAGGGATTCGTTGTTTGGCTGACGAACCATTACGTCAGTGATACTCCGGTCCGGAGCCGGACCGTCTTTCCATCCTCCACCAAGCGCACGCGCCACACACCACGCTCGACGGCTCGACGCGACAAGTGACGCTTGGCCGATTGACAGGGACACATTACGATGTCCAGTGAACCGCCTTCGGGACAAGCAAGTACTTCAACCAATGGCTTAAGGGATCGTATCAAAAGGGTGCTTTCGTCCCGTGATAACGCTTCACGAATACGTAAACGGAAAAAGGTCGCAAAATTAGTCTGGCAGTACCTGCATGTACTTAGGTGTGTAGCGCACATCCCTCATCTCATCGCATGGTCTCATCGTGTTAGATTGAGTCTCCTAGTTGCAGGTTATCTTTGGCTACTTGTACTTCCCTTGTCATGGCTTGGAGAGCGCACTTACATCGACGAAAATGCACTTCAACCGAGCCAGGTACCGTCGTTTATCTCTATTCTTCCCATGCATCTTCGCTATATTCACTTGTAGGTTAAAACTTATTGGAACTGGGAAGACACTCAGCGTGCTGATCGGTTCTTGGAAGACGTGACCTCCTTGCTGAATCGCAATTCATCAAGCGCAGAGTCAGTCAGCCAGCGATTTCTGAACTCAGCAATCCATTCACGCAATTACACAGGCGCGCAACTTTCTTTGCAATAGAACTTGCTAAATTCGGGATACCGTCTTCCACTCAAAGATACTCCATCCAAACCGCACGCGGAGTTGGTCTTCTCCACTATCGGTTCCATTAGGCCTAACAATGTAATCTAGACACTGAATGGTACAAATGCCTACGCTATCTTTTCGGCTCCAAGAACATCAGGGACTGAGGCGATGGTTATCAGTGCCTCCTGGAAAAGTCTGACCGGCGGGCCGAACCTGAGGGGAGTATCTACTGTACTTTCGTTGGCCGCATTCTTGAAACGTCGGTGAAAGCCATCTCCTCATCCGCCTCTCTAACGACTTGTTTCACCAGAATACTCGCACTGGTCCAAAGATATCATTTTTGTCATTAGCGACAATTATCTTGACGGCATGCATGCGTGGTTAAGCGCATATCATAATCCTTTGGACTTCAGTACGTGGTCTGATCGCCCCAAAGATGGCACTCTTCACGGTCACGTAGATCAGGATGTTGAGCCTTTATCTATATCATCGGGCGTGATATGGACAGCTCTCAACATTGATTACCCCGGTCATTCATTCTCTCATCTTGGCATTTTCCGAGGTGCGGCCCGTCATTTTAATGGAGCCTCATCATTTACCACAGTGGCCTTACGCAGAAGGACTCAATGGACGACTGCCCAACCAAGACCTCATCAACTCGTTTGGAGTCATTTCTCAACACACGGGTGGCGTGCCCATATTGCTTTACGACCACTATGAACCATCTGAGTTCCCAGGGCGCGAGGGAATACGGAAATTTTATCCGTCTTGGCTGCCAAGCTGGCTTTGGAACGCGGAAGCGTCATAGAGTACGGTTATCGGGCAAGAAATATACTAAGACATTTCGCATTTCAAGCAAGGGGCCAAGCAAGTGGTCCGCATGGACTGTTCCACCAGTGAGGACCTTTACAATTTGGCTCTACTCCCAACACCCCTGAGAACTTTGTAGATATCGCATAGATGCGATTACGCTCTTCGCCGTCCCATCTAATGGACCTCACGGATTTCACGCTCTCGGCCGGTGCGTGTCATCAACCATCATGGTTTCTATTTTCTTACGTCGTCGCTTAAGCACCATCGAATCTACACTCCGCACGATGAACAATTGCTCGAGCGACTCCATGCATCGTTTTTTTTCTACATAATGGCCACTCCTTCGTCGTTCCTTAAGATCGGTAGCTATCTCCCCAGTGCGGTGCTTGTTGCCGCTGCCCTTATGTTCGGCGGTCTCGGCGAATGGGTGAACGCAGGATGGGTGGAGGTGGAAGATGAAGGCTCGCCTCCCGACAAGGGTAACGCTGTCGATATTACATCACTTACTTCAAAGAAGAAATGGGTGCGTCAGAGGAGAGACCCTCTGGACGCCCTTGTGGTGGTCGTTGCCTCGCATCTGATTGGTTTGACGCTTTTTGTGATCATTTCCAAGACGTGGTTCGACGTAAGTCAATTGGTACGGCTTTTGGCCTCGGTCACTCAAAGCTATTGACTCATAACTGTCAGGGTTTTATAATCCCGTTCGCATGCGGGACAACTCTCGTGCTCACTTCATTTACCCTCGGGAAATCCTCTGGGTCGGCTAGCACCGAACCTACTGCACCGCTTTACCTTATACTGAAGGTTATTAACATGTGTCTCGCCAGTACGCTCATCTCTGTTACGTCGGTTCTCAATTTCTCCCTCGCTGCACTGCTCGCGATCACCCTTGGCGTACCACTTTCATTAGCCTCTCCATCGCGCTCCTTACCGGTGCGTGTCACAAAGTATGTTATTTATGCAACCCTTGCTTTTGGCTGGCTCGTCTTGGACGAGGAAGTCAAGCAAGCGGTATGGGAGTGGCAGGTACTGGGTGTTTGGTTTACACCGTTGGTCTGCCTCATTTACGTCCCGTTCATACTCCAAGCCGGTGTTGTCTCTTGCACCACACTATAGTTACGATGCGATTATCACTTATGTTTGTCCGTTATTAAGAGCGGGCTATAACAATTAATAACTATTGCAATCACGCCGCTGCATGGGGCCACACCCGCGCGGAGTGTTAGCAGCGAGATGGGCTGCAATAAAGCTGGGTGTGAAAGATCTGAGAACGAAAAATAACAATGATGATATCGATATAGCATCGAAAGCAAAGGACCCAAAACAATACTACATATTCTAACCTATGTCCATTTCTTCTTCCGGCCCAAACAGGTCCCCATCTGGCGGAGGAAGCTGAGTGCCATCTGCGCCATTGAGTTGGATAATTGCTGGGATCTCCTCAATACCCTGCATAAGAGAGGGACCGGGCTCCTCCCCGTCTGCTGGGTCCTCCCCGGGTTCTACACCTTCGTCACCCTCTGCGTCATCCGCGGCCTCGCCTCATCCGGCTCTGGTTCTCCTGCCTTGCGAAGCCTCGCCATCTCGTTCATCTCATCCTTCTGGCTCATCTTTACCTCGAGATCCGCGCGGAGCTTCTTCAGTGCATCCTCAAAGCGCTTGCGAATCAGAGGGTTGCCTGTGCTCGCCACTTCTGCCTCCTTCTTACGCACGGCGAACTCGAGGTCAGCAATCTCCTCGTTTAGGAGTTGACGCGCTTGCTGTGTCTCGTCGTCCTCGTCCTCATCTTCTTCATCCTCATCATCACTTTCGTCTTCGTCGTCTTCGTCTTCGTCGTCACCCTCAAGCTCGCGATCAAGTTCTGCGGCAAGCTCTTCGTCGATGTCCCCGTCTGCTTCACCTTCTTCGCTACTTTCCTCTTCATCCGCCCCACCTCCGGGAGTCCCAGCATCGCCGGGCTCGGAATGAGCACCGGGTGTTTGAGGCTCTAATGCCTCGTCTTGTTCTATAAATTCAGAGTCTGACATGTCCGGGTTCACGTTTTCCAAAATATCTGCAGGCGCCGTTGAACGAGAGGAGCAGGTGATAGATTGTGTAGAAACCAACCGTATTTAACGTCCTCCGCCATGGCATCCTCTTCAAGCAGCCTCTCAACCTCCTGCTCAACACTCTCTATTGTTCGTCTGTTCACCCGTCTCCTGAAGCGTCGCTTTCTAACATGATGGAGTGGTGGCGTGAGGCCGTGTGGCCAAATGAAGTCGTCGATATTGAAACTCTTCTGATTATTCACCACTTCCTCATTAGGAATTCGCTGTTCAACAAGAAGCATCTGGGTGTATATGTGAAGATAGGTGATCGTTAAGTAGGCTAGAGTATGTCATACCTGGCAGATGTCTGCAACCTTGAACATGCGCTTGTTGTCGAGCGTCTTCTGTACTTCAATGATGCAAGGAAGGTCTACCAATTTTGAAGAATAAACACTATCTCCTACGTGGAAGACAGCTCGACGCGAGTCTGCTCCAAGTTTTAGCACCATTCTGGGGAAGCTCAGTTGGGAGACATACCTTTGAACTTGAACCAAATATCAGGTGAAATCTCACGCGCGGCCACCATCTCGCGCATCTTACTACAATCCTCCCGGGGGGCATGCGGAGTATGAATTGTTCCTCAAATGATAGTTCTTCTTCATCAGAGTCAAGCTCACGATCGTAAGGGCCGAGGAAGGACATTCCCGGGGCCAGAGCCGCTGCCTTTTCGCTCAACTTGAGCTTGAGCTTTGGTGCAGCTTTTGTCTTTGTAGAAGAACGAATGGGCCGCCCAGAGGCGTATCCCCACTGTCAGAATTTGGGGAGCTCTGCCTTCGAGTGCGTAGTGTTGCAGCTCGCTGTGGACGTCCGGTGGCGGCGTGAGGAGGCTGAGTATCTGCGGTTAGTTTTGATGGGCCTGCAGCATCCTGATAGTTGGTGTCGAGATCATCGACAACTATGAGGTCTTCCTCCATTGTTTTTGACTTTTTCCAGTTCCAGTGGTATAGTGAACTGACATACTGACATTAAACGGAGTGAGGGGTACAATAATTGATCACGTGATCGACCGCCCGACCCTGGGATCGTGCCGGCCCGGGGGAATTGGGTCACGGTCACGGTGGACTTAGGGGTCAAGGTGATGGGCGTATGAAGGACACCGTTGTTGAACGATTACGGTCGAACGCAACAACATTTCACGAGGTGGGTAACAACACGGACCGTGCGATGGACGGGTATGCCCTTTATCTATCCTTCATCTTGGGACATCCACGAAATAATTCCTTGTGTAGCCTTGAATTTAATATTCATCAATTAATCCTGTCCGATCTTGCTGCCAGCGTGGGCGCGTCCAAAGATGACCCCGCCGACCCCACAATCGACTCTTCTATTGATTTAATTACATCTAATGTTACAACTAGAGCTATCAACAAGGGCGTGGCAGATGGAAACGATCCCGAATCGAGCTCGGAGCAGAGAGTGCATATGGCAAGTACCCGCTGTAGCGGATTTGTTGATGACCTATAATCTTATGTGTGTCCCAGTCGACTTCGAGAGCGAGATGCAACATTGGGTTTGCGGAGCTCTCTGTAAACACATCCCCCGCCCTTCTCCCAGAAACGCTTCCCGTCTTATTGGATATTTTGCGAGACATCCCCTACATTGACTTCGATATGAGCTTGACTGGCATGGTGAGTCCAGTAGCTTCGACTTCGACTCCCAACTAGTGACTAAGCAGATCCCTTTCAGATTGGTCTCTACCTGACCAGTTAGCCTATTCGACTATTTCCGCACTTTTGAAGCTTGCCGCAGTCCATTTAGAATACAGGGAGGCCATCATGGACGCCATTTGAACTTCACGTCTGTCCTTGTCGGCAAACTGCAAAGCAGCCCTCGTGGGTATAGCATACCTCTACCGACTTCGTTTTTTTTAACTCCACACAGCTGCCGAAATACTCACCCATCACGCCCTCTCGTTCCACGGACTGTATCGCGCTATTATCTCTACTGAATTCTCATGGAACTATCGTAACTGGGCTTCGGTCTCTGAGCACCTTAATTTCCTATTCGCACCAGATGTCATAGAGTGTCTGAATCGCTCTCTTTTTAACGTTCTTCAGGACGAAGATGACGACCCTGACATCAAGACGTACATACAAGCCCTCCTATCGCGTTACGTACTGAGCGGCCGACCCCTCAATGGTTACTTTCTAGTTTGCTGCGTTGTAGAAGCTCAGTGGACGATGCTAGCGCAAGCGCTGTACCCTTCGCACGCACCAATTTACCCTAAGACTGGGGAAGAGATTGAGGCTGCTGCTGCCAACAAGGCATGGTCGGGTCTTGCGCGGGATGTTACCGCAGAAACTGGTGCTTCCGACTCGAGTTTGAAAAATGCCCTTATGAGGTCACTTGAGTTATCCATGCAAACCTTCACTGATCTCCTTGTACAAATTGAGGAGATGGAATCTGAGCCGTCACTGGATACATACGCCTGGGAAACCATGTCTGAGAGCTTGGTGAGTGTGAGCGTGGCCTAAACAAACTACATTCCAATTCCTGGTGCTTCTAGAAACTCGGCACTGTCTGTGCTGTTGCTCTCCGTGACCTAGACAACAATCTTTTTTCGCGCCTCAAAGCCATTCTTAGTATGGATTCGCCCATCGCAGATTCTCTCGTTCAGGTAGCTGCTTTAAAAGCGCTTACCGTACTGGTGGAACAGTATGTCTCGTTCTTTATCCCCTAGAATGTCTCCCAATCGTGTATAGTTTCCCCGAGTCTGCGCCATCCCTGGTATCTCATCTTAGGCGTTTCATCACGTCGCCAGTGCCCACGTTTGAGAATGAGTTCGTCAGCGAGACTCGAATTCCTGCGCCATTATATTCAGCCGCCAAATGTTTTGCTCTGTGCATCAAGGTATTTAGCACATGTGGCTTGCTCATACCCTTCTGATTTTTGGGAAGTTGGCACCAGGGGACGGCCTAATTATGTCCAATATGTACTCATTACTGAACCACATTGCTGCGACGAGCAAGGAGATGTACGACAATACTCCGGCCAGCAGTCTCTTCGTAGGTTCAAATTCTGAACACACGATTATGAATTCGGATCGCGCCACGCTACACTCCTTTGAGACCATTGGCCACGGTTACACAGAAGAGGAGAGGCGGCTCATTACCACCAGCACGATATCAGTAGTGTCAAGGCTTGCCTAGAATTCAAGCGCGATGACGTGAGTGCCGTTCTCAGCATTGAAATAAGCTCGACTCAGAACCTATTATACAGGCCACAAAACTGGCGATTGCGATGCTGATACAGCGGCTTTATATTTCCGAGCCATACGCTGAAGCTGCGATCGCTCATAACCTGGTAGATTTAGCATTGCAGGCTTCCGAGGCTTCATTTTTGGATATCATAAGGGCATTCTCCTCACTCAGCCTCTCCATACACTCCGAGGATCCAAGGTTCTCAAACAATATGGTAAAACGTTAATCAGGATTTTGCCGAACTCACCTGAGAACTACTCTTTACAGATTCTGGCTGCACAGACCAGGCTTGCTCACGAGTTGCATCAACGGCCAGAGTTCTACCATATCTACCTGCAGGAACTCCTGTCGTCGTTCGTGGACAAGGGAATAGCTATCCAAAATGCCTCAATGCAGAACCGGCACGTGAAGGCCGAAGATCTGGCTGAACAGCTCATCTCTCTTCTACTTCCCATTGACGCGCTTCTGAGTCATGCTGACCTTAATCCCCGCTTTGGTTCATCTTCCGAGTTGGTAGTCTTGTTCCGCAACATGTGGTTCCTCTGTACTCTCTTTCAATTTACTATGGCAGATGGGAAGGACGGCTCTGCGACGGAGTGGCGCCGTCCCGCATTATCCCGCATCGCAGCAAAGACACCTGCCCTGGTGCTGGAGGAGGCCCTTGATTTACTCGTTAGTGATGTCGAGTTTAACACATCGATCCGGCTGGAATATGCCCACAGTGTGAGTCAATTTGCAGTGTCTACCTAATGCAGGGCATAATGATGTTGTAGGTTATGCCAAAACACCGCAACCTGCTTTCCAAGTATCTACCGTACCACCACGCGGAGATTCGATCCCTGTCTCCCGGAGAAATTATCCTTCTCCTTACTATGCACGACATGGAAGGCATGCGCGCTGATGCTGGTCTCCCTTCGTCCCTGGTTCCCTACTTCGCGAACGGTAGTATGAACAGCCGCACGGAGTTAAGTGCATGCATGGACCCCTGGCCGACAAGGTACGGAATACATAATTCCTTTGCGAATCAAATTAAAGCCACGTGCAGATCATTACAGAAGGAATTCAGAATCTGGGTTACCAGGCTAGGACGCAGTCGTTACCCGGAGAGCTACTCGGTGAGCTGCAAATCTTACTAACCGGAAGCACACACCGCGTCGCCAAGGCACGCGCTGTCGCATCCAAGTACCTCGATAGGCTCATCACATCTTTTCCGTCGCTCATGTGTGATCCTCCTCTTGTGTTCTCTATCCTCGAGGTGCTTACGCTACTGCGGCGTTCATGCGAGGGTGAATTTGTGGACGAAGCAAGTTCCTTATTCTTGCATCACGCGTTTCGCTGAGTTTCCTATGCTACAGTATAATCCAATTTACGAATTCCACTCTGATCGAGTGGACATAACTCTTCAGCTTCCTGACGATTACAAGATCAGGGACGAAATTCTCGTTAATTTGCAGCGTAATTCCAGTCGATGGTTTGAACTTGCCTTGAGTCGAGCTCCTATGGAACTACAATCGACGCTTCAGGTAGGTGTCCCTCCACCACATGTTGCATCGAAACTTATCAGATTTCCAAGAAATACCTTGCTGTTAATCAATCTCTCTCACCCATTGACACAGTCGACCTTGGTGCCTCGATTGCCGAGACTTTCGGAAAGGCCATCGGTCCTGTACAGCGGAAGCTGTGTACGTCTTATCAGGTCTTTCATTTTCTTTCATTGACTATTGCATAGCTTCCCTCGCCGCGCTTTCAAAACATAAGCCGGATTGCGCCAAGACTCTGACCAGCCAGATTGCGTCCAAGGCGTACTATACTGGGGAGATAGCCGGCCTACGTCTCGCTGGGCGGGGAGGTAGGCACATCCACTTTTAGTGACTGCACCCTCAACTGTTGCCGCAGGCAAGAACCTCCAAAAGGCAATAGATGAACAAGATCCTGTCCCAGAAATCTCGGCTCTCAGGGAAAAGATGCACGCAGCTCTTGCTGCAGTACGTGGGAAGCGCAACTCGTTTACTATCCAGGACTTGAAGCGACTTCTGTTTCGTTGTGCATCGTCCCTCATCTCAGTGACAAAGGTAAGAGCGGTCGCCCTCTATGTCCTTACTTAACACCCCAGTAGTGTGATTACACCTTGATGTATTATATGGTTGCGCTACCTTTCGAGGTCTTCACGCCATCTGCAATCGCCGCCGGCATTGAAACATGGACATGGGTCATATCAGAGCGACCTGCGTTTGAGATTGCCATGATGGCAGAAATCAACACTGCATGGATGACAAGCATTAGGTTGGAGAGGGGCATATTCTCGAAGACACTTAAGTAGTTACTAATCCTCTAAAGACTTGGTGACTCGCTGCTGAACACCGCCTCCAGTTATGACGACCCGTTTCATCATCCCGTTGACTACTCACCAATGGACAAGGACGTCATTGACCGCGCTACCAACTATGCCCGTCGGCTACTTTCTCCGCACACGCTTGTCCTGCAAATGTTGTTTAGCAGACTGCAGGCCGCCAAATATCGCAAGCCAGGCTTGATGCTACTCATCCAGCGGCTTAGTCTCCGCTCGGCAAGGGCTTATCGCTTGTTAAGGTAAAGAAACGCCCCTCATCTGTTGGGTTCTGTGATGCATTTTATTTGCAGCACGCATGCTTTGGCGAGGGAGGCTCGGTTCTCCTTTTTAATCTTTGGGTTTGAAGCCCTTGGAAGTTCGAGACTTGATTCCTATTGCGAGTATACCTTCCGGGAAAGTCTCTACTCTGTGGCATTTTCGTGGTTTTCTGTTCGCCCTCAGTAAGCTGGAACCTCTGTGCTCCCCCCCTACTACCACTTAACTCATTTGATAAGATGGTCTCATGGCTCCAATAGACTGCAAATGGACGCTGATGCAAAACTCCTAAAAGAGTTCTTGTCTACTCTTCAGGCTGACACTGCCCGACTTTCCCATGAAGTTTCAAGCCTCGGACAGGCCCAAGCAACGTCAATGAACGCAAGTAAGTATACCGATGCCTCGGCTAAGTACGAGGTGTTAAAACCTTAGTCCAACTCCAGCATATGTTTCGCGCCTCAAAAGCCTCAGTGTCCCACTGAAACTACTGGTAGAGAACGAACTTTACAGACTCTCTGTGTGGGCAAATCCAGTCAATGATCCAAAGCGCGGGGCAGACTACCCAACGAACTAGAGAAGTCGATGATGGATGTAAGTCGTTCCTGCTCTTTGTGATGGATTATGGATGTTGGTCACAGGACGCTTGGAAGAGCGCCATTCGAGCAGCATGGGAAACCAATCCAGCCATAGCTGTGCATCTTGTGGAGAGATTCAAGTACCCGGTTGTCGCGAGGGAAGTTGGCGCTCTCGTCCGTTCACGTCCGCGTGACGTTTTACACGTCCCCGAAGCTATCGAATTCCTTGTAGGAAACAGGCTTGACGGGGTGCAGCGGGACCTCAAAGTGAGCTGATTTTTTGATAGATTCAAGTCAGCTAATGGTCACGATTAGTACCTCCTTTTCTGGGATCCTGTGCCCCCAATCATCGCTGTTACATTCTTCGAACCCCGATACCACAGTGATTCTTTTATCCTGCAATACGCGCAAAGAGTACTGGCTCAACACCCGGTTGAAGTGACCTTCTGTTTCGTTCCGCAAATCGTGCAAGCATTGCGCTATGATGAGCTTGGTACGCTATTTTACCTTAGCTGAGTGAAGCACGTTCAATATGAGACCGCATGTAGGGTATGTCAACCGCTTCATATTCGAGACAGCCCAAATATCCCAGCTATTCTGTCATCAAATCATTTGGAATATGAAAGCTAACTGTTACAAGGATGACGCGGCTGAAGTGGTATGTCTTCTCGATTTTATGTTTTTTGGTTGGATGGAGCCTCAGCGAATTTCTAAGGAGGATCCAATGAAACCTATCTTGGACCGTATGATTCATGAAATTGTTGAATCATTATCCGGTACGGAGAGGGAATTCTACGACCGCGAGTTTGGCTTCTTTGGCGAGGTGACTTCGATATCTGGAAAGCTGAAACCCTACATCAAAAAGTCTAAACCTGAAAAAAAGGTGCGCTAGGTAGTTTCCGTAAAAAGCTCATGACACTAGAAACCTCTTTCAGGCAAAGATTGATGAAGAAATGGCAAAGATAAAATTTGATGTCGGCGTTTACCTCCCAAGCAATCCTGACGGAAAAGTTATTGACGTCGATAAAAAGTCCGGCCGCCCACTTCAGAGCCATGCCAAGGTTCGCCAGCACCCTTTTTTTGTGAATTTACTTGAGAGGTAGTCGTGTAGGCACCGTTCATGGCGACGTTCAAAGTTCGAAAACAGCTGGTGCTCATTGATATCGACCCGGACTCGCTACTCACAGGCGATGGCGGAGAGGAGGAACGTCGTACCGAGCAAGACGTATGGATACAAGCCATCTTCAAGGTTGGCGATGACTGTCGGCAAGACGTACTTGCCCTTCAGCTCATTGCTATGTTCAAAAATATTTTCACCG
Source organism: Multifurca ochricompacta (assembly GCA_022496185.1). Taxonomy (NCBI): domain Eukaryota; kingdom Fungi; phylum Basidiomycota; class Agaricomycetes; order Russulales; family Russulaceae; genus Multifurca; species Multifurca ochricompacta. The sequence goes on along the minus strand of WTXG01000003.1, from coordinate 251,501 downwards.
GCGTGGGTTTGACGCTTTATCTTTACCCTTACCGTGTGACAGCAACTGCGCCTGGGGTATGTCCCGCACATTATTATGTTCCAAAAAAAAAAAACTGAAGATAATCGTAGTGTGGCGTCATCGACGTCGTACCGAATTCCACCTCACGAGACGAGATGGGTCGTGCGAAGGTTAATGACCTTCAAGGCTTTTTCATCTCAAAATATGGCGGAGAGGATTCAGTCTCATATCAGAAGGCGCGGCTGAATTTCATTCAGTCTATGGCAGCGTACTCTGTGGCATGCTATATTCTTCAGATCAAGGACCGTCATAATGGCAATATCATGATCGATGGGGAGGGTCACATAGTTCACGTCGGTCAGTCCTCTACTTGAGCGCAGCTGACTGTCTGTCTATTCTGAACGTCCGATGTAGACTTCGGCTTCCTGTTCGACATAGATACGTTTTTCCTCGCGGTTGTTTTCAGTCGCACATACTGACGAACAGCCTTATACGTCCCGGCGGCGTCAAGTTTGAGCCCAACTCCTTCAAGCTGAATCACGAGATGGTCGTATTAATGGGTGGGCGAAACTCGCAGGGTTACGCGCTCTTCCAACAGCTCTGTGTCGCCGCCTTCCTTACTCTACGTCCACACGCGCCGCAGCTCATCGCGACCGTGCAACTCATGCTCGGAACGGGCCTCCCTAGCTTCAAGGGCGAGTTACAATTCGTCGGTTGCGCGAACGCTTCGCGCTCGGGCTTAGCGAACGGCAAGCCGCGGATTATATGATAGCCACCGTCAAAAACGCGCATGAGAACGTGCGCAGTACTGTGTATGACGAGTTCCAGCGTGTAAGTACACATAGCCTAGAGTTTCGACGAGTCGCACAGACGCTGATTACCCGGTGTGACGCTTGCGTTGCAGCTGCAAAACGGTGAGTTTGTTGTACCATGCCACCTCCAAAAAACCAACTAGCTTACCTCTTACCTCTCCAAAGGTATTCCGTACAAGTAGATCATATCTTGACGTGTCCACCATGGAGAAAGTACACGTCCAACTGCTCTCTGCTGTCAATATTTATTTTACTATTTCGCGATCGCATTGCATATTTTATTTCTTTTCCCAACTAGATAAACGCTAGCGGCAGCGACCATTTGAAGAAGTAAATACAAAACCAGGCAGTCTCCAACTTATGCACTGTTCAGAAAAAAAGAATCTCGCAGTAAAAGTTCATAACAAAAAAACGAAAAAAAGATATAGGGTGATTGAAGGTATAAGCGAGCAGACGCACTGTGGTATCAGAAGCAGACGTAAAATATCGATAGTCAAAAAATGCGTGGCGTGCAAGTCCCAGGAGGTGAGATTAATAAAGTCAAAGCTTCGAACTGTGATAGAAGTAAAGGGCAAGCGGAACGTAACAAGCGCAAGACCCTATCAACGAAGCGTGAGGTCATAGTTCATGGAAGTCCATACAGCATCAAGCAGGGTTAGGGTGTGACCCTTTCGTGATTCGAGTGAGTCGAGATATTTATTTGCCCCCACAAAATAAATGCGAATGATAAACAATCTAGAGGAATTTAAGACCTGCAACCTTATACAGGAGGGTCTGTGTTGGTGGCAGGAAGTAGGATCGAAGGCATGCTATGTGAACGCATGGAAGCAAGGGCGAGGCCAGCTGCAGCAGCGGGGGGCGCAGGTGTAGTGGGAGATGAGTAAGGGGAGCCAATGGGTGTACGACGCCCGAGCGAAGTCGTAATGCTAGGGTTGATTGGGCTGGGCAAGGGGCGCGTTGGCATTGGGCTCAGGGGGGGTGGAGCATTGGAGCTGCGACGAGCACGAAGAAACTTGAAAGGCGCCGTGCAGGAACCTCGTTGCTTACCGTCCGGCTGTGAGTAAAGCCAGGTAGCGGTAAGAACAACGGTGGCGCCAACAATGAACGAAGTCGTGATTCGGAAATGGAAGAGTGCAACGGAAGCGAGAAATGATATGACAATCGATAGAGAAGTCGCGAAACCCTTCATAATGTTGTCGGCGTACTTGATTACAAGGGCTGTGATGAGCCCACCTAGGACCTGAGTGAGGACTGTCGCCCATGCCCATGGAGTGAAATTCGCAAACAAGTGAGTGAGTGAGGGTACGCTGTGCGAGGCTGAGCCAGGCGAAGGCGAGGGTGTCATGATGATAGGAACGAGTGCTGGGAGTAGGGAGAAGAGAGAGAGCTGCACATTGCGCACCCAGAGATCCGCTGTGGAGTTCTTGAGCACCATCTCGAAATACACACCGGCGAGGCCAGATGTGAAGCAAGCAGCGGCAACAGCGAGAAAGCCTTTGGATGGTACCATGGTGTGTACATCGGCAGATGGCCCATCACCTAAAGGATTTTTGGCGACACCGCACTGAATTTGGACGATGCCAACACCAAGTGCAAGGAAAAACAGGGCTAGCCACTTCAACGGCGTTAACTTGCGGCGGAGGAGGATGACAGAGAAAGCTGCAGTAGTAAGAATTTTCATCTGATAGGAGACCTGGAAGGTAGCAGCTTCCAGATTAGAGGCGGCAACAAATTGAAGATTATTCTGAATGACTGTGAAGGAGAGATGTCAAAGGAGTTGTAGTGGGGAAGATTGAGGTAACAATTAACCGTAAAGTATGGCTGGAATGGACAATTTCCAGCAGTCAGGTCTAAACACCTCCTTTCCAACGATTTTGCACCGCTCCATGAACACCCTGGGATTGAGCGGGGAATTTGCCAGGCGTGCCGAAAGAGGTAGAGGGAGGGCAAAGGCATGCTGAGGTGAGCTGGGGCGTACACGAATCAATGCGATAAACAACGAGATAAGGCCCTTGAGGAGCTCTGTTGCCAAGACTGCGGATGCTGCGGAATATGCCCGAGATGGGGGCATCGAGACGCGGGAATAGTGCATCAACAGAGAAAGGGCCGCATTCTGAGCTGCTAGGGTGACCAAGCTGGGAAAGGTGTATCAGAATCGATGCATGAATTTTCGCGACAGGGCCAAACGGTTTTAACTCCGTAGTCGGAGATGTACAGGGGGAATGACACGTACGATATATACTTGAGGGACACGCCACAGAGAGAGGGCACAGAAGGGGGTGTAGGAGCTGGTTGCTCGATGCGGTCTTCATCGTTGACGCTATCGAAATGGATGGTCTTTAAGGGGATTTTTCCATTCCAGAACAGAATCTTAGAATCTGAGAGAGCCATTCGAGGAGAAAGGAAAAGGAGTTGCCGTTGAGACCGTGCTCTGCGGAACTTATCTCCAAAAGGACGGGTCTCCTACGAGAAATGGAGGGGAAGAGGAAAAGAGGGAGGGAGGAGGAGAAGGAGAAGGAGAAGGAGGCGAAGGCGAAGGCGAAGGCGAAAAGGGAGGAGGAAAGAGCCAAAAAAATGAAAGGAAAAGGAAACCAACAAACGAAGCGAGCGCGACTTGCCGACTAGCGCTTTTGAAAAAGAAATTTCAATTTGTCGTGAGATTCCGACTCGTGGAAAAAAGGACCCCTTGAAACGCGTGACGTCACTGTCACCCTCAAGTTGTTGTTTGGCTGGGAAGGTGTCTCGGGGTCTCTCTCTATTGTGACTTGTATGTACCTGCCTGTACCTGCCTGTACCTACTCCTACTGTCGGTGTGGGTGTCGGAATAGTTTCTTGTACTCTTTCACCAATCCTTTTGCGTCTGTGATCACCTAGTGGTAGGGAGAATGGTCATGGTTTTTCTTCAATCTCATTGTTTATCCAGCTTGCTCTTTACCTGTTCTTGTTTGCGCATCACTTCTAGATCCCTCTTCACCTTCCGCAGTAGCCTGCGGTGCGCCTGAGCACACTTCGTGGCAGTGCATTCGACTACCATTTGTGAGCACACGATAGGGGCCGCGAAAATTCCACTAAAAACAAACAAAACGACTTACTGAGCTTGCTGACTTCATTCACCTCCTCTTCACGCCGAATATCACTCAAGTCAATTGCCCTCGCCTCGTTGACCATGCTCTGTTGAGTAATTTATTGCGTGAATTGAGTAATTCACATCCATTCAATCGAATCCTCACGCATTGGGTGCTCCATTCTCTTGCGGCGTTAACAGAGACCTGAACGCCCGTGTATTCGGCGCTTCGCATATTCACGGCATCCATCTCGAGTTTGTCTCTGTGTGAATCTTATGTCAGCTCGCGTGTATTCACTATTGTGGCGGCAAAAATCCGCGCATATATGCGTTCATCTCCTCCACCATCACAGCGGCATGGCCACGGGCCTCGGCAGCAAAGGCTGCGAACTGCCGCTTGAAGTTGGCCTGGGCGGCATTGTGTGCTTCCTCTACAGATGCTTTGAACAATACGTTGCACCCTCGCTTTCGTTTTCATACTTACCGCGAATTTGCTGAAGGACAAATAAATATTCCATACTGTCGCTAAAAGCAGGTTCTGTTAGCCCTGAATTACAAAGGGCATCAAAAGGACAGACATCTCTTTATCCTCGATGTCGGAAAAGTCGGTGCTTGCGACCTCATCGTCGTTTCCTTCTAGTAACGATTGCTGTGCGGATGCACGCCTTGACCGTTTATTAGCTATCGGCTTAGTCAGTCAAGATATCCGAGAAATGGAAAAGGCCAGACGTACAAGATGCGCTCTTTTTACTGGGCATGTACTGATTTCCGCGTGGCTCTGGTAAAAGATGCGACTCGGAAATAAACCGAGACGCCAATGAGACTCGCTGGCCACGTGATTTGTTTTCTCAAATTTGGGTGGGTGGTGTTATGGCCACTGCATGCTTCAGTTAGGCCTTAACACCTTTGGGAGCTCGGGGATAGGCATCTGGCTACGGTGACGAGCAATCTAGTCTGGTCACGTATTAATCGCAGCTGCAATTAGTTTTGTTTGACAGGCGGTTCTATGCCGACGGTTCTTGTATCTCGGTGGTTGCGTCCGGTTGCTGCTCTGCGCACTTGGGATGTCCTCAGCAAAATCCCACATTTCATAAGAAAAAACTTCATGTCCGATATTTTCGAAGATTGATATGAGCGCAAACCCTGACACTGATATAAAACCAAGGGTTTTATTCCTCTGGCCATGTTGCGGCGTTCTCCTCTCCATTGTCTGGTGCGATTACTACACATCAGCACATCAGTGGCAGTGAAAAATCAGAATATCACGTGATCTACTAGATCGTCACCCTCATCTTACGTCAGATAGTGGTGAATGTATGTGTGTGGAGGTGGAGGTGCCATCATTAGTGCATTAGTGCGTAGTTGGGGTACCTCTTATACCTTGGCCCAGTACACTTGGATCTGTTTGGGGGGAAGCGGGGAGGATTCGGGCATGGGACCGGGCATGGGATCCAAACGCATAGCCCGACTGGACCACCGAAGAATAGCGAGCCGAGCAGTTTCTGCGAGTAGCGCGGACCCATTTGCTTACTTCTTCGGTTGGTCTGGTTTCTTTCCGGGGAATTAATCTAGGTCAGGTCCCAGTGCATTTGATCGACGCTAAGAAACTACCGTGCGAAACCAAACTACGGGGATATCAAGGTAAGGTCATTCTACGCTGGCTTGCGGACGTCCCGACCTTTAGTGTGCTCGCTACGTAAATTGGCCTTCTCCCTTACTGACTTGTCCACATCACGACGTTTCCTCGTCAAGTCCCCCTTTCGCCTGGCTTGTCTTCTACTATGTCCCAACCACAACTACCATGGTTTACTCTCCTGCCCCTCCCTTTGACACTGTTGCTAGTTCCCTTCGTTCTTGTACCTGTCAGGGCTCAGGTTCAGGGACCTGAATGTCTTCCTTCTACAATGAAAAATTGGGGTTGGGTTCGTATATCATTCTGCCCCGACGAACGTGACCTCGTTGAACACCAACAGACATTAATAGCCTCAACCAAAGTCCTTGCTAGTAGCTGCTTATCTCGCTGCGCAATGCAACAACGGACGTATGTTCACAACCATTTCTTCGGCTTTGTGGAAGACCCGTTGACCTGGTGCAGAATTTACGATCCCACCACTTTCGCCTGGAAGTCACTATACAGGTCCATCTGGGCCGGATGATGCAGACATTTGCAAGTGCAATTCTGTAACGTATTCGCTGATAAGCGCGTGCGCTGGCTGCCAGAAAGGTGTTTGGATATCGTGCGCCTGGTTTTCTTTGCGTTGATATATTTCCTGGTAACCCCCTTTGTAGGTATGAACAATGGACGGCAAACTGCACCAAAATCTCTCCGGTGTCAACGTTCGTGATTCTTATGTACCGTGCCCCTAAGACGCTGAGCGAGCTTGGCGAGCAGGTTCCCTCAGCTGATACCTAATGACACCCGCGTACCCGCCTGGGGGTTTCTGGGCGTCTCCGTATGTTTCCTGCCCGTCCTTTCTGTCTTGTTTCATCCACGCTTGGCCTGATAGGACTCTCAACCCTGGGATAATGTTACTGCCTGCAATTTCGGTGGCAACCCTGAATCTGTTGGTACTTACCGCCCGCCATTTGCACCTCAATTCAGCACCGGGAATGCCATAAGTGCTGGCGCGACTGCAGGCGCTATAGCAGGCTCGGTTTTGCTCATGCTTGCGGCCATCGGAGTGGTTGCTTGGTACTATCTGCGCCGTCTTTGGAGGCGACGGAAACTGACAGGCGATGGGAAATCAACCTCAACCGAGCGTCTCACCACTGAACAACACAAAGGGGAATACGAGATTGTTCCCTGGATTCCCGATCCGGACATCAAATTCTATGTGCGTGCACAGATATTTATGGGGCTGTCTCGGGTTAAGCGTGGGACAACGAGCTGATGGGATCTATTGCATTATGGCATTCGCGCTACAGGATCCCTCGGACCCTAGGACATATCCAAAGTTCACGGCCTTGTCTCAAAGTCAAAGCGGCATCAGCGTGGCGGCTATGAAAACGACGACGACAGTTAACACGATTCAGGATTCTGTGACGCCCCAATCAACGAAATCGCGTCCAATGGACTACACCGGACTCCCCGAGATATAAATTACCCTCTTGTTCTAAGTTTTCCCTTTTTTTTTTTGACCTCGTTTCCCGCGGGAAGCGCGGAAAGAGATATAGCAGTCCTGTTTCACCATACTCGCATCTTATTTCATTTGCATACTTAGCGTACTGTCCGATACGATACTCATTTCATTATTTATCATGGACTTATGATCTGTTACGCACTCTACTCGCCTACCCACACGAACCAGGATTCTGTGCAATAGATCAAATTTTCGGATATGTATTTACAGGAAATCCACCGATCGCATTGCTGCGTTGCATGCCACGTTTCACAGCATGTAGGGTGATGCTCGCTCGTACGTATCCGCGCGTGTTGTCATGGGCACCTGGAGCAGCTGCCGGTGAATCTGGATCAGGCGCTGGCAGGATGCTTTACGCACTAAACGCATGAATACTTGTCAGTCATGTTGTGTGTGATGTTTCGTGAACAGGGTCATGGATTGAATTAACATTGACTTGAATTGTCCAGACCCGTTAGTTTTCCCTCACACAGCAACACATCAGGTATTCAATAAAGACACCACGACGGAACTGAGAGAACTGGGGCAATTGCCCCAGTTAGATGAAAGTCCGAGTTATCGAGTTATATTGTATATTTCCGGATGCTGCTGCTGCCAACCCATCTTTCCTAGATCTCATCATCTAAATTTGGCTCAGTCGAAAATGGTGGTGTGAGATGAGTATCTATCTAGTTCTAGATCAAGTTTGGGAAAGCTGCGAAGTAGGGTCTTACGAGGACCCTTGGTTGGCTTGGCCGTGATAGGGATCATCTCAGATTACATATAAGTTGGTGAATGCGTGCCTTTGTGCGGCATCGACAACGGCCGTTCGCAACCCATGGATCGTATGACATTTTACCCGTCATCCGTGACAAGCGGGTAGTGACAAAGACTCTTAGCGCTGGCGGGGATCCGTAAATATTGCTCATGGACACAGAGGATAAGGGAAACGATGTACTTTGTGTTTTCCTCAGCAATTCTAATATGCAGAAAGTAGCGCAACTAAGACGTGCGTTCAAGCTTCATCCAATAAGCACAGGCTCTGGTACTGTCGCAGCAGCACTTGCGTCATTACGCCCCTGAACTACCCGGACCTCAAGTACATCATTTGGACGTGTCGGCTCCGACGTTGCTAGGCGCTGGATCTTCTTCTCTGGCGCTTCAACCTCTGCTTCAGCCACGAGGGCTGCGAGCTCGGCATCGATCTCGTCCTCGTCTTCCAGCGACGTGCTCACACCGAGCGCTACATCTAAATTAGAGCGCACTGTTTCGTCGAGCTCGCGCGCGTCCGCATTAGCATCGGCCAGCGCATCGAAGGTGCGCTCTAGAGCGTCGCGCTGGATCGATGGGTGCGCAAGCAGCGCGCGGAGAGTGGCGGTGCTGCTCTCGTATGTCTTCACGATCTACAAGCGACACAAGAGATCAGTAAACGACAATGGAGACAGAGTTGTAAGAGGAGGTGCGGTACCTGGATATCTTCCGCAGCAGATTCAACCCGCAAGAGAGTGCTTTGGAGGATCTCGAGCGAGCCGAGGCGCTGCGCGAGTACATCCTCGAGTTGCTTGCGAGAGCGAAGATAGGAGAGCGCAAGCGACTTGTGCTGTTGGCGGATGGCAGCCGTTGCTTTCGCCTTGTAGCTAGAGGCAAAATGTAAGAGATACTGTAGATTGCTTATTAGAGAACGGCGCATTCACGAGTCGATCTTGTAGTGATGCTATCTATTTGCGTTGAGATATTCGCAACCGCAGTTTTGAGTTCCAGGACGCCATGATCGACTGCTGTGACTGCCAATGTTCGAGGATCGTCTTGAACAAACTTAATCACCTGTGGATAATGGGTATCGGGGCCAAGTACTATGAGTCCAAGGATGCATACCTCTTTCTCAGTAATCACAGCCCTTCTGTCGCGTTCCAAAAACTTTATAAGGACGCGGAGATCATTGTCGGAGAGTGTGACTCCAGGAAGGGCAGAATCAGCAAAAGTGGCACGGAACGAGTCATAGCTGTATAACGCGTCGGAGAGGCTCGCATCTCGTGCACGTTGAGAAACGAGCACGGTGTCGGCTGCGCGCTCAACGACACTGAGAAGGATATAATCTCCGTTGATTCGCTTCCACCTCTCGCTGTCGCTCTCGTCTTCCGAGCTGACAAGGTTGAATTGTTGAAGCGCCCACAGGAGTGGCTTTCCGACGACAAACGAGGCGACACGGTATGGTAACCACCCAGAATCGTATATTGACTGTGATGCATCTAAAATTGTCGTAGGGGTACTGCGAAGCGAGAATGGACGAGCTCAGTCTTCTCTAGCAAGGATGTCGGTCAGCTCTACACCTGGAATGCTATGGATGGGGAAACCGTTCACAATTACGGTGCCCAAACAAAGGGGTTTTCCAGCACCCTCGTATCTCAGGCTCTCCAAGAGGTTTTGATCAGCATGTAGAATGAATGTATCCGATGTATTAGGTTGCCAGCCACGAGAGACTATGGCGTCCAGGGTTGAGCGCCACCAAACGACGTTTGAGTTGTAGGTTGTCGGATTTGAGTGTTTCTGCCTAGATATTCTGAATAGAGGGATTGAATACGCGATTTTGACAGGCCATTATAAGATGGGAGTGAAGACAAGTGTGAGGAAGGGGAAGTCATGTCATTGATCTGAGGTTGAGGGGGTTGTTGGTCGGTCGTTGTTGCCACTTCGGTGAATGTACCCCGTACCTTACCTGTACCCGTACCCGTGGCGTGGTTACCGATTGTATGCGTGATGGATGTGAATTACATGTGCTCTCGTGCCCTTGCTCCGGTCGAAGGCTTTTAGCCTCTGACCTGACTCTTACCAGTCCCTGTCAGCGATGTTTGGCTCATTCCTTGCGTTTTCATCCCTCCTCCTCATAGGATCGGCTCGTGCGCAGGTCAATGCGCCAAATTGCACTGACTCTAGCTTCAGTTGGGTGCGTCCTTTGTGCAGCACTGCTGCATACCTATTTTTGATGTTATCCTGATTGATATTGATTATGATGATGACCAAAGTCTTACAATTCCCTCCAACAAAATCCATGTTGGGTCGCTTCATACCTAGCAGCAACGTGTAACGATGGAGGTCAGTAGATCCTTCTATTCATCTCTACATGCAATCTTATCAACCTGTGAAGTATTCGCGATTCCTGCCTTGCTTCCCCAGCATTCATACACTGGCCCGAACGGTCCTGACAACAGTGATCTATGCAAGTGCAATACAGTCGTATACAACCTCATCAGCGCCTGTGATGCATGCCAAGGCGAATCGTGGATCCCGTGCGTTGTTGATTGATTTCTTGGTCCTTGGATTCAACCTATCAACTTGTTCGTACCTAGTTACTCCACCTGGTCGTACAATTGTACCGCCTCATCACCCCCCGGAAGGTAACTCACCCGTCATCTCCACTAGCTCCTAAGCTCAGCTATCCTATCAGCTTCGCAAATTCTATCCCGGCAGGTACCATTGTACCACATTGGGCCTATCTGGACACATCTAGTGTAAACCCCTCTGTCTTTCGTCCTGGCCAAAAAAATAACACACCTCCCACCCTTGTAGACCGGTGACACCTGGAATATCACAACAGCGCAGCTTGCTGGCGGTGCGTGGTGTTGCCGATGAATTCTTCGTCTTTTACATGTTTTGGGCTTTTTCACAGATTCTCCCGAAACTACAGGTACCGCTCCCCTTATCTCGACATCAACTAGAGCCACCCAATCCACTCTGTCACCTGGCGCGACCTCGCCCGTACCATCGACCCAATCGAATTCGTCCTCCAAGAGCAGTTCGAACGCTGGCGCGATCGCCGGGGGCGTCGTCGGTGGAGTCGTGGGGGCAGCCCTGATCGCTGGTATAGTGGTGTGGTTCGTCATTCGTCGTCGGCGCGCTCGCTCTGCCCCTTCTACTACGTACATGAGTGGTCAAGGTGGTGACATGAGCCAGGTAACATCGCCTTACCCGCTATTCATCGAATCACCAAAACTTTATGTAAGTGTTTTTTTTTATCGTATACGAGAGTTGGGAGTTGATCCGAGAACTGCGGCTTTCTAGGACCCTTCCGACCCATCGACGTACCCAACGCATGGAGCGCCTTCCCCGACAATCCGCACTACAAACCAGAGCAACCAGTATCATGGCTCTACAAGCGAATTGCAGCCGAATCGGCAAGCATACAGCGGCCTACCCGAGGTTTGAGAGGTTAGAACACCTCCCTTCCACCCCCGCCCTATTTCTTTTTAACCCTCAGCAAAACTTCCAGCGTCATCTGCCGTCCAAATATTGTGGCATACAGTGTTATTTTATTGACTGAATGTTGGGCTTGGACTTCGTTTGGTGGACTTCGTCTGGTGGTGGACAGGACTCGGATATTTTCTGACATCGCTCTACGACGGGTGTATGATACGCCACGATTTTATTGTCACGAAGTTGGGACGATAGTACTTGAACGAACACAGTGTTATTGTCTCCTCGCATCTATGAGATGCCAGTTAGGTTGCCCCTTACCTGATGATTCCGTAATTCCATGACAACCAACGGTCAGATGTGACCATAATATCAATCCCTCAGGTTCCTCCAATCCAACAAAAAAAAAGGGTAAGCTCGGGCTTGGATCTATATTGTATGTATACATATACATCTAGTATGCACACACTAGAAGAACAGAGAGATGATACGAAATCTAGCACAGCCATTTCACCTCCCATCATTTGATTAGTCTCTATCTGTTCTATCGGTAACGCCAGGTGACTGTACACCCATTCGAGAAGCGAGGGTTGAAAATGGGAACCCCCCGTTGCCTTAAAGAAGAACAACAAAGGACGCGCACCAAACACCCAAAACCACCTGGATGCACAGCCAAAGAGCGTACCAAAATCGTTCTGAGGCTGCTGGCGATGAGGGAGCTGACTTGCGTTGTAACGCGTGGCCAGTCGAACATGTGGTAAATCAGCGCCTGAAAGTAGTTGTTAAAAGATGTAGAAGAAAGAAAGAAAAAAAAAAGGTGGAGGGTCTTGGCCCTAGTCGGCCCTGCACATTTAGGGCCGGTTCAGGGGTGGCATGTCGCGTGGGATGCGTGAGCGTGAGAAAGGTTTGATATGATCATGTGATCTCTTTATAGCCCAACCCAAAATAATCCCAAGTGCGGCGCATCCGATACAGATCGATCTTAAATATACGCTAAAACTCCAGAACCTGGCAGAATGTTCATTGGGGGGGGCCAGACACTAGAACAATCCAGGCGCAGCCACCCCTCCACGCTCCTTCTCCTCTTATGTCCATCGCGCGGCAGATACGCCGCACACTTGCCAGTTCAGCCTCTGGCCTCCAGCCCTCTCTTAATGGCTATTTAACGGCGTCACAGGTTTTATTGCATTAAGCCCCACGGGAAGTCACGACATATGAGCAGGGTACACACCTTCGCACGAATCCTTCGCGTCGCCGAACAGCATCTTCGTTCCTGGCATGTAAAACATGGGGTTCGGCACATCCGCTATATATATATATTTTTTTAAATTGAAGAAAGCGCCATCAATCCGGCCCCCCAAAAAAGGTCAGTTGTCGTGCTCACTCGTGGTGAGGGACTAGGGGAGAGGAACGATAAACACGTACCATATCCGCTGCTCATGCCTCGCTTCATCACGACGACTTGCTTGCTCTTCCATGCGTGTAACACGGGCATGCCGGCAATCGAGCTACCCGGCTCCAACGCAATCGGGTTGACCGTATCGTTCGCGCCAATGACGAGCGTCACGTCTGTGTCGCTAAAGTCGTCGTTGATCTCGTCCATTTCCAACACAACTGTAAGACACATTCTCCGATAAATTCACTGGTGAGGCGAGAAAGACGGGAGGAGGATCGTACTGTCATAGGGCACTGACGCTTCGGCAAGTAAAACGTTGCACTGGCCTGGCATGCGTCCTGCGACTGGATGGATGGCAAAGCGCACGTTCACACCCTTTGCCCGCAAAAGGGACGTGATTTCTGATATCGCGTATTGTGCCTTTGCCACAGCCATGCCGTACCCGACCACCTGCGCCACGTAGTTAATGTAAGAACGTGACAGGAAAAAAGGTTGAAAGGACCAACCAAGATGACGCTGTCAGCATTTGCCAGTGCCTCCACCACATCATCCGCGTTTGTCTGTGTGATTTGACCTTCGATCTTATAGTCGGAAGGCGCGGCCGCTGGAGCAGCGCCGCCAAAGAGAACATTGATAGGTGAGCGATTCATGGCCACGCACTGCATGTGATAAATATATACAAGTTGACCTGCAGATCAGAAGAGGATGCGCACCATAATGTACGACAGAATGGAGCCGCTGACGCCGATTAAAGACCCAACTGTAGTTAATAACGGATTGTCGAGCATGAAACCTATGATACCAAAGTATCGCTACATCAGAATACTTAAAGGGTCGCAACAGCAAGTTCCGAGACAGACCCTCAGCAACCAAAGCGAACCCAGAGTACGCATTCAGCACAGTAATGACGACAGCTGCCGCAGACCTTCGTCGTCAACAGAGGTTCTAGAGAGAAGAAAGCAGAGCAACGTACGCATATCCGCTCCTCCGACTGCAGCAGTAAGCGTGTATCCCTTAATGAAACTGAGCAGCGCGTTCAATCCAAGGTATCCGGCGGCCACTGCCGGGACGACTGGTGCAGCAGCTAAGAACCCTCCCATGGCCGCCAGGTTCACGCCGAGCAGGGATCCATTGATGAGATGCCGAGCCGGAAGCATGAGGGGCTTGGACGACATCTTCTCAGCGAGCTTGAGAAAGGCGACGATAGAGCCTGTGAACGTCACACCGCCTTTTTCCACAATGCAACGCGCGACGTCAGTTATCCCCCGAGCCCGAGCTGGTTCAAAAAAAAAAAAGATGGGGAGCGAGCGTACCAATAAGGACACCAAGGTACGCCGTGACCAAGTGCAGCGTAGAAATGTGATCCGCCGCGGTGCCGATCACGCTGCCGATGCTTGTCAGCACAGCCGCGAGACCTACGACCGAATGCAACGCCGCCACCATCTGCGGGAGCTCCGTTGCGGTGATACGGCGACCGATGATCGCGCCGGCTGTTCCGCCAATGGTTGCGACGGCTGCGAATTGGACCAGTACCTCTGGTGAGAAGCCGACTGCTGCAAGTGAAGCGAGGATGCCTGAGCCTACGCCGAGTATCCCGAGCACGTTGCCCTGGCGCGCGGTCGCCTGGGAGGCGAGACCGGATAATGAAGCTGGCAACAAAACTTACTCATGATCAAAGTTTCAACGCGGGAACTCAAATGCCGAACCTATGCAGAGGATGCTACTTGTCAGATACCCAGCCTGCACAAGACCTGCCATTCCTGTATGGGCTGCCGCGAGAAAACCTCCAGTGAATACCACCGCAGGGATCCCGTATAGCCACGAATATTCTGGGGGATCTCCAGGTCCTACATGGTCGAGTTAGAATGAACGTATGAAGCATTGTAAAATACACATTACTCTTGAACATGTCCAACATGCGTTTAGTGATCGCGAAGCCTCCAGCGACATTAACGCTGCCAGAAGAACTGACAGTGCGCCGAGTACTTGAGATGCAGTTCCAGGAAGGTATCCACCGCCCATGACAAAGAGCCCACCAATACCAACCATACCTGACATCCCACGATGAGTCGTCGTCGAACATTGGAGTAGGTTCCAGCTTACCGGAGATCGCATTCGTAACGGACATCAGCGGAGAGTGCAAGCGGGTGCGACTCCCCAGACAACGCGGTACCCGATAAGACCAGCCAGACCAAACGTGAAGAAGTTGGCCATGAAAAGCGGACCCGTCACTTTCCCTAGTGCAACAGCGGTACCCATACCTGCTGTGACAGTCGCAACTTCGCGCGTGGCCTTCTGCCATGGCGTAATTGCGCGCGTTTCCTTCGCTTCAGCTGTCTTCGCGGGCGGGGGTGGAGCAGCGGGGGCAGCGGGGGCCACACGCGGGACAGGCTGGAGAAGAGCACCATGATGCACCACAAGAGCGCCGCGAACAACTTCATCATCCAGATTGATATGAAAACTTGAAGGTGTGCTGGGGGGGTCATGGACAGAAGAAACTTTGTGATGTTATTGGAATAGAGTGTCGAGGATTGAGTTGGAAGCCGGGACGGGAGATCAGTGTAACCTAGTGAAAACGCTGAATTATAGCTGGAAACATACAAAACATTCGTCGACACACACCGATTATTGTGACCCCTTTGTGAACATGAAGTTTTCCCGGAATAGTAGCCTCGCAATTTCCACCTGCTTCCGCCGCCAAATCCACGACGACCGAGCCTTGCTTCATAACGCCAAGCATCTATGTCGTCAACTATTAGCGAACTACTGCCTGGTGATGTGTCTTTCGACCTAACCTCCTTTGTGATCAGCTTTGGTGCAGGTCTTCCGGGAATGAGAGCCTGAAGGATAGCATGAATCGAAGTGATGAAGGGACAGTGAAAGAGAACTACCGTGGTTATTACAATGTCTACCTCCTTGCACTGTTCTAAGAAAAGAGCCATTTCGGCCTCTATGAACTCCTTGGACATCTCTTTCGCATAACCACCGCTTCCGCTTCCGTCTTCTTGTATTGAGACCTCGATAAATTCTGCACCAAGAGATTGGACCTGTTCACGAACGGCAGGACGTGTGTCGAAACCGCGCACGATAGCACCGAGACGTCGCGCGGTAGCAATGGCGCTGAGACCTGCAACACCTGCGCCAATCACTAGGACCTTGCATGGTGGGATCTACGCACGCGTTTCTAAATAAATATTTTATTTTATTTATTAGAAAAGGAAACCCACGCTACCTTTCTGGACAAAGGTAAATGCAAACGTAAGAAGCCGAGGACGAGCCAAGGCCGAGGAACAAACTCAAACACGTAAAAAAAAAGTGAAGACGTACCCCGCGGCAGTACTTGACCGGTCATGTATCGACCAAAGTGATTAGCAGCTTCCAATACGGCCTTGTAGCCAGCTATATTTGCCATAGAGCTAATCACAATCACAACGTGTTAGCGCTATGCGCCACGCATAGGAGAACAGCAAGCAACCTGAGCGCATCGAAAGTTTGGGCACGTGAAATTCGGGGTATCATGTCCATGGCCAACGTGTTGACGTCTCTTTTCGCCAATTCCTCACAAGCGCTTTATTTTGCTTCGGATATAGGAAGGAGACAAGGGTGCTCCCTTGCTTGATCTCCTCGACTTCTCGTTCTTGCTCTTGCAAAGGCGGCCGGACCTTGAGCATGATATCGGTGTTGGCAAAGAGCTCTTCGCGAGATGTGAGCGTCGCCCCCGCCTTTTCGTAATCTTCGTTCAAAAACTGCGCTCGCGTCCCGGCATCGCGTTCTACAAGCACTTGCGCGAAGCCTTTTTTTCGGAGAAGGGTCACATTTTGTGGTGTTAGCGCAACGCGACATTCGTTCGGGTAGATCTCTCGCGGAACGCCGACCCTCAGGGACGAGTAAGGGACGCCTTGAGAAAACAAAAACAAAACAAAGCCGAGTCGGCAAGGCATCGATTTAAAGAGGACAAGGGTCGAGTTGGCGGATCACACACTCACTTGATTCTACCTCAGCCGATGCGGACGGTTTGGTCTCTTCGCGCACGTGTCTAGACACATGAAATGCCCGAAGAGGAGTAGCAGTGGCTTAAGGGATGGCACAATCGTCAGCTACGAGGTTGTTCGAGCAGCTAAGACACTTGGAATGCTCACTGCTTGTGAGCCTCCTGTAGAGAGGAGACGCGGGGGTGTGTCGGGATCTTCGCAAGCAGCAGACGATAGTGGCCGTAGGGATGGCCATCGTCATGGGGGATGTGAGAGAGACGTATTGAGGAAAGATGTGGTTAAACTGGCCGTGTTGGCAAGCAAGAGGTCCTCAAAAGAGAGAGGTCACAGGCGGGCAGATGAGGCAGTAGGTACGGGTAACTATAAATTAATTTAAAGAAAGGGTAAGCGACCGGGCACCCGGCCAGTCGGCAGCGTCCATCTCATCGATCTGATCACATGTCACCCCTACCCACGCCCATGAACCTCACCCTCTTCGAACCCATCGATCTGATTGCTTGCACGCGTGTACCACCCACAAGCCAGGCTTATCCTCGGTCGAGGGGTTTGTGAGCACCTTTGGGGCTTGACAACTGAATGGGTTGAAATTTAAAATATTCCTATCCGTCGTCATGCTTTCCTCTGACACGTCACATCCAACCAAACGACCACACGTCCTCATTTTTGGCCGTTCAACTTTCATATGAATAGGACATGCACACTTCACAGCGTAGTACTCACGGAAACCCGACCCTCGGAAAGGCCATCTAGTGATGTAATATTTTGCACCATTACAGGACGTCAAGTTACACGCGACGACGAATTCTCTTCTCCCACGCGCCCCTCTGACCCACCCCACGCCAATCAAATATACTTGGTACTTGGAAGATAACGGCTTGCCGCGGCCCTTGCGTGCGGAACTCCATTTGTTGACGTCAGAAAATATGCTTTTATATACTATCTTTGGTGCAGACTATTTGAACATGCGCCGCCAGTACATGCGTACGAGGCCCTATGAACCACGATCACAATTTCCAAAAAATCAAATTCCGCCTCAATTTAAAGCGGCTGCTCGTCGCTGAACTCTAGCTCTGTCTTAAGGAGTTCTTGCACGTGGGGATGTTTCCACAAGCGCTCTGCGTCCTCAGGATCGATTGGGGGCAACGGCTTGCGAGGTAACCCCCCATAGCCAAATAGTCTCTCGGTTAAGAACTTCGTGCCCGAAATTGACGCCTTTGCGATTGTAAAGTCTGCACGCGCTATGATCCCTTGCAGCTGTTGAGCCTCTGGTAATCGCGAAGGGTCTCTGGTGGCTGCTGCCTCCGATAACTCAAACAACTTCACCAGGGCGTGCTAATGGCCACATAATCTATTGGCATCTGACTGAGCGCGCCGACCAAACACTCACCGGCGCAATATTGGCAAGGCCGGTAATGGCGCCATGGCCATGGGCGAAGGCGGACGAGGTGAGAAAGTCTGCGTAACCTCCCAAGACTAGGAATGGTGCATTAGGATTCTTGCGCGGATACAGTTTGTCAAATGCTGGATCAGCAACGGCAGCCGCGATCCGCGTGAGCTTGCCGACACTACCACATCTGGTGATACGTATAGTGTGGTGAGAAACTGTACTTCTATGGCATGGCAGAAAACCCACGTGAGCTTTATACCGGACAGGTTCGGACATGAGGTCGCAAGGTCCACAACCAGGTCTGAGTCGAGGTCAATACCTGCGCTGGCGCCAGGATCTGCAAGCGCGCGCACACCGCGATCGATAAATTGGGGAGGGAGGATTGAGCGAACACGACACGCACAGTTGTATATCAGAACAGGTACAGGGCACCTTTCTGCAACTTCGACATAGAATGCTTTGAGTGCCCGGCGGTGACTCGAAAGCACGCCGGCGAAGTACCCAGGGGGAATCACAATAACGGCGTCAGCCCCTGCAGCAGCGACTTCCTCACAAAGTACGATTGTCTCCCGTGTGCTACCACTCCCAGTGCCTACGATGATGGGGATATGTGAAAAGCCCGCGCCATCCAATGCGTTTCGGGCTGAACGGACGAGGGTTGTACGCTCCCCATGCGTCAGGTGTATTCCCTCGCCCATTGTACCTGCCAAGAGTGGGCGCACTCCGGCACCGGCCAATCTCACAACATGTAACTCGATTGAACGCAGGTCTGCATTTCTCAGAAGTATCAACGCGATGGAACGCCACAGAGACGGTGTAGAAGAGACAGACCGAGGTCCTCACACCCTGGACGAAAAAAAGTGGTATGGGAGCGAAGATACCAGGCGTCAGAGAGCGCGTGGTACGTGAAGAGTAACTTGAAACTCCGTTAGAGGTCATGGTGAGGAGAGAACGGGAGATGAACGAGCAAGCATAGCTGCATCGTGGGGCCAGTATAAATACTAAATACAAAGGAAGTGACATAGTTTTCGCTTCGCCCGGCCGGAAAGCTTGGCCGCTACGGACCGCCCGGACCGAGCTCCGCGGACCGTCCGTTGCCGTTCATTTAATTGTATTTGTATTTGTGTGGATCGGTGGCGTGCGTGGATAGTGGATTGGGTGGTGGAGCGCAGCCCATTGGGCCGTCATCTCGTCCGTTTCAGTTTCACGACCACGACCATGAAAATTGCAGAATGCAGAATGAGGAGTCCCATTGGAATCACCGCGTTCATAGATAGTCGCGCATCACGGGTTTTACCCCATGCGCCTAACTCAAGCCAAAACCTCTCATAACATTTACGTGAAAAGATTGATTCCCACTTTTCGAATTAGTCGAAAAAAAAAAAGGTCCAGTTGACTCAATGGCGAAGCATTGGCGGGAGCGCCCTTACCTGGTGTCGGTGTCAAAGAGTGAAGCCGAGCCGAGCACCGTGGCCGTGGCCGTGGAGTGGTCAAGTAAAGTGAAGGGCAAAGCAAGCGACAAGCAACAAAGACCCATCTCAACCTTACACTCAGGACGTGATCCAGGTCTCGGGCTGAGGGCTAACTCTTAACACCACCTGCGCATATTAAACACGACGTCATTTCTATTTGGTTGGTCAATAAATACCAACGAAACGTGCATCAGAGATGTGTGTATAGACGTACCAGGCACTTTTTTTTGAAATGTTGTCCGACCCCGTTCTAGAATGTCTGGAAGCCCTGACTCATGTCTTCACCTTAAGAATCAGTAGCGAGAGTGTTGGGACTATGATTTGCTGGCACCTCCCTCAACGACCACTAATTTATCCAGTACTTCGCGTTCCCATGCCGTCAAGCCATCTGTATCTTTATCCCCTGCGTCCTCCATTGCGGCTTCGAACACCTCCCATGGTACGCACCTACGGTCACCCTCCTCCGTTGGCTCGAGAACATAGTCCTTTTGTCGAGATCGTGTGAGGGTGACGACGTGTCCCGCAGAGTTGAGAGCATGCGCGAGGTCGTGCACGATTGAACGCACGTATGTACCACCCGACACGCGCATTTGCAACACGAAAGCAGTCGGGACCTCATCTGGCATGGCTTCCTCGCTATCGGGCGCGTTGTCAGAATCATCATCGGCGATCGGGGCAGTGGAGTTCACGCTAGAGAGCGACTGCGCCAGAGCCTTTTTCTGCTCAGCGGAGAACGCCTTCTCCGGCCAACGGTATGTGTGATCGCTTCCCTTCCAGTCGAGCAGCTCGAGAGAATGAATAATAACAGTTCGTTTCTCGATCGGCCGCGGGAGAGGAATTCCCTTGCGCGCGTAGTCGTATAAGGGCAATCCATCCATTTTGAGTGCGGAAAATCTAACTCCCGGTTTGGTTTTATTGAGCCTTGGGTCTGTGAGAGGGTGCGGGTCAGGGAAGGGACGCACATCGGAGGCTCCTGTTGGATCTTCCCTCGGAACTGCATGAGAGCGTCTTCGACTTTCTCGCGTGTAACGTGTCGCCAGGGCGCGGTGCGCACGCGTGATCCCTCGCTGTCGTACGTGTCCGTCTCACAGCCGAGCAAACATGTCGTACGGTACTCCTAGAGAGAATTAACATCATCTGATGTTCAACTCGGATGAGTGTGTCGTGCCCATCCCCAATGCGCACCTTTGCGCAGTCCAAAAATTCATTCAGTTTCTTGGTACCCTTTCCAACACCCACCACTGCGGTCACATTCACGCTCGATGTACCATCTCCAACCAAAAACACTGACCAAGAACACCGTCTGCGAGTGGGTCTAGTGTACCACCCTGTCCAATCTTCACGTTGTCTCTCCGTGTCTTCTTTTTCCCCGTCATCTTCTCCAGTTTCTCTTCGTCAACGAAGAGACGAGAGTTGCTGACAAGTTTCTTCAACTGATTTACGACGTGCATGGACGTAGGTCCTGATGGCTTTATTACGCCAAAGAGGCCAGATAGGGGCAACGAAGCCATTGATTTGGGCATTTGAGCGAAATTTGGGAGTGACTAACGGCGGCTGAGTGAATGCGAGTGCGAGTGAGTGCGAATGGGATGATTCAAGGGAAGGGGTGAGGCGCCTATTTATTCGATACGCATCAAATCTCTGCTGCTCTGTTTTATTTACTCTACACATACTGCATGCGTAACAACATCAACAATAACTATGCAAATTCCTTGAGCCCTGACATCACCCTTCTAAAGGATAGAATGATTTCTATGGGAGATTAAGTATACTAAGTAAGCACTCAGTCCTCCAGGATAGTCACACGTACAAAGTGCCTGTGATGTTCCTTTGCCCCAGCTTCGTCAATCAAGTTTATCTCGTCGTCTGTGAGTTTTGGTGCATCCAATATGCTAAGATATCCTGCTAGGCGAGATTCCTTAGTTGTTGTTCTGAAACATTTGCATTTTTTAGCGGATCGGCTGGGTCAGTAGATGGGTACTCTTTCGAGATCCACCTACGTTACTATCACAACACCCTTCTCGCGCTGCCATAAAAACAGCACTTCAGCTTCATTGAACGGCTTTCCCGTTGTCTCGGACAGCCTGTTCGCAATGGACGTCAAGACGGGATCGAGTGGGCCACCTTTGAAGCGAAAGATGGGCGAAAGGCCGCCATACGATTCCGTCACGATTCCGTATTGCTTCTGCAGTTCCAACGTGGGCAGCAAGTCGTTGTAAACATACGGGTGGAATTCGATCTGCGTGCAGACATCAGTCATCATACACAACGACCATGCATGACGCTACATAAGAATTGTCTGGCACCTGATTGACTGAGGGAGGAAACTCTGCGCCGTCGAGGATCTCACGCAGCTGAGCGGGGCGGAAATTTGAGACGCCGATGCTGCGCGCAAGTCCCTCCTTTTTGATTGCCTCTACTTGTCTCCATACTGCCTTGAGACGCCCGGGCTCCTGATAGTATATGGGGGTGTGAATAAGGAAGAGGTCGACATAATCGACCTGTAGCTTGGCAAGCGATTCTACGAGCGAGTCTCGCACGGACTTGTCCTCCGGCTGCTTTGCCAACTTGGTCGTGACAAAGAGCTGCTTCCGGGCTTTACCGGCGGCGACGATACCCGCGCCGAGGGAATCTTCGTTCTTATAAGCCTGCGCTCCGTCGAGGTGAGTGAAGCCCGCGTTGATCGCGGCTGTGACCAAGTGCTCGGCGTCCGTCCCGTAGAGTGCTGTTCCCGTGCCAAACGCCAGCAAAGGAATCGTCGTGTTATCGTTCAACTTGATCGGGGTATTCGCCATCGTAATCGGATGAGAAGACAGTTGAAAAGATGTGAGATGTGGAGGTGGTGGTATTTTATTTTATTCTACTCTACAAAAGGCTTATATATAACCAGCCTGAATTGAATGACCGGGAGCTTTTGGATGATCATTGTGCCAATATTGCGTGAGCGATTGTGCCATTCGTGCCGATAATCTTGAAATATCAGTTTAATATTATATAAGCGAACCTTGATGGAGCAGCTCACAAAAACCATATTTTTTTTTTCTGGAATAGGCGCTCTCCTTGCTTGTTTCCAACTACCTTGATCCCGAGGCATCAAAAGATCTCAGTGCGAATTACTTCTCGTCGATTAATCCAATATTTATACGTCACATCAGAGAGCCTCCTTACCAAGACCATACGATGGCGGAACTGCAGAGCAAAGAAACAGTCAAGCAAGGTTGATGTGGGATAATGAGGTCTAGGAAACGCTTTCGGCTAACGCAAGAAGAGTATCCGGTGGCGATGGCGCACATCTATGGTAACGTGAACAAGATAATGCGTTCGTCATCCCATCGGTAGTGGCATCATGTAAGGCAGCTGAGGTGCTCATACAGGTGACCAAATCGAAAAGGAGATCTCTGCATGGTTCTCCCGTCCTGATCCATCCAACACGTAGGCTAACCGAACTCTCTGCCAGCTTGCCATTGCTGATGGCCTTTCGTCATACCGGGCACTGGGAAGTGCGCTTTCTAGTACGTCTGCCTAGTCTGATAGGTGTCATTGGGACTCACCTGAGCGGACAGCTCCACGATCATTGGGGATGTCCGGCATCTATACTCTGCTGGATCAGCCTGCTTTGCATACTTCTATCGAGACTTCGTAGACAAGGCAAGGCAAAACGTCCGCGGCCTCCTATCCTCTCTCTTGGTGCAGCTATGGTACAGCTCTGTGCCCAGTCGGATGCCTACCGTGCCATCGTCCCTAAATTGTACTCGAAGCATGACAATGGTTAGGAGCATCCCAACGAGAAGGTTTTTACTGAAACTTTGAAGGTCATGCCCCCAACCCTCATTCAGTTGTTGCACTCGACCAATGTCCCCTCTCCGGCATGCCATCGAAACTTATCCCTTCACATCGAAAGCGGGAAAATGCAGGACACCACTGACTATATAGTCTCGGTCATCGACGCGGACCCCCAATGGGGGAGGGGGGCAGAAGAAGCTTATGTTCGATACACTCTCGCAAAAGGCAAATGGTATGTAAGTTTCACGCTAGGATGGATGAATAGGTGTTCATGCGGCCATGTATGGGATTTCCGTGAACTGGAGGCTGTGTCATTGCCACAAAAGGAACTTCCAATTGACGGTCAAATTACTGCCGGAGCAATCGACGAGAGGCCACACTACGAAGCATAGACGAGAAAGACTTAAAAATCGTTCGCCGTCTCTTCCAATGCCTTGCATCCTCTGCTCGTGAAATTTGGGTAGAAGAGTGGCAGCAATTGCCTGAATTCAATTTTGAAGCAGGCACTATGCCAAAGTATATCATGGATTGCCAAGACAAGGGGTTAGAGGGAGCTATGCTGTCTACGCGTCCGAGCTTGGTTGTGGTTGTCGATGGTGTCAATGATGAAAGGGAAATGACTTGGGTTGTACAATTCACACACTTCTCCGTGGGGGAATTCCTGACATTGGTAGGCTCGCAGGATCCAGGGAAAAGTGCTACCATGTGCTCCTGAAAGAAGCATAGAGTGCTTGCACAGACATGAGCACACTGCTAGAGTTGGGCAAGACCACCAACAGAAATACTGTTGAGAACCTCTTGTTGACTTAGTATGTGAAAAAATGCTGGGTCAATCACGCGCGATTTGAGGATATCTCATTGGATGTACAAGATGGGATAAGTTTTGTCTTTGACCTAAACAAGACACATGGAATATGGATCTGAATGTGTGACCTGGACAAGCCCTGGCCACTGGGATCCTCAGGACATCCTATGTACTATACCGCCTCCCCCGGCTGGCTAGTGGAAGACCTGACCATCAAGCATACTGCAATTGTGAATTCTCTAGGTGGCTTTGCTAGCACGCCATTGCTAGTGGGATTCGCGCTCGGCCACTTGGAAATTGTGCGGTGTCTTGTCGCGCGTGGCGCTAATGTCAACGCGAAGGGTGACTAGTACGGATATCCTTTGGTGGTGGCGGCAAATTACGGACATTCGTAGATCGTGAAATGCCTACTCGAGAGTGGTGAGGATGTCAGCGCAAAAGGCAGCAATTACGGCGATGTTCTACAGATGGTGGCATACGTGGGGACATTCGAGTTTGTGAAGTAATCTGCTCGAGCACAGAAGTGATCTCAACGCGAATGGTCGCCGAAATGGAGATGCTCCACATGCAGCGGAATATGCGGGAAATTTGGAGGTTGTTAAATAGTTGCTCTAGTTGGAGTTTGTGGAACTCTTACCCGACCACGGTGCGGACGTTACTGGAGAGGACATGGTACGCTGGATCATCATAGACATTATCTTCCGGTCGTTTTAACTATAGCAATAACGGCTTTGGGTCAGGGTGGCAGTCGTGTGAGTTTTCATACTTGCTGTTGGTGTGTCCGGAGGCAGACAGTTAGTCGTTTGCAGACTCGCCATTTCATCAAATAAACCCCATCCGATTTTGACTCAAAACCCACCGTACTACTTACCACTCATGGTACTAGCAGCATCGACATTTCTTCGTTCGACGGAGGACCCTGTGTCGTGGTGGGCTTTCCTTGTGTCAATATACGATTGCGTGAGAGATGACCAGCTTTCTGGTGTGGGTACGAGTCCATATCATATTATAGCCTTTTACTTTGTGGGTTACCAGAATATAGCATAGCAAGAGGTACATTCCACGCTAGGCTCATCTAAACGTCTTCCAGATCGGTTCTAATAGATGTCTATCTACTCATCTCACCTCGGCGTTGCCTTCCATTGGCAGATTTCCGAATCCGAGGAACTCACAAAGCAACCCTTTTTCTTGCTACTGCATAATCAGCGCACTGTTTCAGAGCTGAGTAGATGTGCGGATCAGGGACTGTATGAAGTCCATTATGATGCGAGGGTGAGGATGATTCCGTAGGCGGCAAATGGGGTGGCTCTGGACTGTGAGGTGAGAAAAATGCGGAAAAGGGGGGTGGGGGGTATTCTTTTTTATCAAAGGTTCTGCCATTCCAGAGGCCTCGCTTGATAGATTAGCGTCCACAGCACGAACGTGTATCACTGTCCGCAACGCTACGCCTAGGTGTAGCTGATAGTACTGTGTCTAATTCTCCTCTTTGTTTAATCACGGGTGCACTACTTCCGGTCCTCACCAAAGATCTATGCCGCCAATTTAAGAAATGATCTTTATTGGGCCTATTAATCGCGTATCCTTGGTACTTCTGACGGTCTAATAAACTTCAAGGGTGGCTGTATTGATGCCGCCAGGCTCGGATTCCTAATTCAGACGAAGCTGGCCTATTTTCCTTGGTGTGCTGTTGAATTAAAGGCCCAAGTAGATGGACTTGCCAAGTCCAGGGACGTTGTAGCAGTTCTGCAACTTCGAGACCTCGGCTTATAGACTGGGCGCGCCACCACCCTGGCCTAGCCGAGCGTCTCGGGTCACCCGCTATTCATAGATAGAATCCCCTTTCAGGTGAGGATAACCAAAAAATTGTGAAGGATAGCGTTATAAACCAGGAGGGGGGGGAGGGGTCTTGCATGTTGACTGTCTTCGACCTGATGAGCGTGTTGTTGCAGACAGGATGTTTCTATCGCCCACGACCCGTCTTTGGTCGGTAAAGGCAATGCACAATTCATTCTAAGGGTGCATGCTTCAGAAGAATGCTTACACCCATAAGTGAGTCTGCTAGTGAGACACGGTACCATGACCCGCTTTGGACTACTACCAACCTCTTCGGAGACGCCAGGCTCCTGTGTTTACCTCGCACTAAAGGACAAGTAACATTTCAACCCGGAACGTTTGCAACTATTAAATCCTTCGCAAGGATGTCCCTTCGTGTAATCGAACACCAAACGCTGAAATCTCGCTTGATATGGTTTTGAGAGGTCACTTGGTGAGGTTGCTCATCGCCTGTTCCAATGTCTTGCATCCTCTGCACATCCACTTCGGGTCAGGGAGGTTTCGGAAATGCTCGAATTTGATTTTGGGGCTGGTGCTATGCTGAAGCACATAGAAGATTGGCAAGACGGGGAGTCGGAGGGTGCTGTGCTGTCTACATGCTAGAGCTTGGTTGCAATTGCTGATGATGTTAATGATGAAGGGGAAGAGACAGGGAAAAGCACTGCCATGTGATTATACAGATGTGTCTGAGCAACTGCTAGAATTTGACAATGCCACCAACAGAAATACTATTGAGAACTTCCCATTGACTTGGTACCCAGCACTGGGTCAATCACGCACGATTTGAGGATGTCTCATTGGATGTAAAGATGGGATGGAAACCTTTTATGACCATAAACAATACACATTTTGCAAGTTGGATCTGAATATGAATTTGTGACCTGGACCAGCCATGGCAGAGGGGTACACCTTATAAGGCTTGTGGAGGACCTGATCATCAAGCACGCTACGAGTGTGAATTCTCTAGGAGGCGGTCTTGGCACACCATTGCGAGTGGCATGTGCGCTGGGCTACTTGGAGATCGTGAGATACCCACTCGAGCATGGCGCAGATGTCAATGCGAAAAATGTTGGCTAGTATGGATATCCTCTGCAGGTGGCGGCATACTCAAGACCTTTTGAGATCGTGAAATGCCTAATAAGGGCGGGTGATTGAGGAGACGCTTTGCGTGGGGTGGCATCTTCGGGACAGGGTCATGGACTGCCCAGCGCGACCAGTGTGGATTGAAAAAAAATGAGTCGTTGAACCGGATAGCCTCGTGTTACCTTTTGTTTTGGTTTGTTTGGGGCCTTCAAACACGGGGACTGGCGGACCGAGATGGCCAGCCATATCAATTGGGAGGAACTATAAGTGTTTGCCTGCAGACTCTCCCCAGCGGGCAACGCACTGAGCAAGCAAGAGCAAGCAGATTACAACACCCGGCCTACTTTTGTTCTCTGCAACGATTTGAACACGTCGGTTACCTCGACCTGCCTCCCGTGTCCCTCCACACAAAAATAGACTCTACTATAGTCAGCCGAAGCTAAACTGGCTTATTCAACGCAGCGTGATAACCAACTAGTAACAGATCCTTCTAATACCCGCGCGACAGTGTTGTAGTTTAGGTTGGCCGGGCAATCCTCACAGCTGCGGCTTTGCTGAAAGTTACTGTCCTTATACACCTTAGGACACGTCTGCAGGAGCAATTTCGAGAACAATCGGGCAGTGGTCCGATGCACCGTATATCTCACTGCGAATCTCGCACGTCTTGACACGGTCCACGATTCGCTCACTAAGGACGACTGCGCAGACAATTCCACGTCGCGTCAGCTGCAGCAATGTGCACATTCCGACGTGATCACTTACACGCATCGAGTCGCCACCCAATGCCTTTCGCACGACAGTTGAATCGGTACGAAAAGTAGGTATAATGGTGGTCGTCTGGGTGGAGCTTTCGCCAGACATCGACCAACTTGCCCGCGTCGCAGTTCGGCGGATTCAAGATCCGTGCAAACGCGGAGGTCTCAGCCTCTGTGTAACCAGCAGATTTGTTCCAGTTTGTCTTCGGATTACTCAAGTCTGAGGAGGTCAAGTAGAGCCCGACAACAGCTGGGGTAGACGTACCGATGGCAGTGGGTGCGACGTTGAGATCACCGGCCCACATGACCGGTTTCTTCCTGTCGAGATCGCGGATGTAAGCCTCGAAATGGTGATTCCATGTTTTCTTCGCTTCAAGAGTCTACAACGACGCGTAATGTAAGGGGAACAGTGCTCGTGCGAACAGACGAACCTTCAAGCCTTGCCCAGCATTGACGACATATGTCCCGACAACATAGTAACCCTCAAACTCGAGAGTGACTATACGGCCTTTTATTGACTTAGGATCCGGATGGCCTGGTAACGTTTTATCGACACTGAGTGGTTTATGTTTCGAGAGGATTGCAGTTCCCGCTAGCAGAGAACGTTCAATAAATTGTCGAGAACAACCTAGATGGAAGAACGTACAGTATGTCTTCTTTTCAGATATTGACCAGTATCTGTATGGGAATCGACTGGCAAGTGCCAAGTCAGCGGGTTCATCGTTGACCTGTCGTTGCCATGACCCCTCGTCAGGTGGAAGCTACGTGGTCTGTGCTCACCTTGGTCTCTGTGAGAATCAAGATGTCCGGGTCTTCAGCCTCTACATAGTACTTGAAACCCTGTTAGACACGCAATTTTTCAGTCCTCCTAAAGCGCGCGTGTTACTTGTCGCGTTAACTCACCTTTTTTTGGCTGGAAGCCAGACCACAGATATTCCAAGACACAATACGTGATGTATCTTCAGCGCGCGGAGGAAACGATATCTTGACAGGGAGGACTTTGTTGGTTGGCTGCCCGTTGGGAGCAAGACCGCCGCCATTGTCCTCGGCCACGTCTGACACGGTGACTTTTGCTTTCTTCGCGTTCTTGGATTCGACGGGTTTCACGCCATCCGAGTTTGAGTCTGATTCCGCCTTTCTTTTACTTGAGCTCGCTGTGCGCTTCTGTGACATATTGAAGACTATGTGATGGCTGGAACAATATTTGAACGAGAAGCGAAGCGGAGACTGGATTGACCGTGAGCAGCAGATGGACATTTCGAGGGGCCGACGCGACGCGAACCATGATGTTACACAATCAGTCATGTGATCCAGAGGATATACTCATTTTCGAATTTGTTTGTGGTGCTTCAGGGCCGTGCCCAAATTGCATGGCTACTACAGGTACATAGTAACTACTGAGGGGGGACGTGTGTGGAGAGTTGAAATTAATTACAATGAGCAAAAAAACTAGATGGGAAAGTGGTTCAGGTGAAGTAGTGGAGATAAGGAATGTGCCTGGTGTGTGTGTGATGCCACCCCTCACTGAGGCATTACAGAAGGCTTCTCATCCCTTGTCATTGAGCTGTTCTCTCCATATCTTCACACTTTGACTCCTACTTTCATCTCCCTTTCCAAAAACCCTTGCACACAACCTGCAGTTGACAGTGTGTGATGAATCACAGTTGCTGAGGCTTGAATTCATTTTCATTTTCATTGTTTTGCTTTCAACTCTTATCAGATGCTTCTATCTGAATTTACCCAGACTTCAGTCTAGACATGGGACTCAACAACTATGATCTCATTGTAGGTACAGTGTATTTAAAGCCTTGTAGTTGGAGGGGCAGACTCTAAGTCTGTTCTCTTGACCAATCAAAGGTCCTTGGAAACTGTTTTCAGTCTTCTTAAGTGTGCAACTTAAGAAGGACTCAACTCACCAGAACTCCAGTAGAGGCTCTTGCCTCATTATCAAATCCTTGCCCTTTGTGCATGATGATCAGGCTCATTGCATAGACCTGTGTAGGCTGTCCATCATAGGCTTGACTTGTTCTGTTGACACATGCAGAAAGACCTATGTGCAACACAGTGAGTTGTAGTGAGTGTCGAAGGGCCTTATGTACTTGAACACACAAGAGGTGGGGTAAAATGTTCTTCTATATGAACTCTTTTGTTTCCAGCATCTTGGCTCCAACATCTTGACACCGGCATCCTGGCTCAACAACGATCTTATCTCCTTTCAGCTGATATGGGTGCAACCAGATTGTCCTTTGTTATCATGATAATACTATCCTGAACTTGTAATCATCCAACTCTTCCAACTTCCTCCTCCCACAACACCTAACTTTCACATTCATGACATCTGGATTCTTCTATGGGACCCTGATGCACCCTAAGATCCTGAAGCGAGTGCTCAATAATGATGCCAGCCACCTAAGCATTTGTCCCGCCATCCTGACGGTCGGTCTATTCTAGCCAGGCGCGATCGCTGAGTAGGACGCGTCTGACGTAGTGTTCGAACATCACAGGGCTATACGAGGCATAAAATCAAAGTATGTCTGCACTCGCTGCATCTCGCCTCTCATTTTTTCATTTTCTTCGTTTTCGTTTTACTGATCCAGGCGACCTACATCAGATCGCAGATTACCCCGCTATCCTACCATATGAGCGGAGCAGGAAATTGTTCGAGCGCGAGCTTACGCCAGAGGATAAGAGCGTCCGTGGAACGCTAGTAAACGGTCTTACCAATAGGGATGTCGCGCTTCTCGACATATTTGAAGGAAATGCACGTATTCCTAGTCATATTATCTCTCCCTCTCCTTCTCTTCTTTTTATGAACTGTTTTGACAAGCTAAATTTACTTATTTCGTTGCTCAACGTTTTTGGGAACAGGAATATATACGCTCGGGGGTGTTTGTTCACCCTCTCAGCCCATTTACGCCCGTTCCAGCCGACGCCGAGACGTCTGATGCAATAGAGGGCAATCTCATTCCGGCAGACCTTCCCCCGCTTCCATCTGCCAACGAGTTAGCGCATACCATTCCCGCACAGACATACGTCTGGTGTCAGGATGATGACGATCTGGACAAGGAGCTCTGGTCTTTCGAAGAGTTCGTTAGGAACAATGCGTGGAAATGGATTGACGAAGGCAAGAAGGATGAAGAGCATTATGGGGAAGTTGACAGGGTGCAAGAAAGGCTCCGCGGGGAGATTATCCCGGATAGAATCTAGATTTATGAGAGCTGAGAGCCGCTGTCGAGACATACTCTGAACATGCGTTGTTAGAGTAGGACAGAATCTGGTGGTGGGTAGTACTACAATCATTCCTTGTACAAGGCACACAACTCCGTTGGAATAGAGGATACTCTAGAATTCGCCAAACTTGATATGGCCCGTCTCAGACGCGTGCGCACGCGCCTCTTTCTCGCCTTTAATCCCCTTCCCGCAGACCTCGTGACAACACACACATTCGAAGGTTTGTCAGTTTCCACGCTGTCTGACATGAATAACAACAAGTCTAACACACCTCGCACCTCAAATCGAACGTCGCCATATTCGTGTACGCGTGTTTTTCCCGCAGCTTGGTTGCAAGCGCCTGCAGCGCATCAAGAATACGGTCGCCTTCAGCACCGACAGCGGGCACAAGACTCGCGCAGAATTCTTGGGGCGCGTCGGGTGCGGGAGCGAGCACGGCGGCATCATAATGAACCCCAGAATAAATGAGCAGCGCGCGATTCTCCACCTCACTGTCATGGGGACCAAAGCGGTCGATACGGCCCGTCTCGACATCGACGCTCGCGATCTCGGCACCATAGTGTGCAGCGAGAATTGTGAGCTCGATGGCGCCTCCCCAGGAGTTCGGAGAGAGGATCCTGTGGATGTACTCCTCACGCGGGTGTCTATTTGAGTTGCGCGAAAGACGCGAAAGAGTAAGGATCAGCAAAGACAAGAGAGAAAAAAAATGAAATGATGGGTGGGTAGGTGGGAAATGCATTCGGTACCCTAAGACGGCGTCACTCCAGGTCTCTGGGTCCCTCTGAATCGCTTCCGCTACGGCTGCGGGAACGGGTGAGAAAAGCGGTACGCGATGAAACCCGCGGTGGCGTACTCTGCCGGATCACGGGCGCCATTTGCATGTCTTGCTCGAAGACAAGCGCGACAGAGGCAAACATACACGAGTTGTCATCCGGCACGATCTGCAAATGAACGTCCTTAGAAAAAAAATACTCCTCAGATGCCATATATCCATAATTCGCACCCGATGGACGAGATAACCGCCCCCCATCTCTATGAAATCGGGTCCATCTCTCTGTGGCGTAGAAAAAGCAGGGGCAGCCGGTCTCGGGTTAGGTGGCGGACGAGAGAGAGAAGAAGCGGGAGAGTTGACGAGGGTAGCGCGTGGGTTTGCAGACGATGGTGGCGCAGTGGGAGTGACGCTCGGAGGTGCCGCGGAGCCAGACTTTCGTACGACGATTAACTGATCACCGGGCGCCACACCAAGACTGGAGAGCGGGAGCTCCGGAATGACCGCTGTGAGGGAGCGCGGTGGGTATCCAACTTTGACTGCGACAGATATGAGAGTGTGAGTTGAGCAGGACAAGTTTGAAGCGCACGATCTTGCGCAGATGGAGGAATCCCTGATATGGATAATATGGCTTGGAGGAGATCCTGTACTTTGGCTGTCTCTATGTCAAGTTCTAAAGTTGAAACGCCTTTAGGATGTCGTAGACGAAAGAGAGCCATCTTTGCTTTCAACGTCAACGTCGATGACGATGTCAACACTTAATTCGGATCCCGGCCCGTAAGAAACCGTATTTCAAGCGTTTGCATTATCATCCACTTCCTCTTCAACCCCATCGTCCGCCTCATCACCTATGTCAAGACCAACAGTCTCACCTCCTACTACAATCGCCAAGTTCTCATCTCCATCTCCATTTTCCACCTTCACAAATCGAAGTTTGGGTCCCCAGATGAACCAATATCCAACCGAGCCAAGGATGGCGAGACCAATCCAGCGCCACCGCATGCGTTCAAATCGCTTCTCCTCTTCACTTTTTGGGGGACGTGGTTCACTCCACCAAGTGTGGAAGCTCGGATACGGCAGCAGAGCGCTCAGCCTATAACGCTCCGGTGGGTGTACGGGGACGGTGGGTGTTGCAGCGGCGAGCACGCGGCGTGCGTGCGAGAGAAGAGTAGGGTACGACGAGCTGAGCAGCGACGAAAGTAATGTATCGGGGAGCGGTGCATGAACGAGAAGCAAGATATGTGCTGCTAGCACCAGGTCCAGCGTAGTTGGCCTAGAAGACCTCAGTCCGGTGAGTGCCAGTTAGTTACTGACACCGCTTACCTATCATAAAAGAAAAAGTTCTTGTCGCCTAGCAGCCTCGAATAGAGACCAAATGCCGCACGCGACTTTTCTAAGACCTGTTTACCCGGATAAAATCAAGCTGGCTGCGCTTGAAAAACCACTTGAGTAACTCACCCGCTCGCGCTGAAATGCGCTTTTATATATCTGCTTTGGATCCTCTTTCTCTTTTTTCTCGTCAAAGCGCTTGGGGTTTTCTGCCTCAGTCTCTTCCCCGGGGTATTCCATAATCCATTGGCTTGAAGGCGTGCTTGGTGCGCCTGGCAAATACGTTTGGGAACATAGTAAGACTGTGGAACTTTGTAGAAAGACGACAGGGTGGGATGCGTGATCGCAGCATAGTTTGCTGGGATCGAGTAAAAGACATAGGCCTAAAGAAGGTAACATATTGTCAACCACTAGCACCTTGGAAGGAAAAACCAACGCACCACAAGGTCCCCGAGCGCTGATTCAGCGTGAGCGATCCAAGCTGTGCGCAGTGCACGGTCTGAAGGGTCGAGCAACACGTCAACATCAGCGGAAAACCCCGGTTCAGGCGCGTCGGGCCCGGTGACGGGGGAAATGGAGGCAGGCGTCAGAGCAGCCACATACTTCAAGATAGAGGACAGAGGGGCGACAGTGTGATGACCATGGGTGAGATACGGCAGCTGGCCTTCGAAGAACGTATCAACGTGGGGAAAACAGCCTTAAGTAACACTAACCCACCACTGGGGGACAAATCTGGGTTGGTGCATTCTTGGATTGAGAAACGTCCTGGAAGTGCAAGCTGAAGGTAGAATGCGGCTACGATACAGGAAGGTTCGATGGAGGGGAGATTCCACTTTGAGGGCCAAAGGTGTAGTGTTAGTCCCTGCGTTGAAGGGTTCATCTGGTAGTTGTTCAAAGCTGCTCCCTGAAGCTTTCAGGGCTTTCAAGGGTCAAGGAGGGATGCAAAAGCCAGGAATATAATGTAATTTGAAATGTCGAATGGTCAGGGACACTATGGCCGAGTGGTTAAGGCGACAGATTCGAATTTCGTTCGCCATCTGTTTCCCTTTGGGAGCGCAGGTTCAAATCCTGCTGGTGTCGACTTTTTTTCTATTAAATTCTGCCACGTGGTACACTTTACCCGCAAAGGAAAGGTTTTTATCTATTTACTATTTGATTGTTGTATAGATGCTATTATGATACATTACACATAGACATTAATGTGCTTCATGCATTAAAATGCCAATGTTTCCAAAATACCGTCCAGAACACGAATAGCATCCGGTATGATGAACTTTTCGTATTGCAGCCCAACAGGCGTACTGCAAAATCGTCAGAATTTTCTGTCGTGTACAGAGATAGAAGTGAATTACACTTACTCCCAACTAGTAACACGCCTCACAGGGGCGTGCAGCTTAAGGAATGCCTTGGACTGTATCTCCGCCGCGATCTCCGCGCCGACACCTGCAGTACGGCTCGCCTCGTGCACAATCACTAGCCGTCCAGTGCGCTTAACACTCTCGACCACTGTCTCTATATCCCAGGGGAGTATAGTGCGCAAATCGATGAGCTCGACCCGTGCGCCGCGCGCTGACTCTGGCACGACTGACGCGAGCGAGGCAGGCGGCTCGGAGAGTAGCGAGAGGGCCGTCTCACAGTGGAATATGGGCGTCCCCCACGTGAGCAGTGTCAGGTCGGCACCGGGCACGACAATCTCTGCACGTCCGAGTGGGAGCTCAAAGTCGTCGATCGGGACTTGTTCAATCGCGGAACGATAGAGAATCTTGGGCTCCATGAAGATGACCGGGTTAGGGTCGCGTATCGAGGCGAGCAGGAGCCCTTTGGCTTGAATGGGAGAGCGCGGGATAACGATCTATCCTGCAGTTGGGTGAGTTGTTCCAAAAGGGCTGTTATCCAGCTGACCTTTAGCCCTGAAGCGCCCATAAAGAAACCCTCTGGACTTTGTGAATGGTACAGTCCTCCATGACCAACGGACATTGTCGGTGTCCGTACCGTTAGGCCCCCAACGTTAAACTGACCACCACTGCGATACCGAAACTTCGCAGCTTCATTCACAAGCTATGATTTACTGTCCAAAGCTGTACGTTGACAATAAACGATGATAGTACGCACTTGGTCAAAAGCGGGGAATATGTAGTCAGAGAACTGGATCTCCGCGATGGCTGTTTGACCCATTGACGCAACACCGATACCAAAACCGGCGATGCCTTGCTCTGAGAGAGGGGTATTAAAGACTCGCTCACGTCCTGGTGAATGCATTATAGAACAGGTAGCGTATAAGAACTTGATAGCCTACCAAACTCTTCCGCCAAACCCTGCCGACGTTATATTGATGAAATTGTAGCGCTGGTGAAAACAAACAGGCGCTTACCATGGTACACCTGAACACTCCGCCAAAAGCGACATCTTCACCAAAGACGATAGCTGTATCGTCTTTAGAAAGGGTAATGCTGAACTCAAACCTAAGTCATCATTACGATGTCCCAATCGAGGCCACATACCCCATTGCATCCCTGACGGCTTGATAGACGTTCATTTTGCGCGTCTCACGACCACCTATCGTGTTTTGCAACGGGGAACTTCCACCTTCATCTAGCCACTTAATACCAGGTGTGCGTAGGGCTGCCTCGCGTGTACCACGAAGGATTTTAGAAGTAGCAATAGATGGAAGATGACCACCGGCAGGCGGAGGTTCCGCTCCGGTCGACTCCCAGCGTCGTGCGCCAAACGAAAACTGTTCAATTTTGGCGGTGATAGTTTTGCTTTTAAAACAGTGAAAATGAAAATGAGAATGAAAAATATTGTACGCACAGTTAAGGGGCTCAGACGTCTGACTGCACGCACAGCTGGGGCGATGGAGTGGGTAGTCATAGTAGGGATGGTCACGGTGGTTTGAGAGGATGAGTATATGTATGATCATGATCCGAGACCGGGACTTCTCTCATTCCTCATTCCGCACTGGGTGAAATCCCGAGGACGTGACCGGCCAGCCAGACTTGGAGCGACGGTGACAATTCTCAAAGTAAATAGCTCGACAGCTTCGTAGCCGCGCGCTCCAAGCTTCCGTTGAGCTGATGATGGAGAACGAGCTCACTTTCGTCGCACCCGAAGGCGTTTACTCTGTTACAGAGGATCACAAACCAATCCCTGTCATTCACAATGCGCCCGTTCCAACGTACCCAACACGCTTATCTACCATCACGGTGCGCTTCCCTGCAACAAAGCAACCGGCCATGCCAGGTCTTGGCCAACTTCTAGGGGGTGGAAAGGACTTCTGGAAAGAGAAAGGCCTTGCGCCGACCTCCGCAAAGGAGGATGGTGTCAGCGTTTCAAGTGGTGAGACGCCCGAGGAGGCTACCTCACCCGACGTTGGAAGTCCACAGGATGTGACCCCATCAACATCGATTGGCGTGCCCGACCAAAATCATGGGCTCTTTAGCCCACCCGCGGGTGGCAAGCGTAGGGCACTATCGCGTCCAAAACATAACATGCGTACAACATCTTCAACATTCATCACCCGAGTGCAGTGTATAGAAGGTCTTGCCAAGACGCTGCAAGCCAAGCAAGGAGAAGTGACCTATCTGTTCTACAACTCCGCGAAGAACATCTATTGGGTGGAGGCCGGTGTCAAAGCTAAGGTAAGCGCATTGCGCAAGTCCCACCTCTTTCGATGAGCTGAACTCTCTTCCTCATAGGAAACCCTGGCTCGAGTTGCGTTCGCTGCCCATCCAACATGTCACGACGTGAATCATTCCACTGCTTCTCATGAGCATATGGACCTGATCATCGGATTCCAAACTGGCGATCTCATTTGGCTAGGTAACATTTTGTTTTGTCTGCTATTGTCTCATATTGGTCGCAAATCTCACGATGACCGTAGACCCAATCACATTACGATACGGTCGTTTGAACAAGCAGGTAAGACCATCGACGAGGTTTATTCGCAGCTCGGTGAAACGGCCATGCATCGCAGGGTCGTATATCCAACTCACCCTGTACGGCTGTACGATGGGTCCCATCCTCTCCAAACCTTTTCCTCGTGTCGCATGCGGATGGGACGATAATTGTTTATGACAAAGACCGTGATGATGGCGTATTTACCGCACAAGCTCCAACCGCTTCCCAACCGTCCCCTTCGCGCCCACTATCAAATGATCTGATCCCCCCTTCCACCGAAGGGAGTCCCTCGGCGGGGGAGTGGAACCCATTAGATAGCATCTTCGTCACGATGCCCCCTTGGCATCCTGTGAATGGAGCCGGGGCATCCGGAGGTGGTGGAAGAGGTGACAAGGATAAGGCTGCCAAGAATCCTGTGAGCCATTGGAAGGTGTCGAAGCGGAGTGTCGTCGGTAAGTTCACTCATCATAATCGACAAGGAAAGTTAAGAATAAGATTTGATTTACGTAGACTTCGTCTTCTCACCCGATGTCAAGTATGTTGCAGCTATATCTGAGGACGGATGTCTACGCGTGATAGACGCGTTAGCAGAACAGTATGCACTCTTCCTTCTTCCTGCTTCTTATGTCAGGTTGTTTTATGGATGGTCGATCTTCAGACTTGTGGATTGCTATGCGGCTTATTTTGGCTCACTGACGTGTGTGGCATGGTCACCGGACGGCCGTTTCATTATTGTGAGTTCACGTCAAGTCGTTGGTGGATCTGCTTCTCTGATTATTTCTCTCATAAGACGGGCGGCCAAGATGACATGGTGAATATCTTCTCGCCATGGGAGCAGCGCGTCATTGCTCGCTGTCAAGGGCATTCATCCTTCCTGTCTGGACTTGCCTTTGATGACCTCCGATGTGATGGGAGAGCGTACCGCTTTGGCAGCGTTGGGGAGGATAACAAACTCATCCTTGTAGGTTCACCACATCCTTGCCGATTAGGCACTAACTTGACGTGCCTTAGTGGGACTTTTCGAGTGGAATATTACATCGTCCAAAGTTACACTCACACCATCATCGCCTCTCTATGGCCTCGACTCTCTCTCTTGCAGCGCGTCGGCGCGGTGACACACTTACGGCAGACCGCTCAACACTCCATCTGCAGCCACTCGGCGCAGAAGGCCCACTTCCGCGGTATCACCCTGCGCCATCCCGCAACGAGGTTGCGATCGTGCAGCCGGTTCTCGTCAAGCAACTCGAGAACGACATCTTGACTGCCATCACTTTCCTCCCACGCTGGTTACTAACCGGTACTAGGGTCGGTCACGTGAAGTTATGGATTCGCCCATTGCCGGCAACATCGCGGAAGAATGGACATGCGTCACGCACCGCTACAGATGCGCAGGACATCGACTGGGTCAGTTGAACGGGGCATTGGAACGCGTTTTCTTTATAAAGCTTCTTTTTTCGATTGAGAACGAGTGGGCAATCGAGGGAAAATCTAATGTATGGCATAATTTATTATCAAGACACTAGGGGACAACCACGTTGAGTGCTCATAAAACTTCAGTAGTCATTTGTTAGATTAAGTGCGCGAATATTAAGGGCTCAGTTCGGTGGCAGTGGCACAAAAGTTTGAATTTAATTCTACATTTCATCTCCGACCGGATTTCCCTGCGCATGATCCTACTTCCCATTAAGAGAAATGAGAAGTATAGTGACTTGGTCGTTGGTTCCGCCTCAATAAAAAGTGTATCTTGTAGTTGGAGTTTGAAGTGCTTGGAGTTTGTTTGGTGACGTCGATTTGCTGTGCTGTGCTGCGTATGTATATCTTTATTTATCTTTTTATTTTTTTATTATATTTAATTTAAAAAAACAAAACCAAAGACGGGCCAGCATCTAGCTTGGCTGGCTGGCTGGCTGGCTGGCTGGCTGGCTGGCTGGCTTATACCGGCATAGGCATAGATTTCATTTTCATTTTCATTTTTCTTTCTACGCGCCCATAAGCTCGACGCCCAATACCCAACCACCAAGAAACCCTTAATTTCCTTGATTCAGGTTGGAAAATTGGCCGAAGAACACTTCATTTCCGTCTACAAGTTGAACATTTCAGTTGTTATTATGTAGTGCCCCTATCTTGAGATGCATCAATGTGATAACTTGCACCGTCACCCTCATCATCTTTACTCTCCCATCGACGGCATTGGAACACGCGCATTGCACGCCTGATCGACCGGACCGCCATAAGGTAATTGTGTTCCGTGACTCACGGTTGCAGATACGTCGCACCATGCCCGGCACCATGCCCGGCAGCCTGGGGAATCGGCTTATCTCCTAGTACACCACTCTAAGAGGGAATGCCCTAAACATGGACATACGGGCGTGCATAGTATAAATAAACGCCCCCCCCCCCCTCATTCGACAAATTTGTTGCGATGATGCAGACAGCGTCCACCCAACAACAAGCTCATGGACAGGATCTGTCAATTCGCAATAATGGTTTTTCTTCCGGCATACCCCCCGACCGAGTTGTGAGCCCATATTTTTGGCGGTGACCATGTATATTGACTGCAGATAGATGCAACCCAATGCCATACCCCTTGGTTCTGCCCAACCAGTGACAGCACAATACGATACGCAACCTTATTATACTGTATGTGGCAGAATTTTCCGGTGTCACGCAGTTCTGCGGGCTCAATATTTATAGTCGGGGGGTTTTGGAGACCCACTCGCGGCGCCTTTTGGACGTAACAGCGACATGAATGGAGGAAGCGCAATCCCAGGGCATGGCTTCAACTATTCCACCGGTAATCCTCAGAGAACTAGAGCTCCTTCACCGCTATATCATGGTTACATGCCGGTCAGTATTCTCTATGGAGTTCAAATGCGATCTCCTGCTTAGTTTGTTGAAGCCGGATATTCAGTATGGGTATTCCGGACAAGGGGGAACGAATCATAATGGATATCAGTTCACGCCTGATACGTTACCGTCCTACGCAACGAACTTTTCGTATTCCCCTCTAGGAGCACATGCGGCGCCGAACAACCAAGGGCCATGCGCACTCTGGCAACTATTTGATTCCAGGGTCTCTTATGAGGGGCAAAACGAACTTCATCTGACCATAGTTTTCAAAAGGATTCCCTCCGCGTGAATACTTCCGTCTATCAGGCTGGGTTCCCATTGGGCTTAGAATTGTTACGTATGACATGTGCACAGACTGTCACTTTCATTCGGTTGTATTGTCGTATCGACTTCCTTTCCAAAGTGCCCCAGAATGCTAATTTGGTCTCTCTGATATGTTCGGATTTTGACCTCGGTTTGAGTAATGTTCGCATCCGCAAGTTGGCCTTGTTATGCATTGGCTTTCCCTGGTGCTCGGATCAAGTTCAACATTACTATAGGAGTGCCCAACATAGCGACATGGCGTTTGCCTCCGAATCCATCACCAAGGCTGACCGCCAGTCTTTCATAATGCAGATCGATGTTTGGTTGCCTCTCGGATCAACCTCGCAACATTAATATTGGGAGTCAAAAAATAGGCAGACTGACATCGGTTGGGCCGAGAATACCAGCGAAGTGCTGAAACTGAAACGTCGTTTTCCATCCATGCGAACGGTTCAAATAATAACGTTTTAACACCGTGCAAGGTGTGATTCTCGGTGTGCGTGTCTATTTTGCTGCATTAGTACGATTGTGTGTGGTTACACAGTGAGCCTCGCCTTTACGAAGGTGGTCCTTGTAAGAGCTAGAAAAGCGAGTAGCTCAGTCTTTGGAACAGAAAGACTATATTGCTAGGTAATACCTAGAAAAGCGAGTAGCTACACAAAGAATTAGTAAAATGCAATGTAGCTACGAAGAAAATAATACTGACCTCAGTCTTTGGAACAGAAAGACTGAGGATGCTAACTACGCTGGTAGTCCTATAATATAGTAAGAAATTTGCACGATACGATACCTCGTGCATTGTGTAGAATGGCCTCAATGTGATCGATCCCGGGCCGCCATCTCCGGTATCAATGTGGCTGCGTGCCGTGGCTGTATTCTAACATTATCGAGCTTTCTCTTGGAGTTGGGGGACTGGGAGTCGTTTACTATCGTTCTTGATTACCCATGTCGGGGCGTTACGACGGGTGTGGCTTCGATTTTCCCAGAATCCTTCCATGTAATTGTTAAGCGGAGTGGTCGCTTCGGTTCTCGTAAAATTGATGAGTTGGCGGCGTTTATACTATCTCGTCACTCATTTTACAACCGACGTCGACAATTTTTGTATCTCAGATTCTAAAGTCAATCACTTTTACTGAGAACAATCTTGTCTCAGCAAACGTCTTTTCTGAAATGCTGTTTGTTGAAATCCGACAAAAAAAATAATTCCTTGATCCTAAGCGTGGGTAGGAAATGGTTCAATTCCATTTTATTTCCGCCCTGTTTCCACGTAAGCGCAGCAAGCATAAGGGAACTGGAGGATTTATGGTGGCACTGGCGCAATCAAGTGAGTGGGACATACAGCTTTTACGCGCGCATGTCAGGTCAGCTACCTTCGAAAGGGCCTCTCATAGTGTATGCAAATGTGGGACCATCCTACATATAGATACTCCGAGACTGGGGCTCATGTTAGGTTGGGATCATCCAGACCGATTTCATCGAACAAAAACCTCCACAGCGCATCTGGATCCCTGAAGTCGTGGTGCGTGACGTTGACAAGCCAACGGGTATCTCTGGTGTCCTCCAGCACCCGTCGCTCTTGTGAGTTAGGAGCAAATTGAGAGGCCCAGTCGGTCCAGATCGAAAACACCTCATCCTGCGCAGAATCATAAGATATGCGAGCGAGAGACCAAATGTGAAGAAAAACGTGAGGGTGCGCACCTTCCACGTCAGGAATGATTCTTGCTCGATAATGGTCGATTGGATGATCTCCTGACCCGGAAAGACACCCCATGTCACCGCATTCCGTTCAGATTCCTGCACGCTGGTCCTGAGTTCACCCTTCCAGCGACAATGTAAGTGTTCGTAAAAAGAAACATAGGGAATTACTCCCCACAACGTACCGCGTTGTTCCCTGCCAAGAAATCCACGATCCCTTTCACCTTCCCGATCACCTCCTCCAACTTCTCCACGATCTTTTTGCTAGCAAAAAACTCAACAAATGGTTTTTGGTATACGTATCCTCCTGCGGGGCCCCAGCCGACCGTATCATTATCCGAACGCCAGCCATCGATGGCAGGTTGCGATCCGACGGGCCACCATCCTTGTCTGGCTAGACGAAGCAGGTGAGGAAGGATGAGCTGCGACTCGTTGGAAAGTGGTATAGGCGAGAATGGGTACGAGGTGATCTCGCCCGAGAGGAAGCGCAGGCTGAGTGTCGTAATGTCCTCAAGCGTGTTAGGATGAGAGCCGGTCGGCGTCTATGATCGACTCTCCATGAAGATTGGTGATTGACGGTAGGAAGTAAATGCGCTCACGATTCGATTAAAGCCTCCCCAGAGATCTTGACTGCCAAATGCCGGGCTATTGACGTCGCCAAATCGCCCGTTCGGAAATTCGTCCCATGTGGCAGCGTAATTTACTTCCCCTTTGCCTGTGTCCCCTTCATTGGGTATGTGTGAT
Organism: Multifurca ochricompacta; assembly: GCA_022496185.1. Taxonomy (NCBI): domain Eukaryota; kingdom Fungi; phylum Basidiomycota; class Agaricomycetes; order Russulales; family Russulaceae; genus Multifurca; species Multifurca ochricompacta. The sequence goes on along the minus strand of WTXG01000003.1, from coordinate 208,991 downwards.
ACGAGCCCGTTAGTTGCAGAGCTGGTTGCACTTGCAGGTGTAACGATCAGGTCAGGATTAGTAGTTACGGGTTGCTCGGCTGGGCCAAGCGACTCCTTATCTGCCTCATTAATCATGAATTCCTTCCAATACGTCATGAGGGCTTACTGCTATTAGTTTGTTTTGTATCTTCGCATGTCTCGAAGTCCAACCCAAGATCTCGAGAATTCTCTGCACGCTCTTCTCGAGATTGAGAGTACAGAAGTGAAAACCGCGCAAACCGCCTTCATCCACAAGGCGTTGTATCATATTGACAGCTAGATATATGCCGTAGTCCTTAACTTTCTGGTCGTCATGCTAGTATGAAAGGAACGTCGGTAAGTAGATCGCCGAGGAGAAGTCGCATAACCGGATGACAGTACTTTGATTGGCTCTAGATCTGCTCGGATCGAGTCTGGAATGTGCGTGCCACAAAGCTTTGTGAGGCGAAGGAACGAGGCATATGTTTGGAGGGGCATGATACCCGGGATAACTGGCACCGTTATACCTAAGGCATGGTAAGCACAAGTAAGAAACGTTTATGAGAGCGTGAGCTACCGCGTGAGCGGATCTTCTGCAACCATCGAAGAAAGTTTTCGGTATCGTAAAACAGTTGTGTCACGATAAAATCGGCGCCGTTGTTGATCTTCGCTTTCAGGTGCTCGATCTCTTCATCTTCCGTATATGAGCTGTCGGTGTGGCCATCTGGGTAGGCTGGGATTTGATGAGATTAGAAGCAAGACCGTCGACATGACCATCAAAATGACCTGCCACCCCAAGTGAAAAAGCATCAGAGAACTCGGGTGACGACCGAATATAGGATATGAGATCAAGGGCATGCGTGAAACGGGGATCCGTGGGGATCCAATATTCTTCTCCTCTTGGGGGGTCTATGCGGCACGATCAGCACCCATCTAATCGAGACCCTCTATCATGCAAACCTCCTCGCAATGCTAAGATATTTTGAATTCCTATTTCTTTCGCAGCCTGCGCACCTCAGCGAGTCACACGAGCATTGCACCGAGAGAATCACATACCCGAAGGGCGTCGTCCACCGACCCTTGCACCATATTGGTGCAAGTTAAATGCATAACAGTTTCGATACCATAGTCCCTCTGTGTCAACGATGCAAGCTCGAGCGTTCGATCTTTAGTTGAACCGCCTGCACCCCATGTGATATTGATCGCAAGAGGATTGAGATCGGCCAGACGAGAAATTCGGAGGAGCAGGTTACTGAAGCCCTATACTAGGTTAGATCCCCCTCTGTCTCGATATTACGATGCGTGTGCTGGACTAGCTTACCTGGTCTGTTCGTGGAGGGAAGAACTCGAAAGTATAGAAAGGTCCTTGTGTCTGCTCGAGTTTCTCCACGAGCTTCATGCTTGCTGAGTCAACGGATGTTTCAACTTTACTTTCAACTTCTGAGAAGCGAAATGAGGAACGAAATTGTAGTCTGTAGCCTTGGCCCGAGAAAGCCAACGCTTGCTAGCTAGCCAGGTCTTTACTGGAATACTGGAACACTGGAACAAAGGCCGAGGCTGATTAAACTCGGTCCGATAAAAACTCTATTTCGGAGCGCTCGCGGCAATCGGAAGAGTCGGGTCTCTCGGGGCTCGGGGACTGAAAAGGGAGGGAGGGAGGGCAAGAGGGAACAGGAACACGGGAACACGGGAATGGGAACGAGGGAACGGGGAACGGGTACGACTATACTATACATCAAACAGGCTCAAACAAGTACTCGACTTTCACGTTCACCACTTACAGACACAGACAAACTGAATTCGAGCGAGCCTGATATTCTGAAATGACCACACCGATATCCCCAACTGCAGAAGTCTCATCTGGCACGTTAAAGCGTACCAAGATTGTGCTACTTGGTGACCAAAGCGTTGGTAAGACAAGTCTCATCACACGGTGCGTTCCGAATACCTCTTCCTTTAAGGCTACTGTCTAATTCACCTGAAAATTCACTAGGTTCATGTATGACACATTTGACAATACATACCAGGCGACAATCGGCATCGACTTTCTCAGCAAGACACTTTACCTCGACGATCGGACAGTAAGATTACAATTATGGGACACTGCAGGACAGGTATGAATACGCATCTTAGTCACCTCATTGTCTCTCAATTCCTTCTCTATATCAGGAACGGTTCAGGTCCCTAATCCCCTCTTACATTCGGGATTCTACAGTTGCAATTGTCGTATTTGATATTACGAGTGTGTAAAGCCTATCAATATCACTCTTCCATGCAGGATTAACACAATTTCAGATCGCCAATCTTTCTTATCCACTTCGAAATGGATAGACGATGTGCGGTCAGAGCGGGGAACCGATGTCATGGTCGTACTTGTCGGCAACAAGGCCGACCTATCTGACAAGCGGTGCGTACACTTTGGACCCGCCACTGGCCAGGTATGTACTGACATGTCGCAGACAGGTAACACTGGAAGAAGCTACTGCAAAGGCCCAGAGTCTCAATATCATGTTCATGGAGACCTCAGCGAAAGCTGGACACAATGTGAAGAGTCTGTTCAAGAAAATTGCCATGTCACTACCCGGCATGGATAAAGACAGCCACAGCGCGGAGCCACCGAATGCCAGTGCGTCCACTTTTAGCTTTATTTATCCGTTATCTCAGCCCTGACCGTACTTCATGACTCTGACTCACAGAGATCGACGTAACATCACCACCGGCAAACGAGGTTCCAGAAGCGTCTCAGTGCCAATGTTGATTTGATGTACCTTCTTCTGTCCTCCATATGTTTGTCATACCATATTCTCTTCATCTCTAGAGACAGCAAGTTGTGCAACTTTTTTTGGGAGGACAAAAAAAAATCCTCCGGGGACTGATTTGTCGTTTATATATACAACCTCATCCGCGATTCATAGTATTTCCAGCACCCCGGGGATTAGCATCCGTAAAACTTGCCCATTCCTCGTCCTTCCTTCTCTTCTCTTCAGACTTGGCTTCGCCGAACCCTGTCCCATCCTGCTCTGCGTCTATCGCGAGCTGCTCCGAGGACGTCGGCTTTGCGGCTGATTGTGCTCTAGGTTGCGTAAGTTTCACCGGATGATTATGCAAAAGGAGAATAGATATTAGATGAGCATCTTACCCTCCTCCCGTGAGAATGTTGCCCCGCTGCTTTTCAATCTCAAGATACTCGTCAATGCCCATTGTGGGGAGGCGGTGGTCAGCCTGGAACACCTGCTCCCTTCGATTTGCACGATTTGCACTCGCGCCAGAAGGCAATAGCGTGAATGGTTGCAGCGGCTGCAGAGTGCCCCCACGAGCGTGAGCGCGAACGTCTCCTTCCGAAAAAAGCGCACGGATCTACATACCTTGCCAGCAGAGTCGAGCAATGGACCGCCCCGCCGTGCCGCTGCCGCGCGGGGAGCATCGAGCGTCCACAACGCCCGCTCCGTCTCGGACGACGAGCGCGTGGGGTCGATAGTCTCAGGGGGTTGCGGTGGCGCAGTGTGAAGGAGCTCGAATTCCTGTGTGATGCTGGTGAGTTGTGCGTGCGCCTGTGCGTATGCAAGCCGGAGTAGGAGAAGCGTTGCCGTTCGCAGCTCATCCTCGTTATCTTGTTCATCGGTCAAGGTCATTGAAGAAGTGGAGGCGTCCGGAGGGAGAAGCGCAGCGATAAGGTCAAAATCGGTCGGGGAAGTGTCGGACGATGGGAGGGGCACGCGATGCCGCTTCGCGATGATCTATGCGTGAAATGCATGTACATGTCAATCAAATAAATTTGCGCGCGCTCGTGCGACTTAAGATGTGTGAAGGAAAAGTAAAGGACAAACCTCAATGCGGCTGCGGATCTCTTTCTCAGCTTGATATTGCTTAATCTTTATCTCCCGTCGTCGGGCGGGGTCAACGATAGCAGAGGCGTTCTTCGCATAAAGGTCATGCTCGGATTTGGATACGATTTCATATAATTCTATATCTGATAGGAACTTGCTGAATCCTTGCTATCCGTAGCGTGGAGATATAGCTTCTAAGAATAAGATGAGTCAGAAGGATGTGATAAAGGCGCACCTCAGCTTCGCGTAGGCGTGCCAAACGATCATCCCTCTCTGTCGCGCGAGCTCTGCTTTCTATCTCTGCAAGGACATATGGTACAAATAAATAGACCAAATCTTGAGTAGATATGTCGTCGAGAGTTTCATTGGGACTGAAGAGTGAAAGATCTGCAACGCGAGCACGCGAGTTGCGGCAATCATTCAATGCCACATTTATTAACTCCTAGTTGTTAAATTTTATTTTTAACAAAAGATTAATCTCTGGCTATAAATATCGGTGAATTACTTGGGTATCATCTTGAATTGTTGGTAAATTGGACGCCTTTGAGACGTTCAAAAGTGCTTGGCGAAACAAGGCGGAAAGTGATAGCGGTAGCGGTAGCGATTCCATGATGTAAGAGTGTCAGGTGTCAGACCCTTCCTCGGGTATTGTAGGCCTCGGGGTCCGGAACATTGCACGTGTTCAAGTCACAAACCGTGACTGCTACACGTAACGCGTCTCTGCTCCTTCCCCTCCCCTACCCTAATGTTTAGTAAGGGTAATAGTAAGCGCCCCTGCTCAGATTCTCCTCCTCCTAATCCCTTCCTCTCGCGCAAATCTGCCGGGGATATAGTGAAAGGTGAAATAGATAGCCCCGGAAGCTTTTTCGAAGGCCGGATATTCTCAATAAATCCCAGGAAGTATCAATACACCATTGATATCCGTCGAGATCCGAAGGCAAAGGCTGTCTATCTAGACGTGTTTATCGAAGAGAAGCTGCAGAAAAGGATTGAGCTTTTCGTGGGCGATGGCTTGAGAATTTCTCTGCAGGGGGCTCAACTTATACCATACTCTGGTTCTTCTTCCCATCTATCCGTTGTACTTCGCTTCAGAGAGGGCATAACAATATTGGTCGTGTCCAGAGCTAGCCTTCAAGGTGAAAAGGGAAAGCTTTTTGACATCTGGCCGGGTTACAGTAAGCACCCGACTCTTGCATACGCACCTGCAGGATTAGTGATCTTTTATCTATGTAGAAAATCCCAAAAAACGGAAGCATGCACTGAACGGCGGTAGCCTCGACAACGGATGGTTCTCTACCCCGCCTCCGATTTTTGGTCTCCCCGAAGAAGTGGATGATACTACACATGGCTCGCGGGCTGCCACACCCGTGGGCTCAGGTCTTGCGAAATCCCCTGAGAGTTTACTGCTAGCGGTCTCGTCTTCCTCACGTGCTGCATCTTCAACTCACGCGAGTCATCCACAACCCGTGAAGGATGTGGGACCTTCTGATTCTGTCCCTGTTTCTGTAGTTCCGTCTATCTCGATGAAGTCACTGCCTGCGACAAAACAAAGCCACGCTAGAGCTACATATGCATACAGGACTGTGCCGCCCCGTGAACAGAGCATGCCACCAAATCACCCAGTATCCCCTCTTGAGTCACCCTCGGTAGATGGTACTGGTTCTAATAACACAGCGCTGTCTGTGTCAAGGCATCCAGTACCAGAGCTGAGCCGAGATGTAGTCCCTTCTACTTTAAGTTCTTCCGAGTTGCGCAGTGGTGGTGTTGCTCTCGAACGTCCTTCGCTTGGAAAGCGGAAATTGACTCGAAAACAGAAAAGGGAGGAGGCAAAAAAACGTACTGGCTCTCCTTCGGCCACCACAGCACTGCCCGCGATCACCGACGCGTCCCCTGCCCCCACCGAGATCACACCTGCTGCTCCAGCTAGTGTTAGGATTGGCGATGTCTACAAGGGTCGGTATCGACGTGATGGTCGTCAGGCTGTGTTGGATGTCGGTGTTCCATCCTTACATGCGGACCTACCACCCGAACGGGTTACAAATGGGCAATCAGGAGTCCAGCAGGTAGAGCCATCTGACGGTGTGGAGGGGACCGAAAAGGCTGAAAAGGCGGAACATGGCGAGGATGACCCAGCTCTGAACATGCGAGCCGGGTTAATCGTCAATGGAGTGAGTCTTTATTCGCGGGTTCATTTATTGGATTGAATAACGACGTCCCTCTCACAGTGGCCGTACACCGCTCTCTCGGAACTAAGAAAGGGGGCTGCGATGTCCATTATTGGGGTTGTATCCTCCACAGCCAAAGAACGAACTGTGACCCAAACAGGCGGTACGAGCCGGACCATGAAAACCTTTTTTTATTACTCACAACATAGTCTCTCCAGATTGGTGCACTTGTTTTTCTTTACTGGATCCTTCTGTCCTTGACTCTTATGGTGGCGTCCTTTACGCAGACGGCGTGGGCATTAAGATCAATTGTTTCGCGAAAGTGGAACAATTGGCTCCAAACCCAAAGCGAGGTGACATCGTCCTATTGCGTACAGTCAAGGTGCCATATACACATTGCCTAAACAAGGGGCCGTGCTGAAGATTTACCCCAGATTCAGAGGTGGAAAGACAATGTCACTGGCACCTGCTACCCAAACACAATGCAGTGGGCGATTTACGACCCTGCCACAGAAGGACTATCACAGCCAGATCTCAGCCTTTGTGTCGGCTATCGACCACACCATCCACCTAGTTGGCACGTCTTGCCGCCGGAAACGGAGTACTGTGCGCGGCTAGCCAAGTGGTGGGCTGCGGTGCAATGGACTCGCTCCAAGCGCCAGGGTACGGCAGTTCAAATAGGAGGTGGTCGAGTTGTCGCCACAGTGCCAAAGCAGGCTGTCAGGAAGCACCTACTCATTAGCGAAGCAGACCCTGCGCGGGAGCCGCGCGGGTACTTCAATTGTACAGTGGAGGTACGCGAGCTATGCACCTCGTTTGGAGCACGGGAACTAAACTTCTGGTGGGGGGAGTAGATTTTGCATGGACACAAAAACCTCGTCTCGGATATTTACAGCATCTACGTGACGGATTATACGTCCAAAGCGGGCACGTTCGTCGAGCACAGCAGTGAATGGTGTCCTGTATCTCTTGCAGAGCGCGTGCTTCGCATCGAGATGTGGCGCGACAAGGCCGTGGCTCTCGCTCAGCAGATGAAACCTGGCGATTACTGGTCACTCGACAATGTACGTATGAAAGTCAGCAACGGCGGTTACGTCGAGGGGTCCTTCTCGGAGGCAGCCAAGGCGCGTAAGCTCTCCATTACGGAAGTGGACACAAATCTTTATCTACAATCTCTGCTGAAGTGCGTACTTTCACCGATCAAGGTGCTTGTTAATAGAGCGAACTTTTTCGCGATTGTCAGGCGGAAGAAAGCATGGGAGGAGAACGACGCGAGTCCGCACGTGTTCCCGCACAAGTTATTTAGCGAAGTGGAGCTGCAGTCCATCTTTGACTGTACTGTCGAGGTGGGCCTCTTTTTTTGTTTTTCCGTAATAATTACGCGCGACTGAAGGCAAGATGTCCAGGTCCTTCATGCGGAATACAACACAGCAGGGACATCAATACTATATGTCACTGATTACACCGAGCGCGGTGATCTTGCCACACTACCGATGGCGCGGTGGAGCCGCGATCTCCAGGGAAGGATAGTGACACTTGAGCTTCATGGCCAGCAAAGCAAGATGGCGGTTAGGGTGGACAATGGAGCGTTCTTCACTGTGAAGCACATGCGGCTGATCGAGCGTATCATGGGTGTGGGAAAAGTCGTTGGCCGAATTGGAGGTCCTGATCGCCTCGTCCATAAATTGAACGTGAACAGTCCAAACGACGAGCTGAAAAGACTGCTGGAGTGCGTTTATGTTTTTTTTTTTACTCGTTCAGAAAGTTGAGGCATCGTTGACCGCGCCGTATTGTAGACGAAAAAGAGAATGGGAAGGGGAAAACACAGTGGCCGTGAAACAGAACGAAAGTATCACCACGATTGCCCGCGTATTAAAAAGCAGCGAGCGTGTGGAAAGGTTCCGGGTCCGTGCGCGGGTTATCGGGACCTTTCCCCTTCATTTGAAAGACTGCGTCGTTCGCTGCTGCAAGAGCTGCTCAGAGCAGTAAGCTCTTTTTTTTCAAACATCAGAAGTGTGATATTGATGTATACGTACAGGGTGCCCGTTGGCAGAGACACGTGTGCATCATGTAGTGAGTATGAAGGGGCGGCACCGGAATGGGAAAATATTTTCCATCTATTCCTGCGGCTGCAAGACGAGCACGGGAATGCGCAGATCACAGTAACAGTTGATCAGAATGTATGTTATGTTTTATTTGCTGGTGAATCTTCGTCGTCATGGGACTCACTTGTTTGCCCCTTGCCTTGGATGAGCAGAGCAACATACTGAAAGGTCTCAGTGCTGATGACGTTATGAATTCATCGGGTTTCACGGACGTGGTGCGCGAGCGCCTGGCAGATTTTATTGGGAACCTGGAAGCAGTGCAGATGGCTAATAGTCAGGGACGAATGCTAGAAGCCAAGGTACCAGTAAGTGAATTTACAGTAGAGAGCTGGTATGTTCAAGAAGGTGAAGATGAAAGTTTGAAGAGTATTGCATATGGTTTAATATAGTAGGTCGGTCGGTCGGTCGTCGGATCAAAATATCACAAAATCACAAACAAATAATCATAAAATCAAAATCAAAATCAAAATCAAAAAATCAAAATCCAGTGATGATGTGTGATTATATAATATAACTAAGCGGGTCGGCTCGACTCGGCGTTGATGGGCTGCAGTGGGGCAGTGCGATTCGTTCATCCATCAAAGCGCATATAGCGAGCGCATCGCCGTACACTCACTTTCAGTGTAGACGACCTCATTCATCATGCGACCACTGCCTTCCCCCTTCATCATCTTCGTCCTCCTATCCCATTATACTGTCTACGCTACTAGACATTCCTTTCATACTCATGACTATTATGTTTTAGAACACAACCCAAGCGTTGGCCCCTCCTTGTCAGAAGTTTCAAGGACTCTCGGTGTACAAGTGGTCGAGCGCGCAGGCGAGCTCGACAACTTTTGGGTAGTCCGCGTCCCAAAGCAACATTCGTCGACGTCACTCTCTCGGCGCAATAATGGGGACGACCGCGTACTCACTACTTTCGACGCCCTCCACCACCCTCCGTCTACGAGGGATCCGAACTCCCACACCGCGCGTCGCATAGCGGACTCTGTAAAACATCTATCCCGCCAGGAGCTTCGCCAGCGAGTAAAACGTGCCCCACCGCCTATTCGTCCTGGCAATGATAATTCAAAGCATCCCCTCGCGCAGGCCGTCATCGACAAGCTCGGTATCCATGACCCCCAGTTCCCTCGGCAATGGCATCTCGTCAACGAGCAATATCCTGAACACATGATGAATGTGTCCATGCTGTGGGAAATGGGTATCACTGGCCACGGCGTTGTCACGGCACTCGTGGACGACGGGCTAGACTATGAGAGTGATGACCTCGCCGCCAACTTTGTGAGTCCGGCCCTGTTGCACTTGACTTGACCCCCGTACTGTGCCTGAGCTCGCCGATCCCCGAATTTCTTCTTTTTTGTAGTGGGGACCTGGCTCGCACGATTATAACGACCATGAGGACCTCCCCCGCCCTAAACTCTTTGACGACCACCACGGCACACGATGCGCCGGCCAAATTGGCGCTGTGAAGAACAACGTCTGTGGCGTCGGTATCGCGTACGACTCCAAAATTGCAGGCTTACGCATTCTCTCCGGACCTATCTCAGATATCGATGAGGCCGCTGCTCTGAACCACAATTATCAGAACACATCCATTTACAGCTGTTCGTGGGGCCCACCTGATGACGGCAAGTCCATGGAGAGCCCGGCCTATCTTATTCAGCGTGCTATATTGAACGGTATTCAACGCGGCCGTGATGGCAAGGGATCCGTTTTCGTCTTTGCTAGTGGCAACGGCGCCGCCTTCGGCGATCAATGCAACTTTGACGGGTACACGAATAGCATATATTCCATCACCGTGGCCGCGATCGATTATAAGGGTCTACATCCCATCTACTCTGAGGCATGTGCTGCGAACCTTGTCGTAGCTTACAGCTCAGGAAGTGGCAATCATATTGTACGTTCTGCTTCCCATCACTCAGCTTCTACCTTCTAAACTATTATTTGTTCCGAAAAGGTGACCACTGATAAAGGCAAGGCGGAATGTGCCACCACACACGGTGGTACCTCTGCCGCAGCACCCAATGCTGCTGGTGTCTTAGCTCTCGCACTCTCTGTTCGGTATGCTCGGCAGTTCGTAAATTTATGCAATGGCATTGATTGAGTTTCGTGTAGCCCTGACCTCACTTGGCGTGACCTCCAACACCTCATTGTCCGCACGGCCGAAGTCATCAACCCAGACGACCCCGACTGGGAGAAGACAGCGGCCGGTCGGCCCTTCTCGTATAAGTACGGCTACGGCCGCTTGAATGGCTACGAATTCGTCACGGCTGCACAGAAGTGGCAGGTCGTGAAACCTCAGACTTGGGTTGAACTCCCCGCCGTGCAGATCGGAGGTGGTACCTCATCTTTGATTGGCGAAATGAGCGGCGGGTTGCCTATCGTCCCTGGTGGTATCACTAGCACCATCACGGTTACCAAGGAAGATTTGGAACAAAACAACTTCGACTCGCTGGAGCATATTACCGTGCGAGTATGGATCTCGCATGACCGCCGTGGTGATGTCGAGGTCGAGGTCACAAGTCCGAACGGCGTTAAGAGCATCCTCGCCGCGCGCCGTCGCATTGACGCAAACAAGGACGGTTTTCCTGGGTGGCGATTTATGAGCGTCAAGCACTGGTACGTATCACCTCCCTCCCCTTACGTACTTATCAATATTGAATTCCATAAAGGGACGAGGACCCTCGCGGTATTTGGACAATTCGCGTCTCCGACATTGCTGCTAATAATCATACGGGTCATTTCCTTGGTTGGCAGCTCTCCCTATTTGGTTCGACAATCGATGCATCTATTGCACGGGAATACGAACTTTCCCTGTTCGAAAAAGTCCTCCCCTCCGTTCCAAGTGTTAACGGCCCACCGTCTGAGCATCCCAGCACTACGACCAAGGCACACCCGAAGCCAACGGATCATCTGCCAGGCAACCACGGAGAGGCCGAGGGCGAGGCAGACAAACCTGCATTTGACAATGGCCATCCCGCTGACAATGCCGAACAACCACCGTCCTCTAGTGCCACTGCGAGCGGGACCATGGTACCCACCGCTGATGAAGGCTGGTTCTCGGACATGTCCGCCCTCGTCTCGAACCAGAAATGGGTTTTCGGTGCAGCGACCATCGTCATCGTCTTTGGCCTCATAGCGGGTATCTTCCTCTGCAGGCGCGCAGCCCGTCGCCGGCGCGCCAAAGATCACTATAGCGCGTTGCCTGGCGATGATCTTGCGCTCGGCACGATGTCGCGCAGTAGCCACGCGCCGCGTTCGAAGGAGTTGTATGATGCGTTTGGTGAACAGGGGGATGAGGACGATGTAGATGAGAGTACGCACCTTCGTGGTGGACCGGTGGCTGAAGGTGGGCTTGGGTTCCATGAGGGTTTCTTGGATGACGAGGACCCGAATACACCTCGGACGGCGCCCACACCTGCGTATCGCGATGAGCCGGAGAAGAGGCAGGCGCTGGCGCGCGGCGGTGCGACTAGTCCGGGTGGGAGCGGGAGTGGGAGCGGGAGCGGGGACGGAGACGGAGGGGATGGGGATGGGGACGGAAGTTGGGAACACGCATCGCAGACGCGATAGCGCTCACCTTGCTTTTCATCTTGGTGTCCTGTCCTCCCCTCTCCCTCAAAACTAGGGAGGACACTTGAATATTATATTCGTGTGTCTGTCTGTGTCTGTCATGGATGATGTTGATTGTGGAAAGCAGAGATCTTTTCAATTCCTTTTTTTTTTAACTAGCGAAACTATCATTAATCATTATTTGGCTACGGATCTTTTATACCCAAACCCAAACACAAAATAAATTCCGAGCAATTTACAGATGAAACAAAGTGCGAAAGCGACAGCAGCGATAGTACATCACATGAAAATATTTTCAAGGGAGCTATCAATGCGCTCCCTTTTCCTTCCAATCTCCCTCTCTCATGCAAAGCTTAGCTTTGAGCCGTTAGCTACACGTGTCCAAATATTTAGATCCTCATACTAGAAAGTATATCAGCATCTATCCATTGACGACGAGCGAAGACAAAAAAAAAAAAACTGGGTCATTACCTCTTGAATGGTCGTCATCAACTGCGTCTCGGTATAACCCGCTCGTAGTACGCGCGCGCGTATGTCGACCATGGAAAGCACATCAAGGAGCGCACCGTCCTCCTCTTCTTCTTCCTCCACCACCACCTCTCCCGCGGCATGGTCCCGCTCACCATCAGGCCCGCGCCCAAGCCGACGTGCGCCTTTCCGTGTCGCGCGACCACCGCTAGCGGCAGCCTCGGCTTGCGCCATGTCTTTAATGATACGATATATCCTACTCGTATCCGATCGATCCGCGTCGCGTGCGTCCTCATCCTCACCATCATCCTCATGCAAACTTTCCTTGCTCGCCTCCATAAGCCGTAACGCCTCGTCCACATCAGCGTGCAATACCGTCATCGCGAAACGTAGTCGTGCGAGCGCCTGTGCGAGGCGTAACACGCCGAGAAGCGTTCGTGCGGAGGTGTGAGTGTGGGTGCGGTTGCGCTTCGCGTCTTCCTTGGATTGCTTGCGTAGACGCACGTACGAGTCCACGATATAGGACGATACCTCTGGTGGCACGACGGGGCGACATTGCCGGGCGAGTGCGATGTAGGCGCTAACGAAGGGTCCAAGTTAGTTCCGGTTGTGGCGAGGTGGGATGGAGCTCGCGTACCGCATTAGCGTAGGGTCGAGCGGCTCATACTCAAGGTCAGGGTGTCGGTTGTACATGTGGACATGGGTGACGTGATATGCGAGTCGTTCGTCATCGTCGCGCGAAGGCTTATCCAATAATAAGAAAAGCAAGTCGAAACGAGATAGAAGTGCAGCGGGTAGATTGATGTTCTCCACCGGAGAGACTTTAGGATTGTAGCGGCCATAGAGAGGGTTAGCGGCGGCCAGGATCGACGTGCGTGCGTTGAGCGTTGTAGAGATGCCGGCTTTGGAGATGGAGATGGTTTGCTGCTCCATGACTTCATGGATGGCCGTCCGGTCAGTTTCATCCATCTTGTCAAACTCGTCAATACAGCAAATACCATTGTCGGCCAGGACAAGCGCACCCCCCTCTGCACATTCATGTCAAAAATCCGATCGGACAAAGATTCCAGAAATAAATAAATCGTACCCAGAACCATTTCGTCTGTTACAGGGTCACGCATCACAGCTGCTGTTAGACCAACTCCGGATGAACCTTTGCCGGTGGTGTAGACACCTCGAGGTGCCACTTTTGATATGTACTTCAGTAGCTGCGATTTTGCAACACCGGGGTCACCCATCAAGCAAATGTTGAGGTCACCACGGATCTTCATGCCATCGCCCATGGCCTTCGTAACACCGCCAACTAGGAGAAGTAGTAACGCTTTCTTGACGTCAGTATGACCGTATATCTCTGGAGCGATACTAGAAGCGAGCTTCTGATACACAGTCGGGTCATCATGGAGCCGCTCAATGGCAGCGCGCATCTCCGCGGTGACCTCCATCTCACTATACTGCTGTTTGAGTTGGTGTATATGGTGCACTTCCAAATAGGTGTCGGTAAGGAGACCGGCACGAACGGCTTGGAAACCAGTGTAAGGGATAGGGAGAAAAATGCCACCCAAATGCACAATGTCGCCAGGATGTATTGCACGTGTAAGACCACCATTGACATGCACCGTCATGGAGCGAGGAATATGACCGACAGGAACTTGGTCTGCCTTTATAAATAATGAGTAAGAAAACATCAGAAATATATTTGGGGAAGATACCATTTCTTGGATTTTCACTTCCTGGAATGGGCTGAAGCGGCAGGCGCGCGTCTGCATGTGTAGAGAACCTTTGATGTTGTTCCTCTTGCATTCGTTCTCATTCTGGCAGTCAGCAATGGGAGTGAATTCTTTTCTAGAGATCTCTTGGAAAGTCTCCGAGCCACAAACGTCACAAGTATAGGCGTTGACTAATAGCAGTGGCTTGACCTCTGAAACTCGGGTCACGATGCCACGAAGTGTGATAAGCTTCCCAAGATGTGCACCCTTTACTTCGCGAACCGAAACTGAGACATCGGAGAGCAGTGGCTTGAAATAGAGATTGCTTGAAGGGTGTGTCACGAAATGAAGCGACCGCTCCAAACAGTTTGTATACGTACTATCTTCTGAGGAGGTGTATTGGGAATCCATCCTGACCACCCTCGATTTGTTCATTACGCTCGCGCCGTTGGTGCATAATGATGTCAATCACTTCATCCTGTTCACTGATATCTTTCGTGGGTATAGGCATGAGCGTATCGACGACCTCGTTAAATAGCTTGACGTAGCGACTGGCGTTGTTTCTTATGCGCGACACAAGCTCCCCCGCGGTTTTTTCGTGCTACTCAGAGATGTAAAGAAGAATCAGTGCTCGAAGAAACGATGGTGGGAACAATGACTAACCTTGACGATATCCTCCAGCTCAATGACAAGCATTTGTTGGTCGCGATTTGCGATACGTTGCTATAGATAAGTTAGGGCAGGCTGGGCGCAAAGATGTATAGTTGACGCGTACTAGTTGAGACATATACTTGAGACCCTTCATCCTTGGGTCTCTGGATCGCCATCATCATCTCTAATGTCCATGTCCGCGATACCATCGGTCACATCCCCGCTAGCGGGACCGACAAATTTAGATAAAAAATCACTTATTCTGTCTATAAGGCCCTGTTAGAGACAATAAGAACGTTAAGAAAGGTTGACTGACCTTTTTCGACCTCATATTTCACATCTATGTTCTTCACCAGGAGGGACATGGCGAATGTCGGTCGAGTCGGTGAAGACGCGTTCAAGCCAGCCACTGACGTCGTGACCTACCCGAAGGTGTGACGGTTGTGACAAGACGCGTTTATCTAATAATATAATAACCACAGTAACACTACGGATATCGACGCTCGCCTCATATTTTAAGCACATGGCAACACACTGATCAAGATGCAGCGGGTGCTGACGTTACCGGATTCAACTAGGGCTCTCGAAATTGTCGTAGCTCAACACTCGCACTAAAGGGATTGCGCATCTCCACAAGGGCGAGGTACACCTTTGCCAGGCTTGGTCTACACAAGCTAGGATGGACCTTAAGCTGAGTGATAGGTCACTAGAGGAATGACGCTTGATTGAGCCCAGCCGGCAGCCAAGGGGTGATAGAGTCGACGACAAAACGGAGGGAAGATCGCACATAGCGCACATAAAATTACCGCAAGGTCGATCTTGAACTGAAAAGGTAAAGGCCCGTACACGCACAAATAACCATCATCATTTACAGGACGTTTCTCAAATTGGAAGAGGAGGCCTCGATTCAAGGCGAACTGACGCGGTCCTTTCCTAGGATATCTTTCACGCGGCGGAGCTTGCGTTCGTTCTCACCTTCGTGAGGTACAGGGTCTAAGCGCGGCTGGGAGCGTGTGCCGATGCGAATGTCTGTAGCGATACGAGGTGCACCTTTTGCATGTACAACGGCGTGGCAATCGTGGATAGCCTGTGAGACAGCGGACCACGGTCCCTCTATGATATGTTGATTACTACAGACCACGAAAGAGGAAGTTGAACGTACCTAGATTGGTCCCATAACCACTATGAGAGGTCAATAGCCTATTCAGTGAGGAAGGGTGGGTTCAGAGCGCACTGCATCTGTCCATAAGGGATGTGAAATTAGTTGAGATGGTGCTTGGTGCTTTGAGAAAATACACACTTGGTACTTAAGACCAGATTTATCAAGAATACGAGCACATTCGGCTATATACTCGGCCACCTGTAGTGATATAGATATGTTGTAGCAAGGCAAAGAAAGATCCCGGACTCGGACTCGGACTCGGACTTACAGAGGGGTCATGGCCGGTGCCCATCGGGATGAGGCAAAAGTCTTGCCAAGAGCAATGTCGATTTTATTTAGAAAGAAAGAAAGAAAGAAAGAAGGATTACTTGCCTGCTACAGCGAAGAGTTCTGTGGATGAGGATGAAGATGAAGATGACATCAATGAGTCTTATTTTAATTTAATTTAAATTTTTAAAACCGAGGAGCGGAGGAGCAGAGAAACCCAAAGAGCAGAGCACAACACGCTTAGCTTAGCCGTACGTAGGCTTTCAGCTTTCAGCTTTCATCTTTCTCTCACCCTTGCGTCCTTGCAAGTCCTTGTCCTGTCCTATTCTATTCTATCTCGTTTTACAAAGATGGCACCTTCAACACTTCAAGCTAGAATAAAAGCCTTTGAAGCTCTCGGAACGGGTGCGCCAAAGGAAGTTCTCGATAGCGTCGCAATTCATTCGGAATCCGAGCACCTCCTTGACAGTCCACATTCACCCACAGCGGCATCCATTCCTCCAATAGTTCCTACCGCTTACACCCCTTCAACATCCCCAAATTCTCTACAACATAGGTCATCTCTTTTAGACCTTAAAGATTGGGTCATCGATGATGGGCCATTTCGTACAACCTCGCCCACGGCTGTCCTATGCGGCTACTCTCCACCTCTGGTGACCAAACGACTACCACCATATGAAAGTGCGCCCCTGATCAGCTTTGAGGGGTCTTCCATAAAACTTTCAAAAGCACCTCCATTACCTCCCCGCAAGCCGTCTTTTAACTCTCTTCGTTCGGCTTCTGCCCCCGCAACCAGTCTCATCTCTTCGCCCCCATCTACTAATATGCTCATGCCTCCGGAAGCCGATTATTCCTATCCACCCACAATTACCAAGTTCTCTACATCAGATGGTATAAGACGTGTCCAAGGTCATGCGCCAGCCTCTTCCATTTCCTCTTTCCATTCCGTCTCCCTTTCTTCTGACGGGGGTGACCCCACCACTGCAGGCGCTTTGCACGCTTTTCCAATGGAGCGAGAGTGGACGGTTACAGGGACAGAAGACGGTGAAAGCCTTGATGAGTCATTCGAAAACGTGTCTGCCCCGTCGTCTTTCCTCCCTCCTATCACACTTTCGTCACGTCCTCTGAAGCCCCCTGGAAAGCCAGCGCTTGCGGTGGCTACAAAACAACCAGTATCTCTGCCACCCAAACTGCCACAGCGTCCTCCGATATTCCAGCAGAGGAGCTCTGCAGGCAGCTTCCCCTCTCAGAGTTCATCACCCTCGTCTATCACATCTAGCACAACTTCACCAATCCAAACGCTCACTCCATCTGCCAGTAGCTCCTCTCTCTCCCTCACGAACACGCGCCGCGTGCCACCTCCACCGCCTATCACATCTCCTCCGCCGCCCCCACCCTCGCGCTCGCGCCCGTCATCAGCACGCACCTCCGTCCAGTCGACTGCAACGACCGCCTCAGATCGATCATCCCTCTTTTCACAGGCTACAACCGCCTCTCGCACGTCGCTTTCCTCTCGCACATCCGTCTCGGCATCAATGCCAACGCCTGGAGCGAAACAAGTTGCCCGCGGGCGTTATGACACACTCTTTACTGCGAACTTGCATGAACACGCACCGAAACCACCGCTCCCTGTGCCCGCTAAAAGGCAGAACGCCGGATGGCGCGGGCTGTCTATCGACCTGGACCTGAGCGGCTTTCCAGTGCAGGTACCGACACCCCTATCAGAACGTGGGTCCGACTCCAGACTGGACGGACGCCTCGTGCGCAAGATATGGCTCAAATCCAGACTTGAGCCACAACGTCTGCGGGATATCTGGTACGCAGATCTTCCTTTCATTCGAAGCTCCCATCGGGAAAATAACCGCCCCCTTTTTTTTTGTTTTGTTTTTTGTTTTTTTTGTTTTTCTTTCTTTCTTTTTTCTCCTCTGTCTTATATAGGAACGAATGTGACCCGGAGGGCATGGGCTCGCTTGATCGTGACGCGTTTGCGCGTGGGATGGCGCGGATTGACGAAGAGTTACACCGCGCGCAAATTCTCGGTCGTGCTGGGATGAGTTTTGGAGCTAGTGGGCGAGCTCCCTTACGGGTTGCCAACCGTCCGATTCTTCGCTGATCGCTGACACTGTTGATACTGCTCTCCCTATCGTTACGTCTTTGGACTTGGCTGCTACTGCTGCTACTGCTGTTGCTGCTACTGCACACATACTATGATATACCCCAAATTTCTACTGAACCACATGAACACATACCCCGGCTGTGCTTGTCTCACTGTTTTTATCCGCGGCCAGCAATGCGGGTGCCCAGCTTGTCTGGCTGGCTGGCTGGCTAAGATGATGATTGGGTAGCGGGCGGGTGAATTACAAAAAAAAAAGGCAAACAAATAATGCAAACGGCGCGGTAAAGCTTATGCTTTATGCTTATGATAGCACACCACGTGCACCCCCACCAACTGTCCCACTATAAATCTGCGCCAGTAACCCAAGCACTCCTCCATCCGCCTGCAGCCCATCCTCTTCCTCCTCCTCCCGCATTGATCGCGTGCTCATCCCACGTGGATGTCTCCGCCCACCATCCACATAAGACTCTCCCAATGCGCTACGCACGTCCCCTTGTGAGTCCGCCGCTAATTCACCACTCCCGCTCGGTATCGACGTCATAGGGGAAATCGGAGCCATCTTGCCCCCAACCGTCCCCATCCCCGTCCCCGTCCCAGCTGGCCTCGCTACCGCTGGAGAAGAAGAAGAAGAGGGAGGAAGTCTCAATCCGGCAACGGCAGCTAGCGCGACAGATCCTTCTGAATCCCCCAACGTGACGCTCTGCGCCATTCCGGATTGGTAAGCCGTGGCCGTAGACTGTCCCAACATCATCGAAGTCGTTCCGACGAACCCAGCGTTGACCCCACCGCCTCCACCGCCGATGCCAGCTCGCCTCCTCACAGCCGCGGTCTGTGATTCGTGTAACGCGCGCTCGTACTCCCACCCCCGGTCTGTGGACATGTTCGCGCTTATAGGACGTGGCGTGTGGTCGTCGGCGGCGCGTCGCGCGGAGAGATCCGCGATCCGCGAGAGATATAGCGAGCCAGTGGGGTCGGCTGGCATCCACTCTGGGTGTGCAGCTTTAAACGATACGAAGGACTTCTCCATCTTTCCGTCGTTGGACATCAGTCGTGCGTCGGACACCGTCGTCGGCGCACCAAACTATTACATGGGTTGGAGAGATTATTCTTAGCACGAGAATGACCGAAAAAAAGAAAAAGAAGGGGGGGGGGAACGAACCTTGACGTTACCGTGTCGTTGGAAGTCAAACACCGCAAAGCTGCACACGTACCCAAGCCCATCGACGTGGACAGTGAACTCGCGGAAAAAGTCGACGATTGCCGGTGCGCACGGAGGGAGTGCGAACCAGAGGATGAATGGCGTCAGAACGACGCTGGTAAGCTCCGTCGCGAACGTGACTACCTTCATCGCGAATAGCTCGCCAAATTGCGTATGCACCACCTTTGAGTGCAGTTGTGTGCGCCACTCGTCTGGAAGGTAGTGTGTATACTGGACGAGCGCCTTCATGAGTACGTCTGGGTCGAACACCCGGTTCTCTTCGGGAATCATGCCGCGCGCGACCGCAAGGATACCGTAAAAAACAGGAAGGTAGAAGAAGACAGAGCGGTGAGGAGTAATCTCGAAGTGGATGAAAAGATCAGGAGTGATGACGGTGGCGAGGAGGAGGACGGCAGCAAAGGAGCCGGCTACGAATGCTACAAACCTGACCATTGTGTCAAGCAAGGCATTGAAAGTTATCGCAGAACCCACCTCACGATAATTGCTATCTTCTCATTAGGAAACTGGCCCATATACATATTTGCGATAGGGTATGATTCGTTGAGACGTCGTTCGAAAAGATGTGGCAGTTCATTAAATTCACGGAATTTCCATTGAGCGAAGGGAGTATATGCGCGGCCACCTATTGAAGACGGGTTATTGTATGACTCCTATCATTGCGGTTAGCGATTTGTCTTTTTCTTATCACGAGAGGGACAGCACTCACCTCGAAATATCGGAAAAATGAGTACATGAGCAAGTATACCACGATGAACGGCGCAAAAATGGCATTCAAAATACCCATAAAGATTAAACGTCGTTTCAGCCTGTACATACATTTTAGCGGGGTAGGGGACGGGGGCGAGGGTGGGGGTGGTTAAATAGTCCTCAAACTTTACGTACCCATCAATTAATGCTGCTCGGTTCTTGCTCTTCAGAAACACCTTCCTCACCTTCCCTCTTCTATCGAACAGATACTCCATCAAACAAAATTGCAGGTTCCATTCAAGGGCACGTGTGAGTGTACGGCCTTTACCCTCCTCGGTGGGCCAACCGTGCGGGAGTGGAACGCGCAAGTCAAGCAACTCTTTGTTAAAGAGCGCGATGAGAAAGTTTTCTTGTCGCATAATACGGTTAGCGATGTCGTGTGCGTCTAGTTTCGCACCCTCGCTCGCACGTGGCCGCGAGGATGACGAGGAAAGCTCTGTAAGTGGATTGGAATCACGGATAGCTCCGATGCGTCGAACAACTTCAGGCCAAGAGATGGTCTGGATATCTTCCTAGGAAAAAATGTTGGGCGATGAGCGAAGGTATATAGACAAGGGAGGCGCACGTCGGGTATTTGAAGAAGGTAGGTATAAAAACGGTACATGTCCGCGAGCCGCATGACACTCAAGACAAACAAAGCGATCTGCCATGCATATAATGCGCAAAACAAGAGGAAGAAGAGAAGCGTGAATCCGGAGAATCTACGAGAGCTATTTAGACAAACAAGGAAAGAAGCCCGGGGGGGGGGGGGGGGGGGGGGAAGGAGGACACACCGAGAGACGCAGCGATCAACGACAATATCAGATAGCCGCGTGACAGCGTCAGGATGAATGCGCGAGTAGTCTACGCAGCGAAGGAGAAAGGTCGAGAAGCAGATAACAAAACCGAATGTGCTGGGCTTGGCATTAGCGTAGCCCTTCTGATGAAATGGAGGAGGGGAGGGGGGGGGGAGGACACCTACAGAAGGTTTAAACCTCGCTTGAGCGCAATAGAATATATCCCCTTCCCGTGGTAATACGTGTACACCTCCTGAAGATAGGCGTCGAGGTTGTACACGTTCACCCAATTCCATAGCGCCCGCTCGTACGCATCCAGCCCGCGCTTCGGATTGGGCTGCAAAGGCGCAGGTAGGAGTCTAACGGGGGGATGTTCCACGTTAATCTCCGAGGGACGCGGGGGCACGGATATCCGGGGAGGGTCGGCGGGTGTGGTGGGGTCCGATGCCTGTCGCGTATCGCGTGGTCGGCCCTTGCGTGACAGCGGTGTGCGGCGCACAGCAGGCGACTCGATTAAGAAGCTCTGTGGGACCTCACCGTCTGACTCAGACTCCTCTTGGATACGATCGTCCTCGCGGACATTAGGCCGAAGCACACCGGAACCGGAGCCATCCCGGGAGACGCGCTGCATAGAAATAGAACCCGCGCTGGAGGTCTTGACTGTTGAGGTTGGATGATAGGGGGTCTGAGACTCCAGGTCGATGTGTTCGTTTCTTTGGGAGGCGGTACCGTCAGCGTCCTCTTCATCCTCTTCTAGGACGGACTGATTGGCGGCTGTGTAGCCTTTGTACGTGTGGCCTAATGGATTTAGCATGTTGAGGAAAGGTCGAGAACTGGCTGTGGGCGCGTAAATAGACTGAGATATAGAGCGAGAGGCAGATGAAGGGCGGCCAGTGAAGCGTCTATTATTCGGTGGTGAGGAGGACATGGTGCCCAAGCCCAAGGATGACGATGGGCAATGTTGTTGACAAGCGCGGCGCGGCAGGCACTGACGACTGACGACACAACTGAACTGACCGAATGAAGCTCGTTCTCTCACGCTCGATATTTTTTAATTTAATTAATTTTAATCGTTATCTTCCATTTTATTAACAAGCCTGCCTTCAATAGTGCAGCCTCCCAAACTCCCCGTAAGCACTCCTTACGCCATCCAACCAAACTATTCCTTCCAATAAACTTGGCCCGAATGTCAGTATCAGTGCAAAGAGTACTGGCGGCACCAAACAGTGATTCGGCGTATGAAATGGTGATATTTTCAGCACCAAGGACAGAGATGCTGTCACCATACGTGCCGAGTAAGGTCAGCACAGTCGAAATCGATGTTGTAAATGGCAATGTCGTCCTAGGGGGCTGAAAGAAAAGCGTGGCGATAGCATAACGTGAATCGAACATGGACAATTCCGGTGCCTTTGTCGTGAGTAAAAGGGATGTAGTGGTGCCTTCGTGAAGCGATGATATAAGTTGCCGGACTAGACTCTTCAGTTTCCAGTGGGGTACAAAATCGAGATCGACGAGATTGGGATGAGCACCATTGGTATGTCGTATAGTAGCTGTAATATTTTTTTAAGACTGTAGGCTTTCTATATTGCTAAAATCATGCGCATATAACTACCTAACGGTACCTCAGGCTTTGAAGAGCGTCAGCTTGGAGAAACGGGATTGCCCTCAGGCAACTTACATCGAATCTTGCGATGGTGGACCATAGTATAGCATGAACCCTTTGAATGAAATGAACATGCAAGTGAACATTCCAGCC
Organism: Multifurca ochricompacta; assembly: GCA_022496185.1. Classification (NCBI taxonomy): domain Eukaryota; kingdom Fungi; phylum Basidiomycota; class Agaricomycetes; order Russulales; family Russulaceae; genus Multifurca; species Multifurca ochricompacta. Next base: position 186,454 of record WTXG01000003.1, on the reverse strand, counting down.
ACCAATAAGCACACCAGAACGCAAAAGGTCCGGTAGGTCCCGCGATGGATGACGAAGTTCGACGTCCCCTGATACAATGCAGTGAATCAGGACATCTAAGGAGAGCCATATGGTTTTATGAGGCGAGATACGCGAGCGGGCTATCAGATTGCGCGAGGACGGGGCCCAGCGGGAAGAACTAGGTACTATAATCGTCTGAAGAGCCGAGAATTCCGTCAGCTTGTCAGAGTGGTGGGATTCGAGAAGAAATCCCCAGCCGAAAAGCAGTACAAAGGCTGGCGCCGCAACGAAGCAACAGAAGGTGAAAATTTGGGGTCTAGACAGAACGTGCACCGTGATAAACAGTGATTGGTGAGCGAAAACACGGCGAAGCACACCCATGAGATTGCCAAAGGTGTTAGAGAGTTGCATGATTCGCCAGCGCCAGCGAAGAGAAATTGCTATTGCGGACCTCCGCGGGAGCGCCGATGGACAAGATCTCTGCTGTTAAGTTAAATGCCATGGGCGGATGGCACAGTGGTAGCGCGCTTGCTTCGCATGTTCATGACTAATTGTGAGCCCCGTTGCATGAGGTCGTGGGTTCAAACCCCACTTCGTCCACATTTTTTGACAGATTCACTTGATGCTATTAAAAAAAATCATCATCAGGTACCTCACTTATAAACAAGGCGATATGGGATGTACCGCTTTCGTTTCTTCCGGCTGTGTCTATGGCTTCTTTTTGGATTTATATACTGTACAGAAGCTTATGGCCGCATCTTTATACACGGATAAACAATAAGTCTACGTGTTGATATCAATAAAATAACTAAACGCTCGACGTTTCCTGTTTCTGCTCCTGCCCCTTGGATGATAGTGAGTCCAGATGCTCCACGTTCGTCTTCTCTTCGTCCTGCCGCGCGCTCAGCCGCGCTATCAGCACGTCCGCCTCTCGCGCGTACCGCGAACGAGCACGTAACTCGTCTCCATATCGAATGAAGATCAGCGGAATCGGAAGCATTCCGAAGGATAGAAATCCGAAAAGGGATACTGAGTGAAAATTGAAATTGAAAAAAAAAGGGAGGAGGTACAAAGGTGGGGAAGAAGAAGAATGGGGAGGAGGTTTTGGAAAATGGGAACACAAGTCAAAGTCAGCAAGGGGTGTAAGGAGGCTCGAGTTAATGTTTGACGCACAGCCCCATTTTGTGCCCATTGCATCGAGTAGGCGATGTGTCGCGACGGGGAACCCAGCTGCAACGATCGACCGTATGCAGGTATTAGCTGCGCTCGAGCTCGCAGAGTATATCTTGTATATCCGCGTCATACTATCGCATGCATGTCAGCGCATTATAATTGTAAGAAAGAATGTGTGACATACTATCCTATGAAACAAATGAAAATCGCTACCATGGAATAACCGAATACAACACCCGCGAGTGCAGGTGCGATCCAATGCGTCTCGCGTCCGCTCGTCCTAGAAAGCTATTGAACGGGTGCTAATAATAAACCTGATGCCATGTCGCGTACCATCCAAGCCAAAAGAGCGATATAGGCACGCCGACACTAACAATAGCGGTAAGCCCCTGAGGGAGAGAAGTGAGAAAAGCCAAGAAGACACATACCAAGCAGAGATTACGAGCTTTAAGTCGCTTTCAAGAGGGGCAAGCACCTTGCCTTGCGGCACAATTCCCGGTAAGGGCAGACGGGCGAATAGCCGCGTGAGGGGTTGGTAACCGGCGATAAGCACGAACATCCCTGCGACAATGGGGAGGAACATAAGTCCGCAAAGACGGAACGGTATGTTGTGCTGAAACATGTTCAAGCAGACAGCTCCACGAGACAAAGGAGTAAACCCCACCTGCGTGATGAATATGACAGGGTATACTTCAAAGAAGAAGCTTCAATTGTTGTCATCAGAGAGGGATGTTGTGACATCTATTAGGGACGTACTAAACGATGCCGTAGGCAAGCGAAATCCAAATTCCAGCTCCCTGGCATATTGGTTCGTGTATGAACATCTCTGTTTTTGCGTTAGTCTGACGGAGATCACCCTTTCATAAATTCACTCACTAGCTGGGCGCAGGAGGTGATTTTGTATGATATCCCGGGGCTTCGAAGGTTCTATTTCTTCGTGTGAATAGGCATTGGCATGACCTTGGGCACGCAGCGCACGGGCACGCCTTCGAAGGAGGGTCGGTCCATGTGTCTCCTTAAGCATGAACACGAGGGGCCAGCAGGCGGCTGAGAGAATGAGATGCACGCGCACTACCCAGAGCCTGTACTGTGTCTTGAGAATATGAAAACTATGGAGGGGATCTGAAACACATACCCATGCCATCCTGAAGCTGCCACGAAAAAGCCGACGAGAGAACCAAAGCAAGGTCCTGAGAGGGGGCAGAAGGAGCTGTGCGCACAAGCGCCGGTATCAGCGTCATGTAAACGACAATTTGGCGCATATACGTACTACCACGCCACGGCTACGCAGGGACTATCAAGACACTTCCTGTAGACGGAGAAAAGACACACCTTTGCCCTGGGCCGGGGGATTGTTGTGATACACGCTTTTGGTGTGATGTCATTCTTGATGGTGGACAAGCAAGCAGTGAAATTCATACTCGGAAATTGCCCCTGAGCCACTACTCAAAATTAGCATTGTCATGAAGTGTGCTTCCGGAAGATGCGTACTTATTGAGAGCGCACGCAGCACAACAACCCGTAAAGAATCTGACTGCAACATGGCCACACCATTACGGGCTGCGCATACAGTAAAATCCAAGCGCACGTACACAGGAGAATAACGACAACATTTTTCGCGAAGGCGGATGGCGCGATGGACGCTGGGATTTATTGACGGCTCTTATTAGAAAATAAAAAGAGGTAGTGTAGTGGCCATACCAATCATGAGAGGCCAAGAAATCATGTAAGGAAGTTTCCGACCGCGAAACTCGGACAATGGACCTGTCGTGACATCATTAAACCAGTTCCAATAGTGGTGAGCCGGTTGCAAGTACCCCCTGTAAAAACCCAATGCTTTTGAGGTCACTATCCCAGTGTATGCTGGGATAATACATACAGATTAATGGCCCCATTGCAAATCCAAGAACGTAGAAACTGAGCCCCAAGCTTGCCACATCGACGCTTACGTGGTATTGTTTCATGATTTGTCCTTGCCCTGGAGCCTATGCGCCGTTGTCGTTATTTCGTGTCGGATATAACGATGGACATACATACATAAGAAGACGAGCCAAAGACGCTTGGGGTCAAGTATGGGTAAGATAACTGACAACTGAGAGGAGTGGAGACACTCGTGCTACTTACGACGTGAATGCGAGTACGCACAGAATTGAGGTGTTGAAAAGCTTCTTGACACTTGACCAGTTTACTGGATCTTCTGGATCATTTACGCCAAAGGTAACAAGGTCGGAATGGTGGTTGCTTGCCCCATCTGACTTGTCCATTCCTGGGAGAGGACGGTACTCGCACAAGGAGGTCCGCGGGAAGCAAGTGGGCGTTGATGGAGGGGTCCCCCATAAGCATACTTAAGGTCATTAAGCCATGCTATCCCTGTGATAGCTAAAAACGGATAGAGAACCGAGAGAAGTGGATAAGTGGATAGAAGACAGTAACCCGTAAGGTTGGTCTGTTTAACTCAAGCCGTAATAGGACATAGAAGTCATCTCCGTAGCTCCTCGGCCTCGGTGAACGTGCCCGAACTATGGAGAATCATCCCCATCTGTCACATCCAAATCACATCACACTGGGTAAAGGATGTTATATCACCGGTTCCCGTTGGAAGTGTGACCGACCAAACCCAAGTCAAAAGGAAATGGCGCATGCGACAGCTGCTTCCAACTTCCAACAAAGATGATAGATACGAGGACTAAGATGTCATAAGTGAGGCAGGCACAGTGATCTCGGGCTCAGGTCTCAGGGCTCAGGAACATATGTGAACAGGTCTAGTGCTGGAGGGGAGGCTGAAGCTCCTGGCTGCCCTCATCATCTCATTTCTTTCCACGCCAGCCCGGCTGTATGGCGGCAGTCCTGGCACGTGGATGGACGGTCACTTCACTTTTCCTTTTTCCTTTTCCCACACGCACACGACGCAATGATACGTCGTCCGATACAAAGCCTCCGAAATGCTTGGCATTCTCGCGAGCTTACCATCGAGTCCTAGCGCGTCCTACCTAGCGTACCCGAATTAATACAGGGATTCACTGAACACTGAACCCACCTTACCACCGATGTTTTCGCAGCCGCTATATCTTTGTGCCAGTTCCAGAAAGGAAAACCGAGAAAAGCCATGTGTTGGAGCCGGTATCTCGATTTTATCGGCTTGAATGATCCCTTACCTGGAACATCACCATCCCTAGCGCTAGCACTATCACTCACAGGCGTCCATTTTCTTTGCCACAACGCTCTTTTATGACCGCCCCGCCGCCCCCTTCAATCAATGATCTGCGCCATCGGACGCTGTTGACATCCGATCGCCGATGCGGTTTTCTTTTCATTTCACAACGGCTCTTGTACAGTTCTCTCTGGGACGAGACCCGAGCTCAGCACCTAACGGTTAATGACCTTGGCTCCATTTCATTTCTTGAGCTGAGCTGGGACTTGCCTCTATGCCTCCGAGTCTCTCATCTTTCCTCTATGGTTATAATATTGGAAGTCACAAAATATTAGGCATCTGGGAGACGGCATGTATAGGGAACCCACGGCCACCCACTACGGTGCCCAAGAAAAGAAAATGCTAGGGCGCAATGCCGAACGCGGAAGAAAGCATTGTCATATTCATGTCGTCATAAGGACCTGAACCCCCGAACCCCCACCCGGTAACCGATCACTTTCGGCCCCGGCCCTCTCCCCCAAAGCTAAAACCCCAAGAAATAAATAAGGTCTGGCGGTCTGCGCAAGTTTTGACTTCAATGGGCGCAAATTCGGCGTCTCCCTTCTTTGTAGACTTTTTGAAGTCGCTTGCTAGTGTTGTACCTGTGTCCGGAAAAGACTCCGAGCTCATCTTTTTCTAAGCCTTCAGCCAAGCCAAAAGTCACCCTACTCTGAGACAGTCATCACTTGCGTTCCCTCAAAACGAAAAGAAGAACAGAGTAATGTTACACACCACACCACATAATAAGAATTCACACGTCCGGCGTCAGAAAAAGGCCAGCGTTTCGTGTGACAATATATTGCCAACGAGCTAGCGGGCACTTAAGAGAGGGATGGTTCGGGAAACCACCTTAACAGTTCTATCCTTTACATGTACAGTGCGCCCTGTAGATGGTCTCAGACCCTAGACCCAGAGAATTGACAACCAGATGGATTCGGGCCGTCTGGTCGTGGTCGTCCTGGTCTAGATTAAAGCTGATGTAAAAATGAGTAAGGCGCGCTCTGCGACGATGGTAGAGAAATTCCACTTCATTAAACCTGCGTGTAACCATGCATGAAAATTGAGGCTACCTCCAAGACCAGAACAATATAATAGTATAATAGTAGAGTAAGCAAAATAAGACGTCTGCCTATGGCGCGTGTTGAGTAATGCTAGATATGACTTCGCGCTGTTTTGCTCTACGCGAGTAGGTAATACTAACGATGATCATGGCATGTATCAATTAATCTCAAATTAACATCCAGACCAGTTCTACAAACATCCCGTGACACCGTTCGGAATTCCAAAACATGAACATACATAAAACAACAAGTTAAGCTTTGGTCTGTCTCTCTACTCTCTACTCGATTGTCCTCATTGTGTGCGCAATAACCCTGGGCTACTCTTTGTTAGGCGCACAACAAATCGTGAACCAGGGAACTTATTGACAAGAAAAATTCCGTACTGAGCAAAAGAGTGTTCAATGGATTACCGCACCGCCGCTAACATGCCAAATGAACATTGCCATCTCTTCGAGCTCTATCTCTCCCTGTTTCACCCACTGCCCTGAGCGCGCGGGTCTTCCAACAAGGATTTTACTTGTCAGGCTAAGACCCCAGTAGAAGAGAAGAGAGGTGCAGTGCATATGATTTTTCAAACTTCAAGTCCCGTGCTCTTAGCAGAGCAAATGTAGAAATAGACCGGCAACCACTGTGGCACACTACACAAGAACTAATCCTGACCCAGGAGTAGTAGGTTCTGTGCTGTGACTTAAAATTCGGCGTGCCAACAACGCCCTGGCCACCCTTCTTCTGACTATGCATGCCCGAATATGTCAAGGCGTGCGGAAGCTGGGAAGGGGATGCTGGGATTTGACAGCTCCAGCTCGCAAGCATTTCGCGTTGACGTGACAAGAATGATTGCCACACTGACTTCCGAAAGTTGTTTGCGCCGCCGTTGTTATATAAGAACGTTACCACGGTCGCCGATGTGGGGTAAGTTGGGTGTGCCTTCCCAACGAATCGCTTTGCACGTGCCCCTCGGTCGGAACAGGGCGAGACGAATGGTGGATTGGATTGGCGGAACCCAGCAACCCACAGATTCACATGAGAGTGCTTTTTTTTTTTTACCTTTTATAACCATTCCCACTGACCGCCGCACCTCCCCCATTCGTTGGCGTGGCTCCCACTATCTCACTCAAGCAAGAACTATGTCACCTGCCTTTAAAGCATGACTTTGTGGGTCTTGCACAAAGTGTCATGGGTCACGAGAAATGCGGGGATTAAGACACTGCAGGATCCCCGTCGCCAAGAGTCCAGAACGAACCATGCTGGCTGGGATCGTCCCTCCCCTTAGATAACCGTGTGACATCGATATCGCTCCATGCGATGCACGATGTCGATTTCGATAATAGTAAGGTGTAGGTGTCGCACGACATCTGTCGGGGTGTAATGAATGTTCGTTCATAATGACAGAATGGACGAGGTCAGAGACTGCCCGACTCAGATAGTTGAGTTGTCGTAATTGAGTAAATAATTCCCACGAGGTCAAGGTTGGTTCATCCTCTGTCTCTGTCTACGTTTGCGTCTCCGTCTACGTCTGCGTCTGCATATACGCCTTTGTCTTTTTCAGTCTCGGTCTTATGTACCTTTAAGACTTTCTTTTTTTTCATCTTAATTCAATTCATATACAAGTATCATTCTTCATTCTTCTTCCTTCATTCTTCTTCCTTCATGACTTCTTCATTTGCGACTTATGCATCGCAGTTCCTCAACCGCCAGAGGAGCCCCGGAGGACTCACATCCTTATCCTCAGAACAGCCTCTCTTCTTCTCCTTCTCTACCGACGATGGATCACAGCACAGTCCTGGGCACGCTCACAGAGGAAATGATTCTGATCTTGATGATGGCGGTGACCCCCATCTCCGCGGTAGTGAGAACACGGCAGGACTTACCAGCATCGCCAACACCCGCAGGGACATGCCCGATGAAGGGGATGATCCATACCTTCGCCTGGATGAAGTAGATCCAGGTTCCCAGTATCCATCAGCTTCCGCTCGCCTTCTTGGGTCTTCACATGCATCTTTAGAACAGAGCAGAGGTTGGTTGGCACACCAACCCATGCAACTCAGATCCCCATCCCCCTCCTCATCCGAACTCGACGACGACCCATTAATACCGCCGCCTCCTGGAGCGCGCTCGGCGTTCACGCCGTCTCCGCCTCCGCCGCCTCCGCCCCATCTTTCTTTATCTCTCACTCAATCCCTCCTTCCTCGCGATGGCCACACGCGGCCCGTTGACCTCTTCTCCCTTCCCGACCCGCGTTACATATCGTCCCGTTCACGGAGAAAGTTTCATGATCCAATTTGGACTTCTATCTGGCTGACAGGTCTTTCTATCTGCGTCATTTCCTCACTCATCGCCCTCTTCCTCACCCACAAACCTTCTGACACTCCGCGCAGTTTTCCGCTCCCATATACTACATTCCTTCATACTGTACCCCTTCTTGTCATATTAACATTCATCAGCGCTGGAGTATCGTACGCCCACATCATCCTTCTGAGGGTATTCGTCAAACCTGTTGTCGTCGCCACGACCGTCTTCGTTCCCGCAACCCTCCTGGTCTCCTTCATTTGGGCGTTTTCGGGGAGTTTTATGTGGGATGGCGACACTGAACCAACCTGGGGTGAAACATGGGGGTACGTCTTTGCGCCGCTGCCATCACACGACCAGCCACTAACGTCCTCTTCGCACTCTAGTTACGTCTCTTCTCACTAATTCCGCTCGCTCTCGCACTTATCACAGGACGACGACTCTTGGTGCTACCACAGAAGATATATTCGACGTCCTCTGTGCTGACACTGACCACACAGCTCCTCTCTTCACATCCACTTTTACTCCTCTTATCGCCTACGGTTCTGCTCGCGGCACTTCTCTTGTCCATTCCCTTCTTGACCCTAACCTTCCGTCTACTCCTCGTCGGTTACTTCTCCCGCCCGAGTTCGGGTCTTGAATGGCATTTGCATGGATGGGCGAACTGGGCAATCACAGGGACCATTTCGATGTGGTTTTGGACATGGGCAGTTGCGCGTGGTGTATTGCGCGTGGCGACGGCTGGTGTCATTGCCGCTTGGTACTTTGCTGAGTGAGTCTCTGAATTAACTATATGCCTCCGTAACCTCATTCACGACGGTCGACGTCACCCCGTTTGCAGACCCACGGCCATTCCACCACCTCCGATGGACACGCATCGGATTCATGCAGCCCTCTATCGCGCGTCGCAACCCTCACTCGGCAGCATCGCGCTTGCGGGCCTGCTCCTTACCCTCACACGCATGCTCCTTTTGTTTACGGTCTTCTTACGACGTGTTCCGGTGTACCTTCCCATCGCGCTGCGCGTGTACACTGGTCCATTACTCTTTGCAGCAGGCTACCTCGAGGATGCGGCGGGAAGTTTGAGCAAGTACGCCCTGATCTATGTTGGCCTCACAGGCGAGGGTTTTTGGGTCAGCGCACGTCGGGCAAGGGCGCTTGTAACGGGTGCAGAGAGTGGGGCAGGACGGTTGAGGAAGAACTTCAAGTCGGAGCGTACGTGCTACTTGCATGCACCTTTGAATTGCAAGACTGATCGTTCATTTAGCCCCACTGACACTGTTAAAGATTACGCCGCTGAGCTTGACGCTGCCATTCGCGTTGACTGCATACCTATTTGTCGCGCATACACTCGGTGCACCGGACCAGGCACTCGAGCTGCTCTCCTCGCCGCCGCCGTCACCGCGCTGGTTGGCCTATTCTGCGTGGGACTTGTTACTGATACGTATGTGGCTTTTCGCTGCCTCTGGTCTTCTTTCCTGAGTTAAATTTTTAAAAATAAGTGCGGATACGTTATATCTGTGCTATTGCATCGACAAGGAAACTGGAGATCGGCGTCGTGCCGAGGTGTTTGAGCTGGTACGTTCCTATCAATACATGCCCCTTTCTCGCACCGTTTGATGTTATTTTTATCCTTTGCAGTTTGAATACAACTCGCGACGTCAACAAGCAGAGCAACCACAGCGACAGCAACAGACAGCGCGGATGCATCGTCCGCAGCCTGCACCTGCGCCCGCTCCGCACGCGCCGCAACCAATCTCACAGCGCGTCGAGGGCATTGTATCACCAGAGTCGTCGCCCGAACTTAGCCCAACTGATTTTCAGCTCGATCTTGAGGTTGGACGGCACCAGCACCGCCCACCGCATCCGCGTTTGCCCTTTCCTCAGTCTCTACCCCCACCAGCAGAGCCACAGGCTCAACAACATATTGCACAATCGCTACGGCGTGAGGAGAGCAGCGAGATGAATCCATTCTTGCCTGATCTAGATGTGGAGCCGGAACCTGAGCCGGTGCCAGAGGGGCGCCGCACGGGGTATGATGTTGGCAATCCCAACCCCACCACTGCTCAAGCTGGAAAGCATGGCGAAGAGGACGATGACGAAGGAGAGAATGACATGGCAGCATCGGCGCTGTTCCCGGGGTCCGACATTTTTTGAGGGAGTTCTGGGCCTTAGAGATGCGTCGTCGCTCTTGTCGTCGTATATACAATGTGCTCTCATGTTTTTTTTTCTTCTTTTTTTTTTTTGTAATGAGCTTTTCTTTTTTGGTTTTACCTTGAGTGGGTGAGCGGAGGATCATCATTTCTAGCCCGTGGTTGAGTTTGCGTTTGGCCGAAACTTTAACCGCCTCCTGCTCCTTCATACCGTCGAGATGGTTACCAATTAGTCCAAAGTTCAGTACGTTGGTTATGAGTAGGGTAGTTCGTGGGTGGTTAGTCTAACTCCCCCCCCCTCAACCCCGATACTCCCATCGCGCTAAAGCCATGTTGGCTCAATGGACAGTGTGAATTCGAAGGCCAATCTCTATCAGATCAGTCTTCTCGTGCTTCCTAGATTGGCGCGAGGAGGGAAAGGCTCTCGCCGCCTATAATGTCAATGTCGTCACCTGTCCATGAGCACATATCGAGGCGCCTATCACTCGTGGGCATATTATCAGTTTAATTGGGCTTCATTAGGGCGCTCTTCGGGCTTTGATTTGGTTTTAATCAACGATGCTCATATTCGAGGGGATCTTTCCCTCCTTCTGTGACATGGCCCCTTTCACTAGACCGACTCTGATCGCTCTGCTCCGGGGTATACGATTTATCAAGCACGCTCTGAAGTCCTTCATAGTTCGCTGCTTGTTCTTTTGGCCATATATCTTGCGCGACTTGAAGGATGCTTGGTCACAGTGCTCCCATGCTGGTTCCAGAAACTCGGATGGCCGGAAGAGGAATGGAGAATTGGGAGGAGGACCTCCATCTTCTCAGACATCGCTGAACTTGAAGCGTATACGATACGACGTAATATCTGCAAGCCGGGTCCCCGAGAAGGCCAGCGAGCCGAACCCTGGGTATCCATTGCAAAGATCGGGCAGTGCAGAGGAATCTCACCCTCTACAACACGCTAACGCGTCACTTCCCGCTGTATCGCAGCCCCATAGGTCACATAGTCCTACATCTACTTTTGCATCTTCATTGCCAGGTTCTCCGCAACGCTCAGGCAGTCCGCTCCCCGTGGATGGCACTCGCGATTCTACTAGTCCATATCGGTCTGAGAGCCCACGTGGCATCAAAGTGCAATTGACCGTTCATCGATCGAACACGCCCCTCGCCTGGTCTCACTCGCGTGCGACTTCGAGACAATTTACTGGAACTCCTTCACTCAGCCGCCCTCCGAGTGTATCCCTGTCCCCATTCCGTCCATACACGTCTAGCAGACCTAGTACACCAGCGATAGTTATAGGTCTCAACGAATCACGTCCGAGTGTAATCCGAAATTCGCAGGATGACATTCCAGCTAGTCCCTCCCCCGATATCCTGGTTCAGCCACCCTCTAGGTCGGAGACCATGACATTATCGCAAGGCACCCACAGCCCTCCTTATCCTCAACCTGTCTTCCTACACGGCTCAACATCAAGTCTTTCTCCAATGCCGCTATCGCCCGCTATGTCAAATAACTTGTCATTGGACCCTCGAACAGAAAATAATTCACTGGATGGGTTAAACGAGAGCGCTCGTCACAGTAGCGCGAGCATAACGTCAGGCTACTTGGCTCCTGAACCGACCCAGGCACACGCTATGCCTTCATTTCCGCAAACCCCGTTCTCAGGCTCACGCGCGTCAATCACAAGTATCGTAGTCACCACGAATGCATCAGCAACTCAGCTTAGTTCGTCAAAGATCTACATTCGCCCTATGAACACCGAGCAAGTATCGCGCTACATGAAAAAGGGTGATGTGTGAGAGCACTTTCTACGGGGACTTTCTGAGAATCACTACCTGACATGAGCTTAGGCCTCGAACGGACCCCAAATTTATATTAGGGCCTGTGGATGTCTACCTACCTCAGTAATTTACCCCTCTTCCCTGACCCTGACACCATTAAAACTCACTACGCTTTGCCCTGTCAGCTCGTACTCTAAAGCGGGCGACTGGGTGCCTGTCACCTGCCCAGCAGGTGCCCTTTATTTTTATCATGAAGAATGGGTCAGTCAGCCCCTTATTACGGTACTCCGCATTCAAACTTAATCCGTGAAGCGAGCCTTTACCGATGTATACATGTATAACGCCGATCTGAGGGCCGAAATTAACGAGCTGGCCAAACAACTGAACAGAACCTTTTGGGACCTCAAACATCGTTCCCCCTCAGTTGAGTACGATCTAGTTTTAGACCGTACGAAAACGAAGGACGGCAAATCATTCACCTGGTCTTACTATTACGTCGATCACAAAACCAGAACTTTGTTTTGGTTAGATTCATATGACGGCAAATATACTTTACTGAGCGAAGCACGCGGCCTAACTGAACCTGGTCATGTCAGTGAGTACTTCTCCATTCATCTGGATTGCTAACAACAGTAACTTGACACATCTCAGAATTTCGACTAGAATCTCTGTATTGGTAAGACTTTCATATAATGCTGGCATTCGCACTGTCAATTACTGTATTCCAACCCCAGGGAACACTGGTCGTTGTATCCCACTGGTCACACAAAGCGTAGCTTCCCGTACTATGCATTCAAAGAACTGTTTGGACTTTTGTTAAGTAGCAGTATTGGTAATACCTCCATTTCTCCTTCTGCCCTAGTGCGCTAAGGAATAGCAGATTCTTTAACCTCCAAAGTTTCGACTTCGCCATACAGCGCCACCGATATGCAGATGATGCTTGGTTTTGTCAAAGAAGCCGAGGGCAAGTCCATTTTTTGGTGTTTTGGAGGCTGTGTTAACAACCCGCAGCAGCCCTTGGCGCAACAGATCCTTATGCGATAAGCCCAGTGGGTAATGCAGACAACTCTATCCAAACCTTTTGAAACTCTGATAGTCCTCCATACCTTCCTCTAGCGCGATTACTATCTTTTTTTGGTGTGTCTTGATTCCGATCTCATTACCTCTTCCTGAGAGCTTGTGGGCATAGCTCAGTGGAGGTTTCTTCATTTCCATGGACAGAAAACGTCTCGTTTGGATCGATATCAGAGTATCTACCAGGGCGATCCTCGCAAACCAACGAAGCTCATCCAAATTTTATCTCCAATCTTGTTCTTCGCACCGGACGTTCATTTGCGGGAACTGCAGAAGGTGTGGACGGACGAGATAATTGTCGAGGTTATTTGGAAGGAGTTCATGCAAAAGTTGGTTTCAGAGTGGACGGAACTCGTTCTATACGTGAGCTTTTCTCATTTCTCCTTCGGATTTAAAAGTGTGCACTCTTCTGACACAAACCGAAAACTTGACAGTCAACCGTGATGCTGGCCACGAATGTCGCTTTTCTAGCCATACAAGGCATTTCTACTGGCACCACAGCCTCCCCCGCTCAGATTGCGAGCTCCGTGTCATTGGTATTTAGTGTTGGGAGCATTATTACGGGTCTCCTGCTAATCCGCCGCAATCGAACGGTGATGACACAAGACCCCAAAACTGCCGTACGTTGATCTTTTGTCGCGTTAAATGTTTTAAGCCGATGGGCTTCCCAGTGTAAGTACCTTAGTGCGAGGGAAAATCGGTTTGTTGGGCTTGAGGGATTGGCCATCATATTCAGCCTAACATATGCTCTCCTGATGTGGTCGTGCGTCGTCATCTTGTAGGCTGCATCTCCCGGCATTGCTGATTGCATATTTACTCAGCGTTTTGGTGTTCTTTATTGCTCTTTTACTATTCTGCTTCAAGCACACTTCAACGGAGATTCGGGTCCTTGTAGGAGTTGCTGCCGGCTTCGTCTCGTCCCTCATAATTTGGTGCATCGCGAATTCCTGGGATTCCGGTGATCAAGAGGATGAAGATCCCATAGACACACAACCCGAGACCGAGGAAAATCAACCAGCTTGAGGGAGGGTATATTTGCTTCCTTTAATTTGATACACGCATGTAGTGTTATTGCAATTTGAAGCCAAGAGGAGAGCGTTTTGGACGAAGCCTCTAGAAGGTGACTTTCCATCAGCCGACCATCATATCTAGGATATCGTCTTTGCCCAAATTGCAAACACCGAATAATTCTCAAGATGTGGTTTGGTCGCAGCATACAGAGCCAGGCCTGTCGTTTCGAGTTTCCCTTATTGCACACTGACTGCTGTGTGAAGTTTGTAATTATATTCGGCTACGAAGGGGCCCGAGAAAGGTCTTGTTAAACCATGAATACGAGGATGTGCGGCAATGTAGAGCCAGAAGACAGACATTGACGAGCTATCCAGAGAAGAGTGATAAGTTTGAGAAAGCACAAACGGACAGATAATTGAGCGTCTCAGGGGGACAGGGCTTCGACTGGACTGTTGAAGAGGCATGGTAGCCGTCGGTTTGCGAATGAGCGGGCGCACATCTTGTTCTGGGTCCCTAGTGTGCCAGAATGGGTGAGGGAAAATAGGAATGGGCCGTGACTGTCGAAGAGCAGACCGCGGCGTCGCCTACGGAACGGCGCATTATCTGGCTCAACGTCACCGCAGAGCCTGCAGAGTAGTAAACAATGCGAGGTTTTTGCGTTTTCTGCGAGACAGATGGACACGGGCACGGGGGGGGAAGGGAAGGAAGAGGGAAGAGATGGTCGACACAGACACGTTGACGAACAAATAGCCGAAGAGCCACGTGCAAGGTTGCAGCCCCAGTTTGTTGCAACACCGCTCCAGTCTCCAGTCTCCAGTCAGCCTCCAGTCTCCGATCCTCGCAATCAATATTCCAGTCGATGGGGTCCTCTTGATGAGCAGACAGTTCCTAAATTGTTCAATTTCTTGGTGAAGGGAACCTTGAACCTTGGGACGCTGGGGTGACGTAGAGTACGGGTTCTTTTTTTGACTTTCCTCCAAGTCAAGGACCAAGGATCAAGTGTCTTGCACTCGACACAAAAAAGAAAAGGAGCTTGAACCTCCTCCTTAAAGGCGGGTTTTTCATCTTGCGAGTACCCTCTGACCTCTGCCTCCTACCCCCGCTCCTCGAACCCGATTGACCCCCCGCCTCGTTGTGCGTGATACTAGCACTGGCAAGGTAATCTAATCATTGAAATTTCCTCCTTGCCCGTGTACACTATATATAGCAACAAAAAGATTACAAATGGAAAAAAGGAGAACCCCTCCAACTTCAGCAGATCTCTTCCTGCTTTTACACCTTGCCTTTCCACCCACCTAAGGTGAAGTACCGAGACATTACTAACAGCACCACAGCAACCATAACCGAAGACCCTGTGGCAAAAAAAAAAAGGGGGGAGGAAGTAATCAGTATTTCTTCAGTCTCAATGGTTTTATCAGGCAGAAGTCCTGACTGGCTTACCTGCGTAAACCCCAACGGCCGTATACCCTCCCGTGGCATGATTGATAGCCCCGGATATTGGTGGGCCCGCCAGCGCGCCGAGGGAGAGTATGGTGAGGTACATCCCCGTGCGACGCCCGACGTCCGTACTATCACCGAGAGATATCATCGGGACGCCGATAAGCCCCGCAAACCCGCCGGACGAAGCGCCGTAGAGCAGCGCGAGAGTGACGAGCGCGCCTGTCCCGTGCAGGTGTGGCCAGATGAAGGTCAGCACGCCCGCGAAGAGCGTCGCGGGTGCCATGACGTTTATCGCACCTGCTCATATGGTAGAATGGTAGTGGTGAGAAGGTGCTGGAGCTTCGGGAGATAGGGGGGGGGGGGTTAATTTACCTACGCGGTCGGCGAGGATGCCGCTGGCAAGGCGGCCGACAGCTGAACCTGCATTAGCAATTGCGACGAGGTATGAAGAAATGTTGTCCGGGACGCCTTGCGATGGCGCACTTTCGTCGATAAAGGTGAGCACTGTGAGTTAGGGTGGAAACCAGGTCAGTTGATCTTTTTTTTTTCCCTTTAAACGAAGATGGTGTTGCTGCGTGCTGACTGCTTTAAACTGACCTGTGTAAAGCCCGAGAAACGCGACAAACCCAGCTGCTGTATAGACAGAATAGGCGGGCGACCTGAACTGCTTCAGGTTGAACAACCCTCCGGAGGCGACAACCGGCGGTAGTCTGCGTTCTAGCGTCTGAAACTCTCTCGTCAAATTGTGCGTTTCGCTACTTGTGTATGCAATCCGGTGTGCGTACCAGGATGGTAAGTCCCAGACTAAACATTAAGACGAATGCGATAATTCTCATTGACCATTTGAACCTACAGACAGTCATCTTAGCCGATTAAGGTCGTGGCTTACGATTTGCGCGTACCCTACTGTGGCATTCAAGTTGCGGAACGCGATCGGAAGCACTGTGCCCCCTATAGACGAGGCAAAGGCAACAACTCCCATAGCCGTAGACCGCCTCTTTTTGAACCAATGGGCTACGACGCTCATCACAGGTCCAAATATGAGACCACATGAAACCTGAGAACGAAAAGGGTTAGCAAACTAGTTACTGAAGGAAAAGCGTATTGGAAACTGACACCAACGCCAAAGCCTTGACAGAGCAGAAATTGCCAGTACTTTTGGCATTCTGCGATGAGGAAAGTGCACAGGACAAGATTTATCGATGCGAGGATCAGAGGACCACGAAGATAGCCGATATCGAATAGGCGACCAGAGATGAGCGCTGGGAAGAATACCAAAGCATACTGATTCAAATTGTCAATTCCATTTGGGCGGTTACAAGCGACCCATTAACCTAAACACTTACTTGCGTAGACCCTATCCAGGCGCTTAAAGATGACAACATTGACGAAATATTTGGAGCAACAAATAATAATATGACGTACATGGTAGAAGGTGAGGTTCCTTTCAATAAGACGTTCTGATAATGATCTTGAAAAACCTGGTATGGTATGCGCACGGTACGATCAGCATTCTGAACCGTTGAGCCTGAGCCTGATGAACTACTTACACCCCAGGAATTCACGTAGCCGAATCTGCGTGCAATATCATCAGCTCCTTGAAAGATGGATGTTAAGTGAGACACACGGAGGCGCTCACGTTGAAAAGGCAGCGCATGCGCCCTTGATCATATGTTATCGTCGACCACACGAAGAAAGGATGGGTAAGGGACGCACCCCGAATACCACAAGCCAAGCCCGTAGGCCGCCATCAGGAAAGTTGTCCTGAGCGTGTCTGCGGTACGCCGAGTCTTGGGGAGGAGCTAGGGCTTTTGTACCCCCCTTCTCCTTCTGTGAATATGACATCGGCGCATCTGGCAGCAAAGAGCGGCCGAGAGAGTGAGTTTTCTGAGTTTCGTGCCCAAGGACCATACTGAATTGTAAACTGAAGCAGAGTGTCCCTAAGCTAGGAGAGAGGTATATCTGCTTGGTCAAGGGTAGTTTATAAACCCTAATGGTGGGGGCATCTCTAAAAGGCCGATGCGGCAGGAGTCATTTTCTTTTCTTTATTGAATTTCGGCTGTCTGCCTCCGCCATTCCGCGGAGAAAGTTCCTGGCCGGATTATCGATAGAGCGTTCTTACATTGACCAACCGCAAGTGTTCTTCGAGGATTCGAGGGTTCGAGGGTTCGAAGAGGAACTTCGGTAAGTCAGTCCCGACATTTTAACTTCGCACGGGTTGTAATTGCCAAGGAAAATTACGAGAGATTCGGAGATCACTTGATGTGACCTATTCAGATCATCTTGTTTCGATGACAATGATCTCTTCTTTTCGTTTCGTCCGCTGCTGTCGGCGGCGGGATTGAACTCCAACATCCTGGCCCAACTTGTTGAACATCCAGAGAAGTGGGTGATCGAGCAAATCTTCCTCACTAACACCATTCTTCCATGCCAGAACTGTAATAGCACGCGATGTACATTCCGCGGACTGTCAGACCTCGGTTCGGTAGTATCAATATTTTTTATTCATCGCCTAACTTAATAAATCTTTACAGGTGTTTTGGGGGAGTATAATCTGCGAATCCACATCCTAAGATTGTGCATTCCAATTCACCAGGTCGTTACGTTTTGTTTTTGAGGTATGTCTAGTTAGCGATGGCGATCCTCGCCGGCACCGTCTCAGGCACGGATTTGGATACCTGATGGTCAAGACCTCCTCCATCTATCCTCACCTCGCAACATAGACATTCAGTCATACCCTGTCTCGGTATGCCAAAAAAAATAGAGTATCAGAGCCTCACCTGGACTCTCTGAGGAAACGAAAGGTAGACTCAGAGCGCAGCGAAAATGAGTATGTAATCCAGGAGCAGGGGTATGGCAAATTTTCGAGATCACTTTCTCTCCCCGGATATTGTCAGCATGTTGTCGTGCAAGTTTATCGCCACGTCCTTCCACAACCGGGGAGGTCAAAAATGGCTATGACCATGTTTGTGTCATTGTGATGGTGTACGGTTCATCCTGCATAACCTGGATGAGCAACCCGTCTTAGGCAAGGAGCAGGTCATATGAGACTAAGACTCTTCTTACCTTGGTCGGAAGATTCCTACAACCTGAATTTGGTTCTGGAGCTGGTAGTGCGTATGTGATAACGCTTCGTCGAATGCAACAAGGCAGTTGAAGAAGTGGTTGCGAGCAACATTTGATCAGTATGTTCGTGGATGTTAAATCTAGTCCTCGTGCAAAACTTCGGAATAGTTCACGCGCGTGATCTTCCTCTTTTGTGAGCTAGATAAGCAGCGCAGCGCATAAACGCTCTGGAAACTTCACGAACATTGAAAGTCACATTTTCTTCGGCGAGAACTGCAAGGACACCTTAACAGTTAACTGAACCCCGATTACTTGATAGCAGATCTAGATCGTACGTATTCTTCACGTGACGCAATACTCATGTGTGCGAAACCCTTGGTGTTAAACAAGAGAAGACGAGCGTGTTACGCCAACATCTTGGTAAACCACCGCGGATATATAAGTTGATGTCAGCGTAGAGAGGTTGGTTTTATCTTGCGCAGATCTCTGTGTGCCGAGTCGCAGCGCAAGGGTGCTATTGTCAAAACGAGAACAAAAGATGTACTAGTGATCATGATGTTGGTCCGCCGCGGGCGATAGCGACAAAAAAGATCCTGCGTGGCAGATAATTCGGGTGGGTAATGCGATGGCACAGTATCGTGAGCCGTCCTTCCCGGACGCGCAGAGCCGTAGTGTTTGCGCAGTCTGGGTCACATCCAACGTAACATCAATGAACAAACGTCACTGGTGAATGACACGATTGGCGTAAATCTGCTTTTAGTTCAATTATGCAAATAGATCTGATAGGGTCATAGAAATCCCGGACGTAAAATAGAGCATGACAGGAGTTTACGCCCAGCAATTTGTACAAGGCAGAGGGCGTTTGACGAAGTCTTGTGATTATATGATTACTAAATTTCTGAGACTTCCAGGCATATTTTGACACCCTGTCACCAATGCACTTTACGCAAGGGCAGTATAGAACGGACGGCAGTAGAAGTAAAAATAAGTTGATGGACGCCCAAATGAGTCGCAACAAAAGTTGAGAGCCACCCCCCTCCCCGTCCGAGGCGCGGCTCCGAAGAACAGTCGGATGCACTTTGATCAGGGAGCTCGTCACAAAGGTGATTGCGCTTAAATCGGATAGGTATCGTATACACGGGGCACATGCACACCAAAAGGCGTGGCACAGTCGCGGGGGGGACCGGCAGGACTCCAAATTGTAAAAAGCATTGTCGATCATCTTCAAAATAAGGAATAGCCGATGCTCGCATGAAGATAAGTCGCTTTCAGTAGTCGGCTACGAGACGGTAAAACGTTGATGTGGAAGGATGGATTAACACCGTGGGTATGCCGTACAGGGCAAAGTATTTACCGCAGATCCCGTCCGGACACGGAAAGGACCTGATACACTCTCCAATGACATGGGGGTGTTCGCAAATGCCTCACAATTGAAGGATTTCATGATAAGCATCCGAGGAGAAGAAGAAAGGGGACATGTGCTGGCTGCCGACCCAGATGGTCCTCCGAGTGCCGCCCCGGTGTCGAGTTAAAGACCGACGCGTATCATGATGAAAGAGACCATGACTCCTATCTCAAAGGGTCATTTTAGTCCAAGTACAGAAGCAAGTTCCAGCTCTCAAAGGAAGAATTTCCGAGTGACCAATAAATCTGATCCAACAGTCATCGGGAACATGTTTCTTGATGAGAATGTGCTCAGGGCAACGATTGTTATTTAACTACTCCAAGAAGTCACATCTCTCCTGCTTGGAATCTACACATTTCTTGTAGTGAATGAAATATTGTACTGGTCAGCAAGGACTGAAACCTAGTAGATCTTGGCGCAAGCGAGCTCCTGTAGTATTCACCAAGGACTGCGTGCAGAGCTATTAAAGGTTTCACATGTGAGCTGGAGAGCGCAGTATAATCGTAAAGCTGTAAAATTGTTGCCGCTTCAACTGACAATACTTGTTCCTGTTCCGAGCCCACCGGGGTGAGGCGAGAGAAGAACGTATCGGAGGAAGAGGAGAGAAGTTAGGCCCTCTGAGCACTGAAGAAGTCTGATCCGGAGGATCGTCTTGTATTGTTATGAGCCATCATCTTCGCCGAAAAGGACGCAGGGGGAAAGGCCGCGGAAACGATGGAAGCGAAGGTGGCCAAAGCGAGCGTCGCGACATTGCTGGACAAGGCTATCACGTAGACTAAGGTAGTGTCTCCGATGACTCCCCACGGGATTAGCCCATGTCACTTCAAGTTCGGATCTCACGAGAAGAGGCCGGGAAGCTCGAAGAACCGGGATGTAGTTGATAAATATAGCCAATGTGGATACTTATGTGCTCGGTGTAAATGTTTCATCCTTCCGCTAACGTGTTAGAACCATAGGACAATCGCAGCGCTCGCATTCGCGCTCACCAGGTTGAATGCCGGAAGATGAAAGAGAGAGGGGCAGGATGATGCCACTGAGGATGCAACGAGTAAAGCTATAGGTGAATTGCGCAGCGCTCCATCAGAAACGCCCTTGCAAAGGACATGGGAGCTTACATAGAGCGCGGTAGTGGTTTGAAAGGTGCAAGAATCCAAATCCCCACTGGTAGTGAATAGCAGGGGTAACCCCCGGGTATCTTCATGGTACCCGTACCCATACCCGTCGCTAAGGGTACGGGTAACCCGCGGGTTACTTGTGTAAACGCGTGCAAGTTCTTTACTTGCATCGCGCATTTCGGATATCTGGCCCGGTCCATCCCGGTCAAGGAGATACGCACTTGGATACAACGCATTCATTTGTGGCTACTCAGGATCCCTCAATGATTGTTGATTTATGTTCGGAAGTTAAGTTGATTATTTATTTACATTATTATCTTATTATTCTGGTTTCATTTTGTGGAACAGGCGTGGCGCAGCTTGTACTTTAGATACTACTTTACTACTATCTTATCCGAGTCTCACCTTGTTAGCTGCGAGGCTTAGATGTCTTCAATAGAGCGATAGCAACTAATTTATTACAGTAGTTATACAGTGGCTTTTATATACATTTATATACTATATCAGCTACTAGATTAAACGAACGCGTTATCTCGCTATCTCTTTTATGATGTGATTTGATCACATGTCAGATCTTAGATGTATATCTAAGTATCTAATTAATTTGTGAACGCGTTTCTGTTGTGTTTCTACGCATGATCACAATCATGTCGGACCGCTATCCCAGAACCTCTGTACCAGTATCTTGGTGTTGAGACAGACCGGTAGCGACTGGATAGTCCTTGGCGCTGGACTCGATCTAATAAGTGTCCTGGATGCGCATTTTTGGCATCCCGAACCGCTTGAAAGCCATCCTGAGGGCGCGCGCGTTATGCAAGTCGACCTTCTTAGCTTTAGATAAGATAAGAAGGAGTTCAGACCGTTCTGACCCGGTCCATGCGATTCAAAGTAGTCGCTGCCCTACGCAGCAAAGGACACTGATAGAGACACGCGGCCATTGTTTGAGTAATATAAATGATAATCTGATTATAGGGTAGTCTAAAATAGTTTAGTATGGATTCTAAACAGTGCCAGACCGGCGGAAGATCGCGCGTTAGTAGATAAGATGTGTCGATGGAAAATCGCAGCCGCAATCGTTAAGTCAACATTCCTTAATAGGAAGGAGATCAGACCAATATGCGATGCTGCGATGCAATGTAGTCGCTGCCTTATGCAGCCTGTAGATACACGCGGGCCTTGTTTCAGTAAAATAATTTGATAATTAGATTATAGAATAGTCCAAAGTAGTCTAGAGTGTATTTGAGATAGTGCCAGACAGCAGAATTGATCGTGCATTAATAAAACAGTTGCATCAGGATTTTCAAGAAAGTGGATCACTGATAACACTTTTATTTTACATCGCATAGTTGATCTGCTTTGATATTTTATAGGACAACACTAGAACATATTTACAGAAACCCTGTAGCATAAATCAGATCATACCTTGTCATTTTTTGGCTACAGATGTGTTTTATCATTAAATTTCTGCTGATCGTGTCAATGACCGACGGCCACCTATACCCGCCAAACCCGCTGCGCGGGTACGGGTTTCTGGCGGGTTGAGAGATGTATACCCGTACCCGTACCCGTCAAAACTCGCGGCGATTACCCGCGCGGGTATGAAAACCCTTGCTGATCCCTACCCACTGGCAGAGTGTTCATCTGCCTCCTTTAAGCTGTATTGCATAGTGCACTTAGAAATGCACAGCGGAGCGTGTCAAGTCAAAGGCAATTCGGATTCGTAAAGTTAACAAGCAGCTGTAGTAAGAATTGTAGTTGTAAGTAGTGTTCGCCACGGGTAACCGTGGGTAAAAACACACGGACCCGAACACCGTACCCGTATGTACCCGGACCGTTACACCAAGAGTACGGGTTTGCTATAATGGGTATGGGTACACCATGGGTCATATACCCGTGGGTAAGGGTAGATATTTTACATTCCAAGTCTAGTAGCCTAGAATGACATTGTACTACTTAAGCTATAATCCATTCATCATCTGGCTATTCTTCATCATTTTTAGTATCAGGTTGAGATACTGCATACTTTAAATCAGCAGTCTCCACATAACCTGCCTTCATCCAAGCTCCCAAACATAGAAGAGCCTGAGTTGTATGCAATGGGACCACTGGGTCTGTATACAGTATCTACAATACATGTACTATCTGTGGCTGGTGCAATGCGCTGCATGCATTGCCACCCTTATTGCGCCCTTCCAATTTCACCATACCCACTCTGGCAGGTAAGGGTTGGGCGTCCGCGGGTAGGGGTCACATGAGGGGTATGAAGACTCGGACCCGGACCCGTACCCGCATGTACTCTGGCCACATACCCGGCGGGTTGCACCTACCCGTAGCGAACACTAGTTGTAAGAGAAAGCATGGCTTCATCACCGCCTACCCGCTCTGCGAACTGATCATTACAGTCCGTATCAGTAGCCAAAGTTCCATCTCGTCTCCTACTCTCATGTGGAAACAACGCCGACAACGACAACACAGGCACTGGAGAGTAGTTAAATTGAACCATCAATAACATTTTCTACACCATGTACCGTATCTTGTTCACGCGTTATGGATATAACTGAGAAACACATCATTGAACCTGGGAGTCTCAAGTTAGTCTGCTGATTGGATACAAATTGATACATTTCGTACCTCTTCCTTTCCCTCCAGCTTTCTTAATGCGAATTCGAGAACCAACTTATCACGCTCCTTCGTGATCCATAAATCATTTGGATCCTCTCTTACCAACTCAGGGTTGAGTAGAGAAGTCGGATATCGTACTGGTCCAGAATTCAAATCCCCACCCCAATCAAAATCTACCAACATTATACGTTCTGGGTTTGTCCTGCTGATGATCAAATTTGCATCTCTAAGGTCCCCATGCACCCATCCCTTTTCATGAAATCTGTTTACCAATCGCCTGAGATCAGCCGACCATGTCCCAAGGTATTTTGATGAATAACGTTGCAGATCAGATTCTTCATTGTCGATCCATTCCATCACAACAACGTGCCACCCATCAGGAGCATTCCCATAGCCCAGTAGTTTGGGTGCATGACCTTCCTGTGCACAGAATTCATGAAGGTCTCGGAAGTATCGTCGTGTGAACTTGACGATGACCTTGTGTTTGTCTTCTGAGTCAGTGGCAGTCGCCATGTAGATGAACCGGTTCAGATATCGTATTCCACCTTCCCCTTGATATGCTTCCCTGTCAATCTGAAAGTTGAATATCCCAGGGCCAGGAATAGCAGGGACCTGATTGACATAAGGGAAATTACCTGGAAGCGGGCACTCCTGGGGATTGTCCTTATAGTTTTGTGTGTCTTGATTGATATGAATGCGAAGGATGCAAGCAGCTTCAAATGCCTTCAGCAGGTCCTGTCTGGCATTTCGGTTCCCATTCTCTATTGCCATGGGAAGGAGTGGTGTTAAAGACACTAGCCGTGTCGTGGTAGTAAATGTCAGTGCATAAAACCCAATGTGTGCCCCTGAAAGGAGATTAGTCTACAGTGGAATCGTCACAGAAGGTTTAGATGCTCACCAACGACTACAATACCTAGTGCAGGGAAAAGAAAATTATTTTCCAAATATTTTAAGGCTTTTGCATGGAGTGATTGTGTATAATATGCAGCAAACTCTACTGATGGGTCACAACTGCTTGTTCCGAATTCATTCTTGATCTGAACTCCGACCTCAATGGTTCCTATTGGTCCAATGGCGTGACCATCTGTTGAACGCTGCCCAGTAATAATTGAAGGTATGATTAAGGAGTATGGTTTTTTTCCAAGATAAGATTCAAAAATGTCATTGAGGCAGTCCAGGGTCTTGGACTGACGAGCTGATTCGGATTCATAAAAGATGGACATCTCACAGATAAACTTGTCGATGGCCATTTCAAACTTGGGCTTGTTCGCGACGCGTTCCAAATTGGTGGAATCAGTGTGGATGCAATCGAGGAATCGCCCAAACCCATGGTACATGAGGGAGATTGGGGGAAGATCAGCGTCAACATTTGGGCGGTCGTTTGCAATACGTTCATCAGGTTTTTTTTGCACGTCGCGCATGGCATGAACGTATCCAAGGCTAGATGGTGGACTAGTGACAAAAGGTCCTGATAGGAAGTTGACTTGTTTGATCTTTCTTCTTTTTTGAGGCGGTTCCTGTGGAATCTCTGGCGTAATAGCTGAGCGTTATTATCTGAACGTTATTATCGAAGATATGACCACAATTTGGTTAATGCTTGCCTGGTTCTATGTGAAGTATGAGTTGAATGGCGTCTGATGTGAGCCAAGTGGGATGCATGGACACTTTGTCTATAGGAGGGATTTCTCTGAGATCGTTGGCGCAACTCTGCACTCGCTCGATCAGAGTCTCCTCTGGTTCGATATCAATGGGACCGGGCTAAAAAAAGCTAGTTGTAGGATTTTACGGTGGCACGTAAAGATCACGAACTAATGATTGGAGGGAAAGTTGAAGATAGTTAATGTTCTGCGTAATTAGAGCAGTCTTGAGCTTGTCCCAGACATAATCTAGACGTCAACAGTGATGGTGCTATCTTCAATAGGAATATGGAGGATACGATCGAACGGAAGGAGGAAGATTGGAAGACGAGGCATGTGGAAGCGATTTTTAAGGGATGTAAGTACGTCTCACTGTAGCTAGCTGAGAGAAGAGAGATAAAGGAGGAAGATTCTTAGTCAGCTAGGCCAACGTCGTCCCATCTTTCCCATCTATCCCGTCTGCCTCCTCTTTTTTGTCTCTTTTTCGCCATCTCTTCCGTAGTCATGTCAGAAATGCCAAAGGCGTGGCACAGTTGGGGGGGAGGGCGAGCAAGACTCCAAATTGCAAAAATCGATCATTTCCAAAATAAGGAATACCGCCGATGCTCGCATGAAAAGATGAAAAGTAGCTTTCAGTAGTCGGCTACGAGGCGGTAAAACGTTGATGTGGAAGGATAGACGAACACCGTAGGTGTGCCGTACAGGGCACAGTATTTACTGCAGATCCCGTCCGGACACAGAAAACCTGATAAACTCTCCATGACATGGGGGTGTTCGTCAAATGCCTCATAATTGAAGAATTTCATGATAAGCATCCGAGGAGAAGAAGAAAGGGGACATGTGCTGGCCGCCAACCCAGATGGTCCTTCGAGTGCCGCCCCGGTGCGAGTTAAAGACTGACGCGTATCATGATGAAAAAACCATGAATCTTATCTCAAAGGGTCAGTGCAGTACAAGTACAGAAGCAAGTCCCAGCTCTCAAAGGAACAGGGAAGAGTTTATGAATGTGCAATAAATCCGGTCCAATATCTGATAGATTCAAGTCACGGGTCACGGGGAACATCCTTAGAGCGATGATTGTGATTTGAGTTCTGCAAGAGGTGGCATCTCTCCTGCTTGGGGCCTAGCCATCCCTTGCAGTGAGTGCGTTAGAGTGTTGCGCTGACCAGCGAGGATTAAAACCTAGTGAATCTTGGTGCAAGCGCTTGAGCGACAATCTCCTGTAGTATTCACCAAGGACTGCGTGCGGAGCTATCGAAGGTTTCATATGTGAGCAGGAGATTGCAGTATCATCGACTTGGGCGTAATGCCATGAAAATCGCTCCCGCTTCAGCCAACAATGCTTGTTCCTGTTTCTAGCCCACCGGGAAGCTTCAGGGCTTGAGACAGGAGAAGAACGTCTCGGAGGAAGAGAAGAGAAGGTTGGGCCCTCTGAGCACTGAAGAAGTCTGATCCGGAGGATTGTCTAATATTATGATTCCACAGGTATGAGCCATCATCTTCGCCGAAAAGGATGCAGGGGGAAAACCGCGGAAATGATGGAAGTGAAGGGGGCGAGGGGGTAATATGAGGTGACCAAGTGAGCTTCACAACATTTCTGCAACAAGGTTATCATGTAGACCAAGGTATATTCTTTGTTGAGCCGGTAACGAATCAGAGTAGGCCAGACCGGATCAGAGGTGACCGATACCTACACACTCGTTTATTATGATTAAATACGATCACAGCACAGCACACTCCTTACAGTATTTAAGGACAATATTTCTGTATCTTACAAAATAATTGTTTTGACCAGATTTATCTTTCTACCTCAGGCTGCGTTTCCACACCCACGGGATTAGCCCATGTCACTTCAAGTTCGGATCTCACGAGAAGAGGCCGGGAAGCTCGTAAGAACGGGATGTAGTTGATGAATAGCCAATGTGGGTACTTATGTGCTCGGTGTAAATGTTTCATCCCTTCCGCTAACGTGTTAGAACCAATAGGACAATCGCAGCGCTCGCATTCGCGCTCACCAGGTTGAATGCCGGAAGGTGAAAGAGAGAGGGGCAGGATGATGCCACTGAGTATGCAACGAGTAAAGCTATAGGTGAATTGCGCAGCGCTCCATCAGAAACGCCCTCGACTAATACGCAAAGGACGTTCAGGCTTACATAGAGCGCGGCAGTGGTTTGAAAGGCGCAAGAATCCAAATCCCCACTGGCAGAGTGTTCATCTGCCTCCTTTAAGCTGTATTGCATAGTGTACTTAGAAATGCACAGCGGAGCGTGTCAAGTCAAAGGCAATTCATATTTCTAAAGTTAACAAGCAGCTGTAGTAAGAATTAGTAGTTGTAAGAGAGAGCATGGCCTCATCACCGCCTACCCGCTCTGCGTTCTAATCATCACAGTCCGCATCAGTAGCCAAAGTTCCATCTTGTCTCCTGCTCTGGTCAACATCCCCAAGCTTTTGTTCTCCAGCGCTAGCCTGTATATTGTCAATGTGCACGGTCTTGAACTTCTCCCACAAAGCGGCCTTGATTTCCGCAGCAAAGGTGTTTTCTTGAATAGGGATAGTCACGAGCTTATCGAACAGCGGGACAAATATTAGAAGTGGAGACATGTAGGTTGGCTGGTGGTGGTGGTGGTGGTGGTGATCTCTCCCTGGTAGACTACGCTTAGCTTAGTGCAATCATGCCGCGTGAGTTGCGTCCTCATAAGGCGCATCAAAGTTACCTTGAAGAAGATGATAATGAACAGGAACCTGGTCCCTCTCAGCCTCAGGACAAACACCATGACGGCAGGTTAGATAACAATACTGGTAGCGACTTTGCTCCTCCTGCCTTCGATAGAGCTGCACTTGCCGACCAAGGTGGCAGTGAGTATGGCGCTGGACGTCGCGTTTCTCTTGGGAAGGATGCAGGGGTACAGGATTTTTCCAGTTCTGGAGGTAACTCATCAACCCAACTCTCAAGGAAGAAGAAGAAGACAAAAGACATGATCCAACGCAGAGGAAAAAGCAAAACAAAGGTAGAAGGCGCAAAGGGGAAGGGGAAGGAGAAGACTGAAGTACCCATCTCGGAATCCCCTGCTCCCATCCCGATGCTACGTCCCACCGCCCGTGCCCTCTCCGCCCCTACGCGTCAGAACTACGCACTCCCGAATCCAAACATGCACCACCGGCACCGACCCGTCCCTCTATTCCCCCACCAGACTGCCGCAGCCCCGCGCGTCGAGCGTCTACTACATCCCCCTTTGCTCTTCGCGCCTGATGAGTGCTCGCCGACGCACGGGTACGCATCCATGCCCGCAGTCACAAGCAGGGTTGGTAAAGCGTGGGGGGCGAGCATCGGCGCTGGTCCTGTATGGCAGATAGTAGAGGACCTCGGGTGGTACAAGGAGTCTGAGAAGGTCACCGCCCAAGAAGGTCAGAAGAAGGCAGCGCAGGTGCAGGTGTGCGAGGAACGCGGGCGTAGACCAAGGGTGCATGCAGGTGTTGTGATACCAGAGGGATCGGTTGTTCTCCTCTCCGCTGAGTGTGTTTCTCTTTTATGGATCGTGCGCGAACTTTTTATTTCGTTTTTGACACTTGTATGTCAGAGTTCGGTTTGCATATTTGCCGACTGATAGTAGCGGCCCCACTGGTCTTGATACTGCTGCCTCTGCCTCCGCTACTCCCGCGCCGACTGTATCTTGCGACTTTGGTCCATTCGGGAGACAAACCAACATCAAGCTCGAGACGCTCGATGCCCAACAACTATGTAAGGACTTTCTTAACCCCGTTCACCCTCCTTCCCTCTGTAACTCAAGAATCTCTTTCATTCGTCATTCCCCCCACAGCCCAGTTCTTACCAGAAAGCTGCGCTCACGTTTTCAATGCTGGCGCACCCGCATGGGGCCTTGACTGGTGTCCCATACATCCAGACGATCGACCGCGTATGTGAACCCATCTTTCCTGGAACGAGCGCTCTGAGACATCACCCCCCTCTTGGGCCAGATTGCTCTTATAAATACTACCTTGCTGCCGCGCCATTTCCCTCGCGCACCCATTCTCCTGAAATTGGAGTTAAAGTAGCACGTCCTCAACGCGCATGCGTGCAATTATGGACCCTTGTTCCATCGTCTGATACTGATAGAACAGACGATGACAGAGGAGAAATGCAATGCGAGATGGTGCTTTGTATAGATAGCGGACCTGCCTTGGAGCTGAAATGGTGTCCCTTGCCTTCACATGACCCAGTATGTCCCCAATCCCTCAGAAACCAGCTAGCTCTCAGCGTTGACTAAACCAATTGAAAGTTGGCAGGGCCATCTCAAGCCTTCCCGAGAAAACTTGGTCTGCTCGCTGGCGTGTTTGAAGACGGTTCTCTATCTGTATATGTGGTTCCATACCCGCCAGATTTGGCGCCCACACAGCACTCTCCGACGACGGATCCTGTCTACGGTACGTAACCGCCATATGGGGTTGCGTCATCCACTAAACATTCAAGCAGTAAAAATCAACGAACCTATTCTCCGCATCGAGCTTGAAGAGGCAGCCTTTTGCACGCTCGATTGGGGGAATAGCGAACTCATCGCTGCGGGCCTGGCAAACGGTATCGAGTCTCATTGCTCCTATATTTGAATATCCTGCTTAGGCTGTCGGTTCAAGGCGTCATTGTCGTCTACAACATCGGTCGAGCACTACAATCACCCTCTGAGCGTGAGGCGCCACTTGTATAGCTCGATGAGGCAATCAGTGTGTGCTGACTTTCTACTTTAACTACTGTGCGCAGCCATTTTACCGATGGGCTACTTTTGCGTGCATCAGTCTGCTATCCGTGCTCTCACTT
Source organism: Multifurca ochricompacta (assembly GCA_022496185.1). Taxonomy (NCBI): domain Eukaryota; kingdom Fungi; phylum Basidiomycota; class Agaricomycetes; order Russulales; family Russulaceae; genus Multifurca; species Multifurca ochricompacta. Next base: position 156,635 of record WTXG01000003.1, on the reverse strand, counting down.
GGGTGCGGGTGCCTGACATGCACGGAAAAGGTCCTACGGTGATTGCCAGTGGTGGCTATGACGGCCTTCAGTGCCTGACAGACATCCGAGAACTCGGTGGTCATGTCTTCAATCGAACTCGAGGTGCCCGTTATCCTCTCCACATCGTCCCGTTTGTGTTGCCTGCTGACTCCTCATTCTGTCACACGCACCCACACACGCTCGCAGACGCAATCAACAGTATTACGTATTCACCATATTTGAGCGCCGTCGTGACGATAGATCACGAAAACACAATCAAGTCTTACTCGGTTTCACCGAGCACACTCGGGAGAGGGCACGCACTCATGGATCCGGGTGGGCCGGTCTGGGTAAGCTAGTTTTAGTCACCTGCTCATCGAATGACCCGTCAGCCACAGAGGAACTGATGCGTGGCGGATTGTACAGAGCCTAAGCGCGTCGGATTACCATCCCCAACTTGCAGTCGGCGCAGCGGATGGCATATGCTACACGACAAACGGTTTGCGCGCGACACGACGCGGAGGCTTCGTGGTGAGTTTTGAGTTTTGAGTTTTTCTTTTTTTTTTTTGGGCTTGGATCCGCAACGGCTGAATGACGCGTGGGCGAACCAGCCATCACTCGTACACCGCGTATACCAGCTGGATTACAGTCGCACTGAAGGTCGCTTCCGCATGTTGGATAGGTTGAAGCCACGCGAGATGGCTGAGCGACCAGAAGGCGGTGGGGGCGCGTGGGATGCCTCTGTGGGCGTGCAGCGCGTGGCTTGGCACAGCGGCGCTGGGCTGGCCGCTGCCGGTCTGCTGGCTTCTGCGACTGGATCGGGGTTGTGTAGGGTTGACTTTTTAAAGGGGAGATGGTTTCGGGATAGGGTTCCGTATGAACGCATTGAGGCGATGCGCTTGGAGGAGGAAAATGCCATGGAGGTGGATGAACTTGAAGATAATGACGACTCCAGTTAACGAGGTTCTTTTTTTTCGTTTCTTTAAAAAAATAATTTCAATTTTCAAATGGTACGATAATCCATGTGACAGGGTATGGAAATAAATATGAGGGAGGTTTTTGTATTGTACGGAGAGAGCTCTCCCATTGCCCTCTTCTGTTGGCAAAAACAAAAATGAATCATCGCAGTTTCTCGGCAATTTGCCAGAAAATGTTGCTCTCAGCTTTGACTAACTCCTCACATTCGGGCTCGTCTTGCTCGTCGTCCATAATTTGACTATAGGAATCTTTATATAGGATGGGGTGGGCGTTCCCACACGGATGTGCCATTGCGCGCGCAAAATCGACAAGAAGGACTTGCTTTCCCTTCATGACGAAATGGCGCAGGTCGAGGGACGTATTATGCATTATTCCCGCAGAGTGAACCTTACACAAGGTCAACATTGCAAGACGACTTGGAACATGCACAAAAAAATCAAAAGGTAGGGGGTGAAAAGTCAGATATCAAGGTAGTAGTAAAAATGCAGGGCATTCCAACAAAACGCACCAAAACTCATCGGGACTTTTCAGTATTTCTGTGCTCGCGCAGAGCTCCATGATGAGACAAGCAGTGGGCGCTGCCATCGTCCCACCCGTGTAAAACCCATACGTCTGCGGAACGGCAATCCCAGCGAGGGGCGCCAACTCGCGGCGATAAAGCAGATCCTCACGACGTAGGGCGCTGACCTCATCCACGCCTGAGGCGTACTTAATGCACACCTGCTGCGGGAAGAGTGCACCCTCGGTACTGGCACTGGCACTGGCACCGGTGGAGGTACCCCCCTCTTCATTGCCGCCACCGACGACTTGGAGTTCGGCTGCGAAGACGTTGCGCTGCGTACCGCTGCTAGAATATATCCGCCGCCGCGGCCGAGCGAAATTTTTCATGGAGTGACACACGCCCGAGAGTGGGTGCTTGAGTGTCACGGCGATGTGAATCGGCTTTGGTAAATAGGAGAAGAGGAAGCATCTACGGCCCAGTCCGAACTCGATCGTGAGTGTGCTGCGGAGGACCACGTTATTGCGATTGAGCATGCCCATAGTTAAAAAGAGCAAAGAATTCAGAGTAAGGGTAGGAGTGGCCGTGGTGGTAGTGGTGGCAGTAGTAGAAGTTTAAGTGTGGCTACAAGTATTGCTGCTCGTCCATGTCGTAGGCCTAGTTATATGCCCCTGTTATATGAGATGTGAATTTTGTGGTTAGTGTACATTGTCCACAAGAGGCTCCTTCTTGCCACAGGGTCGGCTTGAGGAGGTGTGGATCGAAGCCTGAACCCCCTACGGCAATTAGTTTTTATTTGTGCGACATTTGAATAAATTTACTGTTAAAAAAACCGGGCTGCGCAACAGGTTTCCAGGTCATCCGGGGTGTCAGAAGAGAGACATGAGCGATCTGAGCGCCGAAATAGCAAACCTGCCATTGTGGCCTTGATGTTGCCCTGGTCAAAGCCGACCAAGTCCAAGTGTAAGTATTGTGTAGTGTGGTGTAGTTTTGTAGTTGTGTAGCAGAGCGGACTAGACTAAACTAGAAGAAGACAGATTAGATTAACATGCCAAGGACCCGGGAGTTGGGCAACTCATGATCACATGACCATGATCAGACCCACCACAACACAATCAATCAAATTACACGATCACGATTTTATAAAGTATCTCTACGTAATTAGGAATGACATACACACAATACAAATCACAAATCACAAATGTGTCAAAAACTTACGTCATACGATCATACTATTTCCCACTTTCCCACGTCCCATCCGTCCAAACCAAACAAAGTTAAATCTCCCATCTCCCTCCCATCATCCATCATCAATCAAGGTACAAGCCAAGATTGTACTTGTACTTCTACGGATGCAGCCCGCATATTTACCTTAGCGATACTCATCACTTCGCTACAGTCGTGCTCATCCCCATCTTGCACCTCAGCCCGATTGAGACAGAAACGTTGATTACTGTATACGGGCATCGCATTGTTGCATCGGTGCACAACCGCACGTGAAAAGTCAACCAATAGTACTTTGTTATCTTTCATGACGAAATGATGCAGTTCCAGTGGCATGTTTTGTGTGATACCAGCCGTGTGTACTTTGCGCACGTTCTGCATTGCGAGACGACTGCCAAGATAATATGAGATCAAATCACAATCAGTTACACGAGAGGGAAAAAAAAAGGACAAGGACAAACATAAACTCCTCCGAATCATAGAGCGAGCCGTCATTGGGACTGACGCAAAGTTCGAGCAGGAGGCAAGCTACAGGAGTGTCCTCGTAGTGGCCCATGAAGAAGCCATACATTCTCGGCACCGCGATGCCCCAGAGCTTTGTGAGCTCTTTTCGATAAACGGATGCTTCGTGGCTCAGGCGCACGACTTCATCCACACCACGCGCAAATTTCAAACACACGTCCTTTGGGACGCCATCATCCGGCCCTGAGAAATCCAGCGTCGCGGCGAAAACATTCGCAGAGTCGTTGTCGTCAGTAGTAGCGACGTATCCAGGGAAAAGGTTTTGCATCGGTTTGCTGATCCCGAAAAACGGGTAATTGAGATGGGCATGCGCGGAAAAGGCCTCCTCGAACCAGGGGAAGAGCTTGTACTCGACAGTCTGGCTGAATCGGAGGGTGAGAGAGTTGTTGTAAGGTGAGTAAGGGATCGTCATCGTTCACCAAGGAATGAGTGATTGCGACTGAAGAACGGGGGGAATGACTGAGGAGCCGATTTAAGGTCGCCTATAAGTATAATCTTGGAGAGGATTATGAACAAAAGGAGTAGATGTGCAAGTGGCTCTGTGACACTTTCAAAGCCGCTTGCCACATTCTACTTGGGCGCGCGGTGGTGGAGCGAGCAAGGCAGTTGCCCAAAAAGTGAAATTTTATACAAGCAATTGATGAGTGCCCTGATGGTCGACAGTCGCGATAAATACTGCGGTAGATATCACGATGGGTAAGTCGACGACTCCGCAGGGGGCGGAATTCTGCTTGGAAGAGCAAGCAGTGATAAATGAACGACTGGTGAATCCAGTTTCGAGTCGGCGCCCTTCCAGGTGGGCCTCATATATATAACCTGTGTCATTGGCGTTTGTGGATTTTGGTTTTATGGCACCGGCCAAACCGGATCAGCAAGGCAACTAAGACAAGGGCGCCTAGGTTGCCTAAGCGATAGCGAAGGTTCCCATAAGTTGTCGTGGCAGGGGCTCGAGTGCGTAAAGAAAGCGGCGGGAACCCTTGGTGATGGTGTGAATCACCTAATAAAGCGGGGTTAATGTGCAGCACCCGCAGTTTAACCGGAGGACGGGCCAGAATTAACGTGTACGTACGTGTGTGACGATATGGTCGTCGTCGTCGGGGGATACCCAACCTCTCTCAAAGCCCTTATTTTACAAAATTCAGCAAAATCTCATGAACCTGTCTATCATGACATCCGTCTCGTGGAAAAACCTGTCGCTGCACTCAAACCCGGAGAAATTCTCGTACAGATCAACGCTGCTGGTTTCAATCATAGAGAGGTACGGTCACTCGCTCGCGGGCTCTTCGAATTGAAGTGAAGGGCGAAACTTTATTGGGATCGTCAGTTCTGGATTCGAAAAAATCAATACCCGGGGATTATACTCGGCAGCATCTTGGGTGCAGATGGCGCAGGTGAGCAGTTCACGGTGCACACTTTCCTTTCCTGACATCCCTTGATGATGGTCCATATTTGTCAGGACTCGTCGTCGCTGCGTATAACGACAGAGACGAGCTTCTAAACAAGCGCGTCTTCCTCGTCCCAACGCGCGGATGGGAGAGTGATCCATTGAGTCCTGAAACCCCGTAAGCTTCCCCCCTCCCCGGGCCAACCCTCATTCCTGCAACTTCAGCCTCAGGCTCATGAAATTATGTTCATTGCAGGTTCGGAATCCTCGGAGGAGGAAACAATCCGCCCATCGGCACCTTTTCCTCATACGTTGTCGTCGCGCGCGATCAAGTCATTCCAACACCTGCGCATCTCGACGATGTGCACGCCGCGGCTGGCCAGTCGGAGGCGTCACCGCCTGGAGGTGCGTCTCTTGAATACTACTAGTACCATATCATACCTTCCCCAAGCCCCGTGCGCAGCCGTGTCGTGATCGCCTCCTCGCTAATCCACCTCTTCCATTCAGAACCGTCGTCGTGAACGCGCGCGTCTCGCGCGGGCACACCGTTCTAATCACGGGTATTGGTGGTGGCGTCGCCCTACTCGCGTTACAGCTATGCCTCGCGCTCGGCGCGCGCGTATACGTGACGAGCAGTTCAGACGATAAGCTCGCACGAGCTGTCGCCCTCGGTGCTGCAGGCGGCGTGAACTACACCCACAGTCAGTCCTTCTCCCATCCACATTTGAAACCCCACACGCTGACCCTAATACGCTTGTAACTCCCGCCCCCACTTGATGCATGTTATGTAGAGAATTGGCCGACGGTGCTGGGTAGACTCCTCGGAAACGTGTTGCTCGACTCGGTCATCGATTCTGCGGGCGGCGCCATTACCCAGCAAGTCAGTCGTCTGCTTCGTCTTGGAGGGCGCATCGTGCTTTACGGTATGACTGTCGCGCCGAAGGCGTCGATTACGATGCGTGAAGTATTGCGAAATCAGCAGCTCATCGGTATAACTCTTCGTCGTTCTTGTCGGGTCATCCCCCGCCGTTGACATTTTGACCTGACCCCGGCCTATCAGGTTCGACGATGGGCTCAAAGGCCGACCTACAGGCCGCAACAGAGTTTATCGCGGAGCACCAGATCACGCCCGTCGTTTCGCACGTACTCAACGGGCTCGAGAATGCTGAACAGGGCTTTGAGCTACTTGCTCGCGGGGACCACTTTGGCAAGATCGTAGTCAGGATGGATGCCTCGTCGTCTGCGGTCGAGAGCATAAGGACCAAGCTCTAAAGTTCTGATTATAATAACAACAAAACCCCCAAAAGCACCGGTGGTAATCCGGCTGCGCATCTATCTGTATCGCCGTATTACGCCTCCTGGATTCGTCAATCAATTGCTAAAGCAGAACCGACTGCATGTGGCTCTACTCAAAGAACGCACTCAAACCTCACGCCTCGGTATGCATTTCCATTCTCTTACTCACTAACCGCCCCCAGCACTGGGATACGACCCCAAGCTGAACAACATCTGCTTTTGTTTCGCCTTGCCTTTTTTCTTCCCGCCTGTCACGGCCTCTGCGGGCGCGGGCGCCAACGCCGCCTCTTCTCCATCTCTGCCCCCCGCACCCTCATCCTGTTCAGCGCGTGCAGGCGCCCACGCAGACGTGGCCGGCGGCGCACTGCCGAGGATATGCTGCAACTGGCCCGTGCGCGCCGACACGATTGGGCGCAGCCGTGGCGCGGCCGAGCTCGGCAGAGTCGGAAACGCCGCACTCGTGAGTGCGGGTGCCGGAGGGGTAGGCCCCGCCTGCCGTGTACCCTGAGATGCATTGTTAGCGGTGCTCTGTTGTTACCGCCACTGCCTCCGCCGCCGCCTGAACTGACGCCCGCGGCGGATGCAGACCATGCCGTGTTTCGCGCGGACGGTTTGCGGAAGCCTGGCGTGGGTCCTGTATGTGGCGGTTGTGGAGGGTGGAGTTGAGTTGTTGTTTGTGCCAGCATGTAAGGAGGCAGCGATGACTGCTGCCGTGTTTTAAGAGGCGGGAAGCTAGCGCCACGCTCGGCTGCCTGCGCGACGCGGTCCCACACCGCTCGCTGAGCCTGTCTAGGCGGTCCCCGCCACGCGTCGAGCCGTCGCAGCGTTCAATGTACGTCCGTCGCGATGCCCGCATAATCTGTCCCGACGCTTGTTGGTGTCAGATCGGGGAATTCTCGTCGACGTTCGACCTTGAACCCGTTCCAGGCGGCGAGCAGGGTGTCTTCTTCTCCTCATCCTCGAAAAAATCTACGATGAGGTTGACGATCGATGCCGTTGCGTCGAGGTCGCGATCGAGGATGCTCCAGATGGTCGAGATGAGATCGCGCGCGCCGGATTGGGACGCGGTGTAGTCGCGCAAGGCCAGCTTGATGCCCGCGACAGCATTGATCGGGTGTGGCGCGACAGTGCGCAGGCGCACGAATATCGTTGTATACCGTCTAGGAACAAGTCGGAATCATCGGTGTGCGCCCCTCATGGATAGAAAAACAAAATGGCATACTCGGCAGTGACAGGGTCCATGGACGGCGGTGGTGGTGAAGGCGTCTGGCGTCTGCTGGGCCCAGGAGATGAGTCATTTGTGTCTCCTTCCATCGTTAGGTGTGCACCGAAGCGACTGCGACGACTGTCCGAGCCCATAATTTGCCGCGGCCCTAACTGTGACAAAGGATCGCGTTGCTCTCGTCCACTACCGCCGCTGCCGCCGCCACCGCCGCCACCACCACCTCCTCCTGGCCCTCCTCCACGGCGCCTGGTAGAACCCGAAGAGGTATCTTGGAATTCGAAGGCTGCGTTGACACGACGGGCATCTTTTTTATCGCGCGAAGACATTTCAGCGCCATGTTCTTCGACCATATGAGCCTGCAGATCGATCTGAGAGCCAAACACAACGAATTTGCTCGCTTGACAACTAGGGTTGGGACACGGGTGATGCGCTTGCTCAAAATGTCGCTCCTGAGGACGATTAGACATCAATCGGACACACAGGAAAGAAGAAGAAAACTACTGACTAAGGCATCATAGTTTTGAAAGCTTTGAAACCACTCATGTCAACGACGCGGGGAAGGTCAAAATTTGAGCTCACTATTTGTCCCTGATCTCATTTCGCTTGCATATGAAGCATTCTTCGTGCGTGTGCCGCATATGGGCGTATAGCTCGTCATCCCCGAAGAAGCATTCACGGCAGAACTCGCAGAGAGGGTGGATACCACCCTCAACCTGATCCTTAGACAGACTCTTCTGTTGACGACGCTGCGTGGATGGAAGATGGGTGAAATATTGAGGTGATGTGTACAACGCATGCTCGTGAGCAAACACTTTCTTGTGGTGGATGCACAGATCACTATCTCGTACTTTAAATTTGTCAGAGAAAAACGACAGCATATTGCTGCATACCACATGAGTTTTCCATGGACACCACGGGCATGTAGCTTAAGGTCGTTCCAGCCCGTAGCCACGAAGTCGCAGGAGGAATCAGGACAATTGAAGCGTAGGAGGACCAAGGAGTCCTGCATCATTTCCTGAGACTCGAACGATATCGCCAGTCTCTGATCATTGAGCGGAATTCCTTCGGGTGTATAAGATGAGAAGGGGGCGTCGGGGGAAACAGTAAAGATAATTGTCGGTTGCGGCTCCTTGCTTTCGTTGATTAGAGAGCAATAACTAAGCGAGGGAAATAGACGGGTATGATGCGCACCTTGCAGAACGTACAGTCTAATTTTTTGTACAAAGCTCGCAGACGTAAAGCGCAGATATGGCACGTCCGATGGTTACACTCTGAGACGGCATAATACTTGACGGGTTCTGCGCAGATCCAGCACAAATCCTGATCCGTGTTATCATCCTGTTGAGCATCCCTTTGAGCGGTGGAAATGGCAGCCTCTTCATCTTCCCTGTTCGCCTGAGATTTATTTGTGTTCGGTGTAGGGCTGATAGCTGCCCCACCCCTAGCGCTCTTCCCGCCCCGACCACGGGGACGCTTGCGCCCGCGATTAGCACCTGTAGCTTGCCCTGGATGACCCTGAGTTTGAATAGGTACTTCAGCCATTTTGTGAGGGTATGAGTTTAGCACTTTCAATTGGTGTTGTTGAGGATGAGCGCGAGTGACTGATGTGACCTGACCTGACCTTATGTGCTGCCCCTTACCGAGTAAATTCATCACTTGACTTCTTGACTCACTCGCTCGCGCTAGCGCTAAACAAGTGGCGATGAGCAACGTCCAAGTGGAAATTGACGATGAGCATCCATTAGCTTTAGAACTTTCAAGTTTACGCTCAGCTGTTACTCGCTTCCAGGTATGACAATCACCCTTCGTACACACAACAACGACATCACCTGCTGCTCTTTCACAGCATGAAGCGCATGCATCAGGACTCAAATTACAACGGCATTCTCTAGAAGCGGCCATGGCGATCGAGCGCACGCAAATGCTCGAACATGAGAACGCCGCGGCGCGTGCAGAGCTTGCTGCTCTACGCGCACACCCCGATACCACACCCCACCCCGCAGAGCTGCAGCTCCCTGAACTCTCCCTTGCGCTGCGTCGTTTAAGCGACAAGCTTACCCTCGCAGAGGAGGCTCTTCGCGCGCAAATTTCACAGTTTGCAGACATGCAGGGAGCTGCGGCACGCGCGCATCATGCCGCAGAGAACGCTTTCGCATTGGCTGTTGGGGCGCGCGCGCGGGAAGAGGACGCCATGGCGCACGAGCGTGCGTTGATTCTGCGGCTTCGCGCAGCAGAAGAGGAGGGTAGGATGATGGATCGCGCGGTACGAGAATACGCGGACCTCGTGCGCAGCCTCGAGCGTCGTCAGAGTTTAACATCCTCGTCGTCGCTGCCCCCGCTGGCCCGATCACCACCTCCTGCGGGAGCGCCCATTTCTAATGGCGAGCCTCCAGAACAGGCACAGAGCGGACCATACGAAGCTCTGCAAGAGGAGAAGGCAGGTCTGCATAAGTTGGTCGGGGAGTTTGCAGGCGTGAACGAAGCGCTGCGGGAAGAGATGGCCAAGTTGCGAGCAGAGCTCGATGGGACCCTGGCTGAGTTGGAGGCGGAGAGGAAAGGTTCTGAGGAAGAGCGCGCGCAGTTGTCAAACGCGCTTGCAGAGCTTGAACGTCTCAAGCACGACGACAACGCTGCCGCCAAGATGGTCTCCCGTTACATGTATGTATCTTTTCCCTCTTTTCCCTCCCCCCATCTCTTGCCCTCCCAAACGCGCTCCCCTCTACAGGAGGTTCTCCCAATCTACAACGGATACGCTGCAGAAGGCACTGGAGTCCCTCAAGACGCGCCATGCGGCAACGACCTCTACATTACACATGCAACTCGCGTCGACACAAGCTGCACTCGCTGCTGAGCAGCGTCAGTCTACGCGCCTACGCAACGTATTGGACGAAGCGACGGAACAACTCGCTCGCGAGGCGTACGGCCGTCGCCGCGAAATCGCACTCCGACTCGCTGTCGTCGGACGAGAGGACCAACTCGCAGAAGCGCTTCGCAGGTGGGTGCGCCGCGCACAAGAGACGCTCACGAGGGAAGATGAGTTGGTGGGACAACGGCTGAGTTCCATTGTTAGCGACGCGCATGAGTTGCTCGCCCTGGTCGATGGTGCAGCCCCTCCTGCGGTAGCCGAGACGCAGAGCACCGGGACCGGGAGCATGGCGAGGATCGTGGTCGCGCAGGATGCTGTGAAGATGCTTGTGGAAGAGCTGCAGGTTGAGACGGAGAGAAGGATGCTGCTCGAGCGGGTACTGGGTCGTGCCAAGGTGGACGAGGACGGGACTATCGTCCCGTCGCCAATTCCAAAGTCTCCTCTTCCTGAGCCATCTCCTCCAGCCATTCCAGAACTTGTCAAGGTGGACGCTGCAACTTCGCCAATTCGCTCTTCTCCACTACTACCACCATCGCCGTCACCACCACAAGCTGTCATTGAAAGCTCATTGGAAGAACCTTTATCTTTGTCTTTAGGTCCACCTGCGCAGGCAGACTTCCCTGTTGCTTCACCACTGATAAGCCTAACGACTTTTGAGCACGAGCCAGGGACGACCATCGTTTTACATCAGCCTACACCACGTTCAAACATAGGATCACCAGCATTTTTATCACCGCGGTCCTCGCCATCACCGTCTATGTCAATTCAAACGGATACCCACTCCGACATTCCCACACCTCTGCCTTTACATGAAACTATCCTAGCATCTAGTACTAATGAACACGATACCACAACGTCACCCAAGTCCCCAACCGGCTCTATCTCAGAATCTTCCTCCCAGCACCCTTCAGCGACCCTTCTCGCAGGGCTAGGAGAGACTAAAAACCGGTATGAGGCGTTTCAGCGCGCATTCCGGGACTGTCACATAGCTCTCCGTGAACTGGGGGAGACAGTTCGAACGCTTACACCACCGACCTCGACTTCCTTGCCGATATCTGCCTTGGAAACGATACTCTCTCGACTCGACGACTTCAACGAGGACACGCGTGTCGAGCTCGAGATCCGCGTTGCCGACGAAGAGCGCATCGCACGTGGGTACGAGACACTGCTTACCGTACCAGGGGCGATCGCGAGCGCGGCAGAAGCGCAGAACGTCGAATCCGCCGTGCAGGCATTCGTCGATGGGAGCGACGCTGCAGTCTCGCGCGCTCGGAATCAGTTTTCGAGGAAGCGAGATGACCTGGAGCATGACATCGCGGCGCTCAAACGCGCGGTGCATGAGCACTCTCAATCGCCGTCTCAGTCTCGGTCTCAGTCAGCCGCGCCGGTTTCGTCATTATCATCATCACCATCATCTCGCCCTGCGACGCCCTCAGCTGCTGCTACCAATACATTGAATGCTAATGCGTCTTGGACATCACTCGCGGCGGGCTTGTTCGCGGGTGGTGTGTCCTCCCGCCCAGCGAGTCCATCGCCTACATTTGGTTCTGTGGTTACCTCTCTTCGAGCACGTCGTGGTGGGATGTTAGGATCCGAAAGCGGTCCACTGACAGCTTTACAGCAGCAACTACGTATTCCGATGCCGGATCTTTATCATCATTATCATCATCATCAACAACATCTTCCGTCACCGGTGCGACCGGGTTCGAGAGGGCGGACGACGTCGGGGATGTACATGCTCGGTCTTGGGATGCGTAGCGGTGTGGTCCCTAATGAGCGTCGCTCTATTTCTATCATTGATGGGATGCAGAAACGGACTGTCGATGTTGATGAAGACGTTGAGTGAGTAAAGATTGATCTAAATAAAAATTAAATAAAATAGAATGGGGAGGGAGGATGTAATAAAATAATATAATAAAATATAAAATAATATAATAATAAAAAATTAAAGTCAACGGTACTCGCTCACTCTCCCTCTCTTTCCCTTCCCTCTCTCTTCCATTCCCTTCCCTTCCCTTCACCTTCCCTTCCCTTCTCTCATTCTCTCACTGCCATCGTATGTTTTAATGTTCATTTAATTCAATTTAATTTAATTTTTTTGCGCCTGGCTGATTCAATTTTTACAGTTGGGCCTGTTGGCCTGCTCCCTAGTTCAAACAAAACTTGACGACGACGACAAGCATTAAATATGCCAGGCCCAGGCTCGCAATCACCTTATCCTCATACCGTTCCCGGTCCTTCTTATTATCATCCACCTCCACCTCATCTTCATCACTATGGCTATGCTAATCTACCCGCACCTTACCCGTATCAATACCCTCCTCCACCTATGAACGGTCATTCACCTGCTCCTCCGTCCCCCCGTCTTTCTGGCCGCGGTGGATATCACGGTGTTTCCCGTGGTGGTCCTGTCCCTAACTATAATCAAAATTATTCACATCATCCCCATCATCCTCATCATCCAACACCATCGCATCCTTCATACATGCCTCACGTTCCCGTGCATCCTTCTCCACAACCTTCTCCAACTAATCCTTATCCTCATCACCAAAAGTATCCACCCCCGCATACACAGCAAGTTTCGTATTCTTCTTCATATCCTCCCCCTGCTCCTCAGCCCAATGCGCCCTATCAACAGAGCTGGGCTTTCCAACAGCCGATATCCCCCTTACCCAAACAACTTTCAATGCCACCACCACCCTCCCTTTCGCCAGTTGCACCTTCCCCAAAACCTCCTAGGATTCTAGATGGTCCATTAGACCCAGAACTGACTGACGACTCCCCTCAGCCACTCAACCAATCTGAAGACCTCTCATCGGATCCTACCGCAAGTGAACCCGCACCCGCGTCCTCTCCATCTCCGCCCGCCTCCCGTCACCCATCTCGTTCCCCATCCCGTTCAAGTAAGTCCTCACGATCGCGTCCCTCCACGCCTCAGGTACCTGCTCCCCCCATGCCCGCGTCCACAATGAAAGCGCAGACCAAGCCCAACCCTAAACACGAACAGCAGTTTGGCGGCTGGGCTATCTGGTCCCGCCGTCCAACAAATCCGTCCCTTGCACCCGCCATCATCATATCCCCCCATTCTCGCCCCCGCCTGATGTGGTAGAGAAGGCTTTGCGAGTCCCAACTCCTCCGAATTCACCCAAACCCCCTGTCGCCGCTCCTTTAGTCACACCTTCCAATATACCCGTTACTTCAGACTCCTCTCAAGCTCAACTCGAAGAGCCATCAAAGTTCGTCTCGGACTCTACAGTATCCTCCCCTAAAGATCTGCCTGAGACCTTGTCTTCTTCTGGGACGGAGATTTCGACCGTGCCTGGCACCCCGCCCGTCCCTCCCTCTCCGCTCTCTTCGAATACGTCCGTGTCTGCCGTTGGCACCGTCAATTCCCAGACGAAAGTTGCGCCCGAGCCATGTGAACCAACGACGAGCATCGCGGACCCCATCACTTCACAAGTGACACCTTCTATGGAAGTTCCTGAGCAGGCCGCGGTCCTTCCCCCTATTGTTGATGCTTCCATACCCACCTCTCCGTCCGCCGCGTCTAGTTCCGTTGTGTCTGCGCCACCCGCTCCTAAGAAGTCATGGGCATCTTTACTCCGCCCAGCAGCAGGCGACACTGGGTCAGCCTCCATTTCCAAATCTTCGCTCCCGACTTCGTCGGTCGTTGGCTTCTCCATCCCGGCCACGCCTCCACCGACCAGGGTCCCACCCGCGCGCCGCGCCGAACTCCTCGCCCTCCTCAACGGCACGTCATTCTCTCGCCCCACCGGGAATACAGTGCTTCCCCGCTTCCGCGCCCGTGGGCTCGTGAATAGTGGGAACATGTGCTTTGCGAACGCGGTATTGCAACTCCTCGTTTACTGTCTGCCATTCCGGAAGCTTTTTAGGGAGCTTGGCCGGTTGATGGGTCAGCGAGGGCGGGGGGATAGTCAGGAGAGCGGTGGGGGGGCGACACCGTTGGTGGATGCGACAGTGAGGTTTTTGGAAGAGTTCGTTCACGAGGACAAGAAGCTGCCATCGACGCAGCAGCAGCAAGTAGGTCGAAATAAGACGAGGGAAGAAGAGGAGAAGAAAGAGGAGGGTGTAGATTCCTTTATACCCACGTATGTGTACGATGCGATGAAGGAGAAGAAGCGGTTCGATAATATGCGGGTGCGTTGTCTCAACTCCTACCAAATTGTTTGGTTTTGGTTTTACCCTTACTAATTCGTTCTGGGAATTATGTGTAGGGCGGCCACCAGGAGGATGCGGAAGAGTTCTTAGGCTTCTATCTTGACACTCTCGAGGAAGAGTTGCTTGGGCTGCTCGCTTCAATCAGTCCATCCAAGCCTTCCTCCGTTACACCCAAGGTAGAGGAACGCGAGGAGGAACCTCAAACGAGCGAGGGCTGGACCGAGGTCGGCAAGCGTAACAAGATGATGCTCACTCGTGCGGTGTGTTAATCATGTTTTCTTCCCTTCATTCGACATATTGACCTGTGGATAACGGGCAACAGGTCAAATCAGTTGAGTCGCCTATTACCCGCATATTCGGTGGCAAGTTCCGCTCTACGCTGCGCGTGCCCCACCAGCGCGACTCTGTCATCGTTGAGGACTGGCGATCGCTCCAGCTTGATATCCAGGTCCGTCTTGCCCTCCCTCGCTTATTACACACAAGCACATGCAGATCCTAAGTCGTTCCATTCTATTCCGTAGCGCGACTCTGTACACACCATCCAGGATGCGCTCTCCCACATCTCTCAGCCACAATCTGTACAGATCGGTCCCTCGGGTTCGAACGAGGCGAGCCAACAAGTCCTGATTGAAACACTCCCGCCCATCCTTGTCCTACACCTCAAGCGCTTCCTCTACGACACGAACTCGCGCGGTGTCGTCAAAATCGGCAAACCAGTTCATTTCACTCCGGAACTTGAAATTCCACTCGGTAAGCATATTTCTTTTCTTCCCCACCCTCCTACAATACCTCTTCTTTCTTCTTTGGGAAGATGAACCTCTTGATGACGACATCCCCGTGCCTCCGCGTTTGCTAGATATCATGGCGCCAGCTGCACGCCGTCCAACACAGCCAGCACGTTACACGCTCTATGGGGCTCTTTACCATCACGGAGTATCTGCAGGTGGCGGTCACTATACCCTCGACGTGCTTCATCCTAGTCGAGACGGCCGAGACGGCGGCAGCAACCGCACCAACTCAAACACTGGTGCTGGTGAAAGTTGGTTGCATATAGACGATGAGAAAATGAATTCTGTGAGGCCAGAGGATGTCTTTGGGGGCAACGGTGATGGTGATAACAATGACGATCGGTGTGCCTATCTACTCTTTTATCGTCGCGTTCTTACTTCAACCACACGGACATGATTTTTTGTTTTGTTTTGTTTTCCACACTTTTTCTCCCTTATACTTTGCTGTATTTCTAATGCAATGCGATACGCAAATACGCAATACTACATCAAAGTCAAGGTTGTGTGTGTTATATTATATAACTATTAACCATTAACGCCGAACATGCCATCATATCCCTTTTTTTTTATTAATTGCTGCTAAGCATCGCATACCATATTCTTCCCAGTCATGCCGAATACTCCATACGTCTCCAGACGGTTTTTTAATTCATTTGGTTAGTTTGGGGGGGAGGGGGGGTGAGAGTTAGTATTTGTATTAAGAATATCTATATACATATGATTGAACAGGGGGGGGTGGAGATAGGGACAAGGGGACAACGCAAGGAACGACAAAGAAAAGAAAAACGATTATATATAAAAAGTCAGTCTACACGGGTTTCATTCAATGAGTTTTTGGCTAGCAAATTTTTGTTTTTGTTTAATTAAAAAAAAATTGGTTTTTTGCTGGTAGCTCTGGCGGCTGGCTACGTTTCACATCTCTCATAACATGACGAGCCCCGAACCCACTCACCCCCCTCAATGAGAAAGAAAAAACGCTCGGAGCAACTAGTATATGTTCCATGACTGTCAAAAAATCAATCAATGTTAATCAATCAACAAAACGAGATAATATAGAAGGAAGAGGGAGGGAGGGAGGGATATGTTTAGAAAAATAATTAAAAATAAAAGGAACGAGGAAAGAGGTGATATAAGGGAGGAAGGGTATATTCTTTAATCGTTCTACGCACCTGTCTCCATTGAAGTCCCCAATGATCGTTGATAGGACCGTCCATACCCCAAGCGACGCCGCGGAACCACCAAAAGTTGGCTACGATCCCGAATGCGACAAGGGCGAAGAGGATCGATTTCGTGCGTTCGGAGAGACGTCGAGCCGTGAAGACAAAGTGGTCGAGCATGTGTGCGGCCATGAGGACGGCAAAGTAGAGCGTTGGGAGCTTTACAAGGAAAGAGGTGTTAATTTCGCGGATGGACAAAGCGGGAGGGAGTACCGCGTACGTAGTGGTGAATGTAGGTCACGCGACCCATTATTAGGAAGGGGACTTATATAGGTGAGGTAATACGAGCGGGACCGAGTCAGCACTGTTGACAAAGAAGGGGGAGGGGGGACAAGAAGGAACTTACAAAAGTGCAGAATCCAGCCAAATAACGCAATCTTGCCAACATACAAAAAGTGTTCCCATTCCCCTAAACAGATGCACAGTATGTTAGAAAAAAATAACCTCCTTACAGAGAGGAAGAGAGGGGGGAGTACGCACTCGGTTCCATGTCGACGTACCGCCTCTGCGTCCGGAACACGTACGTGCAGAACGCGAGCAACCCGACCGCGAGGCTGATGGTGCTGCCCCACCAAATGATCGGCGTGCCAACCAGATAATACTTGCTCTGCAAATCACCCCAACCGCACATCCGCAGACCGAGCCGTAATAGCGGCCAATCCGTTGGCTCTGACGCGAGGATATCTTCCTTGTCTGGATCCGGAATAAGTGCGTTGTTCGACGTCATCATCGCAACGTTTAGATGCCAAAAGTCCCGCAGGAATGGTGAGCGGTAGAACTTGGTATCACCCGGAGACACTGTATGCCAGACCCTTGATCAGCATCACTCTCCTTTCCCTTCCACAACTTTCGTCCCCTCGTCCTTCTGATGACGCAAAGCAAGAGAAGTGACGCACAGCGGTCGTTCCAGTGGCTCTCCACGTTCCAATACGTGTATGGATCGTCTATGTTGTTCTCTTTGTCGCAGCTCACCTCGATCTGCTTGAATCCCCACTCTGGTAGCCCCTTATTGGCAGCACGGATGTAACACCCTAGCACGAAATGGCGGAAGCGCAAACGAGTCGTGAGCGAGTGTATCCGGTCTACCTTCTCCCGCTTCCCACGATGAAGATCATCGACGACCTCAACAATCCAGTAATCGTTTTGATCGCCAATGGTGGCATTTCCGTAGCACGAAACTTCGTTATTCAACTTCGTGACCGGCGCAGGGATGTTGTGCGAGTGCAAATTGCGACCCGTGGGCTCGTGTACGAGGCGGACGACGTCGCCATGCTTGAGGTAGCGAATCGGTCCATGCAGGTCGACGAGAGGCTCCTCCCAGCGTGGGGTGACGGACCAATCATTATTTGTGTCCTTGTAGTGATAACATGTCACCTGTTGCTGGTTGGAGCCAACGGGGTACGTCTGGACGTGCGAGTGCAGGAGGCCACCTCCCCAGCCCATATTTTTTAGAGTTATTTTCGAGCCAAATGCAATCTCTGTACATAATAAGAGCAAAAAAAAAGGCTTACGAGATCGAGCACTTACCAAGAGGATTTCGCGCAAAGTCATTCCCGACAAGGTTGGCCTGGAATAAAGAGCTCATTTGGGCATCTCCAGGACCAGAGTGATTGAGAATGAGGAAATGAACTTTGAAAGAGGCCATGTAAACAAATATGGGGAGTACAATCAAACAAGCGATCCGTGCGCCCCAGTGCCGGAGTTGTGTTCGCTGCGAGTCTCGTCAACGTACAAGAACCCGGCAGGGTGACTAACCACATACCACTGGCATACGCAGGTCGCCGAATTTATTCCACAAGTCCTCGATGGTGTAAAGACCGACTAAAGCAGTGACGAAGAGTCCAACTAATTTGACACTTGGATGCTCTCGTTAGAGCATGTGTCAAGCACCAAATATAGAAGCATACCTAGACACACATCCAATGGACACGCCGGTGAAGGTTAACCAGAACCACCAGTCAAAGGAAAATGACCTAAGTATTGTGAGTGGCATTTCATGTATTTTGAGTGCAGAACAACGCACTGGTATTGCTGATTGTGGAATTTCGAGAGACCGAAGACGGTGGTGAAGGTGAAAAAGAGTAACATAGAATCCAAAAGAACGAAACGAGATATGCACAGCCATGCGACATCTATCATAAGATCGACGTTTTTAGGGGTCACGGATATGAGAATGAGACGATGACACTAGGACACAAAACCTACCACATAAACACATCAAAGCAACTAAATGACACGCCCGCGTGCTCATCCCGAGCTCAATGGCGGTGTACCACCCGAGCGGAACCATCAAGACACCAAAGGTGGCCAGGATGACACGCATGGCAACATACGGTACGTTGTCGGGGTACGCCTCGCCGCTCTTAAATTCGAAGGTACCGTCATAACCGGACAGGAGACCGGCGAGGCCGACGAGCATCTTCCCGAGGGGCGGATGCACGTCAAAGTAAAACTCGCGCTTGAGATAGTACGAGCCAAATTTGCCAAAGTGAGCCTCGTCCCATACGACGACTGGAGATTTGCCGATCTTGTGGTACCGCGTCCAGCAGGACAGAAGGGTGTACACCGCAGGCGCGACATGTTCGAGGTTTTGCTGGATGAATTCGCGCTATGAGGAGAAGTGTGTGTGTGTATGTGTGTGAGCTGGTGGTGAGCGGGTAGAGGGTGCGTGAATGGAGGATGGAACTCACAATAGAGGCGGGTGGTGGTGGTGGGGCTCTTCTGACTACCCGACCTCCTCCACCATACCTTTGAAAAGCATTTGCCTTGGCATAAACGTCCTTGCCCTCCCCATCATATTCGTCAGCCCATTCCCCACCGTGCTGTGGAGTCGTCGAGCCAGGTGGGTGATGAGCGACTCTGCGGCGGGCCGAAGTGTCCTCTGTCATGTAGTACGGGAGCTCTTCTTGCCTATGCGAGGGGTTCCAATCGTTGGATGTATGGGTTGGGTAGCGAACGAGTTCAAAGTCTTCAGACGAACGAGATTGCGTATTGTTCGGTGGTGAGTGTACGGTGATGGCAATTTCCGGGTTTGGCATCAGCCTTCGAATTTCTATGAATGCTGTTTGGCGTTACGGGGATGAGACCGTCAGCCGTGAGTATGAATGGGGAAGGAGGGAGGGAGGGAGGGAGGATGAAGTTTTGTGTGTCGTGTACGTTACTGTGAGAGAAGAGAGAACAAGTAACATTAACTGCATATAACAACGGCGCGTGTAACATCAACATCAACAAGATCACTACGGCTCATTTTTCCTTAAACACGACAAACTACAAAGAAAATAATGAAATATGATAGCAAAGACGTATATAGAGATACACGAGACTGCACTGGAACAGCCAATGGTCTAAACCACACACTACTTATGGCGAACGTACCGCGCTAATAGCGGTATTCAGTGACCGACGTGAGCATCCGAGGAAATGGGACATACCGGTCACCATGGCATGATCTCGCTCGTAAGGTTCCAGTGTAATTTGTTCAATCGGCTTAAACATTTCTGCCCGTAATGCGTCAATTTCCCTGGAGAAGACAGCCTCTGCGGGGGCTGTCGAGTCAATGCAATTTGCCTTGATAGAGATCACGGCATGACCATCGACTTTGAGGAATTGGTGTGCATTATGTGCCACTATGCGTGCCTGATCCGGCTGCGCAACGTCCGCAAAAATAACGTCCACAGTGGACAGGAGTATGCGGTACTTTTGAGGGAAGCGAGCATCCTCAATGATGGCTACATATATGTGTGCGTCAAAATCGGAAAGGATAATGTTGAAATGCTAGACGCACGGATGACATTTGTGCGTTTCTTGGCCATATTAATCAAGTCGCGCCCCGATCGAGCAGAAAATTCGACGGCATACACGACACCCTCCTAAAAAAAAGTCAAGAGAAAGGCTTGAGAAGAGAGGGAAAGGGCCATCCGCAATGGACGTACTGGGCCAACGATATCTGCGACATGGCTAACGCTCGTCCCACTCGCAGCCCCGAGGTACAACACCTTTGAGCCGGGCATAATGAAGATCTTGTCCATGCCGCCCAACACGCCGGCAGCCAGCTTGCTCCGGAACGGATTCCACACGCGGTACTCAATCTTCGCGCCATCTACCCCGCCGTCGATCGAGATTCGCTTCTCGCCGTACACGGACTCGCCGGGGACGAGATTTTTGGTGACGAGCATGGACTCCTTGCCTTTGGCGATAAAAATCCCCTCGTGTTTGTGTGGCTCGATGATAACTTTCGAGCCCCCCCTGGCACCACCGCGCCCGACATTTGGTTTGCCGCCTCGACCGCCGGCTCCACCGCGTCCACCACCTCGGCCGCGCGACTGTACGCCACCTCCTGTAAACGGGTTGTAGGCATGGAAAGGGATACTTTTTTGAGATAGGAACCACGTACGTCCGAAGCCTCGTCCACCACCACCTCTGCCTCCACGGTCGCCTCCACCTCCGCGACCTCCACGACCTCCACCCCTACCACCGAATCCGCCCCTACTACCGAATCCACCACGACCACCCGAAGCACCTGCAACAACAGGCAAACAAAAAAGGATAGGCGCATATACGTTAGTCATTTCACTTCATCCACTAGAAAATAGATGCGCGTACCATATGCCATATTTCTTTCTTATGCCGTCGACGAGAAACGGGCTCTTTGCTAGTGCTAAAGTATGCTGTGCGACCAAAACTGAATTTTTGGCAGAGAAAAGTTGGTATAATGCCAAACATGTCCAAACAGGTCAGTCGCCTCATCGAGTGGTTATTTATTACAATCCCCCTCCTCGAAGCCTTCTCAACCGCAGACTCGGACTTGATTGATTCTGAGTTGAGCCAGCCGATCGTTAGTGATCGGTAGCACCAGAAGGTATTGATATTTAAGACATCTGTGGCGTGCTTTATTGACATTGCTCAGACAGCGACCTCAACATGGGATGCCAACTGGCACCTCCCCCCTTCCACCACTTAACACCTGTTCCCTCCGCACACAGTCTTTTCCCCTAGTTGGGTTTTTATCACGGGCTCCCACCCACAAATCCCCCTTTTCCCCCTATAGTAGTTACCAGAGCTCATGTCTAGTAACCGCGCGACTTAGTCACCTTCATGTGGGTCCCTGCCAAGTTGACGCATCGCGCTGCGTTCTCTGCTCAAGCCCACCGGATCTGCCTCCATACCCCCTCCACCTCCCTCGACTCTCGGCCCTCCCCTGCTGCCTGGCGTCCTCAGGCGCGCCTCTCTGCCTTTGCCTCTTGGCGTGCTGACTGGGTCGCTGCGCGTGCTCGCGCCACCCCTACCCCTGACCTCCCTAACACGCGCGACAATCGCGCCTACTCCCTCTCCCTCGGTCGCCCCCCTGATGATCGTAACCACCCCCTCTGGCGTGCCGCCACCACCCCCCCTGGTTCCTTCTCTCGCCACACCACCTCCACAGCCTTCCAGCTCGCCACTGGCCATGGCTTCATCGCTGAGTACATCGAACGGTTCCACCCCACCCTACCCCAGTCTGCTTCACTCTGCGCCTGCGACAACACCACTCGCGCCACCTCTTTGTGCACCTCATTCTTTCCTGCCCCCTCTATGTGACTGCCCATGTGGAAGTGGGCATTGATACACTCCCTGGCCACCTCACTTGGCCTAATATCTTTGGCAACATTTCTTTTGCCACCTCCTTCTCTTCCTGCAGCGGTCCCGGGCTGCCTTCCGGCCCATCTTTGAACAGAGACCTTGCGAGCTAGGATGAATTGACTGGGGAGCCGGACCTATGGTATATGGTCTGGTTCTTTGCTTCCCCCTTGTCACTCTTCACCATCACCGCCTGTGGCAGGCCGGCCCTTACGGGCCAGCCTGCCCCCTGCCCTGTCTTGGGCCTTACACAACTTTTTCCCCTCTGGGTTTTCGCTTGGGTAGGGTAATCTTTACCTGCCACCTTTTCTCTCTCTGTTCATTCTACAGTAGTTACTATGTACCTGGTAGTAGCCGCGCGATTCAAGACAAGTCCTTGCAAGCGCGCAATAAAGTCGAATTCAAAAAAAAAGAAATCAAAATCAAAAATCAAATTGTTGACATTTGACATTATCCTGTTCTGCACAGCACTTTCTCATATCTTATCTTATCAGAGTGGACAGAGTCTTGAAAGAGAATATCAGTATCCTGTCTCCCCTCTATACCAAATGATTGAAGTGGGTAGAGATGAAAAGGTGTCTGGTGAGGCATACGAATCATAAACGGATTGTGAAAGAACAAAGAAAACTTGTTTTTATGATGCAGCCCAAAGATTGGGAGAGTGTTTCGCGAAGACAGCTTGGTTGTGACTGGCCCGATGAGGCAAGGTCAGGAGAAGGTCAGGCGCACCGCATCAATACTATCACCACCTACATGTCTCTACTTCCAGTCTTTGTCCTGCAGTTCAATATGCTCATACATATCCCTGTTCAAGAAAATACCGTTGCTACGCAAGTAAATGACGCTGTGTGGGAGAAGTTCAAGACCGCTCTGGATAAACAGAATATTGACTACTCTCAGCTTTTCCTCCGCTCCCTGGTCCGTGATCTCTACATGCCACCATAAAATTCATACAAATATCTCTTTGCAGCCAGATCCCATTATCATCATACCATCCCAGACTCTTGCCCAGCGGATGGAGCATGGCCTACAGGCGTTGGGATTTGTTGAACCCAGTGCCAAGGTGTTGCTCTGGTCGAATGACGAGACTGTTCAACTCGTACTTACAATAGAACAAGGTAAGCACCAATCAAACAGAGGTCATTCATACGAGAGTGACGCTCAGGTATTCTGCCAGAGATTCAACGGGAACCGCCTCAAAAAAGAAGAAAGATCAAACAAGCCAACTTCCTATCAGGACCTTTTGTCACTAATCCACCATCTAGCATTGGATACGTTCATGTTATGCGCGATGTGCAAAAAAGACGTGATGAACGTATTGCAAACGACCGCCCAAATATTGACGCTGATCTTCCCCCAATCTCCCTCATGTACCATGGGTTTGGGCAGTTCCTCAATTGCATCCACACTGATTCCACCAATTTGGAACGCGTCGCAAACAAGCCCAAGTTTGAAATGGCCATCGACAAGTTTATCTGTGAGATGTCCATCTTTTATGAATCCGAATCAGCTCGCCAGTCCAAGACCCTGGACTGCCTCAATGACATTTTCGAATCTTATCTTGGAAAACAACCATACTCCTTAATCATACCTTCAATTATTACTGGGCAGCGTTCAACAGATGGTCACGCCATTGGACCAATAGGAACCATTGAGGTCGGAGTTCAGATCAAGAATGAGTTGGGGACAAGCAGTTGTGACCCATCAGTAGAGTTTGCTGCATATTATACACAGTCACTCTATGCAAAAGCCTTGCAGGATCTAGAAGAGAATTTCCTTTTCCCTGCACTAGGTATTGTAGTCGTTGGTGAGCATCTAAACCTTCTGTGACGATTCCACTGTAGACTAATCTCCTTTCAGGGGCACACATTGGGTTTTATGCACTGACATTTACTACCACGACACGGCTAGTGTCTTTAACACCACTCCTTCCCATGGCAATAGAGAATGGGAACAGAAATGCCAGACAGGACCTGCTGAAGGCATTTGAAGCTGCTTGCATCCTTCGCCTTCATATCAATCAAGACACACAAAACTATAAGGACAATCCCCAGGAGTGCTCACTTCCAGGTAATTTCCCTTATGTCAATCAGGTCCTTGCTATTCCTGGCCCTGGGATGTTCAACTTTCAGATTGACAGGGAAGCATATCAAGGGGAAGGTGGAATACGATATCTGAACCGGTTCATCTACATGGCGACTGCCACTGACTCAGAAGACAAACACAAGGTCATCGTCAAGTTCACGCGACGATACTTCCGAGACCTTCATGAATTCTGCGCACAGGAAGGTCATGCACCCAAACTACTGGGCTATGGGAATGCTCCTGATGGGTGGCACGTTGTTGTGATGGAATGGATCGACAATGAAGAATCTGATCTGCAACCTTATTCATCAAAATACCTTGGGACATGGTCGGCTGATCTCAGGCAATTGGTAAACAGATTTCATGAAAAGGGATGGGTGCATGGGGACCTTCGAGACGCAAATTTGATCATCAGCAAGACAAACCCAGAACGTATAATGTTGGTAGATTTTGATTGGGGTGGGGATTTGAATTCTGGACCAGTACGATATCCGACTTCTCTACTCAACCCTGAGTTGGCAAGAGAGATGGATCCAAATGATTTATGGATCACAAAGGAGCGTGATAAGTTGGTTCTCGAATTCGCATTGAGAAAGATGGAGGGAAAGGAAGAGGTACGAAATGTATCAATTTGTATTCAATCAGCAGACTGACTTGAGACTCCCAGGTTTGCTGATGTGTTTCTCAGTTATATCCATAACGCGTGAACAAGATACGGTACATGGTGTAGAAAATGCCATTGATGGTTCAATTTAACTACTCTCCAGTGCCTGTGTTGTCGTTGTCGGCGTTGTTTCCACATGAGAGTAGGAGACGAGATGGAACTTTGGCTACTGATACGGACTGTAATGATCAGTTCGCAAAGCGGGTAGGCGGTGATGAAGCCATGCTCTCTCTTACAACTACTAATTCTTACTACAGCTGCTTGTTAACTTTACAAATCCGAATTGCCTTTGACTTGACACGCTCCGCTGTGCATTTCCAAGTGCACTATGCAATACAATGCTTAAAGGGGGCAGATGAACACTCTGCCAGTGGGGATTTGGATTCTTGCGCCTTTCAAACCACTGCCGCGCTCTATGTAAGCCTGAACGTCCTTTGCGTATTAGTCGAGGGCGTTTCTGATAGAGCGCTGCGCAATTCACCTATAGCTTTACTCGTTGCATCCTCAGTAGCATCATCCTGCCCCTCTCTCTTTCATCTTCCGGCATTCAACCTGGTGAGCGCGAATGCGAGTACTGCAATTGTCCTATTGGTTCTATATCCCGGTTCTTCAAGCTTCCCGGCCCCTCCTCGTGAGATCCGAACTTGAAGTGGGCATGAGCTAATCCCGTGGGGAGTCATCGAAGACACTACCTTAGTCTACGTGATAGCCTCATCGCAGCAATGTCGTGATGCTCGCTTTGGCCACCTGTTATTACTCCCTCGCCACCTTTGCTTCCATCGTATCCGCGGCTTTTCTCCCTGCGTCCTTTTCGGCGAAGATGATGGCTCATACCTGTGGAATCATAATGCAAGACAATCCTCCGGATCAGACATCTTCAGTGCTCAGAGGGCCTAACCTTCTCTTCTCTTCCTCCGAGACGTTCTTCTCCTGTCTCAAGCTCTGAAGCTTCCTGGTGTGCTAGAAACAGGAACAAGCATTGTCAGCTGAAGCGGGAGCGATTTTCGTGGCATTACGCCCAAGTCGATGATACTGCAATCTCCTGCTCACATATATGAAACCTTCGATAGCTCCGCATGCAGTCCTTGGTGAATACTATGGGAGATTGTCGCTCATTCGCTTGCACCTAGGTTCTAATCCTCGCTGATCAGCGCAACACTCTAACGCACTGTAAGGATGGCTCGGGGGTTGAGTGTGAAACCCCCAGTTATCGCCTCTCCTTTCTTTCATTACAGAACCCTGCACTTAAGATCCAGTACATTTGCATTCCGGGCCGCATGCCCGTCCACTCGTTTCACTACCTCCGTCTTTGTTGCCAGGTTTTCACCTCTCTGTCTACATCATCTCCGCCTTTATTGCCTGACTTCATCTAACTTGTCTTCTTTCAATTCTAATTCACCCTCCTTCATAACTAGGTCTCTCTGCAGGTATATAAAGGTACATACAATGCTTGTAGTAGAGGAGCCAGTGAGCCAACAGAAGCAGAAATCAAACGGCATTTCTCCCCCTTCCTCTATCTTTCTTTTGTGTGCGAACCTCTTGACGACATCGAGCTCAAGGTCAGACGGAACCAGCAAGCAGTAGATTCGCAATAGTTCAAGCATGATACACCTTCCTTCAAGTCTTAGCTATCTCTGGGACTCCATCTCTCTCTCTTAACCTCTCTCCTCTCGGGAACACTTTGCCTCGCACTCACCACGGATTGGGTCCATACAGCACTTACTGCAAGGAATATCTAGGCCCCAAGCAGGAGAGATGCAACCTCTTGCAGAAATCGAATTTCAATCGTTGCTCTAAGGATGTTCCCCATGACTCGTGACTTGCCACCCCTGCCTAGAGCCAAGAGCCAAGGCCGTCACACGCCGCCGCTATGTCCTTGGTCCCATCATTTCTGAGCTACACGGGGGTGGATGTTGTAGTGGCTACGCCTCCACTCTCTCCCCCTCCCTGGAATGTCGGCGCTTCGACTCCCAGTAGAGGGTGTGGCCCCTCCTGTGCAGCCCCTTTGGGTTGCTCCCCCCTCCAGACCCCCTCCTGTCCCTGGCACCAGCCTTCCACATGTGGTTGGCCCTTTGCCCAGGACCCCTCCCGATTGCCCTGGGGGCTTTCTCCGCCCGCACCCCCTCCCGACCCCCCTCCTGCCTCTGGTCTGGGCCCTCCCCTGCTGGGTTGGGGGCCCCCTGCCCGTCACTCCTCCCGCCCCTCCCTCCTACCACCGGCCTGCATGGCCCTAACAGCCCTCTGCCCCGGTCACCCTTTGCCACTTGGTCTGTCTTTATCAGCGACACCCAAGTTGGTTTCCCCCCTCCTTCTGCTGGTTTCTCCTAGTGTGCCTGGCTGTGTCCTGGCCACCTCTCCTGCCACTTTGGTGGCCTTTCAGTCCCCCTGGCCCTTCGGGGTGGGGATAACCTGGTGAGCTGCTTTGCGCTCCCTCCCTCCAGGGCTTTGGCCCGGTTTCGGACATACTACCCCCATTTTTCCTTATGGGCTTTCACACATGTCTTCGTGACGCCTCCACTCTTTGTTCATATTACAGTAGCTACTATGTACCCTGGAGTAGCCGCACGTAATAAAATTGATTCAAAAAAAAAAAAACTTCTGAGCTACACACGACCCCTGGGTGTTCACAAAAGATTTGTCAACCCATTCATACGTTTGCGGCTACCTTAGTTTCATCAAAAGAAAAGAAAACGCCGCCATCTTTGAATTAGCCACAATTCCTGTGCTACGCTCTGATATGTGTGAGAGTGGCCCAGTGGGGATCGCCCCTGTGACTGGTCACCGTGGTACCACTTGACGTACTCCCCTGGTCAGGGCAAACGGGGCGAATAAATTTTATACGAATACAAATAGCATCTTTCCATCAGTATTTCTGGCTAGCTCATGTCCAACGTCGCACAATTCCCGGGTGGAGGTGTGAGCGAAAATGGACGCGCCCTTACATCTTCCGCTGTAATACGCGGGTCCTAGGCCATCGACCGCAATCCTTAGGGGGCAAACCGCAATCCTCCAACATACTTGTGACGTGCAGACAAGCATATACAACTAATTCACAATCCTTATACTGAAATCTCATCGTTATTAAGACGAACGTGGTGCGTGTGTGAGTGCACTTCATTGAGCGAAGTAGTTGTTGTCCCATCGAGTACAGGAACCGTGAGCGAAGAAAGGCATGTCGTTTGTCGTTCTTCTTGCTCGCTGACAAACAATGTACGAGTGTTTCTGCAACCGGCATCGAGACGGTGAACATCAGTGCACGCAACAGAAAGGCAGAATCGGGTGATGCGCACAGGTTGTAGAAAAGTGACAGAACATAGAGCTTCCCAATCATCCCTTGGAGCGCAGAATGCCACATCTGCCTCTTATGCTATATGTGAGAAATGTTTAGTTAGAGTTGGTCCAGCAAGGCGCTGCGATAGCAAAAACATGGAGCAAGACCATGACGACGGGGAAGAGACATACCGGGTATAATTGATGTGATATGATATATGTTATGAACAGAACAACGTGACAGACAGTTGGCGGGACAGCGGATTGCCACACAACAGTCATAAGATGCGCGATGGACTTGGAAGAGGATGGAGTTGAGCAACACGAGGGATACCGCTTATGTGGGGACACGGCATACCTGGCGCGTTTGTTCTGTATATACCCGCCTTCTAGACTGAGTGAGAAAATGGAGTACTGATTGTTCGCCCGGTAAGTTGAGATGGGGAGAGAGATTCTGAGAAATGAAAGGTGTATGACTTACGAATACTGCTGAGAATGATGTTCAAAACTGCGCGAGATATTTAGATTCATAAAAGCAAATTATAGACGGTGCTTATCTCACATGTGGGGAAAAGATTGCACAAGGGAACTGCGTGGGTGCATATCAGTAAATGAATGCCCGAAGCCAGCAAAAGGAATCCCTCACAAGGAGGCCAGAAACGGTGACTCTGTAATGCATGGGAGGTAAGCAGCACCAGTCTCACAGTGACCCAAACGGATATTATGACCTCGCCGATCAAAAGAAAGGCGAGTGGGATCTAAGTTGGAAAAGTAAGCACGCCTTTTCATTACAACGGGTATGTAACTTACAATGATGTACAAATTTTTCTTGAGAATCTGTTTGGTGTGTGAGTCACGACAAGAGGTTATTATGAGAGAGAGAGAGGCGAAGGCCGACATAGTAACATCGCCAAATCAGGAACAACTGGACGGAAGCCGCCGCAGTCGTGGTCTGAAGTCATAAGAAAACCGCATAAGGTCGGGATCATCGAGGTACTTCAGGTAGATGACCTACGAGGATTACATGGACTCTATCATTCCAAGCTGGGGTCACCTAAAATATCAAAATCAGCAGCAACACACTATGTGAGGACTGACAATATGTGACGATGAGTGGTACCTACATATTGACCGAACTCCTCCACGTAAATTCGCCAAGCAGAGAAAATAGAGATGCCTGTTTGTACGCTTTACCGGAGATCAGGAAAACAGAAAGCACAGTAAATGTGCAATGCCTACAAGCCAATCGTTGTTGCAAAAATAGTCAGGATGATGATGTAAACACACTCTGAACTCTCCGGCAAAGAGAGCCAAATCGAGAGCTGTGTCAAGACCAGACCAGTTTCAACGCCCTGTATGAAAAGACTGATAATGCCAGGGCTAAGCATGTTGAGACGGATTTGTTGGGCACTCCATAACGCAGTGTTTGGTTCAGACATGATTTGCATGCGACGTCCTAGGGGACGCCAGGTCGGGCGTCAATACACAAGGACGAGGGTAAGTGAGGAGTGAGAGAAACGTACAAAAACCGACGACGAAGTATTTGAAGAGGCTAAGTTGGTATTTAGTAACCGTTTCTGTTTTGTTTCCGACTCAGACCGTTAACGAAATCGCCAGTGTCACGCAACATGGAAGCAGGTGCCAAGTTGTCGACACAAAATAGGATGGATCCGGGGGTAGCCAAAGAAATCAGGAACCCTGAACTAGTCGCGTCCTTGGTTGGTTGAAAGATGATAGAATTCAAAAAGCAGGCCTGCCACCGCACAATCTTTATGGTATCGGGGATCCGAACGCTTGGCTCATTGATGTTTGGCAAAACTGTGGATGTCACGGTGAGAGTGGTCGCACCACCCGTTGGTCACTGACTGTTTCTTGTAGGAACTGTCGTTAACGTCACTCCTGGTGAGTAATGTGGGAAACATCCAAAAGTATTATTGGTCGGAATTGGTATAGCGTTGTATTGTGCATTGATTGTTAATTGAGGGACTTATATTTGAACAGGCCTGGGAAGAATCAAGGGTGAATAATATAAGGTCGGGGGGTGCGTCGTCTGTGCGATATCCTTAGTGGGGGGTCTGATATTTCAGTTGCCAAACTCCAAGACTGTCGAGAAGATGTACATACAGTATCATGTATGAATAAAGTTTTGGGTCTTAGAGATGTCCAGTCCCCAAACGATTTCTGATATGTTGCAGGTTGCAGTTCAAAGTTCAAGCAAAGTTCAAGCAAATACTTTTAGCAGCACGAAAAAGGGCCACATCACATTACATAATGCTGACTAATAATCATGACTAGCTCCCCCCCGAACCCCACCCCCTCGCTCAGCTTACTGTGATACGCGATACTTGTGATGGTGGTAAGTCTGTTATCCCCAATTACTTTGTTAATTCATCTAATTATACTTCCAGAAAATCTCGGTTCTTCAACATCCATCTTCCGGAGAGGCCAGGGGATCCAACACCGACGCATAGAAATTTGGATCCTTTACAACATCCATTTGCACAGGCCAGCGAGCCCATTCGCGCGTTGAACGCGGCCAAGATGGAACGCATGTTCTCCAAGCCATTCATCACGGCACTAGAAGGACATTCCAACGCCGTAGAAGCCCTCTCACGTCGACCCAATTCTATCACGGATATCGCTAGTGTAAGTTGGGACGGTGGTACGTCCGTTTTGGTGTGCGCACACTTCGCCCAGAAATGGCCCGACACTTTCCCTTGCTGCGCTCCAGGAATCTTTGCGAGATGTTTCCTCCTCCCGGCATTGTGAAGGGTGACCTCTGACACCCACGTTTCGGAAATTTTGTTAAGAGGATATTGAGCTGTGGTGTGGACCGGAACATCAAGATGTGGAATGTGCGCCAAGAGGCGCCATCAAATTCATCAGAGCCCGGTCCTTCGCAGGTGCGTTTTCTTGACCCATCTACCTTGTGCGCCTCCTGACGCTTCTACAGCCAAAACCACATGTCGTCTTTCCTGGGAAAGGAACGCTACTGTCAGTCCCCGGACATTGATCGCATCACTGTCGCTAATACAGTATATCCCACAGCTCCATAGATCATCATAGCATGGATCCAATGTTCGCGACATCTTCAACCCTAGTCCAAATATGGGATGAGACAAAGTGCGCACGCTACCTTGACATTTTTCCCCTTTTTCTAACAGTGCTCAGGAGCGCTTCCGTGATGGATATCACATTTTCAACCTCTGCTGAGTCTGTAACACGGGTCCGCTTTAACCCTTCCGAACCTTCCGTGCTCGCCAGTATAAGCTCCGATCGTACTTTATCCTTTATGACATTGGAACCGGTAAGGCCGAGCGGCGAATCGTCATGGACGTATTTATATATCCTTTTGCGTGTGTTGCTGCTTCGCTTAACCGAGGCTCACCGATGAAAAATAATGACCTCTCCTAGTCCCCTACTTTTCCAACCAATATACTCCTTGCATCTGAAGATCATAATTTATATACTTTTGACATTCGGCGTCTCAGTACCCCTACTCAGATATACAAGGCACACGTTTCTGCTGTAACGTCTTGCGATTGGTCCCCCACCGGCACTGAGTTCGTCTCTGGTGGCTGGGACCGCACCTTACGCATATGGCAGGAGGGCCGCGGTACGCACCCAGAGGTGTACTACACAAAGCGCATGCAACGCGTGCTCGCAACCGCTTTCACCGCTGATGCTCGTTTCGTGCTTTCTGGCTCGGATGGCGGCAACGTGCGCGTGTGGAAAGCGGACGCTTCCGAGAAACTCGGCGTTATCACAGCGCGTGAGCGCTCCGCGATTGAGTATCGCAACGCTCTAAAAGAGCGGTGGAAAATGGACTTCGAGATTGGAAAAGTGCAGCGGTGCGTGGCAATATCGATCGAACACAGGCACTCTTCTTACTAACCTGGGTTTCACCTTTCAAGGCGCCCCTTATCTTGGCTTTGACAAGCTCCATGATCATGACCACTTTTCATCTTTTCGTGCGAGCATCGGTGGTATTCCTTATTTTGGAAATGATCGATTTTTGCAATTTGTTTGGAGTCTCGCTCGTTCCCTCCCCCCCAACTATGCCACGCCTTTGGCATGACTACGGAAGAGATGGCGAAAACGAGACAAAAAAGAGGAGGCAAACGGGAAAGATGGGAAAGATGTGATGGGACGACGTTGGCCTATCTGACTAATAATCTTTCTCCTTTCTCTCTCTTCTCTCAGCTAGCTACAGTTAGACATACTTACATCCCTTAAAAATCGCTTCCGCATGTCTCTACTTCCAGTCTTTGTCCCGCGGTTCAATATGTTACTGGTTATTCCTATCCAAGAAAATACTGTTACTGTGAACGCCTTGTGGGAGAGGCTCAAGATTGATCTGGATAAGGAGAACATTGGCTATCGTCAACTTTCCCTCGTATCATTGGTTCGTGATCTTTACGTGTCACCGTAAAATCGTACAACTAGCTCTTTTTAGCCCGGTCCCATTGATATCGAACCAGAGGAGACTCTGACCGAGCGAGTGCAGAGTTGCGCCAACGATCTTAGACGAATCGGTCATGGAGAGAAAGTGTCCATGCATTCCTCTTGGCTCACACCAGATGCTGTTCAACTCATACTTCACATAGAACCAGGCAAGCATTAACCAAATTGTGATCATATTTTCGATAATAACGTTCAGATAATAACGCTCAGCCTTTACGCCAGAGATTCCACAGGAACCACCTCAAAAAAGAAGAAAGATCAAACAAGCCGACTTCCTATCAGGACCTTTTGTCACTAATCCACCATCTAGCCTTGGAAACATTCATATCATGCGCCAAGTGCAAAAAAACCCCGATCAACGTATTGCAAACGACCGCCCAAATGTTGACGCTGATCTTCCCCCAATCTCCCTCATGTACCATGGGTTTGGGCAGTTTCTGGATTGCATCCACACTGATTCCACAAATTTGGAACACGTCGCGAACAAGCCCAAGTTTGAAATGGCCATCGACAAGTTTATCTGTGAGATGTCCATCTTTTATGAATCCGAATCAGCTCGCCAGTCCAAGACCCTGGACTGCCTCAATGACATTTTTGAATCTTATCTTGGAAAACAACCATACTCCTTAATCATACCTTCAATTATTACTGGGCAGCGTTCAACAGATGGTCACGCCATTGGACCAATAGGAACCATTGAGGTCGGAGTTCAGATCAAGAATGAATTCGGAACAAGCAGTTGTGACCCATCAGTAGAGTTTGCTGCATATTATACACAGTCACTCCATGCAAAAGCCTTACAATATTTGGAAAATAATTTTCTTTTCCCTGCACTAGGTATTGTAGTCGTTGGTGAGCATCTAAACCTTCTGTGACGATTCCACTGTAGACTAATCTCCTTTCAGGGGCACACATTGGGTTTTATGCACTAACATTTACTACCACGACACGGCTAGTGTCTTTAACACCACTCCTTCCCATGGCAATAGAGAATGGGAACAGAAATGCCAGACAGGACCTGCTGAAGGCATTTGAAGCTGCTTGCATCCTTCGCATTCATATCAATCAAGACACACAAAACTATAAGGACAATCCCCAGGAGTGCTCACTTCCAGGTAATTTCCCTTATGTCAATCAGGTCCTTGCTATTCCTGGCCCTGGGATGTTCAACTTTCAGATTGACAGGGAAGCATATCAAGGGGAAGGTGGAATACGATATCTAAACCGGTTCATCTACATGGCGACTGCCACTGACTCAGAAGACAAACACAAGGTCATCGTCAAGTTCACGCGACGATACTTCCGAGACCTTCATGAATTCTGCGCACAGGAAGGTCATGCACCCAAACTACTGGGCTATGGGAATGCTCCTGATGGGTGGCACGTTGTTGTGATGGAATGGATCGACAATGAAGAATCTGATCTGCAACGTTATTCATCAAAATACCTTGGGACATGGTCGGCTGATCTGAGGCGATTGGTAAACAGATTTCATGAAAAGGGATGGGTGCATGGGGACCTTCGAAATGCAAATTTGATCATCAGCAAGACAAACCCAGAACGTATAATGTTGGTAGATTTTGATTGGGGTGGGGATTTGAATTCTGGACCAGTACGATATCTGACTTCTCTACTCAACCCTGAGTTGGCAAGAGAGATGGATCCAAATGATTTATGGATCACGAAGGAGCGTGATAAGTTGGTTCTCGAAGTTGCGTTGGGAAAGCTGGAGGGAAAGGAAGAGGTATGAAATGGATTAGTTTGTATTCAAATAGCAGACTGACTTGAGGCTCCCAGGTTTGCTGATGTGTTTCTCAGTACTTCCATAACTCGTGAACAAGATACGGTACATGGTGTAGAAAATGCCACTGATGACTCAATCTAACTACTCTCCAGTGCCCGTGTTGTTGTTGTCGGCGTTGTTTCCGCATGAGAGTATACCACAGTGCACATTGACAATGTATAGGCTAGCGCTGGAGAGAAAAAGCTTGGGGATGTAGTGCTTAGAGTAAGAGACAAGACGGAACTTTGGCTACGCACGCAGACTGTGATGATTAGAGCGCAGAGCGGGTAGGCGGTGATGAAGCCATGCTCTCTCTTACAACTACTAATTCTTACTACAGCTGCTTGTTAACTTTATAAATACGAATTGCCTTTGACTTGACATGCTCCGCTGTGCATTTCCAAGTGCACTATGCAATACAATGCTTAAAGGAGGCAGATGAACACTCTGCCAGTGGGGATTTGGATTCTTGCACCTTTCAAACCACTACCGCGCTCTATGTAAGACCGCACGTCCTTTGCGAGGGTGTTTCTGATGGAGCGCTGCGCAATTCACCTATAGCTTTACTCGTTGCATCTTCAGTGGCATCATCCTGCCCCTCTCTCTTTCACCTTCCGGCATTCAACCTGGTGAACGCGAATGCGAGCGCTGAGATTGCCCTACTAGTTTTAAAACATTAGCGGAAGGGATGAAACATTTACAGCGAGCACATATGTACCCACATTGCTATTTGTCAACTACATCCCGGTTCTTCGAGCCTCCTGGCCTGTTCTTGTGAGATCCGAACTTGAAGTGGGCATGAGCTAATCCTGTGGGGAGTCATCGAAGACACTACCTTAGTCTACGTGATAGCCTCATCGCAGCAATGTCGTGATGCTCGCTTTGGCCACCTGTTATTACTCCCTCGCCACCTTTGCTTCCATCGTATCCGCGGCTTTTCTCCCTGCGTCCTTTTCGGCGAAGATGATGGTTCATACCTGTGGAATCATAATGCAAGACAATCCTCCGGATCAGACATCTTCAGTGCTCAGAGGGCCTAACCTTCTCTCCTCTTCCTCCGATACGTTCTTCTCTTCAAGTTGCCTCACCCCGGTGGACTTGGAACAGGAACAAGTACTGTCAGCTGAAGCGGCAACAATGTTACAGCATTATAATTACACTGCGGTCTCCTGCTCACATGTGAAACTTCTAATAGCTCTGCACGCAGTCCTTGGTCACGGTAAATATTACGAGAACTCGCTTGGACCAAGATCTACTAGGTTTCAGTCTTCACTGACCAGCACAATACTCCAATGCACTACAAGAAATGTGTAGATTTCAAGCAGGAGAGATGTGACTTCTTGGAGTAGTTAAATAACAATCGTTGCTCTGACCGCTGATCATTTGAGACAGGAATAATAGCCTCATCTATCATGATACGCATTGGTCTTTAATTCGGCGTCGTCACCTTCTGGTTAGAGGTCTTGAGCTTTCTGGGAGAATGTCTTCCAGCATCAATGGAAAAGACACCGGGGTGGCCCTCGGAACAACCATCTACGTCGGCAGCCGGCGCAAGTCCTCTTTCCTCTTGTCCTGGGCTTATCACGGGAATTCTCAATTTTGAGGCATTTGACGACCACCCACCATGTCATCGGAGATTTCCTCAGGTGCTTTCCCTGTCCTGACGTAGTGAATGCTGTGCGCTGTACGGCATTCCCACAATGTGCATCCCTCGATTTATCGCCTCGTAGCTGACTACTGAAAGTGACTTATCTTCATGCGAGCATCGGCGGTATTCCTTATTTTGGAGATGATCGACAATTCTTTTTCTGCAATTTGGAGTTCTGCCGGTCCCCCCCACTGGCAGCCATGCACTTTGGTGCACATGTGCCTCATGTATACATACCCGATACCCGACTAAAGCGCAGTCACCTGTTTACTCGGGCCGCGCCCCGGACAGAGGGTTCTCAACTTTTTATTGTCACTGATTTGGGACAACTCATCACTTCTCTGCGGCCGTTTATACTACCGATACGTAAAGTGCATCAGCGACGGGGTGTCCTAGTGTGTCTGGAAGTCTCAAAAAGAAAAAGAATTCACAAGACTCGTTAAAATGCCCTCTGTCTTCTTGTCCCAGTCAGTTAATAGGCGTGGGCGCAATCTCGTGCCATTCTTTGTTTTACGTCCAGGACTTCTACGAGTCTATCATCTGAAAAACCCTACAGCCTGAGTGATTGAAATGAAAACAAATCTGTGCCAATTGTGTTACCCACCGGTGATATTCGTTCATCCATGTGACAACACCTAACGTCATTTAGTTTAGCGCACAGGATGGGACCCAGACCGCTTAGGCATTACGACTCTGGGGGTCCGGGTAGGACAGCTCACGATGCTGTGCCATCGCATTACCTATCCAACTGCTCTGCAACGCAGGCTATTCTCTGTTACTATTCCCTGCGGGCCAGCATCATGATCACTAGGAACTTTCTTCCCCCATCTTTTTGTTCGTGTTTCGATTTTCCTTGCGACCCGGCGTACAGAGATCTGCGTAAGACAACACCAACCACTCCACGAATTGAAATCACCTTATATTTTCGCGGTGGTTTACCAAGATGTTGGGGGTAACACGCTTTTGTTAACAACAGGGGTCTACAAAGTGCCACGGTAGTATTTCAGGTGAAGAATGCGTATGATCTATGATCTAGATCCGCTATGAAGTAATCGGGGTGCAGCGCTAGGCAATCCAGCTCTCCAGAGCACAGTTGAAGAAATCTGGGTTTAAATGGTCGTGAAGTTTCTAGAGCATAAATGCGCTGCGAAGAGGAAGTTGTTGCAGAACATATGGACTATTTAAAAACAG
This sequence comes from Multifurca ochricompacta, assembly GCA_022496185.1. Taxonomy (NCBI): domain Eukaryota; kingdom Fungi; phylum Basidiomycota; class Agaricomycetes; order Russulales; family Russulaceae; genus Multifurca; species Multifurca ochricompacta. Next base: position 119,739 of record WTXG01000003.1, on the reverse strand, counting down.
GACGAATTTTGAACTACATCATAGGGAAGGAGAGGCATAAAATTTCAATATTTTACGGGAGACCATTACAACATTCGAATATCCAACTCTTTCAACGACCTTGCTGCACTTGACAGAAAGCATCTCCATTTTCCAAGACCAAATTCAGGTTGAGAAGAGTCTCAGTCTTTGTATGACCTGCTCCTTGTCCAAAACGGGTTGCTCATCCGGGTTGAGCAGGATGGATCGTACACCATAAGAAGGACACAAACATGGTCATGGTCAGGTTGCGGAAGAAAGAGGATGTGGCGATCGACTTGCACGACGACGACGACGACGACGACGACGACGTGCTGACGATGTCCAAGGAGACAAAAGTTCGCTTCCTTAGAGAGTCCAGGTAAGGTCTGATACTTTTTTTGTTTTGTTTTGGCGAACCGAGATACTTAGGGTGTGACTGCTCCACGTTGCAGGGTGAAGATATCAAGAGGCATCGATGGAGGAAGGTGTCTTGAGACCATTAGATACCCCCAAATCCGTGCCTGACATACATCCATGATGACAAGACTATTAAGTTGACACCATTGAACCGAGGTCTGATAGCCTTGCGTTGAAGTTCTGGGCATAATAAGATGCTCTCTCAGGTGATATAAATTGAACTGGGGGTAGGGAATCTTCAATCCCGACAAAATCGGATTAAGAAGCCGTCGAACAAGCGACCAAAGTTCAAAGCTTATCCCAATCATCGAAATCGAAAGTAGAGGCGGCGACCCGTAAACCCGGACTTACCAAACTTGAAGCTCCTCGTGTCGTTGGTTCAATCGATCATAAATGACTCAGAACGCTATATCAATATTCCGGCCAGGAACTGCAGCAGCATTTACACCATTTGGGTTTATAAATAAATTAATAAACTGGCCCCAATCATGAAGAGTGAAATCTTCTTTTTTGGTGCTAGATAATAATCTCTTTCTCCTAGCTATAGCTTAGGGACGCTCTGCCAGTATGGTCCTTGGGCACGAAACTCGTAAATCTCACTCTCTCGATCGCTCTTTACTACGAGATGCGCCGATGTCATATCCACAGAAGAAGGAGAAGGAGGGTGCAGAAGCTCCAGTTCCTCCACGAGACTCTGACTACCACAGACACGCTCAGGACGACTTTCCTGACGGCGGCCTACGGGCTTGGCTCGTGGTATTCGGGGTGCGTCCCTTACACATCCTTTCTTCATGTGGTCGACGATAACATATGACCAAGGCCGCATGCGCTGCCTTTTCAACGTGAGCGCCTCCGTGTGTCTCACTTAACATCCATCTTTCAAGGAGCTGATGATATTGCACGCAGATTTGGCTACGTGAATTCCTGGGGTGTAAGTAGTTCATCAGGCTCAGGCTCAGGCTCAGGCTCAGGCTCAGGCTCAGTGCTTCAGAATGCTGATCGTACCGTGCGCATACTATACCAGGTTTTTCAAGATCATTATCAGAACGTCTTATTGAAAGGAACCTCACCTTCTACCATGTACGTCATATTATTATTTGTTGCTCCAAACATTTTGTCAATGTAGTCATCTTAAAGCGCCTGGATAGGGTCCATGCAAGTAAGTGTTTAGGTTAATGGGTCGTTGTAACCGCCCAAATGGAATTGACAAATTTGAATCAGTATGCTTTGGTATTCTTCCCAGCGCTCATCTCTGGTCGCCTATTCGATATCGGCTATCTTCGTGGTCCTCTGATCCTCGCATCGATAAATCTTGTCCTGTGCACTTTCCTCATCGCAGAATGCCAAAAGTACTGGCAATTTCTGCTCTGTCAAGGCTTTGGAGTTGGTGTCAGTTTCCAATACGCTTTTCCTTCAGTAACTAGTTTGCAAACCATTTTTTCGTTCTCAGATTTCATGTGGTCTCATATTTGGACCTGTGATGAGCGTCGTAGCCCATTGGTTCAAAAAGAGGCGGTCTACGGCTATGGGAGTTGTTGCCTTTGCCTCGTCTATAGGGGGCACAGTGCTCCCGATCGCGTTCCGCAACTTGAATGCCACAGTAGGGTACGCGCAAATCGTAAGCTACGACCTTAATCGGTTAAGATGACTGTCTGTAGGTTCAAATGGTCAATGAGAATTATCGCATTCGCCTTAATGTCTAGTCTGGGAATTACCACCTTGGTACGCACACCGGATTGCATACACAAGTTAGCGAAACGCACAATTTGACGAGAGAGTTTCAGACGCTAGAACGCAGACTACCGCCGGTTGTCGCCTCCGGAGGGTTGTTCAACCTGAAGCAGTTTAGGTCGCCCGCCTATTCTGTCTATACAGTAGCTGGGTTTGTTGCCTTTCTCGGGCTTTACACAGGTCAGTTTAAAAGCAGCAGTCAGCACACAGCAACACCCTCTCCGTTTAAGAGGGAAAAAAAAGAAAAAAAAAAGAAAAAGAAAAAGATCAACTGACCTGACTCACAGTGCTCACCTTTATCGACGAAAGTGCGCCATCGCAAGACGTCCCGGAGCACCTTTCCTTCTACTTAGTCTCAATCGCTAACGCAGGTTCAGCCGTCGGCCGCCTTACCAGCGGCATCCTCGCCGACCGAGTAGGTAAGTTAACCTCCCCCTCCCCCCACCTCCCGAAGCTCCAGTCCAGCACCTTCTCACCACTACCATTCTACCATATATGAACAGGTGCGATAAACGTCATGGTACCCGCTACGTTCCTCGCGGGCGTACTGACCATCCTCTGGCCACACCTGCGCGGGACAGGAGCGCTCGTCACTCTCGCGCTACTCTATGGCGCTTCTTCAGGCGCTTTCGTGGGACTTATCGGCGTGCCGATGATGGCGCTCGGCGATAGTACGGACATCGGGCGTCGCACGGGGATGTACTTCACCATACTCTCTTTTGGTGCGCTGGCGGGTCCGCCGATATCTGGTGCTATCAATCACGCTACGGCAGGGTATACAGCCGTTGGGATTTATGCAGGTAAGCCAGTCAGCACTGCAGATAAATTGTTGAGATTGATCCCCCTCCCTCCCTCTCCCTCTCCCTCTCCCTCTCCCTCTCTTTGCTACAGGGGTTTCGGTTGTGATTGCCGTGGTGCTATTGGTAATAACCCGGTACTTCGCCTTGGGTGGATGGAGAGGAAAAGTATAGAATTGTCTGCCTTGCTCAAGTTGAGGGACTCCTCTCCAGGTGTTCTATCTCCTTTTTTTAAATTTGTGTTTTTGTTACCTTGCATACAGTGTATACGGATATAGAGGGATCTAACATGACTGTTCACATTACCTTATCAGTGCCAGTGTTGCGCGCGTATCTGGGGGCAGAAAGTAGAGAGCGAGGCAATAAATAAAATAGGCTCGCTCGACTGCACAAAATAAGCAAATTCAAATTGAAAAGAAACAAGAAACAAATAATTAAGGCTCAAGGTACGAGAAAGAAACACGCGAGAGGGTAGTTAGTAGCCAGCCAAAAAATAATGGTTCGACCCGGGTTCGAACCGGGGACCTTCTGTGTGTTAGACAGATGCGATAACCAACTACGCCATCGAACCGACAATAATACAAGTCGACTACTCGTTACTGCACTTTGTTGTTGATGTGGGGCCGGTGGCGAGGGGATTGATACTAATTGATTGATAGATAAAAGGAAGGAATAAAAGGGATGCGCTTCAGCCCAATGCATTATGCAGTCAATCAGCAATAGCTCACGCACTCGGTGCTCAGGGTGTCCGCCTTTTGTCGTCACCTTAGTGACGGCCGCGCCCAATTCTAATATATACCAAAATTACACAATTTAATGATCAACTTACCATCTCTTATGCATAGCGCTGAAAATTGCAGACAGGGGACTAGCTATAACCCAGAGAACATGCAATGTAATGTCAGATTGTCTCATTCATACTTTTCACGAACCTTGTGATCCGTCGTTCGGCAGAGGACATGAGCACAAGTAAGGAAAAAACAAAGGACCGACCGTACATATTTCGACACAGACATCATAAAACTTCACTCACAAGAGAAGAAAAGAATAAAAGGAAAAACAAAGGAAAAAGACCCGCACCGGCATTAATACCGTCGACAAATATGCCAGCACCATCTCTAGAGTTTCCCAGCCTCGAAATGGAAGATGAGCAATGATTTCGGCTAGAACAAAAGGCACGAGCAGAGGGACGGACTGGTAAGCCTCCGCCTCCTTCTCTAATCTTCCATTTCTCCTTCCCACCCTCCAGCCTTCTTCGGGGCCATCAGGTGAACTACAAGAAATCCTCTGCGCGTGCGCGCTTCTTCCCGCGCGCCTCTTCTGGAGCAGCGACCGCTGCCCCGGCCTCGGGTGCGGCGTCAGCTTTTGCCTCAGGAGTAGATGAAGACGTGTCTTTAGCAACGTAATATTTCGGATGCCGGCCACGGACCTCGTCCTGGAAGAGTAAAGTCAAAATTAGTAACCTAACCAATACGTGAAGAAGATGAGAGATAAATTACCGGGGAAAAGTTCGGTTCAGAATACTTGAGCACCGTCCTCTTCTTCAGCTCGGGGTTGGTCTGAGCAAGCGCTGGATTCGGCAGCGTCAGCGGCGGCGGGATCGTGGGCTGGCCCGGTACGGGAGTTGGCGTTACGGATAATGAGGGCGGAGCGGGTGTTGAGCTCGGAATGACAGGTGGCGTCATAGACGGTAGCGGAAAAGGTGGAGTTATACCATGCGGAGGGAATGGTGAGAGCATACCGGGCGGTGGAGGGAAGGGAGGCATCATGCCTGGAGGAGGGGGGAACCCGGGTAGGACAGGGAAGCCAGGTGGAGGGGGCCTGAGAGTCGGTTAGCAAAATTGGTACGAATACGACAAGGTGAGAGAAGACGTACCCGGGTGGCAAGCCTGGCATGCCTGGTATGGAGGGCGGGAAGGGAGGTGCTCCTGGGAAAGCGCCGGGAGGCGGTGGCATGCCAGGGAAGGCGGGAGGCGCACCTGGATGCATCATCGGCAATGGGGGAATTGGTACTGGAGGATTTGGCGCAGTGGAAGTCACATATGTTTGTGGGGTGGCGGCATACACAGAGCTCTGGTTTGTATCTGCTGCTGCAGGAGCAGGGGTTTCGTGTGCCCCCATGAGGGCCTTGTGTGCTTCGAGTTGAGCACGGAGCTCGTCCTCAGAAAGGGTACGGCTCTCAGTCTTTGGTCGTTTCGCCTGCGGTTGGGTGATGGAACCGGCAGTTAAGCCGAGCTCGATTTCCTTACGGCGCTTATAATCTGCGACATCTGGGACGGGGATACCTTCCATACCGAATATCTCAACCTCATATCCATCGCGTCCGGGAAGAGCGTTCTCGATACGAGGAAGGCTGGAAGAAAGAGATAAGGAAGAGATGAGTAAGAGAGGGCTGATTGCGCACTTTTCTGGCTCAAGCTTGTGGACCTGTTGTATGTGAACTGCGAGACCACCAGCAGTGTTCAGACGACGGGACACATGCCACATTTGAAGTGTTTGGCCTTTTGATGCTGCATTAAAACTGAAAGAAAAAAAAAGGTTTTTAGTTCAGGTTTAGAACGGATGAGTCAAATAAAACGGACCTTTCTCATCCTCAAACTCTCGTTCACAGTACCAGCACCAAGGGCGAAGAAGCTTGATTTTATCATTTAGAAAAAAAGAAAAAAGTTACAAGGGAGTATAACTTGCCTGTTTATTCTTTTTTTTAGCCATTTTGTGTGTAGAGTAAAGCGTGCGTAAAGCCAAGTAAGTGGTGGTGTGGGTGGGTGACGGACAAGTGACAACTGTAGTTTATTATTTGGATTTATTTGGATGAACAAACAACAAACATTACATGTGGGCCATAGGCCATAGGCAGGCAGGCGCATTTGATCTGATCTGATCTGCTTGTTGAGCTGTTGAGTTGTGGTCTGCAGCGCAGCACTGCGCCTGCCTACCTCAGCCCTCATGAATGGCTATGGCTATGCTATCCCCCAAATTCTGTTATTATTATTACTTTTTTGTTTTTTGTTCTAACCCTTAAACGTGCCCATGTTCTCTCCCTCTTCGCGCCCAAATATGAACCCCTCCGGATTTCACGTGAGATGTCGAGACGGAAGATGGACGAAATCGTGCCATGCCCCAGACCCCAAAGAGTTCATTCGCTTAAGCACCTTCTCATTCATACACGACCGACGGCCATTCCTCTTTTCTTTTCTCCTCACCCTCGACACATACTCAGGACTAAACTAATCTAGCGTTCTAAGCAAACATGATCGGCCAGACTTGGCCAGAATATGTCTTTATCAGGCTTTCCATCCTTGTCCTTCGTCTCGTCGCATCTCTCTCAATTATCTATCTTGTAGCCTCTTACTATGCTGGTACTTTCCTTTGGTCGTCCACGCTCGGCTTTTATGCACTAGTTGAGGCTGCATTCTTTCTATTCGTGTACTTACCGCGACGTTCTTACATGCAACGAGTACGTTCTCACCGAGTCACTGCTGCTGCTAAAAGGCTTACCACCATACAAGGATGCTCAACACCCGCCACGTATGTCCCGCGCCCAACGTGAGGAACTCTTTCACAAGTGTGCAAACCGATGACCTCAAAATCGATCTCCAGCTGGTTCATTCGCACCTCCGGTAGCCGCATCTTGCGTGACAATGTCGTCGACTGGCTCCTCTGGGCTCTCTTCTCCTCTCGTGCGAGTGAGGCCTTGAAGCATGGGAAGAGGAGCTTGACTACTATATTTCCGTCATGGGCACTCATGTTGGCTACCCTCTTACCCGCGGGGCCAATAACGAGATGCAATGTCTTCGCATTACCATGGACCCTGTTCATATGCTACATCGGCCCTTCATTTGGTACATGGTGCGTCTCTTCCGAAAACACTGTTCCCAGTTACTCTCCTTACCAAATCCGTGCAGATCGTTTGTCTTGTCGATATCCTAACCTCCATTTCCCTCTATAGCCAAGGTTTCATACACCATAATACCCGCAAATGGTTCCATGCATTCCCCCCGCGCCCGTTTCTCGCCCTTTTCTCCGAACTTCTGCAGACACAAAGACCAGTATACCCTATTGGTACCGTCCACATCGCTCGCACACCAAGCTTCCCATCCTCTTTATTCATGGCATCGGCATCGGTCTCTGGCCTTATTTGTCATTCCTCCGCGAACTCACCACGCAAGATCCGGACGTCGGCATCATTGCCATTGAGATTTTGCCCATCTCAATGCATATCACCGCACCACCGCTTGCGCGCGACGCAATGTGCGATGCTATCACAGGCATATTACGTGCGCACGGGCTGCGCCGCGTTGTCGTGACAGGGCATTCCTACGGCACAGTCGTCGCTGCGCATCTCTTACGTAGGCAGCAGAGTTTCCCAGACCAGCAATCAATCGTTCCAACAACCGCAGCTATCGCCACCGCCACCGCCACCGCCCCACAACTAGCACAACGGCAGGGGCAGGCAGGGCAAGATCCGACGCAGGCAGACGGGACCATCATGACGACAGAAGAGAGTCATCACGTGAGTGGTGTCATCAACGACATCAAACGACAGCAGCAGCAACAACGACCACAACGACTCGAAGTCGAGATCGCGGCGGTATTTTTGATCGACCCGATCCCCTTCCTACTGCACCATCCATCGGTAGCATACAACTTTGTCTACCGCCCTCCGCGACACGCAAACGAATGGCAATTGTGGTATTTCGCGAGTCGCGACGCGGATATCGCACGCGCACTCGGGCGACACTTTTTTTGGTTTGAGAGTATCCTCTTTCGTGAGGACGTCTTGCTCGTTCGTCCGGATGTGGGGATAGATGGAAATGGACTAGGACAACAACAGCAGCACACAACAACAACAACAACAACAGTTGTCGTCGTCATCGCCACCGCCTCCACTACCCGTCGCGGTGAGCCTCGGTGGCCGCGATCAAGTCTTGGATGCTCGTTCGGTTCACGCATACCTCACCGGTGCCAGCCTCAATAGTGAACGAGAGAACAGTAGTAGTATTAGTAGTAGTAGTGATGGTGGTAAGTGTGATGATAATGATATCATTAGTATGGGCTCGTCCTCGTCGTCGCCTAGTCGATGGGCCCAGGACGGGCTCGAAGTACTCTTCTTTCCTGAGCTCGACCACGCGTCGGTGTTCGAGGCACGTCAGGACCGCGTTGCGCTCTTGGAGGTACTTTCCAGGTTCGTTCGACACGGGTGACAGGAGACGAGAACTCCTCTTGAGGGCGCGAGCATCAAGAGGATCATCAATAAGATTGATTATGGTGTACGGTGTGTGTAGATGCTTTGCGGACTTTTTTTGTTGCTGGACATGCACGTGCATATATTTACAATACCCTCCTCCCACTCAATGTAGGTACTTAGAAGGTCGTCTACTTTTTATTGAATAGATGACGGTAGTCGTGTCATATCCCTGTGTTTTAATTTAATGTTTTTTGTTGTTGTTGTTGTTGTTATTGTTGCATATCCCAATCACACATCTGTGAAACCCCAAGCGCGCGCAGCTTGTTCCAGCTCCAGTTTCTCATCCGCGTCTGCATCCTGAGAGCCGTCAGCACCGCGCCGTGTGATGACGATGACCTTCTCCCAAACCTCGCGCGCGGCGATCTTTTCTGCTTTGCTGAGAAATTGCACGATGGTCCGAAATCGCAGTACCCGTGGCAAGGTACACATGAACTCTCGGACGGCGACAACATCTGCGTTAGGAGAGAGCGAGCCGGAAGCAGCAGCAGCGAGCACGGGAATGAATGAAGCTAGAAGTGTGGGATCGAGTGAGGAGCCAAAGAGTGCTGGAAAGGAATTTAACGGGATAATCTAATATCACAGGCGTTTTTTTATTTTCATTTTTATTTATTTTAGACGAACGGCAAGTGGAAGAGTGTGAAAGGTACGTACGTTTAGGAAAGTCCAGCGTGCGCCAGTGTCTGAAGCGGGTATGTTATTCCATGTACGCGTAAACTCGAGGAGTGTACGTGGGTGCACGTAGGACGGCGGCGGCGGCGGCGCTTGCGCTGGTTGCGGTGAAGGTGTTGTTGTTGGGTCCTTGGGAGAGCTATATTAGGGGGCGCGGGAACCTCGCGTGTCTTGAACTCGTATCTTTACCCGACATGCGGAAGATACCTCCACCGACGCGTCCTAAAGTCTTTTCGTCACGCGCTTGTTTAGCTTCTTTGAACGATGCTGGTTTCGGCTTCTGCGTGGTGGTGGTGGTGGCTGCTGCTGCTGCTGCTGTTGGTGTTGTTGTTGTTGTTGGTGAATGGGGATCGGGAGGTACAGGGAGCGAGCGCGAACTGATGGGGTTTAAAAAGTCATTTGGTGACTTTGAGCTAGGTCTCGAAGTTGAAGGCACGGATGTGTCGTTATCATCATCGTCGACAATGGTAATCGGCACACGACGCCGTTTTGAGAGTGCAGTAGTGGAAGACGATGATGAGGAAGCCAACGACGGGGTGGTAATTTCAATTGGCGCGGATCTCTGTTTCTGTATACAGTCGAATGAGAACGAACACATTAAGGGGATGGGGAGAGGAGAAGAAATACTTACTGCCTTTCCCTTCCAATTCAAGATGAGCTCGTCCACCCGGGCGAGCTCAGCTTTAACAGATTCGTTTCTCGGTTCGATTCTGAGCGCCCTCTGGAGATCTGCAAGCAACCCGGGCCAGAGGCCAAAGAGTTACGATCGGGAAATGGGGTCGTGTAGGGAACACACCATTATGAGCGTCGGGAAGCTTTTGGAGGGCAACCCGCGCCTGTGCTCTGCGAAAGAAGGCTTTCGCGTTCTTATCATTGGACAGGTTGATCACGGTGGTGCAATCACGCTCGGCGTCTTCATTCCTGGTTTCCATGTGTCGTGTCTTGAGAGAGTGACGCAACGCAATATGTGAGGGGAAGGGGATAGGGATACATACTTTGAAAGTTTGAGATAGGCCGCGGCGCGATTAAGAAAGAAAGTTGGGTCTGAAGGGTCTGCGAGGGCAGCCGCTGTATAATGGCCAATGGCTGCGACGTAGTCACCATCTTTGAACGCTGTATTTCCCTAAAACCTTATTAATAAAATATATATAATCGCGGTCTCCTTTGCTGTGATTATTATTACCTTTTCTTTGCTCGCTTTAGCTGAATCCATTATGCTGCTGCACGACTTTACTATCTCTGCCTCTGCCCTCAGAGGCGAGGTGCCCTCTTCGTAAGTGTTTTCTAATTCTTCTAAGAAAGAATACCACGTGATAGCGTGAGAAATATTTATTTTTTTAGATTAGATTAATAGATAACGTCAGCAACGCGATACATGCGCGATTATTCAACGCACCTCACTTCATTTCCACACCACTCAATACCTAATAATTATAATAGTCTATTCCAAATACTATGAATCAAACCTCTCATCCTCATCCTCATCCTCATCCCCCATCCCCATCCTCATCCTCACCGTGCGTCCTACTTGTCGTCGCATGCAATTCGACCCGTGGCTCACTCTCCCGCCCGTCTTCTTACCTCATTCTTAAATGTAGCTTCTTTGAGTCGAGATCTCCACGCTGCCACTCCCTCTCTAGTACACACCCTCAGCCAAGGAGAGAATTCAATCCTTAGCGTCGCTACTGACGAAAATCACATATACAGCGGCAGTCAGAATCAAAATATCTCTGTAAAAATCTCCCTATCCCATTCAGTCGGATCGCTGACCAGATCGACTTGAAGGTCTGGAATAAACTCTCCTATACGTTCGAGACACAGCTCAGAGGTCACACAGGTAGTGTGCTTGCACTCGAATATGCTCCAGATAAACGTTGGCTATTCAGCTCTTCAGGTATGGTTCTATCATCCGCAAATCACCGAGTCTAGCCTTTAACTCCCTTGTTTTTGTTCTTGTTCCTGAACTAAAGGAGATAGTACTGTCAGAGCAAGCGCTTGTTTCCTACCCGCGTCGGATTGCCATCTCACTCTTTACTTGACGCGAAACAGGTCTGGTGTACCAAGGACCTCACACCGCTCTACATTATCAATCCTTTCCTTGACACCGACTCCGGGGACATCTTCTCCCTTGCTTGGTCCCCAACCAACTCCACGATCTACATCGGGTGCCAAAATACCTCGATACAGTGGTACAATTGTACCAACTCGACTTTGAACTCCGCTGGATCACTGGTCTCTTCTGGTACATCCACCCCAAAACGTGCACACAAATTCTTCAACAGCTACCCTCGTTCACAGAGGCGATCCCCTGATCTGGAATCCAGCAATGGAATTAATAACCCCGTCCGGGACATTGAAGGCCACATTGTCATTGTTAGCCCTCCAACTCCCCGCGTTGAATTTAACGTCCCTCCGGAGAATGTTATTGACTCGGCTCACTTTGGCTATGTGTACTGCATGGCACTCTTACCCTCGATCCGTGCAGGTGCGACCAACTCGACGCGCGAAGACGTCCTCCTTGCTACTGGCAGTGGTGACGAGACGATGAAGGTGTGTCTTACATAAGCGCTCTAATTTGCTTGAGCACGTGTAGCCCATCGTGGCCACAGGTGTGGAGATGCTTGCCCACCGGCCTGGAACTCCTCAATACCATCGAATGCACTCATGGCGCCATTCTCTCCCTCGTCACGCGAGAGGATATCCTATATGCTGGCTGCCAGGACGGATATGTTCGCGTATGGGACTTGCAGACCAATACGTTCATCCGAACGATCATTGTCCAAGAGGTGAGCGTGAGCGCTCACGCCCTTGATGTGACGTTGTCGAGCTCATTTGTCTGTGTAGAACATAGACGTTCTTTCACTCTCCATTCTAGGGTCTGACTTGTACGCCTGTTCAGCAGATGGTCAAGTCAAAGTAAATCATCTTGATCCCGTTTGTCAATTCGCGGGCTAAATGCATCGCAGAGGTACTCTGATACCTTTGACTGTACCGCCTCCTGGAATGCGCATTCGGGCATCGTGCTTTCGTCCATCATCACTCCCAGTACTGATCCCACAGAGTTTGAGCTCATCACAGGCGGTAATGACGGCGCCATCAACGTAAAGTTATCGTATATTAGCTCATTATCCGAATCTTACCCGCCCTTGTATGCGCAGGTTTGGAAAATTCACCCAGCGACCATCGACCCTTCAAATGACGCCCCTCACGAGATTGTCGACGCAGAAGGCGGCAATGCCTATAACGGTATGAGCTGTCATCTCTCTCGATTATACGCTGATGGGCGGAAATCCAGATACCCTCATATTTGCTCTGTCGAAATTCGTTTCCATTCAAAGTGTCTCTAGCTTTGACGACCGCCGTGAGGATTGCCGGCAGGCGGCAATTTGGCTTACCAAGTGCTTCGCGCAGCTTGGCGCATCTTCCAAAACAGTTTGTCCCTCCTCTTCGCCCCGTAATTTCCCAAACTGCCACCAATAACCGACGATAAACCGGTTAAACAGCTGTACGCGGACGAAGAGGCGGTACACAATCCGATCGTCTTCGCGTGCTTTAACGGCGCACAGGGTTCCTCCCGAAAACCACGTATCCTATTCTATGGGTCAGAAAACTCGCCAGCTCTCCGCTATCGTAATGGCAAGACTGAGGTATGATCCGTGTATAGGCACTACGACGTGATTGCCGCGCCACCAGCGGGATGGGGGAGCGATCCATTCAAGCTGACCGCGCGCAATGGCTTTTTGTATGCGCGTGGCGTCGCTGACGACAAGGGCCCAGTGCTTGCCGTTGCATGTGCTGCCGCAGATCTATTACGAGCGCGAAAGCTTGGGGTTGATCTGCTATTTCTCGTGGAAGGTGAGGAAGAGACGGGGAGTGGGGGCTTCGTGGATACTGTGCTGAGATACAAGGTGCGTGGCCGCCCTTGCGATCTTGAGTCAAGATGGGTGATAGCGTAATATAGGATTTTATTGGAGAGGTGGACGCGATACTCGTCAGGTGAGAGGAGTGTTCACGCTTCTGCAATCCGGTGATGAATGTAGGAACAACCATTCTTGCGTAGCAACTCGAGTTGGATAGCATATGATGTTCCATCAATTACGTACGGCCTGCGCGGGGTCGTGCACTGCAACATTGAGGTTAGTACCATGCCCTACTGTAAACGACGCATCCTTCCTCCACCTTCGCTTTTGTGATGTTCAGATCTCGTCACGTGGCACAAAAGACAGCCATTCTGGTATTGACGGTGGTGCATATGACGAGCCCATGCAGGACATGTGCGTGTTTTTCCACCGCCACAGTCAACAACTAATCAACTTTTTTTTCTCAGGATCCAGGTTCTCGCAGGGCTCACAGACCAAGACCGTCAAGTGCTCATCCCGGGTTTCTGTTCGTTTTTTTAATACACCCACACATCAACTCACACTGACCCACCCATCTGGCGTGCCATAGATAACAAAGTACGACCACAGGACGCAGAAGAAGCCACGCTTTTCCGCCTGTGGAAGCTGTCACCCAACGCTCGGCAGCCTCCCTCAGCAAACGTTGGCGCGAGCCCTCTCTGACGATTCACGGCGTACGTGGGTCTGGCCCCCGTAGTACGTTGATTCTCCTTTCCTTATATCATCGTGATACCTGAATAATAACGCGACCCAGACCCGACGGTTATTCCAGCATCCGTTACTGCCCAAGTTTCGCTGCGCATAGTACCAGACCAGGTTCTCGATGCGGTCTGCACGGCGCTTGTGCAGCACTTGCGCGCATCTTTTGGGCACTGCGTTCCACTAATTCAATCAAGGCATGCGCGACTCCTCTCCATTCTGAGGTGGCTAACACTTGCGTTGATTTGCATCGGGTGTGATAGGTGACTGTTGACCACACGGCGGGTTGGTGGCTCGGTGATCTGACACACCCGTGGTTTCTCGCGCTCGAGCGTGCTATTCAAGACGAGTGGGGTGCCGAGCCCATGCGCGTGCGCGAAGGTGGAGTACGTCTCTTCTTGCCAACACTTTAACCCTTTCGATGCTAAAGGTTCACTCACTGATCGCCGCCACCATAGTCTATTCCATGCGTACCTTTCCTTGAGAAAGCATTCGGTTGCCCAGCGTTACACCTCCCTATGGGTGATAGCTCGGTGCGTGTGTTCAAGTTCCCGACCACGATCCCAGCAGTCAGCCTTTGATAATATTCTCTTTGCTCCTTATAGGGCCAGGCACATTTACCGAATGAGCACATCTCGCTGTCGAATCTGCGTCACGGTAAGGCAGTCGTTGAGCGTTTCCTTCTCGCAGTTGCAGAGAGCGGTGTGGTGTCAAGATCGGAGAAGCCTGAAGCGAAAACGACAATGACCACAGGGTGAAGACGGTCTGGTGTACACCCACAGGGTGTAGATTCCCAATTCTTCCGCTTTTGCCTCCGCCAGGCTCTCAAAATAGAATAAGTAGGCGCAATGTGATGACCGTGACCGACATCATGTGATCAACCAGAGCAATGAACAAAAGTATCAAAATCAATGGGATTTTTAAGTGCTGAAGAATTAGATTTAAACCCGTAAGTGTAAATAGGTGGTTTAAGTTGAGGTGAAATAGTTACAAAGAGAGAGAAAACAAAAACAAAAATCAAGATTTTTGATCACATTCTAGACGGCCCTTTCGGTGGACTCGCTTTGCGGGATGAGTCTAAAAAGGCCACAGACCACTCGACGTAGTGCAGGTAAGACGGACTGTGTGTTTTGGATAACAAGTGACGCGTCCACCCAACGGAAATGAAAGAGAGGGAGGGGGACTAGGGTAAAAGAAAAATAACACGCAAAATACGCAAGATACGTACATCAGACGCTTCGCTTTCATTAGGCTTGAAGCTCCTGTTCCTGCTCCTGCTTGAATCGGTGCTGAAGCAACAACGACGGGTTTTTGTTTGATTTTCTCTTCTTCCTCTTCCCTCACATCGTCCTCTCCCTCCTCTTCCAGGCGGAGATCGCTGACGGGGCACGTACTTCTTTGAGAAGTTGAGGCAGTCATACCAATTGTTGATGTGCGACTTGTATGTCGCCAAGGTTTGTAAGAAGGTCGCGCCACTGCTGGTAGTCGTGGATCGTGGAAACGATAGTCGACCGTTTCCTATATCAAATCGCCCCGAAAGCAAAAAAAAAAAGAGGTGTAAGGAAGAAAAATTTAGCTCTATCCCTTTATAACGCAACAACAAAAAAAAAAAAAGAGGGATGGAGGGAAAGTGTTGGTAAAGTGTGTGTATTCACCATGAGCTTCTCCTGTGGCGACGGTGACGGCGATGGTCTCGTGGAACGCGGAATGGGTTTGTTGTTGTTATTGGAGCGCCCGCGGTGTACGCGTGCGGCACGATGGGTAGGGATGCACCGTCCAAGCCCTCGGATGTGCTTGTGCTTGTGCACGTGCGTGTGATGATGTCTGTTGGCGTTTTGGGCGTAGCCGTAGGCGTAAGCCTTGCTTGGCGGGTTCGATTGGGTGGTCATCACCCATGCAAAGGACGGGAAGGGTGGGTGGACGAAATGGACGCGATTAGGTGGGCGCTGATCCTGGTGGCGTTGGCGCTGGTGGTGGTGTTTTTGGCCGTGCATGTACGTACAGTAGAGAGAGAGAATTGGGTTAATCAAGGAAAGTAAAAGACAATGGGGATAAGTGGAAGTGAGGAGGAGGATGGATCGATTATAGTGAGGGTGATGGCGATGTTGATCTGTGATAAAGGGAAAAAAAAAAAGAAAATGAAAATGAAAGAACAGAAAAAAAAACAAAGAGAGGGAGGGAGCAGGGTGGAGGGAAAGAGAGGGAGTAGAGCTTGAAACATTGAGAGAGAAGTGAGGCGTGTGCTAAAGTGCTCTTGCTCCAAGCCAATGAGAATGTCGAAAAGTCGCCGCGTTCGGGCGGCTGCCTGGACCGCTCAACTCTGGGTTGGATTGCCGCGCGCTTTCCCGCACGCGTACGCACCACCGACTCATGTGAGCGCGACTTTTTTCTCCCGCTAGCACGCTAACACCCGCGCGTCTCCCGTTCCCCAATGGTCGCCTACCCTATCCAAGCAAAAGCCTCAATGAGCAAAAAAGATTTGGGACCCTTTTTTTCTGCTGTTTGCTGTCGTAGATTGAACCAACCGTCGTGTCGTTTCGATCACGGCGACAACGCCCCGCCGCTCCGACGACGACGAATACTCCTCCCAAAGATTTGAAATCTTCAAAAAGAGGATGGCTTGAGATGGCATTCCCCTTCTGACTTGGGAAGCTTTAACAGTCGTCCCAGGTACGAAATATATTACAGGCCCGAGAGTGGCAGGTCCATCCACTGCTCGAACTATCATCGGGGTTGGATTTGCTTCCGAGACGAGATAGATCACACGTCCGTGAGTGGCACGTACAGTTTAGAGCGAACCCGCTAAGGATCATGACCCACTGACTGGGCCTATCTCCCTCCACAAAGCTAGCTTTAAGCGCAAAGAACACCATAAAGTTGTTGAATTACAGCCCAACATGACACATACACCCTCTAGCTCCGCTGGATAAAGCGTCAACTACAGGCCTCGCCTGCTTCCTCTTTCCATAGGGTATACCACATTTACCAGCCTGTGCAAGCTCATTCTAAATGTTCAATATACCCAAAGAAAATCCCGAACCTCAGCTCCCTCGAGACGCTGATTATTGTGACCGCTTAGGTGAGCTGTACAGAGAGTCCCATCATTGCAATTACAACAAGGTCCTAAGAACCTTCCAGATTTGGCAGGCGGGCACGAGTGTTACATGTGACTGTGACTGTGACATGGGCGACAAAGAGATGATACAGAGTGAGTCATCATTCAATCCTGTTGTCGACCAAGATCATCAAGTCAAGCTCTGAATGTTTGATTTCTGTCCAGTGTGACCAAAACCTGAAGTAAAACTCCATGACGGCATCAAGAGAAAGCAAGTGTAGTCGTGCTTCAAGGTCAACACAACTACAAGCACTGTCCGTCGACGAGTGCGAAGGAATCAACCACGCAAGAGAAATGAACAGTGGACAGAGCAGATACTCGCAACCAGGCGAGAGTGTGGCATCGGGAAAAAAAAGACTGGAAAGCCATCAAAAGGTGACAAGGAAAGATACCTGGGACTCATCGGCATGTCTTGATCTGACGGCTGGCCACTGGGCAAAACTTGTGTTCTTTATGAAGAGCTGCTTCAACACTGAGCTTGTACCAATAACTTGGACGAAAAAATATCAGGGGAGTAGTGCTTGCAGTGGGCACAAGTGCTGCAGTGCGAGAAGGCTTTGCTTGTTGCCCGGCGGGGGCGAAAAGCAACTGGACGAGGTGTCGACGCTCCGTCGTCGATGACATGCCTGTCCAGAAAGTTCTGACGTGGTTGGAACGGCCAAAAATTCGGAAAACATGTTTTGTGAATTGCAAGGGTGCTGAAGAGACAAGAGCAAGACAGAAAAGTGGGTCCCCCCCAGGATTGAAATTCCCATTGAGGGGAAATGTGATGAAATACAATGGTCAAGGTCAGATGCCTGTGCAGAACCTTGAAGATGACTTGAAAGGATCAACGATCAACGCCAACGGTCAACTTGGAGCTATTTGACTAGCCGTGGTGGTGGTGGTGAAGGAGAGAACGGGAATCGCCCACAACTGAGGTCAACTAACCAATTTCAATGCCCGCTCGACCATCCCATTCCCCTCCTCCTCCTTCCCTTTCCCTTTGTTTATAAAATACACAATCTTTCCTTATTCCACCTATTGTTCACAAAGTTTGAACCTCCCCCCTCCTCTCTTCTCAACTCTCCGGCTGACTGCACTCGAGCGAGATTTGCCAACACGGTGTCTTGCGAGTAATTCAGCGTTGACGGCGTTCTCTTTTATTATATTTTTTCCACATCACCCGTAATCACGAAAATTCCCCGTCTTTCGTCCTATTTTTTTCTTCACGTCCGACCTTCACCGAGACCCAGGACCCATAATGAAGCGTAGTCGCGCATACTCTGGCTACATCACACCCGCCCACCCTTTCCTATAACATTATCATCTGAACCCTTTAACACCTCTCTCGCCGGAAAAAAGATCGCGTCATGCTCCCTGACGTTAGCACCATGTTACCAAATCCACCTGCCGGCCTTCATGTCCTTCTCCCCTTCTATCAATTGCGGCATGTATTCTGTACTGACGCAGAGACTCATGGAGCCGCGGAATTATCTTCGTTGACCGTAATGCCAAGATGTTCTCGACTCGTTTACACCTTTTATTGATGTGGTCCGTCGAAGAGAATGGTGATCACACGCCCCGTCGTAGCACGAGCGGGTACGATCAATTTTTATTTCTCCAAGAGGACGTCTATTTATCGTCGTCAATTATTTTCAGCAGGAATTCGACGTGTTCTAGAAAGCGGGCTCGGTTTTTAACATTGCCCCCTGTAGACGGGTGGTCATCCGGAGCGGACATCGTTAGGCTATGATCATTCGGGTGTTGGGGAGGACCCTGAAAGCATTTACTCAAGCTTTCCTCCGAATCTACAGGCAACAATACTAACCCTTACATTCAAATAGCGTCGACAATGGTCTCTATAGTCATTCTCCCAACAGATGACGCGTCTATCTTGTATTAGACTCGCTCTGAGCAAGCCTACACCCAAATACCCCGCAGTCGGGGCTTATTCCACATTCCCCACCACCCACATTTCTCCGGTTCCCCAGCAATTGCATCCCATCCACCATCTGAACCAGTTAAAGCGCGTGTATGTTGAGCTGCTCGTTGTGCCCATTTACGCGCTGGCCTCGCTTCGCGCAGTGCGCAGCGTGCCATCACGATGACTCGCGCGAGATAGATCCAACAAATGGGGGAAAATATCATCTCTCGGTCAAGGGCTTCCTCGACAGCGTGGAGATAATTCAGCAAGCGCGTGTGATCGTTTCCCCCTCGCGTTATCCAATCATGCACTATTTCGCGGTAGAACTTGCCGATATCGTGCACTGACATCCAAATGGTGGGCCTATCCTCATCACTCCGACTGCGTTCTTTGGAAGACCGCCCACAGATTGCGCATGCGCATTTGAAGTTGTATTCGTCGAGGTATTTTTGGCGTTCGGGCCTTCTGGCGGTCGCCGCCATGATTTCCTGGAAATAGGCGATTGTCACCTCTTCTCCCTCTGGGATTGGCCTCAGCGCTCGAATTTCGCCCGAAAAAGAGGCATTATCCCATCTAAACGTCGCATTTGGGCAGCAACTGGTAAATGGCGTTGAATTATTTGGGATCGTGGGGACGAAGGGAAAATCAATACCTGTGGTTGAGGCGCGAGAAAGTTTCGAAGACGCCACATAAACAACATCGTGATTGGGCATGCCAGGGATGAGGATACCGTTTGTGCCTATGATACCCTTGACGTCATCTGGGTCTGTTGACTTGCAGTTGTACAGTGCTAAGATCGCCGTGCGCTGGTTGGGGGTCATCATGGCCATCGCGGTCCTTGCAATCTGTTGAGTGTCAAGGAAAGTGCGTGGCACTATGTAGAGAGCTCGCTCGCGCGCCACAAGCTCGCCACGGGGAACGGCACGCGCTGCCACGCAACCTTTGCCTTTTCCTCGCACGTCCGTGACTCGAAGACAGCTGGTCTCGCTCTTGTCAATGCGGGGATAGTCAGTCTCTGGCCAGTTATACCCGACTAGCTTGGGGAGGACGCATGTCGTGGCACCTTCCCCAGCCCAGGCGGGAATTAGTGCCAAGACGACGTCCCCTGGTTTTCGTATATGCGTCGTTAGCCACGCCGCGGCGGCACTTTCATTATTAATTTTTACTGCCGAAACGTTTGGGGGTACCTCCGGGATGGGCAAACCACCTGGAGGAAGGTCAACCTCCGGTGGTGACAAGCCAGCCAAACGCCATTGTTCAAAAATGGGGAACCTGGGCATGCCGATATCGAGGAGTTTCTCCGCCATAGTGGAAGACTGGTGATTCTGGCCAGATGTCGCCGAAGTCATGTTCCGTAAAACTCGCGATGATTGTGATATTGTGGGTTGTTCAATTGGGGAATATTATAGAGAGCCCCAGTCATTCTTCCAACAGTTTTTAAGTATCATTTGGTATGTGGCAGTTCAATATGTGGTAGTTGGTCCTCGAACATCGAACACAAAACAAAAATAATTTGGTTTTGACATTGTGACGGAGGTTTGGTAGCCGCACAGTACACTGCAAACGAGCCACATTCACACACATTACACACAGCACACAGTTCGGACGGTGGACGTCAATGCGTCATCGTCAGGTGATGCGTTTACTCATGTTGCACGCTTGAGCTATTATAATTCAATTAATTTAATTCAATCAAAGTCAAGGCAGAACTAAATCACGGTAACTTAGGTACACCTTCGTAATCGAGGTTCAGATTGGATTGGATTGGATTGAATGAGATTGATGTTTAACTTTAGAGATAAGTAAACACAAGTTGGGTGATAGAAATCCCCCCTCCCCCTCGTATCATTAGTGGCAGTGGCAGTGGCAACTACTCCTAAGGACATTTGTCTTGCACGCAACGCAAGAATAACACGAACCTACGTAAAGTACAAGATACGGACCGCAAGTTTTTGAACGTGGTTGTGGAATTATATTTTATTGGGGGAGGGGAGGGCGCCAGTCGATTGATGGTTTCCAGAAAGAAGGGGTGTGGAAGAAAGAGCAAGATGGGAAATGGAGAAGGATGAGGAGTAGAATAGAAGGGGAGGGGAGGCCTCATGAGGAAGAGACGCTCGCCCTCTGTCACCCTCTTTCATCATCTCTTCATCATCTCTTCATCAACTCTTCATCATTTAGATCTCATCTCTAATGGGTGTGTAGAGATGGAAGCAAGATCACCCGCATGTCCGCGTGCACGCGCTGATATCGGACAATGGTGGCAGCAGGGGGGACGGAGATGGAGAAGGAGATGTGTAGTTGAAAAACTTGCTTTTTTTAATTTATTTATTATGGTATATATGTCCTGACCTCCCAACTCTGCTCAGCTGGAGACGACGGGTAGTGAGAGCGAGAAAGAGAAGGAGGAGACGGTGCCCGAGAATGAGATAATAAAAAGAAAGGGTGGGAGACTGGGACCTTTTGAATTGATCCCGATTCAGCTTGGTGTCCCCAGTAGAATTGTGACATGCCGGCACATCAATCAATGTAGTACGCAGGAGTAATGGAAAAAAGAAGCAAGCAAACCCGTATCAATCTGTTTCTCTACGAAACTTCTATCAAACGACTGAGCCATGCCTTAATGTTCCTTTCTCCTTAAGTCAACATTCACCATTTTTACAAATATCGAATCTATCTAATCTAAAAAATACAGTGTGAATTCATAGAACAAGGTAACCACAGAAAAAATAAAACAAAAAACAAAAAAACAAAAAAAAGGCAAGATCGCAGCGCCTCCTCAACGACCACTAGTCTTGGCTCTAGCACCCCACCATATGGTCTGTTCAGGAACTCTCGCGACAGCCTCCCAACCGCCGTCCGTGCCTGTTGCAGCGCGTGTATACGACGCGGCGCATACGGCCCACCTCCGCGCCGCGACGGTATTACCGAGGGCACAATAGATCTTGACCAAGGGGCGAGCAACGGTCAGCCAACCTTCGGGCCGGACATACAGCTCCCGCTCCATCATTACGGCTTGTTCCTCCAGCGCTCCGAGGAGAGCGTCATCAGGAGCCCCCACGTCCCGCGCCCAAGCCCACACCCGCCCATCTGGAAGCTCATCGTAATGGGCCGTGAGACCCTCGAGCTGCGAGCGTCGATGGTCGCTCAGCGCACGTACCGGCGGAGCACGCATGCAAAGCTCGCACGTGCACGTGAAGCCGTAGGCATCCCGCAGACGCGCCTGTCGCGATGCGTAGCCCTCCAGTTCCGGGACGTAACACATAGTGACTTCCTCTCCACGTGCGATAGGTCGCAGTGCGCGCACCTCTGCCGCAAACATATCCTCGTTCCATCTGAACAACGCGTTCGGCGCGCAACTACCCCACACCTTTTGGTAAGCAAAAGAAAAACCCGAAGCTAGCGCAACCAAGACGGTTTTTTGAAACCCCCTGAAAAACGTACCTGTGATTGATACGGGAGATGATCGCGCCCGTTCCACCGTAAGGCGCGTCGTGTCCAGGAAGAGCCCCAATACCCCAATTGTTGGTTCGCAGGACTCCGATAACTTTATCCTCGTAGCAATTATTCAATGAAAGAAGCGCGGCCCGTGCACCCGGCGGCATAGCGCGGGCAACGGTGCGGTCAAAGTTTCCCGGGAAGGCCATCACGGTTGGGGCAATCACCAAAGGACGCTCGCGGATGATCAGTGCGCCGCGTGGAATAACGCTCGTCGAAACGCAACCCTTACCCTTCCCGGGGACGTCTACCACGCGAATGCGGCATCCTTCCGATGAGTTGATCGGAGGGTAGGGCCCTTTGGAGAGCAGCTTTTCTCGGGTCTCCGGTATAGTTATGCATGTAGTCGTGATCTCGTTTGGCTGAGTGGCTTTGGGAGGTACCTGGAAGATGACCGGCTGCGGAGAAGGCGTGCTTTCACCCGCGTTTCGGAGAATTTTGAGGAGCTCAGAGAGCCCTACACGCTCGCAGCAGCCGATATGACCATCTGGAATTGGAACGAGAGTTGGAGCCAGCGCCGCTTCTGGAGTGGGCACAGGTGATGGTTGAATGGGAGAGAGTGGCATTCTCTTCGGATATGAGGGTGTCTTCACGTTAGACAACCCAGAATGCGAACTAGGAGAATCCAAGCTAACAAGAAATCCACGGCGCATGATGGCAGTTGGTTGAAGAGATGAGTGGGATAGGCAAAGAAAACTTCCGGACTTTGAGCCTTGGGGAGGGCCATTGTCGAAACATTACTTATCAAGGAGGGCAGTGCTCCTTTGGCCGATGCCCCAAACGAAACTGATTTACGGACGCTGTCCCCAAGCATACTGCACCCAAATTGACGCCAGAGTGTTCGTGAACTCCATATTGGACAAAGAGCGCGAGTAGTTCCAAATCAGCTAGACGCTCAGCAAATCTTGAGGCACACGTCCATTCCGGTAACCCCATCTAATATTTCGTCCGGACTTCTCCTCGGCATTGCGGTCCTGGCTCCCACAATCAGGACTGCCCACACACATATACTGCTTCGAAGGTTACACCGGTGTATTGAAGGAAGACCAAGGATTGGGAAGATGTGTGATAGCCCCTGCTACGGTGGAGTAAGATAAGATCTCTCTTATATTTATACCCATGAGCACCTGTAGCAGAACAAAGAGGGGGAATCTCTCGACCCTTTCCGTTTCGCTGACTCTTGAAAAAACACGCTTTAAGCCGTGGAAGTCGCACAGTACAGTCATCTGGGATGGGAAAGACATGTCGGCTTAATGAGTTTTCCAGGACGTTTTTTGTTATTCCTATCTCCGTGCGTAGTGTCTGGGCTCCTGTATCTAGTCCCATCATTATTCTAGTCTACCAAGTCCACTGAAGTCGACCCTGTAGACTTACCTTCCAGCACTATCATGCCACTATGCAAGGATCAGCCTTAGCCGGCTTGTCTTGTTTGAAGAAGCCGCATATATTCGCGGTTCTGTCCCAGAAATTCGACACACGTGTCAAGCAGAAAACGTTTGTTTTGAACGAGTGGTGGTTAACAAGAGAAGAAGAATGAGTTGAACCTCATGTGACACGTAAATTGAAAATGATTTGGTTCAGATTACCGCTTATCTCACAGTTGCCCCTCCCCCCTCCCCCATGAAATGTATCGCTCTCACATGAGGTAGACAATGTTCGACATATACTTATTTGAAACCATTCCAACGATGGGTACACGCCACGATGGCCTGAAGAGTAAAGGTATGACCTCCTCTCACAGCCTCACAGTTCGCCGGTCAATTGTTCATACCTACACCTAGACATTCGCGATTACACCCAGAAACCTCACTGAAAAAGTGGTCAAGGAAATAGCTTTTGGAGATCTGAGTAAAACGCTGAAACACCGTTCCGCTTAGTGTCTTCCCGTCCCCGCATCCCGAAACCTCACATGCGACTTGAGGGAAAAAAAAAGTCTATCATGAAAAATATCGACCGGTTCCCCATTAATAATGAAGATCGTGGGAGGCGGGTAGTTCTTCGTCAACTCCACTTGGGCGCCGTCATCCACCTCTCTCACTCATCACATCAAATATCATTTGAACAATTCGGACCCGAAATCCCGACTCCTCCGGGTCTTATACCACGGGACACGGGACAGGAAGAGTCAGGTTAAGGAGGCAGTAATGCCCATTCCTTACTCAGCCCAGCGAGAAGGGAGAAGGAAACACTCTTGAGTTGAACATTAAGGGAACTCGGCTTACCCTTACCCTTTCATCCCTTCACTCAGATGATCGGTGGGACAACAAGAAACCAATCCCAATCTATTCGAGCGTAGGTGGAATCCATCATCCCTCCCTCCCCCTTCCTCCCCCAACCCCCCGACCGTGACATAACATAAGCAAGGAGGAAGTACAATCGCATCATAATTCCTCTCTACACATCTATGGCGGGACTATCTTTCCATGGTCCATCGTGTGGGCGCGGTTGCTGGCTCCGGGAAAACGGCTAGCCCTTTTTTCAATATCCTATGACCCTGGAGTAGCTCGGGCGTCTCAAAGGAAATTTCTCAAGTCAGTGGGTGTCCCCTCCGGATCGTGGGAGAGATCGACGTGAAGTGGGATAAGAGGCACCACCGCGTGCGTGCTCAATGTATCCTTGGCTACGGTGTTGACCCCCCGGTCACTGGGAGGAGGAAGGCTTGACCATTAATTATGCTAGATTCTTTTTCAAACAAAACAAAAGAGCCCGAACCGTCCTTGTGCTTGCTTTGTTCCGCTGGGCTTAACCGAACATCTCATCTTCATACTACATCCACAACCTGTATGAACCCGCCCACTACAAAGGAGTTAGTTCCATAACTCTCTCGAGTGGCTTTCCTTCTCTTCTCTCTCTTTCTGTACCATTGTTGGGTGTTTATACGATAGTGGTCATATTCAGAATCTAGCTGAACGCCCATTTTGGTTGTTTGTTCGGCCGTCATGGCCGGTCATTCAAAAAAATAAAAAGGAGCATCATCCGATTCACTAATTATTACTACTTGTCTTGTGCTATATCTACATTTGTTACGCTGCCATGTAAAACAAACTCGGAAAGGCGGAAGGTGATATATTTTGCTTTTAAGTGCAATGAGATGGTGGGTGGGTGGGTAGTAGTGACCTCATTGGTGGTCGTGATTCCTTGCTCTGGTTGAAGCCAAAAAAAGAAAAGAAAAGAAAAGAAAAGTATTATATACTACGGATACAAGCATCTCTCTCCTCTCCTCTCTTCTTTTATTTTCGTTCCTCGGTCCCTCTTCTCGTGCCTTTTTGTTTTTCCTCCTGCACACATACACGCACACACGCACACACACACAATCCCGCCCACCCTTACAGTAGTAACACCTGTCGTCGTCAAAGAACGAAAAGAAAGAAAGAAAGAAAGAAAGAAAAAAGAAAAGGAGTGCGTGGGTGGATGTAAAGCAGTGTCGAGAAGGAGAGAAAAAAAAACCAAAGGGGATAAAGTAAATAGCAAAAATGAAAGGAACGAAAAAAAAAGAAAAGCAATCAAGAGCTCCGCTCCGAGAGAGCTAAAATGTGTGAGAGAGAGAGATAGACAGAGAGAGAGATGGATAAAGAAGGGAAAGACGTAAACAAACATAATCGTACACCTGTCACCAACACAGGGGGGTGATAAGCCGCTAGCTAAAGCACAGATATTGCACACAGAACAGTGGGTAAATGGGTTGGATAGACACGTGAGAGAGACGGGGGAGGGGGAGTTTAACGTAAAAGCAAAAACTCAAAAAGAGTAGGAAATGTAGAGATGATGCCAGAGAGATCCGAGAGTTCAGGTGAGGGGTAAAACAGTGGTCATAAATCGCAAGTGAGGTGAGAGTGAGAGGGATGAGAATGTGGTAGGGCGCAAAGCTGTGTGGGTAATGTTTGAGAACGGAACATGAAAATGGGCCAATGTAGGAGGGTGGTGAGGTGGTGGTAGGTGGCGGTGGGTGTGAAAAGGCACGGCGCGATCTCGAATCGGATCGATTATCATTCTAGCACTTCAAAGCGGCCACGCTTGCCGTCTCGTTCGTCATCCGCATCATCTAGAGAGCGCTTCTCACTTCCGATGCTGACGCCCGCGCCAGGGCCGGCAACGTTGATAACTGGGTTCAGCGAATTATCACCATGCACGAGCCCCTGAAGAATCAACTGATACTGCTGCTGGGTCAAACCCATCCCGGCTAGAGGGTCGATCCGTCCAGGATCCTCGACGGGAGGGTTCATAGATGGCTGCACCGCAAGTGACGTTTCCGGGTCTTCCTCGATGCTTGTATCTGGTGCACCGATTGCGCGAGAAAATTTCCCCATCTGCTGGATCGCTTTGAGGTGCATCAAATGTTTCTGAAACACAGGCAATGATCATCGTCAGCCTTGTGCATGCACACAAGAAGGGTGGAAAATGTGTCCATACCTCGAGCATCTCCAGAAGACCCTCTTTCGTGAATGGTTTGGGCAAAATGTCGTTCATGCCAGAATGATAGTACGTCATTATTTCGTTCGGCTTCGAGTTGCTAGTCATAGAGATGATGGGTGTCATATGGTCGAACTGTCGAATAAGGTTCGTCGCTGACACGCCGTCTAATTTGGGCATTACAATATCCTGCAGAAGAGAAGGGAAAATGAAAAGAAAAGACGCTACTAAGCACCCACTCATGAAGGAAATGAAGGAAGAAGAAAAAACGTTACCATTAACACCAAATCATACTTTTCGAGGTTCATTTTGTTAACGGCGCCGACACCGTCTACTGCGACGTCGATCGTGCACCCAAAGACCTGCAAAAACTTGCTCGAAAGCTTCCTGCTGACCGCATCATCCTCCACCAACAAAACGCGTGGTGGTACCGCCCATCCAGGCACATACGCCGATCTCCGCACGCGCAGCATCTGCGCCGAGTTCGGGCGCGTCTCAAATGGCGTGCCGGATGGATTCGCCGACGTCGGTGAAGGATTGACCACCTCGTTCTCATCTGCACTGCCCAGTGGGAGGGGCAGCAACCCATTGAGCGAGTTCGGATCGAAAGTCCAGTTGCCATTCGCGTCGTCCTCGCCCGAGCGCGGGAGTAGGTGACCCAGAGTGAATACCTGGAGGCCCTCGTGTGCAATACTTTGAGGGCCGTACTGTGCTATTGTACCATCAACAGGCGGGTCGACTGGCATAACAAATGAGTCAGATCCCGATGGGGCACTGGGCCCATCCGCGCCCTGAGCACTCTGAGGCCTGTTACGTTGCAACTCCTCGATACGAGCCAGCGTATCCTGACGGCTTAATGGAACGTCGCCGTCAGCGGGATTTAGTTGGGGAATGAGCAACCCTGCAGCAGCTGCGAATATTTGTTGTGCGCTCCGAGGTCGCGGTGGATTACTTGAACCGGAGGAATTCGTTGTTGAGGCACTCGTCGAGGCTCCCGGCGCTCCGCTCGTACCTGGTGGCGGCGCCGAGGCAGAGGCCGAGGCCGTTCCAGTCCCAGAGACATTAGCACTAAACGACATGCCAGCGACCTCGGCCCTTCGGGAAATCTCGTTCATCTGAAAGAGCGAGGCACGAGCTACATCGGTTTCTGGGTAGGAACCCATCATTCGTTGTGCTTCCTGTGTCGGAAGGAACGGATTGGCATCCGATGTAAAGCTAGACAAGGGGTCTTCAGCTTTCGTTTTCCCTAACAGTAGGGAAGTAACGTCAGCGTTTGTGCTTTTTAGGGGGAGCAGAGGTATAAGGATACGAATTGAAATAGGGTAAAATCTTTTTTGTTACAACATACAATGCCCAACCCGAGCTAACCCATTTTCCAACATTAAAAATGATGAGATGGAAGGAGATGTAGAAAATTCATTCTTCAAAAATTCAACTGACCATTCTCCATCTGTAAAAAGTAGCTGATCAGGTTCTGCATGAGGCCATCCTGTTGTGCCATGTTCCGCTGGAAGTTCACCATCTCGGTGAGCACATTCTGGTAATTGTTCTCTAAGTGGCGAATATGGGCAGACATGTCATCTTGCGTCTGAACGAGACGCTCAACCTGTGCCTGTAACGCCTCAATAGTTACTGATGATGGTGAGGGCGAATCGCCGTGGGCACCACGCGCAGATAAAGACTTTCGAGCTGCGGGGACCTTACGTTTGATGTTCTCAAGCGCATCGCGGCGGTCGGCATGAAAGTCTGGATGCCGGAAAGTCCAGCTCTTTAGAATGGGAAGGGGTTGATGAGAAAAGACGGGCTGGTGGGTGGGGCGCAAAGCTTACATGTTCCCCAAATTGGCTGTCATCTGTGTTCTTTACCTACGGGAGTCCGGTCCGATCAGACGGCGCTTGCCGGCGGTGGGGGGGGGGAGGAGGAAAGGTGAAGTAGAGGGAAACAAGGCATACCTTGTGAAAGTCGTACTTGTTGAGCTGGCGGACGAAAGAGGCAAAGTTGGAATGTTTGAACATCCGCGGGAGGATAGACTTTGTGAACTCATTCATATCCTATCGGGGGAAATCAGGGGTTCTAATCGCATCGCTGCATGCGGATGAGACAATTGCGGACCTTGACCACAAAACAATCGCCGTTAGGGCCCCAGGATACTACCCTCTGGAACGAGGGATCCTCCAACATTCTAAGACAAGCTAAAGAAAACACTAAGGAATCTAAGAGATGAGAGCTTACTTGTAGAGCTTCTTGACGAAGTCCGATGTTGGCGGCATGTTATCCTCTGACTCCTTCTGAGATTCGGGTTGTTGTGACGGGGGCGGGGGGGGTACCGGATCATGTATCAGTGGTTTGACTTTGATCTCTTGTGAGCGTGCAGGGTAGCGCTCCTCTCGAGAGGAGGAAGTACGCTGCGCGGGCCATGGAAGTTGTGATGATGAGTTGGAGGGTAGCGGAGGAAGGGTTGGGGAAGCCGATGCGAGGGAAGGATGATAAGAGGCGGGAGGATACCTAGCAGAGAGGTTTGGAGCTAGTGCAGGGATAGGTGGTAAGGTATTCGATCTTGAGTAGGAAGAGGGGCGAGTTGGTGCAACTGGGAAGGTGGAGGGAGTTGTGCAGACTGAAACATTGGACGAGAGGAGGAATGATGCGTCTGCGGTGGAAGTCCAGAATATTGACTTGACCGGTCCATCGCTTATTTAAATAAGACCAGTCCGAGGATAGAGACGAGACGGGACAAAGACAGAAAGTCGGACAAGTTAAGTCAAGTTTTAGTTAGTTTTGCGGTGAGAGCTTGCTCGAGGAGCCGACGTTCCTCTTCTCTCACGGTGGGGGTGGGGACACGGGGCACGGGGCCATGGCCGTGAGGCACTCACACTTACACTCACACTCACACTCACACTCACACTCACTCACACAACACCACGCATACGCAAACGCATATACGCATACGCATACATACACACGCACACGTCACAACCACGCATACACCCACACCCCATTCAACTTTTTATTATATTTCTATTTATTTCTATTTATTTCCCCCTCTTCAATAGGCCGGCCTTCGAGGTTCATCAGTAAAATTTAAATATATTTTATCTTATATCTTTTGTCAGCGGTGACAGGGGTCACTATTGGGTCTACTCGGACGGCGATGCGATTGTTGCCGCAACGCCTACGATTTCGCCGTGGTCTAGACTGGTCTTTGAATGCTCCAGAACTTGATTAACAACAATTTCCTTTCCCTCGCCGCGCAACATCCACCTACTCTACTACACTTTTCCTTTTATCTTTTCTCGGCCACCAAATTTCGTACCACCATCAGTCGTAAGCCATGGCGGGGTTGCGCCTGGAGCGGCCGAGCCTGCCATTTTTGTTGTTACCCTACCTGACAACACGGAACCGATATAACAATAAAAATAAAGGATTGTCCTCAAACACATTCCATTTTGCTGAGCTGAGCCGGAAGTCGGGACGAGTAATCATATCATTATAATCGCCGCAAGGCACTGCGTCACCTTGAACCCTCACCGTCATTCATTCATATCTTACAACGCGGCGGCAGTGACGCAGCCCCAGAAGCAAGAATCACCTTTTTTGAATTATGCACATGACACTCCATCGTGTCGTGGACAACAGAAGTTCAGCCTCGTCAGCCATCACCCCATATCACTCAATTTTGATGGCCCCAGATATGGGTTCTTCCCTCCTTCCTCCCCCACCTATCCAGAACCGTCACATTTGCCCCGTGGATACGGACGAATGAATATCTGTATCGACGAAGCGCTGGCAAAGGCCAGAACGTCCCCCACTATCGTACTACTATCTGTACCCTTGAGAACAGGGCGCCTTCGAAAAAGCTTCGCCGCAGGTCCTCCGAAGGACCTCGAACACCCCCACTCTCCCTCATTGTTTGTTTGTTTGAATATCCCTTCTATCCCTTGCCTCATCACGCTCCTACTCCAGTCTGCTTGGCCCTTTATTCTTCTTTATCTCTCTGAGGGGTCCATACCCAAACGTGCCTGCTTGTTGAACACTATCAACACTCAACGTGCAACAAATCTACCAGTTCTTGGCATGATGTATGAGCACGTTACAGTTTCTCCCCCCTTTCCCCCCCCCCCTTCCCCGCCGCTCCATCTCATACAATCCCAAATAACGATTCATAGATACCAGGAACGCTAATATGTCCTGTCAGTACGTATACCTACGCAATGCGAGAACATCCGCTAGGCTTTCCGACATATATGATTGACATCGTGGAAATTTCTATAGAAAAAGTGGGTCCTGTGGCGCACAAGAAATTGGCAAGTGCACTCAACGTGTTCACACGTAAGCGAAACACGCGTCCGGGGTAGACCTTTCCGCCGGTTCGACATCGCTTGCCAATCCTGCTCAATCACACACGCGTGTGCTACTTCTGTCGATAGCGGCACCAATGTGTGGCATCACGCGCCGTCCTCTCGAGACATGAGGTCGAAAATCGCGCCCTCGCTGCAAGAGAACGGCGTAGATGACCATGTGCCTATCGCATGAGGAAGCTGGTGTTTCACGACGATACTCAGCGAAGCTCCAAGAACCCTCGCATATCTTGGGGGGGAGTCCTAAGCTTGTTTCAGAACTAAAAGTGGGGTACGATGTGGGTCCACAGGTCCCATAAGCGCTCCGACTCCCTCCCTCAGGGCAACCGGCGCACGTGTTTCGGACTGCTCACCCCTCAAGCCACACCCGTCCCCAAGGAATGTGGCAGTTGTTCAGATATTTCAGATAGAGTGCGTCAAGATTGTTCGGGTTGACCAATAAATAGCACGTGCACTTCTTCGACCCGGTTGCAAATCAGATCGCAATGGTACATCACCGGACGAGCTGAATACCGCTCATCGTTGAAACCCATGCCGAACGTCACGCCGGTGATGAAGCGGAATAAGGCGGAGCGATAAAATGCGTCAAAATACATGCCAGTAATATGATCCCCCCTCGATGAAGGGCACGGAGTTGGTGTGGGGGTGTGTGTATGCGTTTGGGGGGGATGGAGGGGACAGTTGAATAGTGCTCTCTATTGGAGAATGCAGGCGCGCCACACATGGTTACAAGTATTATCTGCTCTAATGATGCGCCTCCTTTGAAATCTGTGCTGCGTACGGGTTGCGCGGGTCATCGCGGAAACCTTCAGCTGTAGGCGAGAAAAAAAAAAGCGTGAGCTGGCAATATATTTGGACCAACCAAGCGACGCACAGCGAACAGCAATATCTTGAGCTTTGGAGACGAGGAAGTAGGTAATGCCGCTAGCAGCAAAGAATGGCCACAATGGCCGGAAAACCTGAGCATGAATCGTTAGCTTTTGAGTATCATCCAACCGAAACGAACAAGCGAGGATATATATACGAATATCTTTGAAAAAACAGTTAAACTTACAGGTGTAGGCCACTTGCGAAGACCGAAGAATGCCATATGAGTGTCGAAGAGAGATGCGATTGTTTTTTGGTGTTTTAGCTGGGTACGGTTGAGCTGGCTGGGTACGGGTTGTAAAGGTGTGACGGTCACTGACGGACTTCTCACTCGGCAGATTCTTCGCGGACTGAGCCGAACCGACTCACAAGAGGTCGGCTTTCCCCGGCCCGCTGAGTCGCAATTCTTCACCTTCACTACTGGCTACTTGTATGCTGTATGCTTTCCCTTTCAACAACAACTCCCAAATCGACCACGACGACAGCAGCGGCAGCGGCGTCGTCTTCCACTTCTTTTGCACCGGGAGTATGTGTAATTAATTAATCGGTTTGAAACTCTCTGATGAGCTTGCAGTGGAGACAATTCCCATTCTTCGACGTCGTACCTGTCAAAGACGCGCATGATCTTGCTGAGAGTCCGCACATCCTGCGAGCGGCAGCCTCCATCTCGAACGTCACATCCTCGGCATATGGAGTCATTGTCGCAGATATGCACGGGAGTGTACACGTGCTCAACAAAGAATTCGAACCCTCCTCAAGCTGGGTCGCGCATGTTGGCGGACGCGTAACCCACATGGTAGAAAGGCGCGGGTACCTTGTGACACTGGGCGTCAGCACTCCTCCTTCCTCTGCCTTACATTGAGTAATATTGACGTTAACATGTAGGAAGAAGACGGTGTCAGGAATCCTCTTCTCAAAATTTGGCATTTGGAAAAGACAGACAAAACCGGCACACCGACTTTATTACGCTCCATCAAGGTGCAGACGAGCAATCGGCCGCATCCCGTGCGCCTTTCGAACATTCTTCTTTACTCCACCATGTGCTAATAAAAATTTGTCGACAGGTCACCTCCATTGCCCTCTCTGCCGGCCTCGCGTTCCTTGCCATTGGGCTTGGTGACGGCACGGTCATTCTTTACCGGCATCTAGACCAGTCCATCCTTTCGGGTTCCACTTCTCTCACAGCCATCCCCAAACCCCGCACCGTACACGAGTCCGCCACAGAACCAGTTACGGCCCTTGGCTTTCGCGAACCGACGGACGATACGCCAGCGATGTACCTCTTCATCGCGACGACCAATCGCGTGTTGGTGTATCAAGCGTCTGGCCGCGGGAGTGGTGGTGCGGCAAGCGAGGTACATGAGGCTGGAGCGGCTCTGGGGTGTGCTGTCATGGATTGGAAGGCGCGTGACATGGTCGTTGCTCGCGAAGAGGCGATCTTTATTTGTGGCGCGGAGAATCGGGGGTCCTCGTATGCGTATGAAGGTACGTGTTAATTCATTTTCACTTGATATTGATCTGCCACTGTATGTCAACGCTGACGGCTGTACTCAGGGCCGAAGACATCAGTACACACTCATTTGAACTATCTTGTCATCGTCTCCCCGCCTTTGACAGCGAATGCGACGTCGGCCTCGGCGACCATTCGGAACTTTGCCGCCAGGAATGTGGGCGCGAGCGGCATTGAGGTTACCAAAGTTACCGTTTTCGACCTCGAGAACAAGTTTGTGGCACACAGCGAGCCATTCACCGAGGGCGTACGAGAGGTTTTCTCGCAGTGGGGAAACATATATGTTCTTTCCAATGACGGGAAACTCTCCTGTCTCCAGGAGAAACCAACTGCGACGAAACTGGATATGCTCTACCGCAGGGGATACTACGTCCTTGCGTTGGACATCGCAAAGACACAGCAGTTGGGGAAAGAAAGCGTGGCTGATATTCATCGGCAGTATGGAGATTACTTGTATGCTAAGCCGGACTATGATGCTGCCATGCAACAGTACCTTCAAACGATAGGGTATACACAACCCAGTTACGTCATCCGCAAGGTATCCCTTGTTCAATCACATCTCTTTTAAAGTGCGACGGTGACGCCCTGATCGCTGCTTAGTTTTTAGATGCACAGCGTATTCACAACCTGGTCACGTATCTGCAAGAATTACATTCGCTTGGAGTGGCCAATTCGGACCACACGACCCTCTTGCTCAACACCTACACGAAACTCAAGGACGCCGCGCGGCTCGACAGCTTCATCAAAACCGAATCGAAGCGCGGCAGCAATGACATCGATTCCGAAAGTGGTACCGATGAGCTGCCGTTTGATCTTGATACTGCGATCCGTGTGTGTCGGCAAGCTGGATACTTTGAGCACGCCGCATACCTTGCAAAAAAGTGGTCTCGGCACGAGGACTACCTTCGCATTCAGATCGAGGATACAGGAAATTTCAACGACGCATTGGTGTATCTGCGGCAACTAGGGCCGGAGGCCGTAAGTACAACTACTCTTTCGACAAGCGCTTGTGATTTTGTGATTGCTCAAATGCCGTCCTAGACGGAGCACGGCCTTGCACGATACGGCCGCGCTATGGTAGCGGCACTACCTGACGAGACTACCCAGCTTCTCATAGAGATTTGTTCCGGTACAGACCCACTCGCCTCCGAGCCAGACACGCTACCAACACCTTCCAAGCCTACTGGCGGTGGCTCGTACCTCTCATACTTGGCTCTTCGTGGGCCTGCATCTGCACCAACGATCGCACCCGCGTCGCCAGTCTCTACCACAGACCATGTCGCATCCTCCGCCGCTTCGTCTCGGACTGCGCGTCAGAATGATCGCAGCTTGCGACGCGACGCGACTGTTGACGGTTCCCGCGCACCCTCACCACCATCTACTGTACGCGCAGCTCCTCCGCCTCCGCCCGTCAAGCGCCCCTCTCCGCGGTTGTACTTTGCCAACTTTGTCGGACATCGCGAGCACCTCGTCCTCTTCCTTGAAGCCGTCGCATTTCGGCGCTGGGGCCAGAGCCTCGATGGACCGAAAGAAAGCACCGTCGGTGGCAACGCAGGGGCCGAAGACAGCGCCGAAGCGGCAGACCAACAGGCCGTATGGAACACGCTCCTCGAGCTATACCTTACCCTCGCTTCTGCGACGAGCGATAGTGCGCGCCGTGACGCGCTACGAGACAAGGCGCTGCGACTTCTGCGCGCGTCCGATTGGCTACTGTATGACCCGACGCACGCGCTGATCCTCTGCGCGACGCGATCTTTCACGCCCGGGCTCGTGCTGTTATGGGAGCGTCTGGGAATGCACGAGGACGTCCTCAGATTTTGGATGGAGCAGGACCGACGGGGAGCGGAGGGCGCCGGAACGGAGGTGATGCGCTGTTTGGCGCAGTATGGTGGAGCGGCGCCGCAGTTGTACAAACTCGCGTTACGCTTCTTTACGTCCGCGCCCGAGTTGATGGCTCGGCATTCGCAGGATCTCGGTGAGGTGTTACGCGTGATTGAGGAAAGGGCGATTATGCCGCCGCTCGCCGTCGTGCAGGCGCTCAGTCGGAACGACGTGGCAAGCGTTGGATTGGTAAAGGATTGGCTGCTCGCGCGTATACGGACGGCGCGCGAGGAGGTGCATACGGTGCGTGATTTCTGGAACTTATATTGGTAGGATGAGGAAGGATGACGGAGGGAAATCACACGTTTATGTGTGTGTGGGTGCAATCATGTAAACAGGACGAGCAACTCACGGCGTCGTATCGGCTCGAGACTACCACGAAACTCAAGCAGGTCGAGGAACTCTCCGACCCGGATCATCCGCGATTATTCCATGCCACGCAATGTTCACAGTGTGGTGGCCACCTGGATCTTCCTAGCATTCACTTCATGTGTAATCACAGCTTCCACCAACGGTCAGTACTTGCACACACTCTTTCCCTTTTTTTCTATCGTAAGCTTACCGTCTCTCTCTCTCTCTCTCTCTTTCTTTCTTTGGATGGTGGGTTGCAGGTGCTTGGGTGATCACGATACGGAGTGTCCACTTTGCGTACGCGCGCATGGAGTCATACAAGAAATCCGTCGCAACAACGAGCAACTTGCCGATCAGCACGACCTTTTCTTGTCAGACGTCAAGGAGAACGGGTTCCGTGCCGTCGCAGCGGCGTTCGGCCGAGGGGTGCTAAATCGCCCGAGAATAGGAGACGCGGCGACATAGGTGAACCCTCGCTACGTACACTGTATTCTCTATTTGCCACCCACCTTCTGATATTTACCTTACCTTTGTATCCATACCCACCCTTGGAATTTCGGCACAGTTTGATTTATCTTATCTCGTAGGTTGCACACACACACAGAAACATATAGTATAAAAACCTGCACGGGAGCGGGGGATATGGTACATCGCATTACATGATAACAGTGCCAGCCTGACAGGTTCTCTAGTATAGCACTTTACTCAGTCTCTGAATGCTGTTCAGTAACACATCGCCCTTGCGAATCACCGTCTCCGTCTGTGCGTTCTTGAGTGCAGGCCGATTTGTCTCTACGATGCCGTTTACGCGGTCGATGGATGCATGTAGCCGCGCAGAAGCAATAAACCGCGACAATTCGCTATGACAAGTTCATCAGCTACAGCTATAGTTGACGTAGGGCTGGTTTTTATGACACGCACTTGTCGACAAAGTCAACCGTCACCCCAAACGCATGCGCGAGTGACTCCAGCGTGAGCGAGGAGTACGATTGCAATAATTGTGCGTAGGCGAGGATGCGCATCTCGCGGACGTAGAATCGCGCGTGAGGTGCTAGGAGGCGTGAGGGGAGAAGGTGGGTCTGTTCGAGCGTGGCTAAAAAAAATGCACGTCCGGGCTATCAGAGCTACACGGCAAATATTTTGGATTTAAATGACGATGGTGTGGCTCACTCACCAAGAGCGACGAAAAACTTGTCGTAATGACAATCATAAAGGTTTTTGGTGGTATCCGCGAGGGTTGGTAGCTCTGGCAAGGCGCTGATGACTTCTGGTGCGCTGATAATCTGCCGCCAAATTGCTGTCAGTTGTCCTCCTACAAGTAACTCAGATCATGGCTGAAGAGGTGTCCAGACCTTCTTCTTGAGATCAACGCGGTTCAACGTGAGCGTCCCCGAAATTACGGTGAGCGATACAAAGTCATTGTAGGAGAGCAATTCCGTTGCGGTGAATGTTGAAAGGGCATCTATGAGGAGCGCACTTGCGGGTTTGAACTGGCGGATGGAAAGCAAATGAAGACCGCGATAGACTTTGAGGCGATTGCGACGATCCCAGTCACCTCCCTTCTCGACGAACTCGTCCGCTTTCGCGAGGTTGGTGGTGATAAGTTGGTTGTCACCAAAGAAGAAGCCGATGCGGACCAGCGTGAGGACGATGTCTATTCGCGAACCAAGCCCAGCGGTCTTTTCAAGTGCGACCTGTTGAGCTTCGATCGCTTTTTCCTGCACACCCATGATAAGAAAAACAAAAACAAAGAAAGGTGCATGGAAAAAACTGTACCTTCTCCCCAATGCGCGTGAGGTAGCTTGCCTTAACCCGCAACGCGTCGGCGATATCACTCTCTCCTTCGGTCTCCTCCGCCTCCTTTAGAACCTTGTCTAACCGCTCCAACTCTGCAGCATTTTCCTTCTCCAACGTTTCCAACAACGCTTGATCCAAAGGGAGAACACCCGCAGCGACAACAAGACGATAATAAGGTGTCATCTGGTCGGCTTTGATACCTTGAAGCAACGCTGGTCGAGCGCTAGCGTGAAGATGAGAGAGAGATGGCTGCTGAAGTACGAAGCATTCCTGTGGTAATGCAAGGTTGGGAAATGGGAGAACGGTTTCTTCTGCCATAGCCTTGAAGAAAGATGTGATGCGTTAGTGTGTTGGTGGTTAATGTAATATGCTAATCTCGACACGACGCGTGTATGCATAACCCCTAACCTTAACCTTAATACATACTATTGATTGGTTGGATTGGGTGAAACGCGTCAGCGTCAGCTTCAGCTCATTGCAATCGCGTCCTTCTTCACTTTAAAAAATATGTCTTCCACATCAGTTCTACTTGCAGAAGCTGAAGCCTTTGGTGTTGATAATACAGAAGAACGAGAAGCGATATACAGGCAGATCCTCGAAACATCAAAATCGACCGTGAATCCCGATCAGCTTCGAGATCAGGAAACTGCCTTGGTTAAACTCGGAGAATTGTACAGGGACCAAAAGTGAAGGCGCAGCGCGTCCTCTTATGCCCAGCTTAACACGTATCTTTATTTAGGAATGCTCAAGGGCTTGCAGAGGTTGTGACAATATCACGCTCCTTCTTATCCTCGACAGCCAAGGCAAAGACGGCTAAACTCAGTGCTGCGTTTTCAACTCCTTTACATGTCCATATTTCTGACTACCATGTTTCCGCAGTTCGGAATCTATTATCTCTATTCAATGGCATCCCTAATAGTCAACAAACTCAGATTTCAGTCCTGAATGACAACATTGACTGGGCAAAACGAGAGAAGCGCATATTTTTAAAACAAAGCCTTGAAACTCGGCTCATCAGCTTGTGAGTCTAGCCTACGTCACTCTTAGCTTACAGCTTAATCCAATTGTCGCCACAAGGCAATTGGAAACTCAGCAACACAAACCCGCATTAGCGCTAATCGAGACGCTCTTGACTGAGTTAAGGAGACTAGACGATAAGATGATCCTCACGGAGGTCCATCTTCTCGAATCGCGTGTGTACCGCGGAATTGGTAACCTTGCCAAGGCCAAGGTGCAACTCTCTTCCCTATCTCTCTCTAGCCTTTTGTGTCATCTAAATGTCAAACTCGTAGTCCTCCCTAACCTCCGCGCGCACTGCCGCCAACTCAATATACTGCCCACCCCAACTCCAAGCTGCCCTGGACTTGCAATCTGGAGTTCTTCATGCGGAGGATAAGGATTACACAACCGCTTACTCTTACTTCTTTGAGACATTCGAGAACTTGAGCTCCCAAGACGATCCATCCGCGCTTGGTGCACTCAAATACATGCTCTTGTGCAAGGTGATGCTTAACCTTGTGCGTTGTTTTCCTTCTGTTGGTCTCCTCCGTGTGCCCCGATTGCTCACGATAGCGGGATCATCATGTCAGCCGGAAGACGTAAACTCTCTCTTGTCGATTAAGCTCGCTCTCAAATACGCGCAACTGCGTGACGTTGAGAGCATGCGCGCTGTTGCACGTGCTCATCAAACGCGTGACCTTGCCGCATTCGAACAGACGCTGCGAGACTACCGCGAGGAGCTGTCGTCGGACCCGACAATTCGTTCGCACCTTGCAGCGCTATATGACACCTTACTCGAGCAGAACCTCCTACGTATCGTCGAGCCTTATTCAGTCGTTGAAATCGAATACGTCGCGCAGCAAGTTGGACAGGGACGACAAGACGTTGAAGCAAAGTAAGTTTCCTTCCCTTGCGTTTTTTTTTGTTCTAGCTGATCCTCCCTCTCGCGGAATAGATTGTCTCAGATGATTTTAGACAAAGTCTTCCATGGTGTTCTGGACCAAGGACGTGGATGCCTGCTGGTATTTGATGAGGCAGAGACAGACGTATGTTGATGGGCCGGCTTATTTCTATCATCGGTGGTTGACGTCGACCTTGTAGGATACTTACGGCGCTGCGATCGAGACGCTCGAAGAAGTAAGCAAGGTCGTAGATTCGTTGTATGCTCAGGTGCGTTATACCTTGTACTATCCACGATCTTCGCTAATGCCCTCTGTGGGACAGTCGGTAAAGATAGCATAGCGTAGACTATGTCTGTGCACTTATATACACTATTTTTTTTTTTGCTTCTCTGCGATCGTATGGGGGATACCAGGCTTTCTGGAGTTTGCGATTCGCCTTCGCCTAGGGCATATCAATGGTTCATGGTTCAATTTAAACGCTCCCTGCGTCTGGGCACATACTTTGACTATGGCCCTACACCCTGCCGAAATGAATCTGCAATGAGCATGAGAAACTGTATGCAAGTGCGAGGATGAGAAGGTGGGCACTCCAGTGTGTACGCAGGGACTCGTACCTTCCAGCTGGAATAAAACCTCGACACGTTGCTATTGTGTCAGCTTGGAGGGGTCCGTCTTTCATTCTCTTACTGTCTCGACAGTCCGGCAGATAGCTCCCTTCGCAAATGACATAGAACATGCCGGACACGAGCTCTGCTCCTTGCATGCGTTGCAGTACCCGAGCCAAGCCAATGATGCTAATGCTAACGAAGGTTAGGTCACTGGCCGGGACATTGGCGATCGTCGTTGGTCAATTCCCCGTCTGTCCTCACATATATACTTACTCACGCTCACACGAGTACATCTTCGCTTTTGCGGTCCAAGTGCCGGGTAGCGGCGGCGGGGTGGCCCTAGGAATGCCGGTCAAGCTGGTCGAGGTCGAAAGCCAGGAAATGCGTAGTGCCAGATAGGAAACTTGGTGTAAGTATAGCGCAATATGGTAATAACGAAAGGAACGCCGAGTCTACGTTTCCTCCGGGCTACATAATTCATACCGTGTGGGTAATTCATTCTTGGCGTCGTAAGCATTTCCTTCCCCTCCCCTTCACACCACACCTCTCTCTCTCACACTTCACACACATAGCGCCGCCATACGCTCTCTGAATGCAGAACTTTAAGCCTGTGTCAATTTCCGCGCCGCCTACGGACCAAGTGTAGGGGGAGTAGCTTCTGTGTTTACCTCTACAAAACGATCCAGTGTCATAATTGGTAAGACAGCCTCGGAACGCGGTTCAAAAACAGTTGGGAATGGGCTTCGTCACGCAGCCGCCAACGTCATCGCTATTTCCGATGGGTGGAAGACGTCGTGGAAAGTTGAGGCGGTGCCCAATTATCTGAAGTACGCAAGGCTCTCCGCAGTAGCTTGCTCTAGAATGTGGTGACCGTACTGTTCATTTCCCGACGCGAAGATGAGAGGTGGGGCCGGGGGAGATGTACCAGTATATGGAGCAAGGACGTCGATGACAATGAGGGAGGGAGGGGGGGGGGCGCTTGTTATTTTATGGGGGGATCGGGACGATGGGGAGTCATGGCGCCACCCCAGGGAAAGTAGGAAAGGAGATGGGAGAGGGTTCAAAAGTCGAACCAAACCGTAGAAATGGCCAGGGAACAAGTGCTCTAGTTGGGTTATGACTTAGAAGGAGGCCACGCAACCCTTTCCTCTGTCTTTTTTCTTTTCTTGGTGTCGGGGTCCAGGGGTATGCATGAGTTGCAAAAATATGTCCTCCCCCTCTCCCTCGAGCGGTTTTCCGGCCTCCCCAACGAGAAGGCGTGGGTAAGCTAGACAAAAAGAAAGCACCCTGATTGTTCACAGCGTTGCCTCAGGGACTCGGGGACCCATGAAGAGAACGAGTTCGGGCGATTACTCCTCAGCCGCCGTGTTTACTTAAACACCGTCTCGCTACTGGCACCCGCCACTACACGACGGTTGACATGCACGGCTGGGTGGCAGGATTTCTGCGCTGGTTTAAATGATGGTAGAGCCGGAAAGACTAGTACAAAACCCTAGTGGTGATTGAGGAGACTCCACGGGACAGAGCTGGGCGTCCAGGCACGCGATGTGATGGCACGCTAGGACATCTGCTAGTCTATATATACGAAGCCTCA
This sequence comes from Multifurca ochricompacta, assembly GCA_022496185.1. Taxonomy (NCBI): domain Eukaryota; kingdom Fungi; phylum Basidiomycota; class Agaricomycetes; order Russulales; family Russulaceae; genus Multifurca; species Multifurca ochricompacta. Next base: position 78,489 of record WTXG01000003.1, on the reverse strand, counting down.
GACAGACTCACCTGGGACCAGGATTATGATTCTTGACTGCTACCGTTGGAACGCAGTGCGTTATTCACTACTTGTGCTTCCATCGTCTGTAACCGCAGCATCTTCTGGAATGTTCACCACTCTCCTTGGAGGGTCCCTCCATTGGCAACTCTGCTCTGTGCTCTGTGATAAAAGGGGGTAAGGGCTTGCTGTAGTTAATGTTAATCCCGTTCGTTTGTCATACGCGACATTACGATTCCCGTACATCTGTCGCTGTATGACATCTTCCAGACTGTAGGGATACTCAAAATGTCCCAAACCTTTGCAGCGCCCAATCACCACTTTTGCTTACCCCCAAGTGAGCAACCAACCAACCAACCATCCATCCATCCATTAGCTCTGGTCCTTCCAGTAATGCGTGGTGCAATAGTTGCTGGGTATGGCAATACGTCAGTAAGTACTTCCCACCTATGGTCCTTCATTTTGAGGAGCAGTCCATGCTGCATCCGTGTTCGCCGTCTCGCAGATCGGCCCCGATCTGGAGATTTAGCACCACGCACCACAGTGAGGTTCTGGCGTGCAAGCGAGGGTCCGCCCCCGAGCGTACTATGCTGACTGTTCTGATTTGGAAGGCGTTCGGCCACTGCCCGAACCTGATGACGAGATACTATAAGAACCTTCGGTCGAGAACTTGTGCGCGTGTGCTACTATTTATGTTTCAGGCCCAGCCTCGCAGCAAAAAGCCAAGTCGCATGATGTAGACTGTATTATAGCGGTTGGTGTGGGTTGGTATTATTAGCCATACCACGCAGCCCGAGTCCGAGCAGTCACGGCGAGTATTTTGCCGACTGGGGTACAATGTCAGTGTTGGCTGAAAAATAACATATGAGGACGCTACTGACGACTTAGCTCGTAACTAGACCTTTGTCCTGATCGTTTTCCTTCAAGCTCAAGTTCCCGTCAATTACCACAGTGGAATGACCTTGTTGTACTGTGCCCTGGACCAGCCTCTCTCTGCGTCCGTCCTTGAGTTACAGTACATTTGCCTTATGCCTTTCGTATGGTGGCGAGCTTGGTCAGGAAAAGCAATGCGGCAATGTATGTCACCCTACCGCCGGGGATGCTGGGTTGTCGATCATTTCATCACAAGATGGTCGACAGTTTTTGGGGCTATACTGTTAGCCAATCTTGACCTATTTGTTTTCGAACCTTCTGGCCTTAAAGAAAGTGGGCGGTAGGGTACAATATGGACGAGTTAACCAAGATATTTTTGCTAGGGAAGGGTGCTATTGATGGTTCGATGACCGGAAGCGCGCATGGTGAAATTCTGACGCTCCGCCTCGCAAACTTGGGCTAACAGCCTCGAAGACTTTGTGCAGTGCAGGCACTTCAGCTGACCCCGGACGGGCAGGTGGCATGCGCGTGTTTGACTCACTCATTCAACGGATGGAGGCTATCGACTTTTCTTTTTCTTTTTCTTCCTCCGCTGTTTGCTCTTTTGCGCCCTTTGCCCACAATCTTTTCCTTTTCTTGTCTTTTTTGTTCTCTCACTCTTTCAAAAGGGCCATCAACGTCATATCACTCGCTCATTCGGCTCTCTTCTCCTCGCCTCGATACCCATGTCTTCCCCATCAAGCCCTTCCCCTTCAAAGACGTCTGATAATATGCGCTTGCCGGCATATCGTGCCTCGTACCTGAGTCGATATCATCCATACCCCCGCACTCGTGCCCCTATGCGTGAAGTCGTCATGGTGTGTTGGGGTTTCTCGGGCTTGCTCTGTCTCTCTGCCTCCTCGAATCGCTGACCTCCTCCCTCACATATAGTATATGGCAGAGACCGGACCCTCTGAGGATGGCGGCGTGGCGGAGAACGTCAGGTTGTGAGTGAATGTCCCATCCAGGCTCGCGTCCCGACTTACACCAAGTTCATCTAGGGTAGCACGTCAGTGTTGATAGGGCGGCAGGATGGAATGGAAGGAGACAGTAATCGAGGGCGCTCATGGCTCTGCTTAGTAGAAGACATGGATGACCTATGGACAGAAGTCTACACCTTTCCCCTCGCTGGCGGACATGATGATAAGCATCAGCGACAGCGGAAGTGACTTTAACGGCGTATATTGGCAACTCTTGAATCTTCCCTATTTCATGAAAGTGTTCGGAATTCGCCGTCCACCCTGACAGTTGTTACTCGTCTGATTTCCCAGCTGGGGCAAGTGTAGCGTCTATGTGTCAGAGAGGCCTCCAACAACCTACCACCCTCGTTCGGATCATTGTTCCTTGTTCTTGGATTCCTTGCTGTGAGTCGACTGCCTTTTATCTCTACGCTCACCATCCTTCCCGCCCGGTACGTCAGTATCCTCCCCGGGCGCTTATTTGACACCACACGCTGACAAAGGTCCGCTATACAATAGCAATAGTAAATTGTAACTATTCTGTAACAGATCAATGTTCAAACATCAGGGTCGGATTTTCCATGCGACTCGGTTAGTAGCAACTGAGTCGTTGATGCAAGTGACTTGCTTACTTGTCACCACTTGCCGTACGTTATGTTGATCTGCATGTCCTCAATAACCAACGGTGTGAAGACATTAGTGTGACGATTGCCTCGTCATTCCCATGGCAAGACTGCTACGCCTAAAGAAGCCTTGGACAACATGATACACCAGGTTCCACAAAGTTGAAGTTGTGCGGTCCTGACAACCTGTGATGTGTGAGACCCATGCCAGAGACGAGCTAATCAACCCCTAGTCTCGTGTAATTCCCAAATACTTCACCACTAGCTAAAAACAATATGACCTTCATCCCACAGTACGAAGTGCCGCGTCCCCCCCCTCCCCCCCCTCCCCCTCCCAGAATTATTTAGTCGTCTGGGTAAGAATATATAGAATTACAAGAAAAGAGAGAAGAGAATGCGAGCCAGACGTCACGAGGAGAGATAGAGTTTCGTGAGCAAAGCGTCATACATAAATGATGTCATAACGCGACTCTGTTCGAAAAAAACGAGGCTGGCGCGCGCACGATATCGGGGCTAAGGGATAGTATAAGGCGTTCTACGAAACATCAGCAGATCGTCCGACAGAATGAGGGTCGAGGGTGATCAGCTCGGCAGCGCTTTAATGGTAAATGGCATTGGCGGGTTCGTTGAGTTCTCGCGGAACTGCCACGGCGCGGTTACAAAACTCTTATACTCTTATCCAGTGTCGCGTGCCTGACCTCCATTGCAACACCCATCACTCTCGTCCGTCACCTTCAACGACGGGTAGAACGAGGAAGTTATCGTTTAGCGCTTCACTTGTAAGGAAATCATCTCGCCTGAGCATTTGCTCTCAGTAGTGGGGTCACCCTCAATCCCGCCGCGCCGCGCAAAAAAAAAATACATTATATTATGAGCTTGACTCTGACAGTCGGACTTTCTGGACCACCTCAATTTAAGGTCAGCCACCAGATTGACACATATGCTTTTTGAAGGAAGACAGCCTCTCGAGCGAGGGGGGCCGATATTGACCAAACCAGCAAACGTACTTACAGCATGGCGTTCTCGAGAGTGGGTCCGGAGAACTGGGTCTATTTTCAGGGCGGACGTTGACATTGTTGTTATTCGACCCATACAGTACATCACATTCCATCTTCATGGCGACGTTCGAAAGTATCTGCGCGTCGCCGCACATCCTTCTCTGTGTCACCTTTGTTTTCCCATCTAAACCGCCAAGTATAGACGATTGAACTCCACAGTGGCTGGGTTCAAAAGGTTTCTGAAAGGCTCCCAAGAAGATGTATTTCGACACCTGACAATCGGACTCGGACAAGTGGCGTTCCTCTCACTGGGCCGTGGCTCTTGGTTCAAATAGATTTCTATTAGGCGAGAAATCCAAAAGAATACGTACTAGTACCCCACCTTGAGGGTGAGTATCCTCAGCTTTTTTGCTTGTCACTGATGTCGTGTAAGAATTGCTCATGTTTGGGTCAGTGCCACGATTGACAATACACGGCTACGAATAACGACATACGAGCCCCAGGTAGGAAGTAGGGTCTGACTGACACACAATAATAAGCGAGGACTTACTAACGCTCACCGGCTAAAGAATTTTTCATAGCAACTCACTTCCTGTGAGGCGATGAGCAAACGTAATGTATGTCATATTTCTGCTACAACTTCAACTCCCCGGCAGCTTGAAAATCAGTAAATACAGTTTGGTAGATGTTCAGCCTCTTCTACTTGGCTACCAGAAATGAAATTATTCATGGGTTGATGATAAGTGTGATTCATGGCAGCTGAAAATTGGCGCGCGATTGGGGAAAACGAAGTAGGAGTAGGTCGTGAATGGGGCACGAAAGCAAAGAAGCCCGTTCCAAGATATCAGGTGCCAAAAATCATTGCTGGACTAAGAACCACCGAAAATGGGGCGGAGAAGATAGCGAAGAATTCCACCAGCCTTCGCTGACTGCTTTGGGAATATCTTCTTATGCTTTTTGGAATACTTGGAAAGGGCTTTGATTGTGGGAAATAGTGTCAGTCTGTCGGCGTGGTAGACTAAATCGACCAGATTGACGTGCTTTGACTTGACGGCCTGTAAGGGAAAGCGAGCAGGGTGTTCAAAACCGAGATATAGACACTCTCGATCGACTGATGTACGCACCTTTCGGCAGGCTGTAATGTCTTCGGGGACGGGATCAATCCTGAGAACGTGGCACAAAGCCTGCCAGTGGTCGACGTTGTTGACGTCGGTGCCATACGCGGCGTTGAAGTCCTCGGCCAGTGCATCGGCAAATCGTTCGCGAGCTTCAATATACTCCTCATTGTTGTTCCCCCAGTGATTGAGTTGCTTCAGTCTTATAAATTCCCTTGTCGGTGGAGCGTCCACGTTAAGCGTAAAGTTTGCGTATAACAAGAAAAACTGGGCTACACGAGACATCGAGCGATGATAGGGGCCAAGTTCGTTTTTTTGGTGTTTAAATTTAATTTTTTTTTTGATACTATTACTAATTATCAAAGCACCCAGCCGCCTGCCATACTGCTGCCCACCCGTCACACGCAAGCAGAGAGTAAGCAGAGAGTATACATACGCACGTGAATGACGAATGTGTGTGCATTGGGCAGGCCTAGGCCTCGCATCGCGTGATGAATAGTAGGCGCCGTCAGAGACAATAACAGGTTGATGGGCCGGGCCAAATAGCGCGAAATCGCCTGAAGAGTAACAAAAGCACGAGAGGATCACAAGAGGAGAAATATTTGAGGGTCCCAGGGTAAAGGGTTCTACTAATGAATGGAGGATAGAGTCAGTGTGTATCAGGGTCATATCACTCGACGATAACAAGGAGCAGGCCATGACGTCACGTCACCTATGCGAGCGAGGCATATGAATACAGGCCGATTATCGTGGGTGGGGCCTTGAAAATATGCCACAGTGGATGTAATTCACCAAGAACCAAAGTGTGACCATCAGTTATTGTATAGTATTCTTAGTATTTTGAAGTTATTCTTTGACGGGTAAGCTCTGCTCCTTGGCAAGGATATTGGCGTAAAACACCTCCGCCAGCTCTCGTAAATTCTGTCAGTGGTTGGCTACAACGTAACTACCATGTCCCAAGAGCTGCAGTGCCGCATGGCCATAGTGGAGTGCCAAACGTCATCAACCTCGCCGAACTATCCCGCAGTATTCCGGGTGGAAAGGAAGGCGAATTCAGAAGGAGAGGAAGCCGAGACCACGCGACATCGGATGGTGCGGTGTTCGCTCTTTTCTTTTTTTGATTGACTTGTATTTCTGTCTCCCACTATCGGGGAAGCCATGTTAGGGTAGCGCATGCAGCATCTGAGAAGTTCCCATGAATTTCGATTGGGGTACACCGTAATGAAGAGAGATATATGAGAATAGCTTCAACAAAGTCTGGTAAATGGGTAGAACAACGAGAAATGATGACCAACTCGCACTGGACAGCATTCGTCGGAGGTCGAATTGTGAGTGTGAATGGGCCCGTATTATTCTAATCCTAAGCTTACGGAAAACTCGAAGGTAGTATACTCGTGGCAGATACCTGCAAGCGCGTACAGTACAGCGCAAAGTTGAGGCTCCCAATGGAAGGGAAAATGTGACGCCAGCGGGGGTAGGTACTACAATAGGAGAAGTCTGCCGTGATCCTATCCTGTCCGCTTTACAGCTTTACAGCTTACAGCCAAGCCAAGAGACAAGCTTGCATCCATTTCTTCAAAAATGCCTCCACTTCCAATCTTTGTCCCACATCTCGATTTTTTCTTCTATATTCCTATTGAAGATAGCACCACTGCTGTCGATGTCTTATATTCTGTCTGGGAAAGGCTCAGGGTCAATCTGGATAAACGGAAGATTTGCTACTCTCAGCTTTCCCTCCGCTCCCTGGTTCGTGACCTTTATGTGCCACCGTGAAATCATAGAAATAATTCTTTACAGCCACATCTCATTGACATCAGACCATCCCAGACTCTTGCCCAGCGGATGGAGCACGATCTACAGGCATTAGAATTCATCGAGCTCGATAATAAGGTGACTCTCTGGTCGAACACAGAGACCGTACAACTCGTACTTTACATTGAACCTGGTAAGCCCCAATCAATCAAAGGTCATTATTTTTTTACGAGAATAACGCTCACGCATTCCGTCAGAGAAGCCACCCCAAGAAATAAGAGAAATCAAACAAGGAACGTTCCTATCAGGACCTTTCGTCAAGGGTGCGCCATCTATCACTGCACAATCTGATTTCGTGCGTAGCGTGCAAACAAACCCCGATAAACGTATTGCCAATGACCGCCCAAATGTTGACACCCATCTTCCCCCCAATCTCCCTCATGTATCATGGGTTTGGGCACTTCCTGGACTGCGCCCACAGCGATTCCACCGATTTGGGGCCTATCGCAAACAAGCCCGAGTTTGAAAGCGCCGTCAATAGATTTATCAGTAAGATGTCCATGTATTATGATTCAGAATGGGACCGCACGTCCTGTGCCGGCAACTGCCTCGATGATATTTTTGGTTCTTGTTTCGCGACACGACCGGACTACCTGATGAGACGAGATGTCGACCACGACTCTAACCATACAGGTCATAGTCATGATCAAGAATGAGCTGGAAACCACCAACTGTGATGCATCGATAAAACTTGCTGCGTACTACTCCCAGTTACTCAATGCAAATACGTCATCAGAGCTGCGACAGCGTTTCCTTTTCCCTGCACTTGGTATTGTAGTGGTCGGTGGGTGTCAAACCTTCTGCAAACGATTCCACTGTGGACTAATCTCTTTATAGGTGCACACATCGGGTTTAATGCTCTGGCATTTACTACATAGACACGGCTAGTGCCATTAATGCCGCTCCTTCCCATGGCAATAGAGACCGGGAACAGATATGCCAAACAGAACCTGCTGAAGGCATTTAAAGCTGCTTGCCTTCTTCACACTTTTGTCAATGAAGACACAGAGAAGTTCATGGCCAACCCCCTGAAGTGTGAGCTTCAGGGAGATCTTCCTTATGTCAATCAGGTCCCTGCTATTCCTGGCCCTGGGATGTTCAACTTTAAGACCGGCAGGGAAGTGTATCAAGGGGAAAGTGGATAGCAATATCCGAATCAATTCATCTACATGGTGACTGCCACTGACTCGGAAGACAAATGCAAGGTTGTCGTCAAGTTCACACGAAGATACTTCCAAGACCTTCATGAATTCTGTGCACAATTAAGGTCATGCACCCAAACTACTGGGCTATTGGAATCCTCCTGATGGGTGGCATGTTGTCGTAATGGAGTGGATCGACCATGAAGAATCTGATCTGCAATGTTATTCATCAAAATACCTTAGGACATGGTCAACAGATGACCTCAGGCAGATGGTAAACAGATTTCATGAAAAGGGATGGGTGCATGGGGACCTTCGAGATGCAAATATGATCATCAGCAAGAGGGACCCTGAACGGATCATGTTGATAGATTTTGACTGGGGTGGGGAAGTGGATTCTGGACCGCTATACTATCCGACTGCGCGTATTCACCGCGACTTGGCGAGGGACTGGGATCCGAATGATTTATCAATTATGAAGGAGCGTGACAACTCGGTTTTGGAATTTACGTTGGAAAAGCTGCAGGGAGAGCAAGAGGTTCGGAATGGATATTCAACCACCAGAGTCTGACGAGACACCTCCTGGGTGATATAGAGAGGTTCTCTTGTGAATAGGAATCGGTCAATGAGATTTCTTTTTTTTTGACGCGTTTTGCACCCAATCGAACAAAATAGAATACGTTATCATGGTTGTGGTGACATAGAAGTCGAAAATGCTATTGGCGATTCAAATAAGCGACGGCGGTCTGATGGCAGTTCGTCATCGATGAGTGGCCCCCCGTGCGTTTGATGATTTTCGGCAAGACTAAGTGAGGTGTTCATTCTTCCTTAAGTTCATGATCACTAGGGTATGTCTGGTAGGACCCAAATCCTTGATTAGAACCGCAGGATGCGGACGACACGAAACCTCTGGGCGGGTATGCATTAATTCGGTCGTCGCTTTGATTCCCATTGGCTGATAGGCAGCGAGCAAGAACGTACAATATCAAGTTCTCAGAGAATGTGACATTGGCCCACGATCTCGCACGATGACACCCAAGTGACAAGGACGGTATCCTCTATCCGGTTAAGTTCCAAACCGGGCTGAACATGTAGAGCGAACATTCCCTTCAGGTCTATCTGGATGCCAGCGATGAGAGAGCCACGTAAAAGCAAGGCACTCCGAGTGGCTTAGACATCGCGGCGACTTCCCCCGAGCGGAAGTTGTTGGAAGGAACCCACATCCGTGCCTACATGCTCCGATGTTTTGAGCTTCATGGTTTAAAGGTGTCTTGATAGGATATAGGATGGGTGATAGTAGTGTTTGGACGTATGCACGTTGAATACTTGATCTTCGGTGCTTTCATAGAGCAAGACATGACATTGAGTTATCACAGCAGAGGGAGAAGTGAGAAGTGAGAGAGACCCCATAGCGGCAATCGCTGACCGGACCGAAAGAGACAGAGCGGATTCGACGGCCCGGGTTTTGAGCAACAAGTCCGATAAAAAAAACATAAAGAGACAAAAAAGACAAAAGACAACAAAATAACAAAAAATGTATCGAAACAGACCTACAACTGCGCTCATACACACAAGGTTAACAACAATCAAGCCTTATCGAAATTTTGCAAATCAACTCCCACGTCCACCTCCGAAACCACTTCCACCTCCCGAAACTTTCTCCTCGACATCCCGCCCTCGACAATATTACAGTAGACCTCTACCGCGCGACCTCCCGCCATATCATGTGAGCGAACCCACTTATCCATACTCCCTAACATCTTGTACGAAGAGTTCATTTATCTTTTCACCATGTGTATATCTATCTGTCTCTCTCTTCGTCCATCTCTCTCTCTCTGCCTTGTGCTAGCGCGCCTGGCCAGGCTTGCTTGCAGTCTGCGTCGGCGGTGTGGGCGTATGGGCGGCGTTTCTAGCCTATGCCGCCAATCAAGAACGTCTCTCGAGCTCTGCGATGCGTCGTGTTCTCAGTGGATTACGCGAGAGTGAGGAGGTACGCACCATTCTCGGTGACGCGGTACGTCCCGAACCAGCTTGGTACCTCAATGGCAGCCCATGGGTATACGGTTCGGTATGTTCTTCCAAACGATGCCCCTTCTGTTCCTCTCTCTCCGATTCAGATACTCCCTTCCCTCCCCTTCATTTGGTCCCTAAAGCTGGCGGAAAGCAAGAAAGAGGGGTGGAGATGAGACCGATGGGGAGGGGGGGGAGATGTGAACGCACTTGATCCCATTTTATATCATTTCTGACCGTTCTTTTCCTATGTGGCGTAACATACAGGTTAAGATGTTGCAGGGGAACATCGACATCAGCTTCCGCATAAAGGGTCATAAGGGTGCGTGTCGTGGCTGAAACCTTGCCTCGTCTAGCCGCCTCCTACCTTTATTGGCACTGGGAGGGGGCAGTGGAGGGGCCTGGGTGTGCTTTTGTCTGAGCTTCTATTTTATTTTTTTGGCAGGGGCAGGCACGGTGTACTTTACGAGCATCCGCAAGGCGCGCGGCGAGCCTTTCACTACGCGTGCGTATCACACAACCCGCCTTCTCTTCCCCGCATTCTTTTTTTTTAATTCTCGGGAATACCTTTGTAGACAGAGAACTGACATGTTTAAAACAGTTCGTTTCAAAATCATTACAGACGATGGCACGATCATTCTCATGCCATGTGAGACCGTGGCAGCCCAAGATGAGACACATGCTTCATAATTTATTGAACCGGTCTTTAACCTGTACAATCCTTTATAATCCATCATCCATCAACAAATGCGAGTTTATTCATTTATCTAATCGATCTATTTATCAGATTCTGTTGAGGTTGAGCGCTCTTAGTCTTGGTGGCACGTGGTAATTCCCATTTTTTGTAGAGCACGCACGCTATACTTTCTCATTCAGACCTGGAAGTCAGAGGACGATGAAGCAGCGAATGAAGGAAGAGCTGCAGACCAGAACGTGAGACTCGAGGGACGAACTGTTAGCTCATAGTATTCTACTTTGCAAGAATCGTCGTCAGAGATGACACGTTCACCCTGACCAGAACACTGGCAAGCAGTCACGGGGCTATTCGTTGATGACGAGTTGTCATTCAACTTAACCGATGTACATGTACTATTCACTATATCGATGATAATTAACCTTATTTTGTTTCGCGGGGTGTTGAGTGCAAATCACCTCTCAGGGCCTTGCTCTTGATACGAGTCTATATCACCCAGGGGTTGTCTAATAGTATAATTCATGCACCTCTCGCCAAACCTAACATTTGAGAAGAGAAGTCGGATACCCGTACTAATAACCCCCGACATGAGCTTCATTGGTTCGAAAGGTAGCCAACCCGATCTTCTGTTTATCCAGACCGGTCTTGAGCCCTCTCCCAGACAGAGAGAGTATAAGATATCGTGTGGCAGTGGTGCTTTTCTTAAAGATGAGTTGCTTGGTCAGAGCGATGGCGACGGCCCGGACTACTTACCGCCACCCGCCTTCCATCCATCCTCTATCGTTTCTTCCCCATCCCTTCCGCGTTCATGTCCATGAAATCAGATAGCCAAAAAAAAAAAAACCTCCCCTCGAGCTTTTCTCTGACTGTGACTTCCAACAATACAAGTCCTATCCGGCAGGCACTAAAAGAGAGACTATCCACCCCACGCCGCTTGTCCTTGCACCCACAAGCACTCATACAGCCCAAGTGTTCGCTCGTCTGTTTTTTTTTTTTGTTTTTTTTTTGTTTTGTTTTTTTTTGAAATCTCGTCTTCGACTCGTGTCGACTTGAGGGTAGATGTGCTCTCTAGAATTAGCAATAGAAAGAACTACTTGATATTTTAGGGACCGCGTCACTTGTGAAGGCAGTGGATGCGGATGTTTCGTGAACGACTGGAGATACTTCCTTCCTTCCTCCCCCCCCCCTCCCCCTCCTTATCCTTATCCTTATATAATAAATTATGGCTGGTCCCCCCCCGCCTGGTGCAGTAACAATCAATGCCCAATGTTTCAAGAGGGCCTTCAGAAATTTGTCCCATATGTTCGTGAACTTTTTGAGCGACACATGTTTTCGTGTCGGTGTTGGTGTTGTGGGTAGTGGTTCATACATGGTACAGTCCTGGGGGGGGGGGGGGGAAGTAGTGGCGGGCAGGCGGGTGGGGAGGGGGTGTTATGGCTAGTTAGCTCACACAAAGTTGGAGGGGGTTCATTCACACACGTTTCCCCAAACCGCCCAAGAATGAATCTTTAACGTCATCTGTCTCTCTCTCTCTCCTTTCAAGTCCGGCGATGGGGTGGGTGATATGCAAACAACAAAAAGCATTCTCCCTCTTGAACTAATTTTTTCTTCTTGGAATTCAGAATTCAGGATAACTCTTTGGATATGGTATGGTACGGCTTGTGTGTGTTACAAAGGTGTAACGTACAGGTCCCTTTTTTTTTTTTTTTAAAAATCTTATAAATCCAACAATCAATCGACATTAAATGATTGTAAAAACATATTTTCTTTTAGCTTCTGCTTCTGCTTCTGCTTCTAACGTCTGTTACATCTAACAATTAAGAAGGGGGTCAGTCACATGAGGGAGGGGGGGGAGGGCATTGTTAACGTGAAGGCATGAAACCTTGTTCTCACCTCGCCAAAGCTGCCGCACTCCCTTTACTCTCTTTTTTTTACTGATACCGAAAGAGTGGGGAGGGGGAGGGGAATAAGGAAGCGCTTGTTCTTTTAAAAGCGCGTTTTCTTTTTTTTTTGCTTTTTCTGAAACAAACGTTTTACTTCGGTGTTTTTTCTTTTCTTTTCTTTAAAAAGAGATTTCGTACTCCCTTTCAACACTTTTTTTTTTTACTTTTATATGAACAAGCGCCTGCCAAGACGCACGCCGTTCTGGGTAAATCACGAAACCGAGGAACCAACCCCATATTTTTCTTTTCGTTTGTGTTGTAAAACACGTCTTCTTCGTCCTGCTGCGATTGACGCGCTGACGGATAGAACGATGGCGCCCGCGGGAACCATGGCCGCCGCACTCAATTGTAACTCTGATAGATAGATAGATAGATAGATAGATAGATAGATAGATAGATATTGACTTCGACTTCGGCTTAAATGACCAGACAATGACGGACCGGATTTGAAGAAGCAGCAAGCCAAAGGGTGTAAAATGTGAATGAATTATTACAACTCATTGGGAAACCCAACACTCGACTTTTTGGAACGCACATTAACTCAACAGAACGACGGACCATGGAGAACGGAAAAAAAAAAAAACGAAACAAGAAGGTGCTCTGCCCCCCCCCACTCACCGTGTACCCGTCTGTACCGGTGGATTTCTCCTCCCCCTCCCGCCCCCTCCCCGTCTTCCGTACCCTCCCCAGCCACCAACGTACGCACCAGGTCCCATGAGCCCAACCCCACCTGGCTCGCCGAACGTGGCAACATTCTTCTCACGCTCTTCCTCCCGCCGATTACGCCCTCCTCCACGCCCGCCACGCCCACTTCCGCGCTGCACCGGAGGTTGTGCTTGTGTTGAGGAGGAGAGCGAGTCGAAGAAGCTTTTCCCCGGATTGTATGCCTTCGGCGCCTCCTCTTCCTGCACTTCACCTTCTTCTGTATTTCCACCCTCCACCTTCGCACTCGATGGCGGCGCAATAGCCGACTTGTCAAAACGCGCATTTGAGCCCTCAAAGTCAAAGTCCGTCGTTGGAACGCGAATGTCGCCCACTTTGACGTCACGGTTGCTGTTGTTGCCTCCTCGACGACCTCCTCCTCCCCCGCGACTATTCACGTTGGGATTTGCACTAGCCGTGGAGTTGCGCAGGTCACCCAGTGCGCGTCCAACGGTCTCGAGTGACGCTGCCGCGGTTTGCACGGAACCGCTCCCATTGAAGTTGGCCGTGCGTCGCCCATCACTACCACCTGAGCGCGCAGGACCGGGTGTCGCAGGTTGAGGCTGTTGCTGCTGCTGCTGCTGTTGTTGTTGTGGTTGTTGTGGTTGTTGCGGTTGCTGTTGCGGCTGTTGAGGAGCATACGGCTGCTGCCGAGGTTGCTGTTGAGGCACAGGCTGCGCCACCGGTGCCACCGTTGGCGGGTACTGTGAGTATCCGTTGGCTGCTGTAGGCGCAGAAGCCTAAGTCACAGGCGCCCATTAGTACAAAAAACGCAAACCAGGAGTTGGTATTAAAGAGAGAAAAAGGAAAGAGATGATAGGGTGTTGCGCCTTAAAGACGTGTTTTCCCATAAGGATTGCTGTGTTCAGCGAGTCATAATGGAGATAGAGGGAAATGGGGTGGAAAAGTCAATATGACGACGTCGAAAACGTACCCCAAGGACGGCCGGGTCATCATGGACACTCCTGAGGGGCGCGGGTTCATCGACCGATAGATCTTTTACTTCGGAGGCACGGAAGATTATGTATTGGTATGGTTCTTGCACAGGTGGGATAAACTCAGAAGGCGGCCTGCATATTATGTGAAAAAAAACGCGTAAGATTCCCATCTATGCGGTAAGAGAAGGCATCAAATGAGAAGTTAGAAACAAAATGAAAAAAAAAGCCAGGCGCGCGCATGGCATGCGTACGCAATACCAGTAAGCGTTTGCCATGCTTATGTGCTCAAGCAGGCTTCCAAAAATTCAAAGAATAATGTGCAGCACGTACCGACGCATCTCGGTTCCCATAGAATAGACTATATCCCCAGTGGGGTCAATGTGACATTTCATGGATCACGGATAAATCGAGTGCATACCATTTGAAAGTTGAATGGTGGATGCTGCGGGGTCGATACCGGCGAGGATACCTCGGTAACGTACGTCGGAATGAGAAATAAGGGAAATCGGCTTCCTGTGAGGGGGAGGGAGGAGGGTATGATGGGTGAACTGTGAGTTGTTATTGTGGTTATAGAATTGACGTACCCAATGAAAGAAAGTGCCATTATGATGTTTTTTTTATTTATTTATTTGAATTGAACAAGAATGAGAAAGGTAGAGGGTGTTGAGAGAGAGAGAGATAGAGAGAGAAAGAGAGAGAAAGGATGAACTTTTAGAGAAGAGAAAAGACAACAAAAAGAGATCCTTTGCGGTTGCGGTTCCTGTTGGTTGCGCGGTTGCTGTGCGCGCGGGTGGGGGGAGCCTTACATTTTCAATCTCCGACCAATTGACTTGACCCTTCAAAGGACTTGTGACCCTTTGGCTGACCATTGATTGAACAACCAAAAAAACCATAGCATTAGCATAGACTTTTTTTTTTTTCCAAAAGAAACAAAACAGCAAAGGGTATCTAAAACTGGTATCATCTTTATGTGTACAGGAGACGCAAACGCCCAGAACAGGTATCAAATCTTATGATACAACGAGGGTGATATTGTCATGTTGGCATGCATGTTCATTTGAGGTCACGGGTAGTTGGGTGAGTGAACCCCCAGTACTAATTTGCGTAATTTTCTTTCGTGTTTCATAGGAGGGTGGTAGTGGTGTGCGTCTAGCCCAGCCCACGATCAAACTATAACTATATTGAGCGTGAGCCTTTGAATCATGAATCATGACAGGAGCGCAGCACCGTACCCATCATCTACTTTCGTCGCTTGTAGTGATATGGAGGCGGGCTGAGACCCCCAGGGACGGGTGCCGCCATCAAGTACGGCGAGGTAGCCTGGTCTGCACCATTCACAGTGCCATTCGTCGCTGAGGAAGTGCCACTACCGGGCTGGTATGTGCGCGTCAGCAACCAGAGATATGAGACACTCTCATGTGATTGTGATACTCACTGTACTTTTTGAGCCATCGGCTGTACTGTTCGCGCTCTTTTGCATGACGGCGGTTGCAGACTTGGAATCGCTCATGGTATGGTATGGTATGATATAGTGTATAAGTGAACAAGTGCAAGTGCAAGTGTAAGTGCGAGTGCGAGTGCGAGTGCGAGTTTCAGGGAGGGGAGTTATAAGTGGTCAGGTTTGAATACGTGTGTGTACCCCTAAAGGGGGGGGAGAAATCCCGTACGTTTATATACACTGCGACGAGTGAGCTACCCGAGAAAGTAGGTACGATGTAATTAAAAGCTCCGGTGTGTCAAACGCTGCAGTCCGGGATAATAGGGAATCATCTAGAGAGAAAAAGCCTTCTTGTAAAAGCCAATCGGCGAAGCTGCGGCCTACTGCGTGTATAACCGCCACCGTGGCCAGGGGAGAGAAGGACAAAGACGGTTCCGGGCCCAAGATGCAATCACAAGACGCGAGTATTGGCTTACCTGATGTAGTTAATAGGCGAAATAAATGGAAGGAGGTATGAGGAAGACCTTTTCGAGGTCACACTGCTTAGTACCTGTCGGGGATTGGGCGTTAAGCTTTTTACATATATTCTCACGTCACCGTCGAGGCAGCGTGTGTGCTGCAAGGATTATTATATATAGCTCCGGGATCGCGCTTCGAGCTCACTCGCGATCAGTCTATTTGACCATGCTACTAGCTCGTGTAAACCGTCTATGGTATACCACCCCTTCGGCGTGTTAAACAGAAGATCAGGGGGTGGGAGAGGGGGGGGGGTAAGAGTGAGGACGACAAGTGGAGTGAGAGCGTAGTACAGATGGGGGCGCTCTCAAAGGGGGAGTCGTACATGTACGTTACGATCCGTTGGCCAACGGGATTGCAGGAACTCCTCCATTTGAAAGGGGGTGGGGGGGGGGAATGGGGGAATTAAAAAGAACGATAAGTGAATCCAATTACGCAGAGTATCTGCCATTGGGATCTGACGCCCATAACTTCCATACCAGTATGTTCCGAGAGGCTTTTGGGGAGAGAGGGGGGGGGGTGAAAGGGGGGGGGGGGGGAAGGCAAGAACGTACCAGCGTCTGAGTAGCCTAGCCTAGTCATTCGTACGCCACCAGTCCCGTACGTTAAGGCATGTGCCGCGGTATCGTGCGAGTTCATGAGCGCTGCTTGTTACACTCTCACGGACACGGACTGGTGTGTAATATGTACAAGGCGATGCAAGGATTCGCCCGCGCGATCATTCGGTGGGCCAAGGAATTGCGCCCGCATGTAAAAAGAGTGGACTGAGTTGAATCGCCGTGTTCGTTCTCCCCACCCCCACTACTGCATTCCCGTATATTACTTTTAACCACACTCATTCATATATTCATACATACTCATTTCATTCATTCATACATACATCTATTCATCCATCTTACGCGGTCGTGGCGGCTTATCGGTCACTTCCGCTTCCGCTTCCACTCTCATTCCCACCCCCACCTCCACTTCCACTTCCGCTACCCTGTTTGTTGAGTTATGTTTTGTGTTTGTGTTTTGGGTGTTCATTCCTTCCCCTTCCCTCCTCCAACCCCCCCCCCCTCCCCCCTCTCCACTTACCCTCTCCCCCCCAAATCATGGACGATCTATTGAGAAGAAATTGAGCTTGAATCGGATAAACCCCACAAGAATGTCCGTGCGGCGATCGAACGAACGAACAGACGGATGGACGGAGGAGAAAGGGTCAAGAGAAAAAAAATAAAATTGAATAAGATGATACGACCCCGATACGATGCGATGTGATGCGGGACATTTGCGGCATGTCAGCGGATACTGTTCGGGTTAAACAAAGGAACGGTACAGAGTATGGGTGTGTGTAATTTGTGCGTAGGCATAGGTGCAAGTATAGTAGTAGGGAGGGGGGGGGGGTCGATCTCTCGTGGGCGCCAGCGAAGAGTCCGTCCGTCCGCTTGAACAAAAGAGGACTCGGAGAGAGGGAAAAAAACAAATAAATTGAGTTTTTTCCGTTGTCCGTTTTCCTCTTTCCATCGCTGTGCCTACCACGCCAAAGCAAAGTCTACTTGATTTTATTTTATTTTATTTCATCTTATTCAAGGGTGGGGAATGCGTGCTGCGCATGAGCTCCGCCTCCGCCGCGCGTAGAACGATTCCAGATCTTCCAAGAGATTAAAGTCTGCAACGGAGCGCACCTTTATTTTTCCAGATATAGACAAGCGCGTAAGCTGCGAGGATCCGTAAACCAGCAAAGGAAATTTAGAGGACGTTATCAAGGTATAAAAGATGGGTTTTTGAGGTTCAGAGTCGAGGCCCAGGTCAGCCCTGCGGATCATGTCGTGCGGCCTCGTACGTACATGCGTACGCAATAATGATCGTGTCGTGTAAAAATGTATACAAAATCAGTAGGTGCACTATAAATTTTTTTGGCAAAGTGCCGATATCTTCCATACATCCATATCAAACCCGTCCTATCTCTGCGTTATCCTTTATCCTTAAACTTTGAACTGGTATGACGAAGCGGTATGACCACTTTATAGCTTTAGCTTGGGTAGGATCCCGTCCATCATCCATCCGAAACGATATTTGGCTCAGATTCCCTCGGGGGCATGCCCGTGTGTTTAGCGTGATATATATATATATGTTATTTATTTTTTATTTTATTGTAGTCATGTATGACTTTAACAAGGTCGAACTCATCCTCCATGGATCATGTTCCAATGCTCCACTAAGTCGAGTCTCGCTGGCAAATGGCGCGGCCCGGGTTTCTAAACCAAATCAACGGAGTTAGCCCTTTGTGTGTACACTGTTGTAAGCACAGCAGCGTGGTGACCCATTTAACGGGTCGCCCACCTTCTAACTCAATCCTGTCACTCATCGCGTATACAATCAAACACACCAGTTTTGACGACGAGCTAGCATGAGCGGTGCGTTAACGTGCACTTACCCCTTACCCTCCCTTACTTCCCCCCTCTTTTCTTTGTCCCTTTGATATGAGCTTATTCCGAACTGTCGATTGGGCAATCTGTGATTGGCGCGTGCAGTGACAGTCGTCCTTGGAGCTCAATGGGGTGACGAGGGAAAGGGAAAGCTCGTGGATATATTATCGGCTCACACTGACATCTGCGCGCGCTTCGCGGGTGGAAACAATGCTGGGCACACCATCATCGCGCCCATCGGACTTGACCATGTACAGACAAAATTTGCCTTCCATCTTTTACCGAGTGGTACGTCACAATCTCCACAAATTTTTCCTCTCAACCTTCCTGTCCCCTTTTGAGGCTTGCTGCTTGTAGGACTGGTCAACAAGGAGGTCACGGGTATCATTGGTTCTGGTGTAGTAGTGCACCTCCCATCGTTCTTTGAAGAGTTCGACACTCTACGGGCCCAAGGTCAGCGGCTGGTTTTTTTGTTTGCGCGCACACTCATCAGTGTGGAAAACGAAAAAAATTGGGGATAAGAAGCCCCCCTTGTTGACGCTTTTTTTTTTTTTTTTGCAAAACAGGACTCGATTGTTCAAACAGACTGTTCATCTCCGATCGCGCACATCTCGTTTTCGATTTTCACCAGATTGTCGATGGGCTGAAAGAGGTCGAGCTAGGCGGGTCATCGTGCGCGCCCTCCGTTGGGTTCTATCGTGTCACGTCTCGCTGTCGCTAATGAAAAGACTATGATCTTATTTTATTTTTTTTTTTTTTTTTTGGATCAGCATCGGCACTACCAAGAAAGGCATCGGCCCCGCTTACTCTGCGAAAGCGTCGCGCTCAGGCCTGCGCGTGCACCATCTCTTCGATCCCGCTTTCGCAGACAAATTCCGCAAGATCGTTGAAGGGCGGTATAAACGTTACGGTTATTTCGAATATGACACCGAGGGAGAAATTGAGCGCTACAAGGTAAGCGAATCTCGAGCGCGCCCAGCGTACCTCCCCCACCCCTTCCCCCTCCCCCCTTCAAAGACGTCACCCTTTTTTTTTAATTAAAAAAAAAAATTACTCTGCCCCCCCTAAATAGGGATTGGCGGAAAGGTTACGCCCTTTCGTCACTGATAGCGTCGTGTATTTACATGAGGCGCTGGCGGCTGGAAAGCGCATCCTTGTCGAGGGAGCGAATGCGTTGATGCTCGACATCGATTACGGGACGTATCCATACGTGACGAGCAGTTCGACGACTATCGGGGGAGTGAGTACCGGTCTTGGCATCCCGCCGCGTCGTATCGGAAAGGTCATCGGGGTTATCAAAGCGTACACGACCCGTGTCGGTGGCGGGCCATTCCCGACTGAGCAACTCAACGTACGTGACGCGCCCACTTCCCCTCCATTTCTCCCACATATTTATTCTCTAACAATAAATTCTCACAATCGCTAACGGGACTCCTCAGGAAACGGGAGTGCACTTTCAAGAGGTCGGATGCGAGTATGGCACAACGACCGGCCGCCGCAGGCGTTGCGGGTGGCTTGATCTTATCGTGATGAAGCATTCGTGTTTGATCAATGGTTATGATGCTCTCAACCTGACGAAACTGGATGTTCTGGACGATCTTGAAGAAATCAAAGTCGCTGTGAAATATCTCGTTGACGGGAAGGAACTCCTTGGCTTCCCAGGTTAGTTTGTTGATGACCACATATTGTTACGTCAAAACTATAATTCTCAATTTTTGTGGTGGATTGGGTACAGCCAATCTGGAGACGCTGACAAAAGTCGAGGTGTCATATGTTACCTTTCCAGGTTGGAAGACGTCAATTGCAGCCGTGTCGTCGTATGAAGATTTACCAGGAATTGCAAGAAGTATGTAACTTTCATCGAAGAATGTCTAAAGGTACCGATAGAATGGATCGGAGTTGGACCTGGAAGGGAAAATATGATTAAGAAATAAGGAGATGGAAGGCAGTGTGTCAGTTCCAGTGTTATATTATATAGAGAATAAGAATAAGAATAAGTAGATAGTTGGCAGTTGGCAGTTGTGTGATGTGATTGTGAGGGATGCGATTATTGATCACGGGTGGCTGTGCTATGTACTTACGGCATGTTTTGGTTTGTTGGGGTTATAAAAGGCGATGTGACAGCGATTCACCTTTTTACCGTCACTCATCCGTCACGACCTTGTCACCCATTCGACTCCCCTTTCAATTCAAAAAAAAAAGCACTGCACTGAGCAAAGAGCAAAGAGCAAAAGAGCAAAGAGACTGTGAGACTGAGCTGATCATCAAGCCGGTGACCAGACTCTTGCCAGTGTTTTTCCAATCAATAAATTGTTCCTTACCACTCCCATGGACCCTGCATTGCAACCTTCAACACCCCAAAACACTCTACCAGCAATGCCGACATCGTCAGGAAAGCGCCCACGTGAAAATGAGTCTCCTAGCCAGCGACATAAGCGGGAAAAGGCCGCAGAGCGGCAACGACGAAAGCGCGAACGCGATCGTAACGCTACCCTCCAAAATGGTCTGGTAGGTATAGCTATGGTACAACAGCAACAACAACAACAACAACAACACAACAACAACAACAATCACAGCAACAATCACAACAACAACAACAACAACAACAACAACAACCACAACCACAACATCACCCACCCCGCCACCACCACCACCACCACCCGTCATTGCAGCTGTCACACACCTTCAACAATCTCTCCCGACCGGTCCTACACCATCCGCCCTCATACCGACCACGGAACCCTTCGCGCCTACCAATAGTGAACTGTCCGCTGCCGAACTCTCACGTCGCGAACGCGTACGGACCGCCGCGCGAGAACGACAACGGAAACACCGCGCTCTCGCGAAGCAGAAGAAATTGCGCGAGCTTGGACTCGACATGGGAAACGAGTTGGGAGGGGTACAGGGTTTAGAGGAGATGCAATATCGTATTGCGGCTGCGGCTGCGGCGGCTGCCGAAGGCGCGCCATTCGGCGCGTTGCAACATGATTTAGGTCAGCAACCGATGCCCGGTCAACCTGACCCGACGTTCCCACCTGGTCATCATGGTGGACAAACGTTCGCGTCGACGTTGCTGCTTTCTTTTTCGTGCGCCCCGTTACTGAAGCAACATATCCTTCGAACGCTTTCCATGACGAACGAGGAACTCGCGTCACTTGAACCGATCATCGCGCAGGCCTGGGATCAATGGGATCACCAGGTATGTCCTACTAATTCCTGTTCAACCCCCCCATGACACCACGTTATATATATATATATACTCATGCCCCTCGCGCGCGCAATGTATTACCCCTAAATAACCAAAAACCAAAACCAAAATACACGCGAAATCCCGCTTTCTCACTGTCCTGCCCTCTTCCTCTTCCTCCTCTTCCCTATTACTTGCAGCGCCGGTTACATTACGCACAACAAGCGCAGGCAGCGGCAGGCGTAGGCAAATCATCCGATGGTCATCCGCTCGGCGAGGCACCTCCCCCTCCTTCACCGTATGCAACCGCAGTCGACATGAACGATGCTCAAGCGGCTGCGGCGGCTGCGGCTGCAGTAGCAGCAGCAGCAGCAGCAGCGGCAGGAGCGCAACCGTTCACCACTGGTGACCCGCCTCAGGCGAACGATTTCCGCGCACGCTTCCACCGCTCGCTCGTCGCGCCCTCACCCTTCCGCTCATTCGCGCCTACACAACAACAACCCGGTGTGACGCCCGCTGACGGGATCGATCCGCATCTGGGTACGGAGCAGATCTCCAACAAGGCAGCGGTTCCTAACGGTGCGGGGGCTGTTGCCGTGACCGCAGCGGTAGCTATCGACCCGGAACTTGGGCAGGCGCGTGGTGAGGCGGAGGGCGTCGTTGGACGATTGGAGCAGCGAGGATAGCGATTTTTGTGTATGTGTTGTGTTGTGTATATTGTAGGTTAGGGCTAGGGCTAAAGAGGGCCAGGAGAGCAGAGCAAGTCTAGTCCAGTCCAGTCTAGTCTAGTCTAGTCCACCCTATGATTATGATATTTGCGGGGCGCGAGGATACTTTCCTTCTTCCTTTCCTTTTCCACCCATCTTCTTTTTTCTTTTGTATAGTAGGACTTGTCCCGCGAACCACGAATTTCTCTTATATGAGGCGGCGCAACGCAACGCTCCTCACTACTCCCCCACCCCTGACTTCTGTATATCTGTATATCTGTATATATATATATTCCCTTTGTAATTGAGAAGATAACTCGGTCCGGTGTTCCGTACGCATCACACACACACATACACATATCGCACACAACAGCTATGCCAGCATTCACCTCTAGACCGTTGAATAAACCCCCCCTTCATAGACGATTAAAGAAATACCCTGGTTTATTCGGCATTCCATTCTTGCTTGTGATGGTTGGTGCATCCTTTGGTTTGCAGACCTTCACGCAGACACGATATGACTTGCATAACCAGAAAGTCACTCAGGTGCGTTGTTTTACATTTACCCCCACATTTACTTTATTTCCTCACACTTGTGGGGGCAGATGAATCGTGAACAGGAACTCGGTCTCAACAAAAATCGAAAGAGGTTTGACGTTCGAGAGGAATATTTCGTCAGTCTTCCTTTATTTTTTTCTTTACTCATCCCCCCCCCCCTTTTTTTTTTTTTTTTCATGTCCTCGTGTTTGGTGGTCAGTTTCTAAACCTAGTTTCCCCCCCTCCCCTGTTTTGTTTTTTTTCGGGTAGAAATTAAGCGCGGGGAACCAGGAAGAATGGGAACCTAGGCGTATCGAAAGACCGAAAGGCTTGCCCGAATGGGGTGTCGCACCTGCTCAACCATCACCAACCGTACCCGATGTTATTGTTAACCCTGGAACGACGAACGTAAACCGTTGACGCAAAAAAAAAAAAAAACAAACACCCTTTAAAAAAAAAATCCCGGATTCTCCGTGAAAATCTTCTAAATCCATTTTCTGCCTGTCCATATTATTCATTTGTACTTTTTTTTTTGGGGGGTAGGAGAGGAGCAACCTTTACGCACTTTAAACTTATCTATTTAGAAACGTCATGGCATGCACACATATCTCCGGTATCCTGTTGATAAGGGGGGGTTGTATTTCATTCTGTTCTGTGAGGTGTTATTTCGTCATTTTTCATTCCTATCGGGTTCGTTTACATGAACCCCCCTCCCCCCCCATTCTCCGCCTGTACCTACCGAATAAGAAACAAAAAAAAAAAAAGAACAACACAATGCGCTTCTGATCGTTAGAGCTAGGATGTAAGTTACGTCGCGGGTGGTGAAGGAAGGAAGGAAGGAAGGGGTCGGCGGTGTACACTTAGTTAGCTTAGTGTGTTAATACACGTTTGGGTTTTCCGCCACCGATCATCATTACCCCAGATTTTATTTGTTGTGTTCTTTTCTCTCTTTCTCTCTCTCTCTCTTTTCTTTTTCATTACACACGCAGGGGCCAAAGGAAAGGAAAGGGAGATGGACGGGCACACGGGCACGGGTACGGGCATGGGCAAGATGAGGCCAAACTTTGTCGGGTAAAACGTTGGAAGAACTTTCTACCCCTCATTTCACCCACAGAACGGCGTCAAACATAAGTCCGTCATCGTCTTACAAATTTTTCCTTTATTCTTCTCCTTTCAAGCGATCGTGCACTTACGGTTTTATATTTTTCCAACTGGAAAAAAACAAAAAAAAAAGGGAGGGGCACAAAGTTGGAGATAATAGCCTCTATTGACCTGTAATATACAATTTGGCGTGGCTGCTCAGTGAAGAGTGTCGATTTCTCAATCAGTTATGTGTTTACTGAGGAGGCTTTGACCCCAGCTTTATGTATCATCGACAGAGGCAGGCTAGAGATAAGCAATCTAGTCACCTATGTTAAAGAGCCGCAGAAGAAGTTCCTCCTTTTCTTCTAAATTCGACTGTCGGTAGCATTTTTCTACTCCATCCTACTGTATCCATGATGTACTGTACCTCGTTCACGCGATATTGAATACAAAACACGTCTCATATCCGACCTTGCTTCTGCTTATGCTGACAATTATTGACATATCTCAACTTCTATCCATCCGAGTCTAGATCAGCGAGGGACGTGTATCGTCAGACTCGGGTGATCAAATACAACCAGATCTATTCCGCACCTCCAACTTTTCCTCTCTCCGCAGGTTGCTTAACCCACATTCTAGCACCAAGGAATCATGTTCCTTCGTAATCGATAAATCATTCCAATCCAATTCCTTCGTCAAGTCCGGGAAATGTGAGAAGTCGGATAGTATAGCGGTCCAGAATCCACTTCCCCACCCCAATCGAAATCTACCAACATGATCTCTTCAGGGTTCCTCTTGCTGATCATCATGTTCACTTCTCGAAGGTCCCCATGCACCCATCCCTTTTCATCAAATTCGTTCACCAACCGCCTGAGGTCCTTCGACCACGTCTCAAGGTATTCTGGTGAGAAATGTTTCAGATCGGATTCTTCATGATTGATCCACTCCATCACGACGACGTGCCACCCATCAGGAGCATTCCCATAACCTAGTAGTTTGGGTGCACGACCCTCCTCCGCACAGAATTCATGTAGTTTTCGGAAGTATCGCCGAGTGAACTTGACGATCACCTAGCGTTTGTCTTCCAAGTCAGTGGCAGTCGCCAAGTAGATGAATCGATTCGGATATTGCTTTCTATATTCACCTTGAAATACTTCCCCGTCAATCTCAAAGTTGAACATTCCGGGGCCAGGAATAGCAGGAACTTGATGCACATAAGGGAAATCCCCTAGAAGTGAGCGCCGTCGAGGGTCAGCATCAATCTCTTCTAGGGGGGTGTTCTTCATCCTCTCCGTGTCGTTTATGATATGAGAGCGAAGAATACAAGCAGCTTCAAACGCCTTCAACAGGTTTTGTCTGCCATATCTGTTCCCGGGCTCCATTGCCATGGAAAGATGTGGCGTTAAAGCCACTAAGCGCGTCTTGGTAGTAAATGTCAATGCATAAAAACCAATATGTGCTCCTGCAAGGAGATCGGTCTTTGGTTCAACAGAATCAGAATCAACAGAAAGTTTGGTGCTCACCGGCCACAAGTATGCCCAATGCTGGGAAAAGGAAATGTTTTCGCATGTCTGCCGAGGCATGAGCATTGATTGACTTGGTATAGTAGGCGGCAAGCTGTATCGATGTGTCCGAATTGGTGGAAGACAACTTATTCTTCACTTCGACTATGATATCTATTGCTTCAGCTTGCCCAAAAGTGTGACCATCCGATGTATGTCCACCATGGACATCTCCTGATCTGATTGCATCAAAAAACCGTGTCCCAGAATAACAATCAAAGATCTCATTGAGACCCTTAAGGGTTCTGGGTGCACGGTCCTTTTCGAGATCATAGTACAGGGACATCATACTGGAAAATTGGTCAATAGCTTTTTCAAAATCAGGCTTGCTTGCAATGGGCTCAGAATCAATTGGATCATGGTGGAAACAGGCAAGGAATTGCCCAAACCCATGATATACAAGAGATATAGGGAGGAGATTTGCATCAGTATATGGCCAGTCATTCACAATGTGATCATTGGGAATGTTTTGCACCCTGCACACAAAATCATAATGTGAAATGGAAGAGGGTGCTTTCTTGATGAAGGGTCCAGGAAGCACCCTCTTCCATTTTGTACTATGATACTGTGTGTAAGGTGCAGAACAACCCCAATGATCACATTGTGAATGACTGGCCGTATACTGATGCAAATCTCCTCCCTATATCTCTTGTATATCATGGGTTTGGGCAATTCCTTGCCTGTTTCCACCATGATCCAATTGATTCCAAGCCCATTGCAAGCAAGCCTGATTTTGAAAAAGCTATTGACCAATTTTCCAGTATGATGTCCCTGTACTATGATCTCGAAAAGGACCGTGCACCCAGAACCCTTAAGGGTCTCAATGAGATCTTTGATTGTTATTCTGGGACACGGTTTTTTGATGCAATCAGATCAGGAGATGTCCATGGTGGACATACATCGGATGGTCACACTTTTGGGCAAGCTGAAGCAATAGATATCATAGTCGAAGTGAAGAATGAGTTGTCTTCCACCAATTTGGACGCATCGATACAGCTTGCCGCCTACTATACCAAGTCAATCAATGCTCATGCCTCAGCAGACATGCGAAAACATTTCCTTTTCCCAGCATTGGGCATACTTGTGGCTGGTGAGCACTAAACTTTCTGTTGATTCTGATTCTGTTGAACCAAAGACCGATCTCCTTGCAGGAGCACACATTGGTTTTTATGCATTGACATTTACTACCAAGACGCGCTTAGTGGCTTTAATGCCACATCTTTCCATGGCAATGGAGTCCGGGAACAGATATGGCAGACAGAACCTGTTGAATGCATTTGAAGCTGCTTGTATTCTTCGCTCTCATATCATAAACGACATGGAGAGGATGAAGAACACCCCCCTAAATGAGATTGATGCTGACCCTCGATGGCGCTCACTTCTAGGGGATTTCCCTTATGTGCATCAAGTTCCTGTTGGAATAGCAGCCAGCACGGATAAGATGCCGGCCCGGACCAATAACTTTATACGCATTTAATCATTTATTAGAACCTCAGTCTTCTACTACAAAGACTGAGGTTAGTACCATTTTCACTTGTAGCTACAGCATTTCTTTGCTGACTCTATTACTGTAGCTATTCGCTATACAGTCTCCTACAGGATGAAGTAGAGAAATGCTACCGACAGTCCAATTTAGAAGAAAAGGAGGAACGTTTTAACCCCAGCCTTATGTATCATCTCAGGTAGGCTACAGCTAAGCAATCTGGTCACCTATATTAAACCCGTGATTGAGAAATCGACACCCCTCTCTCACTGAGAAGCCACACCAAATTGTATACCACAGGTAGATAGAGGCTATCAATTGGAGGAGGGCTAGCGAGGAGGGCTAGCAGAACTCGCGTCGCTTGAACCGATCATCGCGCAGGCATGGACTGAATGGGGTCGATAGGTGACTGAATGGAGCGAGGTGTAGGGTGACGATAGCAATGAATGGAACCCGGAGCGACTCCTGGATCCGAAGAGGTACGGCAGTCCAACGTTGGCATCTGGGGAAATTTGTAAGTGGAGCCGTAATTTTATCGCAGTGATATTGGGCTAACCAGTCGCTATAGGATGAACTTTGGTAAGTACTCGCGCTTACTTCCTTGCTTCTTCTGATACAGGAATTCTTAGCAAGCGGGTCCCGCGTATGCGTCAGTTGGCGATTTTCGTAGAGTATCGTTTCGACCACCACTGTCTCACGCCACGCGCAGTACACAATATGTTATGTTTACGATTGTCGGCAATGTCCATAGGGTCCTTGAGACGCAGATCCTCATCACTACGTTCCTCAAGAGTTTTGAATTTTCCCTTCCTCCTCAGAACGAGAAGACAAAGATTCATCGCAAGCTGAGTCTCGTGATGATGCTCATGGCAGACGGGGAGAATGGTGCTTGGATGGGTCTTCTGATCAAGCCGATTAGTAAAGCTGATGTCTTGACGTCCGTCCGTGCTGCGTATTCAAGCCTTCATCATTGTGTGCGATGAGTCGTGATCCAGCCTAGATAGAGTGTAATACGAGAAACCCAAGAATAGATGTTAGATAGATGTCAGATCGGGGTATTGTTTTGAATGTCGCTGTCACAAATGCACGAAATATATACATCAGGGTATCAACACTTTTTTTTAAGTACTGAGGGGAGGAGGTGCCAGGAGGTAGGATCAGGATTATTTGTCCTAGCTCCGCGTTAGAAACAGTATAGTATAAATATTTCATGCAAAGGCAGTCAATTGTCCGCTCGCGCCATTCGAAAGTGCACGTGCATGGAACAGTAATATCACGTGATTATTTACCAGAGGTCGTGTTCCCAGGGCCAGGGTGATGCTTCGTGAGCTTGAGACTTCTCAATTGCTCCCCTTCAAATTATCGTTTCTTCGCTAGGAGAGAGAACTCGAAAGTGCGAGTTGGAATCAGGAAGAACCGCAAGAGGCCTACAGCTCTCGAGTCGAAGTTCCTCACACTAGGCGCCGTGGATATTGATCACTCTCGCAAGCGCTTTCTATTTTTATTATGTCCTATATGTCCATCCGTTTTTATTTGCATTTTATTGGGCCGGCATTGTACGTGGTCATCTCATTTATCCAATGGTACAGGAACTTACCGTCGGTCTGGCTAGATTGCCGGCGCCCGCAATCAACAAGGAAGTCAGAGCGTGAATGGGCATTATTGGATCCCCTGAAGGACAGCGCTGGTAAACTAAACTGAAGATTCCGCAGTCTACGCGTGCCGCAATACCTTTCATTGGGCGCCCTGCTATATTCGCAAGGCTCAAGTCCGAGTCCGACAGATATCGCACCAGCATAATTCGGAGTCGTGACGAGCGATTCTTACGTTTAGCCAATCAAGTCCGTTTTTGGGTGCTGCCTGTCAACGATTGGCGATCTCCCATGGCATCACAGCCAAACGCTGTGACTATATTAGGACCCGTCGATTGGGATTTATCAGAGACTTGGCAGCTATTGGCGGCCAAAGCAGGTTCACATCCAATTTCACCCACGGCGTCTACAACTCTTTAGCCATGAGACTGTTGTGGGCTGCATTCCGTTGACGGAGTTTGCGGCTATGTGCTACCTGTTACTGACTCGGAGTTGACCCTGCAGCAAAGCTATAATGACCACCTTGGCTCCGGAGGCAATGTACGTGGAACCGTGCGTGTGACGGTCTCCATGCCCCTTTATATCCCAATACCTTTCTTGCTGCTCCTTTCAAGAAGAAGGAATATATGCACTTTACCCAATCTCGCGAGGTTCTAAGAGGAACTGGTGTCAAAAACGCGCTTTGGATTCTCCAGCCTTCACACTAATTTCTCCTCAAGAACATCCATAGGTGCTATCATGTGATTCGGAGGCACAAAAGTGAACCATTTTTCGACTGCACCTCCAGCTGCATCACCGATTTGTATTCCACATCCACTCGGAAACACCGACAACTCCCATTCAAGGCCATTTCTGCGTTTATAAACACAACTGAGTGAGGAGAAACTGCACAAGGCCACGAATGGACCACCTAACTGCATTATTATTTACCCTTCTGTCAGGGCCTGCTCTCCTAGCTGTTATATACTTTCGCCGTCGCGGTGGATCTCTCAAACATCTCAGAGGACCAGAACCATCCTCGTTTTGGCTTGGCATGTATCCACATTTCTACCTTTCAATCGCCGTTGAACTTAAATGGTGATTATTAGGGAGCGAGGCCGACATTCGATACCAGAATGAGGTCGGAGACAGCGAATTCAAGTGGATGCGCGAATATGGTTCAGCGTGGCGTAGAACAGGATGCTTTGGGGTGTGTCTATGCTTATCCCATGTCCTTGATCTCTTTTGAGAGGAATTATTACAGAGAGACCACTTAATGTTAGCGGACCCAAAGGCGCTACAATATATCCTTCACATGACTGGATATCACTACCCCAAGTCAACAGACAGAGCCCACTTCAATGAGCTGGTTGTAGGCAAGGGATTGGTTGCGTTCAATGTTCGTATTGTTTCTATATTCCTGATACTTGTCACTTATCGCCTGAGTCATCTAGGCGAGACTCATCAACGTCAGCGGAAGATTATAAGCCCATCCTTCAATGCACCTCAATTGCGATCCTTCCTTCCCTTGTTCCACAGGACCGCGTCCAAGGTTTGGCATCTTCCCATGTCTAGTAGGAGAACACCAAATCTAATATCACATCGAAGCTTGTTCAAAGATGGAATGATGATGTGATTCCTGTCGATCCATCCGGCCAGCCGCTCATAAACATGAATGTATGGCTCTCACGCGCAACCCTCGATGTTATCGGAGAAGGTGTGGAGGCTACTGCTCCTGCCACAATCTCATAATTCTGATGGCGCTTGTAGCTGGCTTCGATTTCCAGTTCGGGTCTCTCGACGATATAAAGACCCCACTGGCGGCGCAATATGACAATTTATTGTAAACCTCCACTGTCTTTGCTATTGCTTATACTAACCCGTATTTTAACGACAACCAGCGTGGACTCGACACTTTACCCCGCTTGGTACGACCTTATTTTCAAAGAGTCTTGGCACTTCATTCCGGAGCCGTTATTGGAATATGTACGTTATGTGCCCACACGCGAATACCGTCGATTCCGCTCGTTCCTGGATTACATCCGAAATATGTCTCGAGAAATGATAAAGGAGAGCATGATAAATGGAGATGGGAAAGACATCATGAGCGTGCTTCTACGTGCCAATGAATCTTCGGATCCCAAGAGCAAAATGGCTGACAACGAAGTAATCGACCAGATCTCGTGCGTCAAGTCTTTGTAGATACCAGCTGACAGCTGACACTTTCACTCACTAATTTATCAAATTTAGCACCCTTCTCCTTGCCGGGCACGACACAACCGCAAATACTTTGACTTGGTTCTTCTATGAAGTTGCAAGGCACCCCGATGCCCAGGAACGCATCAGACAGGAGATAGCCGTTGTGCGCGCCCGGACGAACAGCGAGGAGTATACGACGTCAGACCTCGACAGCATGGTATATACTCAGGCTGCTCTCAAGGTGATGCCTGGTTACGCCTTCCTCGCTAACCTCTGATGAAATCCTTGTTCATACTCGTAGGAGTCGATGAGATTGCACCCAATTTTCTGGATGCTCGCGAGGGTAGCGACTCGTGACGACGTAATTCCATTGGCGTTTCCAATTACTACCAAGTCAGGCGAGCAGATCACTTCAATTCCTATCAAGAAAGGGACGCCGATCGATATTTCCACTGCGGCTTACAATCGGTGAGTATCGTAGTGAATGGAGTCGATAGGTGACTAAATGGAGCAGGCTCCCTGAGGTGTGGGGTGAGGATAGCAATGAATGGAACCCGGAGCGATTCTTGGATCCAAACAGGGTACGGCAATCCAACATCGGCCTCTTTGGCAATGTGTAAGTGTACCCGTATTTTCATTACAATGTTGCGATATTGGGCTAATGATTCACTATAGGATGAACTTTTGTAAGTACTGAATTGACCCACACCTGCCTTCTAATGCAGTTGTTATTAGCGAGCGGGTCCCGCGCATGCATCGGTTGGAGATTCTCGTAAGTGCAATTCTTGATCACCGCTGTGTTCCACGCGCGGAGCTGCATTTTTTTTTGGGTTCCTTATACGGTCCATAGGGTCCTTGAAATGCAGATCCTCATCACTACGCTCCTCGAGAATTTCGAGTTTTCCCTTCCTCCTCAAAATGAGAAGACAAAGATCTATCGCAAGCCGTCTCATGTCATGATGCCTATGGCTGATGGGGAGAAGGGCGCTTGGATGGGTCTTCGGGTTAAGCCAATTAATTGATACCTTGGTATCCATTTATGCCGTGTGTCAGAACCAGAACCTTATATCATTCGATACTGTGACCTACCTAGGTAGTGAAGAGGTCCAAAGAAATAGAATGTACCACCACAGGACTTGTCACGTTATGCTACTTGTGTCTATTCAACTACGACGTGTGAATATATGGAAGGAGGAAAAAAAATTGCATTAACTGGGAATCGAACCCAGGGCGGGTCGATGGCAACGACCCAGGTTACCACTACCCCATTAATGCCTTGGGCGTCACTACCCCATAGCAGGTGATCCGACCATTACTTTTCTTGCGCACAGCGTTATAGAAAAACAGCATGAATTCAATTCTCGGGGATTCAACCAAAGGTGTTGTTACATGAAGAAATGAAGAGATTATCTCCTATTCGATTTATTCCAAGTACCTAACTTTCAATCCCATCCAAGGATAGAAACTACCTTCTACCATGGGCACCATGAGCCTAAGGGGTTTCCTGGTGATCTGCGTCTCTGGCGTCTGAGGGGGTAAGCTAAATTCAAAATTTTCGAGGAGAGCTGCAGCGATGGCCTGCATTTCTATGATGCTTGGGGACCAAATGTCAAGGCTATGTATGTGAAGCTCGTGAGGGCGGGAGACAACGTACGCAAACCGCCAGCCGAGACAGCCACGAATTCCACCCGCTTTTTTTCGAGCGAGTATTTAGCAAGATGAACATCACGACATGATTTTGTGAACGACTTACAGAAATTTATGCTATCAAACAAAATGCGTGAGGGCTTCTTTGAAACGACTTATCAACTGGGACTCTCACAGATTCGCGTACAACCCCAGAGAAATCTGTTTCTCCTTATCGAGCTGATGGAATCGCTCAGGATTCCACTTATCCGCGTCTTCTCCCCACACCTCAGGAAGCCTGTGTGTTCCTTCTTGTGAAGGCGAACGGTGATAAGGATTTCATAGACATCCTACTCACCGGCTATACGAACAAAACGACATATCTATATGTGTACCCTTACAAATGGGGATCGCCGAGATCTGCTTGCCTGACTTGGTTATGATCGGAAATGCAAGTGGTATGACATCATTATTAGCGGCAACTCTCGAAAGCTGCCATACAATCGGGTGTAGCCGCATGGACTCCTGCAAACAAACATAAATACAGTTAGTTAATTAGCTAGCTAAGCAGAGCTGAGACTGAGTTTTAACGACACCTTGAGCGCAGCAACCATCGTTGACATGCCTTCGAGATCGCTTATCGAAAAGTCTCTGGAGCCAATGCGAGCTCGCACCGCGGCGATTTCCTCGTGAATGGCCCTCGCTGATTCCGGATGCTTAGCAAGCTCCCAAAAGAACCATGTCAAAGAATTTGCGGAAGTATCGTGCCCTGCCAACAGAAGCGTGCTGCAAGAAGCGTGTCGGAAATTGAGCCAATTGTAAACCACTGTCCAAACTTTACCTAATCTGATCAACGACCTCATTATCAGAGAGTTTAGTTCGAGGATCTTCAGAGTCGTTCGCGCGCAGGAGAACGCTCATTATGTCACGGCCATCGCCCTTGACGATACTTTTACGTACTATCCCTCGCGCTACCTCGCGAATACTGCCTAGGTAATTCCGGAAGCGACGATACTCGCGCCGCGGAAGGTAAACGAGGAGATTGAGGATGGGTTTGGGGAGGTAACGCCAGAAAGATTCGAACAATGCATCAAGAGGACCATGGTATAGAGAGTCCACACTGATGGGAGCGTTTTTTGTAAGCTCAAGCGAATCCAATTCCTTATGGTTAATGCGGGCTCACAAAAGACTGTCGTACATGCGAGTCACTGGATTGTGTGAATTATCCAGCGCTCCAAAGTCGAAGTCAAAACCAGCTGACGACAGCGTTAGCACGAGAGCAATCAATTAGACTTATATTGCTCACCCTCTCCAATGATGTCCAGTGTCGTCCTCGAAAGCCACTCTGATACATTGAGGAGAGGTTCCTGATTTGGATCAGTGGCGATTTCGTCCTTCCACTTTTGTGCGAGCTAGTATTCAAATTAGAACGCATTCCTTCTGCAATTGCTTAAACTGCCTCTTGCCTTTGATGCGGTAAACTGAAACTGAATGAGAAACGCCTTCAAATGGGGTACAGAAAACGCCGCAGCCATAACTTTTCTCTGTCGTCTATGAATCTCCCCTGAAAGGGTTCTTCAGGAATGAAAAGTGATCAACATCATGATGTACTTGCCTTCCGTGCAGCCTATCCCGTCCCCGATTAGCATTCGTATGGTATGGGATACATCCGGGGTCTTTGGAAAGTCGTGACCAGACGCATGCAGAATGTACTGAAGTGCTTTGGGATCAGCGACCATAAGCCGGTCCTCCTAAGGAAAGTTCAGCGACAACAAGAGACAGCCATTCTGTAAGAAGCTCACCCCCATACACCCTCGAACGCGCCAAGCTGAACCGTATGCACCCATCCATTTGAACTCTGATTCGCCTGTTCCTTTTTGGAACATGTATTCCGGCTGATTGCCTGAGAATAATGATTGTGAGCTGGTGGGTATGAAAACTGAACCATGGAGATCGCACCTAGCCAAAAGGACTTGGACTCAGGCCCACGCAAATCATGTAGGATCGACTTCCCGCGGCGCGAAAGGGCGAAGACCCACAGAAGCAACGAAGATATTAAGGTGGACAAGAAGAGGAGGCTGCTTACTTCCATATCAATCAAAACAGGGAGAGCTGAGATGACCCATACCTTGCACTAGTAACTGCCATATTTATAGGGAAACTAGCCTGGGCAGAAGAACAAAAAAGGGGAAATTCTGACAACTGGGCGTTGTTGACTGCCACAACAGAATAGCTTCCTTTAGACGCCCTGATGAAAGTGTAACCGCCTTGAGGTGAAGATTCAATATCAAGCCCGCGGATTATAACCGGTGGAGACATAGTACCGAATCACATAGTTGTGTAGGTCTCATGTTGAAACGGGACGCTATCAGAGACACATGGTTGAAAGACTTCACATTTCGAGTAAATTTCTAGAGCCAGACCCCGGGTGCCAAAAGTGTTCGCAAAGAAAGCCAAAAAAAAAGGACCAATAGGAACCTATGATTTAGACGTGCAAATCGACGGAAGAGCCCAGTCACACATAACCGAAAACTGAAGAATGGATTCTCTTGAAAGGTACATTGAAGAGTCGGGAACATTAAAGGCATGTCGGGTCGGTCGCACTGACTCATTCTGCCAGAGAGAGTCAGGATAAATGATAGCAGTGCCGCTAAGCTCAGGATGGTGCCATATCCCCGCCCCTACTTGATCTTCGGAAGGGTGTCATAGGGCAAGTCACTTCTGCACTATGCCTTTGTGGCTTTCTTCACTCTCGTGGTTGAGTATTATCACATGGTCGCGCGCTGGCAGCAATTTTGGGCCACGCAGGACAGTCGATATCTGGGTCTAGGCGATGATTTGCTTTCCGTCATGCTAGCTACTACAAGCAAGTTGCGCAGCTCAGACCGTGACCCCTCAACCTAGTGCGAACTCTCCCTCTGATATCCGACATAACATCTGGGCAGATACCGTATATCATGTTCCTCTAGGTCTGCAGGGTCGCATGTCCTTTACATGATTTGCGCGTTTTACCCGCAGATGCATTCTAATCTACCGTCTTATCCAGCGGTCTCCCGATCCCATTCGCGGCGCCCCTAGAACTTTGGCCGGATGACTCTCAACAATTTGGACGAAGGCTTCTCCCCTCCCCGTCTTATCTACTTGGTCTTCACAGGGATCAGATGTCATGCGCTATGGCACCCCAATTTCACTCAATGGAACACCTTTGTTACCCCCATCCACCACTGATGCAACTACAGGCCATTACCCATCTCTCCTGGGTTTGTTGACCAAATTCCCCTAAACGCAATGGCAATCATATAAACCAAGATTACCTCCTGAATGATAAATCGCATCCATAGGTCAACAATATACACATATCCAAGTGGCAAGGATGGCCTCTTCATATGGTGGTCCATTCTCAGTCAGAATTAACATCCAGCGCCCTAAACGTCCCTAATTATTTTCCGCCATGTGAGAAACATCAGGAAGATTACAACTCACTAGAAGCACAAGTACTAGTTGATATGGCGTGTCTAGTGTTCTAGTTGCCCTGCTAGGTGTCTTATCTAGGCGGCCAAAACTAGCTCTAGTTCTAGTTCTTGTACCATTTCTAATGCAGTGGGCATGCCAATACTGCCGACTGCTAGTATTTCATCAAATAATGTTTGACAGACAGCCTCGAATCGACGCTGTATCCCTCCGCCTTTGACCTAGTATTCAGGGCACTGTAGGGGCATATCCCAATGTCTGTGCTCCACTATGTGCGGTATCTTCCCGTTTGCGAGTGTCGCCGATTCCGTGCATATTGCGACTGTACACAAGTTCACGCCGGACTTGCTTGTAGTGGGTATGATAAAAGGAGATGGGAAGGATGTGATGAGCGATGTCCTATGATGAACTTAGAGACCAGGTATTGTGCATAGCTAAGCACTCCCACCCCACCCCTGGCAATAGAGAATGGGAACAGATATGCCAGACAGGACCTGCTGAGGGCGTTTGAAGCTGCTTGCATCCTTCAATCTCATATCTATGAGGCCACAGAGAAATTCAATGCCAACCCCCTGAAGTGCAAGCTTCAAGGGGATTTCCCTTTATTCAGTCAGGTTCCTGCCATTCCTGGTCCTGGGATGTTCAACTTTATGATTTACAGAGAGGCATATCAGAAGGTGGAAATTGATATCCAGATCAGTTCATCTACATGGCGATTGCCATCAAAAGCAAACATGAGGTCATCGTCAAGTTCACGCGACGATACTTCCCGCACTTTCATGAATTTTGTGTGAGGGATGGTCTTGCACCTGAACTACTAGGCTATGGCTATGGGTGGCATGTTGTCATGATAGAATGGATTGATAATGAAGAATCCAAAATTGAGTGTTATTTATCAAAATACCTTGGGAAGTGGTTGAAGGATTTCAGGCAATTGGTGGGTGCCTTTCATAGAAAGGGATGGGTGCACGGAGACCCTCGAGACGCAATTTTGATCATCAACAAGAAGAACCCTAAAAAGATCATGTTGGTAGATTTTGATTGGGGTGGGGATTTGATTTCTGGACCAGTGTGGTATCCGACTGCTCTTCTCCACGGCGAATTGGTGAGAGGTGTTCGAATGATTTATGGATCACGAAGGACGAAGGAGCGTGATGACTCGTTTCTGGAATTTACACTGGGAAAGCTACAGGGAGAGGAAGAGGTACGGAATGTATCAGTTTGTATTTGAGCACCTGAGTCTGATGAGACACCTCCCGGGCGATATAGACTCGGATGGACATAAGCTGACGTTCACTCAAGACTTGGAGCAGCTTAAGTTTTCTTCTCTTTTCCAGTACCAGAAGAACAAGGTCCGGTGGATTCGGTCTAGGTGGACAAAGATGTCCTTTGGATTCAAAATAACGCACCCACATGAATATGGTTACATAGATTAACAAAAATGCTACCGAGGGTGCGATTTACAAGAAAAGAAGTAATCACTTTTGGTTCTCTATTATCAGAAAATTCACGAAGGCGGGGTGAGCCCATTCGCACGAAGCTGAGGCTGTTGAGGCAGGAGAGAACTGGAAAGTGGTAGCGAGGAACAGAAAGTGAGGGTGTAGGAACCTTGAAAAGAAGGAGAAGGAGAAAATAGAAAGCGAGTGCATCGTTCAGGGTTAGTGATGTTCCGGCCCGGCTTGGCCAAAAGCCGCGGCTTTGGCTCGGCCTGAGGCGGCTCCGGCTTTCCTGAAGTCTGGGCCGAGCCAAAGCCGCCACAGACGGCTTGGCCCTGGCCCGGCTTGGCCCAAGCCGCGGCTTTTGGCAGAGAAAATTTTATGACATATAACTAGTAGTTATAGTTCAGCTAATCAAAATCTGACTTAGTGTGTTACGTATTGCAAAGCTATATCGAAGAAAAAGTTTGAAATGCCGCAATAAACATGATCACGTGACCCAAATCAACCACTTTGTGATCAGATTTCTACTGATTTTGATGATTGCTATTGCACTTGTATGTGCTGTTGAAAGCCGCGGCCTGAGCCGGCGGCTTTGGCTTTTAATTTCTCTGAGCCGGGCCAGGCACATCACTATTCAGGGTCGAGCATGCTGTTGAAATAGAATGGCAGCCGAGATGCCAGACCGGACTCACTACTTGCATTCCAATTAGCGTACTCTAATAAGGTAGACTATTACATATTTTAGAACCTCAGTCTTCTACCACAAAGACCGAGCTATTCGCTATATAGTACACACATGCAACGAGTTCAGGACCAGATCAAATGGGTTTGAGATGATAAGGTGTCTGGATGAGGCATAAGCATAAGTACGGCGAAAGTGAAAGAATCACAACAAAGAAAACCAGTCTTAATGATGCGACGCAACAATCGGGAGAGAGCTTCATCTCAGCTAAGGCGGCTTAGTTGTGACTGTGGACCGATGACAATACGAAGATAGCTGGTTTCGAAACAAGTAGATAAAGGCAGGAAGAGGGTGCAAGTGGCAAGTGGCAAGAAGGTCGGGTACACCGCAATACTACTACCACCATCACCACCACCAGTCAACAACCTACATGTCTCTACTTCCTGTCTTTGTCCCGCGGTTCAACGAGTTGATGAAAATTCCTATCCAAGAAAACACCATTGCTGCGGACGTCAAGAGCGCCTTATGGGAGAGGCTCAAGATTGATCTAAATAAGGAGAACATTGGCTACCGTCAACTTTCTCTTCTATCATTGGTTCGTGATCTTTACGTGCCACCCATAAAATCGTACAACTAGCTCTTTTTAGCCCGGTCCCATTGATATCGAACCAGAGGAGACTCTGACCGAGCGAGTGCAGAGTTGCGCCAACGATCTTAGACGAATCGGTCATGCAGAGAAAGTGTCCATGCATTCCTCTTGGCTCACACCAGATGCTGTTCAACTCATACTTCACATAGAAACAGGCAAGCATTAAACAAATTGTGATCATATTTTCGATAATAACGTTCAGATAATAACGCTCAGCCTTTACGCCAGAGATTCCACAGGAACCGCCTCAAAAAAGAAGAAAGATCAAACAAGCCGACTTCCTATCAGGACCTTTTGTCACTAATCCACCATCTAGCCTTGGAAACATTCATATCATGCACCAAGTGCAAAAAAACCCCGATGAACGTATTGCAAATGACCGTCCAAATGTTGACGCTGATCTTCCCCCAATCTCCCTCATGTACCATGGGTTTGGACAGTTCCTGGATTGCATCCACACTGATTCCACCAATTTGGAATGCGTCGCGAACAAGCCCAATTTTGAATTGGCCATCGACAAGTTTATCTGTGAGATGTCCATGTTTTATGAATCCGAATCAGCTCGCCAGTCCAAGACCGTGGACTGCCTCAATGAGATTTTCGAATCTTATCTTGGAAAACAACCATACTCCTTAATCATACCTTCATTTATTACCGGGAAGCGTTCAACAGATGGTCACGCCATTGGACCAATAGGAACCATAGAGGTCGGAGTTGAGATCAAGAATGAATTCGGAACAAGCAGTTGTGACCCATCAGTAGAGTTTGCTGCATATTATTCACAATCACTCCATGCAAAAGCCTTACAATATTTGGAAAATAATTTCCTTTTCCCTGCGCTAGGTATTGTAGTGGTCGGTGAGCATCAAACCTTCTGTGACAATTCCACTGTGGACTAATCTCCTTTCAGGGGCACACATTGGGTTTTATGCACTGACATTTACTACCACGACGCGGCTAGTGGCTTTAACGCCGCTCCTTCCCATGGCAATAGAGACCGGGAACAGAAATGCCAGACAGGACCTGCTGAAGGCATTTGAAGCTGCTTGCATCCTTCGCCTTCATATCAACGAAGACACACAGAACTTTAAGGACAATCCCCAGGAGTGCTCACTTCCAGGTAATTTCCCTTATGTCAATCAGGTCCCTGCTATTCCTGGCCCTGGGATGTTCAACTTTCAGATTGACAGGGAAGCATATCAAGGGGAAGGTGGAATACGATATCTAACCGGTTCATCTACATGGCGACTGCCACTGACTCAGAAGACAAACACAAGGTCATCGTCAAGTTCACCGACGATACTTCCGAGACCTTCATGAATTCTGCGCACAGGAAGGTCATGCACCCAAACTACTGGGCTATGGGAATGCTCCTGATGGTGGCACGTTGTTGTGATGGAATGGATCGACAATGAAGAATCTGATCTGCAACGTTATTCATCAGAATACCTCGGACATGGTCGGCTGATCTCAGGCGATTGGTAAACGGTTTTCATGAAAAGGGATGGGTGCATGGGGATCTTCGAGACGCAAATCTGATCATCAGCAAGACAAACCCAGAACGTATAATGTTGGTAGATTTTGATTGGGGTGGGGATTTGAATTCTGGACCAGTACGATATCCGACTTCTCTACTCAATGCTGAGTTGGTAAGAGAGGATCCAAATGATTTATGGATCACAAAGGAGCGCGATAAGTTGGTTCTCGAATTCGCATTGAGAAAGCTGGAGGGAAAGGAAGAGGTACGAAATGGACTAGTTTGTATTCAATCAGCAGACTGACTTGAGACTCCCAGGTTCGCTGATGTGTTTCTCAGTATTTCCATAACGCGTGAACAAGATACGGTACATGGTGTAGAAAATGCCACTGACGGTCCAATTAAACTACTCTCCAGTGCCCATGTTGTCGTTGTTGGCATTGATTCTACATGAGAGCAGCAGTGTCGTGCACTTCCACTTGCTTGAGGTAGGCCACGGTGCACATTGACAATGTATAGGCTAGAGCTGGAGAACAAAAGCTTGGGGATGTTGACCAGAGTAGGAGACAAGCTGGAACTTTGGCTACTGATACAGACTGTAATCATTAGAACGCAGAGCGGGTAGGCGGTGAACAAATTCATGAAAAGGGATGGGTGCATGGGGACCTTCGAGAAGCGAACATGGTCATCAGCAAGAGGAACTCTGAAGAGATCATGTTGGTAGATTTCGATTGGGGTGGGGAAGTGGATTCTGGACCGCTATACTATCCGACTTCTCGCATTCACCTGGACTTAACGAAGGGATTGGATCGGAATGATTTATGAATTACGAAGGAACATGATTCCTTGGTGCTAGAACGTGGGTTAAGCAACCTGTAAAGAGAGGAAAACTTGGAGGTGCGTAATAGATCTGGTTGTATTTAATCACCCGAGTCTGACGATACACTTCCCCCGTTGATATAGACTTGGATGGATAGAAGTTGAGGGTAAGTCAAGAATTGTCAGCATAAGCAGAAGCAAGGTCGGATATGAGACGTGTTTTGTATTCAATATCGCGTGAACGAGGTACAGTACATCATGAATACAGTAGGATGGAGTAGAAAAATGCTACCGACAGTCGAATTTAGAAGAAAAGGAGGAACCTCTTCTGCGGCTCTTTAACATAGGTGACTAGATTGCTTATCTCTAGCCTGCCTCTGTCGATGATACATAAAGCTGGGGTCAAAGCCTCCTCAGTAAACACATACTGATTGAGAAATCGACACTCTTCACTGAGCAGCCACGCCAAATTGTATATTACAAGTCAATAGAGGCTATTGTCTCCAACTTTGTGTCCCTCCCTTTTTTTTGTTTTTTCAAGGTAAAATATAAGACCGTAAGTGCACGATCGCTTGAAAGAAGAATAAAGGAAAAAAGTTGTAAGACGATGACGGACTACGTTTGACGCCGTTCTGTGAGTGGGGGGTACAAAGGTTTTACCCGACAAAGTTTGGCCCCATCTCGCCTGTGCCCATGCCCATGCCCGTACCCGTGCCCGTGTGCCCGTGTGCCCGTCCATCTCCCTTTCCTTTCCTTTGGCCCCGCGTGTGTAATGAAAAAGAAAAGAGAGAGAGAAAAAAAGAACACAACAAATAAAATCTGGGGTAATGATGACCGGTGGTGGAAAAACCAAACGTGTATTGACACACTGACTAACTAAGTATACACCGCCAACCCCTTCCTTCCTTCCTTGCTTCACCACCCACGACGTAACTTACATCTAGCTCTAGCGATCAGAAGCACATTATGTTGTTCTTTTTTTTTTTTTTGTTTCTTATTCGGTAGGTACAGGCGGAGAATGGGGGGGTTCATGTAAACGAACCCGATAGGAATAAAAAAAGACGAAATAACACCTCACAGAACAGAATAAAATACAACCCCCCCTTATCAACGGGATACCGGAGATATGTGTGCATGCGATGACGTTTCTAAATAATAAGTTAAAGTGCGTAAAGGTTGCTCCCCTCCTACCTCCCACCCCCCCAAAAAAAAGTAGAAATGAATGATATGGACAGGTAGAAAACGGATTTAGAAGATTTTCACAGAGAATCCGGGATTTTTTTAAAGGGTGTTTGTTTGTTTTTTTTTGCGTCAACGGTTTATGTTCGTCGTTCCAGGGTTTACAATAACATCGGGTACGAGTGGTGATGGTTGAGCAGGTGCGACACCCCATTCGGGCAAGCCTTTCGGTCTTTCGATGCGCCCACATTCCCATTCTTCCTGGCTCCCCGCGCCATTTCTACCAAAAAAGAGGGGGATGAGAAAAGAAAAGAAAAGAAAAGAAAAAAAGACTGATGAAATATTCCTCTCGAGCGTCAAACTTCTTTCGATTTTTGTCGAGACCAGGTTCCTGTTCACGGTTTATCTGATCTGCCCTCACAAATGTGAGAAACAATGAATAAATGAGTTAGGGTAAATGTGGTGAGCCACACACGCACCTGAGCAACTTTCTGACTGTGACTGTGCAAGTCATATATGCGTCTGCGTGAAGGTCTGCAAACCGAAGGATGCACCAACCATCACGAGCGGAAATGGAATACCGAATAAACCAGGATGTTTCTTTAACCGTCTATGAAGGGGGGGGGGGGGGTTATTCAACGGTCTTGAGGCGAATGCTGGCTCTCCAATTCAATAAAATAAAAATTTCGAATTACAAACTTCCACATGTACAAGTAGGGAATATACACAAGTCAGGGGGTGTGAGGAGCGTTTCGTTGCGCCGCCGCATATAAGCCAGAAAATCGCGGTTCGAGGGACAAGTCCTACTAGAAAAGAAGATGGGTGGGCGGGGGGAAAGGAAAAAATAAAAGGAAAGAATGAGGCGAGGCGAAAACACAACCCAGTACCCAGAATGAAACAAAACTCAAATCATAGGGTGGACTAGACTGGACTCCTCTGCTCTCTGGCCCTCTTCAGCCCTAGCCACCAAAATCGTTATCCTCGCTCCAATCGTCCAACGACGCCCTCCGCCTCACCACGCGCCTGCCCAAGTTCCGGATCGATAGCTACCGCTGCGGTCACAGCAACAGCCCCCGCACCGTTAGAGACCGTCCTCACCTTGTTGAGGAAGAGGAAGAGGAAGAGGGCAGGACAGTAAGCAAGCGGGATTTCGCGTGTTTTTGTTTCTTCGCGCGTGAGTAGGGAGGAACAGGAAGTGGTAGGTTGAACGGAACTCGGTCCGATGTCATCTGGGTACCCCTCACAACTTTCCGCGACCGCGACCGCAACAGACCACTGTGCCCCTGCCCCCCAGTGACTATTGATTCCCATGCAGCGCGCCCTCTTAAAACGATCGCAGGCTATCCTTATTCAAAGGAATGTGAACGCTTACGCCCATGCCTATCCGTTACGGTCATACGCTTCGGTGTCAACAACACCAAAACCAACACCACCGGACCCGACACAAAAACCGTACCAGCACGAAGGGGCGCCCCCACCAGAGCAATCGTGGCTCACACGAAAGTTGAAGCAGTCGCCGACAGCAATGCGCGTATTCCTCAACGTATTTGGCGCGCTTGGATATGGCAACGCACGTCAAGTCGCGGCGCGGCGCGCGCTGGCTCTGTATGAGCAACTCTGCGTCGTTCGCACGGAAGAGGACCGTGAATTTTGGGTTCAAGGTGCGTGAGGGCTGCCAACTCCTTCCCCCCCCCCCACAATCCCCCCCTCCCCCCTTTTCAATTAATAAAAGTTAGACATTTGATCCAATGACAACAGAATGTCATCTTCCCCCGACGTTTCAATCCTGGTTCATGGTGACCAACTTTCACGTATGGATACTCACGACGCGTCTGCGCTCTCTCCCGGCTCCGCAAGGTCAAGCATATATCCAAGGACTTATCGACCACTT
Source organism: Multifurca ochricompacta (assembly GCA_022496185.1). Classification (NCBI taxonomy): domain Eukaryota; kingdom Fungi; phylum Basidiomycota; class Agaricomycetes; order Russulales; family Russulaceae; genus Multifurca; species Multifurca ochricompacta. Next base: position 34,714 of record WTXG01000003.1, on the reverse strand, counting down.
CTTCCTGGACATTGAGGACCGCATCCGACAAGTCCTCCAGCCTCAATCGCAGGCGCAGGCTCCTGCATCCACCTCTTCCACTCTCTCTTCCTCTCGATCTCCCTCTCCCTCTCCCCCACCTACCTCTTCCTTTTACAGCATCCCTTCTAATACAGATGGAGGCGACGTCGACGCCAGCACCAGCACCCCCAAGAAGAAGCGCGTGCGGAGCGCCCCCGAAGCGCTGGTGAAGAAACAGATGAAGATATTCCGGGAGCAATGGGCCGGTCTGGGCCTCGCGCTCGATCTTGCCCTCGCTCAGGAATCGGACGCCGTGTTTGCCGCCGCGATGTGGCGTAACCTTCTCGGCGCGCGAGGTGCACAGGGTCTCGCGCTAGCGCTTGCACCCACCTCGCCCGTTCCCGAGTTCCGACGTGTGTTGAATTCCGGTGGTAGCGGTGGTGGTGCGAATGGAGAGGGCGGTGAGGGTGAGGGTGAGGGTGCGGTGGCTCATTTGGTGATGAACGGCGAGGCTGCGAGGAAGATAAGAGACGATGGTTCTGGGGTGCATGATTTCGGACCGGAGGAGCGGGACGCGTATGTCAAGTTCCCTGAGACGATGCTCGTGCTCACCGCCTATGCGCGTGGCGAGGTCGCGCGGCTGGCGGAGGTCTCGGATGAAAAAATTATGGGAGCTGGCGCTGCGTTGGGGCGGGAGGCGGAAGGTGTGGAGGCGCTCCGCTTTAGAAAAATTTCAAGCGCAAAAGCGCTTTTAGACGATTTGTTGCGGGAAGAGTCCCCTAACTAACCAAAAGGTGGGAGGTGGAGGTAGGTGGTGGTAGATTATACTTTGATTTCTCGCAGTTCGTACAGGACGTGCTGTAGTTAATGACACTTGAATTACATCACTCATTTTCACTGCTCTCGGTTGGAGAGGGGGGAACTACTACCTTGGCCATACCAATGGCGCAAGAGGGGAGGAATCCAAAGCGTATGAATGCATGCATCTAGCTTCAGTGTGCCCTATGTGTGTCCAGGTTCTATAAGTGCCGCAATTTTCGTGTCAAAAACCTCCGAACGGATTGGCATATCAGGCGTGTGAAATGGGTTCTTCATCACACCATCTGCGTACGCTTCATAAACCTTCTGAAGCACAGCATTCGCTGACGTTTCGGCAAGTGACGTGAGCAATACAAACTTTGTGCCTGCGTGAAAAAATAAACACCTCTGAATGGGGGAAGGTTGGAAAGAAAAAGAGAAAGGGGCAGACCAGTGGGGGTAAGAAGGATAGTCATCTTGAACGTCTCCGCCTCGATGACATGAGCGCCAGAGCTCGAGCCGGTCGGGGATAGTCGGCTCGTGATAGCATGGATACCATGTAGGGTTCCAGCGAGGACGAGATATTCATTGGAAGTGAGTTGGGCGAGACCATCTGATCACTGAGATTAAGCCCCATGAGAGGAGTGGTGAAGGCCTTACCAGCAAAATTTCGTTGATAGACAAGTCCGCCAGCTTTATTGATCACCTTTATTCACGAGCTTTAGTTAAAGGAAAAAGAGATAGAGATAGGACATAAGACATACCCAGAGACCAAAGATGGCCATGGTGGGTGTTCAAGATTAAGACTAAAATTAATCCAAGGTTCGATGGCGTAGTTGGTTATCGCATCTGTCTAACACACAGAAGGTCCCCGGTTCGAACCCGGGTCGAACCATTTCCTTTTTTTTTGCTGCCTTTAATTATATAATATATGAAGACTCCCACCGCCTCCTTGCTCCTCTTCTCTCCTTGCTCATGATCTTCGAGTTCTCTCCCCGTTTTTGTCAATTGTGAATTGTGGGCCAGCAGCGATGCTTCGATGGCTACTATTCTTTTATTTATTCATTCATGCATGTGGTATCTCCTCTCTCGGTGAACGTTCTCTCCCAGAGTTGTCCTCTTCGGCTCTCTCAAATCTAGCAAATATGCGAGATCCATTAAAAAACCTTGACCCTTCTGACCCTTATTCTCACTTGCAAAAAATCCTCATCCCTAGACCTCGTTCGTATATCAGTCTTTGGCTGCCTGATTATGACTTGTGCAAACTCATTCTCATAACACAACAGCTGACACCGCGAACCACACTCTTGTCCGAAATTATCTCGTCTCTACACTCCAGAAGCTCAACTGGCACGTATATGAGGATCACTTTATGGGAGCAACACCATATGGGCCAAAGAACTTTACGAACGTCATCGCGACGAAAGATCCAGACGCGCCAAGACGCGTTGTGTTAGCAGCACATTTCGACAGTAAATACTTCCCATCCTATCCCCAAAATCAGGTGCGGCAATCCTCTTCTTCCAAAATGTCTCTGCGTCCCCTCATCAACCCTTCGTAGTAGTTTGTCGGCGCAACTGACTCGGCCGCGCCATGTGCCATCATGCTCGATATCGCTGAGACACTGGACCCGCTGCTCGATGCGCGCGCAAAACGCGTCGAGGCGGACGAGTTAGACCCGAACGAAGATGAGGATGCAGCAGAAACAACGTTTCAACTAATATTTTTTGATGGCGAGGAGGCATTCGTGCAGTGGACGGATGCGGACTCAGTATACGGTGCACGGTCTCTCTCTTCCTTTTTCCATCTCTTTAAATACCTTTTCTCATCCTGGCTTATACGCATATATTTCGCTTCCCTTATCCTTCCATCTCCGCCCTTCGCTCACTCGCAGACACCTCGCCGAATCCTGGGCGACAACCTACCTCCCACCACACCCAAAGCGTCGTCTACTGTCAGCCTCGACGCCCACGACGCCACTGTCGACGATCGAGCATCTCGTCTTGATCGACCTCCTCGGCGCAGCGCACCCACTCGTGCGCTCCTTCTTTCCCGACACTGCATGGCTCTTCGACGCGCTTGTCGGCGCGGAGACGCGTCTACGTGCTGCGGGTATCCTTGACGCCGACGTGCTCGGCAACAGCTTCTTCCGTTCGCGCAGCGCGACCGACAAAGTTTGACTTATATGGGCGACGATCACATCCCGTTCTTACACCGCGGAGTGAGCATTCTGCACGTTATCGCTGAACCGTTCCCACGCGTGTGGCACACTCTTGGGGTGCGTCGACCTTTGTATCTATCACCACACCCCCCCACTCACCCTATCCCTCCCTTTATTTTATTTTTTTGCTTATATGATTGGGAACGTTAAACAGGACGATGCGACAGCACTCGATCTCCCGACCTTGCGCGCTTGGAACCTTATTTTGCGCGTATTCTTTGCGGAATATCTTGGGCTACGCCCTGAGGAACAGCAGTCGAACCGAGAAGAGCCTTCGCCATCGTCACCGACTATGCACCACCCTCCACCAGTGAAGAAGTCCGACTCTGAGCTGGTGCGTTCCTGTTTCGCGGCCTTCCTTCCCTTTATACACCCACTCACCCATCGCTGATGTCAAAGAATTTTTCTCAGTAGTTCACTAGTACCGTAACCCGAGAGGATATTTTTCTGGACTTGGACCACAAACTAGGACATGTTCGTGTGTGAGCTGGCCTTGTATACAAAGTTATTGATATTGTGCACTACTACTGCTACTGCTACTGTTACTAGATTCTTAACTTGCCATTCCCGAGAGGGGCGGAGGTTTTTGGGGCAGACAATTGGGGACTGCTGCTCCCTATTGACTATTTGAGTGTGTCCATGTCCCATGTATTTGACACCCCCTCCATCTGCCATATCGCAGGCTCCTCTCGAAAGCCTCGAAAGCCATAGGTAATCGTGGTAAAAAAAAAAAACAAAATGGAGTTCAATAAGTTGCAAAGACCATCCCATTTTTCCCCCAATAAAAACGAAAACGAGTTGAAGCCAAATATGTTTTATTTTTTTATCTTTTTATTTTAATTTTATTTCCCACCTGAGGTGAATCTACTGGGTTTTAAATCTCGTCCTTCATACAGACTCGAGTTTCCATACGTGCTGCTTTGCTATTTAATTGTAGGGTCGGTACCAATGGGCCCAGCCATCGGCTTACTTCACAAACATGTCACGAGTAGCGCTACTCACTGACTTTCCTCCCTTCCTCCATCCAGCTTTGAAAATTCAAACAACACACAGAGAGTGAGATAGAGGCCACATATACGGGCCCATCTCAACTATCAGGCAGCTCACCGAGACGCTGGAGGCAATCAAGAATTACCTCGAGTGCAATCAGCGAAAAGCTCTCAATGAATTCCTTCCCTTGGTTGTGCCGCGTCCAGACCCAGGTGTCCCACGCGCTCCGCAGACCTTTACACAACCAACTCTTTCCCATCTGCTGTGGGAGTGTGTCGCAACCTTCTTCAGGGGAGATGATGTCTGCGCGAATATCGCGCACCAACATCTCAGAGTGCAACTTCAGGCGGTGCATGCGATTCAAGCGCCACCGCGGTCGCGTACAGTTGGCAAGGATCGTGCCCAGTACGACCTCTTCCTCTGTCAAACAAACGTCTGGTGCCTCGACGAGGGTGTGCGTCATGCAGGTGTATCGTATTTCTTGTACGTAGCGCGCGTGTAGCCCTTCCGCCTTAGCTGCTAGTTCACCCTTCTCTGCCTCGGCGGTCACGGTCATTAGCATACCGTGACCAAGTATGGAATGGACGAGGGGCGCGAGAATACGAGAGATTGGGTCCTCCAGCGGTGCAACAATTGTCCCCGGAGATGCGACCGGGAAGCCCTCGAGAGGTTCATTAGGGTCGTGGAGGTCGATCTCCCGGAAAAGGAACCCGAGCGCGCGGTCCGACACGTAGTAGTCGAGATCGCGAGCGCCAGTCACTTCAGGCCTATGCCAGTCTGGCTTGAACTTTATCAGCGTTCTCGGCAAATTGTTACGGAGGTCAACCGGCATCCCGTTCTTGGCGTAGTCGACCGCCTTGCTGCACAGTGGGACGAGTTTCATACACCGCTTATCGAATACACCATCCTATCATTATGTGAGGATGCAGTAATTCCACGAAGAGAGTAGAGAACTTTACCTTTGATTGATCTGCGATAGTGATGTGTCTGTCTGCTAGCAAGCCCTGTGGAGCGCATAACGACATGAGTTCCATGAAGGCGAGGTGTAAACATAGACGCCGATTTACCATGACATCAGAATGGATGTATTCAACGAAAAAGTCACAAATATCCTGGACGGTAGCATCACCACGGCCATTGTTCAGTGTCCATACTTCACCAGGAGGATATTCCGCTGGAGGCGTGTGGACAGTGGGAAGCAACGCCGGATTGTTATAGTAAACATCATAGGTGTCACTGGAAGGTAAATGGTGAGCCCTTCTGGCGTTCTGATGTGTGCACTACATGCCCGTCTAAATCACCACCAGCAAGGCACGACGCCAACGAACGTTCACCTGGAGAAAAGGCGTTAATAAGTGGCATCAGCAAGGCTATTTGCTGCATGTTGCGTACCGACAGCAGGTAAGACGACGACATTCTTCAACCCTCTGAAAAAGCAGATTTTATCATCGGGGGGCTTGCCCACCGCGTAGACACGTTGTACTGCAACCCCAATGAGTTTTCAAGCCTGGCTAAGCACTCGAACTCGAATACGTGCCATCACCAGGGTGGATTACTGGGCTCCTGGAAATGAGGCATGTGCCCTTGAAATATTCAGGCTCTTTGTCCGCGGCTTCTTGCACACAGACTACACATCACCGTATGAATAAGACAGCTCGACCCCAGGGTCACAAAGAGACAAACCATAGATAAAACCTTCCTTCAACGTAAACACCTTGGACGGGTCTACACCTTCATTGATATAAGCTTGTCCTTCGTCCGCAACGCCAACTAACTGATAGCTTTGTGGAACTGGGATTCGTGCCTTAAATTTTAAGTCGCGGAGCGAGTGATTTATAGAGTTGCGAACTAAGCGTCCAAGGAACGCGCTCCTAATTGCCTCATTGTCAGGATGGCCCTTAAACTCGAGTCCATGCTTGATAAGTTGCTCAAGAATAAATGTCAGGTTGAACTTGCTGCCAAGGCCGTGGCTCTTGAGCAGGCCAGCAAATATCTTCAGTGAGTCGCTGGCGAGGTAGATGTGCGCTTTCGCTGCATTCTGAAGGTCTATAAAAACACTTTTCTTGACACCGCGGTCTTCCAGTGCCATGACGATGGGCCTTCGATGATCAAGCCATAAGTTAATACGTGCGTGCGTAGAGGAAATGACGAGAGCGGCGAACTTATTAAGGTGGACCGGATTCGGGTAGTCGAACGAACGCGCAATCTCGAATCCAGCCTCTGTCACATTATGCACCAGAAACTTCCGCTGAGACTTGCGCAACCGCATCCTGATACCTTTAAGTCGACTGTCGACAACGACCACCCCTTTGTATCCAAGGAACCGGAATTGGTATGCCGACGGTTTCACCCGACTTTCCTTCAGGTTCCCACTTGTACGGCACCTTTCATCCCATATCATATCAGCCAAGTCTGGCGAGATTGTGCCGACACCGTCGGTGTGAGGACCCAAGTCTTCCTGCTCTTCCCATTGGTCGCGGCTGATTATCACGCTAGGATCGGTCGCAGTGAATGCCTGCGCAATCCGTGCCGCGTACTTGCTCGGTGTTCGTACCAGTTCTGAAAAATCACCGAGTGATGCCCGAATACTCTCTGCGTTGACGATTCCCTCCACGGGATCATGAAACGGTGCAACGAACCATACGGTATGTTCGCGCAATGAGCTGGCGGAGTACGCAAGGAACTCGAACCTCCGCCCGCTGAGTTCGAATCCATCACGCAGGATTTTGCCGACACGCTGCTGCAAAATCCATGTTCCGTCGACGTTGCCGTCCCAACGATAGGGAAGGTGGTCTTCATCTCGGAATTCTACGCGCACGAAGCGCTCTGCGAGGGTAGGGTCGCGACTTTGGTACTGTCGAATGACGCGATTGGACTGTGTCGTGTAGGGTCCCTCGAGGAGCATCCGGGAGGGAGTGACGATTACGTGATGGCACCAAATGTACCCTTGGGAGGCCTAAGCGACTCAATTTTTCGATTCTCTGCGCGAACGCGCGCGAGGCAAGCGCTCGGAGTTTCGTCACTGTTCCGCTTCTGGAGTGCCACAGAAAATCGACGCAGAAGCTCGCTCGCCTCCGAGCCATAGTCACGAATGACGCCTTCAATGGGTTCCTGGAGGTTAACGAGCAAGTCGAATGTGGTCGGGAGGCCACAACGTAGATATGCCTCAATCTGAAAGGCAACCCTCCAGTCCATTCCCCGGATCCAACAGGAAATGGTGTCAACGAACTCTTGCCTAAAGAAGCGCATCGCGTAGGCATCTACACGGTGAACACGGGTTGGTAGAGGCTGGCATTGAACGACCTGACATATTTCCTCAAATTTGAGGAGGTCTTTGTGGTTGGCGAGGATGACGCGCAGGTGATGCGCGTACTCTGCAATACGTGCATGGCTATTATCGAGTGCAGATATGCGATCCCGCGTCTTGTGTCTCCCGTTTCGCTGGATACCTTCGGGCATGCGGTTATTATAACTCTCCTGCTCAAAGCTAGGAGGCGTGTACAAATCGAATATGATGACTGATGATTACCATTCTATCGTTAATAACGGGAAGTGCTGATACAAGAAACACTCACAAGGCTGCTTAGATGCATCGAACCCGATGCCCAGTTTATGGATGCTTGAAAACTTTACGAGGATCAGATTATTGGTCTCTTCTGTTTCTCGCTGCCCTATCTGCAAGATGGGGTTGCTGGTTGTTAACATTGCGTTCCGAGCCACGAAAGAGGACAAAACGTACATCAATGCAAATGAGACTACGCTCGTATACCAGATTGATATATGCCGCGCTCTGGCTGAGAAACTCGCATTCGTGCTCAACAGAGAATGTTCTTCCTTGATTCGGGGGAGTATCCGGGTGTGTATACCACACGCCGAACTGGAGTTTTGCAATTCGCAGACGAACCTGTCTTGCTTCATCTTCGATCTCCTTACGTAGTTTTTCCTTGCGAGGGTTGATATATGGCACCTTTTCAAGCTTTTGCTTAACCTCCAGAGGGACCTTACTATGGGCATCGAAGAGCCGTAGGGATCTATGGTTGAGGGAGATGACGTTACGATTGGGTGCGTCCCAAAACCATCGAAGTAGTTGCTTCCCTAGTCTTACAGGGACACGCAGGATGGCCGTTCCGTCGTGGATACGCCCTGCGAAACTCACGCCGGGGACGACCTCGAAATTTGGTTTTCTGCCGTTATTTATCGATTATTGGGGTCGTAAAACTTGGGGCCGTGGAGGACGGCCTCCACAGCTTCGTAGATGTCGTAAAGGTCTGCTTTAAAATCGATTCCTCTAAGATTGATTTCCATTTGGTGAGCGTAAGAATGAAGAGAAAGTGGTCTGGGGGGTGGTAGTAACAGATATGTCTGGTGAGAAGGTTCACATAGACACTCTGACGAATATTTGTGGGATGGAAAGTATGCGATTGTGATAAGACCTCAAGGTCCGGACGCCCTTTGCGCAGCTGCGAAGAGAAATTTAGAAGCATGTCAGAATACAATTCTGAACACATTTCGTGTGTCGATGAGGCTAGTATGCGGCTACATAGAGTTACTAACAGGTGTCTAGGCCTGCTGCCAGCTGCGGGAGCCCTGCTTTCGGATTGGTTTGGTCTCAAAACTATGATATCGCTTCCATACGGAAAGAAGGGGGATGTCAGGTCGTGTTCCTCTGCATCTTGCTCCATCAACATCCCCGGGGGCGCTGCGCAGCATCTCTCACGACCGTTGACTGATGGCGAGACTGATGGTGAAGAGGATGATAATTGGAATTGGAAGAGCCCGCAGCCCACGTTGTTGTCACGTGTCATGTAGTTTCCCACCCACACACTACTTTACAAAAAAAACTGCGTATCCGAGACGAAATACAATACTGAAAACTTTAAATGACAACACCACTTCAGGAAAATCAGTCAGGCTTTTGGAAGCGCATCAAGGCGTTTGAGACAGTCAAGAATAATGCGGAGCGCGACGAGCGAGAAACTTTTGATGAATTCCTTATCTCGGTGGTGCTGCGCCCAGCCCCACATCCCCCACGCGACCGGTAAACCCTCCCGAAGCTGTTCCGGCGTCGGCGGTCCATCAGACTGGATGATCTGTACGCTTATGTCTCGCAACAGCGATTCGGCATGTATTCTCATGCGGTGAGACCGGTCGTTGCGCCATCGCGGCTGCGTGCAGTTGGCGAGGATCGTGCCCAGGACGACTTCTTCCTCTTTAAGACGGACGTCCGGGGCATCGACAAGGGTGTGAGTCACGCAGATGTACGTCATCTCGCGCATGTAGTGAGCGTGCAGCCGTTCCGCCTGTGCGTTCTCTGGTCCGGGTGGTCCGGGTGCTTCGGCCCCTGCCTCCAAATTGAGCGTGGTCTGGACGAGAGGCGCAAGGATAAGGGAGATCGGGTCTTGAAGCGGAGCGATTTCTCCAGAAGTGGTAGGGAGACCGTCAATGGGCTCATTGGGGTCAAGCAATTTGATGTTTCGGAATAGGTGTCCTAACGCACGGTCTGACACGTAGTAGTCGAGCTCGCGAGCACCAGTTACCTCCGCCTTGTGCCAATCCGGCTTAAATTTGATCAAGGTCTTCGGTAAGTTGTTGTTGTGGATGTCGACTGGCACTCCGTTCTTTGGGTAGTCAACAGCTTTGCTGCACAACGCTGCAAGCCTCATGCACCGCTCATCAAATACCCCGTCCTATCAGTGAGTCAGGACAAAGTGGTGACATAGGTGAATAGTATCGCACCTTGGATTGATCAGCGATAACAATGTGCCGGTCTGCAAGTAGGCCCTGTGGATCGTACCAAGGCGTGAGTTCCCTGGCGGCGCAAGCACATGACAGGTGCGCACCATGACATCACTATTGATATATTCGACAATGAAATCGCAGATGTCCTCGACCGTAGCATCACCACGATCTTTATCAAGCATTCGGATTTCACCAGGGGGGTAACTCGCTGACGGAGCTTGGATGGTTGGGAGCAACGCTGGGTTGCCGATGTAGATATCATAGGTATCGCTGGAAGGTGATGAGCGCTTGAGGGGAATTGGGGTGAGGGGAGTGAGGAACGACATACCCATCCAAGTCGCCTCCAGCAAGACCGGAGGCCAAGGAACGATTGCCTAAGAGGAACAGGTTGACAAGACGCACAAACGCGACAAATATTACACACCAATGGCAGGCAGGACAACAACATTTTTCAAATTACGGAAAAAGCATATCTTATCCTTAGGAGGCTCGCCCACCGCGTAGACACGTTGTACTGCAACCCCAATGAGTTTTCAAGCCTGGCTAAGCACTCGAACTCGAATACGTGCCATCACCAGGGTGGATTACTGGGCTCCTGGAAATGAGGCATGTGCCCTTGAAATATTCAGGCTCTTTGTCCGCGGCTTCTTGCACACAGACTAGACATCGCCGTATGATTAAGACAACTCGACCGTATGGTTTCAAAGAGACACACCATAGATAAAACCTTCCTTCAACGTAAACACCCTGGATGGGTCTACACCTTCATTGATATAAGCTTGTCCTTCGTCCGCAACGCCGACTAACTGGTAACTATGCGGGACCGGAATTCGCGCTTTGTACTTGACCTCACGAAGCGAATGGTTCATCGCGTAGCGAAGTAAGCGTTCGAAGAATGCACTTTTGATCGCCTTCTTGTCGTTATTGTCGTTGAAATCGAGTCCGAGATTGCTCAGCTGCTCGACGATGAAGCCCAGGTGGTACGTGCCCCCGAGACCATGACGCATGAGCAGCACTTTGAAATCTTCGAGCGAGTTGCTAGAAAGGTATATATCCGCTTTCGCTTTGTCCTGAAGATCCAAGAAAGCCTCTGCCTTGACACCACGGTCTTCCAGTGCCATGATTGCCGGCCTAAAGAACCGAGCTAATGGGTTAATGGATACATAGTGGAGACAAGGGCTGCTGCGAACCTATTAAGGTGGACCGGATTCGGGTAGTCGAACGAACGCGCAATCTCGAATCCAGCCTCTGTCACATTATGCACCGGAAACTTCTGCTGAGACTTGCGCAAACGCATCCTGATACCTTCAAGTCGACTATCAACAACGACCACCCCTTTGTATCCAAGGAACCGGAATTGGTATGCCGACGGTTTCACCCGACTTTCCCTCAGGTTCCCATTTATGCGGCGCCTTTCATCCCATATCATATCGCCAACTCTGGAGAGATCGTGCCGACGCCGTCGGTGTGAGGACCCAATTCTTCCTGCTCTTCCCATTGGTCGCGGCTGATCATTACGCTAGGATCGGTCGCAGTGAATGCCTGTGCAATCCGTGCCGCGTACTTGCTTGGCATGCGCAAGAGTTTAGAAAAGTCTCCAGAGACGCGCGAATCTTCTCCGCGGTCACGTATCCCTCCACGGGATCGCGGAAGGGAGAGACAAACCAGACGGAGTGTTCACGAAGCGCGCTCGTCGAATATGCGAGAAATTCGAACGCGCGTCCGCCGAGCTCGAACCCCTCGCGCAACATCCCTCCCACACGCTGTTGGAGGAACCAGGTGCCGTCGACGTCGCCGTCCCAACGATAGTTGAGGTGATCCTCGTCGCGGAATTCAACACGTATGAAGCGTTCGACGAGATTGGGGTCATGGTTCTGATAATGCCGAATGACGCGATTGGATTGTGTTGTGTACGGCCCCTCGAGCAGTATCCGTGAGGGGGTTATGATGACATGGTGACATGAGATATGTCCCTGCGCGAGACGAAGGGGCGTGATAACCGGATGATCTGAGCGGAAGCGTTCGAGACAGGCGATGGGAGTCTCTTCCATTTTGCGCATCCGTAGTGCGGTTGAGAATTTGCCCAAAAAATCGCTTGCCGCGGTGCCGTAGTAACGAATCGCGTCTTCTATGGGCTTCTGTAGGGAGAATAACAAGTCATGAGTGGTCAGGAGACCGCAGCGTAGATAGGCCTCAATTTGAAAGGCATTCTTCCACTCCATAGTCTTGATCCAGCGCTGCACGTGAAATAGATCGCGATGTGAGAAGAATTTCATTGCATTGGCGTCCACACGAGGGACTCGAATGGGGCGGGGTTCACATTGAGCGGCGTGGCATATCTTTTCGAAATGGAGGAGATCATTTGGATCAGCAAGGAGTATGCGTAGATGAGGAGCATATGGTGCAACGAGACCATGGGCTTCATCAAGTGAAGATATACGGTCGCGGGTCTTGTATTTCCCTTTGCGTACCATGCCATCTGGAAGCCGATTGTTGTAACTTTCTTGCTCAAAATTTGGAGGTGTGTGCAGATCGAATACTATGACTAGTGGAGGTCTACGCTGAGAGACGTAGAGATATGCTGTTACCGGAAGCACTCACAGGCTTGACCAAATTCATCGTAACCGATGCCAAACTTTCGGATACTGGAGAACTTGACGAGAACTAAATAATTAGTTTCTTCCGTCTCTCGCTGCCCAATCTGTTGAGGAAAAAGAGTCAGTAGCAGTGTAATACTACGAAGGGATGTCACCTACGTCAATTCGGATGAGACTGTGTTCATAGACTAGATTGATGTAGGCGGCGCTGTGACGGAGGAAATCCCGCTCATACTCAATCGAAAAGCTTCTCCCCTGGTTCGGTGGAGCATTAGGTTCTTTGTACCATACTCCAGACTGAATGCTTGCAATTCGCAGACGAACTTGTCGAGCTTGTTCTTCTATTTCAGTACGAAGCTTATCCTGCTCCGGGTCGATGTAAAGCGCTTTTTCAAGCGTCTGTTTCACATCTGGAGGAACTCTACGGTGAGCGTTGAAGATGCGGAGGGATTTCCCCTTCACGACAATCTTGTTTTTCTCTGATTCCTTGTTCCATTGAAGCAATTTCTGGCCTAGCTTGACGGGTACACGGAGGATGGCAGTTCCGTTGTGAATTCTACCAGCGGGACTTTTGCCCATGACCACCTCGAAATTAGGTTTCCGACCTTTGTTGTCCGTACTATTGGGATCATAGAGGTCGGGTCCATGAAGGACGAGCTCGACGGATTTCCTGACGTCGTAAACGTCGGCATCAAAACTAATGTGTTTAAGTTCGATCTCCATTGGAGTCGAAAGTCAAGTGAGAAAGGAAGATAAAACGGATTGAAGGATCACGCTATTATAACAGAAGGTGCTGCGGATATGGCTTTTGTTATTATTCTTTCTTTCATGAGAACTTCATTTATGAGAAGATGAAAGCGAGGATGTTCCAAGTTAGTTAAGTGGCATAGGCAGTCGCCGCCGCCGCCACTCTTCCCTTCCCTTCCCTTTCATTTTTTCATGTCATTTCATTTCATATTCGATAAATGACGGTTCAAGCAGTCAATGTCTCAACCCTTAAAAGGGTCAAGAACAATGTGATCGGAAATCCATCCGCAAAGCTAGTGTTAGCTGAGGATGAGCTCTTTGTCGCCACGTGTGTTGTTGCCCCTCCATGTCTATCTAAATCTAAATCGAAATCTACCCTCTCTTTATCAGCCTTGTTAAATGTTTGAACGCACCAGAACAATTCGAAGAGGCTGCAGGTTCACAAGACGATATCCGCGTTGAGGCTGCCCAGGTTATCACATCCTTATCTTATGGTGCGTAAAACTCTGCTGCGGTTTCCTCCATCAATCAATTACAATTATACTCATCCTTTCTCCCGTCCATAAGGTTCACCTGAAGCGCTACGCAGTCTACTTCACGCCAACGCACACCAATCCTTTCTCTATGCAATTTCACGCTTCGGCCCCACTGAGCCAGCTGCCACCAAAGCCGCTTTTGCTCGTGCTCTTCGTGCTATCGCCGCAGCGTCTGCAGAGCTCGTAGGTCCCTCCCAATGGGGTATTAAGGATGATTCGTCACCTGTCCGTGAGGACGCTAAACTTGCGCTTGAGTACTTCTTCCAGGTAATGACATTGGCCGTTACCTTTCCACCGGTCTTTGACAGCTACTCCCTGCGCAGATCGAGGTTCTGGACCTGTACCTTCCTCTCCTCACGGATTCCTCAACGCAAGCCAGCATGTCAATTGCGCAGCTCCTTGGCGCAGCCCTTCGCGCACCGAGTCATCGTACCACTGTCGCCGAGTGGGTCCCTTCGGCCGAACGTAGTCGAGAAACTTCCCGCGGTCGGCGTCGCTGGGAACGCCCAGAGGCCATAGCACCCGCGCAGTCCGGCAATGGTGGTGGGTGGGTTGCGCGTCATCTTACGACGCTGCTGCGTAGCCGTGACGTCAAGGTACAGGAAGCCGCATTGAACGCTTTAGCCGCTCTCGCCAAGGACAATCACGACGTGGCCATTCACCTTGCTAGAGCTCCTGTGGGCAGACCAAACGCAGGTACGTGGTACACACAGTCATCCATCCATGGCGTACCAATTCCTCAGTCATCACAGACTATCCGCTTGCCCTGACATTGGCTTTAAAATTGTGCAAATCCCGTTCTACAGACGTCCAACTCGCTGCGGGCCTATGGTAGAGAGAGCCAGTATCTGTAATACCGTTTGCCTCGCTTACCACCAATCAGCGCGACCCACATTATTCGAGCGAGCGCAGCCAATCACCACCACCCAGCACCCCCAGACCTTGCCGCGTCGCTGGTTGTCATGCATGTTATGAATCGCTTGATCGATTCGAAATCCGAATCACCTCAATGTCGTACCAAGGCGTGTTTCATTCTCAGTGAGCATCTTTAAGGGTTATCACTCTTTACCTAGCTCTAACGGAGTTGCGGTTTCAGACTACCTGGTGATGGATGAGAAGGAACTTTGTCAGTCTGTCTATGACAAAGGCTCGCTGGCCAAGCTCTCCGAATTGGTCCACACCCTCACGCCACCACCGGCAACGGACAGCAAGATATCCGAATTGGAGGACGAGCCGGAAAGCTTGTGCTGCTTGCGCGAGGCCGCCCTGACGACAATTGCGGTCCTAGCACTGGCCGACAATGACATCCGGCGAGACGTGACCGACGTTCAGCGGCTACTTCCGCCATTAGCCTCAGCGCTCACCCACCGGCACATCGGCGTGCGCTACGCCGCTTGTCAGTGCGTTCGCGCTCTCTCTCGCAGCGTCGCTGTCACGCGCACATCGCTTGTCGACTCGGGTTTAGGTACTGCGCTATTCGCCGTATTCACCAAGGACGACGAAGACCGGCGCGTCCTACACGCGGCGCTTGCAGCCGTGTGCAACCTCGTAAACCAATACTCACCCCTCCGAACGCCATTCCTTGAACAAGGTATCGCCACACGGCTCGCTCGCCTCCTTCGCTCCCCCTACGCCGAACTACGTGTCAGCGCCCTCTGGGCGCTCAAAAACCTCGTCTACAAGTGCGCCCCAGAGACCAAACGCGCGATCATGGGGGACGTCGGTTGGCCCGCGCTCGACGCGCGTCTGGATGACGCAGACGCTGGCGTACGAGAACAAGCGTTGTACCTCTTGCGTAACTTTGCGGACTGCGAGGACGACGTGGACGCCGTTTTTGATGCCCTCGGAACCCCGAGGTTACTCGGAGCGATCGCAGCCGCGTTGGAGGCGCGCGACACGGACGTCGTGTTACAGGCCGCGTACACCCTCGCTAATCTTGCAAACGGTCACGCGCAACGTCAAGCGCTCATCCTCGCCCACGGACAACTTCTCCGCTCACTCCGGAGCGCGCTCGTTGACGCCCCCGCTGATGCGCGCTGTGCGGCACTGGGCGCGGTTATCGAGCTCGCGTGGGGAGCGGCGCAGCTCCGTGCTGCAGGTATCGAGAGTACGGTACGCCATCTCGTTGAGTTTGGTGGCGGAGGTGGCCCTGGGGTTGGTGGTGGCGGTGGTGGTGGTGGTAATGGCGGTGGTGTTGGTGTTAGTGGTGGTAATGTAGATAGGGAAGTGAGGGAACGCGCGCGGAGAGCGTTGGAGGCTATGGAACGCGTTACGGTGGATGACGCGTAAGCCGTAAGGGTTTTTCTCTTAGGCCTCGAGCCCCTTTCTCGTTCCCGCTCCCACCCCGTACGTCCATTTTCTTTTTTTTGGGAAACCTCAGATTCTTCTCGCTGTATATCCCTCCCACTACTGAGACATATGAAACAATCGCGTTTAAAAGGCAGGCTTCTTCGTTCGAGTCCGTTAGACCGGTTCGACGAGATGATCAGTTAGTAGTTTCTTCGTGGTCACAGGTATTATGTATTATGGAAAACTAGCTGTAATGACATAGCAAATGTCACGTTTACAGTTGTGAATGATGTTCAATGGCCGACAGAAATTCTTGACAGCGCGCTGCCTACGGGATTTCAAAAAAGAAGAAAAGTCAAACAAGCGGACTTCCTATCAGGACCTTTTGTCACTAATCTACCATCTACTGTTAGAGAACTTCATGTCATGCGCAACGTGCAAACAGACCCCGATGAACGTATCGCAGACGACCGCCCAAATGTTGACGCTGATCTTCCCCCAATCTCCCTCATGTACCATGGGTTTGGACAGTTTCTGGTGTGCGGAGCCTATCCGCGGTGAGTGCGAAGCAAAGCCTGTTCCCTGAGGAGTAAGGTGAGCAGTAAGTTGAGAAGAGGAGAGAGAAGAGCCCGCGCGACGTAATGAAGTCGATGAGCGTTGGATCGTGCTGAGTGTTTACTGATGACGGTGCCGATGGTTCCGATTGACCTTGCGCCTTGTTCAATAACTGTTTTTTTGCACACAAAGAGAGAGAGAGATAGAGAGAGAGAGAAGCTAGATTGCTAGTTGCTGGCTGGTCTACTACGAGCATTGTATGTACCTTTATATACTTGTGGAGAGACCTAGCTGAAGGAATGTTTTTAGAAATTAACAGAGGTGAAGCCATGTGGGGTGAACGAAAGTGGAATAAGTAAAAGGGAGTAAGGGAGAAACCGGGTAGCCGGGTGTACGGAAAAGAATAGGCAAGCGGCCCGGAACGCGCACAATCCCTGTAATATGCTAAGTAAAATTACTTGTACCATAGATCAATCACGCTTTGCACCGGTGTCAGAGTCTGTCCGAAACTAAAGTCAGGCAAATGTTAGAAAATTTATTGACAGTATAGTAGGGAAGAATGAGAGCAGACGGGTCCTGCCAGGAGTGGTGATGACCGGAGGTTTCGCGTCCAACGCCCGAGCCATCCTTACACTGGATTACGTCCACAGTGAATCCACCAATTTGGAATGCGTTGCGAACAAGCCCAAGTTTGAAATGGCCATCGACAAGTTTATCTGTGAAATGTCCATGTTTTATGGATCCGAATCAGCTCGCCGGTCCAAGACCGTGGACTGCCTCAATGAGATTTTCGAATCTTATCTTGGAAAACAACCATACTCCTTAATCGTACCTTCAATTATCACTGGGCAGCGCTCAACAGATGGTCATGCCATTGGGCTAATAGGAACCATTGAGACCGGACCAGTAGAGTTTGCTGCGTATTATACACAGTTGCTCTATGCAAGGCCTTGTAAGATTTGGAAGAGAATTTTCCTTTTCCCTTCACTAGGTATTGTAGTGGTCAGTGAGCATCAAACCTTCCGTGACGATTCCACATAGACTGGTCTCCTTTCAGGGGCACACATTGGGTTTTATGCACTGACATTTACTACCACGACGCGGCTAATGGCTTTAACGCTGTTCCTTCCCATGACAATAGAGAACGGAACAGAAATACCAGACAGGACCTGCTGAGGGCATTTGAAGTTGCTTGCATCCTTTGCCTTCATACCAACAAAGACACACAGAACTTTAAGGACAATCTCCAGGAGTGCTTGCTTCTAGGGAATTTCCCTTTGTCAATCAGGTTCCTGCTATTCCTGGCCCTGGGATGTTCAACTTTAAGATTGACAGGGAGTCACGAGGCATATCAAGGGAAAGGTGGAATACGATATCTGAACCGGTTCACCTACATGGCGACTGTCACTGATCTGGAAGACAAACACAAGGTGATTGTCAAGTCCACACGACGACACTTCCGAGACCTTCATGAGTTCTGTGCGGAGAAAGGTCGTGCACCCAAACTACTAGGCTATGGGAATGCTCTTGATGGGTGGCACGTCATTGTGATGGAGTGGATTGACTATGAAGAGTTTGATCTGGAACATTATTCATTGAAATACCTTGAGACGTCGTCGAAGGACCTCAGGCGGTTGGTGAACAAATCTCATGAAAAGGGATGGGTGGATGGGGACCATCGGGAAGCAAATATGATGACCAGCAAGAGAAACCCTGAAGAGATCATGTTGGTAGATTTCGACTGGGGTGGGGAAGTGGATTCTGGACCACTATACATCCAACTGCTCATGTTCACCAGGACTTGGTGAAGGACTGGGATCCAAATAATTTCGAAGGAACATGATTGCTTGGTGCTAGAACGTGGGTTAAGCAACCTGCGAAGAGAGGAAAACTTGGAGGCGCGGAATAGATCTGTTTGTATTTAATCACCCGAGTCTAACGAGACACTTCCCCCATTGATATAGACTCGGATGGATACAAGTTAAGGTTCCGTCAAGCAAGGTCCAATATGAGACGTGCAGAGCGCGTCTCATAACGCGTGAACAAGATACGGTACATTATCATACCATGGTTATAGTGGATGGATAGAGTAGAATAATGCTACTGACTAAGAAAAGGAGGAACTTCTTGTGACTCTTTAATCATTTGTGAACGCGGTTGGACGGCAATTCGTGATGAACTACTTGTCAATGTCAGTGTTGTCGTTGTCGGTGTGAGGTGGTGACATTTTGTCGCTAGCACCATCACCAATTCGAATACTAACCACCTAGTTTCAGTTCAGGCCGGGATACAAGTACCATGTTGGTAATAGTTACAGTTACAACAAGGATAGCTCGAGCTCTGGACCCGCCTGGCTCCGGCCCGTCCCACCTTCTCACTGTCGTCTTCCGCCACAGTCACCCTTGCATGAGGATACTATTCATCAGAGGAGGTAATGCCACTCAGGCTAGTACCGAAGGATGGGTATTGTTTCAACGCATTCGTCGCATTCCGGCCTCATCGACGCATTCGATATTATCGACACTCGACACATATCAGTAAGCCTTGTCTCGACTGAATTCCACTCCTCATCGGACTTATACGGTCTCATCATCGTACATCGACTTCCTTCATTGTCCGAATTGAGTCCGTGGTGAGTTCGAGGCGAACCGTACTCCGAGAGTTAAAGAGAGGGGTGTTTTTTTGGGGAGTGATTGCCCGAGCGAGACAGGATGAACCCGAACAAGACAAGACGAAAAAGCAAGTGTACGGGTACGGGGGAGTAAGTACATGGGATACTTGTCGGCACCTGGGGTGGGTTACACTCCGCAGCGCCATAGACAGTACGTCCAGTATTACTCGAGTTTACGCTTCCATTCTTTTCAATCAGGTTTTCGGGGTCGCTCGTCATCATTCTTACACCCTTACACCCTACGCCCTTCTCACTCGCATCGTTGCCACGGGACATGGGTTGCTTCTCTTCTCCTGCGCAGCTTACCATTTTTAGAGAACCCAACTTTCTTTAGTGGCTTTCCTTGCCTCACCCTCCCGCGTTGGCTATCGATACGATGTTGTGGGTATGTCCCTACGTGCTATTGGGCCTAATATCTCTGCCTTGACTATGGTGCCCACCCAGTATATGGGCATAGTGGCTGACATGATATCTGTGCGAGGACGCGAGTGGTTGTGCGAGTGTCTCTCGACGAAGTGTATCTTGCTGTGGGTCCGTTCAATGTGATGTGACGCAGCGCACCAATGCATGAGAGCGTGGCCAACCCTTTATAATCTACGGTAACTCCTCTGGTTTTTGCGATGCATGAAATGGATCGCATGATCACATTGACATTGACCTCTACCTGGTCGTTCTCAGATGTGACTGTAAAGATTAAATCGTCAATCGGCCTTCTCCCTCGTTTTCGATTCTGTTATCACCATTTGACACCATATCCTAATCATTTGGTGTACAATGTAAGGTCAATTTCAATCTTCGGTTTCAAGATCCAAATGGTGCTTGGTGCTTATGTTCAAAGGGAATTCCCGACCAAGGCTACTTGCTATAACTGAAGGTCTGCTAGCGCACCTTGTACCGTCCTCTCACGCCTCTCTTTCTTTGTCATACTGTCGTCATCCTTGCCTATATCCATAAATCTTCTCTCAAGCCTTGTTGTGAGCGCGTCTACGTCCGCTGGGAGCGTGCTTATAATTTCGCGCATCTTATTCGCTTTGAAAGTTGGCAGTCAGCCCTCTCTGTGTAAACGCAAAGAAAGAAGGGTGTGTTCTACTCTGTTCCTTCATCTGGGCCTCGAATGCGATGTATCTCTCATCGATACGACTGTACGCTGTCTGTAGTCTCTCGAAAAGCTGGCGAGTCTCTACCTATTGCCAAAAAATAGTCAAAAAGGTGAAGCTGCGGCCAGTAAATTATCAGACCTCGATCTTTGCATAGGCCCCCTCAAGCTCAACGTTCCAGGCAGAAGAGCTCTTCTCAAAGCGTTTGCAAACATCGTCAAATCCAAGTAATCCGGTGATAAATGGGCGGCCTGGCGTGGCCCGTGCGTTTCTGATGCTGCTCAGCAAGGGACGGAGGGAAAGGACCACGTCTTCACGTAGGCCTTGTGAAGCGTCTGCAAACGCGCGGCTGAGCATTTGAAGAAGTTTTTCTTCGCTGTATTCTCTGCATATAGTCTCGTTATTAGCAAGAGAATATTGTGGAGGAGGAATGAAGTTTCGATTACGGAGAGCCCAGAATCTCGTTGAGGGTGGCATCCTCATCCCATTCTTCATCGCTGCTATCTTGTATATCAGCCCTGTCTGGCCCTGCGTCTTCATCCTCCTCCTCCTCCTCCTCCTCCGTGTGATGCGGGCTGCACAACAGTAAACGATACATATCTTCCAATTCTTCCTCACGGTCATTTCGTATGTCGGTGTGCTTTTTTAGATTAGCACGCCCCCGGTGGCGAGGAACACGGCGCGAGGGGGGAGATATATGCTCGTATTTGCGTGATGAGAGTCGTATAGGAGGGCTGCGGCGTTCGCTTGAAGTGCGTTTGAAGCGTACCATCCTGAAATTCAGCTTCTTTGGGAGTTTTAATTTTTGTTTTTTTGGGGGGGGGGGGGGGATAGGCGCTGTAACAAGTAAAAGTTACAAGTGTAACAGTGTAAGGATGGCTCGGACGCTGGGCGTGAAATCTCCAGCCGTCACCGCTTCTGGACTGCCAGTGACTCGTCTGTGTTCCTTTTTCCCTACACCTCTTAAGTTTCAGACAGACTCGAATATTAACAAAGCAACACAACACAACTTACCTATTTATTTACCGGGCCGTTTTCCCGCCCGTTCGGCCCCTTTCGTTCGTGTTCGTCCAATTTTCCTATCCCTTACTGCTTCATACACACGACACCACTCTTTCTTCGACTGGACTCGACGAGTACATAAAAGAATATAGGTCTGTTTCGTCTATCCTCCTTTTGCTAAAGTCCCTCAATGAACGTCAAGCATAAGGTCCAACGGAACCAGCAAGGCGTTCTCAACAAGTTCAAGTGCAATAAATACTCAAAGTCAAGCTAGTCGACACAATCTCAGTCAGCCTCGTCTCTGTTTCTCAGTGACCCTAGTCTCTCTCTCTCGTTGGAACTTACTTGCTATCTCACTCTATCCTCTTTCCACCATCCCGAGCTTATTGCCTCGAACTCACCACGAAACGGATCCGTAGATCCATCTCCATCTAGCCTGGCAGCTTTCGAGCCGCACGGGCAGGTATGTAGGTGATGGTCCGGGGATTATCTCTCCCATCTCCCCCATTCTCACAATGGGCCACTCACCACTTTGTCATGCCATCGTCCCAAAAACGCATCCAGAACCCTTAACTGGTATGTTTCTTGTGTGAGAATTAATTTCTGAATTAAAAATAAATCCACATCGCCGGACATGGGTTCGCCCCGCTGATTTGCACCTCATTGGGTGCCACAGCGGGGGGCCACCAATCCTCAGGCTAGCAAACGCATTTTCAGCACATCATCTGTGAAGGGATTTTGAGTCCATCTCTTTTCTTAAATTCATATCAAATGTCTCCTAGACTATCGCATTTCATTTTTCCCAAAATGACGCCAGTTCTCAGGCCTGTGCATAGTATGAATGGAATTGGCGAAGAGTTGACTTAGGGGCGCATGATTACGGTCTGGATTCCGGCCCACTTTGCCTAACTCCCGCGGATTTTTGCTGACAGATGTTCGTACCTTCTCAAGACTAGCTATTATGCGCAAAGTGCAGAACAGGTGGTATCTACTCTGACTCTGTGTTCAAGTAGAGGTGTTTTTCTTTTTGAAATTGACCTCCCAAAAGTAGTAATCGTCACGTCTGCCAAATCTATGTCATCACCATGACGTTCTTCTCTCCCTCTCTCATTTTCGACTTCCCGTTCTGGTACAAGATACCCTCTATGTCGACCTTCGTCTTTTTTTTGTTTTGCTGCATGAAAACGGAGACACCATACATAATTCAGGACACTCACTGGTTCAAAACCAATAGTGAATGAATCTCTTACAATATATGTGCGTACAATGACAGAGCGATGGAAGCCAAGACAAGACAAGGATAACACAGACGCTCGACAAAGAAAAAAGCAAACATCAAAAGATATTAAACCCTTGGAGAGACTATAAGGGGTGAATGAAAGTGTGGCGGAAACTTTGAGAGTAAAAAAGAGGAAAAAAAATGACCGAAAAAATCACAAAAACATCAAATGAAAATAATAAAAAGGAGACCAGGTAGTAGGGTCCATATGGCCTAGGCATGGTCAAAGCGAGGATAACTCGACAGAATACATTTCTACATCTCTTCAACGGCTGCGCTTGCCCCTGGAAAGATGTATTTGAAACCTCGGATAGACGAGTCTGTGTCACATCGCCCCCTCATGCATCGCTGCGGGCCGCAGTTTAATGTATATATTCATCAACAATCCAAAAGGCTAATGCCGCCGAGCCAACTTACAAGCCTTATTTTTTACTCTTTCCTCCTCCCCCCCCCCCCGCGCGCGCCCCCAACACTTAGGTTCGGAAAGGCATACACCTTCCGTGCTAACTAAACAGTCACATAACTAGTAATGTCTCCTCCTTGGCATGACCCGCTTGAATCACCACGAGGTTCAAATATCAGGAGAATGAAAGAATCTTGGTTGCTCAGGGGCCTAGTATTGGTCATCCTTCTCAACGTCTTCCTTCTGTACCAGTGGCATCGCCCACAGAACACTACACCACTCGATGACTTCCAAATGCTGTAAGTGGACACCTCTTGACTGTAAATCTCCTGATTTTTTAAAAACAATAAAGGAAACCACATCTTGCCTCGTGGACACCCGTCGCGAACGCATCCGATCCAAACGAGCGCGCGGTCGTCAGTGCACTTTATAATGACTTATTTGCCATTCCTGCCGCGACGCTCGGTTACTCCCTTCAAAAATCTGGAACCTCAGCGCGACGTATCCTCTTTCACATACCTGGACGCATATCTGCTCACGCGCTCTGCATCGTGCGCGCGGCAGGATGGGAGCTCCTTGATGTTGAGCTGATACCGCCGCCGCACGACGGCAAGGGAATCGGCTATCGTTTCGGAGACCAGTATACCAAACTACACCTCTGGTCTCTCGACACGCTCCTCGCTCTCCGTCGCGTGGTCTACCTCGACGCGGACACGCTCGTGCGACGCAATTTCGATGAACTCTTCGACCTACAGTTTCCCTTTGGCGCCGTTCCGGACGTGTACCCAAACTCGGGCTTCAAGTTGCAATTCAACGCCGGAGTACTCGTACTCCACCCAAACACCTCGACGTTCGAAAGCGCCCTTTCGCGCATCCCCGACGCGCGTTACCCCCCGACGGAGGCGGAGCAGGCGTTCTTGAACGTGTATTTTGGTGCCGACGTCGTGCGTTTGCCGTACATGTATAACGCGAACCTTGCGATTCGCGACCGAAGCCCTGCGATGTGGGATGCATTGCGCGACGAGATACGTATTGTGCATTATACGTCCCCCACACCGTTCCCCAAGGACGGCAAGGGTGTCTTTGCCGGTGCACGTCTCGAGCGCTCTATCAATAAGGCGCGGCGATATCGCAATGGTGCTCATGCTGAGGCGATTGGTTGGTGGGTAGAAGCTTATAATGAGTTCAGGGTGCAGAATAGGTTCGCGCTGGAAACGTGCGATCGTCTCGCGTGAAAAGCTATAAAAAAAGTGAGAGAGGGAGGGAAACAAATGAACGAACGAACGACCGACCGACTGAAGAGAGCCCTGGAACCACGGGTTACGCACTGCGCCCAACCCTTATTCTTGTTCTGCGTTTCCTGTAACGACATGCAGATGGCCCCTCCCCCTTCTCTTCTCGTCTCCATGTTTTGCATATCGTTATACTGTTTTTAGATCTTCATGTACATCGATTACTCTGTACATCTGTGTGTGCGTATATGTAGTCTCGAGTCACACCCCAATCAGGGCTTCATAAATAGGGACCTTCCGATATGATTACGGGATTACATGGACGCTCAGTTTGTCAGGATCGGGTTGGGAGGAGGGAAGGTTCTGGTTCAGAGAATCAGAATGAGACATGTTGGGGGCCGTGGCAACAAACAACGACAAACAACGAACAATGGACGGACCGTCCAGTGGGAAATTTATTTAATAATTAATTACTTAACTCCACCGTGCGGTTCAAAAACGGTCATGTCCGTTCCTTCTATGAACCTTCCCCCCATGATCTACTAGGAACTCTGAGAAAGAGGAACCAAGGAAGAAGGACCAAGGTAAGTCTTTAGGATTGTAGAGGTAATTGGTGGTGAAGGAAAAGTGAAATTTGGCTAAGCATTTGCCGTGCTGAACTCGAAGAGAAGAATATCACAAAATCGGCACGGCGGCAAATTCAAAGCAGGATCCGCTGGTTGGCATGGATATGTATGAGGGAGAAAGGGGGGAGATGACCCTCCACCCAGAAGCTTCTTAGAAAATCTCAACCACATAGCCGCGGAGGGTAATGTGCGAGGTTCCTCGTGTGGGTTGCCCTCGAGTGAGGATCCGATGCATGCCTCTCGCTCGCATCTGCGATGTTTGCCCTAAAAAATACACCCTCCCCCATCTAGGGCAAACCCAGCAGCTATCTACTCTGAGGGGATGATGCAGGAAACTTGTCGAAATTCTCGGGTAATCTCACAATAGGATCTATATGATCACCCTCCCCGACTATCGGGGAAAATCATCGGAAGCCGATAGGATCACTGAGGCATGAAGAAAGCCGTAAGCTCAGCAAGACTGCGTGTTGCGAGAGGCGGAAGCCAAAATGGGAAACGGGAAATTGGATCGCCGCGGGCCATTGTCGCGGGCCGTCAAAAGAACATGGCCATGGCCGTGGCCATGGCTATATTTAATTGTTGTCGTAGTTCATATATAGTCACGATAATCCGGGGCCCGTTAGAATGCCGCGGGGATTATTACGAGGATACGCGGGGGAGATAAAGGAAGCTTACTCATTCCTCCAGAGCAAAGCCTATCTGTCAGGGCATCGTTCGGGAACAAGCGAGGTACTCATAAACACGAAGCAGGGACAAAGAGCAATCGATTCATCACGTTGATCAGCACGTTGTCCAATTCACTGAGCTTTTCACCTTTTTATTCTTTTTACACAGCCATCCTAACACGTCATGCTATTGTAAATTTCATGTGATGCGACCAATGTGTGGACGTGGAGAAATGGCACTGACCATTATTGACCCACGAGTTCTCAGGGCCGCGGGCCATCTTTCGAGGGAGCACAATTATCTCTCTGAACCACTCTTCCCAATAAGCACTCGATGAACTTCTCTTCTGCCCTGCTAAACGTGACTAGGCGGAATTCGCGGCGGCCGTTACTAGTTGTTGTCTAATCCAGCTGACTCTTCACTTCTGCTCATAAACGCCGATAAGCACATACCCAAGGGGTCTTTGTCGTTTATAAGTGGAGGCTAGTAGGAGCGAGTCTCACGAGGCTTCAAATGAACACCCAAATGTCCATACTATTTGCCTTCCTCGCTGTATCGTCGGCGCTCTTAGTCCGTCTTTACATTCGTCGTCGCAGCTCATTTCTCAGAAAGCTCCGGGCACCGGAGTCTCATACCTTTTTGCTTGGTAGGCATTTAGGATACTCAATTTTAATGCAATTCACTCACCTAGCAACATAGGGAGCTATGGGGATTTGATTTACCAGAACGAAGTTGGAGACTGTGAGTTTAAATGGATGCGGCAATACGGCAGCGTCTGGCGTTCGAGTGGGTCCTTTGGTGTGAGCGCGGTTTTACCCGGTATCCTACCTGCGTTTCTGAACACAATCACAGCAAGATCACTTAATGGTAGCCGACCCAAAGGCGTTGCAGTACATTCTTCACACCTCCGGATATAATTTTGTCAAACGGCCGCCAGTGGTAAAAATTATGGAACTGATGTTTGGCAAAGGCATTATTTGGGCTCATGGTTCATTATTCCATACATCGTTACGGCTTCACACCTATTGACAGAGCTGCATTAGGTGAAACACACCAACGTCAGAGGAAGGTCATGACTCCGGCGTTCTTCGCACCCCAACTGAAGACATTCCTTTCGTTGTTCCAAAACACTGCCTCAAAGGTTTAACATTTACCCCGTTTTTATTGGCTCCGAGCTGACTTTCACCCGTCGTTAGCTTGTTCAAATATGGAAAGAGGAATTAATCACCACAGGCCCGTCTGACGAGTCAATTGTGAACGTGGCACCATGGCTTTCACGTACGACCCTCGACGTAATCGGAGAAGGTGCGCTCGTCGTCGCGGTTGTCATGTCATCATTCTTATTTCGTTGTAGTTGGCTTCGGCTTCCAATTTGATTCGCTTTACAACGTCAAGACCCCCCTGCGCGATCAAATGGAGAACTTTTTGTGAGCCATGACCACTCTAATACACCTTCCGTCTGACGTCGTGCGGGGCAGCTTCGATTCCGTGCTTTATCCCCCAAGATGGGACATGCTCTTCAAGTCGATCTGGCGCTATATTCCGGGACCTCTCCTTGACCTTGTGCGCTACTTGCCCACACGCCAATACAAACGATTTCGAAGGTTCCTAAAATTCATGCGCAAGTTCTCCGAGGACATGATCGAGAAGAGTATGATCAAAGGTGACGGGAAAGACATCATGAGCGTGTTACTACGAGCGAACGCATCCGAAAATCCCAAAAGCAGACTGACAGGCAACGAAGTTGTCGACCAAACTGCGTGTGTTGGAAGCCATCGTCATAGAAAGGTCAACAACTTACCAATCTCTCTGTCGTAGTACCCTTCTCTTCGCTGGGCATGACACAACCGCAAATTCCCTGACCTGGTATCTCTGGGAGATTGCGAAGCACCCCGAATCGCAGGAACGCATCCGAGCGGAGATTGCTGCCATACGCGCAAAGAAGGGCGGAGAGGAACTATCAGCATCCGATCTTGACGGTATGACATTCACTCAGGCCACTCTAAAGGTACCTTTATGTTGTACTGTGATCTTCATGCTTTCCCTGCTGAGTTATCACCTGGGACACAGGAGGCGATGAGGTTGCATCCCATAGTTTACTTTCTTCCTAGGGAGGCAGGTCGTGACGAGGTAATCCCGTTAGCCTTCCCAATCACCACGGAGTCAGGCGAACAAATCTCCTCGATACCAGTTAGGAAAGGGACGCCAATTGATATTGCCATTGGCGTGTACAACCGGTGAGCCTCCCTTCACTTCCATTCAGCAATAGGGCCGACAGCCGCAGTCTTCCGGGGGTCTGGGGTTTGGACGCAGATGACTGGAACCCGGAGCGTTTCTTGAATTTTGACAAATCGAACCAAACCCCTCTCGGCGTCTTTGCAAATCTGTAAGTACATTTTTTTCTCTTAATATCACCACAGACGTCTCAACCAATCACGACATGCCATAGGTTGAACTTTTGTGAGTGTTTTTGTTGTTTTTTGTTCACTTCGCCTTCCTGAGGTATGGATTTTTGTAGCGGGTGGAGTCCGTTCATGTATCGGTTGGCGGTTCGCGTAAGTCCTATATTATCAAGTAAAACATCCTATTTGGGGTAGATCTGACTTATGATCCATCCTCTCTGTTCAGGGTTCTTGAAATGCAAGTCATTGCCGTCCAGCTCCTCGAAAACTTCGAATTTTCCATCCCCCCTCAAAGTGAGAAGACGCGGATATATCGTAAGCCGAGCGGCGTGATGCTTCCCATGACAAAGGAACAGAAGGGAGTCTGGATGGGCTTGGTGGTCAAACCGGTAGAGCAGTGAGAAGTTAGTAGTGTGAGAAGATGTATGTGAAATTGAATATCAGCTGCAGTATCGGTTAATGCAAATCGGCCATTGCCGATAGCCTTCACCCTCTTATAGGGCTGCGCACCGTCCGTTTTACGGTAACGGCCATCCATTTGATGGTAATAAAATGGGTATGGCTGACCTGTCCACTGTCCATTTTTTGTACTCACTGGATCACTGATGGGTATGGTATGGGTATGGGTATGGCTGTTTTACAGTATATGGTAGTAGATGGCAGTACTACAGAAAATGAAGTTGTGCAGGGCAGCATGAGCAAGAAGCTTAGAGTGCATCAGGAAAATGACATTTTGCTGGATTGGCTAGTGCTAGCCATTCCAGCCAATCCAGCAATCTGGATTCTCTGTTAGCTCTAGTGGGCTTGTCTGGATGCTTAGAGCCACTTTTCGAATGTAGAGCTACTTTTCAGAAGTAGAGCTACTTCTCTTACCTTTTATTCAAATCTAGAGCTACTTCTCTTACCTTTTCTGGATTTACATTTATTTTTTTCTTACTCCAATTTTCACATTAAAAATACAAATTAGACTAAAGGGGACATATACAACTGGGGTCCTGGGAGTTGTGGAAACACAGAGTCATGGAAATAATGAACACAGCCTGAGGTTAGATAATCCAAACTACCTAGAATGGTAGTTATAATTCAGTTGTGATGGTCAGAACTGTATATTAATTAGTCTTTACCTAGAATGGTAGTTATAACTAGTGCATGTTAGCTACATAGGTAAAGATAAGATAACAGAATACTCACTTCAGTTGTGATGGTCAGAACTGAAGTGAACCGTACAGTGAGAGTGTCCTTAAATACTGTAAATGAGTGTGCTTATAGTAACCAAGACAATAAAGGATTGTGTCTAATCAAGTAAGGTATCAAAGTATTCACAGGAAGGTGAAACACAGTCCATGTGCTACTGCACAACACACAACTTGCTTGTTAGTACCACACACTTAGTGATTGATCTGACCTGGCCATATTGATCCATTTCTGACATCCCCCTGTGATTGAGACAATCCTGGATTAGATAAGCCCTAGTCCAGTGACGAAGTCTTGGAGTTGCATATGTGCATGTGACAATTTTCTCTTTCTCTTTGCATTATTCTTTCCTTCCTTATTCTATACTTTAACCACTTAGCTGATTATCAGTCAAGCACTGATGCTAACTGATAACAGATAGTGATTGGCAGGGGTAACCCTGGGGTATCCTTGTTGGTACCCGTACCCATACCCATATGTTACGAACCCCGTTGCATCGTCTCATTTTCTTTTTCCTTCACGTGACATGCCGTTTGGCTCTGTTTGCCCCTTTGTTGACCGTGTTATGACTTCCTTTGTATCTATTTGTTCCTTATCTTTGACCCAAGGCTGTGCTTATCTCTGACTCATACTTGACACAAAGACGCTTACGTATTTTCCCACCAGAACTGCGACTATACCAGATTCGTCTATGTATATTCTCATCTGGCCCACTTGACCCCATTCCCTCTTTGGATACATTGCGACTTCGTTGATACATCGAGTACAGTACTCCGATTCAGACTCCGATTTCTATTACGTATATAAGGCCTGCCTAGATAGCCTGTATGCCTTAGACTCGACTTCTTAATTGACTTGGTGCATTACCTTCTGGGTGATTCCTAAGACCCGACTCTTGAATCGTCTCAGTGCTTTTGGCACTTCTCCACTCACCAGTACTAAGGGATTAGCTCCTTGGTATTGACTTCTCACCTGAACTCCGTGTACTTGAAAGACAGTGCACACCTGACTTCATAGTTTTGCTACGCGACTTATCACACGTCGTGACGAATGCCCGCACCAGGCATTACATTAAGTCGAGTCTCTCCCCACCGTGGCTTCATCCAGCCACAGTCAGACCTTGCACAATGAAGAACTTATCGACCGCCGAGACAAGGATAATCTTTCACAACAAGTCCTTGGCTCTGCCATCTGGAAAGATTTTGAAACTGAGTTTGGATACTACGTCTATCACGACGATCAGTACCAGCCAGTTGAATACGATGAGCAGAAGAGGGTCTGGTACCGTATCCGTTACTCTAGAAGCCATCATTCCTGGGTTACCACAGGACCTGCCCCACCAGAGTATGGCCTAGGACCTTGGAGAGAAAATCCTCCAGCCATCATCACAGATTCAAAACCAGAAGAATATATCAAAGAAAGCAGCGAAGACGCACGAGTCATAGCCACTAGTTTTACGGCTCAGACAGTTGCACCAGAGAGTACTACGTTCAGAACATCTGCTTTAGTCTCTCCCCAGATCACACGACAAACCTCAGACACCCCGACCATTACCTATCCTACGATGTCGACCATCGCTGCACAGTTACCTGACCCCGTGTTACGACCAGGGCCAAGTCCCCCACTTTTCTTTACCATCCCCAACATGGACCCTTCCCTTCCACCCACCCTCCACTTCTTGATCACGTCCCATCCTGGGATCCCTCACGTGCCTTACTTCCTTCCCCGTAACCACTGTTTGTATATGCTGACGAGTTGTTTGTACTTGCTTATGTCTTCGTTTATCTCTTATCTCCTTATCTCTAAGACCGGACACTTACTTAATTCCCTATCAGAAGCTAGGCTCTATGCCCTCCACTTTCGTATATTTGGGCCCACATGACTCCGTTATCTTATCTTTAGATGCTCATTCGATTACATATATAAGTCCGCTGTAGCTACATTGTAGACCTCAGACTCGACTTATTGAATACATCGGTGTTTGTCTTCTGGACCTCCCCTTTGAAAGCTTTGACTCGATCGTCTCAGTACTTCTGGTACTTTCTGCTCACCATCGTCTTAGAGAACAGCCTCTTTGACTTTGACTTCTCATCAACCACTCCAAGGGGCCTCATTGGTCTCTTATCTGATCACGAATGAACGCTGTCACACAAGTCGTGTGGAATGTCCCGCACTGGACGTAACATCAAGTCGAGTCTCCTCCCAATGTGGCTTCTTCCAGCCGCAGTCAGACCTTGTTTAAAGAAGAGCTCATCGAACGCAGAGACGAGAATAATCTTTCACAACAGACACTTGGCTCTGCCGTCTGGAAAGACTTTGAATCTGAGTTTGGATACTACGTCTATCACGACGGAAGATACCAACTGGTAGAATATGACGACGAGAAAAGAGTTTGGTATCGTATCCGATACTCGGATCGACGACACTCTTGGGTCACTACTGGACCCGCTCCATTTGAATTTGGATTAGGACCGTGGAGGGAGAACCCCCCGGCCATTGCCACCGACTCTGAAGAAGAGTATATAGAACCAGAACAGAACGACGACGCACCAGTATTAGCTTTCGCTACCCAGGTTGCACCGGAGATTGCTACGATCAGAGCTCCTGCATTAGCAACTCCCCAGATATCTACACAATCCACCGACACCATCCACCCCATCACCATGTCTACCATTGCTGCACAACTCCCTGACCCTACCCCGAACCCGCCACCCCCTCCTACCATGACTGTCCCAAACATCCCACCACCATCGGGACAACTCTCGGGGGTAATGCCTCAGACATTCACAGGGGATCGCTCCCAGAGCAAGAAGTTCATTCTGGAATTTACTACCTTCCAGAACTTCAACCATGACGTCCCACAGATGGTCAACCCGTTTCAAAGAGCCAACCTCTTCCTGTCACTCGTTAGAGGGGAGGCTGTGGACAATTGGACGATGGAGCAGTTGGAGTGGCTAAATGAACAAGTGGCGTCTGGACGACGAACCACGAGCCCATACTTTGGGAGACAGTCGCCCAACGATTTAAAGACGCCTTTACGGACGGGCAGGCTAAGCAGAAAGCCGCAAGAGAGTTGAAAACACTAAAGATGGAAAGAGGGGATTTGGATGCATACGTTGCCAAATTCCGCAGCCTGGCCAACCGAGCCGGGTATGATACGGATGAAGAGGCCACATTGGACCTCTTCTCGCAGGGACTCCCCAACCCCCTGGTAAAGAATATAATCCAGTTCCACCACCCACACACTTGGGACGACTGGGTAGACGCTGCACGCCGACAACAACAAGATTACCTCGACTTTCAGACAAGGTTTGGGGTTGACACAAAGAAAGGGAAGACGAGAGACCAGTGGAAAGCAGCTTTTGGAGTAAAAGCACCAGGACACGCCCTGACACGGGATCCAAACGCCATGGACACCTCGGCGGACAGAACCCGTGTCTGCACCACACTCACAGAAGATGAGTGGCAGACCCTTATGAAGGAAGGGAGATGTTTCCGCTGCAAAGCCCAGGGACACATGTCCCGAGATTGCCCAAAGAAGGGGGCACGCGTAGCTGAGGCCACTACTACCCCGGCCCCTGTTTCCAATAACCCGACCACCGTTGACAAACGCACCAAGGAAGAAAAGGCCCACGGTATATGGGCAAATATGATGAAGGAAAGCGAGGAAGTGCGCGCTATTCTAGTGGAAAAGGCATTTGCCAAAAAGGATTTTTGACTGGCTCGACCCCATCGGCCTGGGCAAGAGCACTACATGTAACTTCTGTGTACACTAGTCGATTCAAATCGTTGAAAATACCAGTACATTTTGAAACTACACAGAAGACGGCCGACCGAGACGTATTGGTGGACTCTGGAGCCACTGATAACTTCATTAGCCAGCGACTCGTAAAAGTCCTGGGATTAGGGACACTCATGCTCCCTCAAGAAAAAAACATTTGGAACATAGATGGGACAGCCAACAAGGCTGGGAGAATCACACACTATACCGACCTAAGTATACAGGTCGGGGAAGATACAAAGACAATCCGCTTCCTCATCACTGATCTCGGGACCGAAGACCTTATCCTAGGATATCCCTGGCTTGTGGCCTTTGAGCCAAAGATAAACTGGACGGATGCAACCATGAGTAAAGAATTCTACCCTGTCATCATTACGTCCCTGGGGTATGATTATGCGGTGCGACACCCTGCCATCCGAGCCATTGTTATGGGAGAACGAGCTACATGGGATGATCTAGAGTCCAGTGATCGAGTATACTGCTATACAACAAAGGCTTCCGAGTTGGCGCAAAAAGCAATGGAGGGGCAGGAAGCCAAGACCTTTGAAAACACCGTCCCCAAAGAGTACCAACATCACTACAAGGTATTCTCTGAAGAAGAATCTCAACGATTTCCACCTTCACGACCCTGGGACCACGCCATCGATTTCATACCAGATACTCCCCAGCTATCGACTGTAAAATTTACCCACTGTCACAAAAGAACAGGAGGCGTTGACCGCTTTTCTGGAAGAACATCTTGCCAAAGGTTACATTCGTCCATCAAAATCACCCTATGCGTCACCTTTCTTCTTTATTAAGAAGAAAGACGGCAAGCTACGTCCAGTGCAAGATTACCAGAGAATCAATGCCTATACAGTCCGAAATACCTATCCTCTCCCACTCATACCAGAACTCATCGATACTATGAGAGACAAAGCGTTATTCTCCAAAATGGATATTCGTTGGGGATATAACAATATACGTATTCGTGAAGGAGATCAGGGAAAGCCGCATTCAAGACCAACCAAGGGCTTTTTGAACCTAACGTCATGTTTTTGGATTGACCAACTCCCTGGCGACATTCCAAGCAATGATGAACCATATATTCCGAGAGCTCATACTGACCGGAGAAGTGGTTGTTTACATGGACGATATCTTGGTTGCCACCAAAGACGATCTCCCTCATCATTGAGCCCATGTCCATCAGGTCTTGGATATCCTACACGACCATGATCTTACTTAAAACCAGCAAAATGCTCCTTTGAACAAAAGAGCGTCGAGTACTAGGAGTCATACTAGAGGGAGGACGCGTACGCATGGATCCAGTCAAAGTACAGGGAATTAGGGAATGGCCAACACCCACGAGCATCAAGGATGTCAGGTCTTTTATTGGGTTTGTAACTTCTATCGGCGCTTTGTCAAAGGATTCTCGGGAATTGCTCGTCCGCTGAACGACCTCCTGAAAAAAGACACGCCATGGCATTGGGATACACCCCAACAGGAAGCATTTGAACAGATTAGAGGACATTGTAGGAGCAGAACCGGTACTCCATTCAACCAGATCTAAACCGACCTTTCGAGCTAGAAGTAGACGCTTCCCACTTTGCAAATGGAGCTGTGCTGTACCAACGCGGCGATGCACAGATCCTGCACCCAGTAGCGTACTATTCAGAGACCTTTCCCCAGCCGAACGAAATTATGACATCTGGGGACAGAGAGTTGCTTGCCATTGTCAAAGCCCTACGTCACTGGCGACCCTATCTGGCTGGCGCCTCACACAAAACTGTTATCCACACGGACCATTCCGACTTGCTGTATTGGAAGGAACCTCACAAAATCAGTCGACGAGTGGCACGAGAGGTTTTAGAGCTCGAGGAATACAATTTTACCCTGAAACATATTGCAGG